>OX376057.1:15585591-16845591 GCA_947361185.1 Charanyca ferruginea
CGGTTGTCTTTTTTGTAAAAAGCTTTTTTTTCTGAAAAGATTTTTTTTTGCTACTTTTATGAATACATTTTTATTTTTAAGGAATGCCTCATAGCTATTATTGAAATTAAAATTGCAATACACCATTAGCTCTGCTTTAAATAATTTAGGACGGACTGGCTCTATTGCGCTCATCTCGCCAATAATTATTCTTATTCATTACAGAAAATATATACGTTCTGTATAGGCGGATGTTGCCGAAATTGAAAGAAATTATAATACTATCTTTGGAATTCGCATCACTGAGAATTTGTTGCCATTTTCTTAACCTTTTATTTGTTTCATATCCGAAAAAAGTTTCCCTGGTCATTTTTTCTTCTTTCAAATTCAGCATAACATATTTTCAACATTATCATTATTACTTGCACTGTTATTCATTTTGGAAATAGAAAATATTCAACTTCAATTGTTCAATAATGGCTTTTGTAGAAGAGACACCATTCAAAATATTGACTAATATTAATAATTAACTTCAAAAGCAGGTAGTTACCAAAACACAAGCGAGCGCGAAAATCGAAATTGCCAGTCTGTCAAACTAAAAAAAAAACTTTCTAACAAAAAAGACAACCGCCCTCAAAAAGTAAAACATAACTTTCAATTCGCAAGTCGGCGGCTTGGGCTTGTTGTTTTGTATTGCCACTGACTTGCGAATTGAAATTTATTTTTTACTTTCTGAAGGCGGTTGTCTTTTTTGTTAAAAAGTTTTTTTTTATGCATTTTAGTGCCTACTTCTAATCATACAAATTAACTACGAAAGGGTGACACCAAAAATATAGTAGGATACTATATTATATAGTAGGGTTGGCAACCCTAGGTCTAGGGTAGGGTAGGTGTAAGGTAGGTGTAAGGTAGGTGTAAGGTAGGTGTAGGGTAGGTGTAGGGTAGGTGTAGGGTAGGTGTAGGGTAGGTGTAGGGTAGGTGTAGGGTAGGTGTAGGGTAGGTGTAGGGTAGGTGTAAGGTAGGTGTAAGGTAGGTGTAGGGTAGGTGTAGGATAGGCGTAGGGTAGGTAAATAGGCAGGTAAGTAGGTAGAGGGACAGGACAAGGTCTGTCGGGTCAGCTAGTAATTTAGTACTTTACAACCTGATACTGAGCTGCAAATTGCAAAAAAAACGTAAGAATATATGAATTTCGCGGGCTACCCAGGCGCTTTCACCTTAAAGAACGGGGTTCGGTATGAATCCTGTATTCCTGACTCTAATACAGAATGACAGTTTTAAGCAATTATGAGTTGAAATCTATGGGTACATGAGAATCTAGTTTAATATCAACATTGATGTAAGACATACACCATTGTTTTACGACTATCCCCAGTTCGTCTACCACGCATGGGGTCTCTACCCATTTGTAGTCGCTTGTGTGCTAGAGAATAATGTTGAAAGCGCTGTGATGCGTCTCCCAAGTGGGAGAGTTATACTTTGGTAAAAAGTTTTATTATTAGGAAGTATTGTGTTTTATTTGTCTTGTATGATATGAAAGGTAATTTAGTTTAATGAGGCATTAATTTTCATATTATGATGAATTATTAATATAACAAAACGCACAAAGCTTACTCATTTTAGAATAATAATTATAATAACTGATTTAATGTTAAATGTTAACTGTAATCTGATTAAAAACACAGTTTTAACGGGTCCGAACAAAAATCATAATATTGTCTCGAATTCATGTTCCAAGAAAATAAATCAAACATTTTGCGATTTTGTTTAAAGTAAACAGAAAATCCGTAACCTACTTGTGAAAAGTAATCCCTAATGACATATTAAAAAAAAAACGAATTGTTTTTGCAGCAGTTTATGACACCAGACAGCATATTATAATAATTTCGCAATAGGGTATTACACCCATTTTTGAAAAGTGTCTTAATGAAATTCTGTAGTGCTAATTTGCCACCAAAAAAAAACACAAAATTTTTATTCAATCGATAAGTGCCATAAAAATGCATCTAAATTTTCAATTTTCAAATTTCGCGCGTAGTTTGACGAAAACGCCTCTAACTGGACGCCATATTGCTCAGCGTAAATGACGTCAGTTCGTTTTGTCTCAAATGAGCTCATATTAAATATGATAATATTGTATATCATTTAAAAATAATTAAAAGCATATTTTGTAATAAGTGTAATAATGAAAAAATTACATTGGTTACAAAAATAATAAAAGTACAAAGCCTGTAATACGCCAATCGGTTGACTGACAGTTGTCAATTTTTTGTTTACACAGCCGTATGGCGTAATAACATGGCTGCTACTATTTCAGGGTGTTTTATAACAGATTAAAAATACTGAAAACTTTGAATTGAATTTAAAAATTTGTTTTGTTATTTTATGAACTAAAACTTTGATTTTCCGACTGCTTAGTGCCTAAACTGTCTCAATAACATATTTATAGATTTTTTCTCGTATAGGGTAAAATACCCTATTTTCATTTTACCAAAACTCATGCACTCACAGTTACTCACGGCAGACTACCAAGTGACCGTCTTCATATTACATGCCACACTTTTACGGGCACAATGATCCGTCTATAGTTTTTTTATAGGTCTGAGCCCTTAACCAAACACGGTGCTATAGAAGGACTTTTCAAAGATGACAGATCGGATTTTATTTCACTTTGAAGAGTAGGTTTAATATAAATCGAAAATGAAAACAAAAACCAGCATAGCTAAGTGGTTGTTTATCTGGTGGGAATAAATATTTCCCTATATTTTTTTATATCCCAATCATCCTATAATATTTTTTTATTCCTATATTTTTTTATATCCCTATATGTATGTATATCTTGCAAAACAGGTGCCTTAATTTTTTTTTTATCTAATTATCTCTCTGTGGGAACACTGGGACATAATTTTCGCTTTTTACTTACTATTCTACAACAATAATAGAAAGATAGAAAGGAAGAAAGAAGGAAAAGAAAGAAAAACCATAATGACGATGATGATGTTGATAGTAGATAGGTACTTACATATATCTGTTGCATGTAATGGAAAAAGTCATATTAACAAAAGCAATAACCAATCCCTTAACCCCACTCATCGAAGGCAGTGGTCAGTGGGTAGTCTTAGGGGCGGAGTTTTTTCTTTGATACCAAGCATCATAGTAATTTAGTTGTAATCCAATTAAAAAATATATATTGTGAAGCAGTCAGGAATTGGGTAAATAACAATAAATTGGGTTTTGCAAACAGAATGGGAAACAATAGACCCAATGCATATTCTGACTGATTTCATATGATTCTTACCAGAGTTTATTTTGACATCTAACACAGAGTTGCGGTTGTGTGCGGAACTGGTCGTCGATTTCAGGGGTCTGGGGACCTCCAGCTTTTTAACCGTGCGGGTCATTTTCGTTAGGGTCGACATGGTGCTAGAAACAAACAAAACTTGACATTATATTATTGTGTAGCTGCTCAGGCTGCTCTGCTTGTTTGTCGACACAGAACAATCACGAACGAGCAATGATTATCACATTTTTTTTTAAGGATCTGTTTAGTTTACAGTTTGTAACCTTGTCATATTAATTATTCACAATGAAACAACCAAATACAGGGAAAATTATCAGAAAACTCACTCATCCATGGCGATAGCGCCTCGATGCACACTAGAACCACTATTATAGCAAATCGTGTGAAAAGTGAAAGTGATGACAATGAATGATCCTAGCGAATAAATTCGGAACAAATCCAATACGTGTTCATTACTCGTAATATTGGTTTTTCGTGTAATAAAAACGAATTAGCTGGAAAAATTTTGAGTTTAGAGAAGATTAAGTATTTTGCTCGATGAAAAACATTTAGACAAAACAATTGAAAGACATGGAACGCTATGAAAAGAAATAAACAAGGAAACTAACCTGGCTACGCCATTAATTCGCAATAAAAATAAATGCAGTCTAGAGGTGAGGTGATGACTGACTGAGACCAAAATCGAATATCAAAAAAACATTTTGAGAACACAATAAATAAATTAATCTTTTGTACGTGTGTATAGAGAGAACTGATGCTTTTTGTTACAATCTCAAAAATAAATATAAATGGTATGAGAAACATGTAAAATCGATAATTTGAGAAACATGTAAAACCGATAACTTCCAGCAATTTTTAGGCTTCCACTCTAAAACCTTGCAGTTTTACGATCATACCATGGAAGTATGATGTATTGTGACATCCAGTACCTACGCCCGCTGAATAATAACAAGTACCGACCGAAGCGTAGACAGAGAAGCGAAGAGTCTGTTATGAAGAGGAAACTTATAGGAGTTGTGTTCCTGTCTAAAGCGCTTACCACACGCACTAGCTTCACCACAGTTTTGCCTGCGCAGGCCGGTTTGTACACGGAACACGGAGCGTATTTTACCAACCACATGCTCCGTGTTCCGTGTACAAACCGGTTTGGAAAGCCCATTATAAGGTGACCATACGTTTAATTAAAAAGTGAGAGCAAATTGAACAATAAATGAGATGAAAGCGCTGGGATAGCCCGCAAAATTCTAATCTTTTTTAACTGACTTCAACAAATAAAGGAGGTTCTCAGTTCGACCCGTATGTTTGTATGTATGTTTGTCGTCAAACATACATACATACAAACATACGGGACTTAATTTTTATTAATACAAATAAAATTCTGCAATCAGTCAAAAATAAATGGCAATTCAATCAATAATATGAAAGTAATATTAAGCATTAAGAACATAATTATTACACACAACAATTCGAATCGTAAGTCGCTCGCTACGTATCGATCAATAGTATCGGTAGTAAATTAGGGTATTACACCCATTTTTGAAAAGTATCTCAATGAAATTCTGTAGTGCTAATATGCCACCAAAAAAAAAACACAAAATTTTTATTCAATCGATAAGTGCCATAAAAATGCATCTAAATTTTAAATTTT
Source organism: Charanyca ferruginea (assembly GCA_947361185.1). Taxonomy (NCBI): domain Eukaryota; kingdom Metazoa; phylum Arthropoda; class Insecta; order Lepidoptera; family Noctuidae; genus Charanyca; species Charanyca ferruginea. Next base: position 15,590,517 of record OX376057.1, read on the forward strand.
CAAATTTCGCGCGTAGTTTGACGAAAACGCCTCTTAGTGGACGCCATGTTGCTCAGCATAAATGACGTCAGTTCGTTTTGTATCAAATGAGCTTATATTAAATATGATAATTGTATATCATTTAAGAATAATTTAAAGTATATTTTGTAATATGTGTATTAATGAAAAAATTACGTTGGTTACGAAAATAATTAAAGTACAAAGCCTATAAATACGCCAATCGGTTGACTGACAGGTGACAATTTTTTGTTTACACAGCCGTACGGCGTTAAAATATGGCCGCTACTATTTCAGGGTGTTTTATAATAGATTAAAAATACTGAAAACTTTGTATTGAATTTAAAAATTTGTTTTGTTATTTTATGAACTAAAACTTACATTTTCCTACTGCTTTACGCCTAAACTGTTTCAATAACATTTAGAGATTATTTATCGTATAGAGTAAAACATAAAAGCGATTATGTAAAAAGTAAAAAATAATACTTTTGTTGAGCCATCAAATGTTTGTTCGTTGAAATGGCGCTATAATGTCGCGGCGGGGTACCGCTTAAGTAAGTCAGTCCCTCAATTTCATTCACTGTCTATTAATTTACCAGCATTTCCGACCAATTTGCTTCGATATTATCAAATTTTTGTTGCTAATCTAGTTGTTAATCTTGTTGCAAATCTAGTTACCATCAGTTCGCTATTTTAGATATTTAGTTATTGCTTTAAACTTAGCGGTACCCCGCCGCGACATTATAGCGCCATTTCAACGAACAAACATTTGATGGCTCAACAAAAGTATTATTTTTTACTTTTTACATAATCGCTTTTATGTTTTGCGTTGGGGGTTTTTTTAAATTTTTAATTTAATTTTTATTTTAAATTTTTTAAATGTAATTTAGTTTGGTTTTGTGTGGTCAGTGTGGTCACCTATAATAATATGTTTGAAAGCAAAGTAAACATTCGGTATGCGTCTAAGATCCCTACCGCAGCTAACAAAAGAGCTGATAACTTTAAAACTGCTGAACCGATTTTGATGAAACATGTCTAAGAACCATCGCTAGAGAATCTACTTTCAAATAAAAAAAACCGCATTCAAATCGGTTCACCCGTTAAAGAGCTACAGTGCTACAGACAGACACACAGACACACAGACACACAGACACGTCAAACTTATAACACCCCTCTTTTTCGTCGGGGGTTAAAAATACTCTATTATAACCTTTGATTCAAAAGTAGCGGCTACCCGGGTAGTAAAATGAATTCAAAGTTCCGATCTTTTGGATTCCGGGTCGAAGCTCTGTAACATAGGTACATTTTAAACCCATTTAAAAAAAGGAGGTTCTCAGTTCAACCCGTATTCAAAAAAATGTATATAGGTAGATATTATAAATATTATTAATTAATTAATATTAATTATTACTTATGTCGGATCGTCAGGAGTGATCGAGGAGGAGTGTCGAGCGGTTTAGTACATCGTCAGGACTATAGGCGTTCCCATTATCCCATTAGGGATAAACAAGACCTGTAAAAACAATTACACACTATTAGTAAAGAAAACACAATACAAACGTTAATCAGTAACAAGAATAAAGTAAGTTAAAGGTACAGCAACAATACAGTTAATCGAACAGACCATTAAGGTCCCTTACAGTTCGTACAGCAGCCTAAGCCACCCAATGATAAACGAACAAACCCTTAAGGTTTACAGTTGGTACAGCAGCCTAAGCCACCCAATGATAAACGAACAAACCCATATGGTTTATAGTTCGTACAGCAGCCTAAGCCACCCAATGATAAACGAACAAACCCTTAAGGTTTATAGTTCGTACAGTAGCATAAGCCACCCAAATACAAAGTGTATCGCTCGCTAGCAGCAAGCCTAATAAAAATAAAATAATAATAAAAATCTGTTTATTTTAGAACAATTTTCATACATTGAAATCCACTTAAACTTAACTATAATCTTACCTTATTAAAGATTTTACAGCTAAGCAGTTGCTACCTTGCTTAGGAAATGCTTTTTAGTACATATTTTATTTGTTGACAGTTTTACACAGCCTATACAGCTATGTGGATATACAGCAGCACTGTACCAGGTAAACCGACAGTATTGTCGGGAGCAGGAACTCTTTACTGAGTCGAATCCGAGGATCGACTGCCATACTGTTGGTAGTCGCTACGTCCCCGCCAGGGGGCGCGGCAGGCGGGTTACGGGCATGGCCCTTGTCCCGCGGTTTAATTCGGTGCCCGTTAATACGGGCACGTCCATTGGGTGGCCGTTTAGGCCTGGCCTGGGCAGGTGCGTTGGTGGCGCAACATGCCAACGTGTGTGGATGCATTCGTAATCAGCAGGAGCGCCACGGTACTTACACGTACCGCGTTCTTCACGTCACCCCGGCGGTCGGTCTCCGCCAGGTGGGACCTCCGGTTCTCCGGAGGAGGCCCAGCGGAAGACGACCAGCGACAGAGGCGACGACACACGGCGCTCCCCGCTGAAGATGTGGACCGCCGTCTGCGCACGCTTCCAGGTCGAGCCGGTCACGCGAGCTGACTAAGGGGCCGTCATGTGTGTGTGAGCGGCATTGTGTTGTGTTACACCGTTCGTATTAGCGATAGAATTGCGAGCCCGCGCCGCACATTCAACGCGTGAGTTTATGTGCTTGTGAAGTTGCGTATGTATGGGGTTCAGTGCGCGTCATGCCTATATTAACTTAGTACACGACGCACACTGGGTGTATGTGATGTGTGTGGAGTATTATTGAGTGAGTAAGCCGAGTGTAGGTGAAGGCGGCTTACTCAGGCGTCAGTCCGGTGGGTTGGGGTCGTCAGCGTCCGACAATAGGTCGCGGGGCAGGCGCCTCCTGTCAGGTGGGCGCGCATGCCAGGGCGCTAAATGCTTGACGTGAGGCCAAGCAGATGCGTCGGCACGCGCAAACATGGTTGTCACAACGACGCCTGCAGTGGTCGTCCAGGCTCTCGATCCTAAGATCCCGCTGGATTACGCTGTTCCTCACGTAGCGAGGGGCAGCGGTAATTTTCCGCAGCGCTTGTATATAATTTGGTGCCCATTTTAGGGGAAGCTGCCAAGATTAATAACGAGCTAAATAAAATGCCAGCTCATCCACAGGGACGTCTGTACGCCAATATTGTGGTACTAAGATTTGATAGCATTATATGATTTGGTGCCCATTTTAGGGGAAGCTGCTAAGATTAATAACGAGCTAAATAAAATGCCAGCTCATCCACAGGGACGTCTGTACGCCAATATTGTGGTACTAAGATTTGATGTCCTTTTTTACCATCATTTGAGTACACTCTGCAAGTTTATGTTTTATGATACAAATAGGAAGAGGTTCTGGATGAAAAAATGTATCATGCAACGTGCATATGATACATTTTTTTCATCCTTCTATTTTGTCCACCTATCTTCTACTGCTGCTGTCAACAACAGAAGAACTCACATTTTTGGGGTGCTAAAAGGCTTATTACACTTGGCTAAAGAATCATGGCGAGATCCATACATTCATTTGTATGAAAAAAAAACTTTTAGAGGGTTTAAAATATCTTCCAATAGGGAGAATACATTACCATGAGTAGATAGATATACTTACCATATTTTTAAACCCCCGCATAAATAAAATATTTCGTAATGAAAATAACACTTTCGTTTCAAATAGTAGCAGTAAGTGACAAGTGACAATAACGGATCTATCAAATTGGCAGACAAGTGAAGAGATAAGTGTGTGAACAAAAATACTATATATTTAATATTTGATACAAAACGAACTGACGTCAATTCCGCTGAGCAATATGGCGTCCACTACCAGGCGTTTTCGTCAAACTACGCGCGAAATTTGAAAATGTTAAATTTAGATGCATTTTTATAGCACTTATCGATAAATAAAAATGTTGAGTTTTTTTGCTGGCATATTAGCACTACAGAATTTAATTGAGACAATTTTAAAAAATGAGTATAAACCCTATTCAGTTACTGAATCAATTACCAGTGTACGCGACAAACAGGGACTTGTCGTGTCGTGGCCCCAGTGTTGAAATACCTACTTCAAATGGCTCAATTAATGAAGGGGATTGGCGATGGGCGATGGCGGAACCATACCGATAAATTGGGTAATACATCGAAAACCTTATATTACATATCATATCGCGGCATATCTTTATACAGCTCTAAAATATTGACCATGACTTCTTTTTCTTTTGAGTTTTCTGAAGTAAAACGCAGACCAAAATGTCCTCCCGCACGGAGAACTACGCTGGGCCTACGACTGATGTCATTAAGTAACTAAATGCGATTACTCCTTCCTAAATACGTTTCTAATTTATTAGGTTTTTTATTGATTTAGACAGTCAGAAACCATCCTTGCTTCTGAATTTAGAATGCTAACTTACTGAGTGCGATTGCACTTCACTGAATTCAGTAGCGACTGACTTAATTTAGTCAACTTATTTTAGGCCAAGTGATTTAAGAGAGTGAGCACGAGTGTAATGCGCCTTGTTCACCATCCTTCTTACTGTACGTCCCGCCAAGGTCATGCACAATGCACGGTGCAAAACGACCGTGAATAAGCTTGCTGGACGTCAATAATTATTATTAATTGTATTTTTTCACGGTACTTTTACATGGCGACCTTGGCGGGACGTACAGCAAAAAGGATGGTGAATAAGGCGCATTAGAGTGACGTGCGAACTGTGAATGTCAGTCCACCAGTGTTACTGACTGACTCACTGTGTCAGTGTCACCAGGTTCACTCGCTTTTAAACATACATAATTATAAATTGGTCAGTCAATTGTTAGTGAAGTGTGTGGTCGTGTTTTTGTTTCAAGAAATAAAACGATGTCGTAAAATGTTTGAATACACGAATTTAATTAATTGTGCAATAAGTAACAAATGACCTGACTTACGTTCAATGTAATGTGTGTTTTGTATTAACATGATAATTTGGTTATGAACATATAAGAAGGTAAGCAGAAAAAATACTAATTTTCCTTAGCCGGCTTCCCAGTTGATAATAATCTTTGGTGTTGATACAATAAATCAGTCTTCTACTCAATTGTACCAGTTGTGTATTGTTGTTGTGTGTGTACAGAATGTATATTTGCTACCGAATTTATTTTATTTACTTATTTTGGTTTTGCTGGCTCTTGTATTTAACCGATTTAAACAATAAGAAAGAGGTTATCAATTCGATCCGTATGCATGTAATACTGTAGGAATTGCTACTTAAAAACATATGATAAGATAATCTATTAGGGCTTCCAAACTAATTACAAAATTTCATAGCTGTATATAGCGTTGCCATCCGTCCGGATAAAGCCGGACAGTGTTAGGCTTTTTGACCTCTTGTCCGGCCAAATTTAGGTGCGTCCGGCCCGTCCGAGTTTTGTTAGGCTTTTCCTACAATCGTTCAATTCAATCACTTCAGTCAGTAGCGAACGAGCGAGCGATACGAGATTTGCTGACTCGCAACTAAACGCTTCTTCTAAAGTAGGTACCTACCTACTTATGTGTTTTCTTATTTTGTTTTGTTTAAAATCCTTTTTTTGAATTGTAAAGTCCGGCTTTTAAATATGTGTTTTATTCAATATTTCAATATTCTTGATGTCCGGCTTTGGCCCAAAAGTCCGGCTTTCTTGACGGGTTAATCCGGCTTTTTTATTTTTAGAAATGGCAACGCTAGGTGTATATATGGTGTATGTATATTTGTCCATGCATTTCCCCGAAACTGTTGACATTCTGTATTGCTTAGATTTCAAATCAAACATATGTAACAGAGTGAGTTTCATCTAAACTTTTCTAGTAATATATGTTAGTGTTATTGTTTTTTAATAGATTTCTATGATAGGAAGTAGGTACTAAAAAGCCGAAAATATTTTCTTTTTACAAATATGACAACCACCATCATAACTTAAAAGTGATATTATGATGACTGACTTTAGCATATTACCACATGACTTTTGTTTCGGAAGTCAGTGGCAATAAATAAATATTATTTATTTATTATTTAAAATAATGCTCACTGTACAGTTTGAATGACCTATCAGAAACGGCTAAGATGCTTTAATATTTTCATTTTACACATCTTATGCCAAACCAAGGGCGTCGCCAGGGGGGGGCAGGTAGGGGCAGCTGCCCCCCCCCTAGACGCTCAAAAAAATGAAAAAAAAAAAAAATAGTTAAATTGATCAAAAAGAAGAATCTCTATTGAATTCTTCATTATTAAAATCTTGCACCTAATTTAATAATATATTTGATTGCTTCCAAACTCTTTTTGTCCCATGATTCTATTATCCTATATTTTGTCGAAAATTCTTTTTATGGTAATAAATATAATCATTTTCTTTACAATTTTTATTCATTGTATACAGTGGCGTAACTATCGGAAGGCTATGCGGTGCGATGCATCGGGGCTCCTAAGCTCAGGGGGCCCGGCCCCTGGCCAGCAACCCCCGAACTGATCTAGCAACAAATCATCCACCTTTAGAATATAAATACAAATTATTTCTGTTGTGTTGTGTAGGTTCTTGTGTTGTTGTTGTTCCACTTCAACCAATCAGCTGTTATGCAATCGATTTACGAATTTGCGTGACATTTCAATTTCTTTAATTTATATTATCATCTGATAATGATTCCTTTACTCTGCCAATGCTTTCTTAAATTTTTCCTCTGATGCAAGTTTTATTTAATTGAAGTTGACACCCTTGATGACTTAATTTGTGCGTCGGAGCTTCAGTCAAAAGAAAGGCTTTTTATGTTTAATGTCTGCCACATCAATGGCCAAAGTGTGTCAAGTCACTTGACCTGTTAGAGACTTTTTCTGATGTCTACGTTTACGCACACCGTTCTGATTTCTGAGAGTTGGCTCAAACCTCATCTTCTCTCTACAACCTACCCTCTTCCCGGTTTCGTTCTTATCCGTAATGATACAAATGGAAAGGGAGGAGATGATGTCTGTATACGCGTTTGTTTTACGCGCATGGATGTGAAGAAGCTACGTCAGGATGCGTCGGAACTCGATGGGAGTCACCTTGCAGCTACAACAACCGTAGACGACCAGCTGCGTATCTTCAATCGATCGGTCCTTGCTCTTTACGACAGACACGTTCCTGTAAAGAAGGTTTTGCTTAGGCGTCCACCTGCTCCTTGGATGACGACAGGGGTTCGTATGGCGATGAGGCACAGGGATCGGGTGAAGACATTTCTTCAAAGCTGCAAGAAATCTGTAATCAGATTATACGTAACGCCAAACGCCGCCATATCCTCGAAAACATTTAAATTCAAATTCAAGTTTGCCTTCTTCTCTTGCTGATATCTGGAAATTCTTTGGAACTCTTGGTATCGGCAGCCCACGTTATGCGGACTTCCCGAAGACAATTCACCTGGATACCTCAATAACTGCACCAGGTTTATCTTCAACTTGAGGAAATATGACCATGTGTCTTCAGGTCCGAGCTAAAATATTTGCTCATTCGCCAAAAAAGTTTGCGTGCGTTGACAACGCTTTCCTCCCTGCTCCACTGCCTCTCCTCTGCTTCTAATCTAGGTAATGTCCCACTTTCAATATCTATGTTCTTCACATTCTAGGTATCTACGGTCTTATAACAATCTTTACCTTGCTTTGCCTTGCTCATACTTCTGATTTTGTTCATGCCTCCTTTTATGTCCAGTCCATTTCTTTCTGGAATGCGCTTCCTCTCGATATTAGAACGGCCTCCACTGACTGGAGTGAGTTTATTTTAGCACAAATAAGCCGAGACATCTTATAAACCTCCCTTCTTTTCTTTTTCTTATATTTATGTTTTTACTTGATAAAATGAAACTTAATCAGTTTAGATAGGGCCCCAATTTTTTTTTTTGCACTGGGGCCCCTGGTCTCGTAGCTACGCCACTGAATTGTATAGTCAAGAGCTTGTGAAGCTTTGCACATTAGACTTTGTACCGTTCTTAGAGCCCCTTCATACGAGCGGTTGTCCAGCCCACGTTGTCGAGCCTACGCTGGACAACCGCTACACATACGTTCATCGAACACCTAGGCGTTGGATGCCGCACCGAGACCGTACTATATAATACCGCCGACGTCTCCTGCACGCTAGCGCAGCGTTCAATTATCTGCAGAGGAAACGCCGATGTCACAGCGTCTGCGCTGCGCATACGATCATCGAACGCCTACACTGGACAAACACTAATGTGAAGGGGCCCTAAGTACAAGCGCCGCCCGTAGAGGTAAAACACGCACTTCCAGTAAGGCTTCATGTGCTTTTGACTGTATTTAAAATTTATTCTATTTCCATCCTCCATAAACCATATCCTCCATAATGTGTTATAAACTTGCCCCCCCCTAGGCCATCGGCTGGCGACGCCCTTGTGCCAAACTGTATTGTGAGTGATATTTTATCTTTACATAAAAATATCTATCTTCACCATGTGTGACACCATTATTTTATTCATTTATCACTTCTTAGCTTTGATAGCGGTTCTCGTTTCTGTTAAAAAGTTTTTGAAATTTTTTATATCATTTTAAATTACTTAATTTATTATCCAAATAGCATGCACAAGTACAAAAATCCTGCTTATATTTTTGATATTACATGCCTGTTTATAATTTAATAATTTGATAAGCAAATATTATTATTGGTTTTCTCTATTAGGACTTTCTTAGTAGCATCCCAGTGTTTAAATCTGTGCCCAACTGATAGCAATAGGTTCATCCCCTGTTGCATAGGACTTTAACAGTACTAATGATTTAAGAGTCCACAATACACCTCTGCTGCACCCTCCATCTTTGAGTAGTAATAGCGTGATGTTATTTAATTAAGCACCAATTGTTCTATGGTTTCCAGTGATCAACATGACCAAGCACTACTTTGCTGCAGCATTTGTGCGTGTGGTGTTGCCTGTTAGTCTCCTGATATGTAAGTATAAGGGTTTCATTTTCAGTTTTCATTGATTAATTGAATGCTCTCATAGGTTCTTTGTGACTGAGTAAAATGAGTGAAAATACAGAGAAAATGTTTGTAAGTAGGGTTTTCATATCATTCATAATTTGTATTGCTGCCTCCAATGTGACACCAACAAATACACGTCTTCCTTGCTAGGCTGCGTGCTGCTGCGTGGCGTTTGAAGAGGCATTCACAAGAAAGTTTTGGAAGTCTCTCTACACATGTAGAGGAACAAAAGCCCATGCTCTTGTTTGACAATTGTTTATAGTTTAGGAGCCAAATGATATATTTGTAGTAACTCTCTTAAATTTAGATTTTTAAATATTTTTATTTTTTAATCTGTTGGTCGTATTTTTTTATATATTTTTTTTATAACATATCCTGAAAGTATGGCTTACAGTCAATCAAGGTTGCCCAAGACCGGGTTGGTTGGCGATCTTTGGGGGAGGCCTATGTTGAGCAGTGGACGGCAATAGGCTGATATGATGATGATGAACTAAAGGGGATTGCCTAGTCTCCATACTGTCCTAGGCCCAAGATTGGACATCAAATATTACTATAAAAATGGAGTGTTCCAAAATCTTAATAGTATTAGACATCTAAAAAATATATTCAAATTGACGCCACTATTTTAGAAACGTAACGTTATAAGAAACAAGATTATCTGTTGACACCTAAAACAATATTCTTTTATGTAAATAATTCGATGATGTAGGCGATAATAGACTCATTTTATGGTTTGAATATTTACTTGCTATGCCCACTGCTGTATCACGCTTATTTCTTCGGTTCCAAGGTATGATTTTGAATCTCACAACTCACACAATGTTCTTCAGTCATTGTATATAACGTTATTGATCGGTATTATCTAAAATCGAAAGCAGTCGTGATCCTTGATTCTAGAGTCAAAGTTATCGTCGAACGTGATTACAAAATTATTAAAACAAAGCCAATGACGTGCGTAAAAGAAAAACTAAATAATACACATTCAGATTATTTTATTCCACATTGAATAAAAACAACATAGACAAGCGAGAAGAGTCATTACGCGATGTCCCGTGACGCAATATATGTCAACTGCTTATAATTTGATTTTTCCGTTGGCGTTAACGCTAACGGAATAGTAGATTGTATGACAAGGGAGCAAAATAATATTTTTACGGCGAGGGCGTTATTTTGAATCCAGAGCGAAGCGAAGGATTCTAGAATAGAATCCCGAGCATAGCGCATTCAATTCAGTGTTGTCACAATAATAACGTTAAATCGATATGTCGGTTACCTTTTTAAATAACCGATAATTTATTTATTTTTGTTATTCTTTTTTACTTTTTTATTTTAATCATATAAGTACATATTCACTTCAATTCTTTTAATGTTTTCTTTTAGTGGGATTTCGATTATAATACCAGTAAAGTCTCGTGGGCATGCCGTTGAGGTTATTTTGTTTGTTTATAAATCGATTCAAATCGATTGATTAAAGATATGGTAATATGGTTTTGATGCTGGCAATATTATGCCTACGTCAGTACCAAAAAACTTATTGTTTTTCAATAGAATTACTTTTTTTAACGAATTATTGTCAATTGTAGTGGCGCTCATTTAAAAGAAAGTAAATACATATTTTTTTATGGTAAAATTAATGCATGATGTATTTTTTCTCTACTCTAATGTTCACTGGAGGGCCTGAAATGGGCAATCTCTTTTTAGTCACTTTGTGTGATGTTTTGCCTGACGGTATTTTATCGACCGTATATATTATTTTAAAGATTCATTTTTAAAATGTGGTTAGTAAAAAGGCTTACTGATGATTCAGACACAAATATTCGGACAGGTCCGAAACAATATTTTTTTCACTGATGATTCGGACACCATAAAAAAGCTGTTTTGTACTGTCAGATAAAAAACTTCCAACAATAAAATCCGGTTGAAAACTGTTTTTTATAACTATAGGCTGGGCGGAAGACGTTTTTTATCTGACTTTACAAAACAGAATTTTTATTGGTGTCCGAATCTTCAGTAAGCCGGTAAAAATGCGACACAAAACGAGATAATTAGATACCGAACCCCTGATTTTCCCCTGATTTTCTTGATTTTTGAACTTTTTTGTACGGAAGCTGGCATATCGGTCTACCGCCATTTTGATTTTTTTTCGAAATCGCGGCGCATTGTGATGGTGGTATGTATGGGTGGAGGACTCATAGACGAACAAAAAATGTCAGTAACACGGTACCCCAAAGTGACACGTTACCGAGATATTTGAAGGGAAAGATCGACAATGACGACAATCATTTATAAATATATAAAAGCGAAAGGTCACTCACTCATCACGAAATATCGAAAACCGCTTGACGTATAAAGATGAAATTTTTGGGCAGGGAGGAAGTTTATAGTCAGAAATCGTCCGCTAAGAACGGATTTTGCGACAGGACCGGTTTAAACACCGGGAACGAAGTCGCGTGCAGCAGCTAGTTAAAAATATACTTATTACGTGTCTATAGAGGTCCCACGTCAGATTATGTCCAAATAATCGTTCCCAGGTTGATTATTATTATTATTGTTTATTGAAAGAGAGTAGGTACATTACATACCACTAGGAGCACGTGAAAACTACTGCTACAATTATTACTTAAAGCATTGGGTGCAACAAGGGCTTTACACAAAAAAGTGAGTTTTGAGATAATTGAAGTTAAATTTTTTGATGTATTATAAATCGAAATATACGAGGCATGCCTTTTAAGTTTTGTCGTATAAAGAAGAAAAACCACCTAGAACCTTCTAGTCATTTTTATTGGTTTTTTAAGTATTCACCACGTAGTTTAATACATCCATTCGAACCAGACATAAAAAAAATCGACTTCAAAGTGGGGGTGTTTAATATGGCTAACTTGAAGCGTCGACTGTTTCTTCACCGGAGCAGAACCTTTGATCACGAAGACTATTCTTAATTTTAAGAAATGTAAAGAAACGTTAGGGCTCCGGTCTGGCCAGTATGGACGTTTTCCTGCTTCAAATACCCAAACGTTCAATGAGCACTGCGTGAGCTTGCGTTGTCATGGTGCTGGATGATGCGTCGCTTTGGGTTACATTTTCGTAGTTCGGTGATGACTTGTGGTAAATAATCTGTGGTATTCCACTCTATATTAACTGTTCTACGATCTTCAAGTTTAATCCTCGCAATATAATCGGTTTTCGCAACGAACGTGCCCGCCATCTTTTTTGAGGTGCGTCGAGAACGAAGGACTTTAGTTGGTTTTGGCCCACCTTGGAAGACCCAGATTGGAAATTATTGTTTTGAAATAAGGATCGTAGACATAGATCCAAGAATCGTTACTACTGATGATGTCGTAGACGTGATTTGACTCTCCTCGGTTAATTCTTTGAAGAGTTTTCTTACACCATCTGACGCGGGCCGTCTAATGATAGTCAAAATGCAAATGCCCAACGGATCCAACGGATGCAAAAGGATCCAACGGTCAACTAGCTTTCTCACACCAAGCGCCTTATGGAAGTCCTCCTTTTTTTTGGTGCTACAAACTTGAAATTTCGCAGAAAAGTAGTTTATAGTTAGTAGACATCCGCTAAGAACGGATTTTGCGACAACTTATAAGAGCCATAAGGTCCATCCGGTTAAGGACGTCTAATGGCTCTTACAAGTTTGAATGACCTTATTTTTGTGCTACGATCTTGAAATTTGTCAGGGAGGTAGTTTATAGTTGGTAAACGTTCGCTAAGAACGGATTTTGCAACAGGACCCGATTAAAGAGGTCTTAGCACTCACGCAAGTTTGTATGAAAGTTCTGATTTAATTTAGCAAGTCTAGAGGTTATGAGTTGGAGACTTTTGTGACAGCCTGCAATAAGGGCTCTCGCAAGTTTATGTGAAATCATTAGCTCTTTGTACCGTATAATTTGTAGAGAGATAGGATTTAGTTAAGAGATGTCAGGTAGGAACAGATTTTACGACAGGTTTAAGGGAATATACCTAATCGCTTTCGCAACGATATATGTGTTCAACAAACATTAATTGATGACTTATAATACAACAAACAGAAAATACAACTAAATTAAATTCTAACTAAGGTAGGTCTTTATATTTTTTTACATTACGGTAGGTAAGTAGTTTCATCAAGTTGTAGCTCGATTTTTTTTTTGTATTTTCTCCTGTGTAAGTAGTATCACAAAGTGAACCATGGTATTCACATACCACCATATTAAATACCAAATTACGGGCTATATTTTATACATGTATTGTTTGTTTATTCCACATTCGCCATCGTTTTTCGTAAACTATAGATTGAATTTTCGAAAGCCCTCATTAAAATCTTTATTATTACCACTCTACCATAATCACAAATGCCTTATTTTTAAATAAAGACTGATTTTTTATATACTGCAGCCTGAAAATAAAACTATAAATGTGGTATATAGTTTTTACAAATATGTTTTACAAACACAAAATATTTATTTTTCTAATTTCTTAGTGCAAAAAAAAGTTGCGGTTAGTGTGATAGACATTTTCTGTTGAATGAAATATAAAAAATAGTTTGCGTTAAACTTCATCTCTTTATGTTTTTAAATAAATAAATAAACGCGGACGAAGTCGCGGACAACAGCTAGTTCTAAATAAATTAAGATAAATCTCTAGCACTTTTAAAATTAAGGGTACAAAGAGTCAGTAACTAAGATTCTAGTAAGTATTTTTTTTTTTTAAGATAGTTGGAAACTTCAAAATAACTTTTTTGTAATATATGTTATCCGCCCTTGTTGCATCCAACCCGTAAATTAATTGGGCGTTCACATTTTAAAAGGTTATTAAAGCATAAATAATAGCTGTGGGTGCTTAAAAGAAATAATTTTTATTTCAAAGTAACAAGTACAGCAATCATTTAGTTTCATTTCATTATTTCTGTGTGTGTGTTTGTTTTAATATTCCCTGAATTCGCTCGACCCAACAGAATCGTCAGACTCATCATCTGCAGGTCTCACTGACCTACTATATGGTCCAGGTGGAGGTTCCTCTAGGTCTTGCCCTCGGAAGGTCAAAATCTGTTTGAGCCATTCAGCATTTTCTGCTTTCATGTAAGGCGTCAACCTTATCCATGCAACAACGGCATATCGAAACCCTCTTAATAAATAACTATCACGTCTTACAGAATCAATGAATTAAAATAAGTTTTTGTCATATGAAACTAGATGGCCCAATGCTTAATTTGATGCAATAATATCAAAACGGACATTAGGTGCCGAACGTTCTTGTTGCACCCAATGCTTCAATTATTTATCCACTAAATCGTATCACAATGAAACGCAATCGACTTGTCGCTGTCGCAAATCACGTGACATGCAGCGGGAGCGAGATAAAGCTGTTGACTATTAGTTCGTATTATTATGCGTACAATCTGATCACCAAACCCATGATTTTTGTAATCGTTTTATTATTATTAGGTATAGAGATCTTTAATTCCACTTATTATCTCTGTAACATAAGACTTAAAGACAAGTTCCTACTTAAGCCAACACGCGCGCGCGATTTTCTTTGACATAATATAGCGTTTCATTGCGAATTGCGATGCTATTTAGTAGGCAAGTAATCTATATAATATATATTAAAGCGAAAGGTCATTCACTCACCCATCACGAAATATCGAAAACCGCTTGACATAGCGACAGGGCCAGATTAAGAGGAAACACAAGGGCCGTTTTTCCATACAAACTTAGTCCCCTGTTTCCTCCCTGGATTATCCAGGGAGGAAACAGGGGACTAAGTTTGTTCTACTTGCCAGAAAAATTGATCTACTTGCCAGTAGATCAATTTTTTTTTTAAATATCTATGGCTACTATTGGCATGTCCCTATGTTTTCCTTTTTCTCATAAATTTATTATTAAAAGAGATATGAATATTCAAAAACCTAAAAAATTGGCATGATTTTCCGCTGTGTTCAAACATTCAGAAAACAAATTTGATTTGATTATATAAAAAATAGAAAACATAGGAACACGGCCAAAGCCTTTCTTTATTTTTTAATGAAAAAAGCAGTTAAATCGGTTAAGTTTTGGAGAAGAAATCAGGGGACTACGAATCATTGATTTTGTGTACTTTTTAATAGGTATTTTTGGTCAAAGCTGCAGTTGTCTCTATCGCGCTCTGCGGTTCGTGTTCGGGCATCGCGCGACAGCAATAGATTTTACAAATACCTAATTTTCAATTCTCTAGCCCGTGGTATTTCTTCTTAAGGAGGCCTGATGGCTCTCGCAAGTTTGTATGAAAGTCCTTCATTTTTTGCGCTACAAACTTGAAATTCGGCACAGAGGTAGTTAATAAGTAGTAGACAAACGTCCGCTAAGAACGGATTTTGCGACAGGGCCGGATTAAGGAAGACTAATGGTTCTCGCAACTTCGTATAAAAGTCCTTGATTTTTTGTGCTACAAACTTGAAATTTGGCAGGGAGGTAGTTAATTTGTGACCGGGCCGGATTAAATAGGTCTCATGAATTTGTTAAGTTTGTATGAAAGCTTTGATTAATTTTTGAACTACCGACCTGAAATTTAGCAAGTCTAGAGTTTATATGAGTAAGAGACATTTGCTAAGAAAGAATTTATAGTTATATAAGTGTGTATAAATCTTTGGTTTTTTGTACCTGTAAATTGGTAGAGAGATAGAATATAGTTAAGTCATGTCACGTAGAAACAGATTTTACGACTGGGCCAGTTCCAGGGAATATAACCTAACTCTATGTGTTCAACAAGTATTATTGATCACTTATAATACAACAAATAGAAAATACAACTTAATGAAATTCAAACGAATCGAGGTCTTAATATTTTTTACCCCGACTGCAAGGAAAGGGTTATGTTTTTCTCGCCGGTAAAATAAAATAAAATATTCTTTATTACCTGATATCTTCCAAACGACTGAACGGATATAATTCGTTAGATTCGTCTCATTAGTCCAAGTGTTCTTAGATAAATAAACGTGGCAGCTGGAAAATGCCATTGTTTGAAGTTTAAAAAAAAACATTTTTGTCTAAAGATATAATATGGGTATCAAATTCAAGGGCTTATTTTAAGGATTCTAAAAATGTATATCATCACAGTAATAATTAAAAGTCACGTAATAAAACTATTCTTCTTCGATATCTGCAATGAGGGTGTCAAAATAAAGAGCTTATTTTAAGGATTCGAAAAAGGTATTACAATGCCTTAGTAATATAATAATAATACAAAAAAAAACAGCCAGAGGCTTTTGACGTCATTGAAAAATAAATAATAATAATAGTAATACATACAAAGGTATTCATAATCTAATATGTCTGTACTCTCTGTTCGTCAGTGTTGCCACTTAAAATTCTAATAAAGTCATGACACAGATTAACGAATGTTTGGTTACGTGGGGTGCACTATGTAATTTATTTTTATTATCAACTTATTAATTTTTCTTCTCGAATTTATTATACTTAATTTATATTATTTTATCGTTTACACTTTATTTTTATTTATTTTGTGTTAACCGTATCTGACCGTGGCTGAGATAGGAGTCTTTTGGCCTCATACAGGACCAATTTTCGTTTTCTTGGTTTTTTATTTTTAATGTTATTTTTGTTTGTGTTTTTGTCCTGGGGGGGGCGAATAAATTCTTTTTCTTTCTTTCTTTCTTTCATAACTGAAAAGTATAAAATAAAAAAGTAAATTAGAAAAATAAAAAACCCGACTGCGTAAAGAGTGAACTTTAAATAAGTAAAAACTGAAAAGAAATAAACAAGTCCGGTAGTCTAACCCATTATAGGGAAGATTTGAACCGGTCTAGATTTTAATGGTTCCCGACTGATCAAATCGCTATTGGCGCGTTTTTTATTATTTCAATGGTATATATGCAACATTACCAAACATAATTCTAGACTACCGGACTTGTTTATTTCTTTTCAGTTTTTACTTATTTAAAGTTCACTCTTTACGCAGTCTGGTTTTTTATTTTTCTAATTTTTAGTTATTAGATTCATAAAGTTATAGCTCAAATATTTCTTTGTATTTTCCCCTGGGTACTACTGTGACGCTTTTTTGTGGTTAAAAGTATCTTATAGTATGTAGAACTTGGTATTCACATATCACCATAATAATTACCAAATTCCAGACAATATTTTATACATCTTTGTTTATCCCACATTGACCATCGTTTTCTATAAAACTGTAGATTACATTTTAGAAAGCTCACATTTAAAATCTATACTATCGATCCCCTCTACAAACATACAACAGTTTCGAATAGACTTAAAAGTCGGAAAAGTTTTCTTCGCAGCGCACAGGCCATCTAGGACCGATCACGTACGGTCAGACGAAAGTTGTGGGAACATCACCCACTGCTACAGAACTTCTTTCAACCCAGGAACACTTGGCACACGGAAGTGATTTGCAGTGGCCTAAATGGAAAGCGCTCAATAGAGTGTGCTCCCAAGAACGCCGTTACAAAGGGGGATTATAGATCCCACTGATACCCAGTGTGAGTGCGTTGCTCCTGACCAGACAATGGCACACTTACTACAGTGTGACCCGTCACCTGCACTTTAGAGGACATTAAAATCGCCACTAATGCTGCGATTAATTCAGCTCCTACTGGGCCCAAGCAGTCTAACCTAACCACGGATATGAGTCTGACACGAAAAACGGAACACAAACTACCATGGATTTGAAACGAAAAAGACCACTGTATCATATCATAATCACAAATGCCATCCATCTCTTTAAATATATATAATGAATTTGAAATAAACTGCAGCCTGAATATAAAACTATAAATTTGGTGTATAGGTAGGTTATAGGTTTTACGAAAATAACAACATCTATTTTTTTACAAATTGGTGCCTTAAAATAGGCATTTTCTGTTGACTGAAATATAAAAATAGTTTGCGTTCAACATCATTATAATAATAATATAATATAATATAATATGTGGGGACATTTTCACACACGGCCATCTGACCCCAAACTAGGGAGACCCTGTACTATGGGTGTCAGACAGCTGATATACATACACAAATACATTTTTTTTTGTAAATACATACATATATAGATAAACAACACCCAGACACAAGGCAACCGTGTCGTCAAATTAAACTTCATATCTTCATAACCACGTGGACGAAGTCGCGGGCAACAGCTTGTTAATTATATATATTATATACCTTCTCTTTTCCAATAAAGAGTAATAACAATAATCAACCTGAGAACGATTATTTGGATACAATCTGACGCCTATAGACACGTAATAAGTTTATTTTTAAATGTCATTGTACTCATTGTCGATCTTTACCTTCAAATATCTCGGTAACGTGACACTTTGGGGTACCATGTTACTTGGTCATTTTTTGCTTTTATATGTGTCCTCTACCCAATCATACCACGTTAATCGTGCATCGCGATTTCGAAAAAAAATCTAAATGGTGGCAGGTTGATATGCCAGATCGGTTTTATCCCCTTTGCCGAAATGTTGAAATAACTAAGTATAATGGCTGAATATACAAGGAGATGTTTCGGGGAGCCTATAGGGAGACGTTTCCAAAATATTCTTGGATGTTGTATTGAATCCGTATCATGCATGGGCCACACTGCTGTATGGATGATGATGGGTATATTTCGAGTCAGTCAATTTCAATAGTTAATAATTGTTTTAAAATGCGAAATGCGAATTCTTGATTTTATGGTGAAATTGCTTTTAGCTTTTAGTATGAAATCCTCAAATACTAAAACATTTCATTTGGGACCTATCTACAGGTTTATTAATGAGGAATACGAGAAAATAAACAAGTACACACGGCTACACATCAAGCTATACATTTCAAGTTTATGCTGATCTCGCATTATTATAAGATTTCCGTACAATGCGAGGTCAGCTTATACTGGAAATGTACCTATAGCTTGATGTGTAGCAGTGTAGCCGTGTGTACCTAGCATTCTTAACGCGGCTGTAGAACTTGCCGATCGTCACCGAGCCGCTCGCGCTGCCCGCCGCGCGTCGTCACAGTCGGTACCACGTGTGTTGCTATCGCCACGCCTTTAATATTTATGTATTATTTTCTCATCACTTCTGCATTAACACCGCCGAAATAAATCTTACGTCACTGTTACGGTCGGTAACTAGTAGATTAGGTATATTTTATAACTGCCACAGATACCTACGCCTGCTGCTGTAAATATTGCGTTTCGACTAACAGGGAAATGACTGGGAATTATATACATTCCCAGTCATTTCCCTGTTAGTCGTACGTATTTGACCTAGAATTTAAATTTGCAAATTTTTAATCCTAATTCCGCCAGTACGTCTTCGTAGTTATTTTCTGTAGGTACTTACTTACTCATTGAGGTAGGTAGGTTCGCATCATCGTCGCATTGCGGGAAGGAGTAACGTCCTCATATCCTCCCTCGCGCTGGGCGCGCCGCGGCTGGTTTTGGGTGCGTCCTCACGATTCGTACCTACTATGACCCGTTGACCGACTAGTCGTGGCCGTCCATGGCTCGTGTCAATGGAACCTCTAATAGGTGTGTTATGCATAATAATATTTGCATCATGCAACACCAAAAATCAATAAATTATTTATATTATATTAAGTATTATATCTTAATCTTAAGTTTACTGTTAGAGGTAGGTAGGAAGCATAGATATCCTACTTTTATTAAGTATTATTTTTATATCGGCCCGTATTTCCAGTACGATCTATCGGGGTGAATAGGGATGCAGGCGTGAATCGGGACGAAACTTTCAAGTGGTTTTTAACATTGAAATAATATAGCTTGTTGCCAACAAGGACACTAGGAAAAAAATATTTATTATTGAGTCATTTTTGCCAACAGACTATATTATTTCAACATTAAAATCCCCTTTAAAGTTTCGTCCCGATTCACCCCTACATCCCTATTCACCCAGTTTGACGGTACGTACTAGTGAGGTACGAATATTCGCGTTCGCGAATGTTTGCATAGTTTTTAATAGAGATGCAACGTCCGAATACCAAATAGGTAGGTACTTATCTACCGAATATTCGGTGGCGCTCTCAACCGTATGTAGAATATTCTGCCTTCGAATATTCGGCGGGAGATCCAGTGCATTTGGTATTATAAATAGAATACAAATTGCAAAACTTAATTAAGTAAACAAAAACGTATTCTTCTCGTCAAATCAGGGTGGCCGTACTGTGCTCTGTGCGCTGTGCTTCAGGTGAGGAAGTGCTCTGTGCACTGTGCTCCAGGTGAGGAAGTGCTCGGTATTACCTGGAGCATTCACCTGTAATGTAACATTTGAGATTCGATTTTGAGCATTACATTACAGTTACTGTACTGCCTCCCTGACTTGACGAGCATTCGCTTGTAATGTAACATATCAGGTCTGATTTTGAGTATTACATTACAATTCTTCCTCCCTGACTGACTGACGAGCATTCATCTGCAATGTAACATGAATGAAACTCGATTTTGAGCATTTAGTTGTTTCCGACACGACACGATCAGTTACCAAGTGGTGCGCATTACACACAAGTTGTATCAAAATATTACACATTGTATCATCAAGTTGCGCACTGTAATGCTCGGATCTGTTTCCTCACCAATGATGCAATGCTCAAATCTGTATCATTACAGGTTGCTCAAAGAATTGTTCGATTCTTCTCCCTCACTGATGTAATGCTCGACTCTATAACGTTACATTACAGGCGAATGCTCCAAGTGATCCCTCACTTGGAGCATTCGCCTACACCTTTAAACTGTTATCATTTATCAGTCTTCATAGACTTCATATTAATTTTCTCTCTGAATTCTGATTAATCTATACTAATATTATAAAGCTGAAGAGTTTTTCTGTTTGTTTGGTTGAACGCGCTAATCTCAGGATCTACTGGTTCGAATTGAAAATTATTTTTGTGTTGAATAGTCCATTTACCGAGGAAGGCTATAGGCCCATGCGAAGCCGGGTCGGGTTGCTAGTTAGAACATAAAATAATAATCTTTTAGGAAAGTAAAAATATTTATGAATAAACAAAAGTCGAAATGTGTGATGGAACACATAGTAGAAGCACAGTATAAGTTTTACAAAAAATACGTAAAGTTGTACAAAAATCTTTAAAAAAATCTCGTATTCAGTTGAGTTTTGATAGTAAACTGTATTTTTTTTTCACAAACTTGAATTCACTTTAATCTTTAATATTCATACTACAATTTATAGTTTTTACATTTTCGAAATGTCGCTTAGTTATTTTATTATTAATTTTTGTTTTAATTGACGCGCTGTTTTGAATAATACGCAACGTGTGTGTGTATGATTCAAAACAGCGCGTCAATTAAAACAAAAATATGGTAAAAGTATTGATTATGTCACTTTAACAGTGACGACTGTTTTGAATTATTTTGCTCGGCGCAGTCTTAAGTAAATTTATAGGTACTTAGTCTGTCCATAAATACTGTTACAATTAAAAATAAGAAAGATATTACATTTGAATTTGGAATCTGTCATTTTTATACGATTGTTCATTGAGTTTTCTAATTTTGGCGCCAATACATTGTACAATATTTTGCGATATTAAAATGGAGTGGGGTGAGAGAGAACCGAATCGCTGTGATTGCATTACACAAAGTTGGTATGGAGCCAAATACAAACTAATTACGAAAAAATAATATGGAATAATAAAACAAAAAATATGTGGGACCAACTTTGAGGTACATAGCTATCAATTAAAAAAAGAATCATCGAAATCGGACTACATTGAAAAAGTTATGCTTGGCCGAACATAAAAAAAAAATTCGTGTCGAATTGAGAAATTCCTTCTTTTTTTGAAGTAGGTTGGAAATGTGTTCATCGTTTTAATATTTTTTAGAGATGTACCGACTAATCGGGAAAGCCGACGTGTACGTTACCCAAGCAAGAAAGTACTGTCTCCTAGAGTGATATGAGTGAAACGAATACTAAGGGCGTATACTGCTAAAGATGTGCGCAAAATGAAAAATTAGAGCGCTGTGTCGTTTTAAAAAAAAAACGATTCCTGCTAGGGTAACGTTGTTCCAGCAGGAAAATTCTAAACGAATGATCGGAGAGAGAAATATTGTGCATGGGCAGATAGCTTATATGTGTGCTTTAATGTGCGCCAAAAATATAATTAGTGCGTCTTCAGGTTTTCGAGATATTGCATTTCCTGCTGGAGTAAAGTTTTGCAGAATCGTGTATCTCTAAAACCATTGCATGTGCGTCTGTAGAATAAACATATACGAGTAGCTCTTAACTTGTGCGTATTTGTGACAAGATTAGATTTAAGAAAATATTTATAATTTTCAAGTAATCACGATCAGTATTTCGAAAACCCAAAAAAAAAATATCGCAGCGCCTAAACAAGAAAACGTATAAGATCGCTAAAAACTGTTTTCGCTCCTTCTTGACGCTTATAATAACCATAAAAAGTTTCAAAAGTGTACATGCATGCGTTATTGAATATTTATTGCTAAAAGTCAAAACGACGACGGTGTCATAACTTTGACGGCAAAATACAAGAAACCGGCTCAACCCAAGATGTGTTGTTAAATATTTGTTTATTTTTACACTAAAGTATAAACAAATACTTACACTAAACTATACTTACACTAAACTATACTTACACTAAAGTATAAACAAATATTTAACGCGTTTATTCAAAAATATATAGTGAAAATCTTCACCATGGGATGTTTCGCATTAAGTAAGATATAAACAAAAAACTAAAAATGTAAATAACATCTGGTTATCCGACTAAATTCGAATGAGTACAAAAAAGCGACGAATTCATACATTTCAATGGCCTTCTTTATTGGACGTATTAAACCTAAGCTGTTGTCCGTACAGTCGCGTTTAAACGTTTTCTGGCTATTGTATGACCTAATTTTGGGGGCTAATTCAAAATACATCTACATATTAAATGCACCTTGTGACCATATTAAATGAAAGAGTTTGTTGATGTGGAAATCTTTATATGAAAAATTATAAGACATTCTATGAAAAATTCAAGTGTTTACCTATTTCGGTTCAACAGATACAGCCCTGTGATATGTTGACAGATACTGGAGTTTTAGCAATAGCATTACGCACGGCTTATTCAATCAACCATTGAATAAACTGTGCATACTAAAATTCACACAAGCAGAGTCCTATACCTACCCAGCAGTGGACGGAAAAAGGGTTGAGATAATGATGTTGATGAGTTTTTTCACATAAGTACTTAAAATGTTCAAAATACAATAATGTCAAAAGCTGTGTTCAACAAAACGTAATTAAAAAACTAAAATTTTGTACATTTATTTAAAATAATAACTTTTTATTTTAAATAAATGTACAAAATTTTAGTACATTCTTTGTTCAAAAAATCTAAAAATTCCAAAGTATTGGTACTCGAGTGTAAGTACTTTTAAATAAGTCAAAGCAATGCTATTAAATACTTACCATCGCAGATTGCACAATCGTAACCCGTTATTAAATGTCCGAATATACTTAATTATTAAGCTGCTCTCAACCAACTTCAAAAAATTAAGTAAACAAACAGTTACAGCGCAACTGCGTGACTTAACGTGACAGTGTCCTTGGCGTCGTAACTGCAACTGTTTACCAAGCGATAACTCAAAGGGTCAGTGCAAACCAAACTGCAAAATAGTAGCAGTATTAACTGCAAAATATTAGCAGTAGTAGCGAGTAGCAAAATTTTTACTACTCGACCATGCAGGCGGCATGCTCGCCCTTCCGTGAGCAAGCTCCGTTAAAAATGCTCTGGGTTGCCAGGCGGGCGTGCATTACCAGTTTGATGCATAATCCGACGTTGGCAGACGTGTTTAATATGGTTGATTGGGACTTAATAATTATCGCGCTTTTGGCAGAGAAAGAGGAACATGAAGAATATGTACCTAAATAAAAAATATAATATTTTTAAATAATATGAACAATGAATATGACAGTATTTCGTCTGAAGGTGCTCTGACACTTGGAGCCTTCGCCTGTAATGTATGTTACATTACAGGCGAAGTTACATTACAGTACATTACAGACCTTGAGATTCGATTTTGAGCATTACATTACAGTAGTTACTGCCGATATGATATGATCCGATAGCCTTCAATTATAATATAATTACACATTACATTATAAAATGAGAAGAATAGTATGGGTAGAATAAACGTGGCGGGAAAGATGTTACCTTAGGCGAATATTATAATATTGTGTAATAATTGATCATTAAGACGTGCTAATTTTTAAGATTATAAAGATTATTGCATATGAGTGCGGGTGGCGCGCGGCAGCGCGGCGGCTGCTCGAGCGCGCTCGCGCAACTAGAACGCGTGGTCGAACACGCATCCTGCAAGCTCGAGCATGGTCGAGCATCAAGTTTGGACGTGTATTTAATTTTACACTGTATAAAGTCATTTTTTCAGTGATCTCAAGCAATGGTCTGCTCTGCTCTGGTCTCGGTGTGCGCTGAGCCAAACTCACTTCCTAGTAAAAAAACACTTCGCATATTGAATGATAGAGCGACGTTTATGTATCTGTCTCTATCCCACTAACACCATACGCCTACTAGCTATCTCACTTCCTCCAAGATAGACAAAGAGTAAGGTTTGCAAAACCTTTGTGTTGTTTTACTATTATTGCTTTTTATTTATAAACTGTATCTGTGGGCTCTCTTTTGTAGCACCTATTCATCACATATTCCTTGAACTATATATTAAAACAAACTCCCCTCATATTTTTGGTCTTAATAGCACTTTTTTTTTTCTACTAATATGACTGGATGTATGTCCTTCGTTCACTAACACACAAAATACTGAATGTATTCTAATGAAATTTGGAATGAAGAAGATAGCTTTTACCTTATTTAGCACTTGTCACAGAAACAGCTAGTAGAAGTATTAAAAAAACTATTATTTTGGATTATAAAAACATAAATATATTTTTTAATACTTCTTTATTTCGGTGTACTCAGACACAACACGTCTCAACTAGTTAGTGAGTATAGTTAAGAAAGTCATTGATATGTATGAATCCGTCCCTTTTTTGTAGTCATTCGAATTTGGTCGGATAACCAGATGTTATTTACATTTTTAGTTTTTTGTTTATATCTTACTTAATGCGAAACATTCCAAGCTGAAGATTTTCACTGTTTATTTTTGAGTAAACGTGTTAAATATTTGTTAATAACACATCTTGGGTTGAGCCGGTTTCTTGTATTGCCGTCAAAGTTATGACACCGTCGTTTTGACTTTTGGTAATATTATTCAATACACTTTTGAAACATTTTAAGGTTATTATAAGCGTCAAGAAGGAGCGAAAACAGTTTTCAGCGAGCTCATACGTTTTCTCGTTTAGCCGCTGTGATATTATTTCGAGTTTACAAAAACCGTGAAAATTTTGAATATTTTCTTAAATCTAATCCTGTCACAAATACGCACAAATTAGGAGCTACTCGTATATGTTTATTCTACAGACGCACATGCAATTATTTTAGAGGTACACGATTCTGCAAAACGTTACTCCAGCAGAAATTGCAATATCTCGAAAACCTGAAGACGACTAATTATATTTTTGGTGCACATTAAAGCACACATATAAGCTATCTGCCCATGCACAATATTTCTCTCTCTAATCATTCGTTTAGAATTTTCGTTTTTTCCGTTTTTTTTTAAACGACACAGCGCACAAATTTTTAGTTTGGCGCACATCTATAGCAATATACGCCCTTAGTATTCGTTCCACTCACATCACTCTAGGAGACACTTTCTTGCTGGGGTAACGTACATAAAGCCGACTATGGTCATAATATTTGTAGCGGCGAAAAGTCGACACATTACTTTATTCATAATTCTATGCTTAAAATACGTTGATTACCTCCGTTATTTAAATTCCACCACGAGAAATAACTACTTGGCAGAACTTTACGGCAATCATCCCCTAATTCGTCAAAGTCTCTCCATAAAGTAGTCGTAATGTCCATACACGCGATTTATTATTTTCACTAAGAAGATATTCTACTATAGTATAAACTATCTTTGCTATATATTCACTGACGTTTGATTTGCAAATTACGTAATGTTCTATTTTATAAACAATGTGTAGCGACATCTATCGCACTTGAAGCATACTACACTACAACCGACGTTTCCTAGATCGCGCAAGCAGAGTTATCCGCGACATAAGGATATACCTACAAACTCCCGACTACAACCGTCGGGCACTAGCCCACCAGACATAACACCCGTCTGGTCGGAGGATCCTCCCATTTCAATGGAGGATGAGGAACTTTACACTCTGTTCCTCATACCTCTAAACACCTCTAAAAATGTACGTAAACATTAGATAATAGAACAAAATACAAGGTAAACCAAAACCCTGTAGGTACCTACCTAGATGTCCACGCGCGCGGCTGGTGCGATAGAGGCGAAGTGCGCTCGACGAATTACTGAATTTACGATGCCATCCAAACATTACTAAAAGCAATGATCGGCTTAATCGGCATCTAGTCTGATGACTAGTCGGCCTTTTTGAAACCGACTAGTCCGCCAACCGGCTAGTCGGCCAAACTCATAGTCGGTCCATCTCTAGTTTTAATATCGGTTGCCTTTTTGTAAAAACACGCAAATGACACACATAAAAGTCACACGTCCATGAAAATGTGTAAAAGTAAATGCGTGTCATAGTCGTAAAGGACACAAGTCCTGACCCTGATTCCCTCATGGCCTATAAATCCGCCAATGTAGAGCATTTGTACAAGGATAGCATTGCTTTCATTAGCACACCCGCAGTTTACAGATACCGAAATGGTAACATTAAATTGAATGCAATTTTTACTGATAACCTTTGAAAATAATTAAACTTTTAGGTATTTTATTGGCCTACAGGGTAGTATTTTTTGAAAAAGAAATACCTTTTTGTGTACTATTTCATCGTACGACTTATATGGGTTAATTTATTTTAAAGTCTAACTTGGTAATCCCAATAACCCTAAAGTTTTTCATGAAATATGTAGTTAATCCTTCCTTACCCAATACCGTAATATCCTGCCCCAAATGTCTTAAATGTTGATTAAAATAATATATTTAGCTGAATAAGGCTAGGCTAATTTACAATGCGCAAGATACAAATCTGTGCCAGGCGTTAACACTCTTAGCACTGTGTGTAAATGTATATTCTGATAACATCAGAATATAACCCATGTGGTTCTGTCGCTGCCTCCCCTGCCACTGTATAACGGGTGATATGCCTAGAGCTAAACACAACTTCACAGACCAGTCTGTGTACCTTGTGCCGTATAGTATACACCGTAGCGAAGATTTTAGATGGTTTTTTTTTAATATTGCCCAAAGAAAATATAACCGTATGGTTTGGTAGTGGTTTTATAGTCCTTTGGCTTTGTTCTTCACAAAAAAGTTTGGTAGTTACTAATCTGGATGTTGTGAAAATAATAATAATTTAACAAAACAATTAACCAACAAAAAAGAAACTGTATAGCGCAAAAAAAAAAAAAAACAATTACTTAGTTGGTCTATATAACTAAGCTCATATACTAACCTACCTACTAAAGTATCGGCCTAGCCTTTTTCCCAACTACGTTGGGGTCGGCTTCCAGTCTAAACGAATGCAGCTGAATACCAGTGTTTTACATAGAGCAACTGCCTATCTGACCTCCACAACCCAGTTGCTGGGTAACACGACACCCCTTGGTAAAACTGATTGTCTGATTTTCTAGCTTCTGACTACCTGTAACGGCTGTCAAAGATCTACGAATGACAGCCGGGACCAACGGCTTTACGAGCTTTCCGAGGCACGGAGGGGTCTATGGTATATGACATGGGTGATCTCCCATGCACGGACCAGTCGCGTTAGCGTAGCTTAACCATTATGACCGGTCGTTCCGTACGGTTTTTACTTAGCCACGAACTCCTCATAATAAATTGTAAAATGTTCAGTCAATTCGTTTATGTTACGGGCGCATTTTTTATACAATTTGATTATCATTATTTAACTACAAATTGCTAAAAACTAAGAAAATGATTACGAGTTACGACGGTTACTCTATATGAGGAATGTCTTATAAACAGTTACGGTAAAGTGCACGTGAATATAGCGTAATAGGCGAGTAATGTACAGTGTACGCTTTTGTGTTTAGAGGATGTCGTGAACCAGCAATGTTTGCACAGCTAATGGGCCACACCCGCATTCACAAAATGTCATTAATTAAACCTCTCTAGGCTCTACCCTTTGTAAATCATATTGGTTCCCGGTACCTTTTGCAGAGAATACAAGTCGTGATAACCTGCCGTTATCGTGCACGACACCGTTATCAACTACCTACTTACCCTAGCTGTAATTTATAGACAATTCGTTCTTTCGTCACTCGCTTCCCTAATTTCCGTTTTCGATAAACTACCTATTTCGGCATTTATTATTAGGTATGATGTGAAGGGTGTGCAAAACCTTGATTTATGTCCAGTTTCTGAAGTATCTAGATAAATTCGAATTAGCTATTGATTCAATAAAGTTGTACACAAGATAAACAGTTGTAAAACTGTCACAGCGTTTTTGAATACGCAAACAACAGTTCGGGTCGTGGGGCTTTCGGGACCGGGACCTGTTCTATAACTACGAAACAATGATTGGCGATTACTCGTTCCTTAGTTGCTGCTAAATAGGTCTGTTTGAGAGATTGCGTTTAAAATTGATTTTATTATTTAAGGCGCAAACAAGCGACTTTTGCAGATTTTAAACTGACAATCACGTCATTCACGATTATCAAAACATTGATAATCACACAAAATCTACCAGGAATGTTTAAACGAAACTTTTACTATCTTAAAGACAATTTTATTATCTATCTTTTAGTATACGCCTTTTTTTAGGTAGTTTAGTTTAAGTTAAAGAATACTACCTTTTATTTAATTTTTTCGACGACATTTTGAGAGTTTTGGACGCAGCGCATACGATTCTCTGGTCGCTCAATGTCGCCGGCGTATATCGTCGCCTTAAATTCGTCTAAGCGTAAATAAGTGGCTTAACCCTGTTTTAGTTGAACAATATGATAAGTCGTTATTTATAGGCGCATCATGAACGACATAATTATATAATATTTTTTTTAAAGTAAGTACTATCCAATGTTTTGAGTTTTACTTCATTGTTTTTGTCGTCGTGTGGTAATATTTTTCCTTTGTCATTTGATTTTAAGTTTAAAAGTCTTATTTGTGCTATAGCCATTCTTTTGCAAAAAGTATAATAAAATATAGAAAGCGCAATAAACAATTTAGAACGTTATCGCCAAATCCAAAAGATGTCGTTGCCTCTCACTACAGGTCATTTCTTAATTGGACGACCCCTCACGTCTCTTTCTGTAAAGCAAGGTTTCTTAAACTCTTTGTAGTCACGGAGCACTTTCACAATTTAAACAATGCCACGGACCCCTGTCAAAGAATATTTTAAGAAAACAAGCCTTATTTCGAGTTTGTGGCTTTGTCGAGAAATGCAGAGCTTACTACACAATTTCCTAATAAAATGTTGTGAGTTAATTGACCTACTGCAGACCTCTGATACACATGCTACGGACCCCTAAGGGGTCCGTGGCCCCCACCCCTAAGGGGTTCGTGGCCCGTGGAAATGCACTTTCACAAGTTATCTAACCAATAGCGCTAATGAATAGATACTACCGATAAAAGTGCCTCAGAAACCGGGAATTAGTAAGTCACCTCTGCTAGACACGCCGCCGGATAGTTCATCGTTAACCTCTATAATTTAATGAATCATCATTTTCCTGTTGCGTCACATTCGTAGTTTCAAATTGTTTATTCAATATGATGTGCTGCTACAAAACCAAATGCTTTAAAGATTTTTTTTTTTTAATAACTTGCTTACTTAAGTTTTCATGAACCATAAAACAATATAGTTACCTATTTGCCATGCTTTTAGGAGTAGGTATTTACAGTACACACCCTGGTGGACAATCGCGTTATAGTACACGCACTGTCATATACATTGGTCTTTTAATTACACGATACAAGCTCACTCGTATCAGCACTTAACAATATTAAAAACAAAATCTAATTCCTTGAAATACAACAAACAGAACCTAACATTCACTGCATATTATTATAACTTGGGCGGTGGCTTCTTTTAATTAACTGAAACACTAAATAACAACTTGCTATAAATCTATCCTGATACACCTTAATTAGCATGAATGGAGCGGTTATGTGTTTTTAGGAGTTTTTAGACTGCTACACACTTGCGACTGGCCGCAATGCGGCGGCGTGCCGCATATCAATTTTTATGAAACCGCATGATATCAACGCACTATCTTGCGGCCAGCCGTCAATCGCTTCGATTGCCTTGGAGGTGTGGCGGGCCGCACATCTATTGTTATGAATTTGTAATTTCTGTCGCAGTGGCCATAGGAACTCTGTAATTGAACGTCGCAGTTCGTGGTCTGTAGGCAGTAAAGCTTGGACTCGTCGGGTGTAGAAATCGTGGTATCTTTTATAGGTTATTGTTGTTTTATAACAGGATTCCTATGGCCACCTTCCAGTTCCATCATCAGACCCTGGATACAATCTAGAGACAAAGTACTTGTCTAGACGAATCAAACTAGTCCAAAGTCGATGGGGTTGCGTCGTTTCATTACAGGGTTCCTATGGCCACCTTCCAGTTCCATCATCAGACCCTGGATACAATCTAAAGACAAAGTACTTGTCTAGACGAATCAAACTAGTCCAAAGTCGATGGGGTTGCGTCGTTTCATTACAGAGTTCCTATGGCCACCTTCCAGTTCCATCATCAGACCCTGGATACAATCTAGAGACAAAGTACTTGTCTAGACGAATCAAACTAGTCCAAAGTCGATGGGGTTGCGTCGTTTCATTACAGGGTTCCTATGGCCACCTTCCAGTTCCATCATCAGACCCTGGATACAATTTAAAGACAAAGTACTTGTCTAGACGAATCAAACTAGTCCAAAGTCGATGGGGTTGCGTCGTTTCATTACAGAGTTCCTATGGCCACCTTCCAGTTCCATCATC
This sequence comes from Charanyca ferruginea, assembly GCA_947361185.1. Lineage (NCBI taxonomy): Eukaryota > Metazoa > Arthropoda > Insecta > Lepidoptera > Noctuidae > Charanyca > Charanyca ferruginea. Next base: position 15,621,505 of record OX376057.1, read on the forward strand.
AGACCCTGGATACAATCTAGAGACAAAGTACTTGCCTAGACGAATCAAACTATTCCAAAGTCGATGGGGTTGCGTCGTTTCATTACAGGGTTCCTATGGCCACCTTCCAGTTCCATCATCAGACCCTGGATACAATCTAAAGACAAAGTACTTGTCTAGACGAATCAAACTAGTCCAAAGTCGATGGGGTTGCGTCGTTTCATTACAGAGTTCCTATGGCCACCTTCCAGTTCCATCATCAGACCCTGGATACAATCTAGAGACAAAGTACTTGTCTAGACGAATCAAACTAGTCCAAAGTCGATGGGGTTGCGTCGTTTCATTACAGGGTTCCTATGGCCACCTTCCAGTTCCATCATCAGACTGTGGATACCATCTGGAGACAAAGTACTTGTCGAGACGAATCAAACTAGTCCAAAGTCGATGGGGTTACGTCGTTTCATTACAGAGTTCCTATGGCCACCTTCCAGTTCCATCATCAGACCCTGGATACAATCTAGAGACAAAGTACTTGCCTAGACAAATCAAACTAGTCCAAAGTCGATGGGGTTGCGTCGTTTCATTACAGGGTTCCTATGGCCACCTTCCAGTTCCATCATCAGACCCTGGATACAATCTAAAGACAAAGTACTTGTCTAGACGAATCAAACTAGTCGAAAGTCGATGGGGTTGCGTCGTTTCATTACAGGGTTCCTATGGCCACCTTCCAGTTCCATCATCAGACCCTGGATACCATCTAAAGACAAAGTATTCGTCAAGACTAATCAAATGAGCACAAAGTCGATGGAATTGCGTCGTTTCATTACAGAGTTCCTATGGCCACCTTCCAGTTCCATCATCAGACCCTGGATACAATCTAGAGACAAAGTACTCGTCAAGACTAATCAAATGAGCACAAAGTCGATGGAATTGCGTCGTTTCATTACAGAGTTCCTATGGCCACCTTCCAGTTCCATCATCAGACTGTGGATACCATCTGGAGACAAAGTACTTGTCGAGACGAATCAAACTAGTCCAAAGTCGATGGGGTTGCGTCGTTTCATTACAGAGTTCCTATGGCCACCTTCCAGTTCCATCACCAGACCCTGGATACCATCTAAAGACAAAGTACTCGTCAAGATGATTCACACGAGCCCAAACTAGATGGGGTTATGTTGTTTCATTACAGAGTTCCTATGGCCACCTTCTAGTTCCATCATCAGACCCTGAATACCATCAAGAGTCAAAGTACTGTGAAACTATTTGTTGGTTAGGTCAGTATTCTTATAATTAATTAACGAGAATATGGGCAAAAAAAATTTATTAATCAGATGGGTAATTTTAAGAATTTTTGCACCTCGCTGTCTGTGAAGGCCGATTCTAAACAAAGTACCCTACTAACTAGTACTTTTTTTTAATGATTATGTAAGCTGAGAGTTTGGCGCATTCTTAAACTCTACTTAGAAACCATGAAGTCACCTGTTTAGATTTTTAATTTCAAGTTGAAAATTTAAGTCGTCATTTAACAAATGTTATTTTTTTACTTTAGACCAACTTCTTCATACTTTCATCACAGTTACGACGCTGGTTATTTTAAGCATAAAAGTACTCCTCATGAAGATTCAGTTGCAATAAAAAAAATCTCTCAAAAATTCAGAAAAAAAATCATAACTCGAAAACTATGAAAAGTCGCGGAACATACATGGGGGTGGTTCGGATACCCCACGATACGAGGGACCTAAATTTTATTTTTGGACATCAATGTTCCGGCCACCTTGTATGTTGGTGAGCGACCTCCATTTGTTTATAGACCGTGTGGTGTATAATGCTGTAATGAAGAACCAGTCCAACACTGCATAATTCATAATGATGATTATGTAAGTATGGTCTTCTCATTAATTATATTGAATTATTATGTTTATTGAATTTAATACTTTGTTCACTATCATAATGTATCCACTTTCCTACTCTTGCAGTTGAAATTAGAACATTAAGTTATTTATAAACATTTTAATTGAAATAAATAGGACTCTCGTTGGTATTAAATTAAATTAGTACCTAGATGATGTTATTTGAGGTTATCGTGTGCACGGAATTTACAGAAATTAAAGCAATATTTTTTTTATTGAACTCATTTCTTGTATTTGTTTAAGATTAAACGTTTACGCTTGCGTTATGGTAAATACATAGTAAAGGTCTTCCTTTGTTTATTGTGCGGTGTTAGTTAGTTTAGCAGTCATGTAGTTGGGCAATAAATTCGGCGCCTGGTGTTAGTAGGTAGGTATAGCATGGCCATATCGGAACGTCTGATTCACAAGGTCGCGCCAGTTCAACTGGTTAACTGGCAAGTGCCAACCTACATTAACAGTGATCTCATAAACACAATCGACGTGTTTTTGATACCTACTTAAGTAATTAAAAAATACAAAATATATTGGTTAGCTTCAATAAGGCCCACTTGCGCCTAAAAATTAAGTCAGAGTTAAGTTTTGGTTACAACACGAGGTTCAATTACAAAATGTCGTACCTACATATTAATGCTGTTATCTTTTAACTTTGAGTTGGTTTGTTACGCTTTGTAAACGCTCGATTGAACCATCACTTTTGGTACTTAATTATATATATATAAAGTAGCTGTTTATTGTCCAATAAATAAAATAAAAAGCGGGTTAGCAACCAACTCACAGTTAAAAGGAAACACTGGCTGGCTGGCGCGCAAGCGGGCGAAGATGGGCAGAATCGGCTCACGGTTTAATGTCATTTTCATACAGAAATAACAAAATGGGGAATCTCTTTACTTTACTCGAACGGTATATCTAACCGTTATACATATATGTAGGATCGTCAGGAGGAGCGAGCGAGGAGAGTGCCGACCGGTATAGTACATCGTCAGGAATAAGGGCGTTCCCATTATCCCATTAGGGATAAACAAGACCTGTAAAAACAATTACACACTATTAGTAAAGACCACACAATACTAAACTACCTACTAAACACAAAACGGTAATCAGTAACAAGAATAAAGTAAGTTAAATACAGCAACAATACAGTTAATCGAACAGACCATTAAGGTCCCACAGTTCGTACAGTGGCCAAGTCACCCAATGATAAACGAACAAACCCTTAAGGTTTACAGTTCGTACAGCAGCCTAAGCCACCCAATGATAAACGAACAAACCCTTAAGGTTTATAGTTCGTACAGTAGCATAAGCCACCCAAATACGAAGTGTATCGCTCGCTAGCAGCAAGCCTATAATCGAACAGACCATTAAGGTCCCACAGTTCGTACAGTGGCCAAGTCACCCAATGATAAACGAACAAACCCTTAAGGTTTACAGTTCGTACAGCAGCCTAAGCCACCCAATGATAAACGAACAAACCCTTAAGGTTTATAGTTCGTACAGTAGCATAAGCCACCCAAATACGAAGTGTATCGCTCGCTAGCAGCAAGCCTATACAGCTATGTGAATATACAGCAGCGCTGTACCAGGTAAACCGACAGTATTGTCGGGAGCAGGAACTCTTTTTTACTGAGTCGAATCCGAGGCATAGATGAATATACTCTAATATAGATAGGTAACTTCGGCTTCGCTCGAGGTCGCGAAAGTGCTGCCGTCTAGTGGTTGCTTCACGAACTAAATCTACTGCCCTACATATCTATAAATATAGATAGGATATAGTGCAGCCGTATAGCGTACCCAGCTTTTATAGCCATTATTATTTATTGCATTATTTTCGGGGGTATGTTCCCCTGAAAATAATGCAATCTTGTAAACAATGCGTGACATTTTCTTAGAGAGAAAAAAAAACAATGTTTTATGTTATTAGTTTTTATTTCGGGTTTTATGAGTTACATCGTAATTAATAGCTACCACTTTTTTAACATCACTTTCATCCCAAAACGTGTTTTTTCAGATATCAATTGGTTCGCGTCTTTACATCAATTGTTCAAAAAGAACAAAATCATATTTTATTAATAAATTTCTATGCTGGTTACATTTAATAAAATTAAAGTTGATAATTGATATTTATTGATAATTCTAGTTCTAAATATGCATATATATTATATTTATATTTAGTCTTTTGAATTTCTATCACAATCTTGTGAATAAAAAAAAATGAAAATGCTTCACGACTTGGGTAAGAAAGTAAAGTTTTTGTGCTATCATACTCTTTAATTTTAATATATTTATGATAGTCTTGCATTTCTTCAGATTCGAAATCATGTCTGCAGGTTTGACAATCCTTCCCAATATTTTGCTATGCCATTGCTGCACATTTATCTTTGTTTTCGGGATTTGATAATAAATCTACATCTGCGTACTTAACGCACAAGTGGTCCTCAGCTATTTCAAATTTGAAATAGCTTGTTTCTGGTTGGGGCTTTTCAGTAATTTTTTTGTTATGAATGCAATAATTTAAATTATCTTCTTTACATTTAACCCCAACCAATTTGTATGATGTTTTATTACATATCCTCTTATCTGTAATAATAATCAGTAATCATTTGTAAGCGCTAATAAAAGTATGAGCACTTGGCATATTATTGCGGAGACCATGCGCTCTTATTGCCCCAAAGAAATTTTCTAAGGGGTCTTGATTAATATGGCGCAGCAGTATCGATTTCAAACCTGCAGAATGTAAATACTTTGGCAAGGCGAAAAAAGCTTCTATACTTTTTACCCAACTCCTTACAGACGGCACAGTTGCTCTGTTACCAGTTTTTGTGATGGAAGTCATGGATTTCGATATTGCTAAACTTTTATATCACATCTATGATGTGGAGATTGCCAAGTTACAGCACCTCTACAATTTTTTCCTAAGTCAGGTTTATGGAAATGACAGAGTTAAATAATTTGTAAGTAGGTATAAGATGAGACTGGCTGTGTCCACACTTTCATTCAGGAGTCTCCCTTCATCTGAAATGAAAAACTTTTTAATTAACTTTCATCGTGATTTTATGCATCAATGGCCGACTGGCCAGTCTAAGATTTAACGTCGTTAGATAACGCGTTAATGAATATGAATCATTAACGCAGTGCTAAATGCTAAAATGATCAATGAAAAAACAAACCTGCTATGTATCCCATAGTCAGGCCAACGGTGTTGCTAGGGTAAAACATCTCCCTGCAGGTTTCTTTGCAAATTGCTTTTTTCAACTTACAAATTTTTTCTACCATCAGCATTTGCATTCTTAGCTTCTTGTTTGTATTGTAAGCTTTGCGCAATTTTGCTTTTACTTCGGATATTATATTTTTCAGCTTCTTTTCTGTTGCAGTCAAAGGCATAGAAATCTTATAACCTGAAAAAATAAAAACAAAATTACACATTGGGTAATAATTAGAATACCTATACTAATATTATAAAGTTGAAGAGGTTGTTTCTTTGTTTGGTTGAACGCGCTAATCTCAGGAACTACTGGTACGAATGGTGAAATTAGTTTTCTGTTGGGTAGTTCATTTATCGAGGAAGGCTGTAGGCCCATGCGAACCCGGGTCGGGTCGCTAGTACAATATAGAATATTTATTTCGAACATCACTATAAATAATTGTTTACAAGTCTTACATTAATATTAATTACATAAAGTAGGTATATTTAATAATTGTGTTGATTTTGTTTACCTCGATAGGAAGATAGTGTGTCTATTTGAACTGGTCTGGACAGACAAACAGACAAAGACAGCTGTCTCAATTTGAAGTGAAGAAGATGGCAGTTCAACATTCATTACTGTAATCACATAAGAAAAATAAAATTAAATATTGTATTGTGTGTCGATTACCAACTGCAAAGAATCTATCAGCAAAATTGGTCAACACTATCTCTGACCGACTGTAAAATATTTACCTGGCCTGAAAGATATATCTGTGTCCATTTTAACTGATCAGGTAGAGGAGGCTGTCTTTATTTTGTACTGAAGTAGATTGCAGTTCAATATTCATGACTGTAAGAACATAATAAACACAAATTTAAACATTGGGTTATTTATAAACACTGCCGACAGAAGCGAAAACTTAAAACTCTGAAATAACAGTTTTTTTTTACTTTCAAATGAATTACCTACCTACCTATCTTTACTTTTACTACCGGCCAAGCGCAACACGTTATATGTACTTAGAGATACTGCTAACATTAGCATGTCAGTGATGGTGATGGAATCCAAAGGTAAGTTTTAAACCTCTACTAAGAATCTCTCAAGACGCCTAAACCTTCACTTAAAAACACTTTACATTTTACAAATAATAACAAGTCTATTAATGTTATATTAACCCTCACAATCATTTGACTTTAATGGCCTTGATGCTTTATAATGTTATACATTTCCATTAGGTATTATAAGTATCTGTAATGTATCATTTACCTGGCCTTGAAGATAAATCTGTGTCCATGAGAATGGGTGTGGTAGAGGAGGCTGTCGCCATTTGAATTGGCATAGATGGCAGTTCAATATGCCTGCGCTCACCAACATGCACACCTGAAATTTATAGGGTAAATTTTAATAAGGATGAACACCTTAAACATTTGGAATAAAAGGATTCATTCTTAGGAAGCCATTATCATCATCAATTAAGTTAATAGAACTTTTGACTACTTTAACTAAAATAAATATTTTTTCACACCACCTGCTCGACAATGTCAAATTATATGTCATGCAAACCTAACCTAAAGTAAGTCATTTAAGACCTGAGGTCTAGCAGGGCAATAATATTGTACTGAATTTCATTATGACCCACTGGTCAATAATGTGATTTGAATTAGGAACATAAAGTAGAAATAGCATACGAACATTTACCATTAAGATCTGCCTCAGATTATGAAAGGAACAAAAGGCAGATAGACCGCTTGGAAAACAGAGTGAATCCAAAAAAGCAAATACAAATTCAAAAGCGAATACCTACAACGCGCTTCTTGCTGTACGGACACGAGACAGTATAGCACGAAACGCCGCATCGTTAAAAAAAACAAATGAAAATACAAACACAAATTTAAAAGCGAATACAATCACGAGATTGTAGGTATTCGCTTTTGAATTTGTTTTTGCTTATTTGGCTTCACTTTCAGTGTTCCGCGCGGTCTATCTGCATCTTGTATCATAATCTGAGGGATCTGCACTAAAAAATAAATTGCTCGAAAATCGAACTGGCCACCACTAAGAGAATATAAATAAAAGAAAAATAGAATACAAATTAAAAAGAGACCCAAATCGAATACTGAAAATTGCTTTGCTTTGATAAACAACAAATTACATTATAAGCAAATTTTTACAAAAATGTCGAGTGACGATAGTGATTTGACTCTGGAATACATTAAATCCGAAGCCATTGGTATGACCAACAATCTACTCTTAAGTCTAGTACTATTGTTTTTATTGTCTCGTAGATGGTGTGAAAAGTAGAGTATGCTCCTCGGGGATAAAGGTGCCTTTGTCTTGGGTGACCTTGAATCCCACGCTGCACTTAGGATTTTTGTCTTCACTCCACTCAGGAGTTAACACTAGAATACAACGTTTACAATACAATACAACGTTTTGCTCGGGATTCAATACGGTGCCCACTACATAAGACGCTACTTTATCCCCTTGATGCATAATCTACTTTAAGACATTATTTTGAATTCAAAATTAATCTGCTTAAAAACTTCTTCATGAAGTCAGTTTCTATTTTTATACATTGCCTTATTTTGTATTTTATAAAACAAGACATGGCTAGATTAATTACGTTTTCCCATGAATGTTAAAAAAATTAACAAATTTTACCTGGAATTGCCAATGCAGTTAGACTTATATTTGGGAATAAGTAAACATCTTCAAAATGTTTATGACACACTTTTCTATGTTTGAATGAATGAATTCATTATCTTCTCCAATAATATCACCTCCAAATTTTCATAACCCACATGCGAAAATGTTCTATTTGAGCAAGTTTGTTTGGATTTGGAAACGGGTGCAACGGCAATCCTAAAACATGATAATTAAAAAGTTGTTACAAGATGTTCACCAAACATAAAAAAGGAAAGAATCTAAGTACACAACTTGTATCTTGGTTTGGTAAAAACTAATTAAATCCTCAAATTTAAAATTATTGACTTTTCTAGTTAACAAAATATTTAATCTTGTTAACTAGAAAAGTCAATAATTTTAAATTGTCTAGAGATTTGTTACTCAATCGCACTTAAACAGCTGAATAGGTTTGAAATAAAAATATACTCAGGACTGAGACAACTTACCGCTTCCAAGTTTCGTGGAACAGCCAGGAACACAACAAGGCCTTTGAGAACCATCTTAAACTTATTGAGTAACAAGTGAAGTTCACGATTAGTGTTTTATGGCAATCTTCAAGTAAAGCCGGAGTAACAAAGTTCACTCAACGCACCGAATGAAAATAAAACCGAGAAAACACAAGAAAATTAACAGGTTATGTACGCCAACAAGATATTTTTTGTGAAAAATTCAAAATGTTGACGTTTAATGTCAAATGTCAACGTCACTTTATTGTCATCGTTATTTCACAGAGATTTGATACAACTGCCATCTAGTGAAATTCTTTGATAAAAATTACAAACAGCTTTTTTTTTCTTGAAGCAGCTAATAGATGGCAGTGCTTACAGCGTACCGTGCCGTTTGTTCTAAGTTACCACAGCATGATCCGAGGATCGACTGCCATATTTACGGAGTGCACGCTCTTTTATAAGACGATGCCCCCCACCTTACAACCTCTCCTTAACAAGTCTGCCCAATGACGCACGGAAGTGCGTCACGCGTTTACTTGATACAAAACACTAAAATGTGCTAAATCTAATAAAATTTCATTATAAAGTAATCAAATAACACAATAATAATTGTCATGAATAAACAATAGTGATTTCATAAGGTAATTCGTTTTAGATTCAAAATAACGTGTCAACAATTGTTTTGAATAAAAACATCGATAACAATTATCGAAATAAAGTAACCACAAATCAGTGTGCACAAACAATAAATCATTTTTCGAATTAATAGACAATAGTTGATAGTAAAATCACATAAATTAACAATAAGAAACACAAATCATAACAAATTTAGTTAACACCCACAATTGTGATTAATAAACTGTCTCCGACATATATATTATTACTAGCTGCTGCCCCGACTTCGTTCCCGGTGTTCACTTGCGGGAGACATTAGACCTCCTTAATCCGGCCTTGTCGCAAAATCCGTTTTTAGCGGACGTCTACCAGTCTACTAACTACCTCCCTGCCAAATTTCATCTTTATCCGTCAAGTGGTTTTCGATATTTCGTGATGAGTGAGTGAGTGACCTTTCACTTTTATATATTAAGAAGATTTTATATATGTATTTAGAAGATAACCACTTGCTGCTTGGCGCATGTAAGAGGTTAGGTTCCTCTACGAAATCTTTTTGAAAATGAATGAATGATATAAATACTTATTTATGTATTGTTTAATATTAGTAATATATTATTAGGTACTTATTAAGGAAAATCATAAATGGTGCATTTTGTGTTAGCCTTTAAGTAATTGTTGCACTTATAACTGCAGTATTAATAATAATAATAATATAATAATATGTGGAGACATTTTCACACACGGCCATCTGACCCCAAACTAGGGAGACCCTGTACTATGGGTGTCAGACAGCACTGATATACATACACAAATACTTCTTTTTTTCTGTAAATATATACATAATTATATAGATAAACAACACCCAGACACAAGGCAAACACAAGTGCTCATCACACAAATGCTTACCCCGGGCGGGAACCGAACCCGCAACACGCTGCGCAGCAGTCGATCGCTCAGCCACTGCGCCAACCGTGTCGTCAACTTATTCTTATTAAGAAATTATTGTTAATGTATTGTGTAAACAATTGTTGGCTAACCTAAATAAATAAATAAATATAAAACTTCCCATCGGTTTAAAAAAAATGTTAGAATATTTTTAATTAGCTATAAATAAAGATCTAAGAAACTATCTTCAATATATTTGTATTGGATTTTAAAACCATAAACTGTGTTAAAGCACTCCGCTGCATTGCTATATATGTGTATACTTAATTACAAGTATCATATTTTTTTAAAATAATAATTATGTAGGTAACTAATAGCACACGACATAGTAAGTAGATATTTAAAACATTCCAGTTAATAATGAGACTAGGTACCTATCCACTTATATTATTCTTACATCGCGCGCATTGTATTTACATCTGAAATCTGAATGTTGTTCGTGTTTATATTTCCAGTCTTATTTTTAACTTGGCTTGTACCTATTTGTGTCAGTAAATCTGTACGAACTGTTGCACAAACACAATATCGACGCTGGAGTTTGATGATTCAATGGAAACACGTTTTGACAGATTTCAGTGAATTCATAGAACGATGATTTCATGGCCTGAGTGATACACGTTTTTCATTTATGAACTATTACCATTCATTTGTGTGTAGTAAACTTACAGCAGGTATACAATTTATCTGTACGAAATCGCAATAAACCTCGTCATCACAGTGTGAGTTATATTAAGAAACACGTCTTTTTTCTCATAGCGTCACTAGCTACATCATTTCCTCCATACCATTGTTCTATGGAAATAATTACATTGTTTGTTTCATCATAATGTTATAAAAGTTGTAAGTGCTAGAAAACAAGCTTTGATGTTTAATTCATCGATTAATTTCCCTGTTTATAAATGGTTACTAAAATATGCGTTAGAAACCTGTTTTATATATGATTTTACGAAGAATATAATTAAGTTTTTCTAGTTGAACAATTTAAAATTTTAGTGTCTATAAAATAAATAAAATGTGACGTTCTTATAGACGTACACACGGCTACACATCAAGCTATATATTTCCAGTATAAGCTGATCTCGCATTGTATAGACTGTCCATGCAATGAGAGGTTAGTTTATACTGGAAATGTTTAGCTTGATGTGTAGCCGTGTGTACGTTCTCATGGTAGCCTCCTCTAAAGATCTTCAATAATGTTATTTTAAAATAGGTCTGCTCATATTTCCCCTACATCTCGGCTTTCAACACCGTACTATCGCTAATTAGGATATTATTTAGTGTGATTTTTTATTACAATAAGAACTGAATGTTGAATGACAATCATAAGTCGTATGTTGCTAAAAGCACAAAATATAGTCGTGCCCCTGCCTTACGTACTTTGTGGTAAAAGTTACGGCCGACGACGGAGCTTCAGCACAGTAAAGATACTATTAGTTAATCTGTGGCTTCAGAGCCGCGACGTACCTGTGCACGTCACGGCGTCGACTCGGGCTGAGGAGGGTTTCTACCCTGCGTCTGCCGATTCGTGGTCTTCACTTATTTCGTCTGGTCAATGGCCTCGTCGGCTCACGTCTATTGTAGACATAGCAGCAGGCTCACTGGCATTTCAAATCTTAGTGATCTGCAAGCTATGCAAGGTCGTCAGCTTTTTTCTTTGTTGATAATAGTTAGGTACCTACTGGAACTTATTCTTCAAATAAACTCCGAGTAGGTATAGTGAGTGCCATAAATAGCCTTTTATGCGCCCGGTGCGAGCTTGTATAACTGCGCCCTCGAAAGCTCGCAAATCGTTTCAAAATTTTTCTAATCATACCCATCTATTTGTCAATAAAAATAATTATGTGTATAGAAATAAAACTAACATCTAGAAACTATGTTTATACTTAATTTTAAGTAAGTAATTGGTAGAATTTTTATTATATTACTAGCTGACCCGGCAGACGTTGTCCTGTCAATGGATTTATCAATTTTCTCATCGTATAAACCTTCCCTGGACTTCCACAAATATTTCTTGAACAAAATTAACCAAATCGGTCCAGCCATTCTCGAGTTTTAGCGATTCATTTTTACTATATCGATAAAACGTTTATTCGAAAATATTTCTTAAAATTCACAATTAGATGATACACAAATGACAACAAATACTGATCAGTACAGATAGTAAAGATTCAATGCAAACCGTAAACTTACATATGGGGGAGGCTCCAGGGCCATCCAGTGAAATTCAAATTTTCTTACGGTTTTTTAGCAGCTCAGTATCAGGTTGTGGCATGTGCCATGGCAAACAATAAAGATTGGGCTCATACTCTCTACGTACCTTTACATAAGAATGGTTCCAGCAAGACGTGCAGTAATTTCGTCTAATTGCTCTTATTTCTCATGCAAGTAAGATTTTACTGTACATATTAAATGAACGCCTGAAATTCTACTTGAGTAAAGGAATCGCCCCCGAACAAGGAAAACGGAACCCGAGAGCAAATTTTGACAGTTCGGCAGATTATAGAGAAAGCCCGAGAATTTAACAAGCCCACTTTTACATATATACTTTGTTAACTTTACCAAAGCATTTGACTTAGTAAAATGCCCAAAACTCTGGAACAGACTGACGGCGATGGGTACACCAGTACATCTCCTCAGGAAATTATATGAAAATGGCAAGGCATCAGTTAGAGCAGTTGGCATCCTATCAAACCACTTTCACCCCAGCGTCGCAGTACGTCAGGGCTGTATTATCTCTCCCCTCCTTTTCAATTTGTACACAGAGCTCAATATGAAGATCACTCGTAAAGTCTGGACAGACGGCATTTCGATTGGCGGTTTAAAAATCTTTTATTTACGATATATGCAGACAGAGAGACATACAACTTTATTTGCTACTAGCGCTGGCCACATGGAAGAACTTCTCTGCAAGATGGAAAGCGTCAGCCTCGATTTCGGACTCATGATTAATCACAATAAGACAAAAAATAATAACCGTAACAATTGGTAGGACATAATGAACTGCGCAATTACTTAACATCGTCAAATGTATTTATATCTACTTCTATTCAGCAATAAATAAAATAGTTTGATTTGATGGTTGTCGATCGCATGAATAATTCGTCAGAAATAACGCAAATCGCGCATTGTGATGAGGTCCAATCATTTATATCTATAGGACTTACGACTAATGGTGGTTGCGTCGACGAAGTCAAGAGACGTATGGCGCTGCTTCGTCTGCAATGGGCAAGCTGAAAAGAGTATGGAGGAACCGCTACAGAAAAATTCGCCCAGTTCGAGCACTTTTGTTTCCCATATTCCTTTATGCCGTTGAAACGTAGACCCTACGGGAAATGAACGCAGAAGTATAGACGCCCTAGAAATGTGGCGTTGAAGAAGATTGCTAGGCGTATCATGGACGGAGTTTCGTACCAATGAGTCAATATTGCGGGAACTCGGAGTTAAGCAACGTCTGTCCGCTATTGTACAATCACGCATCCTCACTTTTTTCGGGCACGTATGTCATTGGGGAGATCTGTCCATCGAACGTCTGGTAGTTCAGTCGAAGGTACCAGGCCACGAGGTAGATCGCCATTAAGATGGATTGATCAGGTCAAGGCTGCAGTTGGTGGCATCTTGCACGAGGAAGGCAGCTATAAGGGAGGAATGGCGATGTCGTAAAGCGTGCCACCAACACCTGAAATGACGACCACGACCACTCTGTCAAGAGTGACACCGATGAAGAAGAATATAATCATGTTGTATTTATTGTAATAAAATAAAAATATTCGCGACAGTAACAGATATGCATAGAAAAGCTCGAAATTGTGCATACCTATTTAATGAAAATATGACGTTTATGTGCTTTTCTGACTTGGAGAGTTATGTTGATGGTTTTCATTATTATAGGCAAAGAAAGCATTTATTTCAATTAAACCATTTACAGGCACTCAGTTAGTTTAGTCAGAAAATTTTAACTAGTTGTCTCTATGGTGAAGAAGAAAGTGAAGAGCAATCCAAAAAATTTACTAATAAAAAAAGATAAAAGCTATGGCGCACACCCGCGTACGCCTGTCTGCAATGTAGTACAACAACTTTTACGATCTCATCGTCTTTAATATTAATAATATTATTTACTTGTAAGAAGAATACGCGGACGACTCGACTTCACCCGTATGACTCTATAAATAATAGGTATTGTGTCTGGTCATGGTCTAGTCATTTCTGCGCCCCTTCAGGGTCTCCGCCCTGTGCCTGGGCACCGCTGGTACCGCCCTAGTCACGGCACTGGGTATAGACCTGTGTCGGTAGCGCGCTGCGTAACCTGTTGACCGTCGTAGGCGCTAACAAGCGACTTTTGCAGATTTTAAACTGAAAATCACGTCAAAATGTGTAGTGTAAATGATTTGAAAAAATATATTTATGTTAAACTAGAACATTCTCTTAATTATTTAGAATGTGAATATTTTTGATTAAGTTCATATTAAATAGTTTAATGAAATCGTGAAGTTGTGTCTGACGCGGACTAAACATTGATAATCACACAAAATCTACCAGGAATATTTAAACGAAACTTTTACTATCTTACAGACAATTTTATTATCTATCTTTTAGTATACGCCTTTTTTTAAGTTAAATAATACTATCCTTTATTTAATTTTTTCGACTAAAGTTTGAGAGTTTTCTTACGCAGCGCATACGATTCTCTGGTCGCTCAAGGTCGCCGGCGTATATCGTCGCCTTAACCACAGTATAAGTAATAGTATCTTAACCGTAAATGATTTTATATTATACATATATAGGTACGAAGTACGAATAGTTAGGTACACGATGAATAATATTGATCTTCAAAATAAAAATGGGTTTTAAAGTACCTGAAATACAATACCTACTATGCATGTTAGTTCTGTGTGTTTCAAATGAGGGATAAAATTTAAATATGAACTAAGTATCGTTTTTTCCTTATTGGTAACTTCAGACTAAGTCTAATTACTATAAGTAAAGGTGACTGTTACTATGCCGACTGCCACAATTTTGCACAAGTATTTTTATTTTGCGGTCTATGGAATGTATAAACTAGTTTATCAATATCTATGAAAAAGAAACATTCCAAATACATATTTAAGAAGTTCAATCATTTTTACCATTATTTAGGAAACGAAAGGTGCGATCAATGCAACTTATATAATCTTTTGGTTACCGTGTCAATATAGATTAGATTAGTTTGAGCTGCAAACTGCAATATTTAGGTAACGATAACAGGCGTTATTATTCTAAGGATAACAGTTTGATTAATCTACCTACTGTAGGTACTCTGACATAATAAGTCGTTTCTAATTTTTTAATATTTTCTCTTTTACTTGCAATAATATAAATTTGAGGTACCTATACCCTGTTCACAATACGATTAGACATTTTACAAAAACCTTTTTTACAGCCCGTTCAACCGATTTTGGCTCATATTGCGTTGGTAGCATGACAAACAACTGCAGTAAACAGTTGTTATTGTAACCACTTTTTTGCCCCTAATGTCATCCTTAAGCCTACCGAATAGAAGTCAAAATCAGTTGAAGGGACTGTAAAAAAGGTTTGTGTTTATGTCTAATCTTATTGTGAACAGGGTATAGGTATAGGTAGCAAAAATATTGAAAGTTTCTTGTAAAATGTTTGTTAATATCTGAGCATGTTGAATAGAATTAAAATCTTGATTTGTAAACACAGGTTACGGTTACATAGTTACTCAGTGTGTGACATGTTACAATATTCACATAGCAGGCAAGCTATGTGAATATTGTATTTTATTATTGTATACTTTGCCATAGGCGTATAAATATTGGGGGTTTGAACCTTTTTGTATGAAACCTGGCATATCGGCCCAGCGCCATTCTGATTTTTTTTCGAAATCGCGGCGCACGGTTAAAGTGGTACCTATGTATGGGTCGAACAAAAAATAACATGGTTCCCCAATGTGTCACGTTACCGAGATATTTAAAGGTGAAGATCGACAATGAGTACAACGACAATCGTTATCATCAAAATGGCGGCGGGTCGATATGCCAGATCGGTTCTATCCCCTTAATCGACCGCGTTTCAAAAGTGCCTTTCAATGGTCTAATTGAAATAAATGATTTGACTTTGACTTGTAATACCATACTGCGCTCCAAAACACAGATCGTTGACGTGGCTCAAAAGGCTGCCCAGCTTAAATGGGACTGGGCTGGACATGTCTGCCGCATGCCTAACGACCTATGGACCCGTAAATCCCAAAATTGGTGCTCTGAAATTACGAGACGGGGCCGCGGTAGACCACGAAAGAGATAGCGGGATGATAGCTTCCTTAAGAATTGGCAAGTCATATAAAAGTCGAGACCGATGGAAGGAATGGAGGCAGGCCTTTGCCCTGCAGTGGGACAGTACAGGCTAAATATAATAATAATAATAATTTGGTGTAATGTAATAATTAAAAAATTACGTTAGTTACGAAAATAATAAAATAGTGTGGTTTTATAGTCTTTGCTGACACTTAGGGCCTTATCATACTAGCGGATTGCGAGCGTCTTCAAAGCGGAGCGGGCGCGCAGCGAATGCGTCGCGAACACGCCGCGGCTGCTCAGCGAAGACGTCGCGGACGTGCTTGTAGCAAGTTAAGGACGCACAATACACTCAGTAACAAAATGGATTCTGACGAGGAGACACTGCTGTTGGCTTTGTTACTTCGAAGACGCCGGAGACGAAAACGGAAGCATCGACGAATTTGGGAAGATACATTATCAATTAATCGAATGGAAGAGAGCGACTACTTCGCAACGAATTCGCTGCGCATGCGCGGCGTGTTCGTTGCGCGCCCGTAACGTATTCTTTGCGCGCCCGTTCCGCTTTGAAGACGCTCGCAATCCGCTAGTATGATAAGGCCCTTAACATTTTTTTGTTTACACAGCGGTACGGCGAAATAACATGTCCACAGTAAAGATATGCAGCTACTATTTCATGGTGTTAATACAATAGATTAAAATAACTTAAAACTTTGAATTTCATACAGTTTACCTGCTTAAATTAAAAAAAATATTTTATTATTTTATTATGAACTTAAAACTAACATTTTCCGGCTGCTTTTTGCCTAAACTATCTCAATAATATATTTATAGACAATGATATTATATTAAACAGATATGTTATGAGCGCCCAATTTTGAAGATTCAAAAACGTCCTAATTGGGATGTATTGCCTTTAGTCTGCGTCACGCATGCAGCAGCTAAAAAATAAAAAAAAATGCTATTTTGTGTATTTAGAAAGTGTACCACTTATGATACCAAATTTAATAAAGCACAAGGGATCTCATACTACATGTAACTACGCAATATACATCGATTTTTTTATATTTCAATTATTTTTCTAATATTCTTATATTTGGAGGTTAGAAAAAAGAAAGAAATGGAAATACATTTTTTCACGTGAGTAAGACAAAGACGCGTTCACTCCGGACATAGAATAAATTCAGTATAGATGCGATATCGTAGGCAGTAAAGTCATTGTTTACCCACAGTTCTGTTTTTCTTTTTTCTAACCTTGTAATATTTAATCATTTATATACTTAATTAGAAATTAAACAATAACAGATATTTACTATCCTTTCTTCGTTAAGGTTTTCCTATCAGATCAGGTTTCAAGAATGGATCGCATTTGTTCGTAAACAAAGAAATGAATTTTATTACTAAATAAATATTTTCTACTCTATATATTATTATACTACTTATATATTCTATTCAAACTCAAACTCAAACTGAAAATCTTTTATTTCAAATAAACCATTTACAGGTACTTTTGAATTGTCAGAGTCAGTCAGTCAGAAAGTTGAAGCTAGTTGCTCGTTCCAAACAGTAGGTTTCTATGGAGAAGAACGAGCAAGAAACTCCATGAACAACACTCTTTTAAAATCAATAATATGTTACAAATTTCGGTTACATCATTCATATTGAATCTAGGGTACAATGTGAGAACAATGTAACAAGTCGTGTACTTTAAAAGAGGTTTAGATAAAACTATAATCATAATAAACAATTCAAAATAAAATTAGAATAACCGAGGCAGCTAAGAGATGACCAGTCCCAACTAACGGCGCCCGTTCACGAACATGACGCACGGATCGGCATCATTTGACTCAACCATTTTGAAGGGAACCGAATGATCCAACACTCGCGCCACCGTCAGCGAGACATTCCAGTGAGCATGACATACTCCCAACCGCCAGGGCACATTCAAGTCAATGAAAGACATACCTCGTAAATGGTAGCTTTAAATAACATAGTGCTCACATGTATGTGCTTTGAAAAATTATATAATACTAACACATTGAGTTTATACAATGCAAAGATAATGTAGATCTAGTATATCTTCAGCAGCTCCAAAAATAATTAAAAATGCTAATCAATTAATCTATGAACCCTTATGGCTGTGGAGCTAGACCAGCATCCAGCCAAGCATTTTTATCAGTGATGTACTCACCCAATGAATAATATGCTCGACTGCATAGTGTGCGTTTTACATAAGACTTAAATTTTGTCTCATTTAGTTGAACAATGTGGGGAGGTATTTTATTGTAACATTTTAAACAGTACCCCATGAAAGAAGTATCTACTTTAGCCAGTCTGAAACTTGGTTGAACTAGTTGGTCCCTATTTCTAGTGTTATAATTATGTCTTTCACCCCTTTTACTAAAAAGATGCAGATTTTTTCTAGCGTACATTATGTTTTCATAGATGTATTGACAAGGTACCGTCATTATGTTAATTTCCTTAAACAGTTCCCTTAGAGAATCGCGCATACGTAGATTGTAAATGGCTCTGATGGCTCTTTTCTGCAGAATAAAAATAGACTCGATGTCTGCAGCTCGTCCCCACAGTATAATACCGTAGGACATTATACTATGAAAATAACTAAAGTAGACCAGTCTCGCGGTATCCACATCAGTAAATTGCCGGACTTTTCTGACAGCATATGCTGCCGAGCTTAGCCGTCCAGCGAGAGATGTTAAATGAGGACCCCATTGTAGCCTTGAGTCGAGCGTGATCCCCAGGAAAACAGTTTTATCAACGAATTCCAGCTTCTCATTATTCAATACTATGTCACAGTCATTACTTTTGACATTTGGTAAAGTAAATCTGATGCACTTAGTTTTTTTTTCATTCAATACTAAATTATTCGCCGTGAACCAATTTTGGACTTGCAGTAAGGCGCTATTTACGTGGTCTAGGTTCTGGGCTCGTCTGTCTATCTTAAATATTAAAGAAGTGTCATCAGCAAATAACACCATTTGTGGTTGGTTTTTCAACAGATGAAGAAGATCATTAATATACACTAAAAAGAGGAAAGGACCCAAAATTGAGCCTTGTGGAACCCCCATTTCTACCTTTAAACCATGTGAATTCACCCCATTTATTTGGACTTGCTGCTGCCTATTAATCAAATAAGATTTTACTAAACTAAGCGCAAGTCTACCTAGTCCGTAATGCTCAAGTTTCATAAGTAGTGTGTCATGATTTACGCAATCAAATGCCTTGGATAGGTCACAAAAAAATCCTATGGCATCTTGCGCCTCTTCCCACGCAGTAAATATGTGTTTTAATAAAGTGAGACCAGCGTCAGTCGTACAACGTCCTTTGGTGAATCCATACTGTTGATCGTGTAAAATGCCATTAGTGTTTAAATGATTAAGCATCTGATTAAGCATAATCCTTTCAAAAACCTTGCTGAAAGCCGGCAGCACGCACACGGGTCTATAATTATTAGTGTCTTTACTGTCACCGGATTTGAAAAGAGGTATAACCTTACTAAACTCCGGGAAAACTCCTTGGTCTACGCACATATTAAATATTAAAGCCAAATAAAGCGCTATTGTCTCAATTATAGACGTACAAACTTTAATAGACATACCCCACAGATCCTCAGTAAATTTTATCTTGATTTGCCGAAAAGCTTTTAAAACTGTCACGGGGTTAATATGTTTAAATTGAAATTCTACCGGGCAGCCTGGTACGTTCGCTTTTAAAAAGGCAATTGAAATGCCAGGTGAGGAATTTAAAGCTTCCGTGGTTTTAATTGGTATGTTGGTAAAGAAATTTACAAATTCATGCGCTACTTCTATGTTAGAGCTTAGGGGACCACGTATTATACCTTTAGTCCTGTTTATTAGTTATTATAGGTACAAACCGCGTGTATAAATGTACTCGCGGTTTGTACCTTCTGTCTCGTAAAATTTTGACAAGACATGCTAATGATATCTGCTTGTTCCAGCCTAGGACTAAATACGGAAAAAAGAATATCCTGTATGAAGTGGCAAACTTCTATAATAAACTGCCTAAGGACTTAAAAGAAATTAAATCTTTTAACATATACAAGAAACATTTAAAAAACTATATACTAAAGGAACTTTCTCTGGTCTCCGAATAAACTAAATACAAAAAAAAAATATGAAAAAATATATATTTAATAACAATAATAATATGATGAACTAAAAAGAAAAAAAAAAAAAATGTGGAAATATGAGCTTCGCCCGCGACTTCGTCCGCGTGAATAATCTCAAGGATCCCTAATTTTTTGATAATGCAATATAGCCTATAGCACTCAGGGTTAACGTAGCTTCCAAAGAATTTTTCGAAGAAATCGGATGAGTAGTTTCGGAGATTACCCCCTACACACAAACTTACATACAAATTTTACCTCTTTATAATATTAGTGATAATAGGCAATCAAAACAATAATAAAAAATTAAAAAAAAAGAAAACGACTGCCCTGCCCATTACATGTTACAGTACGAGTATGTTCGCAATGCATCAGGTTTGGCACTATGGTGTAGGCCTTAGTAAACACGCTGCCGCTATTGTAACGCGCCTACCCGTGTTGCTTAAAACTTCACTGTTCAATTTTAAAACTACCTAGGGTACATCTATTTTGTTTTGTTTTGTTATTGAGTCGCATAATTGTTAGTAAAATATCTTGTTAAATTATATAAGTATAGTATTTAAATGTATGCCACGCTTAATGGCACATAATCCAAACATTTTATTCATGTTTTCTCTGTAAGTGAATTTGTAATTCTTTTGAGAAAATAAATATCTTTAACCGTTTTGTTAGTCTATGATGCCAAGACGCGGTGATTTGGTGGCCAGGATAATGTTTGTTTACATTCACGCGCAATTGACAACACTGTCTCTTTTTTTTTGTTGGTTTTTTCAAGCCATCCCTTTTCAACATTTTGACTTGTAATTTGTAATGAATGAAAAGTGTGTATGTGTGCAGCCGCTGCTGCGCGGAACACTTTTTTCGTTTGTTTTGTGAGTGTATAACATATCTGTTTATTAGAATACTAGCGACCCGACCCAGCTTCGCATGGGCCTATAGCCTTCCTCGATAAATGGAGTATCCAACACAAAAAGAATTTACAAACTCTTCAGCTTTAAAATAAAAAGTATAGATCATTGTTTATAGATTTTATTGTCATATAGAGTAAAATACCCAATTCCGCAATTTTCATTTTACCAAAATGACGTCGACATGTGCTCTCAGTCACTCGCGGCAGACTACCGACCGAGCGGTAGGTCTTCATATCGCGGGTCTCAAACCTTAGGGGCGTATCCACCAAACACCTTCTTTTCAGGAGAGACAAAAAACTTAATAACTTTTCTTGTGATTGACCTAGCTTGTCGTGTTTTTGCATGTAGCTATATATTTACACTACGATTATTATGGGATGCTTGATTTTATTAAGGTATTTCCGCTATAACACTAGTTTTTGGTTGATACGTCTATTTGGCATGACGACTATACGGTATGCATGGATGTTATGGACGTAAAACCAGTATCCTTAAATTATTAATATTTATACAAATATTAATTTTTCCTAGTTGGTGACTTAAAATATTGCAATTTAGGAATGAGAACCCATCAAGGGTCCTCATTCCTAAATTGCAATATTCCTACCTAACTACCGTTATTTACGTGATTTTAAAAATTCATACGCCTGTCTGGCTTGTCATTAATATTGAGAGGTGTTTGAATTCTAAGTAGAAGTATAAACCAGTTTTGTTCTACAATATTACGTTTTTCTTGGTTTATAATAAAATTTAAAGTCGTACGTGCATACCTCTCTACGGCACGTCAAAACTGACTTAATAAGCAATAATATTGCTCTTACGTTTAATATACGGCTCTATGGCTTGAAAATAATTATAGACTGTCTATCTTACGGCAAACAATATTTTGCAATTTATACAAAAAGTACTTAATTAATATTAAATTAGAAGAAAAATTGAGGTTATGTATTGCATATACTATGGTTTGAGACCCGCGATATCACCGTGACCATTCGGTCACGGTGATATCGCGGGTCTTCTAGACGATTCCGTCTAGTTCATACCTATTACCTTTTAAATTACAGATACCGGCACTGATCTTGAGCGCACGGCGGTAGAGTGGGGATCGCATTGCACATCGCGACGCGCGACGGGCCAATCACTGTATACCTAGTTACCGGCACGTAAGTTGGCCACAGATTTTGTAGTGGGGGAAGTTCGCGCACGCACAATTTCATACATTTTTACATGCGCGAACTTCCCCCACTACAAAATATCTGGCCAAGTTACGTGCCGGTAACTGTAGGACAATATATATATACCCCGCTACCGCGCCTCACTTCATACCACCAAAGGGACCCAATAAATCACTTATGCGCAGGTGAAGGTCAGCGCTCAAGATCCGTGCCGATAATTGTACGTGCCTCACATAATATGAGCGCAATGTTCCGTCTATATTCTTTTATTGGTCTGAGTTACTCAGATTATGAAACAAAAGGTAGATAGACCGCGCGAAACATGAGAGTGAAGCCACCAAAGCAAATACAAATTCAAAAGCGAATACCTTCAATAGAGCTTACAGCCTACAGCACGCAGCGCCGCATCGTTAAAAAAAACAAATACAAATTCAAAAGCGAATACAATCACGAGATTACCTATTTGCTTTTGATTTGTATTTGCTTTGGTGGCTTCACTTTCAGTGTTCCGCTGCCTTTTGTTTCACAACCTGAGCTTAGGTATAACAATTTTCGATATGTCGAATATTACGGTACAATCGATATTGAAATTTTCGATGTTTTGAACGTTGACATTTTACCCGTAGCTATTTTATTGTTCGAAATTCAAATATGTAGGTACCCGCCATGCCTTCAATCAAACTGTTAAGCTACTTCTTATCTGTACCTACTGGGTGTAACTTTTTGTTGCAGATAGGTAAACCTATTATTTTTTTATAGCTTCTATCATAGCAAAATTACTCTCGCGTAGTATCTAGAATACAGAAATCTTGTCAGGAGTCAGGAGAGGTCATGAATCCATGACAAATTTCCCAATCTTAAAATTTACCGCGTTTGGTAACCTTTATCTAAATCGCGAATACTTACGTATCGTTGTCATCAGATTTTCTCAAATACCTTGAAACATACATGCCTACGGTTATTAAGATTATGAATTGTTTTAATAAAAGTACCTATCCTTATTGTTTTTATAGTCTTCATGCTATTTGCATTACAACAATAAAGCAATATCTAGTTAAGTATAATGCATCCAATTTCAGATAAATATGAGCGCTTGAGTAAAAAGCCCACACAGCACACACACATAACTCACTTGCTCCAAACTTATTTATTACTAGCTTCTGCCCGCGACTTCGTACGCGGATCCTGTTGCTTATGCCAGCGACAACGGGGTCGGCAAAATCGAAGATCTAAAACGTCTGATATCGAATTCTAAGAGCCCGGGGACGGGAAAACAACGGGATGCGCGATATGATTCGAGACGTCCAAAAAGTACAATTTTGAATCATACCTCCGATGGCGGAATATGTGGCGTAGTCAATCATAGGAGTATAGGTACGTAAATAAACTCCGTTCCTTATCAACCCAAGGAAGGTCGCCATGACCTACGGCTATATCTTGAGACACATCCGATTCTTCAGATGATATCGACATTCTGTTCAGAGAATGTCAAAGTCGATCAGAATTCAAACGTTCTGTTAGAACTGAAACCACTGAGACCTTTTTAAAAAAGGTTTATTTCACACACACATATAGGTATATTATAATTACAGGGAAACTGGGGGAAACTCTGTATACGTCCCAGCTTGGTGAAGGTCTGACCCGAACTGACGGGAGGCCCACGAGCCTGCAATGAGCTAGAGGGGGTTTGTGCTGACTTGATTACAGCATCAGCACTTATCAGTGCATAATAGGGATGTAACAACCCCCCATACAAGATGAAACTTATACTTTTTATAAGTTTCAGGAAGATATGTGAATTCTCGGGGATGGAATTTCCTCTAATTCTTGACTCTCGTCTGGTAAACAATTAGGTTTAGGTTTACGTTTGAAAAGACGCATACCGAATTTCTTACAAATGTAGTAGAAGGTAAAGATCACAACTAAAATAATTAAGCAATATGTAATAATGGGGTAATGTGATTCATATTTTATAAATGGGCCAGGTTCATTTATAATTTTGTCAATATCAGACATAATTCTATTATTTGAAACAGTTGTAAGTTTTCCAGATGCAAATCAAATAATTCTAAGGGTTTTAATTTTGGTTTTACTAACATGAATTTATCTTTATCACAACAGGGATCTTTAATAAGGTTAAAATCAGAGATTATTGGATTAATGATTACATTATAATGTGGCTTGGACGAGAACTCTCTATCTTTACAATCTAAAACCAAATTGCACAGCATGTGCAATTTGGTTTTAGATTTATTACACCGGTACCTAATAATTTGTGCTCTGTTATGTGGGAGCCACATTCGATGGTAAGTTTGGTAGGTTCTGATTTAACAAATAACCATTTATTGTCTTTAAGTTCCTGCCAGGTGTCTATATGCCAATGAATCAATCTAGTTTCACATAGCTGAGGTAATTTATCAATAATTTTACATAACATTTCTGTTTCACAAGTGGGCACATCTTGTACTGAGTATATATCTAGATTATTACATATATAAACTTGATTGATAGTTTTAGTGCACATACTTAATTCACTAAAGCATACATACGTTAACTTATCCCTACTTATAGCTATATGGTTACAGTGTGGCACAATCATAGCATATGAATGTGGTTTGTCTATGTCATGTGGGATAGGTACAGAAATAGGTTTGTATAACAAGAATTCGGATTTACTTACTAACGGAATTTTAATAACAAACACTACTTTATTGTCAGTAAAATAGCACGATAATTGGGCTATGTTAATTAATGTGTGAATACTATCTAAACTTAAGCTAACAGGTAATTCACTATTTCTATTTAAATCTTTAGCACTATGTATCATCTCTTCATACAGCTGTTTTGGAGTTATGACTGTTGGGTGTAGGGAATGACTTTTAGTAAACATTATAGCGTTGACAATATCATCAAGTCTGAAGGACAAGGTCAGTGAGCTAGATAACAATTCTTTATAGATTTCATTCATTTTAGACTCTACATAAAACTCTTTAGGTATATTCGATATATTATTTAATACTACAGATAAATTTTCAATGGCATTACCTAATCGAGCTTCATTGGTTTTAACAATTTTTAGTGTTTCATTATAATTTCTTAGCGCTGTATCAGTTATTAAAATATTGTCTTTAAGAAGAGATGAGAGTTTCTTATTATTATTTTCTAAGTGTCGAATAGCGGCATTATACTTAATCGAGTCGTCTTCATCCATTGTACCAATAACGTATTTAAAAAGCGAACCAATACCAGCAAACCATGCAGATCTCTTATCTCTATCAGGAATTAAATGAGATATAGCACTGTAATCTTTTAGGATACTATTTAGGCGATAAGTTAAAGGTTGTAAGAAATTATGACATTTTGAGACATCCAAACTATTTTGTTGACAAATAAACCTAGCGGTTCCTAAAGCTGTTTTAATATTATCTATGTGAGGTTGAATATATCCGATATCAACTGGGACCAAAATATGGAGATAATTATTGGAGATTTTCAAGGTTCCAACTGGGTCAAAATATATTCCTGTGCTTTCTTTTATGGGTTCTATGAAATCAGCTGTGATAATGGAGATACACGTCGCGATGATCCTGAAATAGTATGATATGGTTTTCTTAATAATAACTAATTTACTAACTTAAGTATCTATACCTAATTACTAGCTAATTACTTGTTTCGGCAAGTTTAACTTCATCATAGTGATGTTTTACATGCCGGCGGTTGATTAATAAGGTAAGTGTATTATTTCCATTTACATGAATTACTTTGTACGGACCTTTCCAAACGGGTGACAAGGCTTTGCGTAATCGTAAATGATTCTTTACGTACACCATATCACCTGTTTTATATTTAACAGGTTTACTATGTTTGTCATAGTAGTTCTTGGAAGAAATTTTTGACTTAAGGATATTTTCTATGGCTTTCTCTCTGGAAAACCGAAGTCGTTGCTGTAAAATCCTGACGTAGTTATTGTACGTGGATTCTAAAGCGGAATCATAGATGGATGATGGAATAATTGCTTTATGGCCAAACACTAGCTCGTAGGGTGTGAAGTTCGTAGTACAATGAACTGTTGTATTGTATGTGAACATTGCTGTGTAAACGAATCTAGGCCAATTGGTTTGGTTATCATCTACGAAAGATTTGAGGTACTCTTTTAGGGTGGAATGGCTCCTTTCTAGGGCACCTTGTGTTTGAGGATGATAGGGAGTGGACCAGAGTTGTTTGATTTTTAAAAACATACAAGTTTGCTTGAATAATTCGGCCGTAAAATTCGAACCTTGGTCAGTTAAAATCATTTTTGGGATACCGAATTGGGATATAAAGTGAATAAGACATTCTGAAGTTTCTTCCGCGGTAGCATTGGGTATAGGATAAGCAGCAGAATATTTGGTCAAATCGTCTTGTAACGTTAGAATAAATTTTAATTTAGCGTTGGAAACTTCTGGTAAAGGACCCACGATATCTAGTGCAACGCGTTCAAAGGGTTGTGTTGATGTCGTGGTAATTTGCATAGGTGCACGGTTAATTTGACGTAACGCTTTATTGGCTTGACAGGATGCACATTTACGCACATAATTTTCAATATCACTTCGCATATTTCGCCAGTAATATTTTTCTTGGATTCTTTTTAACATTCTGTTAGAGCCTAAATGACCAGATATAGGGATATCGTGGTTTTCTCGTAATATTTTGGGAATTTCGCTCATCGTAGGATACATTATAATATTTTTGTAAATGTTTACGGTCATATTTGTATTATGGAACACGTACAAGAGTATGTTATATATTTTAATGAAATTATGGCTAACGAATGGATTCCTAAAATCTGTAATGCTGAATTCGTTAATGTTTTTAGATAATAAATTATTCTTAAGATTTTTTAGACTTTTAAAGATATCGTCATAAGTAGTTGTATCATAGTGGTATACTTTAATGAATAGAAAATAGTAAATTATGTTTTCTTTTTCAGATATTAAGAATGAATAAAGTGTTCTTTCTTGAGCAAGGAATTCTTCAGTTTCAGTCATATTACCGATTATTTCAGTAACATAACGGTTTGACTCATCTAAGTCAATTGAGGTAGGTATCACAAGGTGTTTGATTTTAGTTTTTAAAAGATTTTCATTATATTCGAGAATTTTAGTATCAAATGTTACTGATTTATTATTTATAGTTTTCAGGCATTTAGAATAAGTATCGTCATCGTCAGCAACTTCTGCGGACGGCGGAGTTGGTATGGTAAAATCATCGGGGAGTTCTAGATCTTCAGGAAGGACGAAGTCATCAGGTAAGTCTAAGCTTTCAGGATTGCACTGTGGCGAAGGCTGAACACCAGGATTTTCGTTGGTAGGTATTTGGTCTGAATTATTAGGAATATTTTCAGGAGTGGTTGTGGACTGATTATTAGGTAAAGTATTATTTGTCTGAACTTCTTCCAGACTTATAGGGCTTACTGGATAACGAGAAAGAGCATCGGCATTGGTATTTGTTTTGCCCTTCCTATATTGGATTTCATAATTATATTCTTCTAATTTAAGACGCCAGCGGACTAAACGAGACCCGGGGTCTTTACAATTAAAAAGCCAATTTAAAGGTTTATGGTCTGTTATGATTACAAACTGGCGGCCAAATAGATAGGGGCGGAAAGTTTTGGTGCCAAAAATAATAGCTAGACACTCTTTTTCGGTGACGCTATAATTGCATTCGGCCTTATTGAGTGTTCTAGACGCGAAAGCAATTGGTTGGTCTTTGCCGATTACGCCCTGCGATAATATTGCTGAGACGGCGTAGTTGGATGCGTCACAAGTTAAAATAAAGGGTTTAGTAAAGTCAGGGTAGATAAGGACTGGAGCAGTTACTAATTTTTCTTTTAATTGTTCAAATGACAGCTGTTGAGCGTTAGTCCAGTTAAAAGGAATATCCTTTTTTAATAGACTAGTAAGGGACTTAGCGTATTTTGAGAACTCAGGAATAAACCTACGGTAATAAGATGCTAAGCCTAAGAATGACTTTATGTCTTTGGCACATTTTGGTGTTGGAAATTCGACAACAGCTTTTATTTTGTCAGGATTAGGTTTAACGCCGTCGCTGCTAATTACATGACCTAAATATGCGACTTCTTTTCGCAAAAACTCGCATTTGTCTGGTTGGAGTTTTAGTCGAAATGTTCTCAATTTTTCAAAGATAAGGGTTAGTTTTTCGATATGTGAGGGTAAATCGTGTGAATATATAACAATATCGTCAAGATAGACGAAACAGTGCACACCTTGTAACCCTGATAAGACTGTATTAATTGTTCTCTGAAAAGTTGCAGGTGCGTTTTTCAAGCCAAACGGCATCCGGTTGAACTCGAAATGACCCTGGGGTACACTGAATGCAGTTTTGGGTGCGTCTTCCGGAGACATCTTAATTTGGTGGAATCCGGAAGCTAGGTCTAAAGTTGTAAAATATTTACTTTGGCCTAACTGATCCAAAATTTCGTTTATTTGGGGAATAGGATAATTTTCACCAATAGTAATATCATTTAACTTTCTGTAATCTATTACAATTCTCCACCTCTTTTTCCCGGTGGAGTCATCTTTTTTAGGCACGACCCAAATTGGGGATGACCATGGAGATTTTGAGGGTTTAATAATTTGTTGATCAAGCATTTTAGTGATTTGGGTCTTCACTTCCTCCTTATGTATTTCGGGAAATCGATAGGATTTAACATTAATTGGTTGTGAAGGAGTAGTTCTTATTTCGTGTTGTGTTACATCTGTATAAATTAATTGGTCTCCTGGTAGATGGAATACATCAGCGTACTGATGGCAGACTTCATTAAGGCAGAGTAGCTCTTCTGAGTTTAAATGGGATATTCGTAAAAGATCGGATAACTGCCGGGACCTTTCAAGGCTAGTTAGATTATTATATTTCATCATATTACATTCAGCAAGGTCAGTTGGAATTAAAGTAAGCATAAGGTTAGCATTTAAGTGAATTGGCTTATCGGACACATTAACAATTGTTAAATTTATCCTGTTATTATTTTTTACTTTAACAAGACAGTTTGGTACAAGAAGGGAATCTGAGATATGTTGGTCTAATATAATTCCTTCTTTTAATTCCGGATTTTTCACTGAGCACTCTATAACAGTTTCTACACGAGGTTCAATGATATATGACGGTTCATCGAAGGATAATTTAAAAGAATAGTTATTTATTTCTAAGGATTCGGTCTGATAATTAATGCGACACTCGTGTCGGAGGAACAAATCACTACCTAGTATACCATCAAAAGGTAAGTTTATATCATCGAATATCTGGAAAGGATGGGTTATGTTAAAGTTTTCATTAAATTGTAGTTGTAGGTTTAAACACCCTACACTTTTCGTTGCTTCATTTTTAGAATCTATGCCTTTAATTAGGACGGAACTTTCTTGTAGTTGTAAAGTATTAGTTATACATTTTTTTTTTAGGATGCTGATGGACGCTCCAGAATCTATTAAAAAGGTAAGTGGATTTTTATTTACAAGTGTTTGTAATGTAATAGAAGGTAAGTATCTTTTCCGTGTAAGGATTTCGTATTTTTTAAGTTCTTTTTTAGGTCGGTTTAGATCTTCCATATGGGGCTGGTTACCCTGCGGCGTGATCTTATTATTGGATAGACCGTGAGTTTGGGGCTGGTTACCCTGTCCGTTGGTCCTATTATTGGATAGACCGTGAGTTTGGGGCTGGTTACCCTGTCCGTTGGTCTTATTATTGGATAGACCGTGAGTTTGGGGCTGGTTACCCTGTCCGTTGGTCCTATTATTGGATAGACCGTGAGTTTGGGGCTGGTTACCCTGTCCGTTGGTCTTATTATTGGATAGACCGTGAGTTTGGGGCTGGTTACCCTCGACGACTCGGTTAGAAACTTATGCCTCTAGTGCTAAGTTATTTTAATCACAATTCAATGACTTATTACGAAGCTAATAATTAGGAATAGCACGTAATGTTTTGTAGCGAAAACGGACACAACACTTGAATGCAAAACACACTTTTACTGCATGGATAGATTAATTTGGACTTACAATTTGTAGAAAATCTTCATTATTTAGATTGACTGGACGACTGGACACTGGACACTTGACACTTGACACTGGACGACTGGACAACTGGACGACTGGACAACTGGACAACTGGACAACTGGATGGCTGGACGAGGAGCTGACGGCTACCGTCAGGTCGCCGATGGACACCAGGGAGGTCGGGTGCAGCAAGTGCTACCCAACTGCTTAGCGCCACTTACTGCGCAGTGGACCCGGAGCAGCTCGGACAGGTCGAGTGGACTCGACCTGTGATGGTGAAGATGAGTTCGGGCCGGAGAACTTTTTAGAGACACCACACTCACTGGACACTATTTGATTTAGGGCGACCGAATTTTATTTTTCTTTTTAGGACACTGGGGATGTCTTATCCCACCGCTGCCACCAAATGTTAGAACTGAAACCACTGAGACCTTTTTAAAAAGGTTTATTTCACACACACATATAGGTATATTATAATTACAGGGAAACTGGGGGAAACTCGGTATACGTCCCAGCTTGGTGAAGGTCTGACCCGAACTGACGGGAGGCCCGCGAGCCTGCAATGAGCTAGAGGGGGTTTGTGCTGACTCGATTACAGCATCAGCACTTATCAGTGCATAATAGGGATGTAACAGTTCGTTGCGCTCTTCTTCTGTCGCTTCATGCCGTACTCCAGCACGCCCTCATCCGTCGAAGTTCGCTTGATGGGGATGGGCGCTCTTAAGAGCGTGTATTCTGTTGGTGACGAACACTTCATGTTTTCGCGTTTTGCTCAGAGCAATATCGTACTGATGTGAGCAGATTATTTAAAGACAATAACAGTTTTAGAACTTGCTTTACGGAACTACAGAGTCAAAGTATAATTTTTGATTATGGTTTTTTAAAGCAAAGACAATCCTTATAAAACGCTATAAGTGTTTTATGAAAGTAGACGTCGGAGTCAACAGAGGTCAAGAATACAACCATTTCAGTATGCCAAAATATTATGTTATATTCGTTTTTCCAACAGGATATACAGTTTCAAAGTACATAACAGAGCCAACATTACGAAAATATTACTATTAGATATTAAAAAACAGTATTCAAAAAGTACAAAATCGGTTTAGTTCGTCGGTTTTCACCAGTATTTGAATAAAAACATAACTGATATATTTATTTTATGAAAATAAAGGTTATGCTCAATATACACAATTTTTTTCAGTTACTTGTACGAACTCATTGATTCTAGACAATTATTTTAAAAAGCTGTCGTTTGCCGATCATTTTCAATGATTCGTGCTTATTTCGTGAGTGTTTTTTTTTCTGATGCACACAAACAAACCATTGTATTGTACTAGTGTGTGTCAATACTGCTACGCCGTTCTACCAATCGTTTAGATTTTGAGTTGCGCTAAATCGAATACATATATGCATAGTTGGTGAATTGACACTGGAAGGTGTGATTGGGAACACTATTTTACGCAGGATGACAGGTCTGACCTTTTATTTTCATAAGATGTGATGTTGTATATAATATGTATCCTTCACATAACTCATCATATTCTTACGTTATTAATAATAGTAATTAATTACAGTTCTAGGATGCGAGAAGAAATGGGGCAGGGTATAAAACGAAGTGGAACAAATTCTAAATGTTACTGTGGCATTTGGGGCCGCCATAATGATCGGTGCCCGACAGTATTGTGTACTCTTTATTCGTTGTAGCTTTTCACCACTTTTATTCTGCTTGTACATAACCGGTTAACAATCAAGTTTTGACATAAATACTATTAATTATTTATTGTAACATTGCTTCTTAGAGTCACACGCGTAGATATAGTTTAATTAAGCTAGTTATGATAGCATACCTAAATATTTAGCGCTAGTTAGACGCAAAAGTTCGAATTAGAAAACAAATATGTAATGATAGATAACCTACTGACCGATTTCGTCACTGCGGTTAATAAGGTACACAGGAGATATTCACTCTCATAGCTATGAGAGTGATGATTAAATGGGACGTCAATACGACACGACTGGAGATAGACCAGGCGCAGGACCCACGGATTTAAGTGCCTTCCGACCCACGGGGTGTCACACCACCAACTAAAACAAAACAATCAACCGTGTATGAGGTATCCATAACATTCACAAATATACATCAAACATAGCGACAGAGCTGCTAATAAGCTAAACGTAAAAACATAATTATCCCTTTCCTTGCAGTCGGGGTAAAAACAAAGGTAACATCAAAACTAAATAAAATAAAATTAAATAGGTACGTAATTGTCAAGGGCATTGTGAACATGTTGGGAGTAATCAGAAAACCGAGTATACAACTTAATATTACAACAAAAATTAGGTAGGTAACTGAGAGATCATAACTGTCAAGTATTTTTTTTCCATACACCACAGGTAAAGGTGTTATGAAATAATTATGTCCAGAAACGAATTTAATTTTTAAACTAATTAATTTATCTTTAAAGATGAATTGAATTTACGCGTTCTCAATGTACTTACAACTTGGGATTAGACTCCGTAAAAGTTAAATACTTAATTTTCAGTTCAATTTATTTTTTGGCTTTGTGGTGGGTGATCGTTTCTTCAGTTCCTAGGGCGGGGAAACGTGTGGGACCGCATAGTTACATTAAGTGGTCCCACACGTTTTAAATAAGTAATTTAAACTTATACTCCATTTATAGCATTAGAAAAAAGAGGCTCATAGAAGCAGGAATGCAAAGCATTTTATTTCAAAGATAAGTTAAAACAATTTTAATTAAACTTATTTTAACATAATTTTGATAAATAGATCTAAGATAGTACTAAATATGGACGGACGTATAATATTATAAACAGAATAAAAGTCTTTTAAAGATTAGGTAACATTTTAAATTTGGTAGAATTACAGTGAAACGAACAACGTTCCGGGTATTGTTCATCCCTGCTTCTGTTAGGTTTTTAGCATTGACACTGTAATTTTAAATTGGAATTAAATATACAACTAAATGAAAGCCACATAATTTTAACAGATAAATTATTAGATTAGTTACAAATAGGCGCGAGAGCTAACTGTAAAAATAGATTATAATAAATTCGGTGTCTATCGTAACTTTAGCATGTTTATTGTACTTTTGTTACAAACTGTGCATTAAAAATAACCTTTTTTAACTTCTGTCTAATGCTATTGTCAATGGAGTATAGACAATGTGAATGTTGTCTAAATAAAGTAATAAATGGTGCACTTAATATTCACCTCTGCTCTACCTTCCCTTCAGAGAATACAGGCGTGATGTTAGGTCTGTGTATAGAATATCATTTCTCGGATTTTGATCAATAAATATCCTTTGCAAAAATAGATACCTCGTAAGTGTAAGGACACTTACGGAAGTGAGATCGTGTAAATGTATTTCGCGAAAAGGACATGATAAAAAATATTCAAATGGAAAAAGATGTCCAAAATGAAAAATTTTCAATAATTCCTGGTATTTTTTTTTAATTTACACTAAGAGTTGTATTACAATAGAACAGACACTTCATAATTTCTAAAACGTTTTAAAAAGTTATTGCTTTTATGGTTTAAGACATGTATTCCTCAAAACAGAATACTTTTATTCACTTGAAAGAGAAACACTGGTACATACATAGGTAAGTAAACGTTCCAAGGGACCTTTACTAGGTTTAAAACTAGGAATAAGTACAATATTGTTAGTCGATAACTTATTATGATATCAGTAAAACCAAAATGTTTAAAATAAATCTAGTTAAAAAGTTATATTTTTTTAATATTATTAGTGATGTAGGTAACCTGCAAAAAGTGTTGAGACTGAGTTGATTCTAGTCCAGTTCTTTTAAAACTACTTTGGTACTATTCCTCGGCGTCATTATTTTTCTTTTAATTTGACATTTTGAATAGGCAACTTTTGGCACTCTCAGCGGTTGTTCAGTTTGATAAGGTTACGATTTAGTAGGTAAATAATTAATTATAGTAGCAGTTTTCTCGTGCTCCTAGTAGTATGTAATGTAATGTACCTACTCTCTTCCAATAAACAGTAATAATAATAATCAACCTTTGTAGGTATGTACAGTCAGCAAAACAGATAGGTATGCAGGGTCGTCACTCGTCAGATATAGTTAAAGTTTACTTAGAAACCTTTCGATGTTTTTGAATAAAATAAAATAAAATTAATAGAGAATAAACATTTCAATGATTTAATTAAATTTCATTTGGAACCATCCATGGGTTTCTAAGTAAACTTCAACCATTTCCGATGACCTGCAAACCTATCTCTTTTGCTGACTGTACATATCCATACTAATATTATAAATGAGGAAGTAACGCTTCCACGATGAAACGGCTAAACAGATTTTGATAAAATTTGGTATAAAGCACGTTTACTTAGAAGTTTGATTTTTTCACAGCTTCAAGAGACCGTGGACCTAAGTATACATATGGTTTTTTAGTGACCTAAGTTATGGTTTAATTTCAACTCGATACCTCTACCCGATCCCGAGATAAAGGGTCTTGACAGACAGACGGACAGACAGACAGACAGACAGACTGACAACAAAGTGACCCTATAAGGGTCTTGCTTGAGCCACTTTTTACAAGCTTTTATTTAGCTTGCACTGTTCGTATGTATGTAAATAAGTTGTCCTTTCAAAGTTTGCAAACCATTTTTCGACCATTTGTTGTTATCCGATTGAGCTGAAATTTTGCATGCACCTTTAGTTCTGGTGACAATACAATGTCCAACACTCAATATTGTTATAATTCCAATATGGCCGCCGCTCCAAGATGGCGGATTACATAATTTTTATCAATCCCCTCGATATGGGTATCAAATGAAAGGGCTTAAAAGTAGAACATGATAAAGTTAATAATATCACACTAAATTCAATATGGCCGCCCCTTCAAGATGGCAGATTATATATTTTTTTCAATCCTCTTAATATGGGTATCAAATGAAAGAACTTGAAGGGTCAAAAACAAGTATAATGTTAATAGGGTAAATAATGTAAATGTTGTAAATAAACAGATAAAAAACGGTCAAAAATATCGTTAGGTAACAATCAAATAAATCTTTAAGACTAAAAAAGTAAAAAATTAAATAATTATAAAAAAAATCTTTTTAAAAACAAGCTTTTATTTAAAAATAAAAACGTAACCAAAATAAAGAAAAAAACGCGAACTAAAAAAAGCTTGAGGCACTGATGTACGCTGTCCGTTATATAGGTGTACTGCACAATATCAGTGCCTCAAGCGTTTAAAATTTATATATTTTTAAAATTTTGAAAAGATTAATATTTATATACATCAATTATATATATGTCGGAGACAGTTTATTAATCACAATTGTGGGTGTAACTAAATTTGTTATGATTTGTGTTTCTTATTGTTAATTTATGTGATTTTACTATCAATTATTGTCTATTAATTCGAAACATGATTTATTGTATGTGCACACTGATTTGTGGTTACTTTATTTCGATAATTGTTATCGATGGTTTTATTCAAAACAATTGTTGACACGTTACTTTGAATGTAAAACGAATTACTTTATGAAATCACTATTGTTTATTCATGACAATTATTAGTGTGGTATTTGATTGCTTTATAATTAAATCCTATTAGATTTAGTACATTGTAGTGTTTTGTATCAAGTAAACGCGTGACGCACTTCCGTGCGCCAATGGATAGACTTGTATGGAGAGGTTGCAAGGTGAGGGGCATCGCCTTATAAAAGAGCGTGCACTCCGTAAGTATGGCAGTCGATCCTCGGATTCGACTCAGTAAAGAGTTCCTGCTCCCGACAATACTGTCGGTTTACCTGGTACAGCGCTGCTGTATATTCACATAGCTGTATAGGCTTGCTGCTAGCGAGCGATACACTTTGTATTTGGGTGGCTTATGCTACTGTACGAACTATGAACCTTAAGGGTTTGTTCGTTTATCATTGGGTGGCTTAGGCTGCTGTACGAACTATAAACCTTAAGGGTTTGTTCGTTTATCATTGGGTGGCTTCGCCACTGTACGAACTGTGGGACCTTAATGGTCTGTTCGATTAACTGTATTGTTGCTGTACCTTGAACTTACTTTATTCTTGTTACTGATTACCATTTGTATTGTGTTTTCTTTACTAATAGTGTGTAATTGTTTTCACAGGTATGTTGTTTATCCCTAATGAGATAATGGGAACGCCTATAGTCCTGACGATGTACTATACCGCTCGGCGCTCCTCCTCGATCGCTCACTGACGATCCGACATATACAATCTATATTTGTATGAGTCACTTAAATGTATTTTTTTATTTTTAGTTCGCGTTTTTTTTTCTTTTTTTTTGGTTACGTTTTTATTTTTAAATAAAACCTTGTTTTTAAAAAGATTTTTGTGTTTAATTTATAGTTGTGTTCTAAAAACAAAATTGCGTTTCTTTTTTTTTTTGGTTTATTCAATTAAGTAAGAACAGGTTATGTATGTGTCTGAATGTTTCCGTCGATTGGAAATAATTATTTTAGTTTCTTTCGATTATGTGCATTATTTAGAACACAGAAAGTAAATTTATGACATCCGTTGCCTAACCAACAAGTTCTTAGGCAAACGATGTAGATGTATGAATGGACGCCGAGCGATGTCCTTTCTGTCGCGCAAGTGTCCGCTGCGTACCTAAGTGGGTACGCGCAACTCGACTGTTCGCGGAAATGTCTATTCATAAGCGGGCTCTACATTCGTGCCGTGAAAGCGCGCGAAGGCCGCGAACCGCGAGTGTGGATGCTTTTGCGGCATCACCATCGCCCTTCGCGGCGTTCCCCGTCCGGTGGCAGTTTTTTGGTCCGCATCAAAGGGTTTGCGAAGCGCGAACGCATCCGCAGACCAGCAGCAACAGTAACTTCCAAGTTCCACGTCCATTTCAGTCAAATGCGCGAACGTAAATGCGAACGAAAGGTTGCGAGTGTAGAGGCCGCATATGATATTCTATTCATGTCTAGACATAGACGCAAGTGTCGAACGAACATTTATTTCGTGTATATGTAGGTTTCAGATCCTCTTGGACTAATAATAAGTCAGTAAGAGAAAGAAGAACCGATTTTTCGACATTTACTGCGTCTCTGAGGTAAAACGTCAACGAAAACGCGGTAAAAGTTCGAAATGGATGACGATCACGTAATATTTCGGACTTTT
The DNA here is from genome assembly GCA_947361185.1 of Charanyca ferruginea. Lineage (NCBI taxonomy): Eukaryota > Metazoa > Arthropoda > Insecta > Lepidoptera > Noctuidae > Charanyca > Charanyca ferruginea. The sequence goes on from OX376057.1 coordinate 15,659,001, forward strand.
ACCATTAAGAGTTAAATCTTACGATTTACCCAATGATATATTATATGCTTAGATGCGTTACCCACGCTCAATAAGTGCAATATTAAAGCAAGGCAATTGCCGGGGTTTCACTTAGTCACGTACGACCCAGTGTCGCGGCTATACGTCAGTATCGCCCGTAATTCACACATAACTGACGTAACAAAATATGTATGTTTATCTTTTTCTAACAGGTATACGTTGTATGCTTCTGTCCTTTTTTTCGCACTGTATAATTGTATGTGCCTAATGGTATGTAGATATAAAAGTTTGCGCCATTTTAACAGTAGTATTTTAGTACCGTACAGTAGCGTGTCGCTACTGTACGGTAGTACTAATATTTATACTGTGCCAAACGTGAGGATAGGAAGAATAAGTACACACGTCGACGAGTCTTACCTTAAGGGACAGTGGAAGATTGCCCTTCATGATGTCTTTCATGGCCCAATAGCTCTATCAGGTATTTTCGGTGAGTCTTGCAATTTCTCTGTTTTGTCTTGCCTGGAAAGAGACAAGACAAGATATTAGTTAATAATAACTGATATTAACCAATTATTTGACCAAGATATACTCCCCCGAGTCTTTCCAGGTATTCTTTTCTTTCGCCGCCACGAATCGGCCCTTACAGTACGGGGGAGGCCTTGCTCAGCAGTGGGATACAATGAACCATCAAAAAAAAAAAATACTCATCGACGTGTTCTACCTCCCCACCCGCCAATGTGATTCTGTGATGTGTGCTTGGTCTTTGACATATTCATCCGAAGTCCAGCCTCTAGACTTGCCGTGCTAAGGTCGTCAGAGAACAATATCGTCGGCAAATTGGAGATTAAAATAATCTCGTATGTGCGACCATTATGCCTTTCTCAGCCCAGCGCTGCCAGCCTTCTGAAGACTCTCAGACTCATCCAGCACTGCCGTGAAATAATTTTAGATATAGCTGGCCTCCGTAGTTTAGGTATTAGAAAATACAGTCCTGTCAAATTACTGATTTTATTGGCCGTACTGTTTCTTTACGTATTTTGCAAGAGGTGAGTCTGTATAAGTGGTCTATTTTCTTGGTTTTTAGGGCGTTAAAAAAATTAACTGTGACTAATAATATCGAGAGCTATTGAATAGCCCACAAATGTTAGATAAAGCTGAATTTCTACATGCTTTTCGATTACTTAGGGCCCTTTTCCTGTCATGCGTATTTTCGCACGCGCGCGGATCCTTACTTAGATAATAGAATGAAGGTGGTCGGTAGTAGAGAGGCCGCGGCGAAATCCGGCCTGTTCGGGAGCATATTTGTCATCATATTTGTCGAGTGATTTTGACATTCTGTCCTCGATCACTTTGATAAACGCTTTGTATAGGTGCGAAGCCAGACTTATGGGACGGTAATTATTTATGTCTGTTTTGTCACCCTTTTTATGTAGAAGAATAATCAGTGAATGACAAAATAAATATGGACAATTTCTAGTTTTTAAGATTCTGTTGATGCAGAAGGACCGGTTTTTCACCTCCGTAATGCCTTCCCAGCCTATGAAGGGCGGAATGTGAAGAGTTAAATTCTGGCTGTATAGATTCTTAATTTAAACTGGTACCTTAGTTTAATAAGGTTAACTTGTGTTGTATGTAGTATGAAACATTTATTATGATTATTTAAATCATCTTTATACTTAGGTACTTACCTACAATTTTTCAATATAATCTGGTGTGGTTATAAACCGGCTAAGTGCGAGGCGGACTCGCACATGAAGGGTTTCGTACTATAGTAGCAAAAAATGTCGAAAAAATCATGTTTTTGACTTTATTTTATTTTTATTATTTGTTGTTATCGCCCGCCATAGTAATACACATACACTCTGTGAAAATTTCAATTTTAGCTATTACGGTTCAGAAAATCAAAAAAAAAAACAGCCCACTGACAATACGAACAGACAGCGAAGGCTTAGTAATAGGCTCCAATTGAGCACCACTCGGGTACGAAACTCTAAAATATAAGCTTAGGTACGAGACGAAGGTGTTTATATAACTATAAGTTAGAGAGCACGTAAAAAAAGGAGGCTAAAACAATTCTGGACGTCCTATTGCCAACCGGCCGCGGCGGCGCCTTGTGCTTGTGATTTATAATGTCTGCGACATTCCCTTTATTGACTTTCTTTTCGCTTTCTTTTATTTTTCATGTCATCATTTTGTTGTTATTTCCCTTTAGTTATTATTGTGGATTATTAACCATTTATAAAGCTTAACAGAGAATTATTAGATATTAATGAGTAAGTCCGCTTGACAGTTTTTATACTATACTCCATTTACAATAAGACTTTAAAACAAACCTTTTCTACAGTCCCTTCAACCGATTTTGACTTCTATTCCGTAGGCTTAAGGATGACATTAGAGGCAAAAAAGTGGTTACAATAACAACTGTTTACTGCGGCTGCCATTTGTCATGCCATCAACGCAATATAAGTCAAAATCGATTGAACGGACTCCCTCCAACCTTCCCATGGCCCTACCAACTTTCGTTATACGGGCCGAAACGTGGGGCGGCTGCGGACATAGCACCCTTGGCTATCTTAAGTGGGTCCGCAGGCGCTTCTTGATCCCATACAAATTTTCCATGTGTCCCTAGCACATTCTCCCTTAATAGGGCTGTGTGTACGAAACAAAACAAACAAGATTGAACGGACTGTAAAAAAGGTTTGTGTATATGTCTAATCTTATTGTAAATGGAGTATAGGTATAAAAACACTAAAGGTGGCGTCGCGTCGCGACCGCGACAGAAGACCGAGACCAGAGACAGCGACAAGTGTCTCGGTCTATTATGCGACTCGAGACCGAGACCGCAACCAAAGTATGTATTGTACTGTGTCATTAATTTACACTGTAACGGAAAGCCAAGTAGAGTTACTATTGGAGGAAGAAGAAGACGATGATTTGCTCTTATATTATTATTACAAATCTAAAACAAACGAAACGAATAACGAATTATATGCAACTCAGACACTACGCGACACGAGACACTAGTGGTCCGGGACGAAGACCGTCTTGTTGTCTTCGGTCTCGCGTCTCTGTCTCCTGTCTCGGTCGCACACGCGACCTGGCGCCCATACAAACTCTAATGACAAGTGACGCTCGCGGTCTCCTGTCTCTATTTGTGGTTAGGTCTCCTGCTCGTTTTCACCAACTCTCCCTAAATTTTAAGTACCCCCTAAGAGACTTTAGGTGACGGAAGCCTTTGCGATTCGGTCACCAAAAATGTTTTAGGGGTTACTTAAAATTTAGGGGCAGTTGGTGGAAACGGGCATCAGTCTCCTGTCGCGGTCGCGGCGCGAATCGCCATCGATCGCCACCTTAAAGCGCCTTGCTGCTGGTATGGTATCGCTTATTATACTGTTTTGTTTTAGTCGAGTTTTCCATAAAATAATTCTATTATTGTTTTTCACAGGTATAGCACTTCGACCGTTCGGCATTTCAATAATATATCTACTGCTGTTTCTATTAGCACCACTAATAGGCGTACCAGACGGCAGAACATTCAAAGGTGAGAAATTGCACTGTTGCACAAATCGCAAGACATTTTGACGTCACGGTTGGCGCAGTGGTTGAGCAATTTACTACTGCGCAGCGTGTTGCAGGTTCGAATCCCGCCCAGGGTAAAACATTTGTGTGATAACTGATGAGTACTTGTGTTTGCCTTGTGTCTGGTTGTTGTAAAGTCAAGTTAGGCTCTGATATAGAAACGGTAATATGTGTAAATATTTTAGAAATTGATACTATTTTCTTAAAGGTATTTAAGTTTTTAAGCAGAAATACGTCTAAATGTGTACATACGTAAGTACACGACATAGCGACATTATACATAAATCTTATCATAGTGTTAGTCTGATCACAATCAGTCTCAATCAGAATCCGAATCAAAAACAAATGAAGTCCCTGACAGTTACTGAAACAGATACGTTTTAATAAATTAATAAACTAACAAAAACCTTCTAGCCTTAAATAACATACTGTTAGGGACCAAATACGCGCGCGGGCTAAAATACACATGACAGGAAAAGGGCCCTTATAAGGAGGTAACCTGTAATCGCTAATCTAACCGTTTCTTTTGCAGGAATACGCGGAAAGTTTTTGTTATTGAATGTGGTGCTATCATTCCTGTTGCTGCTTCTGCACGCTGCATGGCACACGATGCTGGCAGCGGTGCCACCTTACGGCAGCATACTTATTCAGTACCCTATCCTAAATGTCATAGGCCGAAATCTGGGCTTTGTATCCTATGACGAGATAGATCCACTTTTGGCAGTTCATCATATGCTTTCCGAGGTAAATATTTTTAGGATATAAGTTAATTGAATTATTATGTGATTAAAATATTTTGGTTTTAAGGCTCCGCATTTAAGTTCGACTTATTTTCTTTCTTTGTCAAGTAAGACATCGTTCATCAAGTAAGAGATCTTTCGATATTTTTTTGTGCAGGAGAGTTGAGATCGGTTGAGATGGGGGAGCTTAAAGTACATTTTTTAGTAAAACAAGTAAATCATTTAGGCTGTTGCTAGTTTTGATGACTGTGGTGGTGGTCATGTTCGTCCTAGAAATAAGCCTGTTGAGTTTTACTAGCAACGAAACCTGCACCTTTACCTATCTGAAGGTGTTTTAAGCAATACAATAACTAGCCTATTTATACACCCTTACATACCCTAACTTTTGACTAAATGCTACGAATATTAAAATTGTACCTTCATAATTTAAATAAATACCAACATCATAATTAACATTCAATTTCAGCTTGTAAATGCTCCGATATCGCTGCTTGTGTACATAGCAGTCAAAAGATTGGTAACAGGAACGTCAGCGACAGCAGAACCGAAAAGTGATTCTAAATATCAGCAGTATCCCCTTGTGATTAGTGCAGGTAAAGATTTAAAATTTCTTAATTTCCAGTTTTCACTTTGTCATTGGTATCACCATAACAGGTATGAATATTGTTCCATAATTTTAAAATAAACATCTGTACACAACCAAAGTAGGTATTGCAAAAACTCATCGGCAGAGATTCAGTTTATGTCTAACAATATCATCTTGTCTGCATTTTTCAGAGACTGTAAATTATTTATTAAGTATGATGAAAATGAGTAATTTTGTCATTATCCTGGCAACCGTACACGCGCACAGCACACAGAGGCACCGTGTTCTTACAGTGCTGTCACGCACACCTGTCTACAAACGTGGCTTCACATTATTGTTTCGTGCTGTCTATCTGCCTATTGTTTTTTAATCTGAGTATAAAAAGATATGTGTCAAGAATCGGTTTTTAAAGCACCCCCCCCCCCCCCTCACTACACAAAGCATTTTGATAGCTGTCAAAACCGACTTTTTAGATTGTCACGAATTCATATTCGTGAGAATCTACTAAGAAGCGAAAAACAAACTTATAAAAAAAAGTGAAATTATGTAAGAAAAAATAAAATATAATTTAAAATATACAGAATGTTTGGAAGATCGATGCAATGCCGTATCGGTATAAATGAGGTTGTCATGGTAATTAGTGACATTTTGACATTAGACCGGTAATGACATAAATCCAGAGACTAAAATCAAAATGTGTTTTAATGGTCTTTGTCTGATGAGTGCATGGAATTATTAAATACTGATATGCTCATTACCTACCCACCACCCACCTATGCCCAGCAGTGGGCGTCTTAAGGTTGACATGATGATGATGATGATGATGATGATATTCTCATTGTTTTAAAGATTGTACCTACGAACGTGGCATCGTTTAACCTGTTATCAATGTTTCTATCGATAGGGGAAAAAAAAACAATATTTCCGTTAAAAAAAATAAAACCTTGATAAATAGTCTATGTTACACGTTGTATACCATGGTGTTCGTGTAACTTACAATGTCATAATAACTTAACCCTTCCTTAATATTATTTTTCAGGGAAATATTTATGCTTGATCCTGATAATGTTATCCGGCATAATGCGGCCGAGCGTGACCTCTGGGATTTACTATCTGGTGTTCATGGGTTCGGCAACTGCGTGGGCGCTGGGCCGGCCGCTCAGCCGGGGGTTTTCAGTTATTTGCCGTTGTATCATGGCCATCATGGCCGTCCACGTCATTGTTTTATTGGTATACCAGTGCTGGGTATTGCAAAATCTTTATCCACCAGACAGGGAATTTGCCAGGTAAAAACAATTATGATCCTTGTTGTAGGAAGCTTGGTATTCCTACAATGACAATAATAATTATGATAACCGTAATATTTTTTTAACAGCAATATTAATCAATATTACGACATAATTAGGGTGTCGTGTACGTTATTTTCAAGTACGTACAAAATATATAAAAAAATATTAAAATATATTGTATGAGTAAGACAATACTAACATTAATATTTATAATCTGTTTGTATGGTCTATTTATCTGGTCTATCGAAAAGGGTCTAATAATCTGTTTGTCTGTTACAATTCAACAATAATATTTGCAGGTACTTTGGCTTAACAAAATTAGTAACTATCAACGATACAAACCCAGCACTTTTTATGTATGAAGTGATTGATGACCATATGTGGGCAACGCTAGCGAGTCCTTTTGTTATACTAGTCACTTATTTTATTCTCGCACTTGAGACCGGACAACTGTTCAAACCCAAGGTATGTACGTACTACATAATTATATTAGTATCATTCATCTGTGCATAATAATTTATGTAGTAACTTAGTATTGTGATTTAATAACAATGATTTCTATTTTGACTAATGTGACTAAATATTTTTGATACTATAATTTCTACCTTGATCTTATCGTCAGTGGGAAGGCGAAAATGCTAAAACGCCAAAGTGGTACTTTTGAGAAATGAGGTTTAACTTTTTTTTGTTTTTAATTCATGGCTTTTTTATTTTTATTCCGTATTTATTAATCTAAAAATATTACATAATTAAAAATCTGTTTTACCTACGTGTTAAAAAGTAGGTATTATGATATTGGAACGAAGTTCCCTATCGCGCGTTGTGAAAGGGGGCTAGACGGAAAAAAATCTTACGAAAAGTTGTCACGACACTTTTGTATATTTGATTTAAGAGCCATCTATTAACGTTATTGGCGCAACTGTGCTCTTCGAGATCGAATTACGAACGGCCAATAGATGGCGCAGAAATAATTTATTGATCTTTCTATCTAAATAACTACGCATTGTACTAACATGTTAGAAAATATTAATCTTTAAAATTACTTACTTACAATGTAAGCAGCCATAATAACTTTTCATTCCTCGCTTTTTTTTTGCCCTGGCTTAAAGCCACTTAAATTCACTTTAATGCATCACATTTAATTAGTGAAGGAATTGTAATAAAATTTTATTACAATTCCTTCACTAATTAATCGAAAGGAACTTCGTTCCATCCGGGTGTCCCTTGACACCTCTCAAGTTTTTTTTATCTCTATTTCGCGAAATAGTAGTCGCTTTATCAAAAGTATTTTGAATAATAGCAAAATGTTAGTCAGGAAAACATTGCTAATCGAGGATTAACTTTTTTTTTTAATTCATGGCTTTTTTATTTTTATTCCGTATTTATTAATCTAAAAATATTACCTACATAATTAAAAATCTGTTTTACCTACATGTAATAAATATTATGATATTTATCTCTATTTCGCGAAATAGTAGTCGCTTTAGCAAAAGTATTTTGAATAATAGCAAAACGTTAGTCAGGAAAACATTACAAATACTTGCGTGTGTGTGCGTGTCTACGCGCCGCGAGAACTAAAAGCAGTTTCGAGAGCACATTCAACGCGGGTAGAGGTGAAGAACAGTGTTTCGGAGGGAGGCGGGGCGTGTCAGTACTGTACGGTAGTACTAATATTTATACTGTGACTTATAATAACTGTGGATGAGTTTTAGGTATTTGTTCAAAAAAATTGCTTAATGACCACATTATGTGTGTCACCTATACTAATATATAAAGGGAGTTTGTGTAGTATTGGAGATTTCTCTGGAATTACTGCAGAAAAATATTTTTCATTTGAAAGGTATGTTATTCTAGATAGACATAGGCTATTATTATGTTTTGTTCAACCCAGGCAAACCGGGGCGGGCCGCTATATATTCCAAAGATGGTCAATGTCTTGAATAAGACATTGACCATCTTTTTATGTGACAATAAGAATAGATCTAAACTGAAAACTTCTTAGAATGTATGGTATTGGTATAACGGGCTGGAGCCCGCAACTCCACGTCGCAGGGCATTTTTTGCGTACAGGTGGGGAGTAAATCATTTGATTCACCCTAGCGCCTTCACGTTGCTCCCTCCCGCTAATCTCCCGTAGCTTACCTGGGTTACCGAAGCATCTACCCCTCTCTATCTATCCCTCTGGGCAGATTCTCACAGCGGCCTGTCTGTAACTCCTATGACGAAGAGATTTTTATTAAGAGACCCATGGCCAAGTTATAGCTGCTGTGATCGTACGCAGAATTGTTTGGGCAGTCAGAGTACTTGCCGCTTAAAACGGCCATATCTCGCAGAATACCTCCTTGACCTACTTGCACTCACCAAGATCGGTCCACAGTTTTTGGTGTAGATCCTTCGTGCGTTTTCTTGCCATGGTGCGTAGGTCTCCGAAGGGTGTGGCACTATAGGTTCTGGACCTATCACGCCTGCACTGGACCCCCTTCTCGGTCGGTTAGTCGTCTGCAGCATCATTGCCACGCGGGGACCACCGTGACCTTGATCCATTTAATGGTTATATAATTGAGAATACCCACCTCGTTTAATTTTTGATGACATTCTTGTATCAGCCCGGATTTGCTGTGTAGCAGTTTAGAGCCTCTAGTACAGCCATGCTGTCTGACAGTATGCGAATCAGTTGCCCTACTATCTGCCTGTTTAATAAAGATAAGGCTGCCATGGAAATACCCATGCATTTAGCCTGGATTGCAGGCCCCCTTTGGTGCTATATCTATGTTGAGATCTTCCGAGAAGAACCCGGCCCCCATGCCGATACCTGTCTCGGATCCATCCGTGAATATCCGCAGCTTGGTGGGGCAAAGGCGTTCACGTTCGCTGATCCTTATAGGTACAGTTGAATTTAATTTAATTTTTCAACGATAATATGTTTAGGTATCCTATAATTAATAGCTTATAACAGGAAGCTCATTGCTGAGTTTGTGTTGAGTTGAGTACTTCTCTTGCACCAGAGATTTAGTGTTTTTAAGCGTATTGCTGCCATCGTTGCTTCGAGTTGGATGAATTGGTGGAGCGGCGGCAGCCCCAGCATGGCTTCGAGTGCTGTCGTTAGAGTGGTTTTCATACAGCCCGTTGTCGCCATACAGGCTAGTCTTTACATACGCTGAAGTTTATTGGAAGCTGTGATTAGCTGGTTTCTCGGCCACCATACCACCGAGCCATGAGCGATCATGGGGCGGATTACCGCGCTGTACCGCCAGAGTATTCTTTTAGGTCATAGGCCCCACTCCTTACCTATCATTTTCCTGCATTGCTAGAAGGTGATGCTAGGGTTGCCACCCGTACTTTATAATAAAGTATTGTACGTTATTCCGGGTAAACGTACTTTATACTTTATGAGCAGAATAAAATACTTGAAAATACTTTATTTTACCTATTTGGACTTTTCAAAGGTTTTATTCAAAAAAAGAAACAATAATGTACCTAACTGTTTTATTAACTAACTTCAAAAAAAGAAGTTTTCACACTTACCTACATTTGTTTTATGTCTGAGCACGCATAACTGTTTACAGTGTAGTCTCATTTCGATAATTCTTTTTTTAATAGATAGTGTATATCTCAAAGTAAAAATATTGAAACACATAAATATGAAAATATTTAACCTGAGTGAAAAATTAAGAGATGCGTTTCTTAATTAATTTGAATGATAAGAAGTTTGGCACTAAAAAGCGAAAATAAACAGTTTTAACAAAAAGACAACGCTTTCATAAATTAAAAAGTTAAAAATAATTTTAATTTCGGAAGTCGGTGGCAATACAAAATTACAAACAGAACCAAAGTTGAAAGTTATTTTATGTACAAAAATTTTTCAATTGTAGAATGGATCGCATCGATAAACCTTGCTCCATAAATAATACTTTATTCGCAGGTGCTGTGCTTTATTTTTTACCTTAGAAAGCCAAATATACTTTATTTGCTTCATAAAAAGGTGGCAACCCTAGGTGATGCAGACCCTGTTTATTTTATTTTCTAGGTATTTTACTTCGTTGGCTAGCTGGAGGTCGGTGTTGAACAGTTTGGGTAGGTAATAGGGTCCTGGTGCACGTTTTTGGGCGAACATGACTAGCTCAGTTTTAATGGGATAAACTGAGAAATTGAATTCCCTGCACCAACGTTCCACGATGGGTAACGCCCTATGTGTGAGGTTGCTTATAGTTCCGGTCACCATCCCTGATACGAGGATGGCAAGGAAAAAAAATTTTGCTAATGTATCAATGTCATCCGTATTACAAAAAAGGTAAAATGCTTATGTTGCTGTTTAAAGATAATGTTGAAAGGAAAATCGTTTTAAGTGGCCTCTGTCCTAAATAAGGTGTTGCTTTGTTCAAAAAACATCGGAAAACCGTCGCTTAAGATCTTGGAATCCGGGACATCTCTACATTTTTACACATGCTAAAGCGACAAAAATTGGCTCCGATTGTCGTGAAACCTAGACAAATCGACGCTGAAAAAAAAATCGAACCACCGATGTATATTATATTTATTATTATTTATGTATTTATTTATGTATTTATTTATTCACACTTCATGCACTAAGGTACAAAGGCGGACTTAATGCCTTAGGCATTCTCTCCAGTTAACCAAGGGTGCTGAAGAGATAACATGGCAAGTGCATAGTAAAAAAAATAGCTACTATTATAACTCATTTTGGCCTAAATAGCGCTTTAGCATTTTATCCTTTCCAGTCTCGTTATGCTTCATAAAATAATATGAGATTGGTAGGCAACTATATAAACTTTATTTTAATGCTAAAATATGCCTACTAATTAATTAACACTAATAATTTTGGTTCGCTGAAACTCGATGACAATATTTTATTGTTTCATACTTTTTAGAGCGCAATTTTTCAGCAGTCGGGGTTTCGTTTTAGAACTGACGTTTTATTTAAATTATTTTGGGGCTAACAATATATATTTTTGAAATGTTCAAATGAAACAGCATCATTAACAAACATTTTATTTCTAGTTCATGACTTGTATATCCTCTAAAACGTTCCATTGCGGACTAGCGGACCATCAAAACGTTTCCAACGATACGTAATTTGTTATGATAAGTAGTTTAGAAGTTTTGAGGGAACAGATGATAGACAAACATACTGGTCAAAATCATAACCTCCGTTTTTGCTTCGCCGTAGTCGGGTAAAAAGAATTGAATGGGAATTTCATATTTTGCTTGTGTTTTTACTAATGAGTCCAACAGCGAGCCTTTTTAATAACTAGAACCACGTAAAAGTCATTAGCAACTTATATTTTTTGTGCTAACAAACTGGGAACTTAGGCGAAAAAAAAGATCGCCCTATCCGGCTTAGAAGAGGGGAAGCTGAACGGTTCCCTGACGCGCGGCTTATCCTTCCGCCGCGGCAACCGTCGCATCACGTGGAAGACTGCCACTAAAAAAGTTCGAGTAAGCTTGTGATAATTAGTCACGCGTCCCTTCTTATTCATCGATTCTGAATACAAGTGAAAAGATTCTAGGCTTTTTTCTTTCTTGACATGGCAAGTATAGTAGCTATGTCTGTCAGCATAAAAAACAAGTACCTATTTTGATATTCAGTAGATGTTTGCATCACTTGTATTCAGGTTCTGACTCATTTCTAATTTTTACGTAAAATGTTGATTATTATTTAAGTCGTTAAGAACCACTTAACAAGACAAATACACTTTCGTAGAGCTCGTAAGAGTTGATCGCACTGTATATTGGCTTCACTTCGCAGTTTGTTTAGTACTTTATAGTTTTAGCTGCATGGCACGTTCTTGTAGATAATAATTATGTAAATAAATACTCACCTACATCTGGTTTTCACACAACCACTGAAGATAAAACACGGGCGCTTCTGCTAAATACAGGACTGGACTTGGATTTGGTTTATTAAGGCACTTCAAATATTTATTGTAAATAAAAGGAGAACCGGACAAAACGATCTACATGACCAATTACAACCTGTCATGAGACAAAATTATAATTACTACTACGGAGGTTCATATCAAAGAAAAAAGTTATGGCCGTTTCTTGATTTAGGTTAGGTGACGAGGAGTCCGAGGTGGCGGCGCGTAGTGTTCCACGCGCGCCCCCCTTAGGCGTCGCGGGGGGAGTCCAACACCCCCCTTGACCTGTATGTCTATTATGTTACAATCTCCCTCGGTGAACACCTAGGTCAAGTGAGCTGTCATCCGTTCGTCTGCTTTGTCAATCCCTAGCATCGGAACGGATGATAGCTCACTTCACCTAGGTGTTCACCGAGGGAAATTGTAACAGAATAGCTCTACTGAGAAGGCCCGCAGGACCGGACTGGCACCAGTCGGGGATTGCGGAAGTATCTCCAGTTCCCGCGACCCCCCGACGTAGGTGTGAGATGGAACACCGGGTTGGTTTTTGTCAGTAGGAGTCTGACAGACCCCTTCACCCGCTTCCACCCCGTAACAAAAAAAAAGGTGACGGGGAGTAACACCGTGTAGTTTTAATCAGTACGAGTCTAACAGGTTAAAAAATGGAGGAATTTCCAATACGTAAAAAAACGAGTCAGGAGGAGGACTGACAATTACCGTTTCTATCCCCCATAAAGTGGGCGGCGAACGGCGGGTTGGATTGCGTCCTCTGTTGGTGGCATATTTAGTTGCCAAATAAGACCTCTCTTTTTTTATTGAGCGAAGAAACGCCTAACGTGTACCATGCCGGCCGAAGACATGATGTGGTTATGTGGGGCTTGCACCCACTAAAATCTCCGCCTGTGCACCTACTTTCGTCTTGATGGGTGCCAAATTAAACCCCCTTTATTTTTTAACGTGGGGAAATCCTTATTGACTGTCCCCCGCCCGGGGATAACGGAGAAGTATGCCGGACTCTTACCGGCTAAGACCACCACGCTGTTCCTCCACTTATGGGCGGAATTCGATAGCGCATTGACGTCGCCCCCGCCAGCTATGACCCGCCGTAGGCGGGTCCCGTCAACCTCTGCGGTGTATAGCGCCGCCGAATCCTCGAGTGTGGCGCGCCGTCTACACGAGCCTCCATCTGGTCGGGTGGTGGACTGCCCCTAAGTGGACCACCCGCAGGCCGGCAACTCATGGAGGTCGGAGGTCATTGAACGCTCTCCAGGGCACGGTGCAAATAAGACCGTTGTTTTTTATTTGTTTTGTTCCGGGGTGGAAAATTCTCATGGATGTCCTCCGCCCTGGGGCGGGCGGAGGACATCCATGAGAGCGGAGGTGTCTGTCAGACTCTTACTGACTAAAAACCACCCCGGTGTTCCATCTCACACCTACGTCGGGGGTCGCGGGAACTGGAGATACCTTCGCAACCCCCGACAGACGCCTGCCGCCCCTGGACCCATTTAGGGGGGCTGGAAGAGGGCGTTATCCGCCCTCCGCCGACGCCCGGTGCGCCTGCTGCGGGCCGAGTGGACGGAAGTGATCTCCCTCTCCCTTTCCGCAGCCTCTTTCTGCGACATGACAGTTTCGCAGACGGGCACCACCGCGTCCCAGGACTCTGCACTGCCGAGCATCGACCGCCGACCATCGACTCGACCACGGCCGGCAGCGACAGGTCAAGGGCACGACGCGTCTCCTCCCAAGCGGCATACTCTGCCAGCGTATGCCGCGCCGTGTCCTCCCGGCAGTTAACGTAGAGGTGACACCGGGCGTCCGACTCCCTGTTTATGGGACACAGGTACTTCCCGAAGCAACCATGCCCCGAGAGCGCCTGCGTCACCCGAAACGACAATGAGCCGTGCCTCCTCCTGAACCAGCGCTCGAGCATTGGCCGGACCGCCCCGATGATGGCAAGGCGGTAGGGCGCGAAAGCCTGTCCCGCCATTCCGCCACTAGGACCTCGTGAAGCTGAGACCGACGCAGCTCCATATGTCGCTGCATCGGTCGCTCGCCCCGCGCCCGCGCTTCCTCGCGCCACGGTGCAAATAAAACCGTTAACTTAACCAAACCTACTAAACAGTGCCATAACTTTTTTTACACAGCGAAACGATCTGACATCCCTAGTAGTAATCGACGTGCGGTTGTTAATTTGGTTCTTAGACCAACTTCCATACCTTTTGCCGATTATCCTTTTGTTTTTGCAATCAGTTTTCGTTCTTTTATAGGGTAGTCCATATGAATATTCACAAGCACGCCGCAATGAAGCCAGAGAGACCGATCCTGTAGGTATCCTCTTTTGTTTTATTTCTGTTTTGTGTTTTTGGGAAACCGAGTCCTATGCATCCAAACCAAGAAATGTCATACCTACTTTATCAAATAGAAGCCGATAGCACTTATTTCGTTTTGTTTGTTTTTTGTCTTAAATATAATTAATAACACACAAGTTGATAATATTTTCTCATATTTCTTGGTTCGGATTCAGACGGAAAAAAAATCCTTATTATAACTGGATGATTTCAAAACAAATAATGCTTTGTTATCACATTTAACGTCGCGCGTCGGAAGTGTCGGAACACCACACCGATAGGTATAACACGCATCTCGTACGTACGACGTGGCACATCTACTAATACTCTGTGTAGTGTGTTGGCAGTTATCACGTAGTCTATGTGCACCTACTGCATGGTTTATTTTTTTTATGTGTTATTTAATGTTTGTTGTATATCCACCGTTACAAACTATCTTATTTTCAGTTAATTTGTTGTAAAGCTAAATTATTTATTTCATTTAGATTAGACCATTATATGTATTGTAGGTAGAACGTCTGAAAGTAAAAAACTACAAAGAAAGACGATTGAATTTTCATTGAAAGTAGATAACGTTTTACTTATTTTTGTAATGTTACCGACAGACTGGTGTTTTAAACTGATTTCCCCAAGGATTTTTATAACGTCTTAAAGTACCAAATTCTAAAATATCCATCCATCTTTTAAAGTTAAACTGGCAAGTAAGGATTAGCGCAAACAGAGCAATAATATGCTCGAAAGGTTTTCATTAATAGGTTGATAACAAACTAAAAGCAACAGATATATAAGTCATTAAAATTTGTATACAAGGTATAAAATGTCGCGCGGAATTATATTTTGCACACCATCAATGAAAACGGTTCGAACACGTTTATTGTCGGTCTGTGCTGAACGTAAGTCTTTGACATTACCTTATGTTTGTGATATTGACCTCTAGGTCTAAGAACTGTTTCTGACATTTTTAATCACCAACAGCTAATACGCGAGATTCCATCGAAACGATGGTCTGATATTTCCATCAAAGCCACAACGAGACAGATGCGACAAGACTCCACTGGTTCCGTCGTTCTTCATGAAGATGGTAATCCTCTATTATTGTATGAATAAGCAAATACGAAACAAATTGCAATTGAATATTTCTTAGAAAGAAAACGAACATCCGGCAAACATCCAGTATCCAGCCTACTTTTAATCATCACGCTGACTTTTGGATTTTAAATACCTAATTTAATTTTAATTATGGGGAAGAATAAAGGCTTCATTAGTTTATGGCCTCTATATCCCCATACAGAATTAAATGTCTTAAAATAGTACATTATGATACAACAGACCTTAGTTAAAACATATATTTCATTCTTATTACAGACTCTGCAACAGAAATAGCCGAACCGACCTTGATGGATGACATTATAACAGCGATCACCGAATTGTTCCAAGTTCTAGTCAGGTCAGCATCAAAGATCATTGCTATTTCATTGATGATAAATGTGTTTTTCAAATTTACAAACCATTCAGATATACAGTAGAACCTCGATTATCCGAACTAATTGGGACCGAGACTAGTTCGGATAATCGAATTGTGGGTTTATTGGGATAAGATCAAACAAAAAAACTCCTTTGTTTAAGTACACAAAAACAAATTTGAATCTGGGCGATGTAAGAAATAGGTACATACATACACACATTAACATTGTCTATACTCCATTTATAATAGCATTAGAAAAAAGAGGCTCATAGAAGCAGGAATGCAAAAGATTTTATTTCAAAGATAAGTTAAAACAATTTTAATTAAACTTATTGTAACATAATATTTTGATAAATAGATCTAAGATAGTAATAAATATGGACGTATAATAATATAAACAGAAGAATAAAAGTCTTTTAAAGATTAAGTAACATTTTAAATTTGGTAGTATTACTGTGAAACGAATATCGTTCCGGGTATTGTTCAACCCTGCTTCTGTTAGGTTTTTAGCATTGACACTGTAATTTTAAATTGGAATTAAATATACAACTAAATGAAAGCCACATAATTTTAGAAGATAAATTGTTAGAATAGTTACAAATACGCGCGACAGCTACTGTAAAAATTGATTATAATAAATTCGGTGTCTATCGTAACTTTAACATGTTTATTGTACTTTTGTTACAAAGTGTGCATTAAAAAGAACCTTTTTTGACTTCTGTCTAATGCTATTGTAAATGGAGTATATTTGAAAATTTATAAAAAAATATTTAAACTTTTCCATGATGCAAAGATTGAAAAAAAAGTTTTTTTAGGGAATACAGACGGGATGTTATGTGTTTAAATTGGTATTTGCAGGTCATCGTATATAGCTACGACGATCACGATGATGGCTTGGAGTATAATGTTCCATTCGTGGCTGACGTTCGTTTTCCTAATGTGGGCGAATATTGTTTGGCTATGTCACGACCAGCGTGGGTTCATGCTCAAAACCAGTCCCCTGCTCGTCGTCTACGCGATGCTGCTGCTCTTAGCACAGTACATATACGGCATGAACCTGCTCGAGTCTGAGCTGCCTAGTAATATTACGGTTAGTATCATTTTTATTGTTATCGTAATATCGACTAAATTTGTTTTAACCAATTTTGATCAAACATGTGGGAAATAAAAGGAAATATGTGGCGGGAAACCCTAAATATAATAATTCTCATTAAAACGTGTACTACTTAGTTAATTAAATTATTCTCGTAATAGCACTTACTGCTTACATAACTCTAACGTATGTTTATAAGTAGATAACGTAACATAATATAACTAACACGTAACATTCGTTCCAAATTAGCAATACCAGAGGAAAAAATAAAAAAATCCAATGTAAATCCATCACGATATTTAAAGTTAACCAAGCATGTCGTTGAAAATCACGATCGGCCGTGAAGCTTTTCAGTGGCGTAGCGTGGGTTTTTGCCGCCCTGAGCCGACCGATATTTCGTTTTAATTTTATTCGTACAACTTATGGAAAGTCAAGATTATCTTACTACCATTGCTTCGGAAAGAACACACATCTATAGGAAGAAACGGCGCAAGAAACCCACAGAAAGTTTATGTTTTAAAACGTCAAATTCTTGATGTTATCTTTATAAACAAATAAATTGATTGTACAGACGCCAGTTCATCAAGCTATCCCAAACTGTCCAATTTTGCCAAATGAACATGGACCTTATTTTTTTGTAATAAAGCTGAAAAACTATTTTAAAAAAAATTACAGATTGGGGTACCTTGATGTGATGGCCTCTGTACATTTGGATTTTAAATACTCATCACTTATCAACCTTTACAAGGATGAAATTAAAAGAAATAACAAGTTAAGGGGTTGAGAAGAGCCACCTATAAAGCCAGTTAGCGTCACCTATAGCAATATATTTCTTGTAGGCACAGCTAGATAAAAATTAAAAAAAAAAATGCGGTTATGTATCAACAATAGGGTATTACACCCATTTTTGAAAAGTGTCTCAATGAAATTCTGTAGTGCTAATATGCCTTCAAAAAAAAACATAAAATTTTTATTCAATCGATAAGTGCCATAAAAATGCATCAAAATTTTAAATTTTCAAATTTCGCGCGTAGTTTGACGAAAACGCCTCTTACTGGACGCCATATTGCTCAGCGTAAATGACGTCAGTTCGTTTTGTATCAAATGAGCTCATATTAAATATGATAATTGTATATCATTTAAAAATAATTGAAGGCATATTTTGTAAAAGGTGTAATAATGAAAAAAATACGTTGGTTACTTAAATAATAAAACTACAAAGCCTATATTACGCCAATCGGATGACTGACAGTTGATAATTTTTTGTTTACACAGCCGTATGGCGTAATAACATGGCCGCTACTATTTCATGGTGTTTTATAACAGATTAAAAATACTGAAAACTTTACATTGAATTTAAAAATTTGTTTTGTTATTTTATGAACTAAAACTTACATTTTCCGACTGCTTTATGCCTAAACTGTCTCAATAACATATTTATAGTTTTTTTCTCGTATAGAGTAAAATACCCTATTCGAAGCTAGCCGGGTGGGTATTTACAGTAACAAAATTATTTACTATTCGTACTTTACACTACACTCGAAACTTTTAGTCTCACTAGGAATTATCGTGTCGTAGTTCAATCTTACTATCAATTATGGTGTCGTAGTTCAATGAAATTCTGAAATAAGTCGCGTAATGAAAATAAGAAATGTTAGGAGCGGCGCCCAATACCGGTTGGCATCGATGCGGCTTGGTACAGGTCGAGCGCCTTACGTCGGTTTTGGGGCGGTTTCGGGCGCCTGGAAGCTGCTTCGGGCGGCTTTGGGCTGCCTCGGTAGTCGTATGCTGTCTTGGGGTAGCTCGGGTGGCATTTTCGTGGCAGTCGTAACGTTACGTGAAATCATTTATAATGATGGATTGGGATTTAGTTCTCATTGTTCATCTTGCTGAAGAAGAAGAGTTATTTGGTTCCATGCATTCTGTTTCATTTGTTGATCACTGTAGTATTGCGATGATATGTCATACAGGCATTCGTGAGCTTGCACAAGAATAATCAACTTTTCTTCTGTCATCGTCAAATAAAACGAACCTATACGTGTAATTAATGAGGCAGTTGCCTTTTATTTTCCTCTTTGGGTATTGCCAAGCTAATGGACGCGCGTACGGTTAACGTTAAGTTATGACACTTCAAAGCAGCCCTCAGGCGCCCAAAGCCACCCGAAACAGCTCTCAGGCGCCCGAAGCTGCCCAAAGTAGCTCTCAGGCTCCCGAAGCTGCCCAAAGTAGCCCTCAGGCGCCCGAAGCAGCCCTCAAGTGGCACCGATAGTGGGCGCCGCGCCTTATTGTTTTGTTTCACTGAATAACAGAGTATTCGCTGTCGCTTGCTGGTTCGTTCGCATACGGGAAATCTCGGTGACGACGCCGCGTTTAACGTTGCGGGCGCGTTTTGGAGTTATTTTTTTTAAATTTCCAATTTAAAAAGTCGTGGCGCTCGCCGCCGCCCCCTTTCGTATGCCGCCCGAGGCCATGGCCCCCCTGCCCCCACCCCCCCACGCTGCGCCACTGAAGCTTTTACTACATATTTTATTATGGACATTCGGCATGTACAGAGTATGCGGTGCCACGTTGTTCATAGTTTACAAAATCGAATTAGAATTGACGAGAGACCCGTGCTGCTCCGCAGCATTGCGTCGATAATGTAATTCAAAAATAAAATCCTCCATTTTGCTTCGCGTTTCACATGCGACTTCTGCTTTATACGTACGATTAGTAAAACGATAACATGTGCAAATTGTGCTGCATGTCACGTCGTACATTTTTGTATGTTCACACCTAGCCTCTACTCTACCCTCAACCAATTTAAGTAGACAAAAGCTCAAAGTAAAGAGCTCGTTTCAGCGAGTTCTTAGACCAAACGGACCGCGTATCTCTATTAGTACCGGAGATATACACACATCAAAAGTGTTTAGGGATCAAATTATTAAAAAAAAGATATTGCCTTATTGAAATGAAATAAAATCTCAAAGTCAAAGCATTTATTTCAATTAAACCATTTGCAGGCACTTTTGAATAGTCAAAGAGGCAGTTAGTTAGTCAGAAAGTTGAAGCTAGTTGCTCGTTCCAAAACGTAGGGTAGGTCTCTATGGAGAAGAACGATCAAGAAACTCCATGGACACTCTTTTCAATCAAGCTTTTACAAAATCCTGGTTACATTATTCTTGTTGCTTCTATTCTATTTAGATTGATTCAATAAAATGTTTTCGTACGTGTAAATCGACGAAATACTCTGCTTTTGCATTAAGACTTTGCAATTTTTGCTTATACTGGATTTTTCACCTTAGTTACTCCTGACATAAAGATTATTAACTTTAAAATGTGGTAAAAAGATAAAAATAAGAGTTTGAAACGATTTATTGCGTAAAATAAACAATTAATAGTCTGTATTTCCTCCGTTAACGTGTATAACACAATCACTGCGATTCGATACTCAATATGTGTTCATTTAAGTTTGCGGAATAGCTGTCCACGTTATAACAGGCGAAAAATAATTTCTAGTGTGTGTAAGGTATCTATGGCAGAGCTCTTTGAAACACCTCCCATTCGTGCTCAATGGGATTCAAGTCTGGCCATTGAGCAGGCCATGGTAGCAAAGCAAACCAGCAAAGGAATGACAACATATGATACAATGGTTTCAGCGTAAATCTGTGCATTGAGATTGCCTCTGATCCAAAATCCAAATCAGTTCGGTTCTTCCACCGATCCAAGTTCCCGCCCATATGATTGTTTCGTCCAGTAGCGTGCCTTCCATTAAAGCCGAAAAGCCAGGCTTAAGGCCATCAATAACGCGAGACGATAAATAAAAACAAAGAAAAAACCTCTAAGTGGGTATTGAGTCCTTATCATATAAGAATTGATAACAATGTACATTTTAAATTGTGATAATGTTAGCATGAAAATGTGCTAGCGATGCGGTAAAGTCTTCAAAACTTATAACACTTGCGTAGTGCCCAAAGCTCTCAAAGCCTCCGCATGTTGCCGAGAACTAAATCTACTCTGATCATTTATTTTCGGCTCAAATAACGTTTCTCTCTATAATAACGTGATATATATATATATATATATATATATATATATATATATATATATATATTCATTTCAGTCAGAACTTTGGCAGAATCTGAACTGATTTGGCCTAAACCCCGTTGCAGGATTATATAGGAAATAATTGGAATACGACTTGATAGAAGAATTTCATCTTTACAACAAAATTCAAAAGCTATTTCTCTTTTCAAACGACGAAATTTACTGAAAGTATCCATAGTAGAATATAATGAAAAAAATAATCATTTTTTTAGCCGCTAGCAAAAACGTACTTGATCACTATACTTTTGATGTGTGTAGAAAAAAAGCTATGAAAACATAAGAAATTTACAGAAGGAAATCGCGTTTTTACAAAAAAATGGAGGTAATTTCCAATGCATGATGACATACTTGAGTAACATAGGTGGGTAACAATATGTATAATAAATATAAATACTAGTCTAACTGGATGGTGTTCGATTAATTATTACATTGTTGTTTAAACATACCCAATACTATTGCAAATTGGCAAACTATCGATAGTCTACACACATTTTAGACACTAAAATAATCCTCAGTATCGATAGTATTGCTCCGTTCTGAGTTATCGATAGTATTGATAATATCGACAGTACCGCCTTTGGCACGATTGATATTTTCGCTTTATCAATACAGCAAGCAGCCGTGCAACTTCATTAGAATCAATGAAAGGGTATAGCTTCGTCAAAATCTAGTGCAACACAAAGTAAGCGTCTGACTTTGAGTCGTGTTCCGCAAATGCCAA
This sequence comes from Charanyca ferruginea, assembly GCA_947361185.1. Taxonomy (NCBI): domain Eukaryota; kingdom Metazoa; phylum Arthropoda; class Insecta; order Lepidoptera; family Noctuidae; genus Charanyca; species Charanyca ferruginea. The sequence goes on from OX376057.1 coordinate 15,680,787, forward strand.
ATCGCTGCGACCGGCATCCCCTTGACTGTTGTCATTGTTTGCTAATTGGAGAGTTGACCTCTTAAAGGGGCTGAATGAAATATGGGATGGAAAATCGAAACTTTTGCAGCTATTAAACCTGGGACTAGGAACGTGAAATTTCGCACATAGCAGCCCGGAGTCTGCGTTTGACGTCTTTCGGCTGGCACAATGATGTTTGTGTTCTAGGAGGTGAATCTTCGTCAGATAGGTCTGGGCCGCGTGTACGGCGAGTCGTGCGTGCCGCTGCTAATCAAGTCGTTGTTCACGTGCATGTTCTGGGTGACGTTGCGCCAACGCATCCAGGACATACGCCAGCGACGACAATCCGCAGTCATCGCGGACATGGCAGCACCCTTGCAACTCACGGTGTCAACTGCAGCCACTGGTAAATATAATCCTTTTTATCCTTGACTTGAGCATATGTGATTGACCAGCATTAACGTGTCGTTAGTGAATCTTTTATAAGGCCTTTAAAGGTTAGTTCATGCCGATTTTAATGTAGGTACTCTTTCGGCATAACTACTTAATTGGCCTCTGAAAGAACTTGACGCCCTTCGGGGCGTCAAGTTCTTTCAGAGGCCAATTAAGCCCTATAACCAATATAACCCCTATTCATAGGGGTTTTAGAATATACGGGTGATGAGACTCTTCATTTTACTCAGGTGAAATCATTCGGCATAATTGGTGTTTTTTGTTCACCTTGGAAATTAGTCAGTCAGGTCACAAGAGGCAACTTTTTTATTATTCTTGTGGACTAATCACCTACATACTACATTCCAAAACTTCAAATTAAAAAATTAAATTAAAAATTTAAAAAAACCCCCAACGCAAAACATAAAAGCGATTATGTAAAAAGTAAAAAATAATACTTTTGTTGAGCCATCAAATGTTTGTTCGTTGAAATGGCGCTATAATGTCGCGGCGGGGTACCGCTTAAGTAAGTCAGTCCCTCAATTTCATTCACTGTCTATTAATTTACCAGCATTTCCGACCAATTTGCTTCGATATTATCAAATTTTTGTTGCTAATCTAGTTGTTAATCTTGTTGCAAATCTAGTTACCATCAGTTCGCTATTTTAGATATTTAGTTATTGCTTTAAACTTAGCGGTACCCCGCCGCGACATTATAGCGCCATTTCAACGAACAAACATTTGATGGCTCAACAAAAGTATTATTTTTTACTTTTTACATAATCGCTTTTATGTTTTGCGTTGGGGGTTTTTTTTAATTTTTAATTTAATTTTTATTTTAAATTTTTTAAATGTAATTTAGTTTGGTTTTATGTGGTCAGTGTGGTCACCTATAATAATATGTTTGAAAGCAAAGTAAACATCCGGTATGCGTCTAAGATCCCTACCGCAGCAAACAAAAGAGCTGATAACTTTAAAACTGCTGAACCGATTTTGATGAAACATGTCTAAGAACCATCGCTAGAGAATCTACTTTCAAATAAAAAAAACCGCATTCAAATCGGTTCACCCGTTAAAGAGCTACAGTGCCACAGACAGACACACAGACACACAGACACACAGACACGTAAAACTTATAACACCCCTCTTTTTCGTCGGGGGTTAAAAACCAACATAATACTTAAATCAATTTTTAGTGTATTTGACGCTTATACAAGAACAAAAAATACAAAAAAATGTTGTTGCTGTTTAATAAAATATGAAACAATTTTGACAACAATAAAAATAATAATAAGACCCTGACCCTGATACCGGTGGGCTACTATTTTGATTAATTTTATATTTTCTGATTAAGGAATATTTAAATATTAAGAAATAAAGCAAGTAATAATGATATTTTAATTTACAAATACGTTATAGCCATTCAAAGCGGAAATATGTTGTTGTTCTTATTTATGCAATAATCCTAAGATATAATAAATTGTTTTCTATTCTATCTCTACCCTGGGAAAGGTCTGATTAACGGTAATCAAATGATTATAAATTCTACATGTTGGATTTAAGAATGGGATTAGAAATGGCGGCGTAGCTATTGCCATAGGTATTATTATAGTATATTGATGTAGGTATTACATAAAATGTATCGCCATTTTTAATCCCTTTCTGTAAATAATTGTTTTCCACATTCGGTTATGTTTCTGATACGTCTTCTTTATTTAAATTAGAACTCTTTACTTGCATATCACTTAAATTTTTGTCGTCAATCAAAACTTGAAATCTTGTCATGTCGTTTCAAGTCTTACTCAAGAGACTATGCGACTTTATGTATTATCCGATATACAGGTAGAGTTTTTAAGATGGGACTTCAGGGCGAAAGCACAAACTACAGGCACAATTAACCGCCCACCTTGTATTTCTTTCAATTTGCAGAAATCATCGTACCACATTTTATGGGGGGTACGTTAAATGCAACCTTAAGGTATAAAAAAATAATTAAAAACCTTGATCAAAAATGATGTTATTAGAAAAAAAAAACTACGAAACAACGAACACTACGAACGACGAATATAACGTTTTTAATTTTAAAAAGGTGGTTCAAATTTTATTTTCAGTTAAATTTTAATAATGGGTGTTGACGCCTCGGACTCTTATGACTTCTTGGAGCCGGTTTGGCAATCTATCCAAGATATCTTGGATATCCGACCGAGGGATGTTATGCCACTCCTCTACCACAGCCACTTTGACCTCTCCTAGAGTAGGGTCGTAAGCGCTGGTACTCTTGCTCGGACACGTCTTTTTAAGTTGTCCCAATGTGCTCAATTGAATTAAGATCGGACTGTGTGCCATGTTAAAACTTGAATCCCGGCCTCGTTAAGGTACTGACTGTACTGAGTAACGGATCTTGCTGAATGGCAACATGCATTGTCATGCATTAATAAGAAGAAAGGTATGACCTGGATTGAAGAAGTTTCTCCACGTATCTTGACCGTTCACAAAAAGATCGATACGACCCTCGTAAGAGATAGCTCCCCAAACCATTATGGACCCTCCGGCCCACCCCGTGTATCAGTTATAGTGGATGGAGCAAACCTTTCGTTTTGGCGTTTGTAAACACACTGACGTCCAACGTGACGTCTCATGAGAGCAGAATCTTCCATTCAAACGTTTCTCATCCCAAATACCTGCGTACGAGCTTCAGTAGCAGTTTCTCAACACGTTGCTGATAACAAAGCAGTCATCTCGGGTTGAAGTGCATCGATTTCGGCCTTGACCTGGCTCCGGTGTATGAACCAATCTCCCGAAATCGTCTGATGTCATCCCGTACCGTGGTTCGAAGTACAACGAGTGTACGAGCGATGCGAAGTTGGCTGTACCCAGCGTCAGCTAACGCCCAGTGGCTTTACCTGACGCTACCAGTTGCATCGAGTGCTATTTTTAAAGTCTACTAAGAATAAACAACACTACAAAGTCAAATTAAACAATATTCACACACTATGGCAGAAAAGCACAGGAAATGTTAACACGGTAACGCAACGGCAACAATGTCAAACAACTACTACATTGCAAAAACGGTTCGGTGACAAAATTTTACAAAAAGGAATAAGGGTACAAGTGTTTAATTTAATATAATAGTAATTTTAATAGGGTATAAATATAATGATCACCAAAAAATACTTTAGGATCTTAAGCTCCCTTACCAAAAAAATATACTAAATTGTACTAAATTAAACTATATGGTCACCAAATCTTAGTGTGCAAAATAACCAAAATCTTTTTGACCCCCCTGGGGCGGATCGGACATGCTTAGGTTAGGTTAGAAACTGTGACCCCCTACAGTACTATTAAGTATTCTGTGCCCCTACGTCAGAATCAAATCGCTTTTTACAGTCAAACTCATACATTTCTACAATACTTTAGGAAACACCATTTTGGTGACCATTTAAGTACTATTTTTGGTTTTATTTTATTTACTATTACTTATTGGTGATCATTTAGTAGATCTTTAGGTTCGTTAAACATAAGCCATTTAAATAATTGCTAATACTTGACTAAAAATAAAACAGTGGATAAGCCATAGTAACAGTAAACAAACAATGTGACGAACGATATAGGTGGGCGGTTGATTGTGCCTGTGAGATAAATGTGTTCAAGAGTCATAAACTCGATATAAGAGATCGAGAGAACGGAGTCTTTTTCAAATAAATGCAGTTCTCCGTCAGCTTTAGCTTCTTCCTATAAACTACCATTGCTTAGGTGAACAAAGAAATCGTAATTCTGGATAAAAAAAATTGCTGTTATGAAATCCCATTTGAAAAATTCACCTGAACTAGTTCATATTAGAACACCTCTGCTGATTTTGACTGGCAATCACAACAATTTGTTTTATCAGATTAATTATAACACATCATTTGCTAACTATAGCTGCACTCCCTCATAATAAACGCACGTATTGAAAAGTCCAATCTATCAAGAAACATAAATTCCATGTAAAGAATTCCTGGACAGACAGGAGAACTTGTAGATACGTTGTTAAATAAAAATACTCGCAGTCTAGAAGGGCCATGGAGTTTAGTTCATTCAATATAATTTTTCTAACAATAATATCGTGATGTTTAGTACTGGACCAGAAGCGCGAAGACGAACGTCGTTCTCATCTTCTACGTGCGTTCGGGGATATGCTGCGAGCACTGTGCGCTCGCTATTGGATCTATGTCGTGGTCATCATGCTGTTTGTCATCGGCATCACCGGTGAACGCATGACCATCTTTCGAATCATTTACATGTTCCTGTTCCTCTCGTTCATACTCATGTTCCAGGTAAATGGAAAGAAATTGGTTTACACGTAGTATCTTTCATTTCTATTCTTTTCTTTTTCTTTGTTTTTTTCTAAAAACGTCCCACGGTACGATAATGTTTTCTCTTTACATGCTCTTTTCTGAAATTATTTAATATCTTGCATAAAAATAATCTTTTATTTCCAGATGAGTTTTTATTGGTGGCGAAAGTTAATGTACATGTTTTGGATAGTAGTCATCATATATTCAATGATAAATCTTATTTTATTATACATTTATCAATTCGACAACTTTTCGAAAATTATTGAACAATATTTAATGATCAACGAGAGTTTGTAAGTTTGAGTTTTTCATTCAAAGAATTACGTAATAAACATTTTTTTGCGATCAAATGTTTTAATATCACTTTCTAATTTCAGACAACAAGACTTGGGATTAGAACCATATAACCCAGCGGATCTATTCGTTAAACTATTAACACCTACATCATTTCTTATAATTACTATATTGCAAGTTCATTATTTCCATAAAGATTTTATGGCGTTATCGGACCCACAGACAAGGTTAGTACCTAAAGACGTCATGAATGATTTGTAGGCTTGTGCTCTAATGTGTGCTTCAAAACATGACGCATGCGTGGATCGCATGATGATGATGCATGCTTAATAATAGGCTGACTTAACATGTCTGTATACTCAGCAGGACCCTACGTTTAATCCGATTGAAAGTTAATGTTAACGTGCGTAGTTTTCAGTACCTTCCGAATCGTATAAGTAAAAAATAGTACCTTAATTGTTACGGCAAAATCTTAAATTATTTTCCAGCAGGACCCTCAGCTGTTTGAAGGTCTATAGACAAATCTTATTTGGTCCCGTTTAGCGGTGTATTAGTACCTTAAAAAAATACCTTAGTATAATTTTAAAATAATAATTATTTAATGAGGAATGCACCTGCAAAACTTATATCAAGCCAGCAGGACCCTAGTTTGTTTTGAGACTTTCAGTCCAGACAGTCATATTTCTTAAAAGCATTTTATTAGTACTTTTCAAATTACCTTACGTTTAATTAAAAAAGTTTGTATTTTAGCTGAAATTTTGTTTTAAAACTTTTAGTAATTTTTCAGCGAACGAATGTTTCGTTTGGTCGATGTATGAGCTTTCACAGCTTTTAGTAGGTGTGGTGGCGTTAATCAAAGAAAGAAAGAAAGTATAAAGAAAGAAAGTGTATGTACATCATTTAATAATAAACTGTTATGATTAATATGATCTGTGTATTTAACATTGGTAATTTTTTAAAAATAATATCAAAGGAAATCAAATCAAAATTATTTATATCAATACTTATTAAGAATTACATCGACCAAACGATAGTCGCCAAAGTCTTGGACAGTTTGCTTGTTCAACAGTTGGCTAAACACATTGAACTCCATGACGCGCAATTTGGCTTCAAACCCGGTTTATCCACGGAGAGTGCCGTTCTGTGCCTCAAGCAAAGTGTTCAGTATTATACCTCTAGAAAACACCTGTATTTGCTTGTTTTTTGGATTTGTCAAGGGCCTTCGACCTTGTGTCCTACGAGGTACTATGGAACAAATTGCAGAATGAGATAACACTACCAAATGAAATTACATCCTTGTTTCGCTACTGGTACTACAACCAGAGGAATAGTGTTCGATGGGATGAGGCTCAATCAGATGTGTCAGTATGAGCTGGAGTGCGGAGTAAGACAGGGGGGGTTAAGTTCGCCCCGCCTCTTCAACTTATACGTAGACCGTCTGATCGGTGAACTCAGCAGCACCAGAGTTGGATGTCGTTTTGACGGCGTTTGTATGAATAATATTAGTTATGCAGATGATATGGTGCTGCTGAGCGTATCGATTGGTGCTTTGAGGAAGCTTGTGGCGATTAGTGAGTCCTATGCAGTGGCCCATGGGCTCAGGTACAATGTCACGAAGAGCGAACTTATGATGTTTTAAGCGCGTGACATAAACTATTCAGATGTCCCCAGTGTCTCGCTCAGTGGCGCTCCTTTAACATGGGTGACTAAGTTTAAGTACCTGGGTCAATGGGTCACTGAAGATCTTAGAGACAATATAGATATAGAGAGGGAGCGCAGGTCGCTGGCTGTTCAATGTAACATGCTGGTTCGAAGATTTGCTCTTTGTACAAATCAAGTAAAAGTAACTCTTTTTAAAGCTTTCTGCCAGTCTTTTTACACGTGCAGTCTTTGGACCAGTTTTACGCAGAGGACATGCAGCGATCTGCGTGTCCAATACAATAATGCGTTCAGGATACTGTTGGGGATGTCGTGGCACTGTAGTGCGTCCGGTATGTTTGCGGAGGCGCGCACGGATGATTTTTACGCCATAATAAGAAAAAGGACCGCATCCATGGCCGGCCGGCTGCGCGCCGCCACTAATAGTCTCCTAAGCGTGTTTCGAGATCGGTGGGACTCCCCCTTGCTGCGCCACTGGGAAAGGATCCACACCAGCTGAGGATGCATACCCTTTTTAAATTACTAACACTAGTCTTTAAGTAATTTCTTATACTAACACTATGGACGTATGTCTGAAATAAAGAATTTGAATTTGAAACAACAACAACAACAACATTCGTTCGCTGAAAAAGTACATACTAAAAGTTTTAAAACAAATTTTTAGCTAAAATACAATTTTGAATTAAACGTAAGGTTATTTAAATAATAATTATTTTAATAAGGTTATTTAAATAATAATTATTTTAAAATTAAACTAAGGTATTTTTTAAGTTAATAATACACCGCTAAACGGGACTATATAAGTTTTGTCTATAGACCTTCATACAGCGGAAGGCCCTGCTGGAAAATAATTTCAGATTTCGCCGTAACAATTAAGGTACTATATTTTTTTACTTTTACGATTCGGAAGGTACTGAATACTACGCATGTTAACATTTAACTTTCAATCGGATTAAACGTAGGGTCCTGCTGGGTATACAGACATTGACCTAACTTAAAAAAACAGTTCTTTGGGAAATCGAAATAAACATCTTGGTAATCAGGCCTTGCCTTACATAATGTATAATGGACTTAATGGTGTGTAATGTGTCTATAAACTAGATATCGATAAAACATCCGAGATAGAAAAATGGACAACGTTAAAATATCTTTGTTTATCTGACTCATTTTGGACCTAAGCCGTAATCGGTCATTTTATTACAGAGCGTGCGATGAGTTAACACGCGGGTTCAGATTCGTCTTACAAATAATAAACGCTTGCATTTATACATTTACTTGTAGTAGGTATAAACATGGTGTACTTCAATGTTGTTTTTTTTTTCTTGAACAGAACAAATAATATGGCTCCTACTCGAAAAGAGTCGGGTAGGCCAAGTCAAGATGGAGCATCCACAATGAGAGATGATGTAAGTATAAGTGTAGAATTGTATTGCCAATTGATATGTATCGTTTGAAAGTAATGTAGCATGTTTCTTGTGGTCAGTATATACGGCGAGCCGAACTGTGTCGTTGGTTGTTCGACGTATTCCTTTGTTACGTTACGTAGTCAATAGACAGTACTGGGGTACATTAATTGCTGCCTCTTTTTTTATTCAATAATTTTTTTAAGAGACTTTTCCGCGTTGCTTATGACAGTCCCATCGTAACCTAAACTTATAATATACCCTAAACTAAATGATCTGGGCCATGAATTGAAACAAGTCTCTTGCATCGTCACAATTCGGATTACTTAAAATTTGGTGAAACGTGCCTACATCAGTGTTGTTCAAATTCAAAGTCCTGACTATATCTCTTCTTATTGAATCATATCGGACACATTCCATCAGCAAGTGGTGTAAATCTTCAACCAATCCATACTCCTCACAGTTGGATAATGATATTTTCTTCATCATAAAGCTAAAGAATCATGGCGAGATCCATACATTCATTTGTATAAAAAAAAAGAAATCATTTAGTGAGTTTAAAATATTTTCCAATGTGGAGAATACATTACCAGGAGTAGATTGATATACTTACCATATTTTTAAACCCCCGCATAATAAAAATAATTCTAATTGAAAATAACACTTTTTTGTTTCATCTCGTTGCCTATTTAGTGTTTATAAAAAAATAAGAAAATGACAAGTGACATTAGCGGGTCTATTAAATAGGTAGACAAGTGATGTGGCAAGTGTGTGGAAAAAAATAATCATTATTTGTGGCATTATTTCCCATAAAACGATGCAACTTCAGTGTAAGAACTGCGAAACGGCAGTTGTCAGTGTTACTGTTACTGTCAGTCGCAGTTTTGTTTTGAAATAATGAGCTTTTCGTTAAAATATTCACTTTTAAAATACAATTTTATTGCGGGGTTTTAAATATATTGTATATGCCTGAAGATTTACAATATTTATAAAACGACTCTTTAAGTACCCAAGAGTATAAGAATGAGAATTTCAACTTCTTTAAACATTTTTACTTTTTTCGTTAATATCCTGCCATGATCCTTTTCTACATGGAATGTGTCCAGATCTGAGTCTATGAGCTAAAAGAAGTCATTTCCTACTACAACTACTATTAATAAACCAAGGCACACGACAAGGCTGACATTAGGTAGTTTTGTAACATATTTCTTTTTCTAATGAACGTTTATTAAAGCATTCTTTCCAATAATTATAACACATATTTTTAAATTTAGGCAAAAATTCAGGGTTATCTAATATAATACTCATTTCTTTTCCATTCTTTACCGCGTATTTTGCTAAAATGTCAGCCTTTTCGTTGCCCTGTACTCTAATATGTGAAGGAACCCACTGCAATCTTAGTTGGACGCCTTTTAGCCACAACTCGTCTATCTTTGATAAAATAACATAAGCTACCGAAACACCTCTGTGTCCAGAGGCGCATCGAGCTAAATGTTGTAATGAGCTTTTGCTATCTGTACAAATGACAATATTTTTGTATTGACCATTACTAGCATAGGACAAAGCTTCCGAGATTGCAATGAGCTCCAACGTCATAATAGAAGTATGTGTACTTATTTTAAAACAGCTATTTTCATTATCTGTACCCATATTAGCTACATAAAACGCAGCCCCATGACCTTCTACACTCTTTGACCCATCTGTAAATATGGTAAGCCAACCATTATATGTCGTATGCAACTCTCTAATAATTTCATATTTTAATAAATTTCTGTCATGTCAATTTTTCGGATTGTTCCCACTAGTTCTATCTACTGAATACGGTAGAACTAGTGGGACTTTTTTTCCCAGTAGGCCTACGATTTTAGGTGTTACAAAATAGTAGAACTAATGGGACTTTTTATTACCACTAGTTCTTTCGCAATAGGGTATTACACCCATTTTTGAAAAGTGTCTCAATGAAATTCTGTAGTGCTACTATGTCACCAAAAAAAACACAAAATTTTTATTCAATCGATAAGTGCCATAAAAATGCATCTAAATTTTAAATTTTAAAATTTCGCGCGTAGTTTGACGAAAACGACTCTTACTGGACGCCATATTGCTCAGCGTAAATGACGTCAGTTCGTTTTGTATCAAATGAGCTCATATTAATTATGATAATTGTATATCATTTAAAAATAATTAAAAGCATATTTTGTAATTGGTGCAATAATGAAAAAATTACGTTGGTTACGAAAATAATAAAAGTACAAAGCCTATATTACGCCAATCGGTTGACTGACAGTAGACAATTTTTTGTTTACACAACCGTACGGCGTAATAACATGGCCGCTACTATTTCACGGTGTTTTGTAACAGATTAAAAATACTGAAAACTTTGAATTGAATTTATTAATTTGTTTTGTTATTTTATGAACTAAAACTTACATTTTCCGACTGCTTTATGCCTAAACTGTTTTAATAACATATTTATAGATTTTTTCTCGTATAGAGTAAAATACCCTATTCTACGGTAGAACTAATGGGACTTTTTATTACCACTAGTTCCATTAGTTCTTTCGCAATTCTACGGTAGAACTAATGGGACTTTTGGTTACCGCTAGTACTACTTTTTGATTTATTCTCAAATAGTAGAACTAGTGAAACTTCGACTTACAAGTAGCTCTACTTTTTTAAGAAATGTATTGCTAAACATAGTTTTGTCTCACATCAGGTTTAAAGTAAACTTAATATTATTGGACACCCTAAGAGGTGCTGAAATCCTAGTTCAAATTCGAGAGAGATCATGGACAAGACCTCAAGACTTAACCAAACAAGGTGCCGCATTCCTAGTCCAAACTCGGAAGAGACGATTGACTAGGACCACAGTACTTAACCAAACTAGGTTCTGAAATCCTAGTTCAAATTCGGTAGAGACTATGAACTAGGACCACAGGACTTAACCAAACTAGGTGCTACAATCCTAGTCAAAGTCAGGAAGAGACTATGGACTCCTCACCTCAGGACTTGTTTTATAAGGGTGTTCAATAATAGGGAGGCAAAGCTTCGTTTGGCAATATATTTCTTAAAGTAGAGCTAACTACTTGGAAATAAAAGTTTCACTAGTTCTACTATTTGGGAATAGATCAAAAAGTAGTACTAACGGTAACCAAAAGTCCCATTAGTTCTACCGTAGAACTGTGAAAGAACTAGGAACTAGTAGAACAAGTAGGAATAAAAAGTCCCATTAGTTCTACCGTATAATTGCGAAAGAGCTAGTAGAACTAGTGGGAATAAAAAGTCCCATTAGTTGTACTATTTTGTAACACCTAACATCGTAGGACTACTGGGAAAAAAAGTCCCATTAGTTCTACCGTAGACCTGTTTAGTAGAACTAGTGGGAACAATCCAATTTTTCGAGTATACCATTGACTTCAGGTCAGCTACGATTACTTCATTTACGTTAATGTTAGTTACCCATGTTCTTAAGGTAAACATTAACAGAGGACTAGATGATGCTACTTAAAATTCTTTGACCTCATTATTTATAGAGACCAGTAATGGCATAGATTTATTTATCCAGTGTACTTCGTAGCACGACCATGAACGCATTCATTATAATCTCCTGAGTCTTCTTATAGATATTATGTCATAATCACAAGTAATATTTTCTAAAATTTCTTTTTATCGGCTTCTAAATCAACTTGCCTAAGAATAGGGTATTACACTCATTTTTGAAAAGTGTCTCAATGAAACTCTGTAGGGCTAATATGCCACCAAAAAAACACAAAATTTTTATTCAATCGATAAGTGCCATAAAAATGCATCAAAATTTTAAATATTCAAATTTCGCGCGTTGTTTGACGAAAACGCCTCTTACTGGACGCCATATTGCTCAGCGTAAATGACCTCAGTTCGTTTGGTATCAAATGAGCTCATATTAAATATGATAATTGTATATCTTTTAAAAATAATTAAAAGCATATTTTGTAATAGGTGTAATAATGAAAAAATTACGTTGGTTACGAAAATAATAAAAGTACAAAGCCTATAATACGCCAATCGGTTGACTGACAGTAGACAATTTTTTGTTTACACAGCCGTATGGCGCAATAACATGGCCGCTACTGTTTCACGGTGTTTTTTAACAGATTAAAAATACTGAAAACTTTGAATTGAATTTAAAAATTGGTTTTGTTATTTTATGAACTAAAACTTAAATTTTCCGACTGCTTTATGCCTAAACTGTCTCAATAACATATTTATAGATTTTTTCTCCTATAGAGTAAAATACCCTATTCTATAACATAAGTTAATTTCATCAGTCGTCTGTACTCGGAACCCTGATTGTATAATCTTCTCAACATTTAGTCATTTTATTGCATTTTCTTTGTTTTCAAAATGAATTAAGACTAAATGCATTTTTATATGACATCTTCACTATATTCTGAATATTAAATGATCGTAAAAGTTTTGCCATACCAAATTTTTTTGGTAGGTAAAGCTTCTTTTCCAGTCAAACATACTGTAAACAATTTCTCATTACCCTCTTTCATCAAATCACTATCTGATTTTTTCCTATTTAAACGCTTAGGCCCTCTTACTGTCACAAATCCTTCTTCTTCAACTACTTCCTCGTCATCTTGTCGTCCTCTCTTCTCTGTAGGTCGTTGTTCATTAGGTTTATTCTTCTCAGCATCTTTAACCTTCTCCGTTAAAGTTAAATTAAGTTGTTGCTCACATAGAATATCAGACTCTTGCTCCATCATCTCAGTACCACTCGAGGCACAAAAGTCCAAATTATCATTCAATATGCGGTACAAACGTGTACGTTCGCCTCGACTGCTCACGCGCGACTGACTAAATTGCTGCCTCTTCTTTATTTCATGTTCGCAAACGGGACTGCTAAGCGACGGTTCTGAGTTCGATTAAGGCCTACGCAGACCGGGACGGTATGGGAAGGGATTTTCCCGTCAGTCAGCGCACATTAGCCGCTTAGATACCGCGGCATTCCAGCGCCTTGCTACGGCATGTCACGACGAGCGCCGGAGTCCTTGGCATGCCGTTGCCTACCGCAGTACGCCACGGCATCCCGCCGCGGGAGCCCGTGACGCGTCTTTCAACGCCGTGCAATGAAATCCCTTTCGATGCCACGGCATCATTTTAAAGCATAGCAATTTATGTCGTATTTCTATACCGATACGTTTGAATGTCTATTAGTAAAAATTGAGATCCCTTGCCATACCGTCCCGGTCTGCGTAGGCCTTTACCAGGCGACCAAAAAGTTATTGAACTTTACCATAGGGAGTTTTCAGTATCGGTTCTCAATTTGACAGATGTACTTGTTACACTGGTTGGATGGTTCTGGTTCAACCAGAATGTCCTCTGAAAGCACGTAAAGTTTTCTGAATTTGCTTGTATAGTAATTGGTCTTCATTGTAAATAAAGTTCAGATGTTATTGATAGCAGATGCCGAAATATAAACTTTAAAAATACATTTTAGTTACCACAGCTACCATCTGAAGATACAAACCCACGGTCACAAGCGACAGAACCGGATCAATCCAACGAGGTGTCTTCAATGCCAGCTCCTACTGGGATATCTTCTCAAAGGTCAGTAAAAAATGTCAGTCATGTGCAATTAAATTCAGTACTACGTTATTTTTTCCCACATGTTTCATTATTTATTATTCGCCATGTAGTTTTTATTTTGTCATCAGCTAATTTTATTTTATTTCTAATATAAAGAGATTTGGCTATTTTGCAGACACTTTTAATAAGTTTCGAATATTTTGCAACATACTGATGAAAGCTTGTATTAATTATATATGTTGCTTTAGGCCATAAAGTTCAAATAGTTTTTCCCTGCTTTTACGAATACCTGGAGTCGCCCAATCGCTAAATAAGAACTTTGTGCAAATACTTTTACGTCTTTAGTGGAAAAGCTTCATTAAATTGCATGTTTAATAGTGAAAAAAACTCGGCGTAGAACTCATTTGGGTCACCTATATTATCAAAGCACTGAACACTCAATTTACTTTCCAATGAATTATTAAATTGCTCTAAGTTTTTACATGTAATTGGCCTAAACCTTATTTGAATTTTTTGTAAAGGTATGTAGGCGCTAAACGTTATTGTTTGTCCACTATGATCAGATGGCAGCTTATTTATAATTTCTTTCTGAAAGTAATCACAATTACAAAATATATTATCAATACAGGTGGCAGAAGAAGCTGTCACTCGGGTCGGTTCCATAAAAACATTTGACAAATTAAATGACCTAAAAAGACTCAATAATCTGATACTATTGGAGTTGTTTTCTAACAAATTAATATTAAAATCACCACATATGATGATTGATTTACCACTAGTACCAATTTTTTTTAACACATCTTCCATTACCGAATCAAATATAGATAAATTCTGGTAATTTGGAGGTCTGTATAAGCATACTATAACATGCTTATCCAGCTCAACACAGGACAATTCAATAACATGTTCAACTGATAATCTAACAATGTCTTTTCGTGCTTTACATTCAATACATAATAACATAAATACATAAGATATATACACATAACATAAATACATGAGATGTAGATACAATACATAAGACAATATTGAGCTTCTGCCATAACGAGCCAACATCCAATTTCGGGGATTGGGCAGTAATCGCATATTTTACCAGGGCGACCAAGAACCTATAAAACTTGAAAAAAAAGGAAACTCAAAAGACCACACAATGTATGCGTAATAAACATTGAATAAAATCAAGCAAGTGCAAAAAAACATTAAAATTATTTTGGAGTTTGGCGGAGACCTAGCGCTTCGGTACCTAATTGATTTTCATAATATTCACCTTTGACCATTCACCAGTGCTAGCAAACAAAAAAGACTTACTTTTTTGTTTGCTAGCACATACTCGTAGTTTCCGATTATAAACAATTGTTTAACTGAACATCAGAATGACTGGCCAAAATGACCGTTCAGCTTTAAAATATTACTTAAATCTAATACCTATTTGCTACTATTTGATATCTTTGTTTAAATAATAATTGGTACGTAATTAATAACTGAGAAAATGGATTTAAAAAAATGACAGTCATTCTGACCTCAGGATGTCTGCCCACATTTAGAATCTCCACGTCAGGGCTCCATAATTTCAATTCACCTTTACATAAATGAAAAAATATATGTTTTGGTATCAACCACCTTTTTCATACCAAAACATATATTTTTTTAGATTTTTAGGGAACTTAATAAAGATATGACTGGCCAAAATGAATTGTGTTTGGTTAGTGCGAACCCATGCAGACGGAGTGACAATCGTTTTATGTCTATAGATGGGGAACCGATCACTTTTCCGAATTATTTTTGTTAGTATTTCATTTTACCGAAAACTATTGACCGACATCTATTTTGCTATATGCATTACTAGCTTTTGCCCGCGAGTTCGTCCGCGTGAATGTCGGTTATCGCGGATGCAGACACAGTCATGGATTAAAAAGTAGCCTATGTCAAAATTGGTTCAGCCGTTTAATCGTGAAAGCGTAACAGACAGAGTTACTTTCACATTTATAATATTAGTATGGATTTGACATATTTTTAGATCATCGAAGTATCATATGTCATAGGTATTATTTTACCGAACTATATTTCGCCGATTTACAAAATATTTTTTTCCTATTGGCCGAAGCCTCTTTTGAACTTTTTTCATTTGCCAAATCATTTATTAGCCATATTTTCACCACACCGAAACATTTACGGAATATTATTTGGTCACAAATACCTATATAGCCGGTTACGTGGAAGCATTTTCAATAAGTATTAAATTAAAATAGTGTCATAAAAAGTCAATCGTTGTGCTACAAAATATTGTGACAGAAACGAATCGCTGCAAAACCACCGACTTCACGCAGTCTTGTCTGCCCCACCCTTAGAATGTAATTTAAACCCGCGTAGGTGCGGAGGGGTGGTGCGTCCCGCGAGCTGAGGAGCAGGTGGTTTGAAGGCCCGCCGCCGGGGCTTCGGCTGAGACCGAAGCTGCGGTGGTGAGCGTTAAAACCATCTGCGACGATATGCTCGCGTGGGTCCGCCCTAACCCGCAGCACCGAAGTCGTAACAGAAACAATGCTTGCATGCAGCAAGCATTGTTTCTGTCACGTCTGCATGCCTGATTGCAAGTGGCATGCCTGCTTGCATGTTGCATGCTTGTTTGCATGATGCATGCTTGCTTGCATGCTGCATGCCTGCTAGCACACTGCATGCCTGCTTGCACGCTGCATGCCTGCTTGCACACTGCATGCCTGCCTGCTTGCACGCTGCATGCCTGCTTGCACGCTGCATACCTGCTTGCATGCTGCACGCTTGAAGCAAGTATCCTTGTTTGCATGCTTCTTACTGGGACCACTTAAAACCACTTTTGTTTATAGTCAACTGTTGTATTAAGTGCCATTAAATTTAAATAATTAATTAAACATAATAGCAGGTTAAACTAATCTGAAATTAGTTCCTGTTGCCTTAATATATAACACCAGGGTAAAATAATTTCATTAGTTATGAAAGCTCTTTCAAATATTTACTTTCACTCAAATCATCAATCTCATTTCCATAAGTTTTTGAATTTTTGTTTTTCTAACAATGTATTTTTTTTTCTCTTTTTTTCTGATGGAGTACCGCTTATCTTTGATTCAAACAGTGGTATAATGAATGTTCGGAAACATAATACTTCGAACAAATGTTATTTCGGCGAAGTGTAACTTCGGTAAAAACTTTTTCGACCAAATGAAACCTCGAAATGAAAACGAGTCAAAGTCAAAGCATTTATTTCAATTAAACCATTTGCAGGCACTTTTGAATAGTCAAAGAGTCAGTTAGTCAGAAAGTTGAAGCTGGTTGCTCGTTCCAAAACGTAGGGTAGGTCTCTATGGAGAAGAACGAGCAAGAAACTCCACGGACACTCTTTTCAATCAAGCTTTTACAAAATCCTGGTTACATTATTCTTGTTGCTTCTATATGTGAAAACAATGTAAGTGAAGAGAAATCCAAAACATTCTAATTAAAAATAAATTAATATAAAAGTCATGGCATTTAAGAGATGACCAATCTCAACTGACAGCGCCCGTTCACGAACATGACGCGGGGGTCAGCACCACTTAGCTCAACCATTTTGAAGGGAACCGAATGATCTAACCCACACGCCACCATCAGCGAGACATTTGAGCGAGCATGACAATGCTCTCAACTGCCATGCTCATTTTTATGTCAAACACATTTAATAAATAAATGGCTCCATAGTTCTCAGATCAGAGAAAAATCTAATTGAAAATAGGTCAACTGATACAGTGGCAGACGTGACTTCGATGAAGTAAAAAAAAAAACGAAACGATAATAGTTGAAAAGTTTTAGGGGAAAGGAAATTCGGTCAAATATTTTGCGAACTTATGATAGGTAACCATGCTCTGTGTCTTTCTTCGCCATTCATTTTACATTAATGACGGAAAAATCTCTTTCCGTAAAAGCAGAAGTTTCAGGAATGAGAGAAGAAAACAAATGAAAATTCTCCTCATTTTTGCCTATTTTTGAAAAAAAAAAAACTTTTTTATTATACTTAGATTATAAAACAATAGGCAGATAGACAGCACGGAACAAACATGTGAAGCACATTTTTAGACAGGTGTGCGTGACAGCACTGTAAGAACACGGTGCCTCTGTGTGCGTGTACGGTTGCCAGGATAATGACAAAATTACCCATTATATTTCTTTTTTTTTATTAGCTTATACTGTCCCACTGCTGGGCAAAGGCCTCCCCCAAGTCTTTCCAGGAACTTTTGTCCCGCGCCCCCTCGAAATATTTCATTATAGTAAATTAATTATAAATTAATTATTGTCTCAGAAAAATGCAGACAAGAGTTATACACACAGTACAGACACACACAGTACAGTGAACAGTAAGTGAGTATTGTATTAAGTGAATGCAGGCACTTACCTACCTACTTTGGGAATTGATTATATGCTTAGGTGTATTTGAATCTGTGTTGGTATGGGAGGGTAAGTGGATGCGTGTGCATGTGAGTGTTAACTGTTAATTGTGAGTACGCATCCAGAGAGGATGAGGAGGCAGAACGTATCTAAAAAAAAATAAAAAAAATAAAAATAGTTTATTTCTCACCAGCTAGCAACAAGGATTACAACATATTAAATTTATTCAACATCATTTGTGGTGGTAAAGGGAGGTTAACGTAGGGTTTTGACTCTATCTTCTGAACTAGGCGAGGCCTGTATCTCAGAAGATAGCATTCAGTTGACAATTTATAATGTATAACCTAAAAACATGGTGTGCTACTAATTTAATTGATTAATAACATAAAAGAGAGAAATAAAAAGACAACAAAACTGAAAAACAATAAAGTAATAATTATAACGTAAGTACTGAATAAAGTGTGTATGTGTGTGTGTGTGTGTGGTGTGTGTGTGTGTGTGTGTGTATGTGATTACGTGCTTGCGTACGTGCGTGTATGTTTAATCAATATATTTGTGAAGACAAAAGATATTCCGTTTTTAGGTAGTCCAATTGTAATAACCATCTTTTACTGTGATCTTAGCTTCATGTTTGCTTAAATGTAATATATTAAGTTTTTTATTAACTTTATTATAAAGGATACTGCTTGTTACATAAAACTGTCTTCTCGCAAATGCTGTGTGATGTGAAGAAGTATGGCAAACTTGTTTCTGCCTACGTCTGACAGTATCAGGAAGGGGAACTGATCGATGCTTCCTCAAGATGGATTCAAGCACAAAGATCTGTCGGACCCTGAGCACCTTGCAGTCAGAATATAGTTGTGTACTCAAGTATCGAAATGGCTTTCGGGTCATCACTTTAAGGACAGCTCTCTGTGCCTGTTCCAACGCGAGAAACCGTGTTTTTGCAGCACCTCCCCATACTGTGATGCAATACTGAATAACAGATTGACATAGTGCAATGTATATTTTTGTGAGAAGCTCGATTGGTACAGATTCTCTAAGAGTTTTAAACATATAAATCATACTCCTTAACCTTGTTTTTACTTTGTTAAGGTGCTTGTCCCATCGCAATTGGTCATCAATTTCTACTCCAAGGTCAAGGTCAAGGAGTTGAGCCTAACAGTAGTAGACCGAGTAATTGTACGACAATTATAATTTTTTGTACTGTCTAAACAAGAATGGGCAACAATACTAAAAGTTTCGGGTGGTTGAGTGGTTTTAGTAATGGCAAATGTAACATAGTTCGTCTTATCTAAGTGTTAGTAGGTTAAGTGTGAGTAGGTTAGAGTTGAGCCATTTTATAACTTCCCCAAAACAATATTCCGCTTTTAGTTTGACTTCGTCCCGGGTAGGAGCGTTTATCACAATCGCTGTGTCATCTGCGTAAGTATATATTTTTGCGTTAGGCATAGACATTGTGCAAAGATCATTGATATATATTTTGAATAGCGTGGGGCCTAAAACGCTCCCCTGGGGCACTCCATAAGTAACTAATTTTTCCTCACTTAGGTTGGAACCAATTTTGACTTGTTGAGTTCTGTTGCTTAGATAATCTTTGAACAATTTTAGTGGTGTGCCTCTGATGCCCATGTTCTCCAGTTTGGTTAGAAGGTTGGAAACAGAGACTGTGTCAAAGGCTTTTGCCATATCCAAGAAAATGCCAAGACATTTATTTTTATTGTCAAGTTGTTTAATAATAAATTGAGTTAGATCTAACACAGCATCTTCAGTAGAAACTCCGTTTCGAAAACCATATTGGTTACTCGCAATTAAATTATTTTTGTTTAGATATGTATTAAGTCTTGTGTTTAAAATTTTCTCTAACACTCTTGACAGCGCTGAAAGCACTGAAATTGGCCTATAATTATTTACACAGTCTCTGTCTCCTCCCTTGAAGACTGGGTGGACTAAAGCTTTCTTAAAAGCATGGGGAAATAGTTCCAGTTTTTATAACCAGATTATAAATGTGCGTTATAGAGGGAATAATAGAATTGCGACATTGTTTTAGAATACCAGATGATATTTTGTCCCAGCCCGTAGCACAGTTACTACGTAGCTGTAGTATTATTGACTCCACCTCAGTGACATCTGTCTCTAAGAGGACAAAGGAATTAACAGGAGGGACTAATTTGTTTAATAGTGATGAGTGTATGTTTTGGTTCGACAGGATAATTTTATCTGAAAGGTTCTTGCCAATATCTGTGAAATATGAGCAAACATGGTTTACAGATTGATTAGGGTTGTTACAAATGTTTAGAAGTTCTATGGGTTGGGAACGGTTCTTTTTGGTATTAGTAATATTTTTTATCACATTCCATAAAGCTTTTGGGTTATTACTTGCTTTTGCAATTTCCTCCTTCTCGTATTCTCTTTTAAGCTTACGAAGGAGGGAATTGCAGAAGTTACGGTAGCGCGTATAAGTTAATTTAAGAATTAAATTATCCGGTGTTTTGAATGATTTCTTATGTAGCTTATTTCGGTTGGCAATACAGCGTAAGAGCCCTGGAGTAATCCAAGGCTTTATATTTCTTTTTTTGATTGAAACTTTTCTTGTATATGTATGTTTATTTATGATGGACTTAACTATTAATATAAATTTGTTTGTTGCTTCGTTAGCATTACCTGATTTTAATATATCATCAAAGTTTGTTTTTTCTAGATCAGTTTTAATCGCTTGTTGGTCTATATGTGTGCAAAAGTTATTACATTTTTGTTTTGAGCTTATGTTTTGCAAAGATAAGATAACATATATATATATACATACATAAACAAAATGGAAACACTATACCGTTGTCTTTGTTTTATTACTTGTTGTAAAAAATGTAAGTAGGTACTTGGCTCTAACGATACTAACAAACGGAACAAAATCTAAAACTACTTATGTATTAATCACTATATCAAAAATATAACATTATTACTTCGTTATACTAAATAACGAAATAATAACATTATTTATTTCGATACCGATAACGCTCAGCCAGCTCATGCTCAGTTCATATTCCCACATATTTTTCCGAATAGTTTTGTTGCCTTTCGTTAGGTATAAATAATTTCTCCATTGTTCTAAGGGTCTTAACTTCTTAAACCTTCAATCTATAACGGTTTTCCTGTAACGTTATTATACGTTACTAAATAATAACGTAACTTTAAAGATTGATTGACTATGAAAATGATTATAACGTTATTTTAAGTTTACGGTTTTAGTGAAAATATTAAGTGTAACGGAACGAAATTAATTTCGTTTTCAAGTCCCTGATACCAACCAAAAAGCGCGATAAATAGAACACTATAATCGTGATTAATGTTTTTGTAAATCGATATTCCTGTATTCTATACTTATTCCCTAACTAAGGGCGTAAATGTTTCAATATAAACTAGCAACACCGAATGATTTTTGTGTTCCAGGATGTCACCAACAATAATAACGTAAAATAATTTCCAAATTATCAATATTTACCTATGAAAAGATACTCTACCCTCTCTTTTTTATTTTTGGGATCAGTTTTAACAATGTTTAAAAACACAAGACGGCGTTATACTAAAAGTTATTAAAATAATGTGTGACGTACTAACGATGTGGCGTTTCGTGCTGTGCTACTGGATATTGTATTCGCTTTTGAATTTGTATTTGCTTTGGTGGCTTCACTCGCAGTGTTCCACGCGGTCTATCTGCCTTTTATTTTATAATCTGAGCTATCATATAACTACGTTTTTTGAATATAAATTATTAACATTCATGTCTAAATTGACTACATTCAAAGGATCCAATACACATAGCTTCGAGTTGCTTAAATTAAATTGTCATATTTAAATTTAGAAACTGGCATTGGATAAGCCAATTAGATGGGTTAAAATCAAACCACTTGTTTAAATATATTACGGATAAAAATATAGTATTTTTCCTATTATTTTTCTATAATATACGAGGAGCGATCTTAATTGTCATATTTAAATTTAGAAACTGGCATTGGATAAGCCAATTAGATGGGTTAAAATCAAACCACTTGTTTAAATATATTACGGATAAAAATATAGTATTTTTCCTATTATTTTTCTATAATATACGAGGAGCGATCTAAAAAGTTTCCGGTATTCGATATTTGAAATTGTTATTTGACGTTCATTTATTTGTTACTAGCTATTGCCCGCGGCTTCGCCCGCGTAGATGTCGAAAATTGTGTGACCACCGTCTGCTGGAGACCTCCTCCTATATTGCGGGTATCCATCGTCTCCGCGGTCTGGGTGTCCTTGAGAAGTGGTCGAGGATACTTCTTAGTGCAGCTACTATCTTCCATACAGGGTGATTTGTAGTTTAAACTACCATAAGGACCATGTATCATGTTTGCCTTCAAAATACCGTAAAGGAGAGGGTCTGGTTTAGAGTCAGGTATTTCTGCACAAATGACATTGTCGATTTGATCTGGGTTGATACGCTGCTCTAGCCACAGCAAGATGTGGATGTGAGGAAGACCTCGTTTTTGTCATTCTACTGAGTATATAAAGGAAAGCATCCCCCTAAACAGAGTACCTTTGGTCAGAAAGCCATCATATTTTTCAACTTTAAGTGGAATACCCTGGCAGTAATGTCGTGGCGATCGTGTGACTTTTCACCAGGTAAAAGTATATCTGTGATCTCTCCATCGGGGATTAGGATGCATGTGAATGTGATAAAGAGTTCAGGACGGCTATACTTGCGCACGTATGTTATGGTTACGCTCGTGCATATAGCGTGGTCCCCCGGTAAAAGATGACAGGAGCACCGCCTTCTGACCCTGGTGCTCACCATCAACGTCCTGCCTCCCTATGGCGTCCCTCAAGTGTACATAACTGTCAGCCGTTAGCTGCACCTGGTTGTTCCTGATATAGGTCAACCTTTCCGTCTCTATTTTAACATCTATACAAATTTTTCATCCCCTATTTTACAAACTTCTGGGATGATTTTTCAAAAACGCTGATACATGTGATGTTCCTGATATAGGTCAACCTTTTCGTCTCTGTTTTAGCGTCTATACAAATTTTTCATCCCCTATTGTACCCTCCTCTGGGATGATTTTTCAAAAACGCTGATACATGTAATGTTCCTGATATAAGTCAACCTTTCCGTGTCTGTTTTAGCTTCTATACAATTTTTTCATCCCTTATTTCATCCTCTTCTGGGATGATTTTTCAAAAACGCTGATACATGTAATTATTAATTACCAACCAAAAGACTAAATACAAATTTCCATGGTTTGAACTACAAAACTAACGGGTTTTCCCATTTATACATTCATCCCCTATTTTACGCCCTCAGGGATAGGTTTCCCAAAAACACTGAAACGCGTTTTTTTTTTTTTAACCAGAATGATAAACACCATTTTCATTGTTTAAACTACAAAAATTACGATTTTCCTTACAAACTTTCATCCCCTATTTAACTCCCTTACTGGTTGAATTTCGAAAAATCCTTCCTTATTCCTTGTCTAGATTATAAAGGAACCTCTGTGCAAAATTTCAGCTTTGTAGGTCCAAAGGTTTGGGCTGGGCGTTGATGAGTCAGTCAGTCAGTCAGGACTTTTCTTTTTATTTATATAGATAGATAGATGTCATTTGGACTGCCTTTGGTAGTTGTCACTGTAAAGTGCTCAGATTATAAAACAATAGGCAGATAGACCGCGTGGAACACCAAGAGTTAAGCCACCAAAGCAAATACAAATTTAAAAGCGAATACAATCTCGAGTCAGTACAGCACGAAGCGCCGCATCGTTAGTACGTCACACATTTCAATATTTTTGTGAATAATGCCTTCTTGCGTTTTTAAACATTGTAAAAACTGCCACTAAAAACAAAAAAAAAAGAAGGTGGAGTATCTTTTCATTGGTAAATATTGATAATTTGGAAATTATTTTACGAAATTATTGTTAGTGACATCTTGGAACAAAAACCCTCAACAAAAATCATTCGGTGTTGCTAGTTTATATTGGAACATTTACCCCCTAAGTTAGGAAATAAGTTTAGGATACAGGAATATCGGTTTACAAAAACATTACGATTATAGTGTTCTATTTTTCGTGCTTTTTGGTTGGTATCAGGACTTAAAAACGAAATGAATTTCGTTCCGTTACACTTAATGTTTTCACATAACGTTCCAAAATTTATAACGATACTACAATCGTAAACTAAAAATAACGTTATAGAATATCATTTTAACCCTCCTTCTGGCGCAGTCGGGTAAATAACGTTATAGAATATCATTTTCATAGAACAATATTTAAACTTCGTTATTTTTCAGTAACGTTTTATCTCCGCTTATAATAACGTTACAGGTGAACCGTTACAGATTGAAGAATCAAGGCCTTTAGAACAATGGAGAAATTATATAAAAAGAAATACAACAAAACCATATGGAAAAATATGTGAGAATATGAGCTGAGACGAAGCTAGCTGGAAACGTTATCGGTATCGAAATAAATAAAGATAATATTTCGTAATTTAGTGTAACGAAAAATATTTTTTATTTTTTACATAACGATGTAATAATGTTATATTTTTGATATCGTTATTAATAATTGTATAGTTCTAGATTTCGTTCCGTTTGTTAGTATCGTTATAGCCAAGTACTTAAATTTTTACAAAAAGTATTAAAAGAAATGACAACGGTATAGTGTTTCCATTTTATTTATGTATGTATATACGTTCTGCATTCTCATCCCCTCTGGACGCGTACTCACAATTAACACACATAAGCACACGCATCCACTTACCTTCCCATACACACACACACTCACATATACCTAAGCATAAAATCATGTCCCGATATTGTTCCATCATTTTAAAATCGACATCTTCTGTTTTGTAATCTGAGATTAATAAATTCCCAAAGTAGATAGGTACTATCGTGGTCACACCCGCCTGACCACCATTAAGTTCATTTTTGCTTGCACTCAAAAGATGGAAGCGCTCTCTACCCCGCCCCGTTGACTTCGCAGGCGCCAAGGGAATTTTTTTTTAACTGAGCAGGCGGGAAAGTCCGCGATAGTACCTGCATTAAATTAATACAATCCTTCTCAACAATGTATGTATAACACTCTTTTCTGCATTTTTCTGAGACGATATATTATTTAATATAATGAAATATTATGGGTCATTTTGTCATTATCCTGGCAACCGTACACGCACACAGAGGCACCGTGTTCTTACAGTGCTGTCAAGCACACCTGTCTAAAAACGTGCTTCACATTATTGTTCCGTGCTGTCTATCTGTCTATTGTTTTATAATCTGAGATTCTCCGCAACTAACTTATGCCCGGTTTCTGAGGTCTTCAGATAAACTTTCGATAGCTATACATTCGACAAAGTTATCTATTTCAGTGATTTTCTTCCTTAACTGAGAGCTCGGAAACGCAATATCGAACCAATAGCACTATCGAATAGTTATAGTCCAGGAAAAACCATCGATTCGAAAAGAAGAGAGTCCAGGTAAATAACCTTAGAAACTGGTAATTAAAAATGTAAATCTTTTTAAATTACTTACAATTTGACTAAGCAATTGATTGCATAGAAATGGTCAAATGAAAACTGACGTAAAATATGGTAGACACCAGCTGAAATATTTGACTACATTAAAATTGGTAAAAGTACTAGTTGAGTGATAATCTATCAAGTTTGTTTTGAGCCGCTCTGCAGGTTGGTACGGAATAAAGTCATTAATACGTCCACCAATTCTGTTGAGCGTGCCCGTTTGCTGGCTGTGGGTGAGTGGGAGTCGGGCCTCTGGCTTCAGGCACTGCCGTCACCTAACATGGGCACTATGCTCGGTGACTCTACATTACGCCTCGCTACAAGGCTGTCTGGGCGCTCAACAAAAAAAAAAAAAAAATGTTCAACTGCCTCGGTCACGATGACCTTTCCTGCTGTAAGGGCGCAGGCTGGATAGCACGGCACGCCAGAGCATTAATGACATCATCCGTCGTGCTCTGGCCTCCGCCGGGGTGCCAGCTGTGTTAGAACCTGGTACGTGACGATGGAAAAATACCAGATGGAATTACCATAATGCCGTGGAAGTTGGGTAGGCCTTTGGTATGGGATGCAACTTGTGTCGACACCCTTGCGCCATCCTATCTTCCTAGTACGGCGTGTTGTGCTGGGGCGGCTGCTGCAGGTGCCGAATACCTCAAATGGCGTAATTATAACAACCTTCTTGGAAGTTATATGTTTGCGCCGTTTGGGGCTGGGCCATGGGGCCCGAGTGCTCACCTTGTTTTTAGGGTCATAGCTAAGCAGCTGGTCGACTCTTCACGTGACCAGAGGGCTGGCCTTTTGTCAAAGAATTAGCATTGCAATTCAACATGGTAATGCTGCTAACTTTTTGGGTACTTGTCCCATTGAGAGCGATGTGGACGAGATTTTTGATGCCCTGTGAGCCCTCCATTGTACATAATATATTTTATATATATTTTGAAGCTTTATGATATATTTAATTCTCATAAATGGTTTAAAAATAAATCATTTAATTGTTTTTTTGATGTAGCAAGAGTGACGCTCTCATCTTTGGGTCAATACTTATTGGTGTCACTATTGTCATGCATGACGCTTGATATTATTAATGTATCTCAATCCCAATCTTTGTTTATTATACAGGGTGATTTTTCAGTCACCGTCCAAATTTTTCAGGATGATAATACCCGTGAGTTTGAACAACTTTCTCCAAGGAACATGGGTCAAAATATGAAAAAAAATCGGGACGTCCCATGCAAAATCAATAGTCAGCTGATCGATTTTGTATGGGAGGTCCGATATATTTTTTGCATATTTTGACCCATGTTCCTTGGAGAAAGTTGTTCAATTTCACGGGTATTATCACCCTGAAAAATTTGAACGGTGACTGAAAAATCACCCTGTATATTACTAGCGACCCAACCCGGCTTCGCATGGGCCTATAGCCTTCCCCGATAAATGGACTATCTAACACAGAAATAATTTTTCAATTCGAACCAGAAGATCCTGAGATTAGCGCGTTCAACCAAACAAACAAACAAACAAACTCTTCAGCTTTATAATATTAGTATGGTAGTATGGATATAATTTATAATTTCCGGCGTTAATTTCCTTAGTAAGCAGATTGGTATCAGCTTCAGGAAAGATTTGAGATTATTCATAAATTATCGTTGTATCAATTAAAAATAATCTCAAAAACCATTATCATTTCGTGTTCACACCAACGACCCTCTCCAGTAGTAGACCAATACTAATAGACTTTGGTTGTAGGAATATCAACACATCGCCGTCTCGTGACAACGAGCGCTCGCGGTCGTCCACGACGCTGTGGGCTCTACTCAAGGGCACTTACAATGCATCCAAGCACACTGCGCAGGAGATTATAGACAGAGTCTTTATGTACCTTGAGATACACCTGATCAAGATCGTTTTCATTTCTTTGATGCTGCTCTGCGTAATGAACGTTAGTAAACCACACTTTATATTTTTATTTTTGGCGGCTGGGACACACACATTAGACTAAAGTTATGAAATAAAGTCTCAAAAATACACATCGCTATACCAGATAAATAGTATAGCTATTTACCACCATGCAGTCACAATTATAATATTTGGAAACTGTTCTCTTAAAAGCGTATATAACTAATAAATGCTTTTTTCTTCTTAAGAAGACCATTATATAATAGTCGTCATGTGTATTATTATTATTATTATATGTGAACATAAAAGTCTATTACTGGCTCTGAACACCTCAAGAATGAGAATAGGCCGTAATGGAGCATTTGGAGGCTAGTATTAAATACTATTTGCTTTATTACAGGTGTGCGCAATGCATGTACCCATCATGTTAGTGATCGCCCCAGCTTCGTGGCTCAGTACCGGGAAACAACGCGTTTGTGTACTTCTTATATCGATATTAATTAGTATCTATTTCATGGCTAAAATGGTCTACCAGATAGATTACATCAAACATTCCACTTTTGATGTCAATTGTTCTGATGGCAACGTAAGTACTGAATCGACTAATAATATGAGTATAGGTGAAATATAGATTGCATTATTTTGTTGTTAAGTAGTACTTAATATTTTATTTTATTTGATTTCAGGAATATATAAACACCACCTCAAATAGTTCTGTTTTTAACAATGCCGAATGGGTAGGGTTTGTGAAGGCTTCACCACAAAAACCGCTAGTGAAAATACTCAAGGGATATATTGGCCTTTTAGCGATTTCCACTTTTTTTTCTCTTGTGTCATATAGACAACAATCGCTCAGGTTTGAAGTTTTCTATTTAACAAGAACCTCCATGGTGTAATTAATTTTCTGATAACCTGAAAACAGTTCATTGTTCCCATCATTATGAACAGCTTTATCTAAGGGACTAACCGCCTGATCCATACTTTGACCTGTTTTCAGGTTTCCACTTTATTGAATTACACGTTTTATATTACAGTACCCAATTGTTGAGGTGACAAAAATTTTTAGAAAAAGTTCGGCTCAATAACATGCAGTTTTTGTCACTCATGCATGTGTGAGTCTGTGTCAAAACGCAATGTGTCATATTAATAATAATAATAATTTCTTTATTTGCATAAAACATGGTGTTGGTTGGTGTTGCTGTAATTGTGTCCAATTTTCTTGACTCACATATCTATTCAATTGAATCATCGATTAATAGATCATCCGGGGTGTTACCAAAGGAATGGACGAAAACTATATTTCCTGAGATAACGCGCAAGGAAGCAGACAAAGACTTGGTGCACTGTATCAAGTATTTAATAAATTATGGATTCTATAAGTTTGGCGTGGAGGTCAGTTGATTTATTTACATTTTTCGTTCTAAAAAGCAGCAAAGCTAACTGAGTTGCTTTAGACTGATTAGTCAATAGGGTAGGGAACTTTCCGAGTATCATGTTTTGATTGATATAGGTATGTACATTGAGATTTCAATTGTTGATTTATTGTACTGACGCTTAAAAATGGACTTTCATTTATTACAGATTACTATGATGTGTCTGATGGGCGTAATAGGTTCTCGAATGGACCTTTACGCGGTATTGTACGCGATTTGGCTTTTAGTACTTGTATCGATCAGTCGAAGAAACCAGTCAAGATTGTGGTGCTCATTTACTGTTAGCATTACAGTCCTCGTGCCCATTCAGTATATGATAGCCGTGGGCTTCCTGCCACAATTATGCGTTACTTATCCCTGGGAAGCCAACGATCCGGTAAGTTATTTTAGGTAAAATAAAAATCTGAATCTAAAATCTGCCAGAAATAAAGAGAGTTGAGATTGTTGAGAGTCCTCAATATATAAAGACACTTAACTGAACGGAAACATACATGTTCTACTCATCATTACTATTTGTTTTTTGGACCGTACTTGGGAACCTTCTGTCTTTTACAGCAGAGTAAAGCATTTCACTATGAGATACAATAAATAAGTAATTTTAATACGAAGTACGAATTCGCATTTGAAGGAAAGATTACAAAATCGATGACACGGTTGGCATGATTGGCACAGTAGCTCAGCGATTTGATATTCCCACACGGGATAAATATTTATATGGCCGGGGTTGGGTTGTTTTTAGGGTTCCGTACCTCAAAAGGAAAAAACGGAACCCTTATAGGATCACTTCGTTGTCCGTCTGTCTGTCAAGACAGGTATCGAGTTGAAATTAAAACAATATACCTAGGTCCATGGTCCCTTGAAGCTGTGAAAAAATCAAACTTCTAAGTTAACGTAAAAAAGAAAGATACGGCCGTTTATGTCGCAAAAACGTACATTTCGACACTCTCAAGGGAATCTAAATTTATAGGGTACTTTCCGTTGACCTAGAACTATGAAATTTTGCAAGTAATATTATCTTATACTATGAATACAGGGAATAGTATGAAAACTACACATTTGTAATTAAATCATATAAAAATATATTCTTTATTTATAACGAGCTCTTGTCCGCGATTTGGTACGTGTCAATGTCGGTTATCGCGGATGCAGACGAAGTCCCGGATTAAGAAGTACGCTATGTGCTTTCCTAGGGTTCAAAATAGTTTCATACCAAATTTCATCAAAATCGGTTCAGCCGTTTCATTGTGGAAGCGTAACAGACAGAGTTACTTTCTCATTTATAATATTAGTATGGATATGTACCTACACATTTGTACGGAACCCTCGGTGAGCGAGTCCGACTCGCACTTGTCCGGTTTTTTATTGTGACTTTATAATATGTTTGTAAACACACCCATGGTACAGACGAAATTCCTATTGTGCAACGTCAGAAGTAGAAAAACAAAAAATGGAGAAGAAAAATATCAGTGCAAATAATGTTCCATTTTTAAAGCGCCGTCGTAATGGTAGAAAGAAATAAAACACCGCGATATCAAATTATTATCGCTGCGATGAGATTGATTCATAGAGTTTCTTTTGAATTAGATGGCACAGCAAGAACATCGCCGCGAGTATCTCGCTCGTGGGAAAATTGTTAATTGATTGAAACTACAATATTGAGTTTACTATTGCATTTAGGATATTGTATTATGAATTTTCTTTTAGATATACACTTACTAA
This sequence comes from Charanyca ferruginea, assembly GCA_947361185.1. Taxonomy (NCBI): domain Eukaryota; kingdom Metazoa; phylum Arthropoda; class Insecta; order Lepidoptera; family Noctuidae; genus Charanyca; species Charanyca ferruginea. Next base: position 15,711,465 of record OX376057.1, read on the forward strand.
TAGGGTTACTGGCATCTACGGAACCCTATCCGGGGTATTCACTTTACATGATTTGACTGACCGGGTAAAGAAAAAAGTAAAGTTAAGAGTGACCTATGAATGATTCATGTTGCATTAGGAATATAAAATCAATATTTATCGTTTCCTTTTTTCATTTATACTTTTTATTTTCCCCGTTCTTAGGATTACAGCACTTCATTCTTGTCGGTGAGGATATTTACAAAAAATGTAGATTTGTATTGTAATCACAACATTAAGCTCCAATGGTCCGATCATGTAGTTTTGGCGCGCCATCAATATCTAAATTTACCAAGAGGTCCAGTAGTCAACATAGGCCTCCCCATAGTGTTTTAGCGCGTACTTTAGTTTAATTTTGGTAGTAAAGTAGATAAAAATATCTAGCTCCTCAGTAAGATCACTACTATGCTAGAAACTTTAATGTAATTAAAAACGTATTGGTTTCTGTTGACTAAATCAGATTATTAAAATATGTACACGTATCACATATGTATAAGCTGACCTCGCATTGTACGGAAATCCTATACATTGCAAGATCAGCATTAACTGGAAATGTATAGCTTGATGTGTAGCCGTGTGTACAAAGTAATATTTTTCAGCAAATGAAACATGTCCGTACATGGCTGTTCCTTCCGTACGCGGCGTCGCCGCCACATGCATACAAGCTTATCTTCGACTTCTTCCTACTAATGTTCGCTACTCGACAAATCAAAGTTTTCCGTATAGAAAATAAAGAGGGTTTAAATTATGCCGGGGGATCGAACAGTGAAGACATTGGAAAAGATTGGGAGACGCCTAACTTTGTTAACCCTGTACCAGATTTCCTTAGTCATGTCGGGTAAGTTAATTTGCACAATGTTGGTTTACAAATACCTACTTTGCTGGTTCAGCCTTACTTAATAATTTAACGTGTTTGAACCCCCCCAAAGTATAAAGAGAGCCTTATACTTTGGGGGTTAAAAGGGTGTTTCAAGTTTGACGGCTATGTCATTTTGTGTATCCGTGGATCTGTGTCTGTGAATATGTGTGTCTGTCTGTGGCATCGTAGCACCCAAAACGACTTGTCTGATTTGGATGCGTTTTTTTACATTAGAAGTCTAGTTTAACGTTGTGTTTCTTTGCTGTTTCATGAAAGTCTATTTAGCCATTTTGAAGATTGTTCAGGCATTTTTTTGACATTGCTATGGTGTGATATCCTAGAATTGATGCTGCAGAACAGTCTGCTGAAAAACCAACAGTGCATTTAAATAGTCACAGAAACACGGCCTTACGAATCACAGACCGACCGAGCTAATACTCATTAGATAACTAGTTGGTAGACAAATGGTAAAAAGGATCAAATGATGTACTGGTAGCAGGATGGTGGTCAGGTTTTTGAATCGTAGACCCGTACTTATACTCGCTCAAAGCCTTTTGTTGTACTCAGTAGCTTAATTATTAAAAGCAAATACTAATATAAAATAAAACTTTTATTGTTAAAATTACTTCTTGATTATTTGGTACATATTAATCGGTTCTTTTTTAACAATAATAACTACATAGTTAAAATAAGTCCAACGAAGCCTTACGGCTGTACACCCTTTCGAGAAGATATTATGTATTCTCTACCTTACAAATATTGAGTGTTAAAAAATTTAAAGTGTCAGACACGGACTAGAAAAAAAGAAGGACTCCGCGCCACTTTTATCGAAAGTGAAGCACCCTAAGTAAGCCGGATCGTTTGTACAAACATACCTCACGCACACATTTACATCATAGCCACGAACTAGAAAAAAAAAAGAATTCCGCGCCACACATATCGAAAGTACCGACCGTACCGATCTGGGATGTGTGCGTCGGTCCGGCGTACTTTAGGTGCTTCACTTTCGATAAGCCTGGCGCGGAGTCCTTCTTTTTTTTCTAGTGTTGTTTTCTAGTCCGTGGTGTCAGACTAAATATGTGCTAAAGGTACATATGAATGCAATCAAGAGATTTGATTTGATTTGAGTATAAAATTCGGATTTTAAACAAATCTTCATAACTGCAATTGTACCAATTTGTCTACTATCATTTCTTTAAACCCCAACTTATATCGTTCTCCTCATTTAAGAATACAAGATAATCTGTGCTAATTACAGGTCGTGGCTTGACGTTATCAAGCGCATGGTGTTCTTGGGAATGCTATGGGTAACGCTAGCCATAATGTTTATGACCGGCACAAATCGAGTGAACCTGTTCTCTATGGGATACCTCATCGGGTCATTCATATTCCTGTGGCAAGGAACCGATTTCTATTTGCGCCCAAAAAGCGCTATTTTAAAATGGTGAGTGAAGCCTTGTTTAAACTTGTTTCTTTCCAATATAAAGCTTGTGATCAGTTTGGTAAACATTGTGAATGGCCGATATGATCCACCCGCACATCACTTGAACTATTGAAAACACCGATAATGCCATGAAAAAATATGTTGTCATAGTTAAATTTTTACCATTGCATGCACGCGCGGCCGACTGTACCCGAAGAATGGTCTATTAACGTTTTACTGTGTATCACAATGTCAGGTGGTCGTGGTTGGTGCGTTACAATGTAGTGGTGGTGGTACTGAAGACCCTGCTTCAGATCCCTGGCTGCATCTTTAGCTCGGTGATGCAAGAACATGCCTGTTGGTTGGTCCAGCTCCTTGGTATTGGATGTGTGGACAAGTTCGCCGGTGGAAATATAGCGAGGTTTCTTAAGATGCAGTATAATACTGACGTAAGTAGACCGTATTTGGGCAAATGAACAAGATATAATAACATATTGGAAATAAATCTCCCCGGCATAGCATTGCAGCTGTCACTCAGGTGGCATTCGGAAACGAATCACAAAAAAAAAGCGGTTTCTTTGCCTTTCCCTATAGAAAATAGCAGGAGTGTTATTGATGTCTGATATCGATCTTTATCTTCTTATAGGACGCAACGTGTTCTGTACCCCAAGAAGATATAGGATTAGCGTGGGACGGAGTTTGCTTTGCTTTCCTGATCCTGCAACGCAGGCTCTTCCACAGTTATTACTTTTATAGAGTCATAGACGAAAGCAAAGCTACAACCGTGCTCGCTTCAAGGTAATGCTCCTGGCTCTGTAGGGTCAGGATATTTAAGTTTAAATCATATATGAAAATTAACTTTAACCTTTTGACTACCGGAAACATAAAATTTAAGAAAAAATACCAAATAAAAACAAATAAAAGACAGTGACTCGCCGCGGGTATACGAGTATTTACAGGAACCAATTTATGCAATAGTTCCTGCAATCATGTGGCACGATTATAGATAATTGTGAATTTTAGGGCAGGAATTACTAAAATGGCAATATTCCCATTATTATCTGCGTTATTGACTTTTAATGTGTGTGAAAAAATGACAGCATCACCACAACGTACAGATACAAATTTCAATTTTTTCTTTTCTTATTTTTTTTTTTTATTTGATTCTTTTATAGTCGAAATTAAAGCGATTGTGATTAGTTATGACGAATGTGTTACATGGTGTCACTTTTGACACGCTCCGCGCCCTGCGGTTTTCTTATGATTTTAATTATTTATTTAATGAAAAACTACAAATTATTTTATTTAAATTAAAATGTATTTACTGTCGCACCATTACATTAACTAATTTTAGTTATAAACATTTTGCTGAACTCCGTTTGTGGTTTACCTACTGTTGCTTTAGCCTTCAAATTGTTACCTAAATGGGCCAACCAGATTACCAGATTGAGAATCATTTTTCTGATGAAATATGTTCTATACTTGCAGAGGTGCAGAATTAATAGAGGAGCTTCGTCTGAAACAGATGAATGTACAGGAGGAGCAAGAGTCGAAAATCCTAGAGAAAATTAAAGAAAAAATGGAAAGAATAAAGGCACACCAGAAAAAAGTTCAAGGCGCTATGACCAAAGAGCCGCGCCATCACGATATAGGTATGTTTTTAATGTTGTATATTATTTTTTGGGTATGTTAGACTAAATATTTTTAACTGGTACCCCCATAAATAAATACATTTTTACTTTGAGGAACCATTTCATTTTTTATCGATGAATTAAACAATGTCAAAGATCCAAACGCCGCTCAAATTGATTTTATTTTAATAATGTATCGATTATGTTATGAGAAATTTCGGGACAAGTGCACATCAGTCACAATAGGAAGTCAAAAGCGCCAATCGATGTCCGTCGGGTATAATATTTTCGTGACCATTTTCCTCGCGCACTCCCGGAGCAGACGAGGAGGAGGAGACGGTGGCGGGCGAGTCGGAGCAGGCGCCGCTGGTGCCGGCCGGCTACCACACGCCCGACAGCCCCGCGTCGCCGCGCGGCTTCCACACGCCGCTCAGCGAGCCCTCCGCGCCGCCCTCGCCCTCGCGCCACTCGCCCCTCCCGCCCCTGCCGGCCCTGTCGGCACCCAGCCTGCCCGCCTCGCAAGCCGGCCCGCCCTCGCCCTCCTCAGCCCTCATGACCGTATCGCTCGACGCTTATCTGGAGCCGCGGCGCATCTCGTTCGAATCACCGCCGTCATCAGAACTATTGCCGCGTGCTCCCAGCCCAGAAGAATCGTACCCGGTGTTCTCTCCGCCTCCGATCCGGCGGCGCCAGACGGCAGCGAGCTCTAGCTTGATGCAGCGCCAGTCGGTGGTGTCGAGCCGCGCCGAGCCCCAGTCGCACCACGAATGTAACCACCCCGCATCGCCGCTGTGCCGTGTGACTTGTATCGCAACGGCCTTTTGTTGCTGAATCACGACCAGTTGAACATAACACCGATTGTCGCACTTTGTATAAAATGTAAAGCAAATTTTTTTTGTTGTGAACTTTCTTATACATAAACGTTTTTCCTTCCTATCTAGGAATAGAATCAGGTTCTGAGGGACTGAGTAAAAGCCGCGTGTACACAAAGAGACACGAAGGTAAATGTTCGTGGTGTTGTCTTGGGGTTTTGGAGGTGTTTGTTACTTTTTCTATCACACTGAGCTGGTCGATCAAACTTAACCTGAAGACATGACATTTCTTTTTGTAAATGAATGACCAGCATAGTCATTTATTTACATCCCAAAATTCTCTTTTCTGTTTCATTTGACTATTGTAAAATGGACGCTAATTAAGTTAACTATGTTACAGGCCTCTTGAACTTCGAATATAGTCAACATTACAAGTAGTTACAAATTGACTTAGCTTCATTGAGGTCATATCCGGCCGCATATATCATGTCTTAACGAGCTGTGCCATGTCTATAACTATTACAAACAGCTTTATTAATAATTTCCTGATTTTGGGTGATTAACTATTTAAAGTATTGATATTAATACTCGTTAGGCCCATCTATTATAAATTCGGATGGTTTACGAGCTTCTGTTCAGTAATGCTTTTTTCTTGTAGTGTGGGACAGACCATCGTATAAGCCGCCAACAAGCCATCAAAAGGGTAATGTTCATGAACCAGGCTCGCTATAAAATCGTAATGCGTTACTAACCCCTCCTCGGCTTGTCGGTGATGGTAATTAGGCAATTTGCAACGTCATGGCGGGAACTGTCTTAATTTTTTAAATCTTGTATAAAACTTGTACATTTTGTATAACAGTCGAATGTTGTAAATAAAGAAATCTAAGACAGAATGCGCCGGTTGTCGGCTTTGCTTGTGTTTGCGCTCCTGATTATGCCATAGTCGAATGTCTGCGTATAACTGTTTATCTCTAACCTCACTACGTGCATGTTGCATGAATGTCTTTGTAATAACACTGTTTTGTTTTACTCATTTAGTACAGTTAATTTTACTATTTTGCTCAACTGTTGTAGTAGGTATTTATTTATAAGTTTTATTATGTATTATTTTGGTGTATTATTTTTATTATTTAAGTAACTACATATTTTTTACAGCATGGAATCAACAGAATATCATAGCATCATATTTATTATAAAAAGCTTCCGCTGAATAAATTAATGTAGCAAGGCTTAATGCAATTTATTCAAATAGGCGTAACTAGAGATTATTGCTTTAATTTAAAATTGTTGTATTTAAATCAATTGAATATTTGAAAGCATGATAGAACAGGTTCCAACGTGTTTATTTTGTTACTTGCAACGATTCAATCAGTTTGGCCTAGGACAAACTAGTTAAGGCTAAAGTATTTCGGCCAAACTAGATTGTCTTGGGCTAAACAAGTACATCCCGACACAGTTAGGATGAACCTATTTGGCTTAGGCCAAACTAGTTTGGTCTGTTATCGGGTTTGGCCCGTAACATAAACATGCACTTAAAAATTACAAAAAAAGATATCGCTCACAGTTACGCCTATTTTGTTGAAGTAATGTATTTTTTTCATATATTTTTGTATTTACAGCTGTACATTCCGGAGACTATTACATGTTTGACGATTTCGATGATACGGAAATTCAGAATATGCAAGATGAGGATTCCAGTTCAGACGAGGACGCACCCAGAGAAATGGGCATTGGAAAGGTCAGTATTTTATTTTTTTGAAAATTGGGGTTTTACTTGAGGTAATCAGTGGGACTATGGTGGTTACCTCTCCTCTGTTGTGTCATCTTACAATTGTGACAAATAACCCCAGTTTTTTGGATTACGCGTCAATGATAAACTCTGAAATGAAAATTATATCTGTCACACTCTCTCTGGCACTTTTGTAAACATATTGATTAAGATATCGGTTTGTTTTCGTAGTCTTGCTGGTTACCATAATAATTATGAAATGTTGTGGGTGACGGTCTTTGTGATTTGGGGTTTACGGGGTTATGCTATATCTAAAAGAACATTGTCATCAGTATTCGTGCTTGCGCCTATCACAATGCACAAACAAGTGCTTGTAATCTACCTTTCGGACATTTCAGTAGCGTTTTTAGCCACATTAATAACACAAAATTATGGGAACACCAGACTGAATTGAAAAATTTTAAAGGATACTGAGAAAGGCAATGTTTTATAATCAGGCGCAGATCGAGGTTTTTGCTTAAGTGGGGAGGTGAGTACGTTTTTGCTCAGCGGGGGGAGCTTGCCGTCCTTTTCTAATAAAGCAGTTATGTATGAGGTGCCTTCCTATCAAGAATGACGACTATATAGCTGAGTTTAGTACTCAAAAATTAATATTTGGGTAAAAACTCTGTTTCGTTTTTAATTTAGAGTCAATTTGACGATTCCGCGGGGATTGCTCCCCCCGCCCCCTCCTGTATCCGCACCTGTTTATAATGGTGAACTGTGTTCTGGTAATAAGCATGTTTAAGCATCTGTATTAGAAGTATTTATTGGTGACTGTTACTATACATTACGTCTTGGGTGTTCCCGCATGTTCGCTTACCCTGGACACTTTTAGATAAACAGGAATGTCAAGCTCTCAGACTTAGTATAGAAGTAAAGGGGCATATAATTTGTTGTATTTCAAAGTTACGTCCAGTACGCTTTAGGGTGACTAACCATAATGCCCGGTATTAATAATTGCACCACCATTCTCTCGAATTGGTACACGTTGGAATTGTTGGGGTATTATTATAATTTTAACGATTCAGTCTTGACGATTCGTAAAATATGTTCAAATCGCCACTTACCTACTTTATATATTAAAAAAAAAGGTAGGTAAGGCTTAGCTCAAGCAACGTGTGCTAAATTCGAGTGCGTGTGAGCTTACGATTGTGTCGCGTGGGCCGATCAGCTGCTGTCCACGATGCTCAAGACGGACTTGAAGAACGCCGTGACTCTCCGCCGATCCTCCATGCCCAACTTTCAGTCGGCCCGAGGCGCCTCTTTCAGCGAGCGATCCGATCCGATCCCGCAGGTAAAGACCCCAAAGTACTCATCACACCAATGTAATCCACAATAGGTTTTCATTGGTTATCCTTGGTATGTATGTATGTAAGGCGTTCACATTTTGGAACAACAAGATGCAGGTCACACGTATTTTGCAAGTCTACACGTAGTAAGTAAGTACACAATCATTATACCGGAAAAAGTATGCGCTTCGGGAATCTACTACGGGAGTATACGTAGGTACGTCGCGCCACAAATGCTATGTTTCTGAGAAACTAGGTATGGCTTCTATGCTACTTTCACAGTTGTAACGACTCTATTACATATTGAACTAGCGACCCGCCCCGGCTTCGCACGGGTATTATCGTCATATTTCAACCAATTTACACAAAACCTCATCAAATTTTACACCTTAACCTTAAATTTCTCATGAATCACTGACTGGTTATCAGACTTTAGGCTTCTGACGTATAGTCAGAAGCCTAAAGTCTGATAACCAGTCTCGAGTCTATTGGTGACCGTTTGAAAATCCGTTCAGTAGTTATTGAGTTTATCGCAAACAGACAGACAGACGCGACGGAGGATTTTGTTTTATAATATGTAGTGATTTTGTCATCGTACGTTAGAAATCCGAAGAAAAGTGATGGTTCCGTAGGTCATACCTTATCTGGTAGGTAGATATGTACCTAAGCGCACCACTGGCACCACGTCGTGCGCGCTGCTTGTTACGTAAATAAGTTAAGGGTGCGAAACCCGTGCGAATATACAGAAGCCCATGAGGTACTAATGAGCTTAGTCCTCCCAAAACGGGCCAACCCGCAGTCTCTCATAAATTAAATGTACTTATAATGTCAAAGTAATTCAATGTGTCAAGTATTTTATTTATATTATTTTCTAGCAATAATCTGCGTTAAATTATAAATATCAGACATCATTACAATTACTACGAAAAATCGGTGAAATTTTGATGTGGGTTGGTTCGTTTGGTCTGAACGAAATCCAATGACTTGTCTGAATTCGGGCTCGCGACACATTAATTAGGTAGGTACACTGGTACCTAACCTTTATGATTTCGTGTGTGCATATGTAATAAATTAAACGACGAAAACTATAACTATCCGAGCAGGGTATCTAGCACTCGACATCATTAATTTATGTTTGATCGCTAGCCCGGATTATTGTGTTTATTTTTTATTTTGGCACACTATCTTTAATAACCTATTCATTAGATGTTGCTTGCACTTTTGTTTTGATCGCATGAACCTATGTTTTTTTTAAGTGTGCTTTTATGTGTTGTTTTCTTCTACGTTTTTATCTTTCCTTTCGCCATTTTTTTTCTAAAAGTTTGGTTTGTAGTAGTTTTACATATTTTATTAAATTTTTCTTTCATCCGCTTTAGTTTGTATTTTATGTTGGTATTACATATAAAACCTGCTGTTATTCAGTCTCGTCGCCAGTATCGTGGTCAAACGTTCTTGCATCATGGCCTTGATACAGTGCCAACGGAACAGGATACGGGACAGATGACGGAGTTGGACGACTTCGCACCGGAACCAGGTTGGTTAAGTTCAAAAATATCTTCATACTTTAATTAAAATACTGACACACTTTTAAATAAAGCGGATACTGTGCCGACTCAATAAGGACTGCAGAAAGAATCATGGTAGAATATGTGCAAAACAAATTAAGATGTTTAGAGAGGTTGAAATTTTAATTCTTATACTCTTGGGTATGTGTTTCATCAGGTATTTACAATTTTTTTAGAACCCCGCAATAAAAATGGATGTTACATGTGAATAGCTTAACAGGTTTTCGAATTTCTTAACGAAACGGCAGTTGTCAGTAACAATGATACTGATAGTCGCCGTTTCGCAGGTTACACTGACATTGCATCATCGTTATGGGAAATAATGTCACAAATAATTATTAATTAAAGTACTTTTTCAACTACGCCATTGTAAACAACGATTCACATCACTTGCTTGTCAGTTTGATAGATCCGTTCATTTGTCACTTAATTTTTTTTTAATATAAAATGGCCTACGAGATGAAACAAAAGACTAATTTTTATTTCGAAATATTATAATTATGGGAGTTTTAAAAATATGGTAAGTATATCAATCTACTCCCGGTAATGTATTCTCCACATTGGAAAATATTTTAAGCCCTCTAAATGAACTCTTTTGTCGTGCAAATCAATGTATGGATCTTGCCATGATTCTTTACAACAAACATTATTATATTGGTGTTGGCCCCACCAATAAAATAATGTTAAAACATCAAAGTTATCGCAAAACATTTTATAATATTAATAAGTGTTTTTTTTGTTGAGAGGCACCGATTATCGGATACCTTAGTTAAATAAAAAAAAAACAATGGCTTAGCTAAGAACGGATAGGTACATTACTTGTCATTTTTACTGGGTATCTGCATTTTATGTACTAATAAAGTAGGTAAATAAAGTGTTAAGACCAAACAGACCAGTGTGACCAGTGTGTTGTGTTGTGTTTGTGTGTTGAGTGTGTTATTCGATTTGTGTCGAAAACTTCATGTTTTCGTGTTTTGCCCAGAGCAATATCGTAATGATGTGATCAGATTATTTAAAGACAATTACAGTTTTCGAAAAGATTCAGTCTTGATTTAGGACTTTTACAGAGTAAAAGTGTAATTTTTAATTATGGTTTTTTGAAGCGAAGACAATACTTTCATGTCGTTTTACGAAAATAGACGTCAGAGTTAACTTTCAGGATGAATACAACCATTACAATATGCCAAAATATTATGTTTTATGCGTTTTTCCAACAGCATATACAGTCCTAAAGTGTACTACAAAGCCAAAATTTCGAAAAGATTACTATTATGTATTAAAAAACAATGTTGAAAAAGTAGAAAATCGGTTCACTTTGACAATTTTTTTTCACCAGTATTTCAATAAAAACATAACTGATATATGTATTTTCTGAAAAGAAATGTTATGCTTAATATACAGAATATTTTTCAGTCCGTTATACGAACTCATTTATTTTAGACAATTTTTTAAAAAGCACTGTAAAACATTGCGCGCTATCGTTTGCCGTTGAAATTGATCGGCAAACGATAGCGCGCGATGATTCGTGCTTATTTCGTGCGTATTTTTTTTTCTGATGCACACAAATAGACCATTGTATTGTACTAGTGTGTGTCAATGCTGCTACGCCGTTCTAGCAATCGTTTAGGTTTTGAGTTGCGCTAAATCGAATACGCGCCCTTAAGACATCTATAGGTAGCTTTTACGGTTTTCATTTACCATACAACAGTATTCACCCTTTTCACACCTTTCGGGAAATTTTTACACACCATTTAATTTTAACAGAAAAGTGTTTGTAATTACTTTTTATTCCGAAAAAATAAGAATGTCAGACAGCCTCAACGAAGCATAGCCGGGTTTAGTTAAAGATAAAAGAAATTACATACACTGTTTTATTAATCTTATTAAAATAAGGGATACAATATTCTATAGAACTAGTAAAATTACTTTTAAATTCTTGCTATTTTCTGAACTAACAACTTCTACGTACGTAAGTATTGGGTGTGCTTATGCACAAAAATACCAGGCCCACGAACATTCAGACCTCGAAGAAAAATTCGTAGGGTATAAACAGAGATGCCATTCATCGGATCCGCCTTTATAATGTTTTTCATGTTTCAGGAACTTTAGTGGACAAAATAAAGGCATTAGCAGATACGGCGTGGGCATTTGTCTCGAGCTGTCTAGTGTCACTCACACGACACTTGATGAAGTATTCTCGAGATTATCGATACGTTTCGAAAACGCTTTTCATTGAAAAGAAAATACTGAAGGTATGACAGCAAGTTGAAACTTTATGAATATTCAATTTTGGCGAATATGGCTAAGATTTATTTAAGTAGTACATTTATTTTAGTTTCTTTTTAGGGTTCCGTACCTCATAAGGAAAACACGGAACCCTTATCAGATTACTTTGTGGTCCGTCTGTCTGTTTGTTCGTCTGTCCGTCTGTCTATCAAGGCCCTTCATCTCGAGAACGCGTGGAGGTATCGAGTTGAAATTATAACCATATACTTAGGTCTACAGTCCCTTGAAGCTGTGAATAAATCAAACTTCTTAGTTCACATGAAAAGAAGATGGCGTTTATCCCGTAAAATACGTATATTTCGATACTCTCAACGGAATCAAAATTTATAGGGTAGTACTTTCCGTTGACCTAGAACTATGAAATTTGGCAAGTAATATCGTCTTATACTATAAGTACAGTTAAAAATCTGAAAGCTATATATTTCTAATTAAATCATAAAAATATATATAGTCCGTGGTCCGTGTGAATGTCGGCTATCGCAGATGCAGACGAAGTCTCGGATTAAAGAGTAGTATACTTAGTCCGGCCATAAATACTGTTACAATTAAAAATAAGAAAGATATTACATTTGAATTTGGAATCGGTCATTTTTATACGATTGTTCATTGAGTTTTCTAATTTTGGCGCCAATTCATTATACAATATTTTGCGATATTAAAATGGAGTGGGGTGAGAAAGAGAACCGAATCGCTGTGAAAGTTGGTATGGAGACAAATGCAATTTTTAAAACTCTCCATACGCTTGGTATTAGTCAAATGTTTGTGTACCGGGCTATTAATAGGTACAATGAGACCTCCTCTGTTTGTGACAGAAAAAGATCTGGCCGTCCACGTAGTGTTCGTACGAAAAAGGTGGTCAAAGCAGTAAGGGAAAGAATTCGAAGAAATCCTGTCCGAAAGCAAAAGATTTTATCTCGGGAGATGAAGATAGCACCCAGAACCATGTCGCGTATTTTAAAAGATGACTTAGGACTTGCAGCCTATAAGAGACGCACTGGTATTTTTTTAACTGATAATTTAAAAAAGAATAGGGTGGTAAAATCGAAACAACTACTGAAACGGTACGCAAAGGGAGGTCACAGAAAAATTTTGTTTACGGATGAGAAAATCAACACACAATTGAGCAACATTTTAACAAACAAAATGACCGTATTTATGCTTAAAGCTCTAAGGAAGCTTCCCAATTAGTCGACAGAGTGCAACGTGGGCATTATCCGACTTCAGTGATGGTTTGGTGGGGTGTTGGCTATGAAGGAGTGACTGAGCCATATTTTTGTGAAAAAGGTATCAAAACATCGGCACAAGTGTATCAAGATACCATTCTTGAGAAGGTAGTTAAGCCCCTTAACAACACCATGTTCAATAACCAAGTATGGTCCTTCCAACAAGACTCGGCGCCGGGTCATAAAGCTCGGTCCACGCAGTCTTAGTTGGAAGTGAACGTTTCGGACTTCATCAGAGCTGAAGACTGGCCGTCGTCTAATCCCGTCTAGGCCGTCTTAATCCGCTGGATTATGATTTGTGGTCAGTTTTAAAGAGTCGGCTTGCTCTAAACGCCATGATAATTTGGAGTCCCTAAAACAATCCATACGATTGGCAGTGAAGAATTTTCCCATGGAAAGAGTGCGTACTTCTATTGATAACTGGCCTCAACGTTTAAAGGACTGTATTGCAGCCAATGGAGACTACTTCGAATAAGCTTTTTATAGTTTAAATTGTTTTATAATTATGTATTAAACTAACACACTGTAAAAGTAATAAATATTATTTGCAATAAAAAAAAAAATTTCTTCGAGACAATATTTATGGCAAGACTAGGTATGTGCTTTCCCAGGATTCAAGCTATTTTCGTACCAAATTACATCAAAATCGGTTCAGCTGTTTCATCATAAAACCGTAACAGGCAGAGTTACTTTCTCATTTATAATATTCAAATTCAAAAAATAAAAATATTAGCATGACAACTACCTAACTAACCTACAAATTTGTACGGAACCCTCGGTGGGCGAGTCCGACTCGCACTTGTCCGGTTTGCTATTAGATTTTTGCTGTCTTAAAATGTAACGAGTCATCATCTTCCTGCCCTTGTCCTATGTTACTTAGGGTTTTATAGAGACAAAACAAAAAATACGGACATTCACCAAGCGAGATCGAACTTACTAAATAAAAATGCAATAAATAAAAAAATTCAAAGAACCCCCAACGCAAAAAATAGAAGCGATTATGTAAAAAGTCAAAAATAATACCTTTTGTTGAGCCATCAAATGTTTGTTCGTTGAAATGGCGCTATAATGTCGCGGCGGGGTACCGCTTAAGTAAGTCAGTCCCTTAATTTCATTCACTGTCTATTAATTTACCAGCATTTCCGACCAATTTGCTTCGATATTATCAATTTTTTGTTGCTAATCTAGTTGTTAATCTTGTTGCAAATCTAGTTACCATCAGTTCGCTATTTTAGCTATTTAGTTATTGCTTTAAACTTAGCGGTACCCCGCCGCGACATTATAGCGCCATTTCAACGAACAAACATTTGATGGCTCAACAAAAGGTATTATTTTTGACTTTTTACATAATCGCTTTTATGTTTTGCGTTGGGGGTTCTTTTAAATTTTTAATTTAATTTTTATTTTACATTTTTTAAACGTATTTTTTTAGTTTGGTTTTGTATAAGTTTACAAAAATAATTTATAAGTTTTTAGTTTTATATGGGTGTTTCAATGGGTGGTCAGTGTGGTCACCTATAATAATATGTTTAAAAGCAAAGTAAACATCCGGTATGCGTCTAAGATCCCTACCGCAGCTAACAAAAGAGCTGATAACTTTAAAACTGCTGAATCGATTTTGATGAAACATGTCTAAGAACCATCGCTAGAGAATCTGCTTTCAAATAAAAAAAACCGCATTCAAATCGGTTCACCCGTTAAAGAGCTACAGTGCCACAGACAGACACACAGACACACACACACAGAGACACGTCAAACTTATAACACCCCTCTTTTTCGTCGGGGGTTAAAAATATCATGAAATAGAAATTCATAACATCATATATTTTTTTAAGAAAACTATGAACACTATTTTTGTTTTTCTAGCTTTTAGACCGCTAGGCTTCGTCCGCGTGATTTTTCTTACGGGTCCCTAATGTTTTTGATAATAAAATATAGGGTGACTGGTAATTAGTGTACGATACTTAAACACGTGATTGTGTTCGTGATAACAAACAACTTTCCCAAAGAAAAAATGTTTTTTGTACTGGTTCACTTTTATCACAATAACACAACAGCCGTATGAAATTCACGCGCAAGCACGCCTGTCACCTAAAGTGAACCAGTACAAAGAACATTTTTTCTTTGGGAAAGTTGTTTGTTATCACGAACACAATCACGTGTTTAAGTATCGTACACTAATTACCAGTCACCCTATATAGTCTATATCACTCAGGAATAACGTAATTTCCTATTGGCAAAATAATCAACAGAATCGGATCAGAAGGTAGTTTCAGAGATTAGCCCGAACGAACACGAACTAGGAGCGGCGAGGGACTTAATCTATACTTCTATACTAATATTATAAAGAGGTAAAATTTGTTTGTAAGTTTGTATGTAGGGGGTAATCTTCGAAACTGCTCATTCCATTTTCATCAATAGGAAGCTACGTTATTCCTGAGTGCTATAGGCTATATTGCAGTATAGAAAAAATTGGGATCCTTGAGAAAATTCACGCGGAAGAAGTCGCGGGCAAAGTGCTATTTATAATATGTATATAACTATATAGTGATAAATAGTATGGACTCCATCATCAGCTATGACAGCACGTAGTCTGTTTCGCATAGATGCCAGAAGACGCGCGCATAAATCAGTCCTGTGCAGGGAAATCTAAAACACAATTAAGTTAACTAAAAAAAAAAAAATGGGCTTCCGTCGTTATTAAATAATTGAATTCTAAGTACGGCCCCTGTCATTCATTTGCTACCCATGCAGCAATGTTGCCATTTTAGGGATTTTCCCATTTTTAGGGGAAAAATAATAGCACACACTACGTATGACTAACGACCATTTTATTTTAAATCGGGGGCTTAGGAAAAACTGTTGTACATTTTGATATCCTATTTTAAAATTACAACGGTATCGGTATCGGTACGGTAGTTAATGGTTAAAATCTTTTCTTTTTACTAAAATTGAATTGAGTCGGAAATCAGGGATTTATTCATTGCGGCCATTAAAAAAATGCAGATAAAAGCAGAATATGAAAACTCTGGTTATTGTTTCACTACTTCACTCTAGATGGCATATGAATCTACAAATGGAAAATTATAATTTAAACAATAATACGGTACTACGTACACGTACTAGTCGACAAGAAAGGATCAAGATATTCTAAAATGTGTGTGTGTTTAAAAGAAAGAAGGAGGATGACTACCACTCTCTAGCAAACAAATATCCAAAGAAAAATAAAATATCAAAGCCACCTTAAACACACTTTCACCAAGACCTACAGAAAAACTTGTTGAACTAGAAACAGCTTTAGAAAATGTCAAATGGGGCATCCTTGACCTATGTGAAGTAAGACGAGTAAGAAACCAGATTGAAGAATATGATAATTACATCCTGTTCTACATAGGTGATACAAAGGGGCAATAGAAGTAGGGTTCATGGTGAAAAAAACATCTAAAGAAACAAAATATAGATATCAAGGGCATATCTGAAAGAATTGCGGTATTGAATATACATCTACAAGGGTATAGAAACAAGTGGACCATAGTTAAAGCCTATACACCGACAGAAACAGTAAACGAAACAACTAAAGACGAATTCTACAGCCAACTTTTAACCGCATTAGTTACTACCCATAAAAACTTAATTGTCATGGGGGACTTTAACGGCCAAATAGGTAAACAGAAACAAGGTGAAGAGTCTGTAGTGGGTAAGTTTGGTATAAAGAAAAGAAGCAAAAACGGTAAGATAATCATAAATATGGCACTTAAGAACAACTTAACCATTATGAACAGCCTTTTTAAGATAAAACCTACCAAGAAATGGACCTGGACATCACCGGATGGAACCTACGAAACGAAATTGACTTTATATTAAGCAATCAACACAAATCATTCCAAGATGTAGGCATTATGAATAACTTCAACTTTAATACCAATCACCGCATGGTCAGAGCAACCCTTTTGTAATAAGTAATTACGTTAAAAATGTCTGTAGGTATGGAAGAGCGGACTCTCCTACTACAGGCGTTATTTACTTGAAAGGAGTCTCCAATCAACAATTTTTGTAAACCATTAAATTGCTTATGAAAATAAAACATTTTGAATTTTGAATGGATCCTTGTATATGTCACAGTCAAAACTCTTAACCAGTCAAAACTACTTTTGAACAGTTTTTTTATCCTTAATATTTAGAAACCCATTAGGTTGGTAGATATTTTTTGTGACCCTTTTTAAACTTTGGTTTTGTAGTAATTCTTATAACTAAGGCGTTCCGTATTTTTGATTTTGTAACGCAAACGCGTTTTATCTTAATAAGGGTTTTGACTGAACCCAGTCAAAAGTAGTTTTGACTGGTTAAGGGTGTTGACTGTAACATATATATTCCGTGTGCAGTAATTACTCAGAAAAATAAGAAAGCACCTGGACCAGATCAGGTAACCAATGACATGATGAAAATGTCAGCCAAAAATAACTAAAAGACTGACCAACCTTTATAACCTTATCCAAGCCACTGAACCCATACCCATACAATGGACAACAATTACTATAATCCTCATTCATAAAAAGGAGACAAATGTGAAATAAGCAAGTAGCAACTATTGCCCAATAAGGGCGGGTTGTTTCAAACAGTCGGTTAACGTTACATACGGACGGTTAAAAAGTTACTATGACGTGCGATGTTTAACGTACGTTAAATGTAACAGGTTGTTTCATCTATTCCGCGCGAGAGACCATAGACGCAAACTTTTTAACTCAACGTGACCGCGCTAAGATCTCTAGATTATTTAAACCACAGACTGACGTCTGGGAGGAACTTTTATCCGAGTGGCAGTGTAGGTGGAATGATTCTAGCAAGGGCCGTCAGCTTCATCAGTTCTTTCCATCCGTTCGTGAGCGGCTGGCCAGGACATGGCTGGAGGTGGACCACTGTGTTGCCCAATTTCTAACAGGTCATGGCAACTTTAAAAGTAAATTATTTTCTTTCAAGTTTTTTTCCTTCGCCTTTGTGTCAATGTTCTACATCTGACTGTGAATACGAACAATCTGCACATCATATCTTATGGGAGTGTATTCTTTGGCAGAAAGAACGCACTATTATGTTGGATAGTGTTCAGGCTACATCCGGAGCAGTTTATTATGCGGACCTTGTGGAAACTAGAACTAATTTCCGTGCGTTCAAGCGATTTTGCCATACCTATTATTGGAATCAAATTTAATGTAACAGCTCACTTTTTAGGGCCCATTAATTATGTCAATTATAATCCGTGGTGCTTAGCAACTGGGTTTCTCCCAGTTGTAAACGTCCCTTTGTGCCTATTGGCCTAGTTCTGTTCTGTCTCCTGCTTGATTTGGAGGGAAGTGGAAAATATGTTTTTCTTACTCCTCCGCTGTTCTTTTCTGATTAATTTCGTTGCGGGATCCAATACAGTTGAATCGTTTCTCTGGGACTCGTCGAGCTTCATTGCTCTGGCGCTTTTCTGGTGGTCGCCACTGTTGATTCTGGCTTACAGGAGTTACAGTGGTTAGGGAATAGTGTGGCGGGCTTGTCCCATATAAAGGTTGTTTCATGACATAAAAATCCGTCAGTTAAAGTTATTCAAAAAGAGATTCAAGAGAAGAATTCCATAATATTTTGATATTTGAAGTAGCTGTTTGACAACACAAAATTACAATGACTGGTCGGTTATGGTAATAGTAACTTTTTGACGTATGATTTTGTGAAACAACCCATTTTTTTTATTTGACGATAGTTAGCGCCATTTTTGACTATTACCTGTTAGTAATGGTTAGTTGAAGCAACCCGCCCTAAGTCTTAATATATAGTATGTAAGACTAATGATCTAGCTCACTTGGGCGTAATAGCTAATTGCGAAGTTGTCCAGAGTTACATCTACCAGGGGGCCAAGTCTGCTATTTTTATGATTTCGTCATTCCAACACGATCCCATTGTCAATTTGCAAAAAGTTCGTAATCTGCTAAATTCATCATTATGATTTTAGCAGATTACGTACTTTTTTTGATCGACCATCGTCGATCATTGACTGCACAATGACGTTCTAATGGTAGGTCACTGATCAAAGGAACTGTCAAAATTTTAGCAGATTACCGCCTAAGTCAGTAATTCAGTTGCCATTTTGTACGAGATTACCATTCCATATCATTTCTTTGCATGGCGTGTCAGTGGTTAACCACTGGAAAGTCATAATGACGCCATTATACTAGTAGATTGTCAAACTTATGAAAATCAACAATAATGAAATCAATGATAGACCATCCTGACACTATTGTAATAAAAGACTTGAGGCCCTGGGATCCACAAACACGAATACTGGAAGTTGCTAAGAGGGTATCAAAAGAAGATGTGCCGTGAGACGATCAGCCGTGAAAAAACTCACAAAGATATGGAAAGATCGCCGCATAACCAAAAACACCATGGTTCGTTTAATGAGATGCTTGATATTCCCTATTTTCTTGTATGGAGCCGAAACATGAACCATCAATCAAAAAAAGTCGTAAAAAGATTGACGCCCTTGAGATGTGGTGCTGGAGACGCCTGTTGAGGATCACTCACCGCACTAACGGTTCCATCTTGAAGGTGCTTCGCGTCAAACAAAGACTTTCCTCGATTGTGCAAGTGCGAATCCTCAAGATGTTTGGACATGTTATGCGCAACGAAAGCTCTTTGGAGCGATTAGTGGTAGGTACAAGTAAAAATGGAAGGTCAACGTTCTCGCGGCCGATCACCCACAAGATGGACATACCTTATTAAATTGACGAAGAAGTGTTCCCTGAGAGAGAGAGAGAGAGATGGAGACGTCTCGCAAAAGCCGCAACAAACCTAATAGACGGTCCATGACCACTCCGCCAGGGGTGTACGACTAAAAAGAAGAATACAGGATGTTTGGAAGATCGATGCAGAGCCGTAAAGCGGAGCTAGTATAGCCTATTTATAACCATTTGAACCGAAGTTGTCTTAGACGAAGTGTGACTATTTTAATCTTAGCAAAATTTTAATAATTTTTGATGACTAACCCCTAAATATTACAGTTAGATGCAAATAGTGGCCATTTTGAAAGATAAATCATTATCTTTTTAATTTTATGTGATTAAAATAATGTGTAAACAATCTAATATACCATAATTAATCTGCGTGATGAGACAATTTTTTTACAGATATTTAAAGTCAAAGATTTAAGAAATCTTTTTGTAGACGGCATTAAAAAAAAACACGGATGGTGCTTTTTTTGTTGAAACAGTTTTGTTGCTTTCGAGGTATCAATCAACTACGCGGATAGCACACAAGTTATTGAAATTAGGACCTATAAACCAAATTGAGAGAGAAAATATTTTTTTTAGGTGTTATAAGAAAATTTTATTTAAAATCATTTAGGTATTATTCATGTTCGCCACGGTCTCTAACACCTACACGGGCCAGTCTTAACACTTCATCTCCAGTTTCATCGTTTCAAACGCTGAATGAATTCTCTCAATCAATTCTTCTTTTCTGTTTATTTCCACATTTGTATAACCTAGTTCCTTGGCCCGACACCACACGTAAAAATCAAGCGGAGTGAGGTCCGTATGGTAAAATATGTACTGGTAATGATAAAATGGTAACGGCACATCACCGACACAACTGACAGTTACAAATCTTTGAAACTCTCGGTTTCTCTACTAAATTATGTAGGTACATGCTTATTATGGTAAAGAAAAGCCGAGACATATAAAACATATAAAAACATACACATATAAAAACAACGGAGTTTACATACATACTAGCGGGACCCACAGACGTCCTGCCCTGAAAAAAATCCGGCTACAGCGCCACCTACCGGGTCCAATTGTGAATCTAGACCATTCTGGAAATCACTGGAAATCCACTCACAATCCACTGGAAAAAAAAAATATAACGGCTCGAATGTCCGGAATGTTAGTTGCACAAGATTGCTATAGATCGAATGCTTCTAGCCTGTCTTACTAAACATTAAAACGTTTTTTTTTTCAGGAAAAAGAGGGCTTCGGCATCGGTATAAGAGATGGATCGCAGATGATATGGGAACCACTGCCAGAGACATTAGCGAGACAGTGAGTTATGGGCTTGCCTACTTTTAACACTGAACACTTGGCAACTATTTTTGTAACCTTCCAAGCTTATAGAGTTTGTCAAATGTTTCATAGATTGTACGAGTAGTCGTTATTAATTGGCATGAGAAACGCCCATGCTTTGTGCATGTTTTGTTCAAAAGATAAGTAGATGTTTAGTAGTTTTCAACGTTGTTTAAACCTACCTAACCTAATAAAACATATTACCTTCCTCTATAATTGTTAAGTTCGTGTGTTTTGTTACTATCATTGTAGGTATCGAGTAGTAATGAGCATAAATATTTTACGAGCCATTTTCTCGTTAGTTAACTATTTCAACTTACAAAATATCTATTTCATATTATTCTGGTTTGAAAAAATCTAAGTTTATAACACCATAAGATATCTAACAATGATTTTATAAAACTTAAAGTTAAAAGAAAGAAAGGAAAAGTATTTATTCGCCCCCAGGACAAAAACACACAAAAAAGGCCAAAAGGCTCCTTTCTCAGCATGGTGCTACATATGCTTCATGGTGCTACACTACATGGTACATTAAAAAAACGTCACAGCGCTGATATTCTGATATGGCCCACAACAAACAAACAACAAACAAATAACAAAACAAACAACAAATAATAACAAATATTTTTTACTTAAAATCATTTACAGGCACTTCTGAACTGTCAGGGAGACAGTCAGTTAAAAAGTTAAAGCTAGTTGCTTGTTCCAAACAGTAGGTTTCTTTCTTTCACGTTTTTCTCGTAGCAGGATTTTACTTTTTTTTTTCGTAATTGTTATCTATCTTTCTTTGCTCATACGTTTACTTATCTAATATTCTGATATTAGGTTTCTAACTTTCCTGGTTTCCTATCTTCTAGCAATAATTAAAGGTCTTAAAACTCACATAGCTTTAAACAACGTTACAAATATTAGCTACTAGATTTTTAATTGTGAATGTTTTGTGAGTTACATTTTTGGACACCATCATGTAGCCACTTATGTTCGATTAGTAAGTAGTGTTTTGTTTGCATGCTGCCTAGTACCCGCGAAATGGAAATTATTGACAAAAATCTACTCTCACTACCAGTAGAGATGGGGTTTGTATTGCTATAAATACTTACTATACAAGGTGGGGATGACGATACGACTAAAAATTAAATACTGGTTTTACTAGTTCATAAGAATATTTTGAAACTATCAAATAAATCCTATCACCGAATTAAAAAAAAAATCAAACATATTATAGAGCATATAAATGTAACCAAAGTAGAACACCATTTGAAATATTGGTTTACTAACTTGTGAGAAGAGCGGCAACTTCTGGCGCCATAATTTAATATTATTAATGCTCAATAAAAACAATTACACTAAATTACCAAATCCTGCCATGACCCTTTTTTGTGCTATTGCCATCGCCACCCTGTGTACTAATTTACTTTTAAAAGGTTGTGCTGTTGTAGTTCGATGTTAGTAAAAGACAACGTTAAATAATATTAAAATCCATTAACTAGTTTAATATTTCGAGCTTTCGAGTTCCAGAATTGGTAATAGTATTTCATGATAATGTTAAAACCATTGTATCATTCTAATTAAGTGCTCACACTATGGTACAATAGACAGCGACAACGTCATCTGGAACTGTAACACAAAAGGTACCGTAAGTATGACAGTGGTGGGTGTTTCCAGCCGTAAGTTAAGCGAAATAAGCGTCCCCGAGATCCGGATATTGGCGCCCAGCATGGAGCGCGGACTGGACGCGTCGCCGCCGCCGCGCGGCCCGCGTCTGTCGCTGTGCAGTGCGTCCTCGCGCCACCAGTCCGATGACGAAGATGACACGTCTGAACATGAGAGCGCCTTTTCCTTGCAGTCGAGGTGCAGTGGCCCGCTCACAATGTCAACTTGTACTGTCGTCTATTGCACACGTAATCTTATCCCATTGGCAATAACGTACAGATTGGACTAATGTCCAACAGCAATGCACAGGCAAAAGACGTCTACCTGCGCTAGCAATTAAATCTAGATTGTGTTGAACGAGTCCATATCACAGTACAAGTTGCGTTGAATATTATCGTCGCTTGCGATGGGCTTTCGCTATACTTTTTTGTCCTTTTATTATATTGATGTAACAATTTATTTCCATCATTTATGAATATATACCGTTATCGCAGCTTTTTCTGTATTTTTTTCGCTTTGTTTAATGGTAACGGTAAGTATGCTTCAACTGGAATGACTATATTTTGTAATCTGTATTTGTCGATGTAAATTTTGAATAAGCGTGCAATCTTTATTATATTGCATGGGTAATCTTTTCAAAGGCGTGTTCAGGTATTTTTTCGAAAGATCTTCGTATATTCTTCTGAAACTGCACTAAATATCACATCTCGTGTCTCGATCTGCCGCCATCACATGTCGTTTCCTAAAAAAATATAATTTTACTTTTATACTGCAGTACGGTCAACTGCTGTATGTAACTTTGCCTACGTGCCCAACATTGCCTACATTCTAAAAAGTTAAATTATTGCCGCTGAGAAATGTTTTTGCTGTGTATGGTATTACTAAAAGCAAGTCGGCTATCTATATGGCAAAAAACATTTCCCAGCGGCAATAATTTAACTTTTTAGAATGTAGGCAATCTTGGGCACGTAGGCAATGTTACAGCAGTTGACGTTACCAATCGTACGTATCGTGTTACCTAGTAATTTAGTCGAGAAACAGGGTATAAGGTACATAGTATCGCTATCAATCTTAAATAAGTATAATTTAGGTACTACTTTTGGGTTACACTATTTGTTTTACACACAGTATTTCTACATTTATTTCTGACTTCCAACACGCACCGATAGATTTGTTTGACTGATGAATTGCTTCATTGTGCCTGTATTTCTTCAAGTGTATCGCATCCAAACGTTGATTCGTGACCTGAATATAAGCGTCTGGTGCGACGTTATTACGATTTGATTTTTATTTGGATATTCATTCGACACGTCTATCTTTCTATAAGAATGTCTGAAATATGGAATTGTAAAAGTTGAGAAGGCGTTTCATATCCGTAAGAAGATTCAGAAGAAGATTCCGTAGGAAGACGACGCGTCGTTTCCGAGTTATGGGCCTTGGATTTCCATAGTTATGGAACTTGTACCTATGTACTTTCTTTTTATTGACTTTTTTATTTATGTGCGGGGGCTTGTAATTAGCTATTTGTTAATATTACACTCTTTATGTCATTGGTTTGTTAGTCTGTAAGCCTTCTGTAAAATAAAATAAATAAATTGTTCCTTTCTTAAATAGGTTGTAGCGACGAGAATGACTTTTTGATTGAAGCACTGCTCGCAGGAAATGTAACAATAAATTTTAACAAACGCAGGACATGTGCCCGCGCTGACAAAATGAGATCGTGCGGATGAGCAACGGGCAAGTCTGCTAGACTTGCCGCGGGCATGTCCGTCTTGTGAATGCCCCACTTAATACTATACTATTGTATATATTTTGTCCGTCAGAAAATAAGTAAGGTCTGGGTGCCCTGGGATCTTGCTCTAGATGACAAGTTATGATACCACCGTAACATGACAGATGGAGCTGATTTAAGATTTTGTTGTTTATTGATGGTTTTTTTTGTTAGCCTATTCTGTCCCTCTGGGGCCAAGGTCTCCCGCCATGCCTTCCATAATATAGTAATTACTCGTGGATAAAATAGTAGATATCAGAATCAAACAAAACAAGATAGGTAATAAATATTATTTATCTGAGTTATGTAGGGTAGGCAGAGTATTTTTGTCTTTATGAACTGCACGTTACTGCTATTTACTACATCTCACTTTAGGACCTAAAGTGATAAGAACTACGTATACCTAAAGTTTAGGTATAGATGTAGTTCTTGTGACTAGACATATCAAGTGACGGTGTTGTGTATGTAGTGACTGGTATTCGCACTATTGGATGTATTACTTATTTCCAAGCTTTACTCCTATCCTATCAGATTATGACAAAGAAAATGTTGTGTTATGAATTGCAGTAACGACGTGACTGCATTGGAGGAGCAGGAGGACTCGATGTTCAAACTCGATCGCTCGCCATTCGTGCACGTCTGCTACGCATTGTGGTACGCTGTGCTGGCGCATACGGACATAGTGTGCTATGTCATGGTTTTTATTAATCAGGTAACGTAACAAAAAAAAATATACCTTTGTTATATAAGTCATCACTTCAGCCGAAAGACGTCCACTACTGGACATAGGCCTCCCCCAAAGGGGGGGTTTGCCATAATCGCCATGCTTGGCAGGCAGGTTGGCGATCGTAGTATTGTTGTTACAAAGGCACAGAAAACGCTGCTGCCCATTCTCTGGTGTGTCCCTTAGTCGCTTCTTCCGACACCCACGGGAAGATATGGGATGATGCTATTCTTTACGTCCGACACCATACGGAAATATATAAGTACCTATTTTAAAATATATCCGTGTCGTATTGTGAGTAAATTAATGATCGCTTAGGTGTAACTGGTTATAGGCATTTTTAAAGACAATACATGCACCGCTGTCACGAAATCGTTGTTGTTAACAAAACCTATTCTATATACTTTCTGGAATTGAGATATCTTATGTTAGCCTTATTGATTGAAATTACAATTACATTACAGATACAATCAGCAACAATATTGTCCATACCTCTCCCTCTGATGGTGTTCATGTGGGGAACGCTCACCATACCGCGACCTACCAAGACGTTTTGGGTCACCCTGATCGCATACACGGAGGTTTGTTCTACTAAATGAATAATAATATCCAGTCGATTGTTGACTCATGAGGAGCCCGTGTCTACTCAGTAAGACAGTGATCAGGGATGGGACTGTTCAATAGCCACCCCTACGTTGAAGGCATATGCTATAAATGTTGTGACTATAGAGTAGCAGACTTCGAATCGCATACTCTGTTCGCTCTTGGAGTTATATTGTCATTGTTTACCTATTGTGACCACTAATTGGACAGTTGAGCTCATATATTTTTGACAGAATAACAATCATGGCAGCCAATGTCAACGGAGAAAGATATTACCAATAGTGCACAACTGCAGTGTGCGTAATCACAAGCACTCCCTCTTTCCTCACTCTCACAGTCCGATGTGACGAGAATCCGACATGACCGGAGAAAGATCAGGTGCTAAATCAATGGCCTTACGTACTTTTCAAGGTACGGGGAACCCCGCCACTTTCTAAACTTCGGGCTGCTAATAAACATCCTAATGGGGAAAAACCAAAGACATTTTGCCCGACTTAGGAATCGAACCCTGGACCTCACGCTCCGCAGTCGCCCTAGCGACCGTGAGACAAAAGGACCGGTCACACAAAAAAAACCAGTAATATATGCAATGTAAAGGCTCTAATTTATTACGTCATATTTTATTCACAGGTAATTGTCCTCATAAAAAGTATGTTCCAATTCGAGATTCTGCCATGGAATCAGAAGGTGGTACCAGCAAATATGCCGTTCACTGCACCACGCATCATTGGCATAGAAAGAAAATTCAATTACGCTCTCTACGACCTACTTTTGCTGCTCATCATATTTTTTCATCGGTACTTATCTGTTTATTAAAGATTAAGACAGACTTTAAGGTTGGCTGTGTAATGGCTATTTCATGTGAATAACATATCTTTGAAGATAAATCATTTTCATAACGTTAGTCCTACCATCAAGTGTAATAAAATGCCATAAGTTAAAATAAATAGCTTAACCAAAACCATTCCGATGGTCTGCATTCACCCCTATAGTATTTCTTATTGTAATTCAAACTGACCTATCACAAATATTTCAGTTGCCCTACTGACAGTAGGATACATACAATAACTTACTACGCGGTCACTTGACGCATCTCTGGAATGCGAGACCACCCGCTTCCCCCCGCATTCCAGTATAGATATAGATAATAATACGTAAATGTATTGCAAGATTGTCTAATAAAATCCATGCCCCAAAATCAAATCGGTAGTTTAATTGTTGATGCTTTTTTGTCACACCGTACCTGAGAGCCAAAATGACGTCATCAACGCCAAGCGTCAAGTTAATGTGACCGAGTTGTACTTACTTACCGTATGATTTTGTATTCAGATTTATGTTGAAATCGCTGGGGCTGTGGAAAGAATCGTCGCCAGAAATCGAGTTAAGAGAAGACATGGAATATCCGCTAACTCCTGAAGATACTCAGTTAGTGGTAGAAGGTCATATTGATGAAGTGGGACGGAAGTATGTTAAATTGCACGACCAGTCAGGCCCGTGAGTTTCCTTTTATAACAATGTTTCACTTAAGCTATATACAGGGTAGAAAGTTTGCTCAAGCCCTCGGGGGGAAAGTGCCCTAAGTATTGAAACTAGGTACAAAATTTTCCCTGTTTAAGTTCAAAATGCGAGGTCCGTCCGATCCATACAATATATGTTCGTGAAAGGGCGCCGTCAGTTGGAACTAGCCAAATCTTTTTTTATATTAATTTGTTTCTTTTTTATTGTTGTTTCTTGTTTTTTTTTTTACTCTTATACGTCTTTTACAAATTACTTTTTACAATTTATACATTTTTGAAATGCGTGAATGCAACAGTCTTCGTGCTTTAAAAATAAATACCAATGTTTCTGGCCAGCAAAACTCCCCCCTCCCCCCCCCCCCCTTGGCTTATTCATACTTTCTGTCCTATAAAATGACACAAATTTGGGTTCTTTTACTTGTCAAACTTTTCCGCCAAATCGACAAAGTACGTCTTTTGTATGAACGGTCAAAACAAAACCTCTTATGATTACGGCTAAAGTCCACGCTACACTATTGTGCAGGCCTCCAAGGGTCGGCAAATAATATTGAATATGTCAACACCACTGATTTTACATTTCCAAAAATCTTTTCCATAAAAAGATGAATATTTTCGATACATAATTCACTTAAGCTGACGATCATAAATGTCAAAAATAATTCGCATTAGGGATACACATCCAATTTTGGTCGGTGGTATGTCGAAAAGAGGGTGGAAAAACGAGTAAACATACGCTAAGGCACACAGACTCGACATCAGCTGGCCGCTTTTCTTCGTCGGTGACTAACTCGAATTCGGGTGATAATGGAAAGTGTAATTGGAAATATTTAGGGTAAAAACAGTTGTGGAGCGTTGTTGAAGTATTATGTTGATGATTGTGTGTCGCGGAAAACATTTAGCTGGCTGTTGAAATATGTTGCCAGCACCACAATAACATGTTAATGAAATAACGCTCAGCAACTTTTTTTTTTGGGAGACGCGCAGTGTTTTACGTTTAAATATCTGTGATAATAAAAGTATGTGGAGGAGCATGTGGTAGAGCAGGTAGTAGTACGCAGTGGGTGTTCGGATAGTACATAGCGGAGTGTGCGGATCAGACAGTCGTCACCGGCTGGTGGACCGGCTGTACTACGTGCACGCCACCATCACGGAGGCCATGCGCCAGCTGCACACGACGCGCTCGGACCCGCGCGTGACGCGCTTCGTGTGGCAGTGCCTGCACCACACGGAGCGCCGCCCCGCGCACCGCCGCCGCACCCCGCTGCGCCCCAGCGCTCTCTCTGTCTTATACACGCCCTCGTACGTCATCTGCAGTCATACCGTTCATTGGGTACTTGACACCACCAATCAATTGACATACTTTGTATGAGCTGTCAAAACGAGATTCCTCCATACATTTTGTATGACAATAGCGGCCTGTGACGTCACTAATTTACCAGCTCAATCGACTAACTATAAATTGATTTCAAAGCAACTTAAAATCGAATTTTACAGTTAATTGAAAATTAATCGGGTTTTTCGGCCTAAAATAAAGTGTATTATATGATAAGTTATATTTTGGAATTATTGGTTAATGGTGTCAATAACCCAATTGTTTGTCATAATGTATGCACCTAAATTACACTTTGCATAGTTAATCGTATACTTTGTAAAGGATATCCTCCTGTAAGTAAATGTATCCCTTATCTTTGCAAGTAGGTATTTGGTAAATAAAATGTATAACGTTTGTGTAATATTAATTAGATACTGGACCTAGGTAGAATATAGTGATGTAGTCAAATCGTATAGGTACTTTGTAAAGGAATTTCTTCCAGTATGTAAGTTACTTGTACCTCGTATCTTTGTAAGTATTTGATATGAAAAGTTATAATGTTTTCGGTAGTCGGTCTGCACAGCCACTCGAAATGTGAAAAAACAGATTGCACTGTAAAATGTATAAAGATTTGAGTCCAGTGTTTGACAAAAAGAAAATCTTGATTTTAATTATGTTTATAATTACTTATCGAGTTATTATTTAAATATATTTATATTTCCCTTATACTTATTTATAGAGCCTGGCTATGTAAAATCGAAAACTGCTAACATTGTATTTTGTTTTGTAAAAGACATAAAACAAATGTGTGTGTAATAAACATGTATTATTTTAGAGTCTAAATACATGTTTTATAATACACACATTACTCGGAAGAAAAGGATGACTAGTGTCTAAATTTTAGACACAGTCATACTTTTCTTCCGAGTAATACCATATTCTTATTTTATAGAGCTGATGAAATGGCTGAGCGCTTAGAAAGGCGGGAAGAAGACGGTATCAGCAGGCGTCCAGTCCAGTTCGATGAAAACGAGCCGGGACCCTCGAAAGGGTCTGAAGACGATCACTACAAGTATGTGAATCTAGATGATACAGATAACTTTAAAACAGTGGGAATAATTTATTAAAATAGGTCAGCATGCGGGACCAAAAGAATCATGGCGAGATCCATACATTCATTTGTATGAAAAAAAAATGTAGAGGGTTTAAAATATATTCCAATGTGAAGAATACATTACCAGGAGTAGATTGATATACTTAGTAAATTTTTAAACCCCGCATAATTAAAATATTGCGAAATGAAAATAACACGTTTTCGTTTCATCTCGATGCCCATTTTGTGTTTATAAAAAAAAGAAAGTGACAAGCGACGTTAACGGATATATAAAATTGGCAGACAAGTGATGTGACAAGTGTGTAGGAAAAAAATAATTATTATTTATTATATTATTTCCCATAAAACGGTGCCATTTCAGTGTAAGAACTGCGAAACGGCGGTTGTCAGGGTCACTGTTACTGTCAATCGCCGTTTCGTTCTCAAATAATGAGCTTTTCGTTAAACAATTCAATTTTTTTATTGCGGGGTTTTAAAAATATAGTAAATGCCTGGAGATACTCTTTAGGTACCCAAGAATATAAGAATTAGAATTTCAACTTCTCTATACAATTTAATTTTATTTGTACAAATCCTGCCATGATTCTTTAAAATTATTAGAGGTAGAGAAAATCATTCTTAGTAACCAAGTCTTATATTATGACTTTATTTATTAGGTTATTTTGCCAATATTCTCTGGTAATTTGATATGTGTATCGGTAAGTATTCTCCATGCATTATAGATTATTTCCACGTCGCTCGGAAGAATGAGTATCTGTCATTATAATCTATACTAATCTATATCTATAATTCTATATTTTTGTATGTAACGAATAACCTCAAAAACTACTGATTCAATTTCAAAACATCTTTTTTTCAATCGAAAGCTACATTATCGCTGAGTAAAATAGGCTGTAGGGTAGGTGTAGAGTAGGTAAATAGGCAGGTAAGTAGGTAGAGGGACAGGACAACGTCTGTCGGGTCAGCTAGTGTTTGAATAAAGCTACTGGTATTTGTGCTGTTGGCGCCATCCGCGTAGACTCGCCGCACAGCTATAAGTCTTGAACATAACTTTACCTATACCTAATATGTAAATCTGACCTAATTATGATTTGATTAAAAATGTTTATTGTGCTTTGTTCTTTTCAGTGTACACGATGATCTAGAGCCGATTATTGCAGTGTCGACGACATTAGAGAACACATACATGCATTATCCGGAAGTGATGCTATTGTCGTAAGTATAGGTTCTATATAACTATAGTAGCTGCCAGATAAAGCTGTATTAAAAACCATTGTTCCGACTTATACCAAAAAGTCCCGAAACTTAACTATAGAGATCGCTCGTCATACAAAACTGTCGCTTATACTGCTTCGGTCGAGTTTCATACTGCCAAATACCGTATCAAGGACGCCCCTTACCGCGATACAATCGTGAATTGCTCCGCGAACAGGATCAGCGACGTGTAGGCCTGCAGGCGAGGGACGTGGTGACGAGAGATGGCGACATTGCTTTACATTTATTTTGTGTGGCTTTGAGATATTAGAATACATTGATAAAGGGCGTCAACGACTTTTATTGCAGCGTTATCTGGCGGCTACTTCACTCTAAAATTAAATCACATATTCTTTTACAGAAATGGTCTGATTTGTTAATGGCAAAACAATTTAATGATGTCTAGCATAATAAAATGGTGACGCTCGAAGGCGCGTATGTGCTGTATGATTTATAAACTGCTTATCTTTTTACAGCATAAAACGCTACCTGCGTCCTATACACCGCTTCTTCCAGAGAATGTTAGCGCCAGGTGCGAGGGTCACCGCTGACATATACGCTTATATGTTCTTGTGTGACTTTTTCAACTTTCTAGTTGTTATTTTCGGATTCGCCGCGTTTGGGGTAAGCTCGCGAGTTCTTTTATCAGTGTCTTTGAATTATTGTATAAGAGCTAGCAACGTCACGCTAACTAGATTAAAATTTTATAATATGACGTTCAAAAGTGCCTTCTAATGGTCTAATTGAAATAAATGATTTGACTTTGACACGAAAAAGTGAATTTTAGTTATACTAGTTTTTTTATATATTTCTCATTCTTATTGACGGTTATGCGTTTACCTACCTGTACGTATCCCATATGTACAAATAAAAATTGTACATTGAAAAACCATTTCTTTTTTGCATTGTTTAATTAAAAATCAGAGAATAATCAATTTAAGTCGAATAGGTGATTTAGAAAAGTGTAGTAACTAGTTCGTTGGTTGCGTGAGAGAGATAGCTGCGTTAGAGAGCGTCATTTAAGAGAGACAGAAAATTATAAATTAATTTATTATTCCCCATTTTTCGTTCTTTCTATATGAAGAGTCCTTTGTCCTGTAGTAAGACAATAGTTGGTATCATTATTATTTATGATTTTATTTATATATTTCATATATTGATAGTGGTGACCATAATTTTGACAATTCATCAATAAATTTGACACGATTATTTAATATAAATGATAATAATTTCTATAGTGTTGTCCACAAGTTGGCAATACGAGTAATACCAAAACAGCAGTCCCGCGGGGGTATGGTTCTGTTCCCTGAACGATGCTCCCTAGCGCCTACTACCCGCTGCTGAAGACAGGTAGGAAGGCAAAATGTAAACGCAACCGCTCCCCGTTGCCACTCGTACCGCATCTCTAGCCCAGGTTCAACAGTCAATAAGAATGAGATTTATAAAAAAAAACAATCGACGTAAATTTTTTCTTCAAAAGCGATGCTAGCTCTCGTACTATTACTTGTCTACGAATTACTAATATGGTCAAATAAATTTCTATTATCAAAGTTGTAAGGGGCAGATTCTTATTTGCACTAAACATTTTTGTCTAAAATGTAATAGAGCTACTTAAGGCGGATGCTCCGATAGATCGTCCATACAATTTTTGCGAGAGCTTTATGTTAAACAGACACTCTTTGTTTAAAACGAATGACTGACCGCAATTGACCTTTTTAGAAAATTACTTACATTATTTACTGAGAAGAACAATCGTGAAATCATGAATATCTGTCATTTTGAGCTAATACGTACTTCCCGAATAAAAGTAATTAAAGGGATTCGAACCTTTTTGTAAGGAAGCTGGCATATCGGCCCAGCGCCATTTTGTTTTTTTTTTTAATCGCGGCGCACGGTGGTAGTGGTATGTATGAATAGACGACTCATAGATGAACAAAAAATGTCAAGTTACATGGTACCCCAAAGTGTCACGTTACCGAGATATTTGAAGGTAAAAACCGACAATATGTGAGGACATTTTTCACACACGGCCATCTGACCCCAAACTAGGGAGACCCTGTACTATGGGTGTCAGACAGCTGATATACACATACATTTTACAAATACATTTTTTTTTTGTAAATTCATACGTATATAGATAAACAATGAGTACGACGACTATCATTCAAAATAGTCTTATTACGTGTCTCTATAGGTGTCAGATTGTATCCAAATAATCGTTCCCAGGTTGATTATTATTATTACTGTTTATTGGAAGAGAGTACATTACATATTACTAGTAGTAGTAGTTTGCACGTGCTCCTAGTGGTATGTAATGTACCTACTCTCTTTTAATAAACAGTAATAATAAAAATAATGACGCCTATAGACACGTAATAAGTCTATTTATAATGATTGTCGTTGTGCTCATTGTCGATCTTTACCTTCAAATATCTCGGTAACGTGACACTTTAGGGTACCATGTTACTTGACATTTTTTGTTCGTCTATGAGTCCTCTACCCGTTCATATCAAGATAACCGAGCGCGGTGATTTCGAAAAAAAATTAAATGGCGGGCGGGTCGATATGCCAAATCGGTTCTATCCCCTTTCCTTAAAAAGTTTCCATATTGTTTGTCCAGACGCATCAAGGCGACGGCGGCGTGCAAACTTACTTGGAGGAGAACAAAGTGCCGATTCCCTTCCTCGTGATGTTGATCCTTCAATTTGCTCTAATCGTCATCGATCGAGCGCTGTACCTGCGCAAGTTCATGCTAGGCAAGATTCTGTTTCAGTATGCGCTTATCATAGGAGTGCATATCTGGATGTTCTTCGTACTACCTTTTATTACTGAAAGGTAAGAAACTCTATATTAAGTAAATCGAATTGACATTTTATTTGAACTAATCAGTATCAAAAACAACCCAGACTGTCTTAATTACAAAGCTACACACAGAAGCAGCTGCACTACTATGTGTAGACCCTGGTGATGCGTTCTTATTGTAAGTCCATAATAAAAACTATGCGGAGTAATATCTGGAGATTTTTGTTATTATTTAGACAGTATTTTAATAAACTATGGTTAGTTTCCTGGTCCCATGTTACATTTTGCACCGATCCTATGTAACATGGGACAAGGGCAGGAAAATGATGATGGTGTCATGGTGATTAGTGACATATGGACATTAAACGGGCGCAATGACATTTTATAGACGACACGGGACGACACGGTTGGCGCAGTGGCTGAGCGATCGACTGCTGCGCAGCGTGTTGCGGGTTCGATTCCCGCCCAGGGTAAACATTTGTGTGATGAGCACTTGTGTTTGCCTTGTGTCTGGGTGTTGTTTATCTATATATGTACGTATTTACAAATTGTGTATGTAAATCAGCTGTCTGACACCCATAGTACAGGGTCCCTAGTTTGGGGTCAGATGGCCGTGTGTGAAAATGTCCCCACATATTATTATTATTATTATAGACTAAAATGTGTTTAAATACTGCTCAGCTGTGTTGTAAGGGTTATTCGTGGCATCGCTTAACTAGATATCAAGTGTTTTTATCGATAGAAAAAAAAACTATATAACCGTTAAAAATAAAACTTTATTTGTGACCTAACGTATTGCTTAGACTACTGGGACTGGTCTGTGCCGACACTTGGGGGAGGCCTATGTCCAGCAGTGGACGTCTTTCGGCTGAAATGTTGATGATGATGTATTGCTTATTTAGGAGATTCTCCTCATGATTCTTAAATTTGAGCACACATTACTGTTACACGCTGTAGATACATCAGTACCTACCTACAACGTGTAACAGTAATGTAATGCACAAACATAAACGGTATTAATAGATCACTATTGATACCGTTTTTGTGTTCTCAAGGTGTAATTTAGGACTTAGCCTTCATTCTGAAGTCTACGCAGGCACAGTCGCAGGTAGAAGCTAGTGTGATTATAACTCTCAACATTATTCAAGTAATAATTGTGTTTAGGACATTCAACGCACTCCTACCGCCTCCAATGTGGTACATGTTGAAGTGCATCTATCTACTGCTGTCGGCGTATCAAATCCGCTGCGGGTATCCGCGACGCATCATCGGCAACTTCCTTTGCAAGTCCTATGGCTTCCTGAACATGATCTTATTTAGAGGGTAAGGCACGCTCGTATTTTTTGGAATTCTGCGAAATATACAGGGTCAAATTAAATCAGGTGGCAGAAACTTCACACTTAAAGGATATCGATATCTATCGACATCCATGGCATACTTGGTTAGTTTATCGTTTTCAACCGACTTAAAAAAAGGAGGTACTTAATTCGACAGGCATAGATATTTTCTTTTGTATGTTTGACCACGCATAACTTTTTTGTCCGTATGGCGTCGGATGTAAAGAATAGCACCATCCCATATCTTCCTGTGGGTGTCGTAAGAGGCGACTAAGGGACGCACCAGAGAATGGGCAGCAGCGTTCTCTGTGCATTTTTTAACAACTATACTGCGATTGCCAACCCGCCTGCCATGCGTGGCGATTATGGCAAAACCCCCCCTTGGGAGAGGCCTATGTCCAGCAGTGGACGTCTTTCGGCTGAAATGATGATGATGATGAACTTTTTTCAGTGCAGTCCGATTTCGATTATTCTTAAAGTTAGTCCCATATAATTTCATAAAAATATTTCATCCCTTGGGATAGAAAATTAAAGATAACTGAAATTTTGTGGTGTCACCGTTTCGTAATTAATTTGTATGATAAGAAGGAGGCACTAAAAATCTTTTTTACAAAAAAGATAACCGCCATCAAGATGTAAAAAATAACTTTAAATTCGCAAGCAATTCAAAACAACAAAACAAAGCCGCCGATTTGCGAATTTTAAGTTATTTTTCATCACGTCTGTGAAGTTCACGTTTTTACATTGTCATATTAATTTAGCTGGTGGTAGGTCCACAAGCTAAATTAATATGACAATGTTAAAATAAAATGCTAAAGACTTGGCAGCGCAAATACGACTGCCGTCAGGCATAGTGTAATTGGGTTTTTCCATCAAGAATATTTTTTAGCAGCTTGAAGCCTAGATTTATGGAATTACGGCAGTAGGCAATAGCGCTGCCTAACATATCAGGGACTTCGTGTACGTTTTCAGAGAATAAGTGTAATGTTATGTAGGTACATTTATATTATTCATTTAATTAAAATATTACAGATTCATGGTAGTACCATTCGTATTCGAGCTCCGGACGCTTATGGACTGGATATGGACAGACACGTCCATGACCCTTATGGATTGGCTCAAGATGGAGGATATATTCGCCAGTATTTTTCTATTGAAGGTATATGATTTGAACTGCACTTATTTTTTCATGTATCTGTACCACATAAGAACAGTCAGCAGTTACTTACAGACAAATACTAATCGTTCTATTACACTATCAATACAATTTTTGTTGAGTGCGTAAATATGTAAATTTTAAACACTTGTGTACTACACCACGGATTTGACTTCTCAGCGCATTCACCACATTGTTTAAAAGAAGTTGCCTGTTTGATAGGTGTATACTTATCACTTTTTTACTGTTATATACGGCCGTAGTCCCCGTAAAATATAGGCACGTGTAATTGTTACAGTGTTCTCGGGACATCGAAGACGAGTTCCCTGCGCCCCGCGGCTGCAAGAAGTCCAATACAGTCAAGTACTTACTAGGTGGTGGAGTGCTCGCCTTCGTCATCGCCATTATATGGTTCCCGCTTGTTTTCTTTGCATTCGGAAATTCGGTAACTATTACAGCATCTCATAATATAATATTTGTAGATTGAGAACAACGGATTAACTCACTGTGTTGTCGGGTTCGTCCGACTAGTTTCGATGGCATACGGCCACCTTTCTCAAGGAGTTCCACAGGATGACACACCGCCCGTCGCGTTCCTGCGGGCACTCAGTTGTTCTCAATCTATAATGTGTAACAATACTCACGTTTCGTTTAATGAAAAAAATATAATATTTGCTTGAAGTTTTACTAGAACTTAACAATCCCTTTTCCCATTCTCAAAGACAGTGAAGAAAATGGTCCAAAATTTGTCGATTTTGTACACGCCCCAATACTAAGCTTTAAGCACATTAAAAGCGCATGTTAGACAGAGATAGCACGATGATATTCTGGCATTATTAAACATTATTTTTATTTGCACCTAGTCTGATAACATAATATATAATTATTTATTTCATTTTAGGTCGGTCAACCCAATCCACCCACGGATGTCACGGTAAAGATACGCATCGGTCCGTTCCTGCCAGTATATCAGATGTCAGCTCAATCGCACAATATTTACGTGTAAGTTTAATTCGTGTTTATCATGATATTCATGGTAATTAATTCTTCGTAACCTTCACTGTGTTGTTGGCGCAACACATTATTGATTTTTAACACTTTGAGCGCCATGGGGATAACTTTTTGCCCATAATATAGTAATATTGTGTGCTGTTCCGTATTTTGAGCACCTGTCAAATAAGTAAAATAATAACATACGTAATATGCTTAACAATCATAATATGCATTTCTTAGTCAGTCGTTATAGCGGCAAGCTAAAAACACAGCAAGAAAAGTTGTCGTTGCAGCGCATCTGCCTTTTAGATTTAAACGTTAGATACAGGCTGGCTGGGGGCCCTAAAAATAATATTTTTTAAGGCACCACAGGAAAGTCCGGTTAAGCAGCCGACAACCTCCTAGGTTGACCTGCGAGATGTCAATCCGAAAAAAAAGTAGCGGTATTAGTCTAGCGCTGACCGTTCATGCGCAGAAATCGAAAATAAGGTCGAGATACCTTATGGTACCTTATTAAGGGGAGTGAAGGGGATGTGCACGGGCGTGCGTAAGCGCTTATTGGCTCTCCAGTCGTACTCTGTCCCGCGCACCGATTCGACGCCCCGCTCACTTCTGGTGTATAGTCGCGTTCTAAATTGTATTGTTATTACCGTTGTTATTTTCTGGGGTTACCTACTTGAAATCGAATGACGTTAGATCGAATATTACTTGCTCGAAAACGTTAACTCGATAAATTATGAGCGCCATCCTTCATACATTTTAATTTAACCGGAAAAAATATTAAATAAGGTTATTTTTAACCATAATGTGAACAGTTCAGGCACGTAGTATTTGTATTGAGTAGCTAATATGGTATTTTCTTGTATTTCTACCTCCCCATATTAGTGATGAGACTAGTTTAAATGAACTAGCTTAGATATAAAAAAGAACAAACAAAACACGTTCTTTATTAGAAAGGATTATTGTAATCAATTAGTCGAGATAACAATTACGTGCGCGACAGTACCTATGCGCAGCTGTCCCCTCCACGTTTCGTTCACCGCTAGACTTACGTGCCGCTAGCTGTTATATTAAATTATTAACTAAGATATAATTAAATATCGAAGTCTTCCATAACTAGCTCCACAAGTGTTATTTAATGTAGTATTTTTACTAATGTTATGATGGTATGTGCAAATACTAGTCAGTAACGGCCGAACCCAATAATATATTCAGTGAAAGGTAGTATCAGTACTGATGATAGACAGTATGTTTATGATAGACAATATGTACCGTTGAAAGGCGTCTCACAGTCATCAATAACGGTTATCTATCTGACGGAAACAATAAATAGGGGTGGACCTCCCGTGCGTTTCGTTACAACAAACATCACCATAAACAACGAGATTTTTATAAAAACTTCTGTATTGGACTGGATTGAGTTATAATTTACATAAATTATAAAACTCTAGGAGTAAGCCGAGTAAGGCAAACATACGCACGTACGTGAGCTACCATACTATTACTATGAACACAAAAAATCGCACAAAATCGCGCGTTTCAGAAACGCGATCAAAATGTAGCAAGTTGTGTTTTTTTTTAAACAGGTACAGAAATAAAAACCAATGCGTGTGCTTCTATAGAAAGCTACGTGTAATATTTTTTTGCGCTTTAAGGCTAAGAACTCACGAAGCGGTTTTCACCGGCGTCCGATGCGGTTGCGGGCCCGCAGCTTCTGTAGAATGCAGATATTATGTAAAAAATTAAGCACATTTGACGACGCGTTTTACGCCCGCGGTGTGCGCGGTTGCTTGCGGCTCCCGCTGCACTTGCAACAACTATTCACAATAAGATTAGACATTTACTCAAACCTTTTTTACAGTCCGTTCAACCGATTTTGACTTCTATTGCGTTGGTAGCATGACAAATAGCAACTGCAGTAAACAGTTGTATTGTAACCACTTTTTTTGCCACTAATGTCATCCTTATATCGGCACGGATCTTAAGCGCTGACCTTCGCCTGCGCAAAAGTGAGTTTTTGGGTCCCTTTGGTGGTATGAAGTGAGGCGCGGTAGCGGGGTATACATATTGTCGTACAGTGATTGGCCCGTCCCGCAATGCGATGCGCAAAGCGATCCCCACTCTACCGCCGAGCGCTCAACATCCGTGCCGGTAACTGTACTCGTGGCGTCGTGACGTGCACAGACAAGTGCACGTTTGTCAACAAACATTACAAAATGGCCATTGAAGTCGAACTATTAATTACTTTAGTGCAAGAAAGGCCAGTTCTATGGGATATAAGCTGATCGTTAACCGCCCGTCTTGCGATAATCGCCCGCCAAGTTTGCGAGCGTTAATCGCAACCGCACAGAACTCCGGTCTCGTGAGTATGGGCTGTTCTTCCACAGCGGCGTGCGCGGGCGAAAAACGCTTCGTGAGTTCTTCGCCTTTGACCTGTGATTAAACGCGTGCGATTAATCGCAGTGCCTGCAAAACCTTACAATAAACAATTTCCTTGTCAGATGTCACTTGTCACTCTGTCAGATATCCGTAAATTAAAATTTTGATAAGAACGGTGATGCCATAACAGAAAATTCTCCCGACCATTTTTATTGGGAAAAAAAATGTGTTGCTTTTGGCAGCTTTCTTTTACTGGCAGCTCGAATAACTTTGACTGACGGTTTTTTATGTCATGAAATAACCCGTTTCATTTAAACATCTCACGTCATAGTACCTAATTTTTAACTGCCTGTATGTTACGTTAACCAACCGTTTGAAACAACCCGCCCTTAGGGCTTGTACACAATACTGCGATGCGATATCGCATCGCACATATCTGAAAGAGAGAGCTCGTAGCCCGTCGAAACATACTTTTACTCAGCAGATTTCTGCGATGCGACGTCGATCGCAGTTTTGTGTACAAGCCCTTATGTATGACATATTTGTAATTTAACGTCGTGTTAACAACCGGCTTAACTCGGAGTTAAGTTTTTGTCTCAAGTGTACCTAAAAGTATTCAATTACAGGCAAGTTAATTACATTCCAGTTTTTCTGAACAAGACTACACTCAGCTCAGCAACATGTACGCGCGCGACCGCACCGCGCAGACGTTCCTGTCCAACTACATGTACAACGACGTGGCCGTCATCACCATCAACCCCAACTCCACGCTGAAGTGGGAGATCTCGCCGCCCGAGCTCGACCGGCTCAAGAAAGAGGCGACCTCTAGTGAGTACTTCCAGTGCTAACGTGAACAATCTAGTAAAATGGGAAATCTGGTAAGGGTGTTACCAGACCAATCGATCGATCGTCGATCGACGGCATCGATCGACGACTACACTTCTGAATACATTTCGAAAGAAACTGATGGAATATAGCCGGGGTTAATAGATCGACGTCGACCGGCAATCGATCGATGTTAGTCGACCGGTATCCGTCGATCAATTAAAGCTACCACACCAATCGATCAACGTCGATCGACGTCGACCGATGGCATCGATCGATGATCGATCGACTGGTGTAGTAACACCCTAAGGGCCGTAAGATCAAAAGCAGTTTAAAGTACAGTTTTCGTAATCTGTCGATAAAGTTTGATCCATGGTTTAATCTACCGTCATAAGTTCAAGTGCAAAATATGAACAGATCGGCTAAACTTCGATTAGTCTTGTTCATATGACAACATTCATTAGTATTTTTATATTTTGTTCATTCATTCATGGAAATAATGGCAATGTTTAGTCTGTTTGACATTTGAGTTTTGACGTTTTGTTGATTTTTGGTTACTTCCCCTATTCGTAGCTTGTTGTGTGTGGTCCGTGCGTGGTATTTGTTTGTTTGTATTTGCTGTGGTAGTATTAAAAATCTTAAAAAATTACTGTAATTTAAGAAAGAGGGAGCCTAACTTTTCGATTTTCGAAATAGATTTACTAACTACTTTAGTGAAAAGATATTCCAATGTTTTGGACAATAAAAAACTGATGTAGTAAAATAATCAGTTTTCAATTATCAGTCAGAAACTTGGAAAAAATTTAGTCGAAGATTTCAATAGTACTTTTGGAATATGCCCGAAATCAAAACCACGATAAAAACAAAAACAACAAAATGCAACAAAGCAACTTCACAACTTAACGAATAGGCACAAAAAAACTATCAGGTACTCAAACTGTTACAAAACATTTTACAACAGGGCAGTCATATTGGAAGAAACACCAACCAACAGACAGAGTTTAATCCACACGTAGGAGTTTAACCGGACCATAGGGTTAGTTTAAAATAATCGTTAGTTTAAACTGACTATGGTCGATCAACTACGATTGATCTTAGGAAACAATCGAAGACGGGGGATTAAACTTTATTCCGTGGTTTAAACTACGATTGATCTTACGGCCCTAACACTAATTATGCCTAAATAAACACAATGGAAATATAATATTGTTGAAAAAATATAAATAATACTAGTGATTTTTACTGGACAATTTAAATGTGGCAAAAAGATTATTTGGCCCGTGATTTTAATTGGAACTAACGAAAAGCCGTTGTGTAAAATCAATGTTGATCTACCGACATATTACAGACTGTTTGCTGTTTTGCGATTAATTTAAAGCCCTAGGTTATTGGACAAATACCTAGTGGGTGTGGCTAACAACATCAAACCTCGAAGCTCATTTTGTACTGACAATGTTTAATTCGCCAAATATTACGCCATTATGTTATTCCTTAAATTATGATATCATCAACAGATGCAACATTAATGGTGAAATTTACATACGTGATCACGCACCCGACGAACGCGGTACCAAACCCACCGACTATAGAAGATCATCGCGAGGTTCCTATTGAAGCATTCATAAATGATCGACCGAACCCGCAGAGGGAAAACCTTAGAAAACTGCTGGACGGCACATCCAATTCAGATACTTGGTGAGTCAATCTTTCATTTTTTATTTTATTTAGACGGTAGCTGGATTTTATGTGACAGCCTTTAAACTCCTATTATTATTTCTTTATTCATATTAAATTTATAATTTCCTCAGGGTAAACGTACATAATTTGTTCCCGAAATTTTTGAAAGTATTCAACAAGGGTACCACGAAGCCGGTGTACCAATTATTTTCGTTGGCATCAGACGAAAACGCCGAGGAACTAGGTGAGTTCACTTTTTAAGAGAATAAGAAAGAACATAATAAGCGTAGGACAATATTCTGGACGGCGCTCCATACAGGTATAGTCAAGTCATATTTACACCAATTAAAGAAATTAATTCAAGCGTTTTAATGAAAAGAAAGATACAGTAATGATGTCGATAATGTACTAAAAGCTGAAAAAATAATAGGTAGGTCCTAGGTACCAGTCATCACACCACCTCAACAAACTAGGGCATTGATCAGCAGTGCTATTCTGTTACAATCTCCCCTGCGAACACCTAGGTGAAGTGAGCTGTCATCCGATTGATTGTAGTGCTTTGTCAATCCCTAGCATTGGGACAGATGACAGCTCACTTCACCTAGGTGTTCATCGAGGGAGATTGTAACAGAATAGACATACAGACTCAAAAATAAAATCGTGGTGCGTAGCGTAACATATATTTGGGACGAGCCCGCCACACTATTCCCAAACCACTGCAATTCCTGTAAGCCAGAATCAACAATGGCAACCAACAGAAAAGCGCAAAGGCAATGAAGCTCGAAGAATCCCGAAGGAACGATTCATATCTCTTGGATGCCGCGATGCGAAGCAAGAAAAAGAAAAATAATTTCCAATAGGGGATAAAACTGCAATGTACTGGCGCCAGAGTGCTGCACTAGCGTAAACAGTAAACAGTTTTTCGACGAGTCGTGTGAGTGATAAAAATTGTGAAATAGGGTATTATACCCATTTTTGAAAAGTGTCTCAATGAAATTCTGTAGTGCTAATATGCCACCAAAAAAAACACAAAATTTTTATTCAATCGATAAGTGCCATAAAAATGCATCTAAATTTCCAATTTTCAAAAATCGCGCGTAGTTTCACGAAAACGCCTCTTACTGTACGCCATATTGCTCAGCGTAAATGACGTCAGTTCGTTTTGTATCAAATGAGCTCATATTAAATATGATAATTGTATATCATTTAAAAATAATTAAAAGCATATTTTGTAATAGGTGTAATAATGAAAAAATTACGTTGCTTACGAAAATAATAAAAGTACAAAGCCTATATTACGCCAATCGGTTGACTGACAGTTGACAATGTTTTGTTTACACAGCCGTACGGCGTAATAACATGGCCGCTACTATTTCACGGTGTTTTATAACAGATTAAAAATACTGAAAACTTTGAATTGAATTTAAAAATTTGTTTTGTTATTTTATAAACTAAAACTTACATTTTCCGACTGCTTAATGCCTAAACTGTCTCAATAACATATTTATAGATTTTTTCTCGTATAGAGTAAAATACCCTATTCTGCCTTTAATTGAGTTCAAAATTGGGAAGTGTGTTATATTATACAATAATGCATCAGTGCTGTGTATTTGGATATATGAATGAAAGGAATCATTCATTTCCAAAAGAAGAAAATGTTAGAAAACTGGGAAGCAACATGTAGTAAAGACTTTCGAGCTAAAAAAACACTCTAATATATGTTCAGCACATTTTAAATACGAAGATTTCATTGAAATTAAAAAGTATTCAGGTGAGATAGTCGCATTTACAGAATAACGTTCACTTTTATCATGTAAGACGACCAAATATGATTTTATTCTGAGTATAACCTAGAATCTCGTTAATATTTTCTTTTATATGCCATAATATAGTTAAAGTACAATTAGGTAACTAAGATTAATTATAACTTACACATAAACGTGGGGGCGGCCGCCTTGGATTTACGATAATACTGAATTTATTCGTTTGTACTCTTATCAGCACTAAAGGTGTGTACCAAATATCAGATCAATCTATCAACAGGAAAGAGGTAACATTTTGTAGATCACAAAACAAACGGCAAGCTAAATAAAATCGTGTAAAAACAAGATAATCAAAAGTTAGTTAGTTACATAACATTGTAAAATAAGGTTTTTTACCTTTTTTTTAAGGTTTTTTCGTAAAGCTACTAGGAACTACAGCCTATAAAATTTCATCGAGTGGAATTATTTACTAGACCAAAATATGACTAGACTAGATTTTGTATGGAGCGTGCTGTCGGTACAGTTCTCTTAAACATGAGCTGT
The DNA here is from genome assembly GCA_947361185.1 of Charanyca ferruginea. Taxonomy (NCBI): domain Eukaryota; kingdom Metazoa; phylum Arthropoda; class Insecta; order Lepidoptera; family Noctuidae; genus Charanyca; species Charanyca ferruginea. The sequence continues at coordinate 15,755,861 of OX376057.1, forward strand.
TTGGGTTTTTAATAAGCTCAGCATGATATTATTAAACTTTGTGTTATTTCAGATCAGGATGAAATTGTGTTCCGGGACGTACTACTTCGTTTGGAGAGAGATAAAGATTCAGACGTAATGTACTGGCGCGTTCGAGAGTCTTGTTCGATGCGGGCAAGTTGCAATACTTTTTTTTTTGTAGGATTCCATACCAAAATAGTAAAAAAGTAACTCTTAGGTTGTGACTTTGTATATCCGTCTGTCTGCCTGTCTGCCACAGCTGCTTCTTTCAGCTATCACTAAAGCTATCGACTTGAAATATGGAATGTTTTATGTAATGGCTGGCTAACAATACATTTCAACTCCCATTACAATGAAAATAAATCAGTGCAATGGAAGCCGAAATGAAATTGCATTGGAATGTGGAGTTACTAGAACCAGAGCCAATAGCGAAGGCACAATAGAGCTGAAAATTATAAACGCTCGCGAGTTTCAAGCAAAGATTTTAAAACACTTGTGAGGAAAAAACATATTATATTGATATATATTCACTGTATAGTCTAGTATAGTATAGTCCTTCTGCATAAAAAAGGCGATAAAATATATAAATATTGGCAATTACCGCCCAATAATTCTGACATCTCATATTTATAAAACGTTCATTATAATCATACATAATCGCATAGACGGGAAACTGGATAAACACCAGCCACCAGAACAAGCCGGATTTCGCCCCCAGTTTTTCAACAACCGACCACCTTCAGACACTAAACCAGATTATAGAAAAATACACTGAGTTTAATAAACCATTACATCTAGCCTTTGTAGATTATACTTACGAAGGCTTTTGATAGTATTAAACATTCAGAAATATTCAAATCCCTAGAAAATCAAGAACTTGAAAAACAATACATAGACTTCTTACAAATTATTTACAACAATAGCTCTGCAAACATAAAACTAAATACGACTGGACCTTCATTTAGAGTCCAAAAGGGTGTCAAACAGGGTGACCTGCTCTCCCCCAAACTGTTTACAAGCACTCTTGAAGAGGTATTTAAGTCATTGGCAGCCTCATGGAAGACCAAGGGCATTGAACGACGCACGAAGAGGTTGACAAACCTTCGATTTGCCGACGACATAGTTCTTTTTGCCCCCACAGCCCTGGAACTCTAGACCATACTCCAAGAACTGAGCATGGCTAGCTTCAGGGTGGGACTTGCGATGAATCGGTCTAAAACTAAGCTAATGACCAATAGCACTAAGCGTAGGGTCGAGGTAGATGGGCAGGACATTATGACATTATGTCGATGAATATATCTACTTCGGCCAGTTAGTTTCTTTCGAAAACAGGCGGGAGAGGGAAATCGACCGTAGAATCGAAAACGCCTGGAAAAGCTACTGGTCCATGAAGACGTTAATGAAGGGTGATTTACCGATCTCCCTGAAGCTGAAAACTCATCGACATGTGTATCCTGCCCGTCCTAACCTACGGTGCTTAGACCTGGTCGCTTACCGAGTCGCAAAAGTAATAATAATAATATTTATTGAATTCAGAAATAACAATGGTTCAAAGTTCCACCTCGGAGTTTGCCAAAGAACAATGGAGCGCAGCATTTTGGGAGTAAAAAGACAGGACAAAATTAGAAACACCACGCTGCGTTCGAAAACGGGCATAACAGATGTTGGCAGAGGTTGCCAGACTCAAGTGGGATTGGGCGGGTCACGTCAGCCGCATGCAGAGTGACCGCTGGGCGAAAGTCTCCACGCAATGGGTGCCTGAAGATGGTCGGCGTCGCCGAGGACGGCCCAGAAAGAGATGGCGAGATGACTTGGACGCGTACCACAAGGGCTGGTTCGAGGGGGCGTGGGACAAAAGTTCCTGGAAAGACTTGAGGGAGGCCTTTGCCCAGCTGTGGGACAGTATAGGCTACTAAAAAAAATATATTCGTTGATGCAAAAATATAATAACAATATTTAATACAACGTGAGCGTCGATCTTTTATTAATTAACATAGGTGGATGAGGAGGTAGATGAGGTACCTATACAAATATTAAAAAAAAACAGATTAAAGAAAAAAATTGTTCCGTGCGGTAATTTAAGTAAAGTAAACAGCACACAAACCTAATTCGCTGCATTATGAACCTAAGCACGTATGTACTTATGGTAGGGACTCACTTGTTACTTACATAATTGAAAGGGTTTAGTTAATTTAGGAATACGCATTTCTGATCTTTTAAAATATAATATTACATATTGTTATATTTTCAGGATCCATTATTGTCGGTCCCGCTTAACAACTGCGATATGCTCGTGATGTACACTTTCAACGATAAACTGTTCCCAGAGACACTTAACTTTATATCAGGCAGTGGGTAAGTATTAACCACTCTTCATTTAATTTTTGCTTTTTTTTCTTTGCAGCCTCTTTAAAATGGAAATGCAATGGCGTTTCTTAAGTCAAGTAATTTTAATTCTGCTCACTACTTTGTTACGTCTAGATAGTTTAATGAAGTACTGTTTTATCCATCTGATAAACTTTAGATAACACACGATCACGAAATCAGAGCAATACATTTATCACTCATTTTGATACTTCTACTACTTGACTCAGTAAAATAAAATGACATTTTATATTGAAATGCTACTGGTCTTGCATAAAATTAATGAGGTACACAGAGGTTGAAAGAATTAAACCTATACATATACTGAGACCGTCGGTCTCACCGGCGTCAACGTACACAAAACAATGTAACAATTTAGTTTTAACTACATATTTGCTACAAGTAATTATCACGTCTGCCGTCCTAGACGTGTAGATCTATCTTGAGGTTGTAATTTGTTTGCCACTTGCGGTACAGATTTTATTAAAGTCAGACAGATCTGAAGGTAGATCTGATCATGCATGGTAGCTATGATACTTATTCCAAAACATTTTGTTTAATTGCGTGTTTTTAAACATTTTGTATGATTGTTCGCTAGCATCATCGGATTATACACGACATTCGTGTTCTTGGCGTCTCGTGTGCTGCGAGGATTCTTCTCCGGGATCTACACGAGGATCATGTTTGATGACCTACCGAATGCTGACAGAGTGCTGCAACTCTGTCTTGACATTTATCTGGTAATTCTGTTTTTAATTCCTACGTCTTTTCTTCTCATAATGAATGTGATGCATTTTTTTCTTTCTTTCATAGGTTTATGGTTGATTTGTTCGAAGTACATTGTAGTAGATTGTGTCCGAAACTTCGTCCGCGTGAAAGTTGGTAAAATAATGGTATATTTAGTGAGAGTGCCATTGTACGTAAGAAACGCATTATTTCATATTATCTCCTATATCGTACGGCCAAATGATATGGCCTAAAGGGCTAGTTTATCTCCATTCCAACGTTATTTTTACATAAATAATTGATATGTTATAACAAAATATGTAAAGTAGCTAATGAGCTAATTATTCGTTGACTTTATTTACAAATCACGACATATTATACATTTAAGTCCCCCGCATGTTCGTTCAGGCCAATCTCAGAAAGTACCTACTGGTCCTATTCCGAAAAGTAGTTTCCTATTACCGAAAGTATTTTAACCCTGAGAGTGATATTTGATTACCAAAAATAGGGATCCATAAGAAATATCACGCGGATGAAGTCGCGGATAAAAGCTAGTAATTATTATTAGGTAATTAAAATCCCGTTCGGTTAGTCTCCGGAGCTACTGGTTCGATACTGTAAATGCTTTTGCTAATAAGTAGCTACATTACCCCTGATCTGCTATAAGATATTATATACATTTTATTTATAAAAAAAAAGGAATCTGTAATTGTCTGTAAGTAAATTCACGCGTGCGAAAGCTAGTACCTATAGAATATGAAAAAAGAAAAGAAAAAATCTTAAAAAATAAAATAAAGCATGCCCACCCATGTAAGGCTCTAAGGAATAAAGTTGCTTACTACCAGTGAAAAAAAAATCGAAATGTGTGCTGGGACACATAGTAGAAGTGAAACTTCAATGGACAAGCCGCTGTCGCCTGTCACCACGACACACACACACACACACACACACACACACACACACACACACACACACACACACACACACACACACACCATTCCTTATTCATTCTTACCCCGCGTTTACACCAAGGTATAATACATGTATTCTACAAGTCTCAGACAAGTTGTGTCAAGACATGTATTGGACATGTTTTATACAAGTTGTGTATTAGACATGTATTATACTTGTTTTTTGGTGTAAACGAGGGGTTACACCACCTCACTACCTTTTATTGTCAATTTCTGGAATCCCTTCAGCTGTCAAGTTACTGAATAGAATTAAAAGTCGAAGTATAGGTACTAGGTATAGGCTTTCCACATTTATATTCATAACTCTTTTGGTCACCTGCGTTTCATCCCTCCTCTTTACATAAGTACCAAGACAAACGATTCTTTTTCTACTTTTCTGTCAATGGCGCAACTGTCAACTTTCCTCTTATATACTCACTAGCGACCCGACCCGGCTTCGCATGGGCCTATGCCTTCCTCGATAAATGGACTATCCAACACAAAAATAATTTTTCAATTTGAACCAGTATATCCTGAGATTAGCGCGTTCAACCAACCAAACAAACAAACAAACTCTTCAGCTTTATAATATAAGTATAGATTTCTGACCTTATCCAGACAACCATTTCAACATTCTTATCTCCGCTACATGCAATATTTTTTCATCCGTCTTCTTCACGGCCCAACATTCTGATCCATACAGTGCGCCAGGTCTTATCACAGACTTGTAGATTTTCCCCTTTAACTTGAGGGACATCCGTCTGTCGCAACATACAAGTATTTGTACGTACTCAATTAATTTTTAACTAAAATCTTCACTTTTTAGTTATGTTATGCTAACAAAATATAATTTTACTTTTGATTATTTTATAGGTCCGCGAAGCCCTCGAGCTGTCCTTAGAAGAGGATCTGTTTGCTAAATTAGTGTTCCTGTACCGATCCCCTGAAACCATGATAAAGTGGAGTCGACCCAAGGATGAGGAAATGGTGATACAACCCGCGCTACCACCATCGCGTTGAAGAGTTATTTATTTTAATTAGCTTTACAGATAAATATTGTACGACCTGAAGTCTACTTAACTATACAAAACTAAGGCTAATTATACCGATCATATTGCGGCATTATGTACGCAGCCTATACGTAGCCACAACGTTATTAGGTATACTTAGTTTTTTTTATTGTACGTCACTTTATTTTTATACTTTAGTACGTATGTCAATTTCTGAAGTTAAATATTCAGGTAATCTGATAAACGAAGACGTGGATCATAAACCATTCGAATATCTTTCTAAAAATCATTGATCTAATATGAAAATTAGGGGGCAGGAAGGTACAAGGTTTTGGCCAATATGTTCTTGTTTCTAATACGGTCTTAACATTGATAAATATTGGTATTATATATAACTTAATTATGACAGCAAACAGTATACAACGCACTACATCGATCATAGATACGTAAGTTGTACAGTAAAATAGTTATAATTTAAGAATAACCATGGTAAGCACATGTTTTTTAACACAATTCAGGAAGTTTCTGAAATTGGCAAAACCTTACCTGAAATAGCCGGAGAACAAAACAAAAATAATCTACATTATTAAGTCTTATTTCAGCTTATTACTAAGATGTTATATCCATAAAGCGCACAAACTGGCTGTTATTGTACTTAAGTATTTTATTTATTTATGCATTTCTAGACGATAAAGTTAAATGCTCTCTTATTTAAAATTTTAGCGATTATTACTGTAGTAATAACTTCCTATTGCAAGTTTGTACTATTTATAAAAGTTACCAGAAAAAGTACAAGGTGATCAATATCCCACTTTGTACTGATAAATTAAAAATATTTTATGTGCAATGTTTAAGTAACTAATTTGGATTTAGATAAGTGTGTCTGTGTCTGTGTGTACCTAATGCATACTAATATTTAAGAGATGAACTGGTTACTAACTGAATCATGTTTTTGAGCCAAGATTTACACAATAGATTTTATAAACACTGGAGACAAGATAAATACGAATTAAAAAAAGTTTCATAAAAATTTAAACAAAGCAGTTCCTTGCCGAAAAACAATACCTACGTGTTTTGACGGCGCCAGCACAAACACATAAAAACTCCCATTGTAAATATATTTTAGGTACTGCAGTACCTATTTCAAAAATGTATAAACATAATACATAGGTACTTCTAGAGCTTACTACCTAAATGTTCATATGTTATACTTAATACCAAGTAGATTACCTAAATCTCTTACAATTCCCGAATTCGCTGTTGTACCTATCCTACATTTTCTCAATTTTATTCACTTTAAGGCTCTCTGTGGGTCTGCTATTTGTGCATAAATAGCCAAAAACTCCGCTTGTGCCTGCATTCTAGGTTCTTTTAGCAAAAAATCACTGCCGCCATCCGCAGTACTTAAGATACGTTTTGCGAACCAATATAGGCGGCCAAATTGGTGACTGGTACTGCCGTAGAAGCCATTTTAAAAGTTAACTGCTTCGAAAGCTACGCGCAAAATTTCATTAAGTAACATGTAACATGAACTTTACACTTCTTTCTAAATTTATGGGTAAGTAGTATATTTACATGATTTGATTTCTTACGTTCAATCTGTCGGAAAAATATAAAAATTGCGTCCAGAGTTGAATAGATTTCTTATAATTAAGTATTAGTTTTTAGCTGCAAGGCAAAACAATCAAAATTCCCTTTTCTCACAAAAATATTTTTAGCTAATTTTTTTTTTTATTTGATACCTCTATCAAATTGACGCTCTAGCTCTAGCTCTAGTCTATCCCCATTCAAGAAATGCATTTGCCAATAGGGAACATTACGCGAAACTCAGCGCAGAGGGCGCCACTAGCACATCACACCACCCACGAGCATAACCTCGTATTCTTCAAGAATACAAGGAAGGTTATGCTCGTGGGTATGTACAAGAATAATTCTTGTTTAATTATGTTATTAATTTAGCTAGGTATTTTGTGAAAATATATCAAAGTTTTAATTAATCTTACTTACCTAACTGTACTTTTAACTATATTATGGCATCCTACGGCCATTTGAAAGTGGATTCTAGGTTATGCTCAGAATAAAATCATATTTGGTTGTCTTACATGACAAAAGTGAACGTTATTCTGTAAATACGTCTATCTCACCTGAATACTTAACCTGAACATATTTTAGAGTGATTTTTAGCTGCTTCCCAAAGTTTTCGAACATTTTCTTCTTTTGAAAATGAATAATTCCCTTCATTTCTACATCGAAATACACAGCACTGATGCATTATTGTATAATATAATACACTTCCCAATATTAAACTCAATTAAAGGCAGAATTTCACGCTTTGAACGACTCGTCGAAAAACTGTTTACGGATTATGCTAGTGCTGCACTCTGGTGCCAGAACATTGCAGTAATAATATACATTATTAGTTTATTCATTTTTATTTTATAGTCATTACTCATTAGAAATCACCCATCACGTCTGTGAAGTTTCGCCAGCTAATTTAATTTGTCTGTGTAAGTTTTTAAAATAGTAGGTAACATCAAATAAAAACTAACTATATTTATTGACCAAATACAAATTTATTTATAGGTAGGCAACTACCTCAACTTATAATAATAATTAATTGCATTTGATCTTGCTTAGAAAATCATTTGAGTAAGAGAATTGATAACGTATTGTACACTTTTGTATTATGGTTGTTGTTTAAGCTGCATATAATGTTGTTTCGATTAGTGATAATAAAAGTCATATGAAATGTTGCATGTAATTATTTTTATTATTAATTATATGAATACATATTAAATAAATCTAATTAATTGAAGTTTAAATCCTCTATGAAGTTTAATTTTTACTGAACCAGTATCAATTGTATTCTTAGTTTACTACCATTAATCTTGGTGCTATATTCATAGACATCAGTTCCTGAAATAATAATTTGGCAGCGTATGGCAATCGTATTTGCGAAATCTGTGTTTTGTTCTTGCAACCTTTGCATTCAAAAGTATTATTTCTTAAGTTGGCAATTGCTATCAAGCCACAGAAATTGCAAACGTGTATACGATAGGGATCAGATACTTCAAAAAGCCGTTCGCGTAAAAATTGTGCTGCACCATGAGCAATTTGGCAATCCCGTTCCATTTCTCCAAAACGTAATCCACCATCTCTAGCTCTACCCTCCATAGGTTGTCTCACCAAAATTTGCACAGGTCCCCGAGCCCTGGAGTGAATCTTGTCATCCACCATATGTTTCAAACGTTGATAATATGTGGGACCCAAGAAAACTTGAGCATTTATCTTTCGTCCCGTGTGTCCATTATACATAACTTCATTTCCACGGAGATGATAGCCATACTCTTGTAATAAAGATGAAATTTTCTGCACATTTACTGCATCATTGAATGGTGTAGCATCACCAATTTCTCCTTTGTTAGAAGATACTTTGCCTTGAATGCACTCAATCAAGTGACCAATTGTCATTCGAGATGGGATAGCATGTGGATTAATAATAATGTCAGGAGTAATTCCCTCACATGTAAATGGCATATCCTCTTGCCTATACTGGATTCCACAAGTTCCTTTTTGTCCATGACGTGAAGCAAATTTGTCTCCTATCTGAGGAATGCGTACAGATCTGACGCGAATTTTGCAAAATTTATAGCCTTCGCTGTTTAATGTTAGCATTACCTGATCAACAATACCAGTTTCACTGTTACGTAAAAATGTTGACGCATCACGCTTAGTGTAACGTTTTGTTGTGCCTTCTAGTTCATCATCATTCTCAGGTAAAGTAATTGTTTTGCCAATAACTACATCATCACCAGATACTCTTATACCAGGTGCAATAATACCATCATCATCTAATTTATCATATAAAGCATTTCTCATGCCTTGACATGTTTGTCTGGTTGGTTTTTCAAACTGCTCCTCTTGGTCACCAATTCTTTTGGACTCTGAATCCTTATAAGATCGATAAAATACAGATCGGAAAAAGCCTCTTTCTACAGCAGAAGCATTTAGAATGACACTGTCTTCTTGATTGTAGCCAGTATAACACAGGATTGCAACTATTGAATTAATACCTGCTGGCAATTCTCTGAACCTTAGATATTCCATAGACCTTGTAGTAACCAATGGTTTGTGTGGATAGTACAACACATGAGCCAGTGTGTCCATTCTTACATGGAAGTTTGTAATATAAACTCCCATAGCTTGTTTGCCCATAGCACTTTGATAAGTATTCCTTGGACTCTGGTTGTGATCAGGAAATGGGATGATAGAAGCACACACACCCAGTATCATAGCAGGATGAATTTCACAGTGAGTGTATGTAGTACAGTATGCATATTCTTTTACTTGAGCTAAGTCATCTGGGCTCATTGCTATCATTACAGTTTCCTCTTCCAAGGTGTCAATATATTCAACAACCCCACTGGCTACCAGATTTTGCCATCCATAGTTATTGAAGTCACGCTCTTTAAGGTCATCAATATGCTTCTTTTTCAAAAGCAAAGCTCCATTTTCTACAATCAGCAAAGGGCGACATATTCTACCAGCATCTGTGTAAATTCTGATTTCTCGATCTCTGATATCGCGGATCATGCTTACTTCAGACACAATTATGTCCATTTGGCGTCTCAGTTTTCTTAAGGTAGCCATCAACTGCTCCGGGTCTCGATGAATACCAACCCAACAACCATTTACAAATATTTTTGTAGCATCAGCTATGGCTGAAGGTGCGATTTCTTCCAAATTTTCCATAGACCATTCTTCCAAGAATTCGAGAATTGGAGATGGCTGACTACCCACAGAAATATAGGCCATTAAGGCAAGATTTTTTACTAAACCAACAGCGGCTCCTTCAGGTGTTTCAGCAGGACAAATCATACCCCACAAAGTATTATGTAATTGTCGAGGTTTGGCTAGTTTACCATCTCGACCAATTGGAGAGTTAACACGTCTCAAATGGGATAATGTTGAAGCAAAAGTTAATCGATTCAATACTTGTGACACCCCAGCTCTAGCCTGATGAGCTTTCTTTTGGTCACCCCAATTTCCAGTAGCAAGGGAGTATCTAAGACCATCTGTTATTATTTTAGTCTTAATAGCTAATTCTAAATTAAAGTCCTTTCCTCTGTCAATGAATTTCTGAGCATACATTCTTACTTCTTTCAATAGATTTTTAAATAAACCTCTGAATAAAAATGCGAGCAAGGGGCCAGCTAAATCCAACCGCTTATTGCCATAGTGATCTCTGTCATCTAGTTCACGACGACCCAAAGCAGCCAGTAACAATCTGTGTACCATATAACCCAAGAAGTAAGCTTTTTTGGTTTCACAAAAATCTGATACACCAACATGTGGCAACATTTCTTTTTGTAAAATTTCTCTAGCATATTTGATACGCTTTTCCTTTGTTACACCAGGGCGAGCTCCACGGGCACCAATAAAATTCAGGGCCACATTTTGTTCTTGAATTACAAAGGCTTCATCTAGGGAAGGTTTTACCATTTCCATCATTTCTGGATCATCAAAATCGTATATAATGTGTTCCAGTATATCTCTGTCAGCTACAAAACCAAGTGCTCTGAACACAATCATTATTGGAATTTCTTGTTTGATGTATGGGACAATTGCAATAATTCTTTGCCCAATTGCAGATTTTTTTATGTTTTGCCCTCCACGTGCCATCATATTAACCCATAAAGTAGAAGTAGGCCTGGAACTATGTTCCAGACAAGATCGAATCTCTGTTTTGTATGCAAATTTACCATCTTTCATACTGAATACATACACAGTATTTGTTGCCATCTTTTCCTGTGCAATTAATACTTTTTCTGATCCATTGATGATAAAATAACCACCAGGGTCAAGTGGGCATTCATTCAATTCAGACAAATCTCTGTCAGTTAAATTATTTAAAAGGCAATAAGTAGATCTAAGCATAATAGGAATTTTACCAATGAATGTTTTTTGATGTTGTGTTTCAACAGGGTCTTCATGTTCCTTTACTATTGTTTTCGTTATATCTACATAAAGTGGTGCAGAATAAGTCAAGTTTCGAAGACGAGCTTCGTTGGGCATCATAGGTGACGGGGCACCATCTTTTTCCCAATGCGTAGGTTTAGATAAATAGATTTGGTCGAATTTCAGAAGATACCTCGGCGGGGTTTCGATTTCGCCCGACGAATGTTGAGCTTCAGCTTGCAATTCTATAGGTGGTGAATCTTCTACGATACGCTGGACAGACATTTGAATAAATTCATCAAAGCTATCCAATTGTTGGCGTACTAAACCTTTTTCATCAAAGTAAGCGTTGATGACAATCCAACAAGCTTCCTGCCAGAGTTCCGAAGAAATTTCTTCCACGTCAATTTCTTCATATTGGTCATCTTCAGTATCATACATTATGAGGAGAACTACAAGTTCCGCACAATTATTTTAGTTACTAAATCAATCAGAGCAAATTGATACAGACACAGAGTACGTCCAAACTATCTAGAATAGTAGAAGTAGAATCCAGATATTTTTTTCTCTCGTTCTCGTACCAGTGCGATACGATCACAGAGTAATAAAATATATATACCTGATATGATACTGACATAATAGTTACTTACTCTGTGATACTGACTGAAGTGAAGTCACCAGCACCACAGAGTACATTATCTTTATCCACAGAGTACATTATACATATTTTTCATGACAGCTTCATCAAGAAGCTTATAATGTAATGCCGCATTTACACATTCGTGCAAATCTTGAAGCGAATGGCGAGGCGAATAACGAACACGCATATGTAAACAGTGCGCTCGCTATTCGCCTCGTGCCTCGCCTCGCGATTCGTGTGAACGCTTTGGGAGCGGTTTTTCGGGCGCGAATCTAAGGGCACGAATGGCGAATACGAACTCACTGTTTACACATTCGCCTGCATTCAGTTGACAGCTAGCGCCCACCCCACAGGACGTGTAGACAAAATGAAATGGAGTGAAGTGCGAATTTTAGGATTCCTAGAACTTTATCAAAAGGAAGAGCTCATTGGAACCAAAAACATCGCAATCATAAAAATAGACTTTTTTACGCAGAAAATCTGAATTATTGTATAAACTCAATAAATGTAGCGCGCATACCGCCATTTTTCACGTCCTCCATTTTTTTCCAGTTCGTGTGCGAATGTCAAAATAATTCACCTCGCGAATGTGTGAACGTGTAGTTCGTGACGGCACTCGAATACGAATGTTTCGTCGAAGGTTCGTCGAGTGTCGAGGCGAATGGGAAACACGATTGTGTAAATGCGGTATTAAAGTGGAGGCAACGCTCTGAACTCAACACCTATGTGAAACCAACTGTGGGCAGACGCTCTCTTTCTGAATGCATACCTACTTTAGATTAAGAAAACACATATCACTGTCTCGTACTTATGTATGCATTCAGAAAGAGAGCGTCTGCCCACAGTTGGTATCACTTAGGTAGTTAAAGTGTTGCCTCCACTTTTATCTATAAGCTTCTTGAGCTTCATGACAGCTTTATGTTTATCTCATAAAAAAAGTGTAGACTTGTAGAGGTATAACACAAAGACTATAGAGTTCCTTCTCTATGCCAAAGACCCATTTAGAGGTGTTGCCATTATCATGAAGCTAAAGATTAAAATGGAGTCCACACTTCGAATACCTACTTGAAGCCATGCCTATAAATCACAATCTCGCTCTGTGTGGGCCAACCGTCTCTTTCTAAGTAGGGTAACCTTTATTTTATTTTCCCAGGACATTGCTATAAGTAGGAGCTTACGCAAAATACGCGCTGAGACGTGGAGTTGTGGACACCAGGCCCGTCATAATACTACTACTAAGTAGTAGCTTTCCATTTAGTGATTCATTTATATTCATTCATTATTATTTATAAAAATTATTCATTATTATTATTAAACATTATTCATAAAAATAAAATATTTTTGTAAAAGATATAAACCAAAAACTTGGTTATTTGAATTTTTCAAAAAGTGTAAATTTGAAGTATTTTTATTACAACTTTGCCATTCAACTTTTTTCCATAGGACTTGTAGTTTTGTCGGAAATCGAGATAAACCGTTTTTACCTTTAAAAACGCACCCCCATCCACTTCCCGACCTCAGATCGCCCGTAAATTATTGTTCCTTTCATTTTATTTTTTTTCTCTTCCTTTTACAATGGTTTTCATTCTACTATTATTTTTTCACTTTTTACCATTTTTAAAGACCTATCTTTATATAGGTCTGGGTCTATAGTGTGACGACTATTTCGAAGAATTTAGTAGATTTTAATAAGGAGATAGCAATATTATAGGCCATACGACAAAGAGAGGTCGGCCCACAGAGAGAGTGAGATGGAGATAAGTAGGTATTTGACTCTTGTTTTGTTCCAAGTGTTGGCTCGCTCGGTGGCTCCATCTTTACCTATATCTTCATGCCATGGTTGGTAACTTCTTACTAGCTTTACATGATGGAGGGATGTTTTGTTTGATTGAGGAGATTTTAGTAGATAAATACCTAATCTAAATATTAATCTGTGACTGTGTTGCTAACTTATTTAAACAGTACAGTCGCCAGTCGCACGCACGCACGCACCAGACGGCAGAGCCGGCAGGGCAGACAGTTTGAGTGAGACTCAGACTTGACTCAAGTCAAAAGTTTGAGAGCACAGAGTACCTACATTTGTAGTGAGATTTGAGAGTTTAATTTGACGATTTTTCAGATGATTCATTCAAACTAGTATTGAAGTGCTACTAATTAGAGTGCTAAACTGAAGTTATCATTTAAATTTATATTAGTACATTGTTTAGAATATGGATTCATCACGCAGAAGTACTTCAGACGAACAACGGTGTATTATTGGTCTTCAAGATTTAAAACTATCGATTAAAGTTGAAGATGTTACTGAGCAAGCGCACGGCGCCGTAACATCAAACACAAGTTCTCTCGCCAAAACCCGACCTGTGGGTGCAATAGAGAGCTTTGTACTGGATAATAGCCAAAACAATCGTCAAGATTATAGCTTTTATGAGCGATCGAATGTCATAGCTGCATCAAAGTTTGCTACACCTAAACGAGTCGAAACTATTGCGTCAATCAATAAACGCGATATAAACACTGCAGCTTTACCGCCAAGTCCTACACGTTCCATCGATTCAATATCGCAAAGGTCACTCAGTTATCAAACTGACGACCTATATGAAATTCCAGCCATTCCGAATGCTCAGTATCCGCCACCGGTTTATGAAAATATAGACTACTACGGAGAGCAGCGCTCCCCGCAGCCGCCCTACTATCACCAGCTGTATCAGCAGGCGCCGCCGCCGCCAGTGTCCGACGGATATTACGACACCCGCTATAGTAAAGCCCAACCTCAAGTGCCAGTTAACTCCAAGACTAAAGTTAATCCAATAGTCTATGAAAACATGTTGCGTTCCGATAACGAAAAGCAAAGTGAATTTAAGCCTCAACAAAACCATGATCAGCGATTTATACAACAGGGGTCAGTTCCTGGTCCACAAGTGCCAAACACAGGTGTTACTAGGAATTTGGCACAAACTGTAACAAGTGAGAAAGTGAAAATAGACAAGGCTCCACCTCCACCTCCATACAACACATCTCATGAGAACCCAGGTAGTGACTACACAGTTATGAAGTCTGCTCCTCCCAAGTACACTGATGTGAGTGCTCTTCTGAAGAATGATAGCACTATTAGTTTTGATGATAAAATTGTGACTATACCATCTACAGCCATATATGCATCTATAGCTCCAAGTGCCCAAAGACCTAAAGCTAACATTGCTACTGAAGTACAAATAGCTACAGTGAGTCCTAAATTCTTTCATCCCAAACAAAAAATTGGGAATAATATTGGAAAAGAGAAACCTTTAATGAATGGAGGGTTAAATTCAAAGTCAACAGTTGGTAGTAGAATGCAGATAGTGGAAGATACTAACGGTTCAGATTATGTGTGCATGACTGGTGGCTCCTCTGCAGCAGCAGTGGCAGCAGTCAACAGAGACAATGTCTCTCTTGCTTCTGAATCTATTGCTTCTAGGAATTTAGTATCAGGACTATCATCATTGTGTTCTCCGGCTCAGTCCCCAGCTCCCAGTCCCACTCCAAGCTCTGTGTCCCAAGTGTCAGGTGGTTCTCGAGGCTCGGGTGGTAGAGGCAAAAGTTTGCTGCCATACAGCATCACACCGCCACGTCCACCTGGCCCCAGTGAGGCTCAACGTAAGATAGAAGAACTCACTAGACAGCTTGAAGAGGAAATGGAAAGGCAGGATGAGGAGGGTGAATATTTTGGTAAGACATACCACTTTTCTTTTGTAGACATTTCCTACTTAAGACATTCCTTCTTATTAAAAAAATACTATTTGTTACTTTATAATGAATGAATTCAGACTTTCACTAAACTTGTCACCTAGGCATCTGCCACACATGCGGTGCGGGAGTCACTGGGGCAGGCCAAGCTTGCCAAGCAATGGGCAACCTTTACCATACAAACTGTTTCATCTGTTGCTCATGTGGTCGTGCATTACGAGGCAAAGCTTTCTACAATGTGCATGGCAAGGTTTACTGTGAAGAAGACTATTTGGTGTGTACTTAATGTTGTTAATATGAATTTCTCTATTACAAAAACATTGTATTGGCATTGTTGAAGATAATGAGGTAACCTTTTTTGTTATTCAATATTACAGTACTCTGGATTTCAACAAACTGCTGAAAAGTGTGCAATATGTGGACACCTTATTATGGAAATGGTAAGGCATTCATTTTGTTGTTCCAACTAATATATTATATTCTTATATCAACAAATTTGTTGTTTTTTATTTGTGTAACACTCATTTTATCAGTGTTAATTTTTACAGATTTTGCAAGCAATGGGAAAATCCTATCACCCAGGGTGTTTCCGCTGCTGCGTGTGTAATGAGTGCCTTGATGGGGTACCCTTCACTGTGGATGTTGACAACAAGATTTACTGTGTCAATGATTATCATCGTATGTTTGCTCCTAAATGTGCTAGCTGTGGGAAGGGTAAGTCTTCTGGTTTTTAAAATTGGAAAGGACACTTTAGAAACTTTCTACTACAAATGTATGTACCTATGTGAATTTTAAATTTTTAACTAATACCACAGATATAGATAGACCCTAGATAACGCAAGTATCACGATCTGTATGAAAAAAAAACGTGCCTTTTTTTTTACTACCTAGTATGAGGTCACAATGTATTAATAATATGTTTTTCTTAAATTTGGTATTACCAGGTATTACTGAGGGTATTAGATTAATAATAATTGTTTTTTAAATTAATTACGCATAATATTAATCACAAAGTGACTTACCGATGGAAGGAAATGTTTACTTTATTTTTTTACTTACGATTTTTGTATGTAAGCTAGGCACGAAACTAGGCACGCGAAGTACCTAGTTGCTCTTGCGTTATCTAGGTCTATCTATATCTGTGACTAATACGATATACTTACTTTCATTTCACAAGACAGATAGTTGAGTTTTCACAGTTTGAGAACAACTTTTACCCCTGTAAAATGTAGGTGTGCAGCTTCTGTATGATAGAGAACATAAATTGTTATGACATAACTATAGGTTTGACTTTCACACCACATAGAATGTAGTAAAGAAGTAAGTTAAGTTAGCTATATAAAAAAAATACTCAAATAATTATATCAAGATCTTTGGTTCCAGGTATTACACCAGTTGAAGGCACAGATGAGACAGTGAGGGTTGTGTCAATGGACCGGGACTTCCATGTTGACTGTTATATGTGCTGCCTGTGTGGGATGCAACTGACTGACGAACCTGACAAACGCTGCTATCCTCTAGCTGGTAAGTTGTGCATTTAAAAACCAGATGATGATGGTGCCCGTCGCCCTCACTCAGTTGATATTGCTAGCCATAAAGATATTTTCCTTTAAGGGCGCCCAACCCGTCATAATTCACATACAAAAGCTCGTACAGTCGAACAACCTAACTGATTTACATGCCACACATACGGGTTATTGTCACTGTGTGTGTAAATGATCTAATCGGTTGGTTGGTTATGAAGCTAAACTGTTTGTGTGCGTATGATATACCCACGTATACTAATTTTAATTGAATGAAGTCCAGTATTTCAACCATATAATTAAGGACCTGATAGATAAACCTCGTGTCGTAAGATCAAACCCCGGCAGGTGTTATGATCTTAGGTTTTATTTTTCCTTTGACCTATGTCCTATAAAACATTAATATTTTGTGACAAATAAAATTACATAAACAAAAAAATAAAAAGGTAATTAAATAAAACCAATAAAATAAATCAAAATATTTTATTAAATAACCTAGGCGTTGGAATCATCGATCACTAATAAAAGATGGAATGCGGAATCCTATTGTTCCTTATCGCTATTGGGTCATACTCATTAGTGAATGAGCCAGTTCATTTCGACTATTATGTTTCTTACAAGAGTTGGCTTAGGGTTCAATTTGCCATGGATTATAATATTAGCAAATTATAAACTACGTGTAGCCAATACAATTATTTATATAACGCAAACTATTGTAAAAATATTATTATATCGCTATTGATACCTACCTAACTTTTTTATGATTAGAACACTTTTGGCAACTTCTTTAAGAGTTTATAAGACAAGACAAAGTTTTTTTTTTATTGAATTTTAATGGACGTATTTGTTTTTTCAATGTATACAAATTTAAACAAAGTGGAATTGAAAGTGAAGTGAATCAACATGTTAGATAGTAAGAAATTAATTTAACTTCTAACTGAATAACAATAACATCACTTACACTTCAAAATATATTGCAAATAACTGTCAACTACGGACTATACATAATAACTTAGGTGTTTATAAGAGAATCACGGCAACATGAAGTAGCTTTTGTCGGCTTTGTTTACAGTATTTTAACGCCATCCATAAACGACTTTAAACATTTCTCATCACTAAAATAACCACATTATTCTCCCAATTAAAATGAATATAATAATATGACCTAGCGAATAGAACTTGTTTTTGCCGATAAGCGTTGGACAGAAAAATCTTCCGTGGTGGCTTACTGCAACTTAAACCAGCTTCATGCAGGTGATATCGCATTGTTTGTAAGCACACATATCATTATGTGCTGATGTAGGTATGCGGGTGGATAAAAACGGATTAGTCCCGTAAACGGCCTTGCCACGATGTCGTGGTAACGAGCCGAAGAATTCGCCTTCGGTTTTGGCCCACATCGATGATGGTCTATTTCTCCAGAATGCGCACTGATGGACACATAACTGCACGGTTCTCCTTAAGTCATTCACTGCCGGGCCAAAAATGTTGAAGGTAAAACCTCCACTAAGGTCGGTCACCGGTGACCTACATGGCGTTCAACGTGTTAATGAATAAAAACAAAATAAAATTTAAAATAATGCAGATAAACAATGGTGGATTGGTGGATAATTAATCATAGATAAATTAACCAACTGTCTTATATTGCCTCATAATGTAATAAAAGTTAATACCGTTATTTATTTATTAGATAAATAATAAACGTGTTACATGACTATTTTATTTATACATCATTTAAAAGTTTTTCTTTATTTCGACTAAAAGTTATACGTTAGACAAAAACAGACTGGCCTAAGTAAGTAAATTTTATCAGAATCAAATTCTGATATATTTAAATATTATTTTACATTAATTTAGTCATAGGTCAACAATGAAAGGTGAGATAAGTTAAGAATTTGAGTTGGAATATTACTAACGTAATGAAAACGGGTGCGCCAAAGTTCACCTAAATTCTTAACTCCGATAATTGGAAATCCGAAAATGTTCTTCCTAACATTTTTCATCCTAACAATCACAATTCCTAACTACTCTGTCTCTAATGTTCATAATCCGAAGCATTCAACTTCATAATGTCAGTAGCAATAAACATCTATTATACTTTTATTTGTTTTCCTATATTTTCTCAACATAACCATCTTTTACACTATTATTCAAAGTCATATCTTTTTTGTTTAGATTTCTTTTTATTCATAATAATCAGTACTATATACATTAATTTTGCGTAACTTTATTTTCACATAACATGTATAACGGTGTCCCCTTGTTTCGCAGCCAGAAACTTCATAGAATTTCATTTTCCAGAAAATGTTTCATATCATATTTCATATTCTCTTTCTTGTTATTCTTCTTTCGTGTTTATTTCGACTATTATTGTTTCAAAGACTATTTACTTCAATGAAACATATTTCACAGAAACACAATTCAATTAATTTTTATTCTCATTTTTTTGTTTAACAAACTTATCAAACAGTAGAATTATTTTTTAACGAATATTGTTTGTTCAGTGTATTTTTCATGGAATTTATTTCAACGAAAATATATATAAATAGACAATAACTAAAATATTGTCTTAAAAAGTAAATATGTTGTGCTACAAAAGTTAATGACAGAAACGAATCGCTGCGAAACCGACTCCACGTAGTCTTGTCTGCCCTACCCCTAGAGTGTAATTTAAAACTGCGTAGGCGCGGAGGGGCGAGGCGGCCCGCGAGCTGAGGAGCAGGTGGTCTTAAGCTTCGGCTTGCTGGCCGGCTTTGCCGGCCAGCCTCAGCCGCGGCGGCGGGCGTGAATACCATCTGCGACGATAAGCTCGCGTGGGACCGCCGGAGCCCCGCAACGCCGGAGCCGTGACAGAAATCATGCCTGCTGCATGTTGCATGCTCGCTTGCATGTTGCATGGTTGCTTGCATGATGCATGCTTGTTTACACGCTGCATGCTTGCTTGCACGCTGCATGCTTGCTTGCTTGCATGCTGTATGGTTGCTTGCGCGCTGCATGCTTGCTTGTATGCTACATGCTTGCTTGCCGGCTGCATGCTTGCTTGCACGCACGCGCAGTAGGTTTGTACTTAGCAATAGACACAACTCAGTACGTTATGTAAAGCTTATCGCCAAATAATAATCATACCCTCAAATTAAAACTATAAATATCATCTTCTACCCACAAATATTTTTTATTACACTTGGTAAATGTTTCTTTCCGAGTATGAGTAAAAATATTATGGTAATTATGTTTAGGGACAGAAGCGTTATGATAAAAAACAGTAGGAGTTTAAATATATTTACATTAATGATATTATTAATAACAATTTTCGGAAACATGAGTGTTATGAACATCGCCGGTAGCACTACAAATAGTATGAATAAAAACTTTAGGATGAAAAATTTTAGGAAGAGTGATCATTCGGATTACAAATCCTTAGGAAGTACAATTTCGGGTAAAGAACTTTAGGTGAGCCAATATGGACCCAATGAAAACATTGTCACGAGTAGCTTTGTTACTCACCGATATTAATAATCACCTTGCAATTTCACTAATGAAAACGTTTTGCTCATGCAAAACAATGAATTGCGTCTTGTTGCATGGTTGGAAGAAGTTCAAGCACAATTGGACCACAAACAAAGAACGCACAGAAATATGAGTGTTCATCTATATACTTAGGATTGCAATTTATATTCGTAGACTGACAACTAAGAATGCTCATTTTTTATAAACTAAGGTGAAAGTAAAAAAAAAATAAACAAACATTGTGGGTAGTTATATCCTAAACGGTCAAAATAAATTGGCTGAGAGGTCTCAAACGTTATTTTACTCATCTGTGAACGGAATTGAATTGTTAGCAATTCAACTAGGTAATGAAAGTTTTACGAAAATTATGATTACAAAACAAAAAGAATGTATTGCAACTGAGACTTCCTAATAACTAACCAGATACGTTAGCCACTGCTCCAAACCTGTTACAACGTTTAGTTGCGAAATATTATATAACTTATTCAATTACACAGATTAATGATGACATACATACATTGATATTATAGTTACTGCTTCGTGACGCAACATACGCACACTAATAAAAAGCAGAACTCGTTCGTTTTATTTAACGTTTGTGTATGTAACTCTTCATACCGCGTGTGCGTGCACTATGTAAACTAATTAGGTTGTTCGACTGTACATGATTACGTCGTTATAACAAATCTCGACATCAGAACCATAAGGTCGGATGTCCCATTTTTGCAAAAATCGTATTTTAACTGAATCTTTATTAATTTTTTTTTCTCTTTCTTTTTGTTTAGGCAACATATTTGTATCTCCCTTTAATAACATTTTCGTTTACGTCAAAGTAGTCGGATATCCACCATACATTAGAACCAATGAGTCTGATCTTCATTTGAAATTCTATGGTCGTGAGTAAAATTACCAGAATATTATTTTTGCAGTATCATGTAAAGATAAGTCAAAAAATAAATGTAATTTGTAGGTCTCGTATTAACAACATACCTTGTAGCTCGGATATTATTCAAGTTCATAAAGTCATTAACTAACAACAGTCTTTATGGCTCGGAGCATAAGTGACAAGATTCACTGAAAAAGAGATAGCACTATAATTATGACTGCGTGGGACAGAGATAAATCATAAACATGCGACGTCACCTCTCCTTCCGCGAGCTGTTCGTCTGCGTCGGAATTGTTTTCGCATTTGTAAAATGCTGCGGCGACTTGTAGGATCTCTCGTTTCGATAGGTTTTTAGATAATTATTTTATGTGTGAATAATCGCATCCGAAAAATATTACATAAATTGAAAAACAGAGATGACGCTGTCCAAGGTACGAAAATACTATCATTACTATTGAAAGTAGGTATGGAAGAAGCATGAACCCCATGAAAGGACATAGACTTTTTATCTGACTTCGACTTCGTAAGCAACCGCGATAAGTGACATTAACTAGTTTAATATACTTTATAAATGTAACTATAACTACAAATTTTGTTCTTACTTTTAATAATTCAACAAATAAATTAGGTACGTATCCGCTTTTTTTTAGGCTCATTGTCACCAGCAAGACTCGGTGATTTGGATAGCGAAGACAGTGTAGGAGATAATGATTATATTCCCAGTCTATCTTCTTCGGATTCCGATATTGGATATGAGCAAAAAAGGGATAAAGAGAAACGTTTTTCAACCGACTTCAAAAAAGAAGGAGGTTCTAAATTCGACTGTATGTTGTTTTTTTTTATCAATTGATAGGCATACGTTTGACCACTATCTCACCTGATGGGAAACGATGATGCGGTCTAAGATGGAGCACGCTTGCCTAGAAGTAACCTATTCACTCTTGACTCAAAGACTCCCAGGTTGTAGCTATCAGGAAACACAGACTCAGGTAGGGAATTCCACTCCTTAGCAGTACGCACAATGAATGTGTTCCCAAAACGTTTTGTGCGTGTGGGTGGGATGTCCACCATGTACCCGTGGCGCATCGCCGTACGTCTTGTGGTCCCATGATGAAACGGGCTCGGCAGAATTAAATTATGCAATTCTGTCGCACACTCCTCAAAATGCAACCGATAGAAAACCGGCAGGCCAGTAACTCGGCGTCGATGCCCAAGACTTTGGAGCTTTGACTCGACGAGCCTATCATTGCCAATGATCCTCTTGGCTCGTTTCTCAATTGTCTCTAGGGCATCAAGCTGGCAGATCCGTCCCAAAGATGAGAGCGGTACTCCATACACGATCGAACTTGCGCTTGATAAAGTTTAAGCAGCTGTTTCGGCGTAAAGTCTCACCTTTGCTAGGATTCCCAACTTTTTGGCAGCCACTTGAGCCTTTGCCTCTATGAAAGGGCCAAAATTGAGGGTAGATGTTAACGTAACACCAAAAAGCTCAAGTCGGTCAGTTATCGGCACGGTTACACCTCGGAAAGATGGAGCTGGGTGGAATTGGCTCCTTTTAGCGGAAAAGAGACACGATTGGGTCTTAGCAGCATTGAACTTGACCAGATTGGCATCACCCCATTCAGAGACAGCCTGTAAGGCCAAGTTCAAGCGCTCAACCATTGCTTCCCGGAGAGACTGGATCTGCGACCCACCAGCTCGTGCGTCGGACACGTATCTCTCAGCGACAGTGCTGTCGTCTGCATACTCAAAGGTACCGGGTTTTAGCAGATCATTAATATACAGCAGGAACAATGTTGCCGAGAGCACCGACCCCTGAAGAATCCCGGCATTAATATCCAGTAGTCCGGACGAGCAGCTATCTATGATCTGCAAACATTAGCTGTTTGGATACCTGAACAGTTCCATGACTATTATTATATTTATAAAAACCTACCACACCAAGAAGAAGCCTGTGATTTTCCAGAAAATAATGAAGAGTGAGATTTGTTTCGATATTATTATTATTTTAAATCGTTCTAAGAATATTTTTAAAATGTTTTGGTTTTTGTTTTTTGGTGTAGTTGTGATCTCAAACCTGTTGTGTCAACACTAGAATAGCAGGTACTTATTATGTAGTTATTCTTTTTTTACAGCTAACTAGTTGTACAATTTAGTTTTTTTCTCTTTGATTTTTTGTTGCTTGAGAGCTCTCTTTTATTAGAAAAACTGATTGAGATTGATTGATTGATTCCGATCATCAATCAAACTGATATAAAAATAATAATTTCATTTACCTACCTACTCCAGTGGAATTATTAGATTTAAGAGGCTAATAGGACCTATTTAACAATAGACTGTATACCAATCAAATATACTTAGAGCCAAAGAGTCTGATCTGGGGCGAATTAAGGCTTTATGTTCGACGATATTAAAAGTATTTTCAGGTATATACGAGTCAAATAGTTTTATAATTAGATAAGTCCTATTTATCATTTTTTTTTAGAGAATGTAAAGTCCGATTTAGAGATACGTAACAAAATTCGTAATTAAAAAGATCACTGCCCCGAACCATAAAGTCTGATGTTAACATAAATAATGTATTATTTTTATGCGCGTCATTTTTTTTTGTTAGACAAATGGTCGGATGTAAACATCATCCAGTATATTTATGAACCTAAATAGTGAATATTACGAGCCATACGGTCTGATTTCAACATAATAGATCCATTTACATAAGATTCTTAGAGGCATATGGTATTTAGTTTATAAGGAACTTTTTCACTGTAGATCGTCCTTAAAAAATGGGTCTGATGTACCTACCCTCGGATATAAAAATAAGGTTCCTTCCGGATTTATTGGGAAAACTGGCATAAAAACCGGCAACGTCTATTCTCAAATAACCAAGCATAAATAGTGACGGCCTTGTACCCCCAAATCTTCAAAATTACAAAACAAAAAAATATTTTAAATGTTTATTTTTGCTCTCCTGTAAAATTGCAAAAATGGATATCAGACCAAATGGCTCTGATGTCGAGAAATATTCCTCCAAATATTTTCAATACATAGGTATCTTGTGGATAATATCTAGGTTCCTATGTAACGAAAAAAAAAGCTTTTTTTTTTAAACTGTAAACGTCTGAAAATCAGCTTTTTTGCTCAATTTTTATCTGAACGTTGGCCGTTAATAATGCAGTCATACATTGAAAAAGTAAAACAGCTTCACAGAATCCTTGTACATGTAATGGAGATTCTAATTTACAAAATTTTTTACCATAACTTGTTTTTTCAAATACACATATTTCCTCGAACAAGTTTTGTAAAATCTCCGTGCGCCAATTTTCGTGCGATGTAATCGCGTTCTCACTCACTCGTTTGTTTTCTAACATTGCGTTGGTTGAAAAAAAAAAAAAAAATATATATAGTCATGCACGCGTTGAAGTAAAATCGTTGGGGAAGGGACCTATGGGGAAGCGCCAAGGTAATCCTTAAAATTTAAATTTTCTAGGTATGGTATTAAAAAAATAGATGCAGGCGTAACAAATATGTCTTTCAACAATAACGTCCTTCCCCCTCCCCTTCTACATGTGTAACCTGTGGGAAAAGTTTACTCGTGAACAGCAAAACACATATTTGTTACTCTCGCGTTTAAGTTTTTATATAACTACTAGCGGGCCTGGTAGACGTTGTCCTGCAACCCGACTATAGCGCCACCTGCCGGATCCAATTGTGAATCTAAACCATTCTCGAATCCACTGGAACACACACTGACAAATTCATCAAAATCGATCCAGCCGTTTAGGAGGAGTTCACTTTCATACACACTGCACAAAAACAAAAAAAAATCCATCCATCATTTTTTTTTTCCTATTTTTTTCTGAATGGCCATAAGTTCTACTATAAGCCATTTCAAGGTTATCCATTAATTACCGGGCACCCTGTATATAGGTAACTAAATTCAGGGCTAAAAATTGCAAAAAACGTAAGAAAATTTGAATTTTGCGACATAACCTGGCGCTTTCACCATTACTCGTTCACTGCGCTACGAGATCTAATGGTTCTCGTACGGTTGGAAGCTAGTTGTTTTACAGGCAAACAAAATCATCTTTCTACTACAACACGTGCTTAATATAAAAAAAATATATATTCTTAGTGTAGTAGAAAGATGAATATTTTTGCCTGTAAACCAAACAGCTTGTTCGACCGTACGAGTCTTCCACTCAGTGCAGAAGCGAAATTGTATGTCCATCCCATTCATCCAAGGGCGTTGCGCGATCTAAATCGTCTCGTAATTTTGAGATCCTAAGGTTCACGTGATTTTGTTTTTGTGCGTTTGTTTCCATTTTTTGTTTGATAGTCGGACGAGCTCACATTTATTTTATCATATCATGTCTATTATCAACCGATAAACAAAAATATATTTTGAGCTATTTTCATAAAAATATTTTGGGTTTAATGTTCAGACAGTTCGTACGACATCTATAGAATCTCATCTCGTTATGAGGAGAAGACAATAACGAGTTATTTTAGACTCCGTGACGGTACGGGTAGCGTAAATCGGGTATATTTTGGAGAGCTTACTTTGGGATTACACAATTTAATTGTCCCATTCCCATTCCACCATCGGACGAGCAGAGATACGGTTAAAGTTCTACTGTCTCGAAACCAAGCGCTTTTCTTCCACATTTATTGTGCGAACTGGCAGACTGGAATTCACTGCGATAAATATAATCTGGGTACCTTCAAGGCACGACTGAACCGGTTTATTCTAGGCAAACATACTCCACCTTAGACCGCATCATCACTTTTAGCAACCATACGCGATCCAGTTTACCGTCAAGTTTGCAGCGCGCTTGAACTGGCGTCCGGTAAACTTGATGGTGTATGTCTAATATTGTCTAACATTATGGCTGTAATGATTATAAATAAAGAATATATTTTTTATGATTTAATTACAAATATATAGTTTTCAGACTTTTCTCTTTTATGGAGAAACTACGAACGAGCCAATTAGTATCTAGTTGTCTACTCTATCAATGCAGATTTTTTTTCAACCGACTTCAAAAAAGGAGGAGGTTATCATTTTTTTTTTTTTTTTTTTTTTTTTTTGTATATATTTGTTACCTGATTTGTTTGGAGTGGGTGAACCGATTTTGATGATTCTTTTTTTATTTGAAAGCTAGTGCTTCCCGTGTGGTCCCATTGGATTTGGTCCAGTTCTGACAATGGCATCCATGAGAAAACCGTATAAGTCTTAAATTTGCATAAGTGTATGCGCGATTTGTTACGCGATTTCTTCGGCAAACGTAAACCGATTTTGAAAATTCTTTTTTTTATGGATAGGGTATGCTTCAGGCTTTAAGAGCGCCCATCCCGTCATATTTTCCATACAAACGCTCGTACGTGATTACGGCGTTATAACCAATTATTTTCCAAATATTTTTAACACACAGGTATCTTGTGGTTTAAATCTAGGTTTGTATGAAGCCAAAAACAAACTTTTTTGAGAAACAAATTCAGTAAACACGTGCGAAAATCAGTTTTTTTGCACAATTTTATCTGATCTTTGGCCGTTCATAATGCACTCATTACTCATACATTGAAAAAGTAAAAAAAACACCTTCATAGCCTCCCTTGCACATTTAATGGAGATTCTAAATTACAAACATTTTTACTAAAAACTTGTAAGGCTTTTTTAAAAACACGTATATCCTGGAACAAGTTTTGTGAAATTTCCGCGCGCCAATTTTCCTGTGATGTTATCGCGTTCTCACTCACTCGTTTGTTTTCGAGCTTTGCGTTGGTTGAAACAAAAAATTGTTCAATCACGCTCGCGTTGAAGTTCGTTCGATGGGGAAGGGCGCTCTTAAGTGTCATATGCAATGTGTGGCGAGGCCTCGATTATTGCAGATGTCTACTTACAACTTAGGGTCCCACGACCATACAATACTGCGCACGTGGGCGAGCTTTTGTATGGAATTCAGACTGATCTTCCGATTTCATTATTGGACAGAGTGAAAATGGCACTAGATTACATAGAAAGTCATTGCCTTAGAAAATAAAGTCATTACTTTTGGCTTTTAGATTTGCCTAGCCAAAAGTAATTACTGATTTTCGGCAGGTGAATTAACAAAAAAAAAAAATGGTATGCTCAGTTTCCTATTTTCAATATTATATTTTTACACTCTGTTTATGGTTATACAAAATATATATTGGTGGACAATTAATTAGGGACACGATTCTAGTACTAAATAAGAAATATTGTTCTTGGCCTCAAATATTCTATATTCACGAGCTTTTATTCTTATAAGTTGATATGGTAGTCTAAAATCTTAAATACAAGTATGGATAATATGTTAAAGTAAATTGAGCAAATGGCTTATTCATTTATATCATACAGAAACTATCATAAAAGAAAAATTGTTAAAACAACTTTAGGTACCGTCAACAGCTGTAACATTGCCTACACTCCATAAAGCTCAATTATTGCCGCTGAGAAATGTTTTTGCTGTGTATGGTATTACTAAAAGCAAGTTGGCTATCGATATGGCAAAAACCATTTCTCAGCGGCAATAATTGAGCTTTTTGGAGTGTAGGCAATGTTGGGCGTGTAGGCAATGTTACAGCAGTTGACCGGTAATTCTACATTTTTATTAGATAGTACTAATTACTATTTGCTGCCGCACACTTTTGCACCGCTGGACAACTGCTTAGCAGCGAAATAGTACGCCTAGGAGAACATGATTGTCTTCTTGCAATAAATATTTACAAGCAGCAATTATCAAATTTATAAACAGTTCGTTCATTTAAGATTACTATAACTACACCATCTCATATAATTATGGTACTAGTGTCCTTAATTAGCTGTCCACCACTGTATATGACATAGACAATATTTTTATAATGGTTTCTATAAATGGAAATATTTCAGGTAAGTTAATGTGTCGCGCTTGTCATTTGGCCACGATCGGAGCAGCGACGGGGCCGGGCCACTCGCCGGCGCCTCATCTCTCCCCCGCTTCTTATCAGTACATGGGCTGAACTTCATTGTTTTGGCGGCGTCTAGCGTTAAAACAATTAGATTACATTAGAATGTGTACAAGACAGGCTAATATTTCTGTTATCCAAGTATGTGCTCAAAAATGAATATTTATAGCCAAGGATGCATCTATTAGCATTTAATGTAATTAGCTTTAATTTACGTAATATAAGTTATGATGACATTTTTACATGTGTTGTTACAATTAATAAGATACATAATTCAAGATGATGTGATTAAATGTTAACAAAATGTTATTATACTTATAAAATCTATCATTTGATAAGCAATACATACAGGAAGAATTGGATAATGTAAGATATTTGTTAGAGGTTATTCAGATGTAAGTATGGTTATATTTTATGAGCAGACTTTATTTTATAGCAACAAATAATAATTAGAAAATAATGAAAAATGTGATTTGTTTTAGCCAAGAACAGGTTTGCCTATTATGTTTTGTGATATTCAGTAACTTTACTCATAAAGTGATAATACTTCAATAATTATGAGGGCACTATCAAAAGAATTGATACATGAAAAGTGATAAATACATCTTAATAAGGAATTGGTTTTAATAAATTATTAATATTATATCTGGTTTCATAAATTAATTTAAGTAGCTTAACGTCGTTGATACTGCAATCCGTGTAACTAAAATTGTGAAGTACCGCAAATTTCAACCTTAAGTCTAATTATTGAAAGTGTACATTCGCGGTATTTCGAAATGTTAGTTACGCGGAACTGCAGTATCAATGACGTTGGCTTTGTAAATGTGTACCGGATAGGGTTCTTCAGAGCTGAAACTGCATGGAGATTGTTTACTATCACCACACAAATTCAATCTTTCCCTTACACATGGTAGGTACACAAAATAATACATGTTGAAACCCCCAAATATTATGGCTGCTAGTTGATTTGAAATGCATTTATTAATTTTACACACTGGACAGCACTCGTGGTTAGTGTGTATACTACATCATTATAATATATGTAGCTAACCTTATCTAAAGGGCCCCCTGATATTAACAAATGTAGGTATACTTATAAATGTGTTTGGTCACAATTTTGGACAAAGGCGCGCAATAAAACATTCCAGTAATGTGCTGTCTTGTTTTGTACTTAATATACTTAGGTTAAGCTGTTTTTATATGTACATTTTGCTGAAAAATGTTGTGATTATTATGTAATTAGCTATTTTATATGAAATAAACATGATTTCGTTATGTAGTCTTTTTATATTTAAGTAATAAATATTTCAAAATGAATAACTGTATATCATTAAAAATCCTAGGGCCTATTTCATCACAACTAATCATTTGGATTTTGGATTTTACCCGGAAAAAACCCACAAGTTGGTAAATTCGAGCGAAAATACCCGATTGGGAAAATATTCGAGATTTTTCAATTTTTGCTTATGTAGCATTTAGATACACATATATTAAATAATACATAGTTTACTACTATTAGTTAGAGCTTATCTTAATTGAGATGACGCACTCCACTACCACATTTTGCGTACATAAGCAAATTTAAAGTATGGATAATTAAGGGTCACGTCATTTCAACTTAGATAGGCTATACTGCTAGTTAGTTAACCTTCTGACCGCCACAGTCATGTATGTACAAACCAAAATGTGCCCAGCACGCCACGGTCTCGACTACATGACAGACTTCTATACGTATTTTAATAGAGTAGTAATTCGTAGTTTCACGCCGAGGGCACGCTTTTGCTTTTTTGATGTGGCGGTCAAAGGTTTAATAAATAATTGTGATTGTCTGTTTTGTTTTATTTTTTTTATGCATAAACATGTTTTACAATCCGACTGGTAGTTCCACAGATTATCGCGTGTAAACAAACAGAAAATCTCCAGCTTTATTGTAGTATTGTAGATAGTGAAAATACCCGCTTATTGGGTATTTTCCCGTATAAATTCCCGGTTTTTTCCCAAATAGGAAATAACCTGGGTATTCCCGTCGGGTTTTTTCCCACCGCCCATCTTTATTTGGTATACACCTTGACTCCGCGCAAACCACCAACGACAGCCACCGTTAGCTGGCGACAAGCTGTTTACATAATTTTCAACGCGTTTTGTATGGAACCACCGCAAACGTGTAGCGAGTGGCATCCACTCGTGCTTTAGTGTCTGCGACATGGCACCGGTGGCGGCCACTCGCTTCTTAAGGGGCTATTAAACGACTTTTACAGATTTTAAACTGACAATCACGTCAAAATGTGCAGTGTAAATGATTTGAAAAAAATATATGTTAAACTAGAACATTCGCTTAATCATATAGAAAGTGAATATTTTTGATTAAGTTCATATTAAATAGTTTAATTAACTCGTGAAGTTGTGTCTGACGCGGACAAAACATTGACAATCACACAAAATCTACCAGGTATAATTAAACGAAACTTACACTATCTTACAGACAATTTTATTATCTATCTTTTGATATACGCCTTTTTCTTAATTTTGAAAGAATACTACTTTTATTTAATTTTTTCGACTAAATTTAGAGAGTTTTGGACGCAGACTGCGTCCGTTCTGCATCAGTTCTGCGTCCAAAACTCGCAAAGTTTAGTCGAAAAAATTAAATAAAAGTAGTATTCTTTCAAAATTCAAAAAAAGGCGTATACTAAAAGATAGATAATAAAATTGTCTGTAAGATGGTGTATGTTTCGTTTAATTATGCTTGGTAGATTTTGTGTGATTGTCGATATTTTGTCCGCGTCAGACACAACTTCACGAGTTAATTAAACTATTTAATATGAATATAATAAAAAATATTCACATACTAAATGATAAGGAGAATGTTCTAGTTTAACATATATTTTTTTCAAATTATTTTCACTGCACATTTTGACGTGACTGTCACATTAAAATCTGTAAAAGTCGTTTAATAGCCCCTTAAAAGGGTTATTACACTATACAATTTGTAGAAAATCTATTTAGGAACCAAAGTTGTTAGCTAGTGATCACTGATCACACTCCACTAAATTGAATTCTAAACTGAAGCAATTAGGGAATGCAATCTCGTTCTTGCGAGATCTCGGGCTTTTTTAGCGAGATTGATCTCGAACGAAAAAAGGGCGAGATCTCGCGAGTTTAACGAGATTCGTTCTTGCGTTACGTTCGAACAAATCTTTCATTTGATTGGTATAGGTAGTTTGTTAATTAATCTGTAATTTCTAATAGTCTGACTAATTGGTATATTTTGTTAATTAATCTGTAATATCTAATGGATATACCGAGTAGATATTTATTTATTTAAAGGAACTCTAACGACTTATCCACTAATAACATACTTATCGAGGCAAACATTTGTTAGGATTATGGTGGATTTGTCACATAGAGGAGTACACAGCACTCACATAGACGTTGTACTAACTTTAACAAAATACAATCAAAATAGAAAAACACAATGATCAAGAATACAAAATACAAACAATAATATATGAGAGTTGTTAATGAGTGCAATTCTATATAATAATAATAATGGTAAGAGAGCAAAAATACGGAAAAAGGACAAATATTGAGATACCTACTCATGAGATGATTCGTCGCTAGACTATAGTTTTCTGCGAAACTGGGAAAATGTATCAG
Source organism: Charanyca ferruginea (assembly GCA_947361185.1). Taxonomy (NCBI): domain Eukaryota; kingdom Metazoa; phylum Arthropoda; class Insecta; order Lepidoptera; family Noctuidae; genus Charanyca; species Charanyca ferruginea. The sequence goes on from OX376057.1 coordinate 15,787,771, forward strand.
AGAAGATATCGATGTTTCTGCAGGCGCCGATTTTGTTGAAGTTAGCCATCAATCAATTCCTAGGGGCAGTGCGACACAAGGTTTGGTTTCTGATGAAGATGTACTGAAGGTATTTATTTTTTAGATATAGTTTTATTTAATTGATAATAATATCTCAGTCAATGATATTATATTAAACAGATATGTTATGAGCGCCCAATTTTGAAGATTCAAAAACGTCCTAATTGGGACGTATTGTCTGCGTCACGCATGGTAACGAGTGGTACGCTTTGTACTAGCAGCTAAAAAAATAAAAATATGCTATTTCGTGTATTTAGAAAGTGTACCAATTATGATACCAAATTTAATAAAGCACAAGGGATCTCATACCACACGTAACTACACAATATACATCGATTTATTGATATATTTCAATTATTTTCCTAATAATCTTATATTTGGAGGTTAGAAAAAAGAAAGAAACGGAAATAAATTTTTTCACGTGAGTAAGACAAGGACTCATTCACTCCGGACATAGAATAAAAGTACAGATGCGATATCGTAGGCAGTAAAGTCATTGTTTACCCACAGTTCTGTTTTTCTTTTTTCTAACCTTGTAATATTTAATTATTTTGTTTTATTTAATCATTTATATACCTAATTAGAAATTAAACAATATGATAACAGATATTTATTATCCTTTCTTCGTTAAGGTTATCCAATGAGATCTGGCTTCAAGAATGGATCGCATTTGTTCGTAATCAAAGAAATGAATTTTATTACAAAATAAATATTTTCTACTCTATATATTATCATATATACATTCTATTATACCTTTAGTCCTGTTTATTAGTTGTTATAGGTACAAACCGCGTGTATAAATGTAATCGCGGTTTGTACCTTCTGTCTCGTTAAATCTGTTAGTCTATGATCGTTCGTTGTTCGTTTACATTCACGCGCAACTGACAACACTAACTGTCTCTTTTTTTCTTGTTGGTTTTTTCAAGCCATCCCTTTTCAACATTTTGACTTGTAGTGAATTGTAAAATGAATGAAAAGTGTATATGAGTGCAGCCGCTGCTGCGCGGAACACTTTTTTCGTTTGTTTTGTGAGGGTATAACATATCTGTTTATTAGAATATCATTGATCTCAGTTTAATAGTCAACTCAACTAAGATAATAAATTTCATTTTTTTTGACTTCTCGTTGTTTTGCTTGTTAAAAAAGAACTGTTTTATTACTAATAGATTTTTGTTTGATATTAGAAGAGAAGACTGGTTGTTTCTTTCATTTGTTATTTGATAGATACGTACGTCAAAGTTTACTACTTAGAAGTTTATTAAAAAATTATAGACAAATACGTCAAACAATGTTTGATAATGGAAGTCTATTGAAAAAATTCGTGAATATAAATGTTTATGTTATAATACCTACTTTTAATTTTCATTATTTTTTTCCTAATTTATTCAAATATTGTGATTATTTGCAAAAAAAAAAAACAAAACTGGCAATCTCGCGAGATCTCGAAATGGGCGATATCTCGCAGTATTGTTAGGTATTCATAAACTCGCGGGATCTCGCTTGAGCCCCAATCTCGCGAGATTTGCATTCCCTAGAACTAATTTAGAATTCAATTTAGTAATCCACCAATTTGCACCAGATCCCTGCCGATTTCCTAAATAGATTTTCTACGAATTGTATAGTGTAATAAGCCTTTAAGTCACTCCTGCGCCGCCGCTGCGCCCCCCTTTTACCCTCCCTTTCAGTTATGCGCTAAGCGTCCAACGCAATAGGATAATATGAAGTTATTATGGAGCAGCGTGCAGCATGCATTAGATATTGATGCATTTACTAGTGGCGGCCACCGAACACTCGTGGTAGCCACCGACCACCTACGTTTGGTCGGTACCAAAACACTGCGCGCGGCAACCACCGGCTGCTGTGGTCGGAGGCCTGTTTGTGCAGAGCCAACTTAACATTTTCCCATGAAATTTAGGGTCTTATTTAACCTTTTAACCGCTTACGTCGGATTAATCCGACAAATATTTTTGTGGCCATTACGGCAGCGTCTTATATTTACGACCAAATAAAAGCTCGTTAAGACTGCTTTTTTTATTTCATTACGCTGTATTCTATCAAGAAGATGTTTTTAATAGGTAAATAGTTTAAAGTAATCATTTACAATTTAATAATGTACATATTTCAACCGCGCGGCCAACTTTAAAAATTTGATGAAACTTTGATAGGAATTAGTGGTAATTTGTTACAATACACACCTGACACGTCTTTTCCTGAATTTGTTGCAAAAAAAACTAAGACGCTATGACCAAAAATAGTTGGCCGCTAGAACCGCCACTTGCCGTAGTCATCGCCAGTGATTACACAGAAACTAAATAATGCAGATAGGCGAATGATACATCTAAAGAAAGGTGGTCTTAATTTGTTGTATTTGTTGCAAAAATAAAAAACGTCAAAACGTAAATAAATAAAAAGTTATGCAATTTTTAGTTTCCAGGTGATATGTAGGTAGGTTCGCCATAAATATCAAATTAATAGAGGTTTATGTGCAATGTGTGTGTGTGTGTGTGTGTGTTATGGACAATAGGGAATATGCATTATTTTATTTCTTAAATTAATCATTTACATCTTTATAACATAGAAAAAAATATGAACAGGCGTGAAAATCGACAAATTATTTTTCAAGTGAAATTTAAAACATTGAATAAATTTGAGCCGTTCAGACGTCACAATTTGGCGCGCCATTTTGATGAAGTCGTTGGTTATGTCCCGTGTTTGTTTACTATGGCGTTTCAGTTACTTGATACTTAATTTCAGTTTTTATTGCTATACCTACAAATCATGGAAGAAGTTAAAAAATCTTCTTACAGGTATTGTATGGTACCGAAGTGTAAATACACTATTATTAGTACTCCCGATAAAGTGTTTTTTTCGTATTTCACGGGATATTATTATTACTTCCCATACAAATGTATAATGATACTAGCTTTTGTCCGCGACTTCGTCCGCGTGAATGTCGGTTATCGCGGATGCAGATGAAGTCGCGCATTAAAAAGTATAATAACCCCCAGGGTTCAAGCTATTTATACATATAGTATACAACATTTCATCAAAATTGGTTCAGCCGTTTCAACGTGAAAACGTAACAGACAGTAACTTTCGCATTTATAATATTAGTATAGAAGTATGAATTAATGAAGCAAGACCCAGCACTTTTCGTATTGAAAAATGTGCTGATCATCAAACAGAGCCCTGCATTTCTTATATTGAAGCTAAATTACAAAGTGACAAAGCTAAACAAGTCAATATTTAACCGAAGTACAGAAGTAAAAGTGTCAATGTAAATATAGCTACCTACTGAAAAGAAAGATGAAGGACTGTCACCATTAAGTACTTCTTCACCACACAAGATCGAAACTTCACCAATAAAACTATCTGTTTTAAAAAGACAATTGTTCGCTGATAACCCGGCTGATAGTACTTTTAGATCATCTTATTCTTCTTTTACATCCGCTGATTATACATCTAAGTTGTTCATCTGAGCTAAGTTCAGTGCAAGATGATTCAGAGGACGAGAAACATTTTAAAAACGTAATGTGTAGTAGGTAGCATGCTAACTACTATTGAAAAAGAGCCAAAAATGTTGCTAGGAGTACCTACCTAAACAATATCATTTAATAAAACTTTTAAGTCATAATATCCCAATTCCTACTATACGTATACTAAAACCCTCAAGAAAATTAAATTAAATGAGTCCTTTAGCATTTGGGAACATTACGCGAAACTCGGCGCAGAGGGCGCCACTAGCTCATTCCGTAAATCATAACCTCGTATTCTTGTTTTAATATGTTATTAATTGTAATAACTAGGTATATTGTGAAAATATATCAAAGTTTTGCTTAATCTTACTTACCTAACTGTACTTTAACCATAATATAGCGTCCTACGACTATTTGAAAGTGGATTCTAGGTTATGCTCAAAATAAAATAATATTTGGTTGTCTTACATGATAAATGTGAACGTCATTCTGTAAATGTGAGTTTCTCACCTGAATACTTAACCTGAACATATTTTAGAGTGATTTTTAGCTGCTTCCCAATGTTTCCGAACATTTTCTTCTTTTGGAAATGAATAATTCCCTTCATTTCTTCATCTAAATACACAGCACTGATGCATTATTGTATAATATAACACACTTCCCAATTTTGAACTCAATTAAAGGCAAAATTTCACGCTTTGAACGACTCGTCGATAAACTGTTTACGGACTATGCTAGTGCTGCACTCTGGTGCCAGAACATTGCAGTAATATCCCCTGTTGGATAATCACAAAATTTCTAAAAGTATACTTCATATACCTACATTTAAATTTTTTTTATGCTGACATGTCATCGTAAGTGCATCAAAATTTTCGGTAGATTGTCCGATTGTGCTTTGACAAAACCAGTTTCTGTCATCGTCCTAGATTGACTACCAATATTATATTCACAATAATCACACAGGAATACAGTTTTGAACAATTTTTCTCACAAACACTAACAGTATGAATATTGTCGCCGACGCCGATAAATCCAATGACTGACGTGACCATTGACGTCACTTTTCGTTTCGACCGACGCGACGTTATGAAAGTTTGAATTTCCCTCCCTTAATTTTCAATTTTTATATATTTTCTGGGTTTAAATAATAACTAAATAAACAAAATACCTTGTATAATGGCAAAGACAATAAAGAATCTAGAAAAAAATAATTGAGACAAATTTAAATTATATGCATATTCCCTATTATTTGCAAATTTGATGCAGTCAATAAACAGGAAAAGAAAAAGAGTAAATAATACAAAAAAAAAAAACAAAAAAAAAATAGTTTGGAAAAGTAAATATTAAATAACTTTTTATTTATTTACGTTTTGACGTTTTTTATTTTAGCAACAAATACAAAAAATTAAGACCTTTATTTTGATGCATCATTCGCCTATCTACATTATTTAGTTTCTGAGTAATCACAGGCGATGACTACGGTAAGTGACGGTTCTAGCGGCTAACTATTTTTGGTCATAGCGTCTCAGTTTTTTTTGCAACAAATTCAGGAAAAGAGGTGTGTATACAAACAAATAGAACAAATTACCACTAATTCCTGGCAAAGTTTCATCAAATTTTATGAGTTGGCCGCGCGGTTGAAATGTACATATTTAATACACCTGAAGTTAGATAAATTACTAATATTATTCATCGTGGCGGCCGCCGGAGGCACGGCAACTGAAATGAAGTTGGGCAGTTAAAAGGTTAATGACCTTCACATACATGGGATTGCTTAAAGTAAATATCATACTTTTTTCACCTTATTCTTCATATTCCGCATTTCAGTTTTGTAACGTTTCATTTCCTGCATGACATGGGTACGTTTTTCTTTCATCTGTGCTTGATAGTGAGATTTACTCTCATTGAAGGCATCTTGAAGGTTGCCTTTTTTTTCTTGGAATAGTTCTTTTATTCGCTCTCGGGAAGGAACTGGTTTAATGAAACCTATTCCTGTTAATTTTCTAATTGCAATTGTAGTTCCTCCTAAAATAATAGTGAAATTTATAATCATATTCAATGCATAATTAAATTTGACTTGAATGAGCTTCCCTGTGATTTTTTTAAGAAAATTTAGCAGAAAGGCTATAGAAAAAGTTTGATTATATTTATGAAAATAGAAGTATTCTACATCATTTTAACTTTATTAATCCACTTCTAGACTTCTAATTATGGCTGTTCTCTATCTAGTTGAGTCACAAGGCAGCAACTTTCCTATGCATCATGTGTTTGTTTATGTCTGTCATTGCTGTTTAATATATTAAAATGATATTAAATAATGATGATCCCTAGAAACCATATAATTATTAACTTTTCATTAATACAGACAGATAAATGAATAAAAGAGCTCTATATATTTTTCTCTCTGTATTATTTAGGAGCTCTTTAAATATGGGCTTTAACACATATAAAATAAATAATAGGATTGCGTTTAGCCTGTGTCAGCTGTCTGACTAGTTATATTTAGAATTTTTGTTTGTAAATTTAATTACATGTTATGAAAATTCTTAAATGTACATACAAGGTATGACTCTCCTAACAACTTAATTTTATCAGAATAACAATTTTAAATTCAGTAGATCAGGCCCAGTTAAATAAAAATAAGAATAAGGATTTTAAATTCAGTTGATCGGGCTCAGTTTTTATTATAAGACTATTTGCTAGTGTTACTATATAAATTATGCATGCAGGTATTACCTACTGTGACAGCATATCGTAGAGGCGTAGCTAACTTGTATATTGCTAATGCAATGGCAAAATATCCTGCACTTGAATCTCGCAAGGGACTAAGTAATGATTCACTGATGCCTATTGACTTTAATAAAGCTAAAACATCAAAACCACTGCAATAAAATAAATAGTATTAGTATGTATACAGAATAATTTTTATAATATTATAAAAACTTACAATTTTATAGAATCACAAACCTTCTAACTAGGTAGTAAAAACTTCCAAACCAAACAATTGATGTAGCCACATGAACAGGTATCAACACATACCAGTAATCCCTGTACATTCGTTTAAATTTTTGTATAATCCCCTGTTTTTGCGGTTCATCGGCTTCTGGAGGACAGCTGCTTTGAGTAGAATATCGTTTCAAGTTATTTGTATGGCCATCAATAGTATTAAAAGAAGATAGTCTCGAATATTTTGATTCTAAAGTTACCACTTTTGAGTCGATCAAGGGCCTAAGAGCGTATGGGTTTTGATAGTAAAAACCACATGATAGAGTTCTTATTGGATATTTTTCCCCGACACTCCATTTCAGCGTTTTGTTTATATTTTGAAGATTTTTAATCAAAGTTCTATAAGTAAGGGCCATTTTTAGTCATATATGTTGTTTATATTGCACAAAAATCCTAAGAACTATCCATTATTTTACAATAATTCTGAAGAAATGTGTGGTAGAATTAGACTGTAACGGGTTAAACATCAAGAGCTAACATCTAACATCATCGTTGACAATGACAATGACAATTAACAATAATGTTGCCAGCGACAATTTTTTTACAGGCGTGTTTGATGAGGAAAATTGCTTTTTTCAAAGAAAAGTTATCTTCGGCAGCCGTAGCAAATAAATAAAATAAAATAATTATGTTTATTTTATAATAGGGCCAATTACAGGGGCCAGGGCCAATAGGGACAATTACACCCATTTTTGAAAAGTGTCTCAATAAAATTCTGTAGTGCTAATATGCCACCAAAAGAAACACAAAATTTTTATTCAATCGATAAGTGCCATAAAAAAGCATCTAAATTTTAAATCTTCAAACGCGCGTAGTTTGACGAAAACGCCTCTTACTGGACGCCATATTGCTCAGCGGAAATGAGGTCAGTTCGTTTTGTATCAAATACGCTCATTTTAAATATGATAATTGTGTATAATTTAAAAATAATTAAAAGCATATTTTGTAATAGGTGAAATAATTAAAAAAATACGTTGGTTACGAAAATAATAAAAGTACAAAGCCTATATACGCCAATCAGTTGACTGACAGTTGCCAATTTTTTGTTTACACAGCCGTACGGCGTAATAACATAGCCGCTACCATTTCATGGTGTTATAAAGCAAATTAAAAAAACAGAAAACTTTGAATTGAATTTAAAAATTTATTTTGTTATTTTAGGAGCTAAAACTTACATTTTCCGACTGCTTTATGCCTAAACTGTCTCAGCAACATATTTTTAGATTTTTTCTCCTACAGAGTAAAATACCCTATTGTATTAAATCATTTTTATCACAAAAAAATCAACCAAACATTCTTATTTACCCAAATTATCCGGAACAGGTGCTATCCATTCTATAAACAGATCCTAGTTTTCCCACTCATATCTGTACTTCTGTGCATAATGCTTCCTTGACACAGTTGGCGCTTTCTTTTTTGGTGTACTTGTCCCTTCGTCACTTTTAGAGTCTATGATTATAGCTTATCACAAAAGAAAAATTTCACACGAGAACTAAATAAATACAAAAACGAAATGAAAAACATTGTCATTAAAACTTTATTATGATTAGCAGCGGAAAAAAAGGATCTATAGAATTTCAATACAAATAACATGAGACTAGCGCCACGCGCAACTGTTAAATTAAAGAATCATGGCAGGAATTGTACAAAAAAAATTAAGATGTTTAGAGAAGTTGAAAACCTAATTCTTATATTCTTGGGCACCTAAAGAGTATCTTCAGGCATTTACAATATTTTTAAAACCCCGCAAAAAAAAGTGAATAGCTTAACGAAAAGCTCATTATTTCAGAACGAAACGGCAACTGACAGTTACAGACACTGACAGCCGTCGTTTCGCAGTTCTTACACTGAAATTGCATCGTTTTATGGGAAATAATAGGGTCCGGTCGTCCCCGTCGTCCCCACTGGGGACGAGTGGAAAAAAAAGTTTCGTTCGTCGCCGGTGGTAACGATTAGAACTTTTTATTTCCCACTCGTTCCACTATAATAATAATAATAATAATAAAACGAAATTTTTTACAATTTTCGTTTTAAATTAATAAAATTATACAAATTACATGAAAATCATTGGAAAAATATCACCCAAGTACTTGTTTTGGCCACTTATTCAATCTTCTTTAAATAAAAATCAAAGACATAGCGGCAATAGATCAAAAAACAATCCTGAAAAATATAATATCATCATGACATCTGTCATAGAAACATTCACACAACAAAACACGAAACGAACAATAGAAGCGAAAATCAGCCAAATGTAAATATAATGTGACGAAGAAAATGTTGACGCGAGCAGCAGCACGCAGAGCACGCCCACCACCTCCGGACCCGTTGCTCAGCTCCGCCTCGCCGCCGCCGGAACCCAGTCCCACCGTGAGTGCTGTGATACCGGCCTCGGCAGTTGCGTCGAGCTCGAGCGACGAGTATTTCTCTCCGCCTACGACGCCACCACCAGCTCGTCGACGGGGAGGACGCCGGCCGCCGGATGGTTTAGGACCGCGAGGCCCACCGGCCTCTGATAGGGTCCCAGCTCCCGGCGGAAGTGTGCAGCGCATGAGATGGACACAAGCCATCAATGAAAATGTCATGCGCGCATACTATGGGGCTACAGAGGGGGGAAGTAATCTGACCGCGTACCGTGTTCGGATGCTCTCTCTGTTTCAGGTGCTTGAGCCAGCTGTCAACGTTTCGGCACAACGATTATCGGATCAGGTGCGGGTCATCCAGCGCAATCGTATGTTGGATGACATTGTACTTGATCGCCTCCGAATTGAAATGCAGAGAAACCATGTTACTGCCCCCCTGCCGCAGATTGTGGAAGTGGCACAACCACAGCCGACCGCAACACGTAGCCATATTACTGATGGGAGTGATGACATGGTTACACAAGTAAGTACCCAGTGCAATGATGAATTGAGGAGCGCTTTGGAGGGTGCGATTCGAGAATATCGATTCATTCCGCCTGAGCTTAGACCACGTTTACCTCGTTTGCCCATGCATAAAAAAAATAGGGTGCTGGTGTGTGCTCTGGATTCGCAATTATCAAATTATTTTGATGGTTGCGAAGACCTCACTGATGCACATTCGATTTTGTACTGCGCAGCTGTTGCGGCATGTCGTGTGACTCACGTAAAATTTCCTAGTGATGATAGAGCTACACGACCAAAACCTGCCGTACCGGCGTGGCAGTGCAGAATTGAGCGGCGTATTAGTGAGGCCAGAGTGCTCATCGGCAAACTTATTTGCTTTAGGGAGGGCAATACTCGCCCTAGAGTGATGCGCTTTGTGAGGCGGGCATTCTCGGGGACTGATATCAGTCCTCGAGACTATATGCCCTGGGTCACAGAGCGCATCGACTTCCTGAAGCAGAAGGTGTATGCATGGGCAAACCGTATTCGAAGGTATAAGCGGCGGGTGGAACGATACACTCAGAATCGCACATTCCAGAGCGATGAAAGGTGGGTTTATAGGACTTGGGAGCGACCGATTCAAAGTGTCACTGATACGCACCTGCCGGATGATGACGCCATGTGTTTGTTCTGGCGCAACATCTGGTCGGTGCCTGTCGGTCACACTGAGGGTGATTGGACTCTGGAAGTCGAACGAGCGTGCGACCCGATTCCAGAAATGGGGGCAATCATTATCAGCCCCCATGATGTAGCTCGTGCAGTCCGTCCATTGCCTAATTGGAAGTCTCCAGGGCCGGACGGGCTGCACAACTTCTGGATAAAATGGTTTAGAAGGTCGCACGTTTGTTTAGCGTCTCTGTTCCAGTCAGCCTTGGAATCAGGATCGTTGCCCCAGTTCTTGACGACAGGAATAACCCACCTGCTCCATAAATCAGGTAGTACTGCGGAGCCTAAAAATTATAGACCGATCACATGTTTGCCGACGGTCTATAAAGTTTTTACATCTATTTTGAGAGCGAAAATTAACCAACACATAGACAGTAACGGTATCATGTCTCCCTCTCAAAATGGATGTAGGAATGGGTCCCGCGGTACTAAGGAGCTGCTCCTGATTGACATGGCCATCAGTCAACAGGTTCGCCGATCCCGAAAAAATCTGTCGACATGTTGGATAGATTACAAGAAGGCCTATGACTCTGTGCCGCATACATGGCTCATGAGGGTGCTAGAGTTGTACAAGATAGATACCACTCTGCGCTCCTTCCTGATGTCGTGTATGGGGCAGTGGAGGACGGTCCTTCGCTATCCAGGATGTCGACATATCCAGAGGAATAGTGAACCGATAAGGATTGAGCGGGGTATATTTCAGGGTGACAGTTTGAGTCCACTTTGGTTCTGCTTAGCCTTGAATCCTCTAAGCACACTGCTGGAGAATTCAAGTCTAGGCTATAGATTGAAGAGAGGAGGTCAGGTAATATCTCACCTCCTTTACATGGATGACCTAAAACTCTTTGCCACCAACAGTTCACAGCTGATGGAGCTACTGAAAGTAACAGAAACTTTCAGTAGCGCCATCAGGATGGAATTTGGCGTGGACAAATGTGCGGTCATGCATGTCAAGCGAGGGGAGATTGTGGAATCTGAGGGAGTTCAGCTTTCGGATTCCATAAACCTTAGATCCCTCTCTTCAATTGAGACCTACAAATATTTGGGTATGGCGGAAGCGTTGGGCATCAATGCTGCTGACATGAAGCAATCGTTGAAGGAGCGCTTCTTTGGCCGCCTGAAGAAAGTATTAAATAGTCTTTTGTCAGGCGGAAATAAGATGCGCGCCTTCAACGGGTGGGTCATGCCGGTCTTGATGTACTCTTTCGGCATACTCAAATGGACTCAAACGGAACTCGATGCCCTGGATAGGAGAGTCCGTACATTGTTGACAGCGTATCGGATGCATCACCCACGGTCATCGGTAATGAGACTGTATATCCCGCGGAAGTGCGGAGGTCGTGGCTTCTTAAATGCTAAGACTCTGCACAACCGTGAGATGTACAGTCTCAGGGAATATTTCCTAGGAGCCGACGTGGGGATGCACCGAGATGTAGTTGCAGTGGACAAAGGCCTCACCCCGCTCTCCTTGGCTAAAGAGAACTGGTGCAAGCCTGTAGTGCTTGAGACTAATGATCGCGAGGAGGTTTGGAAGAGTAAGGAGCTTCACGGACGCTTTTTCCGGGCCCTACACGGGCCCGATGTGGATTTCTTAGCGTCCGTATCCTGGCTACGATTCGGTGATCTATTTGGAGAAACCGAAGGTTTTGTGTGTGCAATTATGGACGAAGTTATTTTGACGAATAATTACCGGAGATTTATTATGAAGGATGGCACGGTTGACATTTGTCGGGCATGTCACCGGCCGGGTGAATCAATCCGTCATATTATCTCTGGATGTTCTCGTCTTGCTAACGAAGAGTACTTGCACAGGCACAACCTTGTGGCCAGGATTATCCATCAGCAACTTGCTCTGAATTACAACCTCGTGGAATCAGAAGTTCCATACTACAGGTATGTGCCCGATCCAGTTCTTGAAAATGGCAATGTCACATTGTACTGGGATCGATCCATCATCACTGACAGGACTATTGTAGCCAATAAGCCTGATATAGTGGTGGTGGATCGATTGGCGAGGCGCGCAATGATTATTGACATAGCTGTTCCTCATGACGAGAACCTCATGAAGGCCGAGAAAGACAAGCAGATAAAGTATCTTGACTTGGCCCATGAGGTTGTCGACATGTGGAATGTGGACTCAGCGATCATTGTGCCGATAATTGTTACAGCCAATGGCTTAATTGCCAAGAGCCTCGACCAACATCTAAGGAGGCTCTCGTTAGACGGCTGGATCAAGGGCTTGATTCAGAAGGCAGTACTTCTGGACACGGCCCGCATTGTCAGGAGGTTTCTCTCTCTGGAGCCCTGACCGCCGGTAGCTTGGACCCTGTTCCCGATACCGGTGAGGTACTATTTTTTTATATTTTTAAATGTTTTTGTTTTTATATGAATATTTAAAAATGTAATTTAATATGTATATAAAATAAATGAATGTGAATAATAATAATAATAATAATATGTGGGGACATTTCACACACGGCCATCTGACCCCAAACTAGGGAGACCCTGTACTATGGGTGTCAGACAGCTGATATACATACACAAATATATTAATACTATAGACCGAGAGTCAAAATGCGAGAATGGAGATTTCAATAAAAGATTTCACGAATTGTTAAAATATTTTAATTACGACTTTCTGTGCAAGAGTGAATAATGTCTTTGATTAAAAATAATTTAAAAAGACTGAGGCAATTAGTACACTATTTGTGAATAGGCACAGGTAAGTAGGTAATTAACGAATTTACAATATTTCTCTCAAAATTATGCATCACCGATAATCATATTATTTACGCAAATTCTTAAAGTTTTAATGTGCGTAGGTAGGTAGGTCGTAGATTTCCTTTTATTTATGTCCAATTACCGTAGAACACGGCAATTGCTGTAGCAATGGCAACGCTGAGTTATTTGACAGGTAGGGTTTTTTTTGGCAAGTCACTATTTGATATTTTTATATGTCTATGCTATTTGAGCATTACACCATTTGCGCATTTTTATGAGCTGTCAAAATGCGATTTCTCTATAGATTTTGTGGCATTATGCTGCTGTGACGTCACTTAAATGCCAACTCATGGCACAACTCTCGAATTGAATGGCCATGTTCATTTATAATATTGTACTCTTTGGTTCAAGATGTCTATTGGTGAAAGTGCCATGGTAGCCCGCGAAATTGAAATCCCACCAAAAACATTTCAATGTAAAATGTTGCCGAGACGAGACCATTATGGCTCGCACTGTGAACAAAATATCAGATCTCATGTAGAGCCAAGCTCTTTAACCCTACATGCTCTAACTTCACCAACTCTACACCTTTTTTTGTCATCTTATGTTATTATAGAAGAAATAAAAAAATAGAAGTTCATAATATGATCTTCTATCTATTCTGGCTGGACCGATTTGGCTAATTTTGGTTTTGAAATATTTGTGGAAGTCCAGGGAAATTTTAAACGGTGAGAAAATGTAGGTAAGTAGGTTGGTAGGGTAGGTAGGTAGGGACAGCAGCCGGGGGTTGCGGAAGTATCTCCAGTTCCCGCGACCCCCGACGTAGGTGTGAGATGGAACACCGGGGTGGTTTTTAGTCAGTAAGAGTCTGACAGACCCCTCCGCCCGCCCCAGGGCGGAGGACATCCACGAGGATTTTCCACCCCGTATCAAAAAAAAAAAAAAAAAGGACAACGTCTGTCACGTCAGCTAGTCTAATATTAGGGGTTAAAGAAGTATGAAATTGCTTATTTACCTATATGTACTGCAAAATTAAAACTCGTTTTTTTTCAAGATGATTATGATTAGGGGAAGATTGGCACCATTCGTACACGGGGAAGCTTCATACAGTCACTATAGCCGCCTGTTAGAACGACTTATTTCTTACAGCTTTGCTTGTGTGAGTAGGCTCGGGTGGCCGTCAGTTGTCAACAAAGTTAGCCGCCAGTGCTGGCGGCCATTCCGAGTAATGCGAGAGGATGTAATTTGTGTTTTTGCACGCTCACAGTAAATATTTGGTCGATGTTTTCGGGTGTTTCGTGATTATGTAAAGTAATCAATTCTATTGGATTATTGCTAATTGGTAAGTAACTATGATCACGATAATAATAATGTATCTTTTTTGTTGGTTTTTATACATGATTTGTGTGTGGGTAAAAATCTTTCATTTTTGACCCTCGGGGCAAATTCGTTACGAATGTGCCCTCTAACTGTTTGACATGTACCCACATGTATATAACGTATTAACAGATTTTTTTAAATTTCAGAAATATTGAGGAAACACGTAGCGTTAGCATTTCTGATGTCACATTGGTTCTTCCTAAACCGAAATATCCAGGAACTTCTACGGCTAGGACCTCTAAAATATTCACATTTCCTATTGATTTCAAAGAATATAATGTGCAATAATTAGTTATTAAGACTTAGTTTATCTTCTACTTATGTCTGATACACCAAATAACTACAATATTGATCTCTTAATGAATGATTCGGATTAAAAATTAGTGTAGTCTGCACCATGTTGTGTTTTTTCTACTTAGGTATTGATTTATTTTTCTAAGACATGAATATGTTTTGTTGATAAAAAGTTTTGTCATTTAGTTTATTACATCGTTGCTATTTTTAATGCCAGTTATTACGAGTTTTGATACTTACTTTGCTATTTTATTTAAGCGGTACCTACCTACCAACCTACCGTCCGAATGTTCCTCTACCTATGCACGAATGTACCCCTATAGTGGGGTAGATTCGGACATTTGACATCTTTTATAAAAATGCTTTTCATTCATTTATGTTAGGAAATAATGACTCCATACATTTTTATTAGAAAGCTGAATGTATGTACTTTGTTATAATAAGAGATTAAGCAATTTATCTTTGATATAAATAAAGTTAAAAATCAAAGTCTAAAAAGTGTACGAATAGTGCCAATCTTCCCCTATTTAAACAAAATATTTACCCTGGGGGAGGCCTACATTCAGCAGTGCACGGCAATAGGCTGATATGATGATGATGATTTACCCTCATTATCTATACATTGCTGCCATCTAATCGGAAGTTCTTTTATGCCTTTGCGATAGAACTCTGGGGATCTAGATTTGACAAACTGTGTGAAAGCATTTTGTACTCATATCACGAAAAAAATCTGGCCAGTACGGAGGATGACTTATGGTTTCAACTATAGAGTTACAACGGTGTCCCGTTCAGTGTGAGCATTATCATGGAGCAAACTGAGGTTCACATTCTTCCAGCAGCGCTATATCGAGGATGTCGAGAAGACGGCAATCCCACAGGAACGGAGAGAGATCAGGCGTAGGTTCAACGGTTTTACGTACTTTCCGATGTCGGAGGTACCTACTACATCTCTAGTCTTCATTAAGATTGGCCACCGTGGCCGAAATTCGGTCCGTAAAATCATTATTATCTTCTCAGTAAAAGTACATTAGATGGTGGGGTCGTAAGGGTAATGAGTGGGAGTCATCGCCCGCTAAAAAGATTAATTCTCCCTGGCTGAAAAGGACAGACAGGTCAGCATTGAGGAGGATGGGATTCTCCGATGGTGAAGGAGGGACGTATGCGGATATGATTGTTAACGGATGATGACCGGTCATGCCGAGCCGACAGACAGAGACCTCGAGGCAACAGAGGGAGGAGATTCCATAGGGATGTAGTACAGTGCCTTTATATATAGTATATGAGGGTAACGCCCTTGTGACAACGAAACCTGTAGGTAGGTAAGTACCTAGGTACCTACAGGTTACGTTGCGAACTATATTTCTACAATTTTTGGATCTTGATGATGGGGCTTGGTGGCTATCTCATCATGCTGGTTGATAATGCCATTGGCGTTGAAGAAGCCTAACTTAAGGGATCGGGGTTTAGCTACACGGCCTTTCCTTATCCATTGGATTAGTAAGGGTCGGAGAGTTTTCTTACTTAGGGCTTGCGTAATTTCCGAGTACGCATCGAACACTTCGTTAAGCTTTAGCAGGCGATGTCCCTAGCTATATTATAACTTTAGAAGCGGGGTCGCTTTGTGTAGGCGTTAGACAACGGAGACAGGGATACGGACGGGGATTCTTGCTCGTTCTTCTCCATAGAAACCTACTGTTTGGAACGACTCGAACGAGCAACTAGGTTCAACTTTCCGACTGACTGACTGACAATTCAAAAGTACCTGTAATTGGTTTATTTGAAATAAATGAGTTTGAATTTGATATTTTGCGACTGAAAATCGCAGAGAATCTCTTTCGGGGAGATTTCCTTCGGGTCACGGCAGATTACCACTCGGGTGAGCTTATTTTCTGGAAGGGGGTAAGTGTGGAACGAAATGTTCCTCACTTTCAAAATGGCGGTAAGGTCCCTGATGTGGGAACTGCTGTGATGTTTACATTAGGTACTAACATATTTCTTACATTCAACACATTTTTAACACTATGAAAATTAAATCCCTTGACAACCTTTTCGTAACACACTAATATGAATTTTGGCGTCTATTACTCATAGAGTAAAACTTTCAATTTCAATTTATACTGAGAGAAAAAAAAACTTCTGGGTGTCAGAAAAAGGACTGGACTTCATAGACTAATATATATACTGGACTTAAGCAGAGTTTACACGAAGCCAGTAATGCTGGCGCCAGTCTGCAGACAAGCCAGCGTTGGCCTGGCCCTTGTTGTTTAGACGCGGCCAATCATTCACGGATTTTTTCTTCTGGTGTGCACACGTTTGGAAAAAATAATGAATACGCGGCAAAGGCTGTTGAAAAAGAAATGTTTAAGGAATATCTCTGCACTATTCAAAAGTCAAAAAGTCAAAGCATTTATTTCAATTAAACCATTTGCAGGCACTTTTGAATAGTCAAAATAAAATTGAAGCTAGTTGCTCGTTCCAAAACGTAGGGTAGGTCTCTATGGAGAAGAA
Organism: Charanyca ferruginea; assembly: GCA_947361185.1. NCBI lineage: Eukaryota > Metazoa > Arthropoda > Insecta > Lepidoptera > Noctuidae > Charanyca > Charanyca ferruginea. Next base: position 15,804,788 of record OX376057.1, read on the forward strand.
CGAGCAAGAAACTCCACGGACACTCTTTTCAATCAAGCTTTTACAAGATCCAGGCTACATTATTCTTGTTGCTTCTATATGTGAAAACGAATGTAAGTGAAGAGAAATCCAAAACATTCCAATTAAAAATAAATTAATATAAAAGCCATGGCAGTTAAGAGATGACCAATCTCAACTGACAGCGCCCGTTCACGAACATAACGCGCGGATCAGCACCACTTAGCTCAACCATTTTGAAGGGAACCGAATGATCCAACCCGCACGCCACCATCAGTGAGACATTTGAGCGAGCATGACAATGCTCTCAACTGCCATGCTCATTTATGTCAAACACATTGAATAAATAAATGGATCCATAGTTCAAACATTTACATATTAATTGAAATAATGCTATTAATTTATACAAAGCTAAAATTTCCAATGTATGTAAGTATGTCATTCGACAGATAAAATATAATAAGTAAATATAATAATAACGGTACACGTTATTCATGTCAATAATAAGGGGTGAGCAACATAATTTTCTTGCAATTAAGAAATTCCCTAAAGAGGCTGTGGAGCAGGACCAGCATTATGCCAAGCATTTTTATCATTGATATAATCTTCCAACTTATAATATGCTTGCCTACATAGTGTGCGTTTAATGCATGTTTTAAATTGCCTTTCATTTAATTGCAAAATATCGAGCGGTATTTTATTATAACATTTTACACAATACCCCATAAAAGAAGTATGTACTTTTGACAATCTGAAACTTGGTTGATATAATTTGTTCCTATTTCTAGTATTAAAGTTATGTCTGTCACTTATTTTACTAAACAGATGAAGATTTTTACGAACATGCATGATGTTTTCGTATATATATTGACAAGGTACCGTCATGATATTAATTTGTTTAAACAATTCTCTTAGAGACTCGCGTCTGCTGAGATTATAGATGGCTCTGACAGCCCTCTTTTGCAGAATAAAGATAGAATCTATATCTGCAGCCCGTCCCCAAAGCAAAATACCGTAAGACATGATACTATGAAAGTAACTAAAATAGACTAGTCTAGCGGTATCCACGTCTGTCAATTGCCTGATTTTTCTGACAGCGTAAGCGGCCGAACTTAGCCGCCCTGCAAGAGATGTTAAGTGAGGACCCCACTGCAGCTTTGAGTCAAGCGTAATCCCTAGGAAAACTGTCTTTTCGACGAATTCAAGTACGTCCTTATTTAATAAAACGTTACATTCACTACTTTTAACATTCGGTAAAGCGAATCTTATGCACTTGGTTTTCTTCTCATTTAACACTAAGTTATTTGCAGTAAACCAATTATGAACTTTAATCATGGCGTCATTTACGTCGTCATAGTGCTGTGCCCGTCTATTTACTTTAAAAATCAATGAAGTATCATCAGCAAATAACACCATTTGAGGTTGATTTCTCAGTAAATGCGGTAAATCATTAATATAAACTAGAAATAGGAACGGACCCAATATTGAGCCCTGTGGTACACCCATTTTTACTTTCAAGCCCGATGAATTTACACCGTTTATTTGAACTTGCTGCAGCCTATCATCTAAATACGATTTTACTAATCTGAGCGCTAGTTTACCGAGTCCGTAATGCTCAAGCTTCAAAAGCAGTGTTTCGTGATTTACGCAATCAAATGCTTTGGAGAGGTCACAGAAAATGCCAATGGCATCCTGTGACTCCTCCCATGCGTTAAAGATATGCTTAATCAAAGTAATACCGGCATCAGTAGTGCAACGCCCTCTGGTGAACCCATACTGTTGATCATGTAGGATGTTATTGCAATTAAAATGACTGAGCATTTGATTAAGCATTACTTTTTCAAACACTTTGCTGAATACTGGCAAAACCGAAACGGGTCTATAATTATTCGTGTCCTTGCATTCGCCGGATTTGAAAAGTGGTATAACTTTACTGTACTTCATTAAATCTGGGAAAACTCCTTGGTCTATACACAAATTAAATATGTAAGCTAAATAATAATAATAATAATAATAATATAATAATATGTTTAAATTAATATGTTTAAATAATATGTTTAAACCTCAGGGTTTATATGTTTAAATTTCAATTCCGAAGGGCAGGATAAAACATTCGTTTTTAATAAATCAAAAGCAAGTGAGGGCGAGGAAGCTAAATTTTCAGTAGTTTTAATTGGAATATCGGTAAAGAATTTCGCAAATTCCTGAGCAACATCGATATTAGTACTTATTAAGAGAAGAGTTGATTGATATATTACAAAAAAAGGGAGAAAACGACTTTGGATAAGAAAATGGTTAAGCGATAGACCTGTAACTGGAGCTTCTGCCTTGTTGCTGAAACAACTAAGATTAGAAGATCCTTCTGAGTACAGGTTGGCGTTGCGGGTTACTGCTGAAAACTTTGATGAGTTGCTTTCGCTTATACAGAGCTCGATTGATGACTTTTCCTTTGACTTTTGACGGTGAAAAAGTATTTTTAATATTATCAGTTATTTACATATTACACAATGAAGTTTCCAAAGTACCAAAGTATTGTTTTGCCGTAAATTGTGTCTATAAACAAACAAGCATCAGAAGCTGGAGCCTGGAAAAGGTATTTTACTAAGTAAACGCTATTTCTGATCGCGCCTTTATAGAAAAGAGTTGGACGATGCTACCTAGAGAAATATAGTGTTGAAGCTTATAATTACCAACCTTCCTACACCCTTGGAGCCCGCAAGTTCCGCCGAGTTGAAGCCGGAGTCGGCGGCCTGAGCTTCTCGGCTCGCGGTCGACCCACGTCTACGTCTTCACGTCCTGCCTCCACCTTCCTGACTAGCCCGTTTGCACCTGCTGTTGCCTTCCGGAATCTTCCATCATCAACCCATTACTACTACCTACACCTACCTACATAATCTTAACATCCCTCATTCTTCACCCATTATAAATAATTCTACATTTTATATCATATTTTATTATAAATATACTTGTATCTCTATTCCTTAACCTCTTCTTTTATTTATCTGCCGCTTCACGACAGAACTTACACCTTAATGCCCTATTAGGTCGACCGAGCGTTTGTGAATTTGATATTTCGATCATTGCACATCTTTGTCACGGCGTCGGTCCATTTAGCCCTGTCCTATAGATAAACAAGGGAGGTGGGGCAGTTGGTTTCCATTTTAAAACAGACTCATTATTGAGGGCAGGAATTAGTGGACATGGGCACAGTAAAGATATCTAACAGTATTGTCACTCGTTTAAGGTCACGCGCTTAAGTACCTACGGCTTGCTTTCGTTCGAACGTCCAAAATCCAGTCGGGTTGCCACGCGCTCGCTAAGTGTACGTATACCACAGAGATTTTTTTTCCGATACAGTTTAATTAATAGTTCTGTACGATACTGCGACCGCAGCTTTAATAATGGATATTCGTGCAAATTGCAGTGTAGACGGCTGTCGAAATAAAACAACCAACAAAAGTTTATCCTTTTTTACATTAGGTACCTAAGAAGGAGCCGAGGAGGAAAGGTAAATATTTTGTATTTATTTTTTCTTTGTTGATTCTTTTTTTTTATAATAGAGAGTTCTTTGTGTAATGTTAAGAAGAAAGTTTTATAATAGTACTTAATTATAAGTAGGTATGTTTTGCTAAGGAGTACTTGTTAAAGTTATTTGTAATATTTGCGACGAATAGATTTAATAATCGAAATTTACGGGAGGCTAAAACTAAAAAGTTCATTGACCATTATATTAAAGTAAGGCATTTGTGATTTTGAATAAATATATACTTTTTAAAATGTAAAAACTGTTTTTTTATTCACCTTTTCTTTTGTGTAATCATTTCATAACATAGACAGCCCTAGCGTTGCGTAATTTGACGCAGGTGATCGCCCGACACCACGTCAGACAACGTAGTAGATACTTTCGAGCGTGTGCGTAAGGTACATTTTAGCGCGCACGAACGGCTGTAATATTTTTGTAGGCAGTTATAGCGTTAGGTATCTATCTTTTTCTATGGAGTGAACTATCTGTTCCAAAGGAACTATTAGTTAATCTGTGACATGGGGCTAGAGGGACGGCTGTCCTCTAGAAGAGAAGCAGTTAGAACGGCTACGGCTTTTCTAGCTATAGTTGTGGAAACAAAGCTGTTTCCGTGTACGTGTCTATTGTTCGGATGGATAATAGAGATGGGATTTTCTGCGGCAACATTGATGATGTCGCCACTGATATTCCCTTGACAGCGGGCGACGGGGATACAGAATTTTTCAGCATTGCGGAAAATTGGTTCGGAAGTGATAATTTGTCAATTTTATTTTGATAAAACAAGGGTAGTATTTGAAAAAAGTCGTTTCTTTTAGACAAAATCTGTTGCGAAAAATTAGTACATAGTGGGTACATATAAAAACTTAGTTAAAACACAATAATGTTATATACCCTACGTGCTGTATGTCTGTGCGGATGATAGTCCGCTACAGTGTCAAACACACCAGGAGCAGATAAAACTGGATATTTTGGTCTCACATCATTCAAACAAAGATTATCGCTCCTTTTGGCGGCACAAGAACAGGATGAGTAGTAGGCCTGGCCTCCCTGTATCGGTTAACGAAGTGAACGATCCTGTAGACATTGCTAATCTCTTTAAGGAACAGTTTAAAAAAATAAAATCACCTCTGGGCCCCAACTTGTCTGCGCCTGATGATCCAGACCATTATGATCTCCAAACTAGATTTACAGCCAAGGAGATTTTTTTAAATTTTATTTTCCTTTATTGGCCAACCAACAATTGATTACACTGTAAATAGTTAATGTAATATGTATCATAAGCTAGGGCTAGTGTAACAATGTCTTACAGGTTAGCACCGCATACCCCATAAACATGTAAGGTGTGCCACAAGCACTAAACTAATATATTAATATAATAAAATTAAAGTTAACAAGTTTAAATTAACATTAAATGATGGAACAAAAATCAAGACAAGGCAAGGGTGTCATCACCACTATGTGTTGAGGAAAGTCTCCAGGTCATGATGGTCTGAGTATCGAGCACCTCACCTCGCGGGTACTCATTTACCAAGAGTGTTAACAATGTTTTTTAATATTTGCCCAGTCAGATGACTAGAACGGTTGTAGTGCCTATAGTAAAAAATAAAATAGGCGATATCGCAGATATAAAAAACTATAGGCCTATTTCCCTGGCTACGGTTACAGTGGCCATTTACGCCAGATCCACTCTTTAGTTGGTGAATGATTTGGATTAGGTTGAGTTAGAACTGTGACCATTAAAGCGCGAAGACGAGCGAGCGCAGCGAGCGTGCCGCCGCCGAGCGCCAGATCCCCTCTATTGTTGGTAAATCATTTGGGTTAGGTTAGAACTGTGACCAGTGAAAGAAAATGTTTTCTTTTTATTCGAAAGAAAATATTTTTATTCAAAAGTAAGCAATCATAGTTTTAAATCGTTTTCGTATTTATGTAGTATACCCGGCTACAACTTATCAGTAACTAGCTTTTGCCCGCGACTTCGTCCGCGTCAATGTCGGTTATCGTGGATGCAGACGAAGTCACGGATTAAAAAGTAGCATATGTGCTTCCTCAGGGTTTTAGCTATCTTCTTACCAAATTTCATTAAAATCGGTGCAGCCGTTGGTTTGATCGTGAAAGCGTAACAGACAGTTACTTTCGCATCTATAATATTAGTCCTATGGATTAGACTATACTGTGTGTGCAATTGTGCTTTGTGTTTGTGACTAGGCGTTTTTCTCATATTAGACCCATAGGTTTTATGCCTTTTGAGTGGTATAATAATAATAATATGTAGTTGTACGTTCTATTTGATATACAACAAATAGGACGTACAACACGCACCACACTTACCAAACACAATAATTTACACCCTAAATCTGCAATAGAAAGATTGACCATTAAACGACAACACGGAGGAAGAGGCCTAATAGACATTCATGACCTTTGGCAAAAACAAATAATTACACTAAGAACTTTTTTTCACACTAAGTCTCATTTAAGTAAAATACATAAAGCTATAGCCATAAACGATACTAACTACTCCCGCCTTAACCTAAACGAACAGAACACAACACACGATACACAATACATTAACAATGACCCACAGAAACAAAAGTTTGAAGATTGGAAAAAGAAAGTGCTGCACGGCTGGCACCCCCACGATTTGGAACAATCCCACGTAGACAGATTAGCTTCAAATAAGTGGCTTAAGATAGGTAATTTGTTCCCAGAGACCGAAGGATTTATTATTGCAATACAAGATCAGATCATCAATACTAAAAACTACAGGAAATTCATAATCAAAGATCCCGCAATGACTAACGACAAATGCCGCAAATGCCACAGCCAACCAGAGACCATACAACACATAACAGGAGCATGCCCAACGCTCACTCAAACAGACTACACTCACAGACACAATCAAGTAGCAAACGTCATTCACCAAAAACTAGCGCTTAAACATAGCTTACAAGATATCAATATCCCTTATTACAAATACACACCACAAACTGTTGTAGAAAATACCACTCACAAACTCTACTACGACCGCGCCATACTTACCGATAGGACCGTTCACTACAATAGACCGCATATAACTCTCCAAGATAAAGTAAATAAAGTCACTTACATAATAGATATTGCAGTTCCCAATACACATAATCTTCAAAAAACGATAAGTGAGAAAATAAATAAGTATGCAGAACTAAAAGAAGAAGTGACCAGAATTAGGAGGCAAGAAAAAGTGTACGTAGTTCCCATAGTTGTCTCCACTACAGGTGTCATACCCAATCATCTCCACCATAGCCTCAAATTAATAGACCTGAAAGACTCAATCTACATTACACTCCAAAAAGCCGCAATTTTGAACACCTGCAGAATCGTACGAAAGTTCATGCAAAATGACGAAAACGACGTCTCTTTACATCACCCATCTCCATCTTTAACGTAAAAATTCACCACACGCTACATTGACTTGGCTTGGGCCCGTTGATGTAGCTTAAAACTAGCCAAAAGCTAAGAAACGTGCAAGTTTTTGCAAATAATAATAATAACGTAATATTGTGTTCAAAAGTTTACACAAAAAATTTTGGGTTTGGAGTCTTCCTTCATTTAAGCAAATTAATGCCTGTATTAAAAGACTCCGCTCCTTCACAACAGTAGGTAGGTACTTACTTAAAACACAATGAAAAACGATACATAGGTGTAGTAAAATATAATTATGTGAACATGAGTGGGCATGTGTTGTTGAGTGTACATGAGGAGTGTAAAGCACGAAGGTATATCAAACGATTTTACATTCAATGTTTAATATAATTTACCTATATTTATCAAAATTTGTTATTTTAAAATAATATCTTTCGTTAATATATTAACTGATCATTATATAAAATAAAATTATAGATTTAGTTGGTTATATCTTGTAAATATTAGGTAGAGACTTTGTAATTATATCATGTAGGTATTACTTACCCCGATTTACAAGCACGCGACGGACTCGTATAGGCTACAATTTTTATTACATGGAGGATATATTGATTTTAGGTTCATAATTTGATCTATGTTCTTAATTGATCAATCATATTAATAATTTGCGGGAGCATTAGCCGTGTGGTGCCGGGCGCGAATAGTACCTACCTACCACCTCATTTCTACTCGTGGGTGTCGGTAGAAAGCGACAGAGGGATATTGACCAGAGGATGGGAGTCAGCAGCGTCCTTGTGAGTACCTACATAGGTACATAACATCTACTGCGATCGCCAACATGCATCGGCCAAGCATGGCGATTACGTTTAAACCCCCCTTTGGGGGCGACCTATGCCCAGCAGTGGGCGTCTAAAGGTTGACGTGGTGTCGTGGGACAGCCCAGCAGTGGGACATTACACATTTTATTAGTGGTTAATATATTTATTTTATTACAAATCTATTTAATTTGATTTCTGCACCATCTTCTTGATTTACATTATTAGGTAGGTGTTGATTGAGAAAAGTACAAAAGTATTCACAAAATACAACAAGTTTAGAATAACGACTAACTTTATTAAAGTCGCAGTAATAACAATTTCAAGTTTTACCAAGAGGGGAAACCGGACATTCAGTACGCATGCGCGGAAGAACCGGTGATGCCAACGCACATAGAGGCTCCTGTACTTCATGTAATAAACTAGCACATAGGTATTCACGATTGATGTAAACAGTTTCCTTGACCATCTGCTGTATAAGAGATATGAATGAGGACCACTTCGTTTTCCCTCGAGGTAAGCCAACGTTTCTTTGGAGTTAAGGTTAGCTCCGATACTTGAAAATCGATAATTAAATAACACAAGCATAACCTTAATTCTCATTGTGAGATGTCTATTATTCAGCAAGTATCGTTATATTTAGTTAAAGTGTGTATCATGTTGTGCTTCTTAACACTCACGTTAGTTTAACGAAGAATTAATTTGTGAAGTGAAAATGAAATGAGTGCCTTCAAAAGTGATCGGTGAAACTCTGAATGTCAAGGATGTAAGATTAATATCTGTATATAACAATCGTTACATTTACACGTTATTATCAATTCAGTCTACAAACCCAGTACCTATGTGATTTATACCTATTTTGTTTTGCAAAATGGTAGATTATTCGAACCGTACAAATTTAAAGATGATTGCAAAATTCAGCTGTACCTACATGACCCAATTTAGGACCCAGGTAGGTAGGTAAGATGCTCGTTGAGAATACCAGTAGACTAGACTGATATCATAGGAGCTTTATGATCATTTTATGATGCGAAACTCTTCACCGCCCCCGTCTTTGGAAACGGAGAAATTGCGAGCGAAAACCGCATCGTGATACATTGTAACCGTTTTTACAGTGTAGCTTACAGTGCTGCAAGAAAACTGTCCTGTGGGTCAGTGTGAATAGAGGAATATGTATGTTTTGTACGTTCGAATAAGACATCTACCTACCATCTATACCTACGTTCTGTTTGATCAGTACAGTGGGTCTAATTTACAAGTCGACACAAGACTCCCGGGAGTCTAATTAGTCGACACTTGATTTATTTAACATAATTGTTTTGTTTACCTACAGGTCCTGGCCTTACTCTTCCTCACTTTGATCCCTTGGCCGGGGCCGTCAGTCTTCAAAATAACGTGCTCTCGTGACAACTCAAAAATAGTAAGAAAAGTTATAGAGAACAAATGGCTCCCAGTATTGGAGAGGTTTCAGGTAAGCTACCTTTTTTAATCATAATAAGTAAGTAATTTGTATGAAACATAGTGTAAATAACAGAGCCTATACCTAATACGAAAAAAACTTAGAAACACACCATTGCAAACTCTAGCTTTACACTGCCAAACGGTGCCACGTTTCTATACTTACATAATATTCGTTCTCCTGTCTGCAGTGCGATTCTGTAAGAATTCACCCACGAATTCGAATCCTATCTCATTTCCGATTTCACTTACCTGAAGTGAAAAGTATTTGGTATTCGCTAAAATAGTAACGTAATAATAGTTCGCTTCACCTAAGTTGGTACTCAGTGGCGCTAGCGTTGTAGTTATTGAATTACAGTATAGGTACCTAAAACAGTTTTCCCCGCGGAATCAGACGTGAGAACTGGAGTGAGTTCTTACAGAATAACATAGCTGTTCACCTCTAGGTACATACATGCATAGGTATGTACTGAAAAAGACGATACCTACTCCTGTAGACCTCGTATGAGAACGTTAACGAAAGTCGATTGATTTTTAATTTGAAAATTGGAAGACTATATCTAATATGTACTTAATGAGATAATTATGTTTATTTGACACGACGAAGTACCTACTTCGCGCGTTTTTTAGCAAGAAGTTATCTTTATAAAATAAAAAGAGTACCTATAAGGATAAAGTAAAGTGTATAAGGATACTACTGGGTTTTTGATTTTGCAGACCTTAGACGAAGTATTATCTAAGTGGCAGACGCTGTGCTATTGAGATCGTCAGGTCAGACAAGTAATGAGTCAGTACCTAGGTAGAGGAGTAGCCTAGTAGGTACAACAGGTACCTTAGGTACTCATGACTTGTAAAATTCATGTCATTAACCAAAATTACTGTGTTTGTAGAATAAATCAAAAAGTTATAAGATACCTAATTGTAGTTTCAAGAAAATAATACTTTTATGTCAGCGCGTCCTTGCTGCCTCCGCCTTGAGTTAGTATAACCATCCTAAACTATTTTGATACTATTCTCTTTGCTATTTGGTATAGCAGTGTTATGAGTGTGCTGAGTAGGTAAGTAGGTATTCAATATTAAGGTAAAATGTTAAATCATATATAAGTATAAAGTACTTTACTTATACATAGGTACGGGTACACTACATAAATACGAAAAACTTTATTCCGAAAGTCAGAAATACGAATTTCAAAATACCGATTTTCATAATCCCGAATGGTTCAAAATGCCTAATATGGCAACTCCGATTTATCATTCATCCTATTTTTATATTAGTAACATTTCAAAATTCCGAACGTTTATAATTACTATTCTCAAAATACCGAGTTTCAAAAGAAATAACAAAAAGTCCGACATAATGAAAATTCGAAACATCAAAAATACGAATTCCGATTATTAAAATTCCGATTATCTTTTTCGTTATCGTGCAATCGTTTATCGTGCAAGCAAGCATGCAGCATGCAAGCAAGCATGCAGCGTGCAAGCAAGCATGCAGCATGCAAGCAAGCAAGCATCATGCAAGCAAGCATGCATCATGCAAGCGAGCATGCAACATGCAAGCGAACATGCAACATGCAGCAGGCATGGTTTTTGTCACGGCTACGGCGTTGCGGGGTTCCGGCGGTACCACGCGAGCTAATCGTCGCAGATTGTATTCACGCTCACCACCGCAGCTTCGGCTTACTGGCCGGCTTCGCCGGCCAGCCTCAGCCGCGGCGGCGGGCGTTAAAACCACCTGCTCCTCAGCTCGCTGGCCGCCTCGCCCCTCCGCGCCTACGCGAATTTAAATTACACTCTAGGGGTAGGGCAGACAAGACTACGTGGAGTCGGTTTCACAGCAATTCGTTTCTTTCATTATTTTTGTTATTGTCTTTCTTTTTATACCTATAAATTTTTGTTGAAATAAATTCCATGGAAAAATACACCGAATAAACAATATTCGTTAAAAAGTAATTCTACTGTTTGATAAGTTTGTTAAACAATAAAATGTGATTAAAAATTCTTTGAATTGTGTTTCTGTGAAATATGTTTCATTCAAGTAAATAGTCTTTGAAACAATAATAGTCGAAATAAAAATACAAGAACCAAATATAATATGCAACATTTTCTGGGAAACTAAATTCTATGAAATTTCTGTCTGCGAAACAAGGGGACACCATTTTGAATATATATGCGTAGCTGAATTGAATCAGAATCCTAATTTTAACAGTTTATTCGAAGTATTGAAATTCGGAATTTCGTTTTTCGGACTGAGAACTCATCGAGCATTTGATTCTTCGAACATATGAAAATCGGAAAACAAACAAATCGGATTTACGACATTCGGTAAAATAACTTTCGTGATTTTAAATAATAGAGATTATAATTATTAGGTAATATGAAATTCGGACTTTTGAAAATCGGAATATCGAAATTCGGAATAAATTATTTCGGAATATTTGGGTGTTCCCACATAGATACAATAAAAATCTATATTGGCATTATTGGCAGTGTAGGCAGTAGAAAGTTTTAGCCTGTCGGCAGGGCCGCGCCGACCCCCCAAAGCGCCTGTGTGCGAAACCTATGAAGCGCCTCTTTTTTCACGAATCTTCATGTTTCAACTTATTATTTGTTGAATACTTATTATTTGTTGAATTTGACCGAAAAAAAATCGCTTCGTCTTTGGTTTTTTTGCTTGTTGTTTTGTATTGTCACCGACTTGCGAATTGAAAGTTATTTTTTACTGTTTGAAGGTGGTTGTCTTTTTTGTTAAATCCTTTTTTTTCGCTTTTTAGTGCCTTCTTCTTATCATACAAATTAATTACGAAACGGTGACACCAAAAAATCATCACATCTCTTAATTTTCTACCTAGAATAGAATATTTGCTTGAAATTTTTGATTTGAGGTATACACTATAAATTTAAAAAAGAATCATCGAAATCGGACTACACTGAAAAAAGATATGCGTGGTCAAACATAAAAAAAAAAATAATGTTCATAAAATGAAAACTACTGGACCAAACACTATGTTACATATTAAAGGGACCAAATGGCAACTATTCCGCATCAAACTAAAGAAGAATCACATATATCGGATCACAAATCACAGCGTAATCGGTATACATACATAAAAAAAAAACAATCTAATTGAGAACCTCCTCCTTTTTTAAGTCGGTTAAAAAACAACAAGAGTTTAAAATGTGTAATGCTACCACTTCACATGGCGTATTTGTGCAAATATTCGCCTTACTTGGACAATACAAAATAGACTTTATTTCAGTAGTCATAGGGTACACTTTGTATTATCCAAGTAAGGCGAATATTTGTACAAATACGCCATGTGAAGTAAGAATATAAACATACTTACTTAAATTATACTATTTCCACTCTACTCGCTTTTCTATTTTCGAAATCCTTGATAGTTACGTGTATGTCTATAATTATGGTCTAATTTACATTAAATTCTGGTAACCTGATAATTTCATCTTTTTATCTTGATTACTATCACTCATCGTGAAAACGCGTTCAATCATTAACACACACACTACATATTGTTTTTAGCGAGATATGTTATGAGCGCCCAATTTTGAAGATTCAAAAACGTCCTAATTAGGACGTATTGCCTTTAGTCTGCGTCAGGCATGGCGACGAGCGATACGCTTTGTACGATACGCTTTTCGCAGCTAAAAGAATAAAAAAATGCTATTTTGTGTATTTAGAAAGTGTACTAATTATGATACATAAATTTAATAAAACACAAGGGATCTCATATCACATGTAACTACGCAATATACATCGATTTATTTATGTTTCAATTATTTTCCTAATATTCTTATATTTGGAGGTTAGAAAAAAGAAAGAAATGGAAATACATTTTTTCACGTGAGTAAGACAAGGACGCGTTCACTCCGGACATAGAATAAAAGTACAGATGCGAAATCGTAGGCAGTAAAGTCATTGTTTACCCACAGTTCTGTTTTTCTTTTTTCTAACCTTGTAATATTTAATCATTTTGTTTTATTTAATCATTTCTATACTTAATTAGAAATTAAACAATGTGACTACAGATATTTATTATTCTTTCTTCGTTAAGGTTATTCAATGAGATCTGGCTTCAAGAATGGATTGCATTTGTTCGTAAACAAAGAAATGAATTTTATTACAAAATAAATATTTTCTACTCTATATATTATTATATATATTCTATTATACCTTTATACCCTGTCCATTGGGTTATTGGTTTTTTGACAGCTGCCTCATAATGTAATAATTCCCGATTACCTTAAGTTAACTTTAAAATGTGTTATAAAATAAATATATAAACTGCCTAATCTTGTTGGATTATCTTATTTATGACCTCTTACAGACATTATAATACAGGTATGCGTATCAGTTTTTACAAAAAAACATAAATATTATTCACTAGTTGCAGCTGTCAAAAAACGATTAAACCAGTAGACAGAGTGTGGTCCTGTTTATTAGTTGTTATAGGTAGGTAGGTAATAGGTATAGCAAACCGCGAGTATAAATGTACTCGCGGTTTGTACCTTCTGTTTCGTTAAATTTGTTAGTCTATGATGCCAAGACGCGGTGATTGGTGGCCAGGATAATGTTTGTTTACATTCAAGCGCAATTGACAACACTAACTGTCTCTTTTTTTCTTGTTGGTTTTTTTCAAGCCATCTCTTTTCAACATTTTGACTTGTAGTGAATTGTAAAATGAATGAAAAGTGTGTATGTGTGCAGCCGCTGCTGCGCGGAACACTTTTTTCGGTTGTTTTGTGAGTGTATAACATATCTGTTTATTAGAATATCATTGGCTAGAACTTATTCTTATTATAAAAAATCAATGCGCACCTTGCACACACTTTCGATTGAATGTTTCTTTTAAAATCGGGGAATCCCCGTGACCCGACCCCGCTTGCGTCGCAAGCATCGCATCGGGTTGCGTTCATAAACTTATTCAAACTCATGGCGGTTCTTTTGATTTTAACGCTGAGCTCGTAACTAATGTAAACTTAAACCCAAAGCGTAAAATTAAAACACAAACATTAACATTATCTTAGGAGACTTGTACAATAAGCGCAATATATGTTTTGTTATTTAGAAGGCATATATTGTACCTACTTACTTATCGATACTCCACTACATTACTACAAATAATATGTTGTTGTGTAAGTGTAACAAAAATAAATTCGATGGCGCGGCGCCCCTATTGTCTTGGCGCCTGTGTGCACCGCACACTTCGCACACAGGGGCGGCGCGGCCCTGCCTGTCGGTATACCAAATAGCTTGTTCGCCAGGACAAGTACTGCAGCCGCATCAACAGATTTCTTTATGAATTGTGCCACAGGTGAAACTACCACTGGAGTGTCCATTCCACCCAGCGCGCGACATATTCGCGCCGCAACATGCGGCAAAGTTGCAGCACCGACCGTCGCAGTGGACCTGCGCTTTTTGTGGCAAGTCCTTCTACGAGGAACGACACTTAGACACGCACTTCGACCACCGACACAAGAACCAGATTAATAAGGTGAAGTGCTTATTTCTTAAGTAGCAATAAGAATAGAATTAAATTAAGAGTAATTTCTAATTTCATATAAGTTTTCATGTCCACAACAACCGCGCGGCCACTTCCACATTAACTCATACACTTTGCCAGGAATTAGGGCGGGTTGCTTCAACTATACTTTACTGACGGGTAATAGTCAAAAATGGCGCTAACTGTCGTCAAATAAAAAAAAAAGGTTGTTTCACAAAATCGTAGGTGCAGTCGCCAGCACATCAAGCCATACCAAACTGTTAAAATTTCCCATTATGAACCTTATCATTTTGCAATAAAGTTGAAAATCTATCAAAGAAATTTGACAGATTGTTGTAGCTTGATGTGCTGGCCTCTGTACGTCAAAAACAGATACTATTATCATAACCGACCAGTCAACATAATTTTGTGTTGTCAAACAGCTATGTCAAACATCAAAATATTATGGAATCTCTTTTTGAATAAATTTGACTGACGGATTTTTATGTCATGAAACAACCCGTTACATTTAACGTACCGTACGTTAAACATCTCACGTCATAGGAACTTTTAACCGTCCGTATGTAACGTTAACAGTGTTTGAAACAACCCGCCCTTAGTAGTTATTTGTTACTATACACACGTCTTTTCCTAAATTTGTTGCAAAAAAAGCTTTTTACAAAAAAGACTGACCTCCTTCTCATCCAAATCTATTAAGGAGAGATTGAAAGTTAACTACTACAAAGATTGATGAAGTTAAAAAGTCGTCTATGCAAAATTTTTGGGTATTTGTTGATTTTTCAAAAAGTGCTGAATCAATTTCGATAAAATTTATATGGGACCCCTAAAGCATACCCTATCCATAAAAAAAAGAATTTTTAAAATCAGTTTACGTTTGCCGGAGAAATCGCGTAACAAATCGCGCACATTACTTAAGGCGATTAGACTCGTCAATGGCCTTGGAGTTCTAGCGCGGTTTACACACACACCAGCGCTTGCTACGTACGCAGTAGTACGCATCCCTGTCCCGCTTACTCCGATCACAGAATAATATGCGGACAACAGACACGCACGCCCGTGTACGTTGCTGCCTACGTTTGGATAATATTTAATTCATTTATTTAGAAATGGATAGTTTCACTGTAGGTAATAATGAAACAATACGGAAGGAGATACTTGTATATTTCAAAATAAATAGGAATTGAGTAATTAAGGTACGTTGGGGTAAGGTCGGACTGTTTTTCGGTTAGTTGAAGAGGTTCCAGCAAATGTTCTGTCCCTCATTTCCTATAGAAGATTTTCAAATGAAATTGATCTTTCATTGACGAGGAAAAAAAATACTTTTAATCAGTATTTTAGAAGTTTCTTTTACTTAAGCGGTTGCCAAGTTACACCTATGTGAAAATAAGGTATGCTTATCAAAATGCCAGGTAAAGACCGGACCATAGCGGGGTAACATCGGACTACTATCTAAAATCCACTGTAGGGCTTAAAACGTAAGGTTTTAAGCGGAGAAATATCCGCTCTTTTCCGTTCTATGAATGTACTAAATGATTTTTTTAAAAGACAAGTAGTTTAGTTATAACAGTCACAATATTTTTTATTTTATTTTTATAGTCCGATCTTCCCCCGTATAACCACAAATGAAGAAATTATGTTGCTCAAACTTTCTATGTAAACTAGCTTGTATGAAAGTATTTCTGAATTTTTAGCTTTGCAAGTGTCCCAGATCCTAGCTGTATATAGTGGGTTAGGATAAAATGAATAAAAATGTTTGAGTAGTATTGTATTATATTTGTTAGTATTTAAAACGTAAATATTTCACAAGTAACTAATTGAGAATTAAATGTAAAACTATAAGTAACAGCAGTCTTAGATAGTATTTTTATACATAATTGAGATATTTAATAACAATTATTAAAATTTGGTACAACTATTTGGTACATACATTTCTATTAAAATAAATTCTAAAGGAATTCGAAAATAATCAAAAAACGAGAAATAAAGAATTATTATGTACTTATTAAGTACAAAACTATAACAAGAGTCAGCTTATTTTTAAATCGGTTAAAAAGTATTTAAGGAAGTACTTATCCCAGTATTTATAGTTCTCTGTGTTAGGTACCTACTAACACACATACCTTGAAATTAAAATTGCATAGTATAAAAGTTTGACACTCACTGTCATTTTTACGACAGAGAAAAATCGGATGTTATTAAGCCGATCTTCTACCACACGGGGGAACACCGGATCTCAGCTTACAGTCATCGTACGACTGTATTTGTCAGTTTAAACTAACAGCTACTTAATATAAAACGATTTCATACACAAAGTATAAGAAAAAACAATTAATCCTCACCATTAAATTTAAAAAATGTAGTCTGGGGGAAGGCCGGATCTTCAATTTCGACGCGAAAATCTTGAGTTTTACGTTTGTGCCTAAAAAACACGTATATACTATAGCAACGACGACCGCAAACTGAAGAGATGGGCAGAACAAAATGGAGTCTTATAATAAGTTGCCAGAATTAAAAAATAATGCCGCGTTTGGGAGTTATTACCATCATCTGATCTTTCCCCGATCCGTTCTTACCCCAACGTACCTTAAATGACCAATAAATATTCAGATTAAATGTTGCTATTTTGAGTACGAAACTACGAAATTAAAGTAAAAAAAAAACCCTAAAATCTTGTTGGACTTTTGTTATGCTGGCACTTCACATGGCATATTTTTGCAATTATTCGCCTTATTTGGATAATACAAAATGTGCCCTAGGCTAATTGAAATAAAGTCGATTTTGTATTATCCAAATATGCTGAATATTTGCACAAATACGCCATGTGAAGTGCCAGCATTATATGAGTTAATTATTAATTATTCCACTAGGTAATCACAAATTCTTACGACAAATAAACTTTTTTTGTAAAAAAATACAACCGCTTTAAAAAAAACAAAAAGTGATAAATAACTTCAGAAAACATAGGTAAGTATGACTTCAGTCTTGGAAGTCGACGGCTTTGGTTCTGTTTGTATTGCCACCGACTTTCAAAACTAAAGTCATGCGTTCTGTGCTAATGGTATATTACCTATCACTTTTTAGATTTTGAAGGCGGTCATCTTTTTAGCACCTACTTCCTTTCATCCAAATCCGCTAAGAAATGGTGAAAGTAAATAATCTAACCAGCAAATGTATTTCTATGAAGAGTCCATATGGTTAGTTGACCATGGATAGGTATTTAACTATCCAGTAATTATGTTTGGTTTTCAGACAGTACTTACAAGTTTTCTATTTGGTTACAGTTAACCAAACGACACCCTTGACGCCCATTTCATAAAATGTATAGTCGCCATCTTGGATTTTCAATTCGATTTCATTTTCGGTATCAGCGCCCCCGAAAACCATGGAAACGACCCCCATAAAGCATATTTCGTAAACTATTATAGCCGCCATCTTGGATTTTATTTCGAACTCATTTTCGGCATCAGTGCTTTCGTAAAATTTACAAGATCGTATGATCTTGTTGTGATGATTATTACTGATCAAAGGCAGTTTCCCATATCATGCATGTGATGCATGAACACCCCAAGGGTCAAAACACACTGGAATGGCAGCGCAGCGGCTGGCAGTTTTGCTGCCAAACCATTTTCAACTTTATCTCTAAACCTCAAAGCATAGTATCGCTTCGGCGGTCATCGGCTCGCAGAGCCGCCCGGCGCGCCACGAGCTGCCGCTCGACGCACGGAAGTCTTTCAGCAATACTATGTCTCGACGTTTAAAGATAAAGTTGAAAATGGTTTGCCATCAAAACTGCCGGCCGCTGCGCTGCCATTCTGGTGTGTCTTGACCCTAAGAAGCTTGCTTCGCGATGAACCTCATTCTCTGGCCGAAGATCAAAAATCCCGTCGTGTTGATTTTTTTTTTCCATAAAATACGTTACACTAGTTATTTCTCTGGTATCGTGGGTGCAAACATATAAACTCACATACACAAACAGCCAGACCGCTGCACAAAAATCTGTAGGTTATACAAATACTTGTTCCGTGCGGGAATCGAACCCGTGTCACGGAGCGCAGCAGCTAATCGCTCAACCACTGCGCCAGCAGTGTCGCCAAAAAATGATTAGTCATTATTCATTTATTTTATAACGTTGCACTTTACAAGTACCTATAGAAGTTTAGTATAATAATCACTAGTAAAAATAACCTAAGTACACTTAAAACCATATTATTTATAAACAACCTTATAAATTAACACCTGACTAGCCTATTATAATCCTTTTGAATATTACCTAACACTAAAATAAATCATTAAAACTAAATAATATTATACGGAACCTACGAGTACGCAATAACTTAAAAGGTCCTCGCTTCTATGCGCCCGCGCATCGCTAAAACGATCCTTGCCGATCGTCGCCACGGACTGTTGATTCGGTTGGTTTCATCTTTACTGTGGTTTCGAAAAGTACGATGAAAAACACTGGAGGTGACAGCTGTGTCGCTCGCTCCAGCCATATATCTAAATGATTTTAATAAATACTTCGTGAAATCCCTCTAGGGATTTATAATCTACCTATCACGCTTTCGCCACATCGTGGTTCCAGCGTTGAAGAATACATTTAGCGGAGATTCCCTGCTGCAAGGAGGTTCACACCTACCCTTCGCTAATAATATACCGCCGAAGATTCTGGAACTGGAAACCTGGTGGGGGCTGATGACGGAACCAGCATCACCTTCAGAGACGGTTCAGGCCAGTGTTCCAACCCTTTACCTACCCTCAGTAGTCAAGACATGTGATGGCCACGGAATTTAGGCAATAAATAATAGTGTACTAAACTATCAACGCTTTTATTTACGGACCCTGGCTATCCACCTACCTGCTGGCAACCCCCTCAGGGATAAGTTGTCACAATTTATTATGCTAGAAATAATTTTCACTTAGGTACTTATTAAATAAAGAAAAAAAAAATAGTTTTTTAAAATTAATTAAGTAACCATAAAAACAATTTAGGTGTACACTATTTTCTAATATCATGATAAACAACAATCAATTATAAAATAATTCTATGAAGCACCAACAATAGTGTTCCCGCGCACAAAGCAAACAAATTGTTTCTAATCAGCTAGCTACTCTTTGAACGCCTATTTACGCACACGTACACAAAAAGCTCAATGTGTATTTGCACTCACACATTTACACGGGGGAGCAGCGAGTGATACAGCCTTCCCGTCTCAGTGCTGTCGCACGACTACCGATGCGCCCGCGCTGAGCGGCTCTAACGTACGAAATCTGAATATTTGTGATTTTCTTTGCAAAATGTTGACAGATTTACATTTATTTTAAATTGAATCTGTAGTCTCTTTAATCGTCAATATTTCAGTGTAAAAATATTTCCAAATATCACAGCCATTTAGGAGCTGAAAGGAATTTTAGTCAAAAAATATCGTGTTGTTCAGTATTTTTTTAAGGCAAAAGTATTATTCATACGAAAACGTCATAACTTGGACATGATAAGCATATATCGATATTTAACATATATTTTTTTCAAATCTTTTTGGTAAGCCGTTTTTGAGGTGTAAGCTTTAGAAAGTAACCGTTTCACAGTACTGTACTTAAGTATACGGTTTTCTCATGGATGCCATTGTCAGAACTGGACCAAATTGGACCACACGGGAAGCACTAACTTTCAAATAAAAAAAGAATCATCAAAATCGGTTCACCCAGTCCAAAGAAATCAAGTAACAAACATAAAAAAAAAAAAAAAATACAGACGAATTGATAACCTCCTCCTTTTTTGAAGTCGGTTGAAAAAAAAACTAAGACGCTATGACCAAAAATAGTTGGACGCTAGAACCGTCACTTGCCGTAGTCATCGCCTGTGCGTCTGCGCCTGATAAGCGAATGATGCATCAAAAGAAAGGTCTTAATTTGTTGTACCTATTTGTTGCAAAAATAAAAAAGCGGCCAAGTGCGAGTCAGACTCGCCCATGAAGGGTTCCGTAGCAGCAAGTAACATAATATAAAAGTTCTTGTTCAAGTTCGTTGTAACTTTGATCGATGTTTTAATAGTAAACTGCGGTTTACGATTTATGACGTATTAAAAACAAACTACTTACTAGATCTCGTTCAAACCAATTTTCGGTGGAAGTTTCCATGGTAATGTACATCATATATTTTTTTAGTTTTATCATTCTCTTTATCAGCTCGAAAATGCACTAACTGAGGTCAACTGGGATATCGTTGGCTTATCAGAAGTGAGAAGAAGCGGAGAAGACACCATCGAGAGAGAAAATGCCATATTCTATTATAACGGACAGAGTGGAGGTCTTTACGGGGTAGGATTTTTAGTAGCTAAAAAGTGGAAAATAATATTTCAGAATACATATCTTACTCAGAGAGGATAGCAGTATTAAAATTTCAAATTTCGAGCACTCAAACACTATCCATCGTTCAACTGTATGCTCCCACATCAACTCACCCAGACGATGAAGTAGAAGAATTCTATGACCTACTCGACAAAGCTTGTGATGAACATCGAAGCACCTGGAACATTGTTTTAGGTGACTTCAACGCCAAAATTGGATCAAGGCAAGATTTAGATAACCATAGTATCTTGGGCCCATACGGTCTCGGAGTCCGAAATGATCGTGGATCCCGCCTTCTCCAATTTGCTTTTGGCCAAAATTTGTGTGTGGGTAACAGTTTCTTCTTTAAAAAACCTCACAGACGATAGACGTGGAAATCTCCTAACAGCCAAACTAAAAATGAAATAGATTTTATTCTTATTTCTAACAAGCTCATAATTAAAAACATTCAAGTAATAAACCAATTTAAATTTAGTTCTGATCATAGACCTGTTCGCATAACAATAAAACTCGACGCAAAAATAAACAGGCAAAAATTTATGAAAAATAAAATCAGAAAATTAAATAAACAATCACTTATGCTAGGTCATAAAGAATTCAAGCTAGAGCTAAGGAATAGTTTTAATGAACTAGACGCAGAAAGTGAACAAAAAGATGTCCAGCAACTATACAACGAAATATTAAATAGTATAACTAAAGCCAACAAAACAGTTAGACAGATCAAAATTGGAAGTAAAAAGTTATCAAACAATACCATAACATTAATAAAACAGAGACTAGATTTAAGTAAAGAAAATAGAGATTCACAGTACAGACTTAAAGATAAGGAGGTTAAACGTAGTATTAGAAAAGATATAAGGAATTACAACAATAGACTGGTTCAAAATGCATTAGAAAATAACTGTTCTTTAAAAATAGCAAAACAAGGTATTTCAAATAATAAGTCATGGATCACATATCTAAAAGATAACAATGGTGAGAAGCAAACAAATAGAGCAAAGGTTTTAAATATATGTACAACATTTTTTTAAGTCACTCTACTCTGAAAACACTCAATTACAAACAATACCCGATTATTACTGCCCTGACAGTATACCACCCATAACAGGATACGAAGTTCATGTGGCCCTTAAAAAAATGAAGAACAATAGATCATGTGGTGAAGACGGCATAAGCACAGAAGCATTGAAAATAGGCGAACCTGTCCTCCTCCCATACATCACCAGACTCTTCAACAGCATTCTGCACTCAGGCAGCTTTCCTAAAGATTTTTGCCATTCTAATATTATACTGCTTCACAAAAAGGGCGACAAATCCGATATTAACAATAATAGACCGATTAGCTTAATATCACATATTTATAAAATATTCATTAAAATTATAGAAAGTCGTATATCCAGTGAATTAGACAAGCACCAACCTCCTGAGCAAGCAGGCTTTCGCCCTGGTCTATCTACGACAGATCATCTTCATGCGATTAACCAATTAATAGAAAAACATCAGGAACATAAAAGGCCACTACACCTTGCCTTTGTCGATTACTCCAAAGCCTTTGACAGCATTTCACATACGGCTTTTTTTTTGACGCTTTAGGTAAACAACACATAGATCCCATCCCATAGACATTAATCTGTTACGAATTATTTATAAAAATAGTACAGCCGCAGTAAAATTAGAAGCCACAGGTCCAAAATTTAAAATAGAGAAAGGAGTCAAACAGGGCGACCCGCTATCTCCTAAGTTGTTCACCAGTACCCTCGAAGAAATCTTCAGAAATGTCGCAAACGATTGGAAGGAAAGAGGCATTGTACTCGGCGAGACGAGACTGACAAATCTCCGTTTCGCCGGCGACATTGTTTAGTTTTCTTCTTCAGCCACCGAGCTCGAACGCATGCTTCAAGATCTAAGCGATGCAAGCCTTGAGGTTGGATCGAAGATGAATATGTCGAAGACCAAAGTTATGTCCAACGTAACACTGAAAAGCATAAAAGTAGACGGAGAGACAATACAACATGTCAAGGAATACCTCTACTTGGGCCAAGTAGTCTCTTTCCAGGCGAGGCAAGACAAAGAAGTCGCAAGACGAACAGAAAACGCCTGGAAGAGTTACTGGTCCATGAAGGAATTATTTAAGGGTGAACTACCCATGGCACTGAAGCGGAAGCTCATGGACATGTGTATTCTCCCCGTCTTGACCTATGGCGCACAGACTTGGTCTTTGACTAATTCCCAGAAGTCCAAACTCAAGGTTTGCCAACGAGCAATGGAGCGCAGTATACTAGGTGTTAAATTAATGGATCGAGTTCGAAACACTATACTGCGCTCCAAAACAGGGATAGCAGACGTGGCTCATAAGGCTGCCCAACTTAAGTGGGACTGGGCCGGACATGTCTGCCGCATGCCGGACAAACTGTGGGCTCAGGTGACACAGAACTGGAGCCCGGAGACAGTAAGACGGCGTCGCGGTAGGCCACGAAGGAGATGGCGGGATGAACTGGACGGATTCCTCCAAAACTGGTGGGAGGAAGAAAAGAATCAGGAAAGATGGAAGGCATGGAGGGAGGCCTTTGCCCAGGAGTGGGACAGAACAGGCTAACAAAAAAAAAATCATTCTCTTATTTTAGAAGTTACAGGGGGGGGGCGCAAACTATTCAGTTTAGAAAAAATTAAGTTAGAAACCTCAATATAATTTTTGAAGACCTATCCTTAGATACCCCACATGTATGGGTTTGATGAAAAAAAATATTTTGAGTTTCAGTTCTATGTATGGGGAACCCCCAAAATTTATGTTTTTTTTTTCTATTTTTGTGTGAAAATCTTAATGCGGTTCACAGAATACATCGACTTACCAAGTTTCAATAGTACAGTTCTTATAGTTTCGAAAAAAAGTGGCTGTGACATACGGACGGACAGACAGACATGACGAAGATTCGTCATAATACATAAGGGTTCCGTTTTTTGCCATTTGGCTACGGAACCCTAAAAACGTCAAAACGTAAATAAATAAAAAATTATGCAATATTTCGTTTCCAGGTTATTGGTAGGTAGGTATCTCACCATAAACATCAAATTAATAGAGGCTTATGTGTGTACAATTAGTTGTTAATTTGTTGCAGTAAATAAACAAGAAAAATACTAGAAGATAGGTTCAATAATTTGTTAAGATTCGATTTTATTTGGCCGCTCGGACGGCATTAATATGCCTAAAATACAATGGCGTTTATTTAGTTATTTAAAATAGGTTCACGCTTAGTTAAAGTACTAATCGACTGGTAACGGAACCTAATTTGGATAAATATGGCAAAAATAACGGTGAAATTCATATTTTAGGAGATATTAACTAAAATAATTATATTAGTATGAAACTGTACTAGAGTAGGGTGACCATGAATTTTCACAATGAAGTGAGACTGAATCGTGATTGTTTGAATGTTCATCTTTATTGTTTAGGGTGAGAGCTTACATAACCTACCTAACCATAACCTGGAAACTAAATAATGCATTGGTAGCTTTTTATTTATTTACGTTTTGACGTTTTTTATTTTTGCAACAAATACAACAAATTAAGACCTTTCTTTTGATGCATTATTCGCTAATCTGCATTATTAAGTTTCTGTGTAATCACAGGCGATGACTACGGCAAGTGGCGGTTCTAGCGGTCAAATATTTTTAGTCATAGCGTCTTAGTTTTATTTGCAACAAATTCAGGAAAAGAAGCGTGTATAGTAACAAATTACCACTAATTCCTGGCAAAGTTTCATCAAATTTTATGAGTTGGCCACGCGGTTGAAATGGACATAAGTTTCCTAGGGCAAAAATCACGATTCAAATGTTTCGAAAGATTTTCCGTGTTTTTGTTTCAAAAGGTTCTCATACGATATCATGTGATGATGTACAGGCAGAGGATGCAGTTTGCCTGGCAGACTACTGCGATATCATGCGGTGCCAGGTACTGGTCGCTCACGGCCTTCTCAGCGGTGCTGGCGGCCCGAGCACTGATATTGAGGTAAGCCAATATACATTTA
The DNA here is from genome assembly GCA_947361185.1 of Charanyca ferruginea. Taxonomy (NCBI): domain Eukaryota; kingdom Metazoa; phylum Arthropoda; class Insecta; order Lepidoptera; family Noctuidae; genus Charanyca; species Charanyca ferruginea. The sequence continues at coordinate 15,829,874 of OX376057.1, forward strand.
AAACGTTTGTTTTAAGTAGCAGTGTACGGTAAGCCTGGTATAAATTAATATAAGTAGGTAAAAGTCCTAAAGTGTCATATTGCTAAGATATTTGAAGGTAAAGATCGGCGATGGGGTGAATATGCCAGCTTCCATTGAAAATGAAAACCGTACCTTAAGAACGTAAAGTGCATCTGTGATTTTACGTGTACAGTCACGCACGAGCATAAATATCATGCATACAGATAGCAAAATTCAACTTGTAGAAAAAATCTATGTTATAGGTAGTGGTTTGGGATCAAAAATACCCTATTCGTAACCCCATAACATTTCAAACAATAGTTTAGGAGAAAATCAGTTCAGAACAAGAACAACAGTTTACATGTTTGTAACTTTTGTAAGTAAGCGTCATTGTACAAAAAGAAAAAGTTAAACGAAACCATAGATATCCGAAACGAAACAGTCCGAAATACCCACAAACTCAAACTCAAACTCAAAATCATTTATTTCAATTAAACCATTTACAGGTACTTTTGAATTGTCAGAGTCAGTCAGTCAGAAAGTTGAAGCTAGTTGCTCGTTCCAAACAGTAGGTTTCTATGGAGAAGAACGAGCAAGAAACTCCATGAACACTCTTTTAAAATCAGATAAATTTTACAAATTTAGGTTACATCATTCATGTTGAATCTAAGGGTACAATGTGAGAACAATGTAACACGTCTTGCATGTTAAAAGAGGTCTAGAGACAAATATAGTTATAATAACAATTCAAACCAAAATTTAAAATAACCGAGGCAGCTAAGAGATGACCAGTCCCAACCGACGGCGTCCGTTCACGAACATGACGCACGGATCGGCACCATTTAGCTCAACCACGGCAAATGAATTTATTCTCTTTGGAATAAAGTAATGGATTCTATAATGCTCGTATACCTACACGCTCTATAACATTTTCAGAACATCGCATTGAGGCAGAACGCAAATCAAACATGTTTTTTAGATTACCGATAGGACCTACTTCCTTTTATCACATAGCGTGTTAAATGCAGCGACGTAAGAATCGATTCACATGTCGTAGTAGGTACCTATATCTTAAAAAAAAAACGGCGGTTGTTTTAATCTGTTTGTTGTTTTGTATTGCCACCGACTTCTGAAACTAGGTAGTAGTAATATAATATGAGTTCTGTGCTAAAGTTATTTTAGTTTTTGAAGGCGGTTGTTTTTTTTTTAAATAGATTTTTATTTTCCGCTTTTTAGTAGGTATCGCCTTAACATCCAAATCCATTTAGAAACGGCGACACAGTTAAAACAGATTAAAAGTCCTCCAAATATTGAAGAAACTAAAACGTCATCTACCTATGTATTTTTTTTGGGATTTTGTTGATTTTTTCAAAAAGCGCTGAATCAATTTTGATAACATTTATAAGGGACCATTTCGGAATAAACCCCTTTCGAACAAAAAAAGAATTTAGGAAATCCGTCTATACACACTGAAATTTTGGTGGTTATTTTCTCGAAGCGAAAATTTCGAAGCGATTTTGTCTTGGTAGTACAGTCAACAGCAAAAGTAGATGATCAAAATCAAAAATTCAATACTAATTTACTAACACTAATTTATATAATTTATTACTAGTTAATTTATTAAAAGTATGTGATTGTCACACACATACTTTTGAATCACTTCGACGCCACACAGTTCTGACGCGAACTCCGTTTATTAGTATTGAATTTCTGATTTTGATCATCTACTTTTGCTGTTGACTGTACAATCGATTAAAAAAAAAATTAAAATAAATTATTAAAAAAAGGCAGATTTAGAATTGTGGAAAACTAGCGACCCCGAACCAATAGCACAGAATACTTTGCCAATAGTGATACAGCGCGAACGGCTGACTGCGCGTGGTCCTGTTAACAAAACACAACACTTACCTACCTAAAAGTTATTCCAATATTCTCTCTCTTCACACTTTTACGGGTTTAGGACCGTTTTATGAGGAGTTGATGCATATTTTTATAATTATTATTTGAAAAATAAAAATCATTTTTATTTTTTAAGTTTTAACTCTAAGAATCGATAGTAGGGCAAATCGTTCTGCTCCGGGAAATGGACCATTTAGATTTCAGCTTTTAAATGACGGAGTTATGCCCGAACATACATAAAAATATAAGTATATATAAAAACATCTGAATTGGTAACCTCCTCCTTTTTAAAGTCGGTTAAAAATGGTAGGTACGGCTGTTAAATGGCACACGAAGTTTTAGAAACAGGCTGTCAGTCGGACATACTTAGTTATAGTGATAGAACTAGATAGAAGACGCTTTACAAAGCCGAACTTTTTCAAATACATCTCATATAAATTTATGAAATCAACGCAGGTATGGCAAGACGTAGAAGCAGTGAAGAAAGCGCTGGCGCCGGCGGCAACGCGGAGCGTGGCGCGTGTGGCGACGCGCAGGCGGCACCGCCCGCGCACCGCGCTTCCCCCGCCTATCGCCGACTGTCCTCGAACAGATGCCGATGCGAGGGAAGAGGAAGCCGGTGCGTAAAAAAAAACCTTAGGCCGGTTACAGTGCTCCACCGACTGTCAGCGTCAGTCCGTACGTTGGGTCCTGACGGTAGGTACGCATTAACCGACCGTCCGTTTGTATCATTCAGTGCTCTCCTGACCAACAAACTGATTGGAGACATACACTCACACGCGTATATTTGTTTATGTCCAGACATCCGTACGGTCGGTCCACCGATCGGTGTAGCACTGAACGCATTCGTTTGTTTCCATACAAATTCATAGCGCAACCGACGGTCCCCGTACGCAGTGCGTAGCAATCAATATATATGTCGGATCGTCAGGTGCGATCGAGGAGGAGTGCCGAGCGGTATAGTACATCGTCAGGACTATAGGCGTTCCCATTATCCCATTATCGATAAACAAGACCTGTAAAAACAATTACACACTATTAGTAAAGAAAACATAATACAAATGGTAATCAGTAACAAGAATAAAGTAAGTTAAAGGTACAGCAACAATACAGTTAATCGAACAGACCATTAAGGTCCCACAGTTCGTACAGTGGCCAAGCCACCCAATGATAAACGAACAAACCCTTAAGGTTTACAGTTCGTACAGCAGCCTAAGCCACCCAATGATAAACGAACAAACCCTTAAGGTCTATAGTTCGTACAGTAGCATAAGCCACCCAAATACAAAGTGTATCGCTCGCTAGCAGCAAGCCTATACAGCTATGTGAATATACAGCAGCGCTGTACCAGGTAAACCGACAGTATTGTTGGAAGCAGGAACTCTTTACTGAGTCGAATCCGAGGATCGACTGCCATACTTACGGAGTGCACGCTCTTTTATAAGGCGATGCCCCCCACCTTGCAACCTCTCCATACAAGTCTGTCCATGCGCACGGAAGTGCGTCACGCGTTTACTTGATACAAGACACTAAAATGTGCTGAATCTAATAAGATCTGTAATCAAATAACACAATGATAATTGTCATGAATAAACAATAGTGATTTCATAAAGTAATTCGTTTTACATTCAAAGTAATGTGTCAACAATTGTTTTGAATAAAACCATCGATAATAATTATCGAAATAAAGTAACCACAAATCAGTGTGCACACACAATAAATCATGTTTCGAATTAATAGACAATAATTGATAGTAAAATCACATAAATTAACAATAAGAAACACAAATCATAACAAATTTAGTTAACACCCACAATGTGATTAATAAACTGTCTCCGACATATATATTGTACTCTTTCGTAGCAATATACGCATGCGTACGGTCGGTCCAGCTCTGTACGATTTATGAATTTTCATATAAATATCAGCGGGCCTGGCAGACGTTGTCCTGCAACCCGACTATAGCGCCACCTGCCGGGTCCAATTGTGAATCTAAACCATTCTCGAATCCACTGGAACACACACAAAAAAAATCAGCAAAATCGATCCAGCCGTTTAGGAGGAGTTTACTTTCATACACACGCACAGAAGATTTTTATATAATAAATATATACATATATATATATATATAAGATAAATGACAAGCGCGACTGACGTACGCACCGACGGCCGGTTGTGCATTGTAACCGGCCTTACTCTTACTTTTAAGTTTTATATCCCCAAGTGTGTGTAATCAAATATCAAGTTTATTCAATGTTTATGTTTTTAGAGCAAGAAGAGAAAAGGGCAGGAGATAGTGATGGGGACGCCAATCAGACGGCAGAACTATGTGACGCTGACACTGTAGAGTCGTCCTTGCCTCCCGACAGCCGACAGAAGAGACTGGCAGATCTGCAGGCTGAGCGAGCGGCCTGTGACCCTACCCGCCTTCAAACACTCAAGGTCATTTGCTTGTTATCGTTTTCTTGTTCATTCAAACATTGATAATATCTTATCAAGATTCTCCTTTGGCAATAGGCTCATCATCATCATCACTTCAGCTTAGTTTTGGTCCACTGTTGGACATAAGCCTCCTCCAATAGGCTCGCCGCCTGTGAAATATGAGCGTACTGTAGTTGTGTACACCTACCTAACCCTTCGGTAAAAACAGGACGTTTATTAAGCTTTTTCTGAGGCCTTGAAAACCATGACTATGTAGAAGCGTAAGTTTCTAGTGGAAGTATCTATCATCATTTTTCTCCAAGGAGCAATATTTTCACATAATGCTGTTTCTGTATTTACTTGTCTATTATTTTTCCTAGGTTCGCTGCGAAAGAATCGTGCACTCCTGCATAGCGACGCTTCTGCTACACCTTACGCAACATCAGTTCACCGAGCTTGAAGGTTTTATATATTCTCTTTGTATGTAATAAGCTGTACCCGCGGCGTATGCGGCGCGCGCACTTACCATGGCCAGAACCTACATGACACTTCAAGCGATTTAATTTTTCGACGCTTGAAGCGCTTCGCGACTTTTTGGATACGAACATTCAATCGCGGTTAGTAGAAGAAAAAACATACTGTCCGTTTCAACCGCGCGGCCAAGTCATAAAATTTGATAAAGCTTTGCCAGGAATTAGTGGTAATTTGTTACTATATACATGATATACGTCTCTTTTCGTGAATTTGTTGCAAAAAAAATAATAAGACGCTATGACCAAAAATAGTTGGCCGCTAGAACCGTGACTTGCCGTAGTCATCGCCAGTGATTACACAGAAACTAAATAATGCAGATAGGCGAATGATGCATCAAAAGAAAGGTCTAAATTTGTTGTATTTGTTGCAAAAATAAAAAACGTCAAAACATAATAACAATTAGTTATGCAATATTTAGTTTGGTGGCTCTGGTGCCTCAATATATTATATCACAGCTTTGATCAACCATAATGTACCTAATTGCACCTATGTTTTTCCCACAGATATAGTTATAGACCTAGATAACGCAAGTACCACGATCTGTATGAAAACCAAGCGAGCCATTTTTTGGACGTCACAATGTAATACGAATGTTTTGTTTTTCCTTATTATTCCTTAATAACACGTATTTATCTTTAATCTAATACCCTCAGATAATTGTTTTTTAAATTAATTACGCATAATATTAATCACAAAATGACTTACCGATGGAAGGAAACGTTTACTTTATTTTTTTACTTACGATTTTTTATCGTAAGTTAGGCACGAAAATAGGCACGCGAAGTAGTTGCTCTTGCGTTATCTAGGTCTATCTATATCTGTGGTTTTTCCCCATTTGTAATGTAAGTTTCTCGGTGACGTTTTTCAGAGGAGATGCAGCGCGCCGTGTGCTGGTACCTGAGCTGCGACCGCTACTGGGAGGACACGGCGCCGTCGGCCCGCGCCTTCCCCTGGCCCCTGCTGCTGGCCCTCGCCACCGGCCTCGCGCTGGCACTCTGCATGTGCTACTACATCATCTGGATCGTGTTTGAGTAAGTGTCGTCCGGCGCCCGTGAGATGGGTGGACGACATTTTTCCCATCGCGGTCGAACTTGAATGAGACTGGCACAAGCAAAGAGAGGCGGAGTAAGGGTACGATGGGACTCTGGCATACGCTGTGCGTAAAAGTCCCTAAAATAAAAGCAGAATAAAACAATAAAAAGAGAGGCCTAGCCCAGCATTGGGTGAGACCGGGCTGCGTGTGTCCATGGTGCTGACGCTGAATTTGCACAGTGATCGTTGATAAGAAAACTGACGTCAACTTCTTGTCCTGCATCATCGCCTTTTGCCTTCATAAAATTGGTGCTACATAATTTAACCCTAAGAGAAAATTTAAGCTTTAGTGTAACTTTTAGAACAGTAAAGCAGACCTGGCTGTTTTAAAGCCGGGTTTCTAGCGGTACAGTTAGCAATGAAAGTCGGGAATAATTCTGTTTTTTAAACTTCTTAACTGAACAAAATATCAAAACGAAACATATTATGCAATATTAACAACACTAACTCAATAATATTACATGGAAAGTGCTAAAAAACAGTATACCTACATATGTAATATTTTCTATCAATTCTAATTTAACTTAGTTTTTCATTGCTAACCGTACTTAGATGCTCATAGATGACCTATTTTTGTTTTGGGAAAGGTTGCCCTCTGTACAGGCGTTTCTGATTAATTCAATGGTCCAACATCTTTACCGTCAAGACGTCGAAGATGAAGACTTCGACGAGCCCATCAGACCACGAAGATCTAGGTACATACGTTACTTTCTATCCTATCCCCTTTCTTTTCCAAAAATGAACTTATACACAACTATATAGTTCGGAGGAAGGCAGCATAGCGGGCAGTGCCTCGGTGTCGATGACGACACATTCCTCGCCGACGCGCGGCGAGCGCTTGGCTTCCGAGGAAGCTATGCTGGACGACCCCGACCACGACGACCACTACATCTACGTCACATACCCGCCGGAGCTCAAGCGCAGGCTGCTCGAGAGGTACGAAGCGAACAAACTCACCCTTATTATACTGTCGCCTTTTATTAGACAGACGAGGGTAGATTAGCAGGGTTAATGTGTTCTTATTTCAGTTTGCACGAAGTTCTCACGAAACTGATTCTTTAAATAATTCTTGACATTCTTTGAGGATTCATCTTCATAATTAAGCATTTTCAAGCAAGCAATCTTCTTAGATTAAAACTACTTTATTTTCTAATGTTTATCTCTATCGGAAATTCAAGCTCTACTGGACCTGCAAACACTATATGTAAGCCAATAACAGTTTGATGGATTCGTGAAGTTTTTATTAAAACATAATAATAATATGTAGAATTTTGTTGATGCGTAAATAACTGAAACGTCTATCTTGTAAACTTAAGTTTACGTTAGATCTAGTTAGATAATCCATTAGTTACACTTACAATATGCCTAGAACTATTTCATTTCACTTTTATAGCGAGATTTTTAATTGCACAATATTATTTTTAAAGTAGCAATAAAATTAGTTAATTTTATTATTTATTTACTCGTCAGCGTTTTTGTCTTTATCTACAAACAGATAAACTGATTGTATAGTAAATTGACTACGAGTTTAAATTATTGTCCGTATCATCATCAACATCAGCTGGAAAACGTACACCGTAAGGGCCTAAGCACACCATGTTTTTTAAACGCGCCGTCGTCGACGCGCGTTTCAGGAATGAGCTTCGTTAATTTATTAAAATAATATAAATATACCTACTTAATAACAATAATAACAGTCTACCTATTATTATATATATATATATATATATTTTTATACGTTGCCCCACGCTAGGAATTACTCCTGTGTCGTGGGTGCGTTTACAAACATATAAACTCACATACACAAACAGCCAGACCCGAAACAACTATCTGTAGGCCATACAAATATTTGTTACGTTTACGAATTCGCGACACGCAGCGCAGCAGTCGATCGCTCAACTGCGTCAACCGTGTCGTCGATTATTGTCTCACTGCGGTTAATATTATTATTAAATAGGTATATCTCTATTGTTTTAATAAATTATCGAAGCTTATTTTAGAAACGCGCGTCGACGGCGCGTATAAAGAACGTGGTGTGCTTAGGCTCTTAAACAAAGGGAGGTTTGCTATAATCCCCACGCTTGACAGGCGTCTTGGGAATCGCAGTGAAGTTGTTGAGTACACGGAAGCCGCTGCTGCCCGACTTCCGGATAGTCCGTATATTCAAATAAAACTGTCATGCTATGGTCGTTGAATGAAATCTCATAATGGTCATCGCTCATTATAACAGCACCGCTCCGATGCGGCAACTGCAAAAATCCAACCGTTACGGCCGTTGCACGCCGCGTTTTTTAAACGTGCCGTCGTCGACGCGCGTTCAAGGAATGCGCTTGGTTAATTTATTAAAATAATTCAAAACTCAAAAAACTCAAAACTCAAAATCATTTATTTCAAATAAACCATTTACAGGTACTTTTGAATTGTCAGAGTCAGTCAGTCAGAAAGTTGAAGCTAGTTGCTTGTTTCAAACAGTAGGTTTCTATGGAGAAGAACGAGCAAGAAACTCCATGAACAACACTCTTTTAAAATCAATAATATGTTACAAATTTCGGTTACATCATTCATATTGAATCTAGGGTACAATGTGAGAACAATGTAACAAGTCGTGTACGTTATAAGAGGTTTAGATAAAAATATAATCATAATAAACAATTCAAAATAAATTTAGAATAACCGAGGCAGCTAAGAGATGACCAGTCCCAACTAACGGCGCCCGTTCACGAACATGGAGCACGGATCAGCATCATTTGGCTCAACCATTTTGAAGGGAACCGAATGATCCAACACGCGCACCACCGTCAGCGAGACATTCCAGTGAGCATGACATACTCCCAACCGCCAGGGCACATTGAAGTCAATGAAAGACATACCTTGTAAATGGTAGTTTTAAATAACATAGTGCTCACATGTATGTGCTATGAAAAATTATATAATACTAACACATTGAGTTTATACAATGCAAAGATAATGTAGATCTATATCTTCAGCAGCTCCAAAAATTATTAAAAATGCTAATCAATTAATCTATGAACCCTTATGGCTGTGGAGCTAGACCAGCATCCAGCCAAGCATTTTTATCAGTGATGTACTGACCCAATGAATAATATGCTCGGCTGCATAGTGTGCGTTTTATATAAGACTTAAATTTTGTCTCATTTAGTTGAACAATGTGAGGAGGTATTTTATTGTAACATTTTAAACAGTACCCCATGAAAGAAGTATCTACTTTAGCCAGTCTGAAACTCGGTTGAACTAGTTAGTCCCTATTTCTAGTGTTATAATTATGTCTTTCACCCCTTTTACTAAAAAGATGCAGATTTTTTCTAGCGTACATTATGTTTTCATAGATATATTGACAAGGCACCGTCATTATGTTAATTTCCCTAAACAGTTCCCTAAGAGAATCGCGCATACGTAAATGGCTCTGATGGCTCTTTTCTGCAGAATAAAAATAGACTCGATGTCTGCAGCTCGTCCCCACAGTAAAATGCCGTAAGACATTATACTATGAAAATAACTAAAGTAGACCAGTCTCGCGGTATCCGCATCAGTAAATTGCCGGATTTTTCTGACAGCATATGCTGCCGAGCTTAGCCGTCCAGCGAGAGATGCTAAATGAGGACCCCATTGTAGCCTTGAGTCGAGCGTGATCCCCAGGAAAACAGTTTTATCAACGAATTCCAGCTTCTCATTATTCAATACTATGTCACAGTCATTACTTTTGACATTTGGTAAAGTAAATCTGATGCACTTAGTTTTTTTTCATTCAATACTAAATTATTCGCCGTGAACCAATTTTGGACTTGCAGTAAAGCGCTATTTACTTGGTCTAGGTTCTGGGCTCGTCTGTATATCTTAAATATTAAAGAAGTGTCATCAGCAAATAACACCATTTGTGGTTGGTTTTTCAACAGATAAAGAAGATCATTAATATACACTAAAAAGAGAAAAGGACCCAAAATTGAGCCTTGTGGAACCCCCATTTCTACCTTTAAACCATGTGAATTCACCCCATTTATTTGGACTTGCTGCTGCCTATTAATGAAATAAGATTTTACTAAACTAAGCGCAAGTCTACCTAGTCCGTAATGCTCAAATTTCAAAAGTAGTGTGTCATGATTTACGCAATCAAATGCCTTGGAGAGGTCACAAAAAAATCCTATGGCATCTTGCGCCTCTTTCCACGCAGTAAATATGTGTTTTAATAAAGTGACACCAGCGTCAGTCGTACAACGTCCTTTGGTGAAACCATACTGTTGATCGTGTAAAATGCCATTAGTGTTAAAATTATTAAGCATCTGATTAAGCATAATCCTTTCAAAAACCTTGCTGAAAGCCGGCAGCACGGACACGGGTCTATAATTATTAGTGTCTTTACTGTCACCGGATTTGAAAAGAGGTATAACCTTACTAAACTTCATTCGATCCGGGAAAACTCCTTGGTCTACGCACATATTAAATATTAAAGCCAAATAAGGCGCTATTGTCTCAATGATAGACGTACAAACTTTAATAGACATACCCCACAGATCCTCAGTAAATTTTATCTTGATATGCCGAAAAGCTTTTAAAACTGTCACGGGGTTAATATGTCCAAATTGAAATGCTACCGGGCAGCCTGGTACGTTCGCTTTTAAATAGGCAATTGAAATGCCAGGTGAGGAATTTAAAGCTTCCGTGGTTTTAATTGGTATGTTGGTAAAGAAATTCACAAATTCATGCGCTACTTCTATGTTAGAGCTTAGGGGACCACGTGATGTCTCTAATGTATACTCAGTGTTACGAACTTTTTTCCTGCTAGTCTCATTATTAATAACTTTCCAAACTGTCTTTATTTTATCGTCTGCCGATTTGATTTTGTTGCTAATGTATAGGGCCTTCGCTACCCTGCAAATATTTCTAAAAGTTTTAGAATAAGTAGCAACATACTTGTTGAAAGTATCCGTGTTAATATAAGGCTTAAGGCCATAAAGCTCAAACAGTCTTTCCCTACCTTTTCTAATACCTCTAGTTGCCCAGTCACTAATTATACAAACTTAGGGCTAATATGTTTTGTCTTTTTTTCAAAAGTATTATCGAATTCAGACTGCACTACAAAAAAGAAATCATCATACAATTTATTTGCATCGTTATTATTATGGTCTAGAGTACTTAACTTATCATTTAGGGTAACATTGAATCTATTTAATTTACCAGTTGTTATTGGTCTAAATTTTATTTGCACTTTTGTTACAGGCATTTTTAACATATAAGTTACCGTTTGACCGCTATGATCCGATGGCAGATAATTAACAATGGCTTTATCTAAATAATCACAATCACAAAAAATATTATCGATACAGGTAGCAGTCGTTGGAGTTAGTCTAGTAGGTTCCATAAAAACGTTCGACAAATTAAATGATTTAAATAGGTTTAATAATCGACACTATTCAAATTATCTTCTAAGATATTAATATTAAAATCACCACAAATAATTGCAGATTTGCTACAAGTTGCATGTTTCGCTAGGACATCTTCCATTACAGACTCAAATAAAGAATAGTTTAGGAAAATTGGGGGTCTGTACACGCACACTATAATATGCTTATCCAGCTCGACACAGGATAGTTCAATGCAATGTTCAACCGATAGGCTAACAATGTCATTCCGTTGTTTATATTTCAAACAATTTTTAATTAAGATTAATGACCCTCCACGGGACATAGCGTACGATTAAAACAACTGCCTACACTATAGTTTTCATAATTAATTTGCATCTGGTAATCTTTTAACCAATGTTCAGTAAAACAAACAATGTCAAACATGGTTTTTTCTAAAAACAGTTCAATTTCTAATAATTTGGAAGAAATACCTTGAATATTTTGATGAAATAATTTCAAGGTATTCTGCTGTTTTTGCAACTTAACTTTTTGAGAGCAAGAAGGTACTTTATTGTTTGTAGGAATAGCTATATTGTTACTGGTACCTTCTATTGTCTTACAGACTAGTTTAAATGAGTATCCGGAGTTTGACCACGGACTTCAATATCAGGTAGTGTGTTCCTACCACTTGTGAAACTCCCTTCAATAGATGGCTGGTCCATAGTGACACATGGATCCTCCTTCGTACACTTTGTAAAATTATTTATAGCAGACCTACAATTATTCACCTTATTATTAGTACTATTACTAATTATTGAAGAGTTAATAATAACACCTGACTTCGACATACTACTTATGTCTGAGTTAAAACTATGAGCTAATAGCCGCGCTATTTGACGTCTAAACCTAATGGGCAGATACACGGTATCCCTAGTTGATTTTAATTTCTCAACAAAACTGTTGGTGTCAAAAAACAAAAGCTTATCACTATAGTGACTTACTAAAAAATGCACATGATTATTTAACATGTGTATATAATTGTTCTGTCTATATGTTATAATAATAATAATAAAATTTATTTATTCAGATAACTTCGATCCATATATGAAACTTAAACTAGTACAAGATAGTAAGCAGGGACTTAGTCCGCTGCACTAACATCCATATCAGGGGACAATCGTGCCTAGCAGCAATGGCACTCAAGATGCTGTGGCAAATTCCACGCAACCGACTAATGAATGACGCGGTCTTTTTGCGCCATACGGCTGCAAAGCCATCTGTGTGTGCATCAGCAAACATTGCTGACGCGCTACAGAAACGTGGAAGCCGCAACAGCGCCCTGAACGTATTATTAAACGTGTTATGTATGTATGTGTGTATGTATGTAATAGAGATATACCTACTTAATAATAACAACCCATTTTTGTCCCACTGCTGTTATTACTATTAGTAAGTAGGTATATCTCTATTAAACTAACTAGAATGACTCCTACCTAGAATGGCAAATTATTTGCTGTGACGGGGCCGTGTTGTTATAATATGTACCTTACTTAACACGGCTTTAAGTAGTCTGTCATTTTGCTAAACAATTATTTTTCTGACTGTACATTTTACTCCCTAACTGATTCAAAACTTAATAACAACGCTCAAATAATTTCTACTAATAGGTAGGTAAACTAGGTATACAGACACCCTATTATGAAATTAAAAGGTCTCTAAATATTTGAAAATGTCGAGATAACTCGTTATTTATCCAGGTTTTAGGCATAACAATTTTTCCACTCCGAGCTATTTTTGTATATAATTATTATGTATAGCTGTATACAAACAGTTATAATGTTTATGCAGAGGACCTAAAAATTGCCACATGTATATAGTTGTCTGCAGTTTTTTTTAATTTATTTTATATCAAACATTCATTTACTAATAACAGTTTATTGTTTTAGCTGCTACAATAGAACGACTCGTCTCTGAGATCCGCATCCATGCCATTGCGCCGCGCATGCGTACTTTGTACCACTACAGTAGATTTAATACTTAGATTTAGTGGCAACTACAAGATTTTTTGTTGTATAGAAATGCGTGCGTGGTCTGTTCCTTATATCAATGAAACAACGATTTATTTCTGAACATTGCTTTATTCTGATTGAGACACGTTAGTGATCGTTCGGAGTTTTTATCCAACATGCGTTCAGAAAATATATAAATAATATAGGGTACAGAATCACATTAATTTTACAATTTTTTCACGAATTTCAAAGTAGGTAGATATCTAAGTATTAGAAATCGGTAATGAAAGAATCTCTTGTTTGATATTGTTGTAATATTATTGTACTTCTATTTAGTTGGAAGTATTTTTATTCCTTTAGAAGTAGTAAGCTTGAAACAATTGGTGCCTAAACCTTTCCGTTTTATGTTGTGCCTACTTATAAATTATGTATTTGGTATTAGTACATCCCTACCTAACCCTTCGGGGATAACAAACATGACGTTGTGTTATGTTTTTATTTATTTTTTACTTTGTAGTATTGCTATAAGAAAATACTCTACGCATGATACCGTCTAATTATCGTGTACCTTTTAATAATAGAATACAGCTAATCAAGAGAAATATTTTTGTCCAAAATAAAGCATTTTGACCATTTTAACCCCTCGATACCTGTGTATATCATCTGATAAGTAAGTCTCATCATATAAAACTATACTGTAAATCTGTTGGTATCTGATTAATTAATTAACCTTATTATATCATTAAAATTGAATTGTTTTTTTTTTGTTGATACTAGCCACAATATTATCGATTTATTTAATAATTATTACTTAATTGTTTTATAATGATTGTATGATCTTAAGACCACTAGTCAGTCACCATCAGTATTTTTTTTTTCGTGTAGTCTTTAATACATTAAATTTACTTACCTTAAACTTGCTAACTGTACTATATTAACCGCTTCTAAACTTTGCATAAGTAAATTATGCTAGAAAGAGACGAAAGAAAGCATTATTATTATACTTTTGAATATTTAAAACACACTCATATTAAAATAATCGAGAGCACAGATTCGTTTGATTTTTGTAATATAAAAACGTTTGTTAAATAAAATTCTTTATAAAAACTGTGTAATTATTTATTACAATAGATTGTATAAAATAGCCAGTCTTCATAATTAATTACTTACATAAATATTTCATTTCATTTCATCGCACATTATTATTACGTAAATACGTACGTACGTACATTATTAAAATTAAAAATGCGTACGATTTATTAGGTACGTTAGGTACAGAACTGTGTAACTGTTTCCCGATTGCCTTCGTGCTCAGTCAGGCTTTTACGGCCTGGCCACAGCTAACAGCGACGCGAACGGCGGCGCGTATGGAGGCGCGGCGAGCGACGCGACTTGCGATGGTATGCCACAGCTCGACTAGTTGCGACCGCGGCGGCGTCAGCGGTGGACGTATTAAGATAAATATTAAAATGGCCCTATCAATAGTGGCAGAGTATTGCCTGGAAACAAGTGCGTTCTTAGCAGAAGATATCATTCAGTCAAGAATAGGAGTGCACCCAGTTAACCAGAAAAGGACAGAACTTGACGAATTTCACAATCTTTATTATGAATATAGGAACTACTCCGATAAATTGCTTTTATATTTCGTCCCATATTTTTTTTATAACATGCCTGTATTTATATATTCAGTATTTCACTAATAAATTGATCCGTATCCATTATTTATCTAAGCTCAACGCGCGATAAAAACAAAATTATTTGTTTCTGTCGCGCGAATCCGAATGCGTCCACCGATGCCGCCGCGGGCGCTGCTCTGAGCTGTGGCCACCTTACACAGTGATGTAATAAGTATACCGTACATACTCGTAAGTACAAATGTTAACCCGAAATTCGCAATAAGAATATTATTAAAAAAAACTAGCACTTAAATGCTTTCGACATTCAAAATACTCTACCCAATATAAATATATAATTTAAATGAGATATTTACGTTATTCTTAAATATTAGTTTACATACATTGCTCGTGGCTCACACGTACTTGACTCCTTTCCACACAGAGTTACCTTCCATGACGCACTTGCAGCCGCACCCGGTCGGACACGTGTCGTGTTGTGAGAACCTTGGGAATTACGGTCAGATGAGAAGTTGATCACGTGAGAGCAGTGTTCTTTAAAAAAATCATTTTTACAAAACAGACAACTGCCTTCAAGAAGTAAAAAATTACTTTTAATTCGCGGCTTTGGTTTTGTTTGTTGTTTTGTACTGCCAACGACTTGCAATTTAAAGTTTTTACTTTTTGAAGGCAGTTGTCTTTATCGTAAAAAAGTTTTTTCGTGCCTACTTCTTTTCATACTAGAGGTATACACTATCAATTAAAAAAATAATCTTTGAAATCGGACAACACTGAAAAAAGTTATGAGTGGTCAAACATAACAAATATACTTGTCGTTTTGAGGACCTCCTTCTTTTTTGAATTCGGTTATAAAATGACGTCGTTGACCTGCATTCATTCATCATTTTCATCATTTCAGCCGAAAGACGTCCACTGCTGGACATAGGCCTCCCCCAAGTGGCGCCACATTGACCGGTCCCGTGCGACTCGCATCCAGCGGATCCCCGCAACCCTTACCAGGTCATCGGTCCACCTAGTGGGAGGCCTTCCAACGCAACGTCTTCCGGTTCGCGGTCGCTACTCTAGAACTTTTCGGCCCCATCGGCCATCTGTTCTGCGAGCAATGTGCCCTGCCCACTGCCACTTAAGTTTGACAATTCTTGGGGTACGTCGGTAACCTTGGTTCTCTTGCGGATATCCTCATTTCTGATTTTATCACGCAAGGAAACTCCGAGCATAGCCCTCTCCATTGCCCTTTGGGTGACTTTAAGCCTTCTGATGAGGCCCATTGTGAGCGACCACGTTTCGGTCCCGTATGTAATCACTGGCAACACACACTGGTCATAGACTTTCGTCTTGAGACACTGCGGTAAGTTGGACGAGAAGATACCACGCAACTTCCCGAACGCTGCCCAGCCGAGTCGGATTCGACGATTGACCTCTTTCTCGAAGTTAGACCTACCTAACTGGACCGTTTGTCCCAGGTAGACATAATCGTCTACAACTTCGAGTGTAGAGTCTCCGATCTTGATAGGACAAAACCAAGGTCATGTTGAATGCCCATGTAACACCCACTCCTATCAAGACCTGCATTCAAATAGTTTCAAAATTGACCGCAGACTATGCGGTCAATTTTGAAACTATTTGAATGCAGGTCAACGGCGTGATTATTTGCAAAGTATTTGAATGTTACATAGGTACAGTCAACCGGTAAGGTTAGTATCCGTAGTTCAAGTATTACCACTGACGTGCAGTCGACCTGTCTAGTTACCTGATTATTATGAAATAGAAATTGTATAAAATGATCTGCTTTGTCATCCGAGAAAGGCCAATAGAAACATGTCTAAATCTATATACTTATATTATAAAGAGGTAAAATTGTACGTTACTTTGTAAGTTTGTATGTAGGGAGTAATTTCCCCGATTTCAAAAATTATTTCACCAATAGGAAGCTACGTTATCCCTGAGTGCTATAGGCTATATTGCATTATTTAAAAAATAGGGATCCTTGAGAAAATTCGCGCTGACGAAGTCGCAGGCGAAGTGCTATTGTCGAATAATGGTCATTGCACACTTATACAGCCACCACTACCACTCTAACACGGCGACAGCCCAGCCAGAATTTCCTTAAAAATCCAACCGTTAGCTGTCAACGCGCCGTCCTCGAGTCGTCAACTTTTTCATCCCGTCATAAAAAAATATATTCTAACGCACACGATTGAAAGCCCTCACTTGAATGGCAAATTATTTGCTGTGTCGGAGCCATGCTATTATAATGAGCGATATACTGTAATGAGTGCGTGTCCGTACCAGTGCAGCATGTGCATGGCGTGGCCCGCGTGCGCGCAGTAGTGGCAGGCGGCGGCCAGTCCGCGCACGGGCCGCCGACACACGCCGCAGCGCAGAGCGAGCCGCGCGCACGCCCCGCAGCGCGCGCGCGAGCCCGCCGCGCTTTCAGCCGGCCCGCCCGACACCAGCTTCAGCACCTGCGGCCCGAACGACAGTCTCGATTGACTCCCGATAGTATTGGATAACAATACTGTCAATAGCATCAATCGACAAACTTATGTAATACTTTTGACGACGAGCAATAGTATCGATAGTATTAAATTGTGATACTATCGATACTATCACTATAAAAGTGTGTTTTACAACAATTCCTGGCGATACTATCGATAGTATTAGAAATATACTGTAAAATTCCAATATTATCGATAGCACTATCAATATCGTTACTAGTTTTCAAGGTCAACTATCGATAGTTAGGCAACACTAGAAAGAACAGTCTGTCCAAAGGATTCCTATAAAAAAATAAACTTTATGTCGATGGCAAAATGGGTATTTCAGAATGAACAAAGTACACGAAAAAAGTCTTTTTGGCAATAAAGTTTTCCACTTGAGAAAAAGTCTCAAGAGAAGACTCCATCAAGTCAGACAATGTTCGCAGCCTGTTCATCCTTATATATCATACAACAGCCATGTCTCTCGTTAGGTTTTAAGGCAATCAAACAGTGTACTCCTAACTCTAAAATTGCAGTTCTTTAGAAAATTACGCAAATCATTAAAGTATCATTTGGTTTTTAGGTTACCGTAACGGGAATTATGAGAGGACCGATTTTATTAATGCCTAAAATGAATCCTACAAAGCATTTTGACAACTTCACTCACCTCAGTTTTCTTATAAATCAACTGCCAGCGATGCAAAATATCCGCATAGACTCGTTTAAAACAATGATACAGATGTACGACGGCTTCATCGAGCACACACGAGGAGGCTCGATCAGACTTGGAGATGGTTGAGTCTGTATAGAAGTTCTCTGCTTCCGAACATGAGTTGCTGCGGACGATGGGCAGCGTCCAGCCGTCTGCGCTGATCTCGCTGTATTGATTCACTGTACTGTATGGGGATGTGCCGTTACCCTATTAAAATAAAAAATATACTGATTTTGTCATCAGCAGTTTTTAAAGGGATGAATTTAAAGAGGCTGCTTAGAACATTAAACAACTTATACCGTGAAACCCAATGATATAATACACTTAGATGCGTTACCGCGCTTAATAATGGCAATATTAAAGCAAGGCAATTGCCGGGGTTTCACTTAGTCACGTACCACCCAGTGTCGCGGCTATACGTCAGTATCGCTCGTAATTCACACATAACTGATGTAACAAAATGACAATGCCAGATCCTGCCCCACCCATGTACAGAAAAGTAAATTCATGAAAATAATTGTAATTAATATAGAACCTTTCTATAGTAAATTGTTTTTCTTTAGAACTTGCGGATTACGAAATACCTACCCACAAAATACAAACTCATTTTACCTAAAATACAATTTAACCTATAATCAATGTCATTATTGTTTTTAGATTTAAACGGAAATCGCAAGTTCTACAGTCACTAAGACTAATGTTTAGTTATCAGCAATAAATAAACAGTAAAATGCTACAAATTGCACATGCCTTTTATTGAGTGGGGCAAAGTTCTATAGAGTTTCTGGCATTGTCCTTTGTATGTTTATCTTTTTCTAACAGGTGTACGCTGTATAATAATAATAAATAATACGTCATTGGTGAAACCTATACTATTATAATTCGTGAAAAAAAAAATTACACTCAAATTCCAACTAGAGCTAATTAAAGATTACCTCTTTGTGTGTCCTAAAAATAGGTTTTGGATTGCGGATTCAGGGGAGAAGACAAATCTCAGTACCAATTTAAAATGAACTTTTGGACAGGCATTTCAAAAAAGGGTAAAAGGGTAAAATTGTCGGGCCCTTTGAGTAGCCAAGAGACTTGAATGGCGAAATTTACAAAAAATTTTGAAAAACCATTTCGCAGATGTCCTAGAGCAGGGGTCGGCAACTTGCGGCTCGTGAGCCGCATGTGGCTCTTTCAATGTGAAGATGCGGCTTTTCGGTTCCATTAGCAATCGTGCACTATGACGTAACGGTTTTCACACGGTGACATATTTATAAGCAAATATTATAATTATGAATAAGTAAAACTAAGTGGCTCTTTAAAAACTGGAAAAAAATGTAAATTGTAACTACATATTGACTCTTCTGTTTCAAAAGGTTGCCGACCCCTGTCCTATAGGATCGAGGAACAAAAATATCTGTATATTTTGCGCGAGCTGGGATGAACAGCTATGCTACTTAGGTTGCTAATATAAAAACAATAACAATGATATTTTTGCATATTAATAGTCATAGTACCCAAGCGTTGCTTCACTATTACGATTACGACCGGTCGATTCGGTACGACATACTTAGCCACTCGCCTCGTGGCTATCACTTAGCCACGTGGCATAGCCACGGGCTCTTTAGCATTACTTATAATTCCATGTGAAATATTAATATATTATAAATATAATACACCTTACGGAAAAAATCTCACTCTCTCTCCTCAGATCAGATAGGCATAAAACAACAAAGTAAGTAGCTATACTTACGTAACTGGATGTACTGATCGTGGACTGCGAACTTGAATTGCTAGAGTCATTGAACACAGAGAAGGCACATGCTAACATAGCTGCCATCTGCAGGTTGGACGCTTTGGCATAGTGAGATATCCTGAAACAAAGGTGACGTGATTAACTTTGTTATGATTTGAAGGTTTTCGAAGTTACGGATTTTAAGCTGCAATATAACATTACTTATGTATTCACTAAACGTGTTGGCAAAGAATACACCAATATTCCGATGTTAAAGTCCTAGTTCCTGGTGAATGGTAAAAAGAGCCACGTTATACATATTATGTATACTCCATTTACAATAACATTAGACCGAAGTAAAAAAAGGTTCTTTTTAATGCACACTTTGTAACAAAAGTACAATAATCATGTTAAAAAGTTACGATAGACACCGAATTTATTATAATCTATTTTTACAGTAGCTGTCGCGCGTATTTGTAACTATTCTAATAATTTATCTTCTAAAATTATGTGGCTTTCATGAAGTTGTATTATTTAATTCCAATTTAAAATTACAGTATCAATGCTAAAAACCTAACAGAAGCAGAGATGAACAATACCCGGAACATTGTTCATTTCACTGTAATTCTACCAAATTTATAATGTTACCTAATCTTTAAAAGACTTTAATTCTGTTTATATTATTATACGTCCATATTTAGTACTATCTGAGATCTATTTATCAAAATTATGTTAAAATAAGTTTAATTATAATTGTTTTAACTTATCTTTGAAATAAAATGTTTTGCATTCCTGCTTCTATGAGCCTCTTTTTTCTAATCTATATAATTATATCAAAATGAATCCCTATTTCCCTTGGTCATGGCATAACGCGTGAACGGCTGGACCAATTTCGATAATTCTTTTTTTATAATATTCCTTATTCCTACAGACGAGACTGACAAATCTCCGTTTCGCCGACGACATTGTTCTGTTTTCTTCTTCAGCCACCGAGCTCGAACGCATGCTTCAAGATCTAAGCGATGCAAGCCTTGAGGTTGGATTGAAGATGAATATGTCGAAGACCAAAGTTATGTCCAACGTAACACCGAATAGCATAAAAGTAGACGGGGAGATAATACAACATGTCCAGGAATACCTCTACTTGGGCCAAGTAGTCTCTTTCCAGGCGAGGCAAGACAAAGAAGTCGCAAGACGAACAGAAAACGCCTGGAAGAGTTACTGGTCCATAAAGGAATTATTTAAGGGTGAACTACCCATGACACTGAAGCGGAAGCTCATGGACATGTGTATTCTTCCCGTCTTGACCTATGGCGTACAGACTTGGTCTTTGACTAATTCCCAGAAGTCCAAACTCAAGGTTTGCCAACGAGCAATGAAGCGCAGTATACTAGGTGTTAAATTAACGGATCGAGTTCGAAACACTATACTGCGCTCCAAAACAGGGATAGCAGACGTGGCTCATAAGCCTGCCCAACTTAAGGGGTACTGGGCCGGACATGTCTGCCGCATGTCGGACAAACTGTGGGCTCAGGTGACACAGAACTGGAGCCTTGAGGCAGTAAGACGGCGTCGCGGCAGGCCACGAAGGAGATGGCGGGATGAACTGGACGGATTCCTCCAAAACTGGTGGGAGGAAGCAAAGAATCGGGAAAGATGGAAGGCATGGAGGGAGGCCTTTGGCCAGGAGTGGGACAGAACAGGCTAACAAAAAAAAAAATATTCCTTGAAGTACGAGGATGGTTCTTATAGAGAGAAAAAAAAAACTTTTGTAGGGTAGGTGTAGAGTAGGTGTAGGGTAGGTGTAGTAGGGTAGGTGTAGGGTAGGTGTAGGGCAGGTGGAGGGTAGGTGTAGGGTAGGTGTAGGGTAGGTGTAGAGTAGGTGTAGGGTAGGTGTAGGGTTTTTTTTTTTTTACTATTAAATAGGCTTGATCTGCTGGCATCTGGCTGATCGTAAGTGATAATGCGGCCTATGTTGGAACACGCTTGCCTAAGATGAACCGGTTCACTCGTGCCTTGAAGACACCCAGATTATACTTATCAGGGAACAGAGAGGCGGGCAAGAAATTCCACAGTCCGGCAGTTCGCACAATAAATGTGGAGTCAAAGCGCTTGGTTCGAGACCGTGGAACTTCAACCATATAGCGGCGACGTTTCGCCGTATCTCTGCTCGTCCGATGATGGAACGGGGATGGGGGAATTAAATTGTGCAATTCCAAAGCACACTCTCCGAAATGTACCCGATAAAAGACCGAAAGGCTAGCAACGGTGCGGCGATGTTCAAGGCTCTGGAGCTTAGCCCTAACCAGGGAGTCGTTAATGAGCCTCTTAGCACGTCTATCGATGACTTCCAATGCCTCCAGTTGGTATTTTGCTGATCCATCCCAAAGGTGCGAACAGTACTCCATGCACGATCGAACTTGTGCTTGGTATAAGTTGAGCAGCTGTTCAGACGTGAAGTACTTTCGCACCTTTAGGGTAGGTGTAGAGTAGGTGTAGGGTAGGTAAGTAGGTAGATAGGGACAGGACAACGTCTGTCGGGTCAACTAGTGCTATTATAAATGGAGTATATGTACTTCACAATTGTTTGACCAGCCAGTGTCTATAGCGTAATTGCACAACTGACCGGCAGCGGTTAGATTGCTTGACGCGATGTTATGCTATGTGCTGTGAACGAGTAGACTCACAATGACTGCAGCAGGTTGCAGCACAGCGGGTGGCCGACCCAGCCCATGCTCTCCTCGCTGGACGCCAGGTGCTCCGACACGCGCGCACGCAGCGAGTGCGCGGTGAGCGCTGCGAGGTTCCACGCGTGCGCTATGTCGCTCTCGCCTTCTTCTGTTGCCAACTTGGCGTTTATTTCGCACATTTCTGTTGGATGTCATTTCTTGTGCTATAAGCTTATTTCTTATGTAAAATAATATTTAGGAAACAAAATCCCGCTTGCGTCAGGAATACAGGAAGCTTTTGTACAGATGAAGGGTTATTAAATTAACTAAAAAGATGATCGTGTTCACAAAGGAAGTCGAAGGCATCAAGTTAAAGTTAAAACACTAAACGGATTTTGATGCCTCCGATCACCTCCTTCTGGCGCAGTCGGGTAAATAGTAGTTGTAGGAAAATTGTTTGCACCACAACCACAAGCTTGCTTTGATTAATTGATTAGCATTTGTAACTATTGTTGGAGGTGCTCCAGACGTTGAACTACATATCTTTGCATTGTTAAGACTCAATATGTTAGTATTATACAGATAATTGTGCATAGCACATACATGTGAGCACTATTTATTTGAAAGCTATATCTTTAGCTATATCTTTCATTGACATGAATGTACCCTAGCGGTTGTAACAATACTATGAGGTCTCACAACGCGCGCGGACGCACAGGGTCCGCAAAAACCTTTTCATAGACAATACTTGAGTGTCAATCGGCACTATGCGACACCCTGTCATGAACAATACTTATCTAATTAAAGTACTAGGCAAAATAAGGAATTTCTCAGTGCGTTCCAATGCCAAGTCTTTAAATTCATAAACAATACGCGCTGAGACGTGAAGTTGCGGACACCAGCCCGTCATACTACTACTACTCAAACGACTCTTCACTAGGTGCTTCTTTAGGTTCATCAAGCACAACTGTCAGGTTAGTCGGAATACTTGAATTCACTGTTTTTACTCAATAATCAATCATTGTGATAGAAGTAGTTAATAAAAATGCGTGTGCTAATTTTCAAAGTTCGAAAAATGTGCCATTTTCTTCTGTCGATAGAGAGATGATAGATGTAAACCAACAAAACCCAACTTTTTGATGTAAGCACTGGTCACTAACGCGGTCCGATTGGTGCTGTGACTGCCACAGCACCAATCGGTCGATTACCAAATCGTCAGGAGTTAACATGAGGTCCATTTTTCTGCTCGCAGACCACTAAGAGTTTCAGTTCTTTGACATCGAGATCGAGGGCGTCATTTATGGTGGGCCAACGCATATTTGTCCTGGACAAACACTTAGTCTTGCTTCGGATTTTGTCTCAATTAAAAGAAAGTGCGTGTTTGGCGAGTCTGTTGTTGCTGGAGTCAACTCCAGAACCCTCTAGAAGTTCATCATAACCAAGACGGAAAGATCATGCTGTGAGCTACAATTCGGCTAGGCGAAAGAAAGGATCTAATTTTGATAAAAGGCCAATTAATTGCGCAAGAATACCATCACGGCATTGTGCAACATATTGTAATCCCTCTCTGACAGCAACTCGACCAAGATATTGTATTCAAGTAAGGATAATGAGTGTGCACTCACAGCAAGGCTGGTGATGAATGTGTTCAGCGAGCACAATATCACGCTATTAGAGTGGCCTACTCAGTCCGTTGAACTCAATCTCATTGAGCATGCGTGGGGTTTGTTCAGAAAAACATTTTGTGATCTTCACCAGAATTTGATCACAGAAGAAGTTTTCGCTCATCTTTACAGAGCATGGAGTCTTATTTCACAGATGACTATTGAGACCTCATATTTAGTATACCTCGTTGATGTAGTGCTGTCGATATTGCCCGGGGACTTGACAGGTCCAACAAGCTTTTAAAAAGTTGCTTGGAATGTTTTTTTTTAATTTAATTTTAGCTTTGCATTTTTTTATTTTTTTTTATTTATTAACTTGTTTTTTTTTTCGTTATTAGCACCAATTCAGTTTCTTATACAAAAAAATGTTTATTGCCTAATTGCCTTAGAAGGCTACTATTAAATTAAGTAGTAGAGATAAATATGAAATTCCGCTTCTAATGACTCTAAAGAAATGTTAAAATAAAAAAAATTACCCTTTTACCCTAGACTTAAATATTATATTGTTTTTATAAGTGTATTCATGGAGTCTCTTGCTCGTTCTTCTCTATAGAAACCTACTGTTTGTAACAAGCAGCTATCTTCAACTTTCTGACTGACTGACTCCTTAAAAATTCAATAGCGCCTGTTAAGAGCGCCCATCCCGTCATATTTTCCATACAAACGCTCGTACGCGATTGCGGCGTTATAACAAATTATTTTCCAAATATTTTTAACACACAGGTATCTTGTGGTTTAAATCTAGGTTTGTATGAAGCCAAAAATATACTTTTTTGAGAAACAAATTCAGTAAACACGTCCGAAAGTCAGTTTTTTTGCACAATTTTATCTGATCTTTGGCCGTTCATAATGCACTCATACATTGAAAAAGTAAAAAAACAGCTTCATAGAAACCTTGCACATGTAATGGAGATTCTAAATTACAAATATTTTTACCAAAAACTTGTAAGGCTTTTTTAAAAACACGTATGTCTTGGAACAAGTTTTGTGAAATTTCCGCGAGCCAATTTTCCTGTGATATTATTGCGTTCTTACACACTCGTTTGTTTTCGAGCTTTGCGTTGGTTGAAACAAAACATTTTTCAATCGAGCATCGCGTTGAAGTTCGTTCGATGGGGAAGGGCGCTTTTAATTGTTTTGAGTTTGAGTATTTGTCAATACTCGCTTGTACATCTTTATAATAAAAATAAATCGTAGTTCGTTAGTCTCGTAAAAACTCGAGAACGGCTAGACCGATTTGACTCATTTTGGTCTTGAAATATTTGTGGAAGTCCAGGCAAGGTTTAAACGGTAAGAAAATTAAAAAAATTGACAGGACAACGTCTGTCGGGTCAGCTAGTCTATATAATAAAAATTAATCGTTGTTCGTTTATCTCGCTAAAACTTGAGAATGGCTGGACTGATTTGGCAAATTTTGGTCTTGAAATATTTGTGGAAGTCCAGGGAAAGTTTATACGGTGAGAAAATTGAAAAATCTATTGACAGGACAATGTCTGTCGGGTCAGCTAGTGTGTGAATAAATAAATATGCTAGCAGGATATAAACCGATCACTTTGCCGTGTATACATACCGACAGGATTGTCAGCATTGATAACATATTTCTCAGCGAGGTTGCGACTCAGCGGAAAGAGGTTAGGGGCGGCGTACATGACGACGCGCGGTGCGACGCAGCCGGATATACTGCCGCGACTACGCATGCTACCCGCACGGCGACCTTGCGCTTTCTGCCAACAGGAGACAACTTTACTTAGTTTTGTATTAGTACACGACACGATGTATTCATTAATCATAACGTTTTAATGGGGTAGAGCAGCGGTCGGCAACTTGCGGCTCTTTCAATGTGAAGTTGTGGCTCTTCAGGGCCTGTAGACAAAATCCCTTTTCTGTTAGTGTTAACGCCAACGGAAAAAGCAAATTGTATGCAGTTGACATATTTGCATCACGTGACATCGCGTAAGCAAACGTCAACTCCATACAATTTCATTTTCATTCATTTCATTTTTGGCGTTAACGCTAACAGAAAAAGGGATTTTGTCTACAGGCCCAGGTCCATAAGCATAAATCGTGCAGTTGATTACATGAAACTAATTTCATTTATTGCACCTGCTACTTTTCTTCACATTGTCTGCTACTACTACTACACACTATATTGTATACTGTATGAAATCACATACGGAATTAATTTAGTTAAGCACTGGCTTTCGCGTTCAAAAATCAAAATATTATATAAGTCACCGTATGAATGTGAACACGTAAGTTTATGATCTATCTTATATATAAAAATGTTCTGTGCGTGTGTATGAAAGCGAACTCCTCCTAAACGGCAGGATCGATTTTGCTGAATTTGTTTGTGTGTGTTCCAGTGGATTCGATAATGGTTTAGATTCACAATTGGACCCGGCAGGTGGCGCTATAGTCGTGTTGCAGGACAACGTCTGCCAGGCCCGCTAGTTTTATATGAAATATTTAATAAATAAAACTTTTACTGGCTCTTTAAAAACTGGGAAATTTTGTAAATTGGCTCTTCTGTTTCAAAAGGCCGACCCCTGGGGTAGAGGAGATAGGGATAGAGATATACCCTACAATTAGGTCTTAATCACGAAGTAAAAGAGCGAATATACAGGATCGGATAGTTACAAAAAACAGAAAGTGTCTTCATTGTCCAGTAAAATACCTGCTTGATGGTAGATAAACCATGCCAGATATTGGAACCTTTACATGACAAAAATTACAAAAAAGGGTTAAGCACAAGACTCTTACAAACTTACCCATCTATCTTGAAAATAGAACGTAGTAATAGAATTCGACGGATGTCGATGATGCAACTGCGGAAAACCGGACGCGTTGGTCGGTGACGGCGTCGTGGTCGCATGGGGTGATATAGAGTTGTACCCAGTGGTACCAAACAGTCCCGGAGTTAGTGACAGCGACGACATCGACCGCGGGGTTCCGGTCTCGTGTTTAAGGGAAAGCCGGCGCGCGTTCGGGGGACGGTTGAAGACAACTAATGTGCTAACTCCACACCATTTCGCCCCACAAGTTCTAGGGAAAGGTATGCACGAGTCACCAGCGTTTTCACTCTCCGATTGACTTCTTTGACTTGATTTCATTGAGTCGGTATCGTCACTGGATTTAACTGGAATCTGCAAGTTATATAAGTAAAACTATATTATGTTGCGGTGTTGTTATGTTGTAGCATTAACTGTAAAAATAGCTCAAGAAAGCAGATGTAAACATTAACATTTCAGGTATGCTCCATATTTTATAGCTTATCTATTAAAAACTTGTAAAATGAACTGCAATAAAAAAGGTTTTGTAAGTAAATACCTCGTCAATAGACGTAGCTAATGTTTTCAAACAGTGCAACAGACATCTGTGGCCTTCTTTTTTCTTACGGTAAGCAGTTCTATTGATAGACTGTAAAATTTTAATAGTAGTGGGACTATCAACATTTGTTCCCGATAACCAAGAGAACTTTGGTATAGTTTGTTCAGTAACATTTCTAGGGAATGTCACTTGCAGGTTGGCGACGTAGCCGTTGCGTTCGGAGTGAATCTGGCACGTTCGTGTCTCAATGTTCATGTCCGTCACTTCGATGTTTGCCATCTCACGAATTGACTCGAACTCCTCGTCGATCGACGTGTTTGTTTTATGCGGGAGTTTGTTCTGAAATAATTTTATGATATTTATATCTCTGAGGTTTTGCGTAACTAATAAAACAATTGCCCTCTATACGAAAATTTGGTAAAATATGCTTCTATAAAATTTATTTGAATTTTTAGGTAGCATGGTGCAACATGACAATCATGAACTTTTCTTTAGCAACATGTCAAGGCAACATCGTGCTTGTCGTTAATCTCGTGATGCATGTCAATTACTGAAATAAATAACATGGTACACAAAACTTTAAATTAAGATAACTAGCTTACCAACGCAATATCTTGACCTTTGTTATCTCCTGTAGAGATATCATTAGTAGATTCTGCTGTTGAAGCATAACTAACATCTGGAATAAAACCATAAGTGATTTATTATAAATATCATATTATGAAACTTCTGTTGTTGTAATAGTGAGAAGTAAAAACAAATTACTTACTGTCACTATTATTGTCCTCATCATTTTCACCATCATCGGGAAGATAATGATTGCACATCTTTAACAATGATGGATGCATTGTCCAAACTCTTAGGGATTGATCTCGTGCCCAAGTCACCAATTGATAGTTGGATGGTGAGGTGTTTGGTCTCCAAACCATTGTCTGGACTGTGTCAGTGTGACCTACAAGCCTGTGCGTTAGTGCTCCTCCTACCCAGATGCCAATGACTCCTGCCTGTTCAACCCTGGGCATCCCTCCCCAACCTACTCCTATGGTCAGTAACCCACTTCCAAATGGTGTGTATATTGCTCGCCACACGGGGAAGTTTGTCATTATCACATTTTCCGGCCTTCTTGCATTATTAATGTCAAAATACTTGATGCTACCATCATGGCTAGAAGTAACCAGCTGATATTCATGGTGGGGACTCCAATCAACTCCATGGATTTTGCACAGATGTGCAGAAATGTAGTGAATTGGTGCAGAATGTTTTCGGTAGTCCCAAATTTTGATGTCACCGTCATGGGCAGTGGCCACTATATGGGTTGCTACTTTGTTCCACTGCACTTGTGAAGCACCCGCTAGAAGCATTAAAAAGTTACATCATAATACAACCAGTTGCTTTACACATAAACATAGTAGAAGAAAAGAATATATCTGCATATCTACTTGACTATCGAAAAATAGCTTTTGTTAAATATTCAACTCATATAACATCAAGCATATTGAAAATATTTGTTAACTTACCAACCGCACACAATGAGACTGCAGGTTTTCTTGAATCTCTTAAGTCCCATAAATGGGTAAATGTATCAATAGAGCATGTTGCAATCAAATTATGATCTTGCCTGTGAAAGTGAGTGTCACTGACCACTCTAGTGTGTCCACGAAGGGAACCAATGCATGTTAAGTCGTTGCCTCCACGCCACTCATACACATCCACTCTTTGGTTACTCTGGAATTTTGTAAAACAATTTTGTGATGTTAAAACTTTAGCTTCACAAATAAGAATATTATGGATAACAACACCTATATGCATTTAATTAGCAACATCAGCATCTCTCAGTTTAATTCTCTAAAAATAAATGATATAGATAAATGTATATTTTGGGTGACATAGCAGGTATCTACATGGTAAAGAAATATAAGTCCAACAAACTATATGAGAGGTCGCCACAACGTGCCAATTCTAACTTTTGGTTATACGAGGCATGCCTTTTATGTTTTGTCGTGTCAATATATACCGGCAATTTTGGATTAGGAACTGTTTTACTTATATTAAATTTTTTTGAATTTGGAATTTTAAAACAATTTAAAGGAATACGATTAATGCTATTGTTTAGTCACAGCGACGATTTGAATCTGTCAGGTCACGAACGAAAATAAATCTTGCTAAGGAAAATTTTCGTGCAATAATTTTCTACAACTTTCGAAGAGGCCTAACACAGTTTTAGTGTTTCGAAGAGCTAACATCTGTGTTCCATGATTACACCCCGTGTTTGCAGACTGGTATTTATAATTCCAGCGTGGATATACTAGTCTAAGTGACAAATCTCGTGAAGAACGCCCAAAATCCGCCTTCATTAAAGATAAAATCGTAGCTGTGAGACAACTATTTCACTAATATCGTCCTGCGTCATATCGAAGGATAGAGGCATTATTAGGCATCTCAGGGACAACCACTCAAAAGATCTTGCATGGGGCGCTTGGTGTGAGAAAGCTAGTTAACCGTTGGATCCCGCATTTGCTTTCGGACGATCATAAATCGGCCCGCGTCAGACTGTGTAAGAAAACTCTTCAAAGGTTTAACCGAGGAGAGTCAAATCACGTCTACGACATCAGTAGTAACTAATCTTGGATCTATGTCTACAATCCTGATTCCAAATAACAATCTACAATCTGGGTCTTCCAAGGTGGGTCAAAACCAACGAAACTCGTTCGTTCTCGAAGCACCTCAAAAAAGATAGCAGGCAAGTTCGTTGCGAGAACCTTTGTTGCTAGGATTGCACTTGAAGATCGTAGAACGATTAATATAGAGTGGTATACCACAGTTTTTTTACCACAAATCATCACCGAACTACGAAAATGTTACCCAAAGCGACGCATCATCCAAAAGCATTATAACGTAAGCTCACGCAGTGCTCATTGAACGATTGGTTATTTGAAGCAGGAAAACGTAAAAATCCTTGACCATCCTCCATACAGTTCAGACCTGAGCCCTAACGATTCCTACACATTTCATAAAATTAAGAATAGTCTTCGTGGTCAAAGTTTCCACTCCGGTGAAGAAGCAGTCGATACTTTCAAGTCAGCCATATTAAACACCCCCACTTTGGAGTGGCCAAAAATGTTTTAATAACAAGTTCGAGCGAATGGAAAAGTGTATTTAACTACGTGGTGTCAATACCTACTCTAAAAACCGGACAAGTTGCGAGTCGGACTCGCCCACCGAGGGTTCCGTACATATTTGTAGGTACATATTCATACTTCTATACTAATCCATACCTACTACCCATACTTTAATCTAGGTACTTAATATTATAAATGCGTTTTTTTGCGACATAAACGGCCGTATCTTTTTTACACGTTGACATAGAGGGTTGTTTTTTTTACAGCATCAAGGGACCGTAGACTTGAATATATGGTTATAATTTCAACTGGATACCTCCACGCGTTACCGAGATAAAAATTCTTGACAAACAGACAGACAGACAGACGGACCACAAAGTGATCCTATAAGGGTTCCGTTTTTTCCTTTTGAGGTACGGAACCCTAAAAACCAATAAAAAAATACTGTAAGGTTCTAGTTGGTGTTCTTTCTTCAAACGACAAAACTTAAAAGGCATGCCTCGTATACGTTTGTCGTAAATACGTCGCTATTACGTTGACACCACCGAGAAAAGGCCCATTTTATACAAATCAGTGTCGTAATAGAGTCACGTAGCAGTCGTATAAATCACTATATGGTCGTGTAGTGGTCGTATAGATGTCGTGAGATCAACTTTTCGTCGAGTTATGGTGGTTATTACCGCTGCTTTACGGCATTTTATCGAATAACCCGGTTTACCACGACTTTTATATGGGAATTAAAACTTTTAAACCGGAAAATTATTTATACTATGTTAGAATTTGTATCATTGATACAGCCATTTTATTTATTCATTATATTACTTGCAAACTCGCGCTCAAGTACATTTATCTGTTGGGAAATTAATTTTATCGAGTAATATGCGTTAGTTTTCTCAATATAATGAACGCGCCTTATAAATTCTTTAAATTAAGCAATATTTTTATTTAAATTTATGGACCGTGTTAACAAATTTCGCCTTTTTACGACTCAGGGTTTAAGACACAACCGTAATCCAACATCTAAACGACTTGTCATTCTGTGCACTTGTTTTTTATCTCAGCCATTGCGGAAATAGTAGTATAAAAGTAGTATTTATTAGTGTTCAAATTGACTTAACATCGTGTAAGAGTGCAATTTATTACTCTTACACGATCGTCACGACGTCACGTAAATTAGTTCTCGCGACTCTAATACGGTTAATGTCGGTGTAAAAGTCATGTAGACGTTATTAAGACGACAGACTGGTTATACTACTGAAAGTTGTGTAATAGTCATTTAAAGTAGTCGTATAGAAGTTTATACAACATCTATAATATACGACTACAACTTGTGTAGAGATAAGAGGCACTAAGTCGTATTTTACGCAAAAATTACTTCAATACGATGTTTATAGCGTTTTGACTCGCGTAATGTTTACATAAACGACTGAAATGTTTGTAAATTAACTTTTGCGCAGGTGACGTTTGTGCTCACGATCATAAGCACAAACGTCACCTGCGCAAAAGTAAATTTTTCGGTCTCTTTAGCGGAATGTAGAGGGCGGGGGGCACCGGAGATGCACGCGATTGGTTTGATCGTATTCGATCGTCGATGCTCGTCGTCTATTGGACTATCGCGTGTCATTCGGCTACGGTACACATTCGTGCAACATTTGTGACTTACTTTTGGATACCAAAAAATGTTTCGTAATTGTTATTTCTTATCGTTTTTTTATGATCTAATATCAATGTGTTTTAAATTTTTGGTTTTAATAATAATACACAATATAGGTACATCATTTAATTCAGGTAACAAAGACCCTTAAGCTAAGCGCGCACTACGAATTTTAATCGTTGCGAATAATAATCGCCAATCTGTGAACAATACCAATATTCTAGAGTTTGCGCACTGCGAGAACAACTCCTTTGCGATTTTCCCTTTACTTAAATCAATTTCATGCCGCATTTTTAAAATCGCAACGAATTAATTTCGTAGTGCGGGCTTAGCCTTACCATACAATATAGACTAAGAACTCCTTAAAAATGCCGAGGAGAAAAAATACAGTTTTAATAGACAGACAAGTCAAATGGTGTACAATACGCGCCACGAAAGATGAGACTTGACACAGACTCGATTTAAAGGTCACGAGTACTGCGCAAGTCAAATCAAGTCTGTGTCAAGTCTCATCTTTCGTGGCGCGTACTATATTTAGTGTATTGTTTCATAAAGAACTATGCTGAGTTAAAAACTAACTATCAAAATAAAATTTCAAGTACCTCTTATATGTTAACTACCTTTTGCCCGCGAATTCGTCCGCGTGAATGTCGGTTATCGTGGATGCAGACGAAATTGCGAATTAAAAAGTAGCCTATGTCCTTCCCCAGGGTTCAAGCTGTTTTCATACCAAATTTCGTCAAAATCGGTTCAGCCGTTTCACCGTGAAAGCGTAACAGACAGAATTTTGATGAAATTTCTTGTGTGTGTTCCAGTGGATTCGAGAATGGTTTAGAATCACAATTGGACCCGGTAGATGGCGCTGCAGTCGCGTTTTAGGACTTCTTAGATGTATGTCACCCTGGTACTAGGAGCGCACAACTGTCACTGTGGTACTAGGAACGCATTACTTATGCGCTAACTAGTGGCAAGGTAGCTCTCTTCGCAGTGAAGAGGTACCAGGGTAGCATAGATCTAAGGATGGAGGCCTGGGTAGTTATTCTGCATTTTTAAATTAATTGGTAGGTTGACAGGGTGGGTAGGTAGGTTGATAGAATAGGTAGATTGGTAGGATAGATAGGTAGGTATGTAGGGGTAGGGTAGGTAAGTAGGTAGGTTGATAGAGTATGTAGGTAGATTGGTAGGTAAGTAGTAGTAAGTAGGTAGGTAAGTAAGTATAGCCGGGCCCGCTAGTATTATATATAAATATATAATAACTATAAATATATAAAGTAAAAAGCAATACAGTATATAAAGTATGGATATGGATTATAGTTTGTGTAAGGCGGGGAATTCACTAGCACGCACACGGGCAAGTCTGCAGACATGCCCGCCGGACCTCGCTACTATAGGTCTGTGCAATGTTTGCTAGTGTAGGACCGTCACAGTCAGTCTGGCAGACTTGCCCGTTGCTTGTCCACGCGATCCCAATTTGTCTGCGCGGGCATATATGTCCATACGTGAATGCCCTTCGCAAGCCACCTGCTCTCAGACCTGAGAGCGACAGCAACCAGTACAGACGTTTTTTTATGATTTATGTATCAAACTGCGGAGTAGGTATTAAAAAAAATAGTTTTAATGAAAATAAATTATTCTGGGAAGATGTTTTTTCCTTTTTCTTTTCATCTAAGAGTATTATTGCGGCACCAGAAATTATGACTTTTCTCTGTTTCGTTGACATTGTAACAACTAAATTGTGTAGCCGGTTGAGACACAGACAAGCCCCATGACAAGACAGATATGCCCGGACAGAATACACGCGGGCGTACCCGCGGGCATGTCTGGTAGTGAATTCCCCACTTAAGTACTCACCCTCCACAGTAAGTACCTATCAATAATTTTAGTAAAACCAGTACTGAATAAATTTGCCCAAAAGTGCCCATTCTGTGCACTAATTACAAAAATAATAAACAAACAAAGAAACATTTTTTTGTTTATTATTTTTAGTTTTTCTATAATGACAATAATAAAATTTAGGCATAGCCTAAACTTTAAAAAAACCAGTAAGTATTGTAATTTAATTAATTTATTGATGCCAATATGTTACGGCTATTGTTATAATTGAAATATTATTTTTATTATTATTATATTGTATAAAATTTCCTCAGATCAATAAAAAACTTTTTTATTGGTCTGAGAAAATTCCATTCAGACACAAATTATTGTTATTGAATAAATAAATAAATAAATTTTATTTAGGCTATTCATTGTTGTCGGAATATTTGATAAGCAAAATATAATTATTGTCATTGTTATGATAGAAGAACATATTATTTTAATTTAGATTAGTGCATACCGCGATTGCGCATAGTTTCTGTCCATGGTACGACTGGCACCACTCTGCACCGGCCGCATCGTACTTGCTGTGACGAGGGTACTTCTTCACGATATCACCCGAGTCTTCGTCCTGGGTGAGCTGTTTGATCGCTAGCCATCGTCGTCCCGCTAATAGCACGTTGTTTCCCGAATAATCCACGGACATAGCCGTGGCTTGCAAGTCGCGATACTCCCATTTCAAAATTTCTGAACTCCAGTGTATAGACATAATAAAGAAATATTCTAACTGAAGTTATTCTAACATTGTAAACATGGTATAACGTTTTGACTTGTTTGTTTCACGAACCAAAATCCTCAATCGCAATGATCGCCGCAATCTCACTCAAATTCCCAAATATTGACAATTTTATTTGACATTTGACAAATTGACATATTTTTTTTTGTTTTGACAATCTAAACCAGAGATTATGTTAAAGTTAATGTCAATCAAACAAAACATAGGTATTGTAAGTAGTGCTGCGACGACTGAGGTCTATTTTGTTATTAAGTCCATGGTCTAAATAGAACAGCTCTATACTTACTATAGGTACTCTTTGAGATCCTGCCTGGGACAAAGTATTTAACGAGATTAGGTTGCACATTTATTCGAACTATAAAATACTCGATCCGCCAAATCCAAATCGTAATATTACGCGGTCGGTTCCGTCCGAAGCCGGGCCGGCCGCCAGCCCTGCCCTACCATAGGGCGAACGGAGTGGCCGCTCCAGGCGCCACTAAGTCTCAGGGGGCGCCTCAGTCAATTGTACAATGCAGCTGAATACCAGTGTTTTACATGGAGCGACTGCCTATCGGACCTCCACAACCCAGTTAATGGGTAACACGATACCCCTTGGTAAGACTGGTTGTCAGACTTTCTGGCTTCTGACTACCCATAACGACTCAGCTATCAGCGATATTATAGCATATTTGGATACTTGGATAGGGTGGTCAAAGGTGAATGCAGTTTAATTAAGCTAATTGAAACGAACCTGAGATCGACTCTTGCAGAAGATAAGCTTTCAGATCTAACCATGCTGTTATTTAAACATAATATAGCTCAGACATAATCGTATGAGGTCATATAAAAAAATTGCAAATACCTAAGTGCGTAAGCAGCAATTTCATTAAAAATTGTTTTCTATTTCAATAGATTATTATTAATTATTTTAATATTAGGAGCCTGTAGGCTGACCGTAAAGAGTTTGATTTTAATAAGCACTGGTACATTAAAAAAAGACAGAAGGTGCCCTTTTCGTGTAGTCACTATAAGTTTTTGTCCTGGCAGAAGGCAATAAATTCACTTTTAAGGCGCCACAGGAAAGTCCGGTTAAGCAGCCGACAAAATCCTTTTTCTTTTGAATTCCGATATGGAAAATCTTCATGGATGTACTCCACTCTGTGGGGTATGTAGGGTAGGTAGGGTATGGAGGGTAGATGGGGCAGGACATCGTCTGTCGGGTAAGCTAGTTTTTATATATTTTGATATTTTGCGTATCTCTTCGTCTGTCCAGCGACTAAAATATGGTCGATTTAAAAATGGCTTGCCTGTCCAGCTACCAAATTTTAGTCGCTTGTCAATGCCAGTCCAGTTTTCCGTATATCTATGATTTTAGGGTATCGGTACTGCTTTGACTTGCACAAAATGTAGAATGAAATGACAAGGATGGTATACTTAACGCCGAGGGTCACTAGAATATGACAAATATTTTAAATCAAGCTTCAAAAAATGACGTATTTCCAGTATGTCGGCGACCGTGGAACGGTGGCGTTGTCAGTTGTTTTGTGAATAGTGTTTTGTGACTGACGTTTCTGTGTGTTTAAATATGGATTCCCACTAAGAAGTGTAATTAATAAACAGTTTTTAATGCATAGATTGTGTATTTGATCTACTTTAATGTGTGATAGCTCATGTAATACCGATTCCAACAACATAACTTTTACGCAGCTCCCATGTATAACTTAAGAGATATCGGCGATTTTAAAAATCGGGGCGTAATCGGGGCGTGACCTCCCGCAAGTTCTGGGACAGATGCGCCATTATGAAAAAAATGGCTATGGCTGTACAGATACACCAACTAAAACTATGTGTTCTGTGCGAGAGACGTGCCAACAGTACGAAAAAGAATATTAAACTAAGATTGAAAATAAAATTAGAAACAATTCGCAAGAAAACTGGAGTTAAGAGTGAGATGTATTGTATTTAAAAACTGAAATGAAGGTGGACAGGCCACATAATGAGGAACAAAAAAGATAAAAGGGCCAAGGACGAACCGACTGGGGTCCAAGACAATACAAAAGAAAGAAAAGGAGACAACGTCGTAGATGGGCGGACGACATCAAAAGTACACAGTGCAGGTAGTACCAGTAGTATGGCGTGTAAGGAAAATATGTATTATGTACTTAGAGTGAGACAACTCACTCCGTCTCTTTCGCTACTATGGCCGTTACTTGTTTGGAGCGGGTGGCGCGACAGTCCGCTACTCACACGCTTACCGCACAGGCGTCTGCGTCACTCTCCCGTCCCGTCGCGCCGCCGCCGCCACGTGCCCGTGCCTAGCCTTGTTACGCGAATCATAGTTTTAGGGTTTCGTACCTCTTCTGTAAATAGGGTATTACACCCATTTTTAAAAAGTGTCTCAATGACATTCTGTAGTGCTAATATGCCACCAAAAAAAACACAAAATTTTTATTCAATCGATAAGTGCCATAAAAATGCATCTAAATTTTAAATTTTCAAATTTCGCGCGTAGTTCGACGAAAACGCCTCTTACTGGACGCCATATTGCTCAGCGTAAATGACGTCAGTTCGTTTTGTATCAAATGAGCTCATATTAAATATGATAATTGTATATCATTTAAAAATAATTAAAAGCTTATTTTGTAATAGGTGTAATAATGAAAAAAATACGTTGGTTACGAAAATTATAAAAGTACAAAGCCTATATTACGCCAATCGGTTGACTGACAGTTGACAATTTTTTGTTTACACAGCCGTATTGCGTAATGACATGGCCGCTACTATTTCACGGTGTTTTATAACAGATTAAAAATACTCAAAACTTTAAGTTGAATTTAAAAATTTGTTTTGTTATTTTATGAACTAAAACTTATGTTTTCCGACTGCTTTATGCCTAAACTATCTCAATAACATATTTATAGATTTTTTCTCGAAAAGAGTAAAATACCCTATTCTGTATATACTCCGTGTGCAATAAACAATATTGTGTACTGAACTCAAGGTTTCGCTTCTATCCCTGAGGAACCTCTCTCATAATTATGTATTTACGATTGTTGAATAAAAGCTATTAATATTATTATATTAACGAGATTTTGTTGTGTGGTTAAAAAAGAACTTTGATTTTATTGTTTACTAGCTTTTGCCCGCAAATTCGTATGCGTGAATTTTTACGGATCCCTATGTTTTCTATAGTCAAATACAGGCTCTATCACTCAGGGATCGGGCCAATAGTTCCGGAGATTAGCCGCAACGAATATAATCTCAACTTAAATTTAAGGTAGTTAAGTCCTTTTTATATATTTTTTTAAATTAATAAGATACAAAAAGTTTGGCAGACTCTGAAAAATGAATTGAATTATTTTAAATACGCCAGCAATCTACATTAGATAAATATTTACGTTGATAGTGATAGAGAGAAGATAACAATTTATTACTGCGTACGTACGTACAGACAGCGTCATCAACTGCTGAACGCCACGCATGAAAACCTCTTCGGATTGATGACGCTGTCTGTAACTATACGCATCGGTGGTACGCAAAGCCATAATAGGCATACTTTAAAGTGTGCGTACTACATGGACTATGTAGAACAGGTATTGGGATCGAGTTTTGTACGGAATTGGTCTAGGTGCACCTAATACAAAATTTACTAGTACGACCTTATGGGCCTACCACACGCACAAGCTGAAGGTTCACCACAGTTTTGCCTGCGCTGGCCGGTTTGTACACGGAACACGGAGCGTGTAGTTGGTAAAACTGTATCACGCGCCAACCCCACAGCGCGGCTTGCGCACTTTTCGACTTGATTGAAATTTTGCCAATTGCCTGCGCAATGCTGAGCAAGCCCGGCCTGCGCGTACTTGTCTGTGCGTGTGGTTGGGCGTTCAGTGTTCAAGCCACAGTCGAGGTCGACGCTTACGCTCGTCAAAAACAACACAATCTAATCACGAAAATAATTTGGATCATCTCTTAAATCCTTAAGTAGATTTATATGTGTATCATTTTTTCTATTCAACAGCCACTTTGATTGCTTATATTTTGACTTTTGCATTGTCTTTTTACTTGAAAATAATAGCATAAGAAATGTTTTAATATTGGGAAATATTGTTTTCACGCCAAGAATTTCGACAAGAATGTGGCTTGCACGTACTTAATTGTGCCGTGTGTTCAGTTTTTTCGTGAAGACACAAAGTGTTCAGGTTTTTCGTGGGAGAAGCTTGCGCAGGCCAAACTGTGGTGAAGCTTGTGCGTGTGGTAAACCCATTATAGCATATTATAGTACGACTTATCTCTAATGGTGGCACATCACTTGGCGTATTTGTACAAATAATTGCACGTGAGTTTGAGCGAGTTTAATTTTTATTGCTCCATATTATTCCATTGCATCGTGTAGGGTCAGTATTGCGGAATATTTTTTAGTGTGTGTTTCGTCTTGACGAGCAGTACACACAGAAAAAGAGAATCTTTCTAAATACATAATGATGTTTCCACAGGCAACCAAAGATGATGTGAAGAAAAAATTCAATTCTTTGAGGATTAACTGGATTAATTCAATTCTCCGACTGAACACAAAAACATTGCGCAGTTCTTATTATTGTGCATTAAAATTTATCGTTTGGATTCAAAGTACTATCAATCTTATTGCATTACAATAAAATTTATTGCACAATGTTATTGTAAGTCTAGGGGCCGCCTAACAGAAATAATCAGAACACCTACCTTTTTTTATGTTTTTTTTTTACCATCATTTCAATAGCCAGTCCCTTCTCAGTGTTGGCATTTAGTTTCGTCGATAGAAATACTTGCTTAAGCGACGCCCTTGTAAGGTGAGCAGTGTGAACACTATTGAAAAGATGAAAAGCATCGAAAAGTTGGTCTTGAAAACTTCTTAAAAATAAAGCATAGTTAAGAATCGGTCCCTGAATGTTTAAATATAAAATATAAATTGACGTTTACTTGAAAAGTAGGACACGATGAAAACCCTAAAGCTCTATCCTCACATATCAGGGCCTATAGACAAAATTATTTTTCTGTTAGCGTTAACGCCAACGTAAAAATTTAATTATAGTAAAAATTGCATCACGTGACATCTGGTAAGCAAACGTCAACTCCATACAATTTGACTTTTCCGTTAGCGTTAACGCTATCAAAAAGGGATTTTGTCTACAGGCCCAGGGCCGTGCCCGGAACGTGACAGGGCCGTGGCCGTGCTAAGACCGTGTATCCGAGTCCCGTCCGGGACTTTTTATTCACACACGGCAGGGATGTTACTGGACTGTGGACAGGCCGCGACCTTCTATCTGTGCCCCTCAGTCATCATTTTGTTATATACAAAACGTTAAATCGTACAAAACGCTATAAATGCGTACCGCCTCTATTAAAAACTCGTCATTCATTTATTTAATTTTTAAATAATGCCAACGTGCAAAGAAAATATCGGCTACCCCGTGCACGTCACGTCGTCGGCCCGGGCACTGAAGCTCCGTCGCCGCGTCGCGTCGCCGGCCACGGACGTATGTGAACGAGTTTATATAGAATGTACCCACCGATATTTTTTTGAACAGGTGACGTGGCACGGTCCGTCCCCGTCCCGGGCAGTCACGGCCCTGATATGAGTGGATAGACCATGGACTTAATAACAAAACAATATTTTTTTATGCTAGCAAGATGTAAGAACGAGACAAACGGCCTCAGTTATTACTATCCCTCTCGGCCCGGATTGCCTCTGTGTAAGCTGTAAAAGAATTAAAAACTTTATTGCGTTGGGATAGTGTTCATTTTCCTAACTATTATTTTTTAGAGTTATCGGTCCTGTTTTGTTATTATGTCCATGATTTAGACTATTTTAAGTATTTTAGACACGCTCGTCTCTAACTTCAAACTTGTGTCATTAATTTAATTCATTTTGTTATGTATTTACAATTGTTGTGTTTTAGGTTTGCATACAAAACAAACCGCCAACCGGGCTGAACGCTGAACCGGGCTAACTATTAGTTGGGTTACTGGGTTCATTATTTTGTGAAAATAAATGTGAATGCCTGGCTTCAAAATTGTAATTCTGTTAAAACTACGTATGAGCGAGTTAGAGATGAATTTAAAAAAATGAATAGCTGAATAAAAATTTAAAGCACAATGGCATTATTGTTTCGAAGATTGCGACGAAGTTTTCTTAGTAATTTTATTTCACGTTTGTTTATCGGTCTACTTTTGATATACATTTATTGTGAATACTTAATTTATTATGTTTCACAAATTCAGGTAACTTTCTGGGTTTTAAAATACATACTTAGATAAGTGTTTAACAAGTAAACAACACAAGCTTAAAAGTACCTAACATTAATTCCAGTGCGACTGGTCAGCATTGAGTAAAGAGCCAACTGACGGTGTAGAGCCAGTATATGCAATGGTTATCGCTGATACACACCTCATTGGCTCCCGGAATGGACACTGGTTTGATAAATGGCAGCGAGAGTGGCAGATGCATCGTGCATTTCAGTCAGCTATAACTCTACATAGACCTGATGTGGTTTTTGTTTTAGGTACGTATTTACTTATTGTTCTTAAGTTTAACTAACTCAATTGCATGGCATATGGTATGGTACAGTATGGTATAACGGGCTGGTGTCCGCAACTCCTGCATGTATTTTGATAATACACACTTGGGATGGGTTTTATGATGTAATCAAACAATTTGCCTAGTGACCTGAGTTTGATTTTAGGGTTCTAAGATTCAAAAGGAAAGAGGAATGAACATTTTTATATTTGTATGTTTCGGGAGGGTTTTTCTCAAAATCTATACCTAACAAACAGCAATTTTTATTTGGGCATGTGTAGGGTTGCCATACTTGGCAAGCCTCGTGTCGGGACGCAAAAAGAATAATATATACAGGGTGTTTGGTAGATCGATGCAAAGCCGTAAAGCGGAGCTAGTATAGACTATTTATAACCATTTGAACCAAACTTGTCTGAGACAAATGTGTGACATTTTTTTTTTCTAGCAAATTTTTAATGATTTTTGATGACAAAACCCAAAATATTGCAGTTAAGTAGTTGCAAATGATAGCTAGTTTGAAAAAAAACATCCATTAAATCTAAGCTTTCAAAATTTTTGTGAAACAAATTCAGATTTGATTGCAGAAATAGGAAATAAACCCTGATCGGGCTTATAAAAAAATATTTTAGGTGGTCTCTCTTCAGCGTTAAAATAGATCCGCCGAGTAGAATTTGGGGCGCGTATTTTAATTGCTGTGACCGCGCGAAAAATCGGGACGTAATAGTGCTTTGTCGGGACGTCGGGACCTAGGCGCCAATGACGGTGACAGTCCCGATATATCGGGACGAATGGCAACCCTAGGCATGTGGGCATGTTTCGATTTTAAGAGCGCCCGTCCCGTCATATTTTCCATACAAACGCTCGTACGCGATTGCGGCATTATAACCAATTATTTTCCTAATATTTTTGACACACAGGTATCTTGTGGTTTAAATCTAGGTTTGTATGAAGCCAAAAATAAACTTTTTTGAGAAACAAATTCAGTAAACACATGTCACATCCAAAAATCAGTTTTTTTGCACAATTTTATCTGAACTTTGGCCGTTCATAATGCACTCATACATTGAAAAAGTAAAAAAAACAGCTTCATAGAAACCTTGCACATGTAATGGAGATTTTAAATTACAAACATTTTTACCAAAAACTAGTAAGGCTTTTTTAAAAACACGTATGTCCTGGAACAAGTTTTGTGAAATTTCCGCGCGCCAATTTTCCTGTGATGTTGTCGCGTTCTCACTCACTCGTTTGTTTTCGAGCTTTGGGTTGGTTGAAACAAAAAATTTTTCAATCACGCTCGCGTTGAAGTTCGTTCGATGGGGAAGGGCGCTCTTAATAGCATTCATCTAATATTGGTCAGACTCTTTTTTTTTTAAGTTAATTTGTGATATTGTCTTGCAAAAGTTAGACCTTATGTTTTGATAACTATTGTGGGCTAGGTTGGGGTCATAATTATAGTTATAGGTATTTTTTGGAAAAGATGATAAACTTAACATGAAGTAAACATAACATTTGAAGTAAACATAAAATACTCAGATTAAGTCTTGTTTCTTGCTTATTTTAAGAAAAATGAGGACTTTCTGCAATAATTATTATTACAACATAAATAAATCTTCTTCCCATTGTCCCTTTCTTTTATTTTTGAAAGTTCCTGTACTTGTACTTAGTGTTCTTTGTCTGTGGTATAATTTATCAAATTATTTGATTTCCAGGTGATCTCTTTGATGAGGGACAATGGTGCCCCGAAAAAGAATTCAATGATTATGTTGAAAGATTTTACAAGTTATTCCAAGTTCCTAGTGGTACGGCGATGTACTTTGTTGTTGGCAACCATGACATTGGCTTCCATTACACGTAATATTGGTTTGATTTTGAATTATTTACTGCAAAAAAACTTGATTTCTTGTTTTTAAAATAAGAAGATTGTAAGTTACATCTACACACACAGCATTTCAAGACCAATATTTAATGATGTCTGTCATAGGTATTGATATTTTTATATTTGGGTTTATATAGGTAGGTATATAAATATAAAATAAAAATATATTTTACAAAGAAATAAATAGTAGGTACAATAGGAATTTATGATACTAGTAAGGTAATATTACGGTTAGTAGTAGTAGGTTAATATTACGGTTGAGGCAATTGCAGCCCAAGCCATAGGCAAGGGAGTAATAGAAACAAGACCAATTATATAATGCTCATATAAACTTAGATGTTTTGGAAAAACATTAAAGCATGTGAAAAATGGTGCACAGATTATTTAGTTCAAACTTTGCACCTTAACTGCTCGCACCCGTAGACTGGCGAAGCCGTCAAATAGCTTTTAAAAAAATAAAAACTGGCCAAGTGCGAGTCCGACTCGCGCACGAAGGGTTCCGTACCATTATCTGTACAACATTAGGCGTCGACCAAAAAATTGCAAAATATCACTATTGTTGTAGGTATGGGAGCCATGTAGTAGTAGAAGTAGTAGTATGACGGGCCGGTGTTCGCAACTCCACGTCTCAGCGCGTATTTTTCGTACAGATGGGAAGTAAATCATTCGATCCACCTAAGCTCCCCAAGAAAGGCCAGCAGCGCCTTGATGTCGCTGGCGATCTGCCGTAGGTTACCTGGGTTACCGAAGTACTTTGCCCTGTATGAAGCGACATCAGGGCAGTTCAGAAGCCCATGGACTGCTGTCTTGTCTGCCCCCATGCAGGCTCTGCACAGTGGGTTGTCTGTAACTCCTATGACAAAAAGATGTTTATTGAAAGACCCATGGCCAGTTATGGCGGCTGTGACCATACGTAGCTATTGTTTGGACAGTCGGGCAGCAGCTTCGCAGCTCTGTCGGGCGAAGGCCCTCACACCGCCGATCAACATGGAGTTGAATTTTGTATTTTTTGTCAAATATAAATTGCTTAGGTATTCTGTCGTTAATAGCCTTAGTTATAGGAAACTTCTTACTGAGCTCCTCTAATAACGCAATGTGTCTGGTGCTAGTCTTGCTCCAGAGATTTATTTTCTTCAAGCGTAATGCTGCCGTTATCGCCTCTTGTTGATCGAATAGATGAAGCGGCGGGAGCCCTAACATTGCCTCCAGTGCTGCCGTCGGAGTGGTCCTCATGCAGCCCGTGGTCGCCATGCAGGCTAGTCTTTGCATACGCTGGAGTTTGTTGGCGGCTGTGATTAGCTTGGTCCTCGGCCACCATACTACCGACCCATGAGCAATCATGGGGTGGATTACCGCGCTATACAGCCAAAGTATTATTTTAAGGGATTGGCCCCACTTCTTACCTATCATTTTCCTACATTGCCCAAAAGGTGATGCAGGCCCTGTTTATTTTGTTGTCTAGGTGGTTACTCCAGTTTAACTTAGTGTCTAAGATGACCCCGAGGTATTTTACATCGTTGGCCAGCTGTAGATCGATTCTATAAAATTCAAACAACAACTCGCATCTCACATCGCTATTCACTCTCACTTCG
This sequence comes from Charanyca ferruginea, assembly GCA_947361185.1. Taxonomy (NCBI): domain Eukaryota; kingdom Metazoa; phylum Arthropoda; class Insecta; order Lepidoptera; family Noctuidae; genus Charanyca; species Charanyca ferruginea. The sequence continues at coordinate 15,874,785 of OX376057.1, forward strand.
CATAAGGTTCAAAATTACCTTGATATATTTGACACTTTGAATCGGGTTCGAGTGCGAAGTGAGCGTCGAAGTGACGGGGAAATTACCTTACAGAATACTACTTCTTACGTCACCTCATACTTTATCTGTCAAAATCTCCCTGTCAGTTTAGTTCAACTCGCTGACACGCTCGCAAGGGTGGCGCTAGTGTAAATTCGAATTATAAACAGAGTTTTTAGAATGCCAATCAAGAAACTCACAGCGGATTCAGATTCGAAGTTTAGAATGAGATCTTACAGAATCACACCCCTGGAACTCGGTATTGAATAGTTTGGGTAGGCGGTAGGGTCCTAGTGCACGTTTGTGGGTAAACATGACTAGTTCGGTTTTAACGGATAAATCGAATTTCCCGCACCGTCGCTCCACGATGCGTAGCGCACGCTGTGTGAGGTTGCAGATGGTCCCGGTCACCTTCCCTGACACAAGGATGGCGAGGTTGTCTGCGTAGCCTATAGTGTAGTAACGTTCGGCATTGAGTTTCTTGATTAGAATGTTGATGACCAGGTTCCACAGGTTTATTTATTATTTATTATTCCTCAAGCCAAACTACACGTTTACTTAGCATATTAGTAATCCAGTCAATTAGTACCTGTTCTACCCCGTGTTTGGATAGGGCGTTGGCGTCGGTCCCAATCACCATCTCCAGTCCGTTCCTCACGCAGTCATTCACGAGGCGGGTAAGGTCGTGAGGGGGCGGGTTCTCCTCCTCTAGCATATAAGCCGAGTTAAGGACTACCGGTGTGTTTGTGTTCTTGGCGCCACGCTGTATCAGCAGCCTTGCTGCAAAGAGGTCTCTGCAACAGAAATCATTTAGTGGCTGTGCTTTAAGGTTAGCTGTCCCGTAGATGCACACTCTAGGGTGATCATGGCCTGTAGTAACTAGGAGCTTGCCAAGATTGGAGAGTCCTTGTTTGTGGCCGGCCCTAATCCACGTCTTTTGGATCAGGGCAATGACCGTGTGTTGTACCTCCAGCCACTTGCGCAGCTGAGCCGTCGCGGGCTGACTGTAGTGGAGGATAGCTTGGAGGATTTTACAGGTCGACGAAAGGGACGCCATCGCTGGTCGAACCCTCCTCCTCCCCCCCAAACTGTAACCCGGCGAACAGGTCCTCGTCGAGGCAGCTGCCCCCAACGGAGCCGCCACCCTCCGGGTCCGAAGCCGAGGACAGGAAGTCGTCCGGCTCCTCACCCGATGGAGATGGCGGGGGCCATGTCAGCGGCGACAGGAGCGGCCGGTTCTGCTGTAGCTGGTGCGGCCGCAGTTGCTACCGGGTCGTGTGGTGTGGGAATGATCTCCCCAGTTGTCGGCGGCCTCTTCAGCTCGTCGCGGATGGTCTCAGTGGTGGGGTCCCACCCCCGAGGGACTTCGGTGAACCTACCGTTCCAACCCTGAAACTTACGTACACCGCTCCCAATCCAATTAAGAAGCAGCATCCGGCCTTCGTCAGGGTCGGGATTTGGTCCTCGGGGATGCTAACCACCACAAACCAGGCTGCGGCCTGTTTGTCTGCGAAGTGTAGGGCCCATTTCTTGACGTCGACCCAGGGGTTCTGATAGGAGAGGGCTCGTCCAATGTTGGTCGGCTGTCCGAAAACCCCCTGCTCGTCTGGGATGACGACCCCTCAGCGTGCTCTCTTCTGCAGTACCGACTGGCTTTTGACGACTAGCTTGGTGCTAGTTGGGAGAGCCAGGCCAGAAACAGTGCGTTTAAGCCAGGTGAGTTTTGCAGCATTGCCACATCAGAGTTTTAGGACTCCTTCAGCAAATAGCGGCTTTGCGTTGAAAGTCGACCCTGGTGAGTCTTGTTTGGGGGAGCAGGCCTCGCTTATGATCTGCCTCTGGATGGCAGCAAGCACCTGGTCCGACGTCTCCTTGCTGATGATGCCCCGTACGGTCGGAAGTGGTCGCAACGTTCAGGGAAGTACTGGCAGCTTGGGCGTAGCGCTTTTGTTGGCGGCCCGTTTGGATTAATCAAGCCGCGGCCGCATGTGACGACACGGTTGGCGCAGTGGCTGAGCGATCGACTGCTGCGCAGCGTGTTGCGGGTTCGATTCCCGCCCAGGGTAAACATTGGTGTGATGAGCACTTGTGTTTGCTTTGTGTCTGGGTGTTGTTTATCTATATATGTATGTATTTACAAAAAAAAAAAGTATTTGTGTATGTATATCAGCTGTCTGACACCCATAGTACAGGGTCTCCCTAGTTTGGGGTCAGATGGCCGTGTGTGAAAATGTCCCCACATATTATTATTATTATTATGTGCTCTCCACGAGGCGAAATCGTCTCGTTGAGAGCTACTTTCAACAAGGCTAAAAATCGAGCCAGGCGCCGCCTGGCTTACTTCGTTTGTCCCCCCCCCCCCTCCTTTTATCCAGCTCTGAATGAGCTGGTGGACCTGAAGGGTCTGTGCGAGGGCGTCGGGTCAGTTGAGTATTTTTACCCTTGCCCTTGCGTTTTTGCACCTGCCAGGCGCTTGCGAAGACGTCGGCGGTGCTAGTCGTCCCTGGTTGGTCAGGGACAGCGATCGGGGCTTGAAGACCCCCAGTGGGGGGTGGAAACGACGCACTTAAAAGAAGTTTGATCGTTTGGACTACCAGAGAGATATAAGGGCGCAAGGCTGGCTTACAGTGCGACATCAGGTGCTCGATCGGGTAGGCGCCATGGGGCGAGTTGGCCTACCCCAGACGAGCTGATCAATCCTGACTTACACCGTCAACATGACCTTTGCCTAACACTGCAGCCGTCCGAGGACGACCACAGCGGACCTCACGCACCTCGCCTGTGCCCCTCTGACAGGACACAATGGCCATTTCCCTACCCCTGGCTAGAGTGTAGGGCCACCGTTTTGCCTGAAATAAAATAAACCTTACATAATATATACTTTTTTTTTTGTTAGCCTGTTCTGTCCCAGTCCTGGGCAAAGGCCTCCCTCTATGCCTTCCATCTTTCCCTATTCTTTATACTATATATATTTTATACCAACGCGCTCGGTGTTTTTTGTTTGAGTCTATTTCCTAATGAACTAGACCCAGTAACGGCTGGCCATCTCGAGAAGGCTAGTCCGCCAAACTTGCCTTGGGGATCTTTGCGACCAACTTGTCACTCTCCCCAAGACCAACGCCCCCCTATCACCTCTGAAGGTGGTGATAGGGTGGGCCGGCACCAATGCTACCATGCTTAGCATGCCGTACGGGAACCGTTAAAGCATAGACCCAGACCCGCCCCGTATAGGAGCCATACAACAAACGTGATTTTTTGCCGTTTTTATGCTCTTAAATATTTATTTTATTCTGTTTTTACTATTTGTTGTTATAGCGGCAACAGAAATACATCATCTGTGAAAATTTCAACTGTAGCTATTCACGGTGGTGACAGACAGCCAGACAGACAGTGGAGTCTTAGTATTAGGGTCCCATTTTTACCCTTTGGGCACGAAACCCTATAAACGGAATATGTTTGTAAATAGAACATTTATATAACTTTTGAAATATTACTGTACATAAAAAAAAAAATTAATACCTATATAAAATATATTATAAAGTTAACGTACCTACGGGTTAAATTTTTCACAAAGTATTTAAAAAAAAAAACTTAAAAATTAATCCATTACCTCACTATTGTTGTAATGTAAAAAGTGCGGGTACGTAATACACTCAGTACATAATATTATGACCCTAAAAGCGGTGCAATAAGACCCACTTTATAAGCAAGCATCATCTCTTCCCATCAGGTGAGATAGTGGTGAAACGCATGCCTATCAAATGATAAAAAAAAAAAAAGTGTGTTGAAAAATATATATTATTATATGTTAATGCTTTGGATGCAATAAGACACGATGTAGGTATATGAATTGCAATTTTCAATAGTGACAAATTCAAAGCTATTTAAAATAAGTAAACTAAATATTTTGCCCATATATATGCATGAAATGATAATGTGTGGATGTATAGTATGTGACGAGATAATAAAGAAATGTTCAGCACAATATACATCATATAGACACAGTTTTTGTATTTAGTTAATGTATTGTTGTTCTATATAACATATACTTAGTTTTGAAAACTGTGTCAATCATTGCAATTTGAATCTTATGTGAACGAAATAACACGTATATGGCGCACGCTTGCGACTTGCAATGACTATACGTCATGCCACCCGGTTTTGCAATAACTGTACGTCATGTGACCCGGTTTTGCAATGACGATACGTCATGCGACCCGGTTTTGCAATGACTATACGTCATGCGACCCGGTTTTGCAATGACTATACGTCATGCGACCCGGTTTTGCAATGACTATACGTCATGCGACCCGGTTTTGCTATGACTATACGTCATGCGACCCGGTTTTGCTATGACTATACGTCATGCGACCCGGTTTTGCAATGACTATACGTCATGCGACCCGGTTTTGCAATGACTATACGTCATGCGACCCGGTTTTGCAATGACTATACGTCATGCAACACGATTTTGCAATATTGTGGCGCACTTGGTGAGGACCAGATACGTAACTTCGATTCTAGTTAAACAAATTGTACTATGTTCAAAGGATAACGCCGCCGCTGGTCAAAAGGTTCGAGACTAAACTGAAGTCGCCCCCAGTGCAATTAGTTAGCATCAGGGGGAACCACTTCGTCCTTATCAACTCTATGGCGATGGAAGGAGACGGGTGCACACTGTGTGCCAGCACTGCTGCCCAATTAGCCAACATATCAAGTGAGTTACGATTTTAAAACCTTTTCAATTCTTATTATTTTGGGTATTAGAATTTCGAATGCATGGCCTTCATTTGGCCTTTTGGTTACCATACCCAAGTGGCCGAACAAAATCGATTACTGTGGCGAATGCGGCGCGTGCGCACGTCCGTCACCTTTAAAAACAAACTGCTTTTTATACACTACTTATTTGATTTTTTTAACAACTTATTTATGTTATCTTTAACAGATATATTGAAGTGCAGCAGTGGATCAAGTTTATGCAAGGGCAATAAGAAATTGGAAAGATATAGCAGACCAATTATTATGCAGGTCTGTGTTTATGAATACACAAAATATTATTATTTTCATTTGAAATAGTATTGATTGCAATTTTGAGGTGGTTTGCTACTCCTAAGTTGTATATTGCAAAAACAGTTGACTTCTGTTAAACAGACCAAATAGGTAAAAGTTTATTATTATATTCAAAGGCATAACTAATTCGAAGTTCACTACCAGAAATGTATTAAAAACATTTTTTGCAGCACTACCCTCTATACAGAGAATCAGACAGTGTGTGCACGGAGCCCGACGCGGCCCCTTTGCCTGAAAGAGACCGCTTGTTCGAGGAGCGTTGGGACTGCCTGTCCAAAGAGTCCACAGAGTACTTAGTAGAGAGCCTTCACCCGCGAGCCGCGCTCGGTGGGCACAGGCATGACAGCTGCGTCGTAAGACATAGCTTCGTGCCCACTCCCGATCATAAGATAGAATTCATTGAATACACAGTACCATCCTTCTCGTGGAGTAATCGACTGGAGCCTAAGTATTATTTGGTAAGTATTTTCGACACTTACGTAGTTTTAGTACATCTGTAGATTTGTGGATCATCTTTTCAATCGCACATACTTAAGAGACAGTTTTTTATTCTGTATATCGATGTGTCGCTAATTCGCTATAATATATATTTACTTATGTTAAAAAAGTACACCAACAACATATATATATAACAATATACATCTAACGTTGGCTTAGCTACATGTATTACTTCTAATGTATACGCCAATTACGATAATTATGATTTAATTCTCTGACACGGGATGCATTGCCTTATTGCCCACCATCTTTAAACATAATAAAGCTTTTTGTTGAACATTTCAGCTGACGATAACACCGGAAGAAGTGAAGGTGTCTAAATGCGGCATGCTTCGAGAGTGGACGCTTCAAATCACGAAGATACTCATGACACTCACGCTGCTGGTCTACTTGAGATACTACGCCAGTGTCAACACACTCAGCTATAAGTTGTGAGTTTATTGAGATCCTTCATTATTATTATTATTAAAAGCCTGTATCATCTTGCTGCAGGGCAAAGACCTTGTCACTTGTCCCGTTGGGTAGTGAGTTGGTTGCATTGGTCGCCTGATGTCACTTCTTTAGGCGCTATCTCACCTTATGTTCGACTAGCTTCTGCCCGCGACTTCGTACGCGGATCCTGTTGCTTATGCCAGCGACAACGGGGTCGGCAAAATCGAAGATCTGAAACGTCTGATGTCGAATTCTAAGTGCCCGGGGACGGGATAACAACGGGATGCGCGAGATGATTCGAGACGTTCAAAAATCACAATTTTGAATCATACCTCCGATGGCGGAATATGTGGCGTAGTCAATCATAGGAGTATACTTAAATGAACTCCGTTCCTTATCAACCCAAGGAAGGTCGCCATGACCTACGGCTATATCTTGAGACACATCCGATTCTTCAGATGATATCGACATTCTGTTAAGAGAATGTCGAAGTCGATCAGAATTCAAACGTTCGTTGCGCTCTTCTTCTGTCTCTTCATGCCGTACTCCAGCAATTCTTTTTCTCTCACTTTCTAACTGGTTATGAATTTTTTGTTGTGTGCGTGTTCGGGACAATCTATACTTAATATTATAAAGCTGAAGAGTTTGTTTGTTTGTTTGGTTGAACGCGCTAATCTCAGGATCTACTGGTTCGAATTAAAAAAATATTTTTGTGTTGGATAGTTCATTTACCGAGGAAGGCTATAGGCCCATGCGAAGCTGGGTCGGGTCGCTAGTGTGTGATAATCTCGATCAGCAGTTAGTCGTGCATCACGTTCATCATTCAGTTCAAAAGACTTGTTAGTAGATGTGCGAATACGCTGAGAACTCAAGCGAGATTCTGTATCGGTTCCGATTCGCGAGACAATGCATGTCAGTTACGATCAGCGGACAGTCGCGCATCACGTTCCGCACTTGTCTCTAGAGACCTAGAAGCAGATGCGTAGATACGCTGAGAATTCAAGCGCAATTCTCTATCCGTGAACGTCTCCGACTCGCGAGACAATGTATGACGTTCACGATCAGCGGTCAGTCGCGCATCATATTCTTCACTGGTCTCTAGAGACCTAGATGTAGATGCGTAAATACGCTGAGAACGCAGGCGTACTTCGCGATCTGAAGAGGTTTCCACGGAGCGAGTTGCAGCCTGATGTTCTCGAACAGCATCAAGTCTCTCCTGACGCTCTTCGGTAGATTCTTGGGATTTTATGATCCTCAATCTTTTAGCTCCTTTGGAACATTGGGAAAGATTTGACCTCTTTCTAAGCATGGTTATAGTTTTATTGTAAAGATACCTGATCAATTAAAATCTAAGTGACTGCTCCCCTGCGTTACCGGGTAGGCTACCGTGTCACTAAGATAAATGGAAAAGGTAATTAAACATCCATATAACATAACCCCGAAGGCTTATTTATTCGATAAAGTAAAAAAAATAATGGGAATTTTGGCCAGTAGAGTCAAATTTTCAATGCTAAACCATCGTCATCAAAAATCAGTCCTAAACTGTTACCGCCTTCACCGCGTGGAGGTACTCCCAGCTTATGTTATTTTATAAGATACAGTGAAATTAGTGATAGCTTTGATTTTTACATCAGATGTTTCTGATCTTCGATTCTTATAAGTCAACAGGAAATGCCCATCAGACCGAACAACTTTTGCTAAGACGTCATTCCTTTATGTGTCATGGTGTAGCTGGGCTCTTGGAGTTCCACATCAAGTGTTCCAGATTTTCAAATTTATTCTCTCAGCAGAAAATGCTCATCACGTGGAACAATTTTTGCTATGGTACCATTTTTGTGTCTCTTATAGTTTAGCTGGTCTGTTGCGGTTCTGCATCAGTTGTTCAAGTTTCCAAGATAAATTATAGCCTATATGTTGCCCAGACTTAATACCTATACAACAAAAGAAAAATCATTAAAATCCGCCCAGTAGTTCCGAAGATTAGCGTGTACAAACAAACAGACAAACAGACAGATTTTTTTTTTTGGATTCGTGCTCTTTTACTGTTCCTAAACCCCCCTCAATTATTATTTTTTTAATATATTCAATGTACAGACACAGTTTTGTTACTGTTTTATTATATGTATAGATGGTGCAGGCTTGCCTAGAACTGATTCATTCACTTGAGATTTGATAGCTCCAAGGCTTTAACTATCAAGTAACTACCTACATACTCGATTGGAAGTTGGTCTAAACTGTAGACACAACAAAAGGTGCACCTCTAAATCCCCTAGAATTAAGTTTCACAAATTTTCGTGGCCTTAACTTCAACTGCCTATTAGGCCAGGTTACAGTGCTCATCCGACCGTCGGTGCGTATGTCAGTCGCGCTCGTCATTTATATGAAAATTCATAAATCGTACAGTGCTGGACCGACCGTACGCATGCGTATATTGCTTCCAAAGGGTACAATATTTATATTGATTGCTTCGCACTGCGTTCGGGGACCGTCGGTCGAGCGCGTGCGCATGCGTGCGCTCGGTCGACCGACGCGCTACGGATTTGTATGAAAACAAACTGCGTTCAGTGCTACACTAAACGTAGTGATTATATACTCTTTGTGCTGCACCGATCGGGACCGAATGTACGGATGTCTGAACATAAACAAATAAACGCGTGTGAGTGTATGACTCCAATCAGTTTGTTGGTCAGGAGAGCACTGAATGATACGAACTGACGGTTGATCGTCAGTGCAGAATCGAACGTACGCACTGACCTTATGTTGCTATCTTCAATGCTTCAACCTGTAAGTTGTATGTTAACAGCTTGGTGTAGTTATTTAGTTAAAACTGTACACCACTGGCGAGGACTCCATTAAACTCGACTCGACCCGGCTACAATTCAGAAGTTCGAAACAACAGTTCGACTACGGCCATTGAAAAATGATACTCCATCGTAGCATAAAGCTAATTAAATGTCCGTAGTTAAGCTGATTTGTATCGTTAAGCTGATTTGTCCGTAGTTATATTGCCTAATATCATAGACACACTGTAGATATTTTAATCAGGTCACGGGACACCGATAGTTATACGGAGTCTGTAAGCTGACATTCGACGGGTTCTGTGTATGTTCGGAAGCAATTGGAGCTACACGGTAATTTAATGCGTCATTTATTATTGTTGTTTTTGTGTTTTGAGTTGTTGACATGTTATTTAGTTCTGTCTTATGATCTATATCTAGTAGGTAAATACTTACAATAGACATTAACATTTTCCAATAAATAGTACCAATTATATTTGTTGTATTTCTAGAACCTATTAAGTAATATTATGTATAACAGTTGAAATTTGTTTATTTCTGTTAAACATAGTATTTATTTTTTGTGCTTCAGTATACGTATGGACGTAATAAATTACGATTAGCTTTTTAAACCATTTTTTAGAGATTTGTAATTGAAAAACATGTGGTTCGGAATAGTCTTTTGCTCATTTAGACATAGCCCCTTTTTCGATTGAATACGTAAGCTTTAGTAGGTAAAATTACAGGGTTCGATTATGATTTTGGGCCACTTAGAAATGTTAAATTTTGATAATATTTTTATGTAAGTATTGGTTCCTTCTGTATATAATTTTAATTTTACAGTTAAAGTATTACCTAAGAAATATTTACTTTGGCTTTCCCTCTTACTATTGTTTTATAATAATTTTATGGTATTCTCTTTTTTAATTTTTATATTTTATTAGTAGGTACGTAAGTTAAACATTTTGTAATTATATGGGTGCTTATGCCTGAAATAAACAATTATTAATATTATTATACACTATACGTTCACAGTAAGATTAGACATTTACAAAAACCTTTTTTACAGTCCGTTCAACCGATTTTGACTCATATTGCGTTGGTAGCATGACAAATGGCAACTGCAGTAAACAGTTGTTATTGTAACCACTTTTTTGCCTCTAATGTCATCCTTAAGCCTACGGAATAGAAGTCAAAATCGGTTGAAGGGGCTGTAAAAAACGATTGTGTTTATGTCTAATCTTATTGTGAACAGGGTATAGGTATGCATTACCAAAAAATACTAAATCCTACTACACTGTAAAAAGATACGCGTAGTCAAACCAAACCATTCAAACCATTTACTCAGAAATAAAAGATATTTATTTATTTATTTTTATTTAAAAAAAAATTGACAAAATGAGAACGCTCTCCTTTTTTTGAAGTCAGTTAAAAATACTCGAGCAATTGTTGCTTTGTCTGTGCTGGCCGTTATTATAAGACATATGTACGCGTTCACTATTAATTTGTGATCTTGTCACACAGATACCTGGTATTATTAGTAGTCACTAAGTATCGAAAGTCACTTGATAGGGATATAGGTAGTAGGTACCTACTTTACAATTTAACATTTAATAAAGGAAATTATCATCTATTACTATCCGACTATAGTAATAGAGTTGCCACTAAGTTATAAGTTTGGCAAATTCATTATCGCCACCAATGAGCAGTTTCGCCTCTACCTTGCTTATCATCTTCAACATCTTTAAATCATCCATTAAGCATCTTTTAACTACCATTTCATTGTGCTGAACAATATGAACCGACTTATTGGCTCACGTGGACTCAGATTCCAGAGGTATTGTTTAATTAAAAACAAATCACGATAAAAACGGATAAGGGGTTCTCCAATCGAAGCGCTCGTTTTCACTAACCTTAGGCGACATCTAAATGTAATGCCTAAGCTTACTTAATTTGATGCTCCATGAGTTCCCACCACGAAGTAAGTATAACAGAGGAGATGGCGTTATCGAATTTTCCCATAGAAAGTGGCGTGACACATTTTCAAGCTAAACCCTGCCCACTTCAGGTCTAGCCCTGCCCACGTCTAGTCAAGTCCTGCCTTTGTTCCTAGCGATGAATAGCAAAAGCTAGAAGCTGACATTTTCTACGTGGTTTAGCTATATCATGCTAGATGTCTCTATGACAATATGTATTCGCAACACAGGGACGAACTTAGTACCTTTTATTTTTTGCAAGGATAAACATGGGTTGTGAAAATAAAAGGGATGGTGTGTCCCGAGTGTTACGCAATTAAGGTGCTGTATAATACACAGCGAATTTAGTTAATTGTTGCCACGACATACTGGCTACATAAGTACATATAAATATTAAAATGAACTTATGCAAAGAAGAAAGAATAAAATACAACAAGTTTTTAATTCTAATATTAATATTTTTTTTATGTACTTAATCAAACTATATTATATCATGAATATGTGCCACCTTAATAATCGGCGCCGCCGTTATTAAATTATTGAATTCTAAGTACGGCCCTGCCATTATTTTGCTCGTCAATAAAGCAATGTTGCAATTTTAGGGATTTTCCCCAATTTAGGGGAAAAATGACATAACACACACTAGACAAAATAATTATGGATTACGACGATTTTTTTTTATTCGGGGATTTAGAATTAAATATAGTTTTGTCCCGAAAACAATATATCTTGATAATTGTAGGAATATTGGTAATAAAGCAAATATTAAATATTCAGTCGTGTAATTTATTTTATAACGTGAACTCCTAACTGTCACAAGCATAGACAAGACTATAGACACACAGAGCTGATTTGAATTTCATAATACTTATGGTTGCGTTCTATTCCTAACAACCACCCCTGAACGCAAACCCATTTTTGCAATGCAATACAGATTTTTATGATCAGTTGTCCCCTTAGTAAGTATATCTGCAATCATTTTATCACCTCTACAATAATTAAACTTTATCTCTAAATTTTTAACATGCTCTCTCAAAAAATGATATCTTATGTCAATATGTTTGGAACGGGGCAGAGAACAATCATTAGCAGACAATTTTATAGCGCTTTGATTATCGCTAAATATGTGAAGCGGCCCAGTTAGGGGCTGGCCGATCTCGACGTGCAGCTGTCGTAGCCACAGTGCCTCCTGCGCTGCCGATGATATCGCCATGTACTCCGCCTCGGCCGTCGACAGAGCTACCGTTTGCTGTCTTCTCGAGCACCAGGATATTGCGCCTCCCTGAGAAATAAAAACGTAGCCCGTGCAGGACTTACGGTCGATATTATCGCTGGCCCAGTCTGCGTCGCAGAAGCCTCTCATGTATGATTCATGATCTTTGGTATAAGTGAGCTTCATGTCTTTAGTTCCTTGTAAATATCGTAGTACCCTTTTGAGTGCTGTCCAGTGTTCAACCCTTGGCTCCTTATTGAACCTGCTGAGAGTATTAACAGCGAAGGAAATGTCAGGCCTTGTACCCTGAGAAATGTAGAGAAGACAGCCTATAGCTTGTTGATAAGGGTAGTCCATTTCCTTGTCTTGACTAGTAATTTAGATAAATTTAATAAGACTTTAATTAGTAAGTTACCTGTTCAGGAACTTAATATGAATAATGGTAATATTTTGTATAAAGATTTTTTTTCAGTTGTGCAAACAGAGTTTGATAATATTTTTAAGAAAAAAACGAAAACTAATTGCCCTAAGTTTTTATTTAGTGACTGGGCAACTAAAGGTATCAGGAAAAGTAGAGAAAGGCTTTTTGAGTTGTATGGCCTTAAGCCTTATATTAACACCGAAACATTTAATAAGTATGTTTCGACTTATTCTAAAACTTTTAAAATTGCTTGTAAAGCAGCTAAAGCCTTATACATTAGCAACAAAGTTAAATCAGCTGATGATAAAATTAAGACTGTTTGGAAAATAATTAATAATGAAACAAACAGGAACAAAAAACATAATACTGATTACACTCTGGAGACTTCCCGTGGTCTCTTAAGTACTAATAAAGAAGTTGCTCAGGAATTTGCAACATTCTTTACCGATATTCCTATTAAAACTACTGAAACTTTAGATTCTTCGCCCTCACTTGCTTTAAACTTACTAAGTTCGAATGTTTCAGCTTGTCCCACGGAATTTAAATTTAAACATATAAACCCTGCAATCGTTATTAAAGCTTTTAAACAACTCAAGATCAAGGGTACTGAAGATTTATGGGGGATGTCTACTAATGTTTGTAAATCAATTATTGAGACAGTGGCGCCCTATTTAGCTTTCATTTTTAATTTGTGTGTAGACCAAGGGGTTTTCCCGGATCTAATGAAGTTCAGCAAAGTTATACCACTTTTTAAATCCGGCGACTGCAAAGACTCTAATAATTACAGACCCGTTTCGGTTTTGCCGGTTTTTAGCAAAGTGTTTGAAAAAGTAATGCTTGATCAAATGCTCAGTCATTTTAACTGTCACAAAATTTTACATGATCAACAGTATGGTTTCACCAAAGGACGTTGCACTACTGACGCCGGTGTCACCTTAATCAAGCATATATTTAAGGCTTGGGAGGATTCTCAAGATGCTATTGGTATCTTTTGCGACCTCTCCAAAGCATTTGATTGCGTGAATCACGAAACACTACTCTTAAAGCTTGAGCATTACGGACTGGGTGAACTAGCGCTTAGCTTAGTAAAATCATATTTGACTGATAGACTGCAACAAGTTCAAGTAAACGGTGTAAATTCATCGGGCTTAAAAGTAAAAATGGGGGTACCGCAGGGCTCAATATTGGGTCCGTTCCTCTTTTTAGTTTATATAAACGATTTACCTTATTTACTGAAAAATCAACCACAAATGGTGTTATTTGCTGATGATACTTCCTTGATATTTAGAGTTAATAGACGGGCACAGCACCATGACGACGTAAATGACGCTATGCTTAAGGTTCATAATTGGTTTACTGTAAATAATTTAGTATTAAATGAGAAGAAAACTAAATGCATAAGATTCGCTTTACCGAATGTTAAAAGTAGTGAATGTAACGTTGTATTGAATAAGGATATACTTGAATTCGTCGAAAAGACTGTTTTCCTAGGGATTACGCTTGACTCAAAGCTGCAATGGGGTCCTCACTTAACATCTCTTGCAGGGCGGTTGAGTTCGGCCGCTTACGCTGTCAGAAAAATCCGGCATTTGACAGACGTGGATACCGCTAGGCTAGTATATTTTAGTTATTTTCATAGCATCATGTCCTACGGTATCTTGCTTTGGGGGCGGGCTGCAGATATTGATTCTATTTTTATTCTGCAAAAGCGGGCTGTCAGAGCCATATATAATCTCAGCAGTCGCGAGTCTCTAAGAGAATTGTTTAAACAGATTAACATCTTGACGGTACCTTGTCAATACATATATGAAAACATTATGCATGTTCGAAAAAACCTTCATCTTTTTAATAAAGTAAGTGACAGACATAATGTTTATACTAGAAATAGGAACAAATTAGATCAGCCAAGATTCAGATTGTCAAAAGTTCATACTTCTTTTATGGGGTACTGTGTAAAATTTTATAATAAAATACCTCTTGATATTCTACAACTAAATGAAAGACAATTTAAAACATGTATTAAACGCACACTGTGTAGACAAGCATATTATAAATTAGAAGACTACATCAATGATAAAAATGCTTGGCTAAATGCTGGTCCTGCTCCACAGGCAGTTTAGGGAATTTCCTAATTGGAGGAATGTTGTTTCCTACCCCTTTTTTTTATTGACATGAGTAACGAGTATCGTTATTATTATACACAAATATATATTTTAATTATTTTTTCGACATTCATTCATTTTAGAAACATTGGAAACCTTAGTTTTGTATAATTTAGCAGCATTATTTCAATTTTGTAAATGTGAGTACCATGGAGCCATTTTATAAGTAAATTATTATGTGTTTGACTTAAATGATCATGGCGGTTGAGAGAATTGTCATGCTCACTCAAATGTCTCGCTGGTGGTGGCGCGTGTGTTGGGTCATTCGGCTCCCTCTAAAATGGTTGAGCTGAATGGTGCTGATTCACGCGTCATGTTCGTGAACGGGCGCTGTCAGTAGAGATTGGTCAACTCTTAACTGCCATGGTTTTTATCTTGATAATTTTTTATGCTTTGTATTTCTAGATTACCTTCATTGTTTTCACATATAGAAGCAACAAGAATAATGTAAGCAGTATTTTGTAAAAACCTGATTTTAAAAGAGTGTCCGTGGAGTTTCTTGCTCGTTCTTCTCCATAGAGACCTACCTACGTTTTGGAACGAGCAACTAGCTTCAACTTTCTGACTAACAAACCGACTCCTTGACAATTCAAAAGTGCCTGTAAATGGTTTAATTGAAATAAATGCTTTGACTTTGACTTTGACTTTGACTTCAGCATTATGAGTAAACTTCAGACCAACTTCTATTGGAGTTTTACAAGGTTTACAATCAGACATACAAAACTTGGTAAGTACATTTTTAATGTATTTTTCTTGGTCAATCATAATAGTGTCTCCATCCCTTGTTATGTTAAGACCTACACATTGACTGACCTTACCTAGGTCCTTCATCTCCAAGTATTGCATAAGCCTGTGTTTAATCTTGTCTCTTTCCACTTCATTGGAAGTAAACAAAATGAGGTCATCAACCCATACAGCAATGTAGGTATTCTTAACTACATTGAAATAGACACATGGGTCAGACTTTGACCGTTTCATCCCCATCTCCAGCAGCTTTTTTTTTTTTTTATATTGTTATAGGCTTGCGTTTGACCGCAACTCACCTGATCTTAAGTGATGATGCGGCCTAAGGTGGAGCACGCTTGCCTAGAATAAACCGGTTCACTCGTGCCTTGAAGATACCCAGATTATATGTATCGGGGAATAGAGAGGCGGGCAGTGAATTCCACAGTCTGGCAGTTCGCACAATAAATGTGGAGTCAAAGCGCTTGGTTCGAGACCGTGGAACTTCAACCGTATAGCGGTGACGCTTCGCCGTATCCCTACTCGACCGGTGATGGAATGGGGATGGGGGAATTAAGTTGTGCAATTCCAAAGCACACTCTCCGAAATGTACCCGATAAAAGACCGATAGGCTGGCAACGGCGCGGCGGTGTTCAAGGCTTTGGAGCTTAGCCTTAACCAGGAAGTCGTTGTCTATGAGCCTCTTGGCACGTCTTTCAATAACTTCCAATGCCTCCAGCTGGTACTTGGCAGATCCATCCCAGAGGTGCGAACAGTACTCCATGCACGATCGAACTTGTGCTTGGTATAGGTTCAGCATCTGTTCCGACGTGAAGTACTTTCGCACCTTTGCGAGGACTCCTAGCTTTTTGGCAGCTAGTTGGGCCTTTGACTCGATGTATGACCCAAAATTGAGACTCGACGTCAAGGTAACGCCAAGAAGCTCAAGATGGTCGGTGATCGGAACGGATACATTTCGGAAAGCAGGGGCCAGATTGAAAGGCCTCTTCTTGGCAGAGAAAAGACACGCCTGGGTCTTGGCTGCATTAAACTCGACCAGATTTGCATCGCCCCAATCGGAGACAACCTTGAGGGACAAGTTTAAGCGCTCGACCATGGACTCCCTGTGAGTCCGGATTACAGCCGCACTGGCACGTGCGCTGGATATGTAACTCTCTACAACTGTGCTGTCATCTGCGTATCCAATGGTACCGGGTTTCAGCAAATCGTTAATATGCAGCAGAAAAAGGGTTGCAGAGAGTACCGAGCCCTGAGGGACCCCGGCATTTATAGCCATTTGAACAGACGAGCAGCCATCAATGACTACTCGTATTGAACGATCTCTCAGGAAATCCGATATCCATACACAGAAACCAGCGGGCAAGCCAAAAGATGGAAGCTTGCTAATTAGGCCATCATGCCATACCCTATCAAAGGCCTTCGAGATGTCCAGGGAGACGGCAAGCGCTTCCCCATATTTCTCGATGGCCTCACTCCAGATGTGAGAGGCGTACGCGAGAAGATCCCTAGTGGACCGATTTCGGCGAAAGCCATATTGACGATCACTGAGGAGGTCATTAGCTTCAAGGTACGCCAGGAGCCTGTTATAAAGGACACGTTCCATTGTCTTGCAGACAATGGACGTGACCGAGATGGGCCTGTAGTTGGTAGGATCGGCATGACTACCTTTTTTGGGCACGGGCTGCACGTTGGCAAGCTTCCATGACTTCGGCACTAATCCAGACTCGAGAGAGAGCCGAAAGAGGCGTGTCAGCACAGGAGACAATTCAGGTGCACAGGTCCTCAGAACTATAGCAGGAATACCATCTGGTCCACTGGCCTTATTCACATCAAGATTGCATAACGCTTTTCGAACCTCCTTTTGGCGAATGCGGAAATCAGACATCGATGTCGTGCTGCCAGGCAAAGTCGGAGGAGTCGCGTCTCCTGCATCAAGATGCGAAGATTCTGCAAAAAGAGAGGCAAATAGGTTTGCTTTCTCTTCAGCAGTGTGAGCTAGAGTACCATCAGGCTTCAGCAATGGAGGAAGTGAGGGGCGACAGAAGTTCGACTCGACCGATTTAGCTAGGGACCAAAACGCTTTGCAACCCGCAGGGTACGAGGCCAGTTTGTTTCCTATTCGACTAATGTGGTCATGTCGAGCCTTCTGTAAAACCTACTTGCAAGACTTGGCAGCTCTATTAAAGGCTGTCTTCTTCTGGCGTAAGTCTCTTGCTTTACGGTGACGAGCATCAACCCAGGCTAGGTAGGCCTCATGCTTCTGCGCTTCTGCGCGTCTGCATTGGGAACTAAACCATGGGCGAGCTTTGCCAGACAGAGATACGTCGGAATAAGGTATAAAAAACTCCATACCTTGACGCAACACTTCCGTCACGGCATCCGCGCAGGTAGAGGGGTCACCAGAAGAAAAACAGACAGGCTGCCAAGGGTAAGACGCGAAAAAACAGCGCATCTCATCCCAGTCTGCTGACTTGTACTGCCACATCCGCCGGTAGCCACTTGGGCTAGGAATGGATGGAGAGTAGACGGATACAGATTTCACCAGACAGTGGTCGGAGCTACCCAGCAGCTCAGTGTTCAGTTTTGAATTCCACAACCTGCTTGCCTGTTTTAATCCATATAAAGATTTATGTAAATGACATACTTGAGGCCCTTGTTCGTACAGCTCTGGTTGCTTCATGTATATATCCACATCAATGTCTCCTTGAAGGAATGCTGACACTGCATCTAGCTGATCAATCTCAAGCCCCAATCTTGCAGCTAGAGATATTAGATAGCGTATGGTACTGTACTTTACAACAGGTGAGAACACTTCCTCGTAGTCAGTGCCCTTCCTCTGGGCATAACCTTTAACAACGAGCCTGGCTTTAAAACGAATTATGTTACCACTTTGGTCAGTTTTTGTTTTGTATACCCACTTACAAGGTAAAACCTTTCTATCCGAAGGCAAGTTCTCAAAACTCCAGGTGTTGTTTTTCATCAGTGAGTAGTACTCCTCGTCCATTGCCAGTCTCCATTCTTTGGCATATGATGATGAAAGTGCCTCCTGAACTGTCTGTGGATCAGAGAAACTAGACATTAAACAAAACATCAACTGTATCTGTGTTATTCCTTTGTGTTCTGTTTCGAGGCCTCAGTGTGATGTTCTGCTGATGCTGTGAATGCACATATCTTGGTGGGACATATGTTCCATCTAAATCCCCTGCATCCGTCTCATACTCACTAGAATCCTGATCACAGTCTTCATTTGTTACACAATCATGAGTAGTTTCTTCATTAGATGACATTAGATTTTCTACCTCAGACAGTGGTACTTCTGTAGGTGCCGGGACACTGCTGCTGTGACTTGTGGACGTAGATTGACTGTCTGACGACTGTGACTCTGCTTGTATATCTTGATGGTTAGTAGATGAAGCTGAAACTTTTGCAATTTTCAAAGAAGCTGACATCTCTGCTTTTCATGACTTCGAATGTTTTTTCATCTAATAAACGATATCCTTTTGTATTGTCACAGTAACCCACTAGAATCATCCTTTTTGACTTCTTGTCCCACTTTTGCCGTTTTTCCTTTGGTACAAAGACCATGGCCTCGGAGCCAAATATTCTCAGATGAGACAGGTTTAGGTTTGCGTCCATTCCACAATTCAAAGGGTGTCTTATCACAGAGCTTTATTAGGAGATCGGTTTAAAATATAGGCTGCAGTCCCCACTGCCTCGGCCCATAGTTTCTTCTGCAGGTTGGCGTGGGACAGCATGCATCTAGCTCTCTCAGTTAGTGTCCGATTCATCCGTTCGGCCAGTCCATTGTGTTGAGGGGTGTAGGGGGTGGAAGTCTGATGTGTTATACCGCTGTTGGATAAAAACTTTTCAAAATGAGTATTGCAGTACTCAGTACCATTATCTGTTCTTAATATCTTTTCTGAAAACAATGGTTTTCAACTTTATTTTTGTAGTCCTTGAAAATGTCTAACACTTTAGTTTTATTTTCCAAGAAGTAAACATACACCATTCTTGTGTAGTCGTCTATAAAAGTAATATAGTATTTCATACCTGAGCAGCTCAAGTTCTCCATGGGTCCACAGAGGTCAGAATGAACAAGCTCCAATGGTGCTGTAGCTGGGGAACCATTATTTTTGAACGGCAACCTCGACTGCTTGCCTTCATAGCAAGAGGTACATCTTGACACATTACTCTCAGTGTTAGTCAGAGTCACACCATTGACGCAGCCAGGCAGCCTGTTGACATCTGAAACATTTAAGTGGCCCATACGCAGGTGCCACAAGTAAGTGTCAGTACACTTCTCCTCACTAGAGGTTAAATGCGCAGATTCAGGACTATTCTCTGTATCCAATGTATACAGTTTATTATTTAGAGTTGCAGAACATATAAATTTGCCAAATAAATTATGAACATCACAGCCTCTTTGAGTAAATGTTACTTTGTAACCACAGTTAACTATAGTACTCACTGAGAGTAGGTTGACAGCTAGGTCAGGAACATATAAAACATTTTTTAACTGAATGTTCTTACCTTGCGCTAGTTTGACATCAGTGTATCTAACTCCTTCAACTGACAGCGGCTCTTTATTAGCTACTGTTATTTTCTTCACCGGTGGCTCTGTGACATTGTACATCCACTGTCGATTGCCTGTCATATGCATGGATGCTCCTGAGTCCATGAACCATTTCTTATGGTTATCCCCAGTGAATGCTGAAAAAGCAGCAATGAAACCTGTGTCCTTTTTGCCCTTTTCATTCTCAGTCTTGCTTACCTTCTTGGCACTTGTACAAAACTTAGCAAAGTGTCCATAGCTATTACAGTTGTAGCATCGTGGCCCTTTAGCCTTTTGTTGTTCTGACTGACGTTGATGTTGTTTCTTTGATTTTGAGTCAACATACAAAGCAGTACTGGTGTCTACTGATCTAACTTCCTGAAGGAGCTTGGTCTTGATAAGATCGGCACTAATTGTCGCGACTGAGCTCTCAAGCCCCATAATCATTGGAGCGTAGACGTCGGGCAGACCGGCCACCATCAAGGTGCCCAGCCACTCGTCGTTGACTTCAAACCCTATATTACGTAACTTGTGGGCTGTTGCCATTACTTTGTGAATGTATGATTCCACATTACCACTAGATTCCAGAGTTGTATTCACTAGGTCCTTTAAAAGTCCTACTCTTCTGGTCAATCCATTGTCATCAAACGCTCGTTGCAGAGATTCCCACACTTGTTTGGCGGTTTTACAACTTTGTTCATGTATATAGTTTTGCGGATCTAACAACAATATTAACTTGGACTTCGCCTTGACATCCTTGTCTGAATCTGCAGGTTTGCCGTCTTTGGGCTCCACGCATTGCCATAGGTCTTCATGCTCTAGGTACGTCTTGACACTAAACTTCCACGTTGCAAAGTTTTCACGTCCGATCAACTTCTCGATACTAAACATGTGATGCGACGAACTCATTTTTTTTCCGAATTTTATAATTCGCCGGCCGGTCACCAGTGCGCGTGTATAACCTCACTTTTGTTCCGATTTTCCGATAAACGTGCTGCGTGCACCACTTGGTACTGTAAAAATTCTGCACGAATATTTGTACTGATATTTGCTAATGAACCACGCTCTGCTACCATGTAGGAATATTGGTAATAAAGCAAATATTAAATATTCAGTCGTGTAATTTATTTTATAACGTGAACTCCTAACTGTCACAAGCATAGACAAGACTATAGACACACAGAGCTGATTTGAATTTCAAAATACTTATGGTTGCGTTCTATTCTTAACAATAATTAACAAAGTAACATGCCGAAGTAAATTATAGGTAAGCTAAGTAGTGCTATCGACGGCGCTTCGGCGTTTAATTTTGATTTAATATTATTAGCAACTGGTGAGCGCACTATTCAGTGGTGGATCAATTAGTTTATCATAATATAAAATGAATTATGTAATGCAAAACGTATTTTTCCTAAAAGACGCGCCAGAAATCAAAGAACTTTTTGGCCTCCATCTTATATATAAAAATGAATCGCTAAATGTGTTGGTAAGCGCATAACTTGCGAACCGCTTGACCAAATTGGATAATTCTTTTTTTATAATATTCCTTGAAGTACGAAGAAGGTTCTTATGGAGAGAAAAAATAATAATAATAAATTTTGTAGGGTAGGTGTAGGGTAGGTGTAGGGTAGGTGTAGGGTAGGTGTAGGGTAGGTGTAGGGTAGGTGTAGGGTAGGTGTAGGGTAGGTGTAGGGTAGGTGTAGGGTAGGTGTAGGGTAGGTGTAGGGTAGGTGTAGGGTAGGTGTAGGGTATGTGTAGGGTAGGTGTAGGGTAGGTGTAGGGTAGGTGTAGGGTAGGTGTAGGGTAGGTGTAGGGTAGGTGTAGGGTAGGTGTAGGGTAGGTGTAGGGTAGGTGTAGGGTAGGTGTAGGGTAGGTGTAGGGTAGGTGTAGGGTAGGTGTAGGGTAGGTGTAGGATAGGTGTAGGGTAGGTGTAGGGTAGGTGTAGGGTAGGTGTAGGGTAGGTGTAGGGTAGGTGTAGGGTAGGTGTAGGGTAGGTGTAGGGTAGGTGTAGGGTAGGTGTAGGGTAGGTGTAGGGTAGGTGTAGGGTAGGTGTAGGGTAGGTGTAGGGTAGGTGTAGGGTAGGTGTAGGGTAGGTGTAGGGTAGGTGTAGGGTAGGTGTACGGTAGGTGTACGGTAGGTGTAGGGTAGGTGTAGGGTAGGTGTAGGGTAGGTAAATAGGCAGGTAAGTAGGTAGATAAGGACAGGACAACGTCTGTCGGGTCAGCTAGTTCATTAAAAAAAATTTGGGAAAATTTAATTATAAAGTTATAACCCTCGTTTTTTTGTTTCACTACCTCACACTAGATGGCATACGGAACTAGAAATGGAAAAATTTAATTTAAAACAACAGTACGATACTTTTAGTCGACAAAAAAGGATCAAGATAATCTAAAATGTATTTACAAACATACATAATAGTTTGAAACCTATTAATAATTATATTTTTACATTGTTTTTTTTACCGAAAATTTGGCGCCCTCTTGTTTCGAGTAGAGATGATCATTAAAAGTTATAACGCTTAATTTAACAGAATATTTTTTTTTTACATTTAACTTCATTAATGATAACTGAGATTTCCGTTAAAAGTTATAACAACGAACCTCTTCGAATTGGGCAAGCAATATCATTGTTTATTTTAACACCCTCTAGTGGCTCGCGTGTAAGTTTATTCTAAAAGTTTATATTACAAGTATTTGCAGATGGCGTTGTTCTTAATGCAAGCGATTATGATCGATATAAAGCCAAGATTGTTTGAGTTGCAATTGAAAATTGCCTGGCAAAAAAAATAACTTTTAACACACGTTAAAAGTTATTCATAGAATTGTAAGTCTTATGCTATGGAAATAGTATTCCTTTTTGGTTGAAAACTGAAAATAACTCTTAACGTATGTTGTCAATATAACTTTTTATACAAGATGGCGTGGTTCCTAATATAAGCGGTAATGGTCATTATAAAGTCTTGATTGTTTGAATTGTAATTGAAAGTTGCCTGGCAAAAAAAATAACTTTTAACACACGTTAAAAGTTATTCATACAATTGTAAGTCTTATGCTATGGTAATAGTATCAGTTTTTGGTTGAAAACTTAAAACAACTTTTAATGTTTGATCGTCAATGTCAATTTATTTCCTGCAAATTTTATTCTGCGATTCGTTGATTGTGTTCATGAGTGTCTGTGATAGTGAGATATCTGTGTTATTATTATGACTTCAAGACGTATTAATGCCGTAATTTGGAACTCGTACCACCAATAACCAACGGAACATGTTTAAACATTTAGGATTTCATAAAAAACAACAAGACACGGGTCGTGTTAAAAATAATGAACTTCTTAACAGTTATATTTTTAACTTTTAATTTAACATGTTATTTTTATTTAACTTTTAACCATTAATATTTTTTAACGTTTAATCACATCATTGGTTTCGAGTAGTAGAATATCTATGATAATGACAGTTTTTCTAGAATTTTGCTTATGAATTACGCAAAAAAAAGCCTACCGGTGCGATAAGAGGCCTTATAAATAGGCCAATAAACGTTCTGATGCCACATCAGAACGTTTATTGGTGTAGGTTTAGCAATTAAGCACATAACATTTCATGGTTAAATTTTTAGAAATAAAGTAATTAATAAAAAAATGATTAAAACTGGAATGTCCGATATGTCTGGTGCACAAGACGGCTATAGATCTAATAGCCGAAGCCACGCCCACTTTGATGACGTTATTGCACCAGTGCATGTCACGGTGCACAGTGGGCTGAAATTCGCGTTTCATAGACATTCAACATTTTTTTTTTAAGTGTCGCTTTTTTTGCTTTGTAACGATTGGGAATACCTACTACATGCCTTATATAATGAACTTTTAGGTTTACAATCGGAAACAGCGCACTCAGATTTTTTTTCGAAAAAAATTGTATGGAGTCGGCATAATAAATGATGATATCTCCATTATCGCACAATTGCGCCTAATATCCTCTTAGGTTATTAATATATGAATTATTTTGGATTTTTTGACATACTCCATGCCAAATGGTCAAACGTGCGCTTTTTTTTTTTTAATGTTTAAAAAACAAACAATTTTTTTTTGTTTAGTGTTTTGTTTTAACTAGTATCAAGGTTAACATGTATGTATATAGACTAGACATTTACGCAAATTAATTGTGTGCAATATTAGAAATTGAAATTTATTAAAAACCATAAAAAATTGGCTTAATACCTGTATCCTTTATTTGTTATCGGCAATCTGTATAATCCGGTATTCTATACAATACCTAGGCAATGTATAGTATTTTGCAAAAGCCATATTGTAAGCCATAACTTCAGGAGAACCCATCAATATTTCGAAATTTAAAGAATATGCGTACGTAACTGCTGAGAAATATGTTGAATTTTACAACTGGTACTACATGTCATCAACAGTGCACACGATACTGCTTCATGGACCCGAAATTATTGCTTCTAACGCAATAGTACCGATTGGGAGATTATCTGAAGAAGCTTCAGAAGCAAGGAACAAGGACTTCAGAAGATTCAGAGAACATCACTCACGTAAGAAGAGCAGAGTGAGTTTCAATGAAGATATTTTTAATATCCTTCTTCTTTCGTCCGATCCGCTTATTTCATCAGTAAGACCAACGATGGATGCAAAAAAAAGAAACCTTTGTTTGATGAAACATTGGATCTGCTGAATCTTCAAACACCTGAATTCGAGTTTAGGGATATTGCTCAAATAAATTCTGACTCTGAGTTCGACTCTGAAGATAGTGATTCAGAATAGGCAATATTTTTAAATAATATATTCATTGTTTTATTAATTTTATCCTATATTTTTATTGTAATCATTTTAATATTAAATTTTTTCATCATATTTATGGTTTTAATGAGATTTCATAAATTTTTATAATTTGTTGTATTGCACAACTACTAAAATTTAGTTTTTAGGGTATTTCTAGTACCACAAAAGAATCACAACATGTGTCTTATGATGTTTAAAATTTATATATTTAATAAAAATTACCAATTACATGTAATTTTAAGCCTAATTATCCAACAGATATTCAAAAAGTCAGTAGATAGTTAAAGTATTGTTAAATAATAATATTTTACTTAATTGGGGATTTTGAGAGTCGTTCGATAATTACTTTATCAGCTCACCATTTGTACTACTTTGTTGTTCATCAAATTTAAGTCGTTATGTGTAAAAGTTTCTATGATATAAATATTATCAGAAGGTATTGTATAGAATACCTAGGCAAAGTATAAAATAAATAATATTTCATACATTACCTACACGTTTTAGGTATTCTATACATTGCCTAGGTATTGTATAGAATACCGGATTCTACAGATTGCCGGCAACAAATAAAGGATACAAGTATTAAGCCAATTTTGTATGGTTTTTAATGAATTCCAATTTCTAATATTGCACACAATTAATTTGAGTAAATGTCTAGTCTATATACATACATATTAAGCTTGATATTAGTTAAAACAAAAAAATAAACAAAAAAAAATTGTTTAGTTTTTTAAAGATTTAAAAAAAAAGCGCACGTTTGACCTTGGCATGGAGTATGTCAAAAAATCCAAAATAATTCATATATTAATAACCTAAGAGGATATTAGGCGCAATTGTGCGATAATGGAGATATATATTATGATATGATATTTATTATGCCGACTCCATACAAATTTTTTGGAAAAAAATTCTGAGTGCGCTGGTTCCGATTATAAACCTAAAAGTTCATTTTATAAGGCATGTAGTAGGTATTCCCAATCGTTACCAAAAGAAAAAAGGGAAAATTAAAAAAAAAAAATTGAATGTCTATGAAACGCGAATTTCAGCCCACTGTGCGGTGCACCGGTGCTATGGGCTTCGTGGTTCTCACCGTTTTTTAATAAATTGTACATAACAATATTATTTAGAAGTTTTGTGAATAATTAATTTACATTTTAGATATTTCAGGATAATAAAAAAAACTATTTTGTTTCAGATCCGGAAAGAAAGTGTGAGACTGCTTAAAAGGTACTGACCAAATGTTATATTGATAATTTGATAATTTTGATATTATGAATTAGCTTAGTTATTGTGTACTTTTGTGTATTGTATACTTACATATTATTATTTATTAAATTACACTTTATTTACTCGTTATTTCAATTAAATATCCGCTTTAGCTTAAGGAGGAGCTCGAGGCCAGTCTTACCAAGGGGTATCATGTTACCCAGTAACTGGGTTGTCACTTGTCACCACTTGTATTTAGCTGCATCCGATTAGACTGGATGCCGACCCCAACATAGTTGGGAAAATGCTAGGCAGATGATGATCCGCTTTAACTTACGACAACTAGGAAGCGAGCTCGAAAGGGTTGGGATCCGTGTCTCGATGGTCTCGACCTCGTTTCCCGGTAATCATCAGTGGGCTAATTAACGTAACTAAAGAAGTGCTGTTGCAGTGCAGTTTCAGTTAAGTTTCGATCAAAACAACGCTTTTCGTATTCTCTACCGCTGTCAGACACGCTCGCGTCAAGTTCGCGTCACGGGAGCGTAATAACGGCATGCTACTGTTGCGCGTCTTTGGTGCGTGCTTCGGAACGCAACATGATCGGTACTACTCGTTCGACGTCTCAAAATTTCAGTTAATAAAAAGCACTGAAATCTGTACTGGGGTATTATTTGAATATTTAAATAACGTCATATTCATTGAAATGTAATCGATTCTATTCAATGCTGCTCTCACGTTTTCGAGCATAAACTGTCGTTCCAGAGCTGTAGGAGCAAAAGTACAATGAAATCTTAGGTTCCTCTTCTTGCCGACTTCAATTCCATTGGTCTACCATGAGGCTGCCAGTGCGTTAAATATCCTCGCGAGTGCTCGGAAATAATTTTGGAGAGAGCGGGTAAAAACGTCTATCCCACGCAATACTAAAATCTCCTATATAGAATTCGCAATATTTCGGGTATTTTTTCTGTCGTGTCAATACCTATTAAATACGCGCGTGCAAAATTTGGCGGCAATTGTTGCTTTTTTTACGCCTCCTGTAAAATTTTACATATTAAGCTAGGAGGTCTTGACGGTAAACCGTCGATTTTAGTGACACATTGTATTTAGAATTTTCCCTGATAGTGTAGTATGGTGTTAAACAGGCTTGTAAGATGAGGCAGCAAGATTATACAGTGCAATAGTAATCCGACCCTCTTCAGCACTTCTATCCTAGCGCATAGTAGGTAATAAGCGCTCTATGCACTTCATAGCCGCTTGTTGGAATGGGATTTGTGTTTACAAAAGTTTTAATTTCAACTGACTTTTTTTTCGTTGACGGTACCCTGTCTAAGTACCACCACTTCCAATGTATGTGGGAACTCTACATTACCGACAGATTAACTTTTTGGTGTATCATAAGAAATATATCTATATTATCCGAGATAATTAATACTCATATTATTATTAACCTACTTACTTGAATACTTAATTCATATCCCGATAGAACACATTCACACTTTCTTTATCATTTTATGAACTTTTCACTCGGTTTGTGAGATGTCTGAATTTAGTCTTCATATAAAACATGTTTTAAGGTATGAGTAAATAAATTAAAGAAGGTAAATTAGTTAATGCAAAAAATATATTTTTGACTAATTATCAAATAGTAGGAACATTAAGAGAAGCACTTAATGCTAACGAAACGAACAATAGGTATTAAAATGCATCTCTTTTCAAATTAATACTGAGTTATATCTAAAGTCACAATACTAACAAAGGACATTAGTTTAGCTTTCTAACATGTCTATTGACCTTATTCGGAAACAACCTTGTCCAATTTTGGCCAACACGATAATGTTATCAGAGTCTTTAAACAATGAACATCAAGAACGCTCAACTACTGCCCTGCATTGCATAATCTTAATAATAATTTTTAAAAGTACTTATTAAATGCAAAAATATCATACAATACTAAGACATATCCGCAACAGATATGATGAATAATGGAAAAACTTGTAAAGTGTAGGTACACTTGACAAGTTTCTCTTCATAAGACTGCGCTTATCAAAACTCTGACATCACTAACTGAGGTTAACAGTTACAATAATTATTATAAAGTACAAATTCTTGGATAAGCAAGTCATGGTTAGCGAAATAAATTATAATTTTATCGTACGTAGGTACCTACCTACATTACATGCCAACTCTTGCTGTCTTGGTTAAGACAAATAATGATTCTTAACATAATAATCTACTTACTGATTTTCTAAAATAAAGCTGGTGGTTTGATAAAACTAAACACAATCCTAACTATAAAAAGCAATTTACAAATAACATTCATTTACAGCTTAGAGAGTGATACGAAATTATGATATTGGATGGCCAAATAATTATTATTTTCCTCTTTTTCCAACGAATAAAAAATGCTGGTATTCACCTCCAAGGCCGGTCACTATCAAAGGCCATTGGAACTTGGCAGTGACAGGAGGGAAAAAAACTAGTTGAGTGGGCGGGTCTTAAACTTAACGTCAATTAATCTTAATTGCTTTCTTATTGCAATGTGCTGGCGTACTGTCTCATTCTGGTATGTCACTCAGACGGATTCCCCCGGGTCGTCGGTACATGCGCTCTTGAAGCGGTAGTTCTCCGACAAGGAATCGTTCGAGGGCTTTGTTTGCCATACGGGAGTGGCCGGAGCTTCGGAACGCGGTGCTCGCGTCATGACCCGCGTACTCGAACATAATGTCCCCTCCACCAGGGTGCTGTAACAACAACAGGAAACACTAGTAAGTAACGGTGAATTCTTATTTGAAAAAGTACTAGTATGAGGTGAATGTTCTGGAGGAGAAATTAGCTTTAGCTTTGGAAATGTATACATAAAAGGGAATATTGAGTGCTCATGTTTTGGTCTTACCTCATCAAAGAAAGTAGTAATGTCGTATACACGATCGTAGATGACCACCCAACAATCTTGCGGCGAGTCGTGAAGCCTCACTTCGGCGAGGGTGATCGTGCGGTCTTTAGCCTCCGGCTCTCCCGGAACTATTTCGTCTTCCCATTGACTCGGCTTGGTCTCCACCGACCAAGGGTTGACGAAGCGCAGCGCCGCCATGGTTAGCGCCATCAGATCTATTTCAGATTGCTCCTGCTGTACCGGCAGAGGTGCCGAAAGGCTCATCTCAGGAGGGGTCTGTACAGTCGCCATCTTAATTCTTCTCAAGATTGATTGTTATCAATTAATTGTTCTGCTTGTCTTTTCTCGTCTCACAGACACGTTAGCTCGTTCTAGTGATCTAGACTCGATTGATTGATCGACCGCTTGGTACTCTGCAAAGGAATTATGAAACCATATTAGTATCCGCATTACATTTACTTACTGTTAGGGTTGTCAGACATTTCGTTAAATTACTAGATGGATCTTAATTTTTATTAAAACATTATTTAAGTTCAGGGAGGTTCTGTGTTTGTAAAAAATTATTAAATAATAATTATTTTATTTTCATGTTTTGTGGATGTCAGACTAAACGTATGTTAAACTTTTGCCAGCCCTGAGCGAGAGCAGTAGAGCTTGAATAGTTAAAATACGATACCGTTAACTTGGATCGTTTTACACGTCTAGACAACCAACCACCAAAAGATTTGTAATATTTTCCTATATAAGGGAAACTAGAGCCAGTTCACCGCTTAAATTGTCATACGTTAGTATCTGAACGACTTATCTCGACACTGAGGTGACCCATAGTATTTATTAAAAAGCGTGTAACAATAGCTGATAAAGAAGGCTTTTATCAAGAGAAGTTCTGACAATGACGATTGACAACGGCAAGTTATCTCTCGCATTTGACGCAAATGAAAAGTTCATTGATAAAATATTGACTGTCGTTAACCTCTTATTTTAAAGTTTTAACTGACAACTTAGATAACTTAAATAAGTACCTAATGTTATAATATAAAGAAGACATATAGATTTATTACAGATCATTTACATTTGCCATTTATTTCAGAATTATTTTTCGGACTTGTTTATTCATGGGAACGTAAACTGCACTGTTTTCAAAACAAATAATATTTACCTTTTAATCACTGCACTCGAAGGACTCTGGGTTATCTCTGTTGATGCTCGAATCGCGGAGAATGACTGTCACACCAATTGTCACTATGCCACAGTTGTTCGTATTTCAGTTTATTAATCACGATAGTAGAATAATGCATGAGAGCGTAGAACATTGCCACAAACTAATATCGTCTTGTCATCTATTACTTGCGATTAGTGAATGACTTGATCGTCGCGGCACAGTACTTATATAGCGGTCGGGCACGCGTCTCGGCTGGCTCGCTTGGTCTGATGTAACTCGGCGCTATCTTGCGCGCGCGCGCTGGCACGGGCCGCGCTTCGCACGCTTCCGACGTTGTCGTGTGCTGCCAACACCTTTGCAGCAGTTATCAGTATCAGCAGACGATGTCGGGATTTACTCCGATATTGTTCTGACCTTAGTTTATGTTTGAAATCATAAACAAATATTGAGTTAGGTACATTATTTATTAGGTATTTTTTTTAATGACGAGTTTTTATTTTTAAAATCATTGTAACAATAATTAAATGGCGACACGTCAAAAATCGGGATTTCTATGCTATATCCACGAAGTAGGTAAGTATTATCTTGCTTCGTGGCTGTATTCAATAATAAAATAGGTACATATAGGAGTGGCTTTATTCTAGACTACCTACTTGGTTAAACCTCGATCAATTGATGAATGTCAGTTTTAAGGAAGGATACCTTTTGTTTTACTAAGAACTAGCAATTTGCCCGCGACTTTATCCGCGTGGATTTTCTCAAGGATCCCAATTTTTTTCAATTGATATCTAAATATAGCCTATGTTACTCAGGGATAATGTAGCATATTAATGGTGAAACATTTTTTTAAATCGGACCAGTAGTTTTTGAGTTAAATAGTAACAAACAAAAAAACAAATCTTTCCTCTTTATAATATTAGTTTAGATTCGGGGTATATTTTACTTTGTTCACGCTCTATTTGCGAAGTAGTTTTATATTATTGCTTTGAATTTCGCTTCTGTGACGTAGGTACCTACATGATAGGACGACGAAGTGAACGAACCTTCGTCACTCATCGTATGACACCCACAAACAACCGAATTCGCGTCATAACGTTAGCTATCAATCATTAGATATTGCAGCGTATCTGTTATGTTAAACAATTGTGTGACCCAATTTCCATGAAATGTTCCCGCCCTCTTGCGTCGGTCCTCTTTAGATTAATCAAATATGATAAACCGATCACCCCAAACGTGGCAAGGCGCCAGATTCAGGTTTTAGGACTATGATGGCGACTTACTCTCCTTCTGCCCATGACAATTGAGTCCTTTAGGATTATCTATTTGTCATATATTCCTAATTATGTGTGATTAACACAGTGGAAGGTACAGTCACGAGCATAAACATGTATACAGATTGTAAAATTCAAAAGCAATTTTCTCCTGAAGTAACTATTTCAACTTAATAAAACCTATTTTATAGTAGTTGGGGATCAAAAATACCCTATTCGTAACCCCATAACATTTCCATCGATAGTGTAGGAGAAAATCAGTTTAGAATGTTTACATGTTTTTGCTCGCGACTGTACATCGACACACAACCTGTTGTCGCAAAATGTATGTGGAACATTCAGATTATGAAACTAAAGGCAGGTAGACCGCGCGGAACACCGAGAGTGAAGCCACCAAAGCAAATACAAATTCAAAAGCGAATACCTACAATCGCGCTAACAAATCGAATACAATCACGAGATCGTAGGTGGCGGCTTTTGATTTGTATTTGCTTTGGTGGCTTCACGCTCAGTGTTGCGCGCGGTCTATCTGCCCTTTGTTTTATAATCTGAGGTGGAACAGTTGATATTTTTTTAAATTAGCGCCGAACAATTTTAGCTCTGTATTATCTACGATCATGTACTGAAAGTCCCTGGTTTGCGCGTTGATGTCTCTTCTACCGTATCTGATCCCTTTCAATGTAGGTAATAAACTGATAATGCGTGTTTTTAGGGCTCCGAAAGGCGAACCTCCGAAATTAATGCAAATAACTTTTTTGATACTGCCCGAGGATATGGATGTATAGTTAAAAAAGTAATGTAGTATTAAATCTTAAAAAAAATAAAGTTTAAAAACTAAAACCCGACCACAACAAAAGGTGATCTAAAAAGTACGAAACAAGAAAATATTTCACACAGAAATCAGGACATAGATAGGTACAAAATGGTCAAGGTAAGCCGTGGTTGCATGCCTGTATCCCATATGAGTGCGATGATCAT
This sequence comes from Charanyca ferruginea, assembly GCA_947361185.1. Taxonomy (NCBI): domain Eukaryota; kingdom Metazoa; phylum Arthropoda; class Insecta; order Lepidoptera; family Noctuidae; genus Charanyca; species Charanyca ferruginea. Next base: position 15,906,973 of record OX376057.1, read on the forward strand.
GAATATAATGGCATGCAACCACGGCTTACCTTGACCATTTTGTACCTATGTCTTGATTTCTGTGTGAAATATTTTCTTGTTTCGTACTTTTTAGATAACTTTTTGTTATGGTCGGGTTTTAGTTTTTAAACTTTATTTTTTTTATTTAAACCATTTTGGAGTCACAGCTAAGTATTATATATTTAATAGGTACTAGTGAACCCCTTTCCAATGATACTAAACACGGTATGCGTATCTTAATTTATTTGGTAATCTTTCCTTTTTTTTACAATAATTTGTGACAAATCACCACTAAATATTATATATTTGAAAGGTTCTAGTGAACCCCTTTCCAATGATACCAAACACGGTATGCTTTTCTTCATAATTTTTTTATTCTTGTTTTTTTTGTCCGCCAGAGGGCGCCACATTGGATTCGGTGATACGTCATATAGCCTATAACCAGCGGACGATCAAGACGCTTCTAACTATACCTCATTTGTTCAGTTCTGATAAGTAGTTTAGGGGCTATGAGCGAACAGATGAACATACATAAATATACATAGCCTGTCAAAATCATAACCCTCCTTTGGCTTTGCCGTAGTCGGGTAAAAAGGACAAAAATATTATTGGAGAAAGCGTATTACACGGACTTCGTTAATGATATTTTGGTTGCTATTTGCCTTCCACGGACTAGAAAAGAAAGAAGGACTCCTCGCCACGCATATCGAAAGTGAAGCACCCTAAGTAAGCCGGACCGTTTGTACAAACATGCCTCACACACACATTTACATCATAGTCACGGACTAGAAAAAAAAAAGCTTTTTACAAAAAAGACAACCGCCTTCAAAAACTAGAAAGTTAAAAATTACTTTAGCACAGAACACACATTGACTTTAGTTCCGGAAGTCGGTGGCAATACAAAACAACAAACAGAACCAACCCACCGAATTTCGAAACTAAAGTCAATGTGTGTTCTGTGCTAAAGTTATTTTTCGCGGTGGCGGTTGTCTTTTTTGTAAAAAGCTTTTTATTTTCCGCTTGTTAGTACCTCCTTCTCATCCAAAACTATTAAGAAGAGATTGAAAGTTAACTACTCCAAAGATTAAAGAAACTAAAACGTCGTCTATGTAAATTTTTTTGGTATTTGTTGATTTTTTCAAAAAATGCAAAAAATGCTGAAATCTATCAATTTCGATAAAATTTATATAGGACCACTCCTGAAGCATACCCTATCCATAAAAAAAAGATTTTTTTAAATCGGGTTACGTTTGCCGGAGAAATCGCGTAACAAATCGCGCACATACTTAATGCAAATTTAAAACTTATACGGTTTTCTCATGGATGCCATTGTCAGAACTAGACCAAATTAAAATGGGACCACACGGGAAGCATCAGCTTTTAAAATAAAAAAAGAATCATCAAAATCGGTTCTCCCAGTCCAAAGTTCTCAGGTAAGAAACATAAAAAAAAAACAAAAAAAAAAATACAGACGAGACGAATTGATAACCTCCTCCTTTTTTGAAGTCGGTTGAAAAGGATTCCGCGCCACGCATATCGAAAGTACCGACTGTACCGATCTATGTGTGCTTCGGCGTACTTTAGGTGCTTCACTTTCGATATGCGTGGCGAGGAATTTTTTCTTTAACCGACTTAAAAAAAAATCTGTTCGACCCGTATGTTTGTATGTATGTATGTTTGTCCGCGATTATCTCCCGTTTGACTAAACCGATTTTGATGCGGTTTTCAGAAAAGTGTTTGTTACATTCTGGAGAAGGTTTTAGTATACAACAAACAATTCAGCGCTTTTTGAAAAAAACAACAAAAACCGAGAAGACGTTTTCGTTTCTTTCCATCTTTCCATCTATGGAGGACTTTTAATTTCTGGTTTAAGAAAAGTGAAAAATAATGTTTTTTTTGAAAAAAGAGAACGGCCTTCAAAAAATGACTAAAGAGTGATAAATAACTTTAGCACCGAACACACATGACTTTAGTTTCGGAAGTCGGTGGTTTTGTTCTGTTTGTTGGTTTGTATTGCCACCGACTTCCGAAAGGAAAGTCATGTGTGTTCTTTCAAAAAAGTTTTTTTCCTTATTAACTTTAATGTATAATATGTTTTCATTAAGTTATAGCACTCAGGGATAAAATAGCTTCCTATTAGCAAATTAATTTACAGAATCGTAACGGTACTTCCGGACAAGAGCGTCGCTAACTGATGGGGTCGCTAGGGGTGGGGGGGGTGCAAGTTGATATATGGAGGATAAGGTAAAGTATGCATTTTAAATACAGTCAAAGGCACAGGAAGCTTTTGGAATCTCAAGGGGGGGGGGGGGGGAGTGACAACTGCCCCTCCATGCCCCCCCTTGGCGACGCGCTTGGTTCCGGAGATTAACCCGAACGCACACAAACTCTACTTAGATTTATAATTTGTAGATGATGTTGATTATAGCATAAATAATGTTCTATAAATGTGACTTTTATTCACTCACGTGTAATTTACACGTGTTAATAATAATTAGGTAAGCCTACATCTCTTCCCTATTAATCAGGCGTTGGTGATCGGTGCTTTCGTTTTTTGAAACCATATTCAATCAATATTTTTTCTATGATTAAGGTAACATCATCATCATTATCAAATTAACCAGGTTGGCATTAGCCAACCACTGCTGAGTGCTGAACGTAGGGAACGTAGATCGCCAACAATATGCGTTATTACACGGATTACACATCGACGACACGGTTGGCGCAGTGGCTGAGCGATCGACTGCTGCGCAGCGTGTTGCGGGTTCGATTCCCGCCCAGGGTAAACATTTGTGTGATGAGCACTTGTGTTTGCCTTGTGTCTGGGTGTGTTGTTTATCTATATATGTATGTATTTACAAAAAAAAATATGTATTTGTGTATGTATATCAGCTGTCTGACACCCATAGTACAGGGTCTCCCTAGTTTGGGGTCAGATGGCCGTGTGTGAAAATGTCCCCACATATTATTATTATTATTCACATTCATTTATTGTATATACATATTAAATTACATTTTTAAATATTTACATAAAAACAAAAACATTTAAAAATATAAAAAATATAAATATAAATTTATTATTATTATTATTATTATAATAGCAGTGGTTTATTTTCTTATTATTTAAATACGATCAGTGACGTAGATGACATTAATTAATATTCATTAAAAAATACCACTGTTTAAAATTACGTGTTTTTTATAAGGTTCCGTATCCAAAGGGTCAAAACGGGACCCTAATAAAAAGCACCCGTAATTTTCGTATGTCTGTCTGTCACGAGACTATATTTCATGAACCGTGATGGCTAGAAAGTTGACATTTTCACAGATGATGTATTGCCGCTATAACAACATATAGGGTGGTGGCACCAATTATCGGCCATGTCAACTTTTTTTGAACATTGACTTCTTGTAATTTTTGCGTTAATAGCTTTTGCTTTCTTGCAATGACTTTTTTGGGTAGAGGGATACTGAAACTCCATTACTACATTCGCAAAATTACGAATAATTGGTTATTTTTGAAAATATAGATGTTTTTTTCCGAGTATGTCGATTTCCCTTAATATCGGCCTCTAACACCCTAAAATCCGCCGCCTGTGACCCTAATATCGGCATACCTTTTCTAAGGTGAAATAAAGTCAATGAAACTACTAAAGTAAAAAATGATAACGTTTTATGTTTCAACTCAGGTATGAATCACTTTTTTTAACTATTAGCTATCAATTATTAGTCTTTTCTTTACAAGTCAGTATTGAAAATTTAAATTATTTCTGTTATTATACAGTTAAGTTTTCTGTTGACTTTATTTGGTAATTATTTTTATTTATGACTAGCTGACCCGACAGACGTTGTCCTATCAATTTTCTTACCGCTTAGGCCTTCCCTGGACTTTCACAAATATTTCAATACCAAAATTAGCCAAATCGGTCCAGCCGTTCTCGAGTTATAACGAGACTAACGAACATGGATTCATTTTTATTATATAGACAATTTGTTTTTGGAGTTCCTTTCTTTATTTAAAGTGTCTTAAGAATGTTGAATCATTGTGATCTTTAGTTTATAAGAACAGAAATTATTTTAATTTTTAGATCATGCAATGATTCAACATTCTTAAGACAAATAAAGAAAGGAAGTCCAAAAACAAATTATTATAAATAAAAATAATTACCAAATAAAGTCAACAGAAAACTTAACTTTACTTAAAGGATGTTCAATTTAAATGCACGAAACAGTAAAATCTTCTTTAGCCACATTTGGGGCATATGTTGCATCCAATATTTTTGTCTTCATCTTCTTCGACATCACTACTTAGTTCTTCTTTACAGCCGGCACAAAGAATTTTCTCCTTTTCTAAACTTATGTCTTCCCTTCAATTCTTTTTTTCCTTGGTAGGTAGGTAGTTGTTCATTTTGTACCACGACCCTGTTTATTGTTAAGTTCGAGGGTAGTAGGAAAGTAGGTACCCAATACTAAGGTGTCCGTTATTACGCATCAATTCCCTTTATATCGACCGTAGCTGATAAAAAACGTTTTTAGGCGGCCGACGTTAGGATCTAGTGATCAAACTGAGCTGTTGTTTCATTTTTAACCTTATTAATGTTACTGTTAACATATAAAATAGCTAAACATATTGTTTAACGTTTTCATGCATTTCCCCAATATCGGCCACCCGGCCGATATTGAGATTTATCAATAATTCAGATCCCTAATCTCGACCCCGCGATAATTTCATAAAAAAGACAAATAAATGTAAAAATATGCTATCTGAACGGTACTTTGGCTATTTTTCTTCAAAAATTAATATAATAAAATACCATAGGTATGTTTAATTCCATTCAAATACTTATCAACGCAATGCGTCGACTCAGGGATTTGACTCGGCAATGCCACCAAACGACGCACGTCCGCACCTGCGCGTGCTCTATTGCCAACTGAACGTTCAAAAGTTGAGGCACCCGCACCAAAATATGGGAGATTATGTGTATGGATATAGAGTCGCTTTTTGCATTAAAACTATTATGATTTTAGGCCTATTTTTATAGTTATGTTCCATTTTCTCGAAAAGGCCGATATTAGGAGGGGGCCGATACTAGGAGACTCCACCCTACTAAAAACAGAATACAATAAATATAAGTATTAGGGGGGCTCCCATACAACAAACGTGTTTTTTTGCCGTTTTTTTTGCTCGATGTCTAATGTTGTATAGATAATGGTACGGAACCCTTCGTGCGCGAGTCCGACTCTCAGTTCGTCAGTTTTTTATAATACATATTATAGATTTATTATATGTATAGATAATTATGATAAAAACGTGAATGAAATAGATCTGCCAGTCCTTGGATTACATATTAGTTGAACTGATGAAAACCGTTTTCGCGATTGCGTCTGCGCCTGCGTTGACAAAAACATCACCTTGCCATATGTACCTAAAACGTGAGTTCTTTAAAAATAATGATGCAATATTTCTAACTGGTTGCTTTTTATGCTCTTTCAGCGTAATGTCGGTATTCCAATCTTTTCACCTGAGCCTAATCAGGTGAAAAGATTTTATTTACGTAGTAGGTACTTACTACCTACGTAGTAATTTATGTTTGCGTCATAATAATACGAAGTACGATACCGTTGGTTTACATATTATTGCGCTGGGGTGTTAAGCAGAAACCTTTTAGTTACGATCTTTCTTTAGTATTTTCTATAAGAAGTACTACATACGAGGGCGGCACTGAAAATTTCGGGAATCAAGGAAGTGACACAACATTACTGTATAAAAATGTATTTATTGCTTTTCGAAGTATTCTCCGCGAAATTTGACACATCTTTCCATGCGATGGAACCAATAATTGAAGCAACCATTCCATTCGGAAGTTGGGGTTTCCAAAATGGCCGTTTTGTAGGCGTAAATTAAAGTTAGATATGACTAATAAGTTCATATGACAAATAAGTGTTGTTAGTAAATAAATGATAATAGTGCAAGTAAACATTATGACGGGGACAATTATTGAAAACAATAATAGTACAAATGATTTTATGGAAAACAAGAAACTACGATCAACTGCTGTAACATTGCCTACGTGCTCAACATTGCCCACATTCTAAAAAGTTGAATTATTGCCGCTGGGATTTTTTTTTGCCATATAGATACCCGACTTGCTTTTAGTAATAGGTACCATACACAGCAAAACATTTCTCAGCGGCAATAATTTAACTTTTTAGAATGTAGGCAATGTTGAGCACGTAGGCAATGTTACAGCAGTTGACGGTACAGACTTGAAGTTGTCGCAAATACATTTTTCATAGACAAATCAAGTACCTAACTATGTCCCTACAAACATATTTTTTTTACGAAATTCAACGTAGGTAGATACCTTTTATATTAAGTAGGTAAGATTATAGTACCTACTTACCTACCTACCCAAATTACGAGGCAATGTGGAGTCCTTGTGACATGTGTGTGTGTGGCCTACATCACGATTTTTGAAAAAGGATATTATATTACACTTGGCTAAATTAAGTCGACTAAATTCAGTCGCTACTGAATTCAGTAAAATGTAATCGCATTCAGGAAGTAATTTTAAGAAGTAGTAGTAAGTAGTATCTGAATTCAGTAACAGTGACTGAATTTAGTTGACTTAATTTAGCTAAGTGTATAAAGGGCTTTAGCCGAAAGCGATGAACAGAGATTGTATGATACTTACAACACCCTGGACTGCTCCCCAGGAAATTAATGACCCTGCCCAATCTAACAAGGGATACAAGATCCCTGTCCTGAATTACGCCCTAGATAAATCTAGACAAATGTGTGCCAAAATTCCAAGACAGGCAAACTAAAGTCTTTAAAATATAATCTTGTTATGATTTCTTTGCATACAAGGATAAGGTACCTACGTACCTACCTATATGGGGTGATATAGCCTCGTCTGTTTTTGTTCAGTTTTAAAACAATCACGGCTATCATTTTGTTTTGAACAGGGTATCGACACAAGTATTTCAAATAAATAGCATGACAAGCAATTTGTTATATAAAATAGGTAGATGTATACCACGTCTAAGTGCCTATCTACTTACCTACTATAATTTTTCGAACACACCTTTTTTTCAAAGTTATGTGCGATTCCTAATATGTACTTAATAGGAACTAATTCGGGGCCGTTACCACTGGGACAGCATTACATTACATTACCTACATCACTTCCACGCAACACACCGTACAGCCACAGATTAACTAATAGTTCCTTTGTACAGCATACAGCACCATACAAATGAGTACTTACCTACTATTTTTTCCCGCGATTTCATTTGCGTAAATGTCTGTCCTCGCGTACGCAGACAAAGTCGTGGACACAGTAAAGATTATAGATATCTTTACTGTGTCGTGGATAAGAGAAGCCTCATCCCTAAATTCCGAGCTAAATCTTTATCAAAAACAATAATTTTCCTTGATGAAGTAAAAAACAGCATATTTGTGTGAAAGTATGGATAAGATCGTTCGAAAAATCGAAACATAAACCTATTACTTAGGTACTTAATGATAAAGAAGGCCAATACTCAGTATTGGACAGTCACTGACTATTGATAATTGACGACAACACTAATTAAAGATATCTTACCATTGTCTCCAAGAGATCAATTTTTGTGATACTTCTTAATTCTTAAAATTAAAATGATGCTTTATGCGTAAGCCAAAACGTCATCCATTCGTTTGAATAACATGATAATATTTTGTTTTCAATCTTCATCAAAATATTATCTGACGTGTAATTAAGTAATCAATACTGTGTGTACTGACGTCACAATGTTTTTACATTTCCCTATGAAAATACTTAGATCTTGTGATAATGTTGTCGGATGGGTGGAACACGATTCTTGGTAAATACCTGTGTTAGATATTCATGAATCTTAAATATGGATAACATGTTTAGGATTTTATGATTAAAAGTATGTCGGTTCCCACGGTGCTTAAATAATTAACATTCTAGAGTGATAATTTGACACCGCGTGGGCACAGTAAAAATATCCTTACTGTGGCGTGGGTATAAATGGAGGCATTAGTTGGCCAGGGACAGCTGTACGGTTCAGAAAAATAATAATTTGCTCAAATTATCTTGGCACAATGGGACAGCGGCCATCTTCTCTGTAGAAAATCATGAACATAGACCTTGATTATATTATAATCATTAATTGTTACCTACTACCTTTAGTACGATCGATGTAGCTAGGAATACAACGATTGTTCAAAATTAAATTGTATAAATAAATGGCTATCTGCTAACAGTTTCTACAGTGTTAGGGAGTTTCTGGAACAGTACAATCGCATGATCGACTGGTTGTAGCGTTACCTTTGCATGTAAAATAAATTAAGCAAAACATATTTGTTCACATATTTAACATTAGTTATTACCTATTATACCATATTTTTTAGCAAACAAATGATATAATATATTATTATTAACACAAACTTTAGTTTCTTAAAGATTTTTTTTAAATATTACGGTAGATACCTAAGTATGTATTAGTTTTCCAAATAGCAACAGACAATAATATTTACCCAATTTACTAGATATCGAAAGTCAAAGACATTGACACACAATGTTTTCTTGACATTCGTATAGTAGGTAGGTACTGTAATAACCGGGAGGACTACGATGAATAAAACGTATGAATAACTTTTAGAAGATTATAATAATGTAATATATCAGCAAGAGGTGAAATACAAGACCGCATCCCTGAGCGGTACGTGGGTTTGACAGCCTGCCTTGCCTTTCATAATATCAAAAGTATCTTCTACGATTTGAATTTCTTCTAGAAGCTTGCCGTATGTTCTAACCATAGAGTTTATTATCTAATGGCATAATCGCCACAGCCTACCTACGTAAGATCAAGGCTAGAATGAATGTTTATGGTTTTAAGGTTCATAACATTCCTTTGCGTGTGTTATCGCCTGATAGAAACGAGTCGAGGGGTCACAATCTAGATAGGTTGGTTTAATGTTATATATAAAGTTAATGGTATTGTTAATGTTATATATAAAGTTTTTACTTAGTTTTGGGTGCCGATTCGCTTGTTCACAAACTAAACTGAGACAATTGGCATCTCTTACTACCAGGCAGGTGAAGAAAAGGACGGCGACAGATGAGAACTAAAGGAACTAAGTTAGAGATGGCAAACTCGTTATTTCCGTGAACTTTGCCGTGTCAAATCAAATCAACACGTTCTGAAATGACAACAACTATAACTATAGACATTTTAATTCAACTTAAATTGACAAATCTTATTAATGTCTGTCTGTTTCTTGTTTTTAATGGAGAGAAAGAGATATAATGGCTTAAAATAAGAGCACAAGAATTGGCTCCTTGATCAGTTGATCGGTTGCCTCTGGTACCTACTATTAACTATTCTGTGCTAAAAGGAAGACATTACATTGTAGTGTGAACTACATGATACCCAAACAGAAGGTGGTTTTGAAAGAGAAAAGAGCAGATGACCACTTATTTATTGTAAATTGTAATAGATTCGATTATTATTTTGTGTTTATGAAAGTATTTTACCTAGTCGTATTATATAAGACGAATAAATCAAATATTGGATCTAAGTAAAGACGCTTTTCACACTTTGATCGACATCCATAGTGAGCAATTAGTAGTGTCTATACTGCTACATTACCTGTAACCTGTAAGTAAATACTTATATTTTTGGCTACAGTATGTTTTTATTGTAGGTAATGTATACTTAGGTATAGCTATGCATGACGTGCAAGTTATTTCCCCGGCAGTTTTATTATTTTTCAATGACTCTTTATCTTATTGTTTACACAAATATCGTAACGCACGGGTCGTCACTTTATGTTTTTTACGTAAAAGGTTGTTTTCAAAATTTTTTCAAATGAGTGAATCATTATTCACATACATAAACAATTTTTTTAAAGAATGCGTGCATAGGTACCTACTTATCTAATGTATTTTGTATGGTTTCCTCTTATTTTTCTTTGTACTATCCGAGCATGATTTGTTTACCTATATAGGTATATAAATCATATAAATCATGCTCTGATATGGAAAAATGGGTAGGTACTTACTTTTTCAGCAGTCTAATGCAATTAAGGGGTCATAATATATCTCAGATCACTCTCGCTCTATAAATTGCTTTAAAAGTGTTTTGAAAAGAGAACCGGACAAATTAATTAGTCTTCATGAGTAATAACAGCCAAATATGTAAGTCATTAGCTAGGTATTTTAATATTTACAAAACTAATAAGTCTGCTCATTTAAAATCGCTGTTATAAAGTTATGGCTAGGTTAGGTCACGGTCTTCATGACCCTAACAATAACACATAGGTACTTATCTCATATCTGTGGCAGTATTATACATAAAGCCGTAATACATATAGTTGTATCCAAAGGGATATAATTATATACCGTGATATAGTTATACGAAAGCGATTCATTACTATCTTACGGTCGCAATCAAGTAATATGTTTATCTGACTAAACTAATCTGGTAATTGTTTTTTTTACTTGTAATTTATTTTAATTTTAAATACCTACAATAAAGTTAAATAGGTACTTAGTTATAAACCTGCCATAGACTCAAATAAAACAATTTATTATTGTTTTTTTTTATTGCAAAATCAACTTTTTGTAACCTGCAATCAGTTAGGTACAATACTTTTTAGCAATAATACGTATTAAAGTAATTACAATTATTACCGTAAACGATCGTATTTTGTATTGTGGAATTAATAAGCGCATACCAGAAATAAGTTAAGTCCAAAGTTGTAGTATGTAACAACAAAAATATTATTAACATATCAAAAATATTAACTAGGTACTATAAAAATAACAAATCCGCATCTAATAAACTTATTATTGCACTACGAATTAACTAACTGAATAAGTATCAAAACTTGTACAAATAATAATTATTGGGCACCCCGTGGTTAGGTTAGGTTTCTTTTGGGTCCAGGGGCTGCAGATGGGTTCAGGGGCGGCTGATGGGTCTAGGGGCGGCAGAGGGGTCCAGGGGCGGCAGACTCGGGGATGTCTGTCGCCCCCCCCTACACATCAGGACCCGAGGTGGCGGCGCGTAGTAGGTATTCCATGCGCGACCCCCGTTCAAGACAAAATCGTCACGGGACGTTAAAGACGTCCGGGGGGTGTTCCCCCCGTACGTCCGACCGACCGACACCTCACTCCCGAGGAGGCCCGCAGAAGCAAGGGTTCGCGAAAGTATCTCCAGTTCGCTACCCCCGACCGTGAGATGGAAAACCGGGGTGGTTTTTAGTCAGTAAGAGTCTGACAGACCCATGACATCGATGAGGACTTTCCACCCCGGAACAAAATAAAAAAAAAAGTTAAATATTGGCCTTTTGTATTTAAGCATTAACACCGTCGCACCCCCGCACCCCCATAACTATATTACGGCTTTATCTATCTTAATGTGACATACCGATACCTCTCCGCCAGCCCCACGACGAAGGACATCAACACGTAGACGTTGCCCTCTTCCTTACCCCATACAGTGAACTGCGGGCGGCGAATTGTTGGAAGTCCACGTGTAAGGGACTTAACTACCCAATCCTTTTTCTGCCTATCTTAACCTTACCTAATTAAAATACCATAACTTTTTTCACACCGCGATTGGTAATAGGTAAGCAGTCATAGTAGGTACGTACGTACGTGTAGCGACATAAACCTGTAGGTTTATTTATATATTTAGTTTTACTCCATGCACATAGGTACAAATTCTCCACGAGTCAACCAAGGGTGGTGAAAACATGAAAGGTATAAGGATGGTTAGGTTTTGCTTTAGGTATCTATTATTTTCTTATGTTCTTATTACAAACATCCATTGCACATACACGCTGTCTGATTCGTTCTGTCCCAATCCAAATATCAGGTACGATCCGGATGAAATTGGAGCAAATATAACCGAGTGATCTCAGGTCAGGAGTCAGATGATGACCATATACCGAGGCCGTGACAATGTGTGAGATATCGACATTTTTATACGTCTTGTAAATACTAAAATAACTACATTTTCTATAGGTACTACTACGTACTAGCTAATTAGCAACACTAAACTGGTAGTTCTTTACCTAATTAAAAAAATCAAAAATATATGTTTTCACACTGAAGTGCATAGCTTTATAAATAACTTTTTCAACACACTTGCTCATAAAATGGCTCTAATTTCACCGCAATTAGGCACATAATGACACCTGTAATCAAACTGTGACTTTTTCATTGCTATTATTCACAAGTGAGTTATAAGGTTTTTTTTTATTTTATTTGTTGAGTTGCTTTGTTCTTAAAAAAGTTTCGATACAAAAAAGATCGAATAGTACAAATAAATTAATGTACCTACCTATTGCTTGCTCATTTCATGCAACTTCGTATTTAAATAGATAATTTCAACTTGTACGTTTTTAATAAATAAAACTTTCACTCAAATATAACTTTTGTTTTCTCTGTAATTAAGAAAACTTTGAATTCCCCGTTTTGTACGTGGCTAGAACGCTATCCGCGAAAAGAAAAAAAAAACGCAATTTCATTCTTTTAGTCTATGGCCGATCGCCATTATTTGATGCGCGCGCATAGGAAAACTGATTAATTTTTCCCGCCATTGCGAAAAATTTTTCACAACTCGTTTTCACAGTTGAAAATATTTTTTTAGTATTATTTTCTTCACAAGTGTGTTGAAAAACGTCGTATGATACACGTGTGTATTGATGATTACCGTCCTCGGCTCTCTTAAGACCCTCACCTAACGGCTCGGGTCTCAATGGCGCCTCAGCGGTAATCACCAACATTACACACTAGTACCATAATGTACTATTATATGATCCTGCTGGTATCATGTGTTAACAAATGAATAAGTAGTCCTATGTCGAGTGCTATAAGACCAAAAATGCAAAAGTGGAGCTGAAATATTTATCACATTAGAGGATAATTCTAGTCTTTCTTACAATCAGTGATGCCGGTGTCTTATTGTGTGTGTGTGACGAACGACTTCAAAAAAAAAGTTTCTGTTTTATTCTTAGTTCATGTACGGTCACCAAAGGAGATAAGTATCCATGTCGCCGGAAACAGTTGAAGTTTACTTAGAAACCGATAGGTGTTTATGAATAAAATAAAATACAGTTAATAGAGAATAAACAGTTCAATGATTTAGTAATATTTCATTTGAAAGCCCCCATTGGTTTCTAAGAAATCTTCAACTATTCCCGATGACATGGATACTTATCTCCTTTGCTGACTGTACAATGACTGAATTTTATTTAAAAAAGGTATTTTAGAGGGTTTACTTAAAAACAAATGACATAGGCTACAAAATCCGTATGTACCACTACTACGTTCCTTGTGTTCAGTTTAAAAAACCTATTTTAACATTTCTAAAACCGGTCTACCTACAGTTGCTGCGTGGACATTTGTTTGGCTTAGCAATAGTTCGTAAAAGTTACAACGGTCCGAAATTTCAAAGGTGAGAACCGTGACCTCGCGCGCCCCATGTGGCGGCTGATGTCATGTTTTCATCAAATGTCGTGGACCCGCGGCTTCTGCTCGCTTGTACTTCCGTTCTGATGACAACAAACAAATCAATTGCGGTTATCTACAATGTCAGCAGAATTGACCAGCAAAATTTCGACCTTTTGCTATTTAGACCTACTCCTAATTAAATGCTATTTAAATGTATTTTACGAAAGTTAAAAACAGTTGATTTTACAAGGTAAGAGGATTTAGCTTTAAAATTAACCTGTGATATAGTCGGTTATCCGGGACCTATCGTAGACAAATTAGGCTTTTTAATCTAAAACATAGCTTACCTACCTTCCTACCTAGTTTACCAATCTTTCTCTTTTGCTAATTTCTCAACCTACCTAGGTAGATGTGCAATGGCACGTCCTCACCTCGTTACACATCCTGACACACATATTACACGCACGCACGCACACACACACACACACACACACACACACACACACACACACACACACACACACACACACACACACACACACACACACACACACACACACACATACTCTCACACAAATATTATAATTATGTTATCAGTCTATTAATATCGGTATGGAAGAGCGGAGTCTCTCAACACAGGCATTACTTGCTTAAAGGGAGGCTCCAATCACTAAGTTGTTTTTGTAAATATTGTTAGGGAAATAAATGATTTTTGATTGATTTGATTTGAGTAAGGTACTAGTCATCTCAATTTTATTTAGCAGCGAACAATATCTCAGCTACCTACGTGAGATTTTAAGTTATGCCTAGCCTAGAGAAGTGGGTCCTCTCTAGCAATAACTTCAAATCTCCCTAGTGCTGTAAACAATAGTAGCTGTGCCGATAGTCGAATAGGTAGTGACCCTTCGATAGCCGGTCGTAGAAAAATATTTTATACGAAATGTTTTATCATCGTTTGTTTGTACATTTGGAGCGTTCAGAGATCATTTATTGTCTAGTACAGAGATCACCTTATTAGAGACTAAACATTTCTATTGATGTTTGTATATTGAACTCTATCATAGTAGCACGGAGGAGTTGAATCGTTTTATTAATGTCATGCATGATACAGAAAAAGATGCTTTCTATCGTCGTTTAGGTCGTGGGTTCGATTCCCACCCAGGACAAACTTTGTGTGATGAGCATGATTGTTTGTTCTGTGTCTGGGTGTTTATCTATAATATGTATGTATTTAGCTCTGCTTAGCTTGGGACCAGATGACCGTGTGTGAGTTGTCCCAAGATATTTATTTATTTATTTATTTATTTATTGTAAGAATACTGAACATTTCGTTGTTCTGCGTAAAACAAATGAAGGTGTTCTGACAGGGTTTGGCGTTTTTCTAGGATGCATGAAAGAGCCATCTTCATCCTCCTATTTTCATTTCATTCGAAAAAAAAAGCTTTTTACAAAAAGACAACCGCCTTCAAAAACTAAAAAGTGAAAAATAACTTTAGCACAGAACACACATTGACTTTAGTTTCGAAATTCAGTGGCTTCGTTCTGTTTGTTGTTTTGTATTGCCACCGACTTCCGAAACTATAGTCAATGTGTGTTATGTGCTAAAGTTATTTTTCACTTTTTAGTTTTTGAAGGCGGTTGTCTTTTTTGTAAAAAGCTTTTTATTTTCCGCTTTTCAGTACCTCCTTCTCATCCAAATCTATTAAGAAGAAATTTAAAGTTAACTACTACAATGATTGATGAAACTAAAACGTCGTCTATGTAAAATTTTTGGGTATTTGTTGATTTTTCAAAAAGTGCTGAATCAATTTCGACAAAATTTATATGGGACCACCCCTGAAGCATACCCTATACATAAAAAAAAGAATTTTCAAATTGGTTTACGTTTGCCGGAGAAATCGCGTAACAAATCGCGCACATACTTAATGCAAATTTAAGACTTATACGGTTTTCTCATAGATGCCATTGTCAGAACTGGACCACAAATGACGATGATGAATGACCAAAATGGGACCACACGGGAAGCACTAGCTTTCATATAAAAAAAGAATCATCAAAATCGGTTCACCCAGTCCAAAGAAATCTGGTAACAAACATAAAAAAAAACAGACGAATTGATAACCTCCTCCTTTTTTGAAGTCGGTTGAAAAATACTACTTAACATTCTCTTATAACATTACTCGGCAACATTGGATTAGAAATGTGAATTACCAATCTCAATCAGTGATAGAGTCGACCTAGACACCGACACATTGTAATTTGTTCCGTCAATATGCTATCGATTAGTGACCCCTATCCTATCTAACCAAAGCGTAAATTATAATAACGGAAGTGGTATAAAGATTAGGGGACACGAGAGGAAAGTAGGTAGTACATTACTATACCAATGTACACCTATCCAATTAGTTTAAAAAAAGTTGCGTCTGACTACGTATACCTAATATACTGAATAGTACGAACTCTGAACAAAGAAGATGATATACATAAATGTTCTAAAAGATTAACTAGCTGATGACCAGGTGTAGACGTTACGGGTATAAGCTGCTTTTTAAATAGGTATGTAGCTAAGATCAAGTAAACGATTGAGAAGGAAGCAAAAGTTTGTTGCTTAGTTTCCTGGCTTAATGATATTAAAATATCAATAAAAGTCGTTTCATCTATTAGGTAGTGGATGTGTGTTGTAATACCTAATTTAATGTTTACGGAAACAATCTTGTAAGTCAAACAGCATGCTGAAGAAAGCGATAAGTATTCAACAGCCGACTGCTACTGATTGTAGAACTAATGAAATAAACACGTGTGGCCGGCTGATGCAAGCTACTACGGTTGTATCGTGAGTTCGGAGTTGGACACACGGCACGCGGCTATTCACGTACCTGCGTGCGTCTGGCGGTAACGCATGTGGACCGTGGCTAATGCACTGACGCGACACATTGGCGAAGAGGGGGGGGGGGGGCTAGGTTAGGCAGTCTGACGTTTTAAAACACCACGCTGCATTATTATGATATCCGTCGACATATTGTTGCATCAGAAATTACATAGAACTATGCCTACCTGTGCTATACATGTGCTAGTGCTAAACCTTTACTATGTTAGATACTTACATAGTATTATGTAGAAATTATTTAAAAAGTAAAAATAATAAAATAATATTACGTCTTTATTCCATTACAATATAAAAAAATAGGATCTAAGTTAACTTTATTCTTGCATGGCGGGTGTTAAAAATAACGACGAGCAGCGCTAACTGAATGTGATTTTATATGTCCGTACGGATTGAGGAGCCGTAGGATCGATCCTCGATTTTGTAGTAAGTATAATACTTCAAAAGTTATACATAAAGGTGGCTCCTTAATCTAAACATCTGAATTGAGGAGCCACCTGGAACACGGAAAGTAACTAATGAATTTTTATTTTTTATTTTGTATCATTTAGTAGATAGTAATTGTGTATAGCTTATTAAAAATCTGAGTCTAGTACTGTTGATATTCAAGAATATACAATACTTTGAATGTAGCTCCTCAATCTATTCATAAGAGCGTGAATTTCCATGAAAGTAATTGGTCAATTTATATTTCACTCCAAAAACATTTAGGTAGTAGAAGTAGTAAATGTGTTCGAATTTGTAGCATATGGGCAAAGTAGTAAAATTGAGTGGATTTTGTAAATAAACGCATTTTTTTTTTTGGCTCATTAATCCTGACGTTACCTGAGATCACAATGTTACTGTACCTACCTGAGATCACAACGGAATCAAATATCAGAGACACCAAACCTTTAGTATAAATGTCTATTAAATACATCAGAAAAACAAATTACTTTTCGATATTCCTTAAAACGTAACCATGTCGAATGAAACCAGGATGACAAGTTTTTAAATTATTAAAAAAAAAAACGACTAATGAAATAAAGATATGTACATACATAGATTCTTCCTATGTTTTAGGTAGGTATTTAGAAATCAATTTCGACATAACTTAAAGAATGAATTACTTTGGTTTATTGGTTGGTCGATACTTTTACGAATAAAGGATATGTAAAAATTGATTCATGGTCACCCTTCAAAATAATTTGTTAGGAAATTAAAGAATAACTAATAACTTCGTAGATATTTAGGTACCTAGGGTAAAACACCCAGTAGTCAGCCCCGCACCAGTACTCAGCCTTTACAGACATTATTTCCTTATAAATAGTGTTGAAATTTGTTTACACCTTTAAAATAATGTTTAGTCGAATCAGGGTCTCCTTATTGACTAATACGCATATCTACGAACCAATAGCATGTCAGGATGATGATCTACACTCGTTTATTTGCACTGCTACCGAAGACATGACTAGATGCGTCGCCATTACTATTTTTTTCTTAAGGAAACGTGTTCTAGTTTTCGGCAAGTTTCTGTGTGTTTTTGCTGTAATTTGTAGTGGATTGATATACTGTGTTACAATAAAATGTTTATTTTGTGATAAAATGAACTATTACATGCATTTTATTTGTTTAATATGTAGAAATTGAGGTGGCCGACTACTGGGTTTTGATTTTTTAAGGTAGATCCAGTACTCAGCCATAAGCGACCGACTACTAGATTTTTCGTGATTTTCTTAAATTTATTTGAAATTAACGGAGCGAATAGTCCTAATGTAGCGAATAGTCATTAATCTAGATTTAACTCCTATAAGACGAAAAGTATATTTTACCAGTAGTCAGCCGCGTAAAAATGTACTTGCATTTCAGGGGCCGACCAATGGGTCTACAAATCCAGTTGTCAGCCGCTAGTCCTGTTGCACAAAATAGTACCTTAAGTAGTCTTTAATAAGGGTTAAAGTTAACACGGTTATTTAAGGATGAAATACATTTGTTTTGGAATTCCATCATGTCAAAAAGATCAATCCACTAACACAAATAAGAGTAATTAACAAGCTATGGTGTCGAATAGAAATGGGATGAAGGTTAGAGCAGGCAGCCGAGTTTTTGTAGAATCCCGCGAGAAACTCTACAAGATCGACTAGGTTCATTTAAGACTCCCAGAAATACCCCGTAAAATAGGACCTGACCCAGAGCTGATCAAAGAAGAAACTGCTTTGAAAGAATGGTGCATAGCGTTAGGGTTAGCGTCGAGCCGCTGTAACTGAGGAAAGTATTCGGAAGTGGTTTGGCGAACTAATTAAGCATTAAAAACAATTTATATTTTTTTCGATCCCACAATCCCTTAAGATCTACAGGGTCTTCAACCAGTGCATCCTCCCCGTAATGACTTAGGGAGTTGAATAGTGGACGCTCATCGTGGGTCTGGTCCACGAATTCAATGCTGCTCAACGTGCTATGGAGAGAACGATGCTCGGGGTTTCTCTGGTGGATCAATCAATGGATCAATGTTTTTCTAACATTGCGCGTCGTATCAGCACGCTGAAATGGAAGTGGGCCAGCCATGTGTACAGCAGACGGACAGACAGTAGATGAAGCAGACATGCTTTAGAGATTGCGTCTAGGCAAGCGTAGTATGGGACATCCTGCGGCACGATGGGCTAAGCTTTGAAGAAGGCTGGCAGCGGATGGATGTGCGCTGCCTAAAACCGAGTTGGTTGGCGATCTCTGGGGAAAGCCTACGTTCAGCACGAATGGCAATAGGCTGATATAAAAGAATTTATATGCCAAATATACAAGAATAAGTAAGAGGCTGACTACAGGGTAAGACATGGCTGACTTGTGGAGAAATGAGGCTGACTACTGGTGAAAAGTGCCATAATTTGTTTAACATCGATTTTTTATATTATTCTATTATAAATTTAATGTTTTGTTGATATCTTTCGTAAATTTAATAATCAACCTTTCTCAAAATAATTATTGTTTTTATTCATAGTGTTTAATGTTTAAAATACAGTTGAATCAAATTTTAGTTGTCACTAAAAGGCTGACTACTGGGTGTTTTACCCTACTTTACGGCAAAATCTATACGTACAATTAGTATAAATGTATACAAAATAAGACGACATTTTTTTCCAAATGTCAGAAGTATAAGTCAATTAAAGACAAGACTATCTACCGGAGCATCTTAATGGAGGAGCCAGTTAAAATGTGCCAGATCTCCCAATTCACTTATTTTTAATTACTGACTCTTGTCCTACAAATCTAATATACTTAGTAGGTACCTACTTAGGTACTAAATGGCGCAGAAATTCCGTATTAATCGAAGTAGGTCCTACCTACTGCTTCTTTGAAAAATGACGAGTCGATTGTAAGGTCTGAGAAGACACATATAATACCTATATGGCAATTTCTTTAATTTGAATACAACTGAGCTCAGATTTTGTCTACTAATTACTCTCAAATGCTACAAAACCATACCAAATGATGATAAATATTAATCCATGATGTTCCTAATTCTGACGTGGCTTCTCAATCCAATATTTAGATTGAGGAGCCACCTTTATGTTCATATAACTTTTGAAGTAGGTAATATACTACGAAATCGAGGATCAATCCTACAAAATTTTTAAACTTACTACTGAATAAGTAAGTATATTAATTTCATTAAGATACGAAAAGTGTCTCCTCAATCCTTAGGTACGGACATGATTTAACATATTACTATCTATCTACTTCAGTGTTTTTGGATAGGTGGGCTAGTTAGCATTTTCTATTTTTCTCTACTTTTTTATTGGTCTGAGGCTACCGCTTCATAAGTAGCGACTCCTTACCTAATTAATATTGTAAACCGTAGAGGCGGTTTGGTAAGTACCTATTATATTTGATTAACAAAAAATAACAACTGTATTCTAGAAAGGGTTGCTAAGTAGTTGATTTCATCAGGTTGTTTACATTTTTCGTTATATTGTTGTATCAATCTTCTTTCAGCTTTGTTTATAAGTCCAATGATAATTAAAGAAGACTAATCATGCGAACATGCTTATGGTACTTCATTATAAAAAAGAAATCGTGTGACCTTTGTGACATTTCTTACTCTTTCATTAGGTATAAATGGTTGTACAAAACAAAATAGTGTTTAAGTTCTGAATTAATCAGAACTTAAACATTATTTTGTAGGTAGGTACTTATGTTTTTCTTATTTTTATAATGAACTGTGATGGAGTAAGCAGTACAAATTGCCTCTTGTCTCGCATTTCAACCTATAAGATCAAGTTATAGTAATAATATGGTTGATATGTTTGGAACTCTGCTTATTCCGTAAGGCAAAACCCCCAGGTACCTAGATACATACAGGATTATACGATATCGCCTAGAGTATAGATTTTAAGACATTTGATTGGTTAAAACTAGCTTTAAGTAGGCTCGTGTCTTGCTTGAGTAAAGTTCTGTAATACCAAACCTAGTCTGAGACAGTGACGTAAAAGTATAGCAAATAACAAGTAATAAGTAGGTAATATGAATTATTAAAGTGACAGTCACTTAATCAGAGTGATTGCGATAATAAGTGCTAAATCAAGAGGTAGGTAGCTGTTAGAAATTAAAATAAGCACCTATTTAATTTTTAAACTTAACATGGTTTTAATAATAAAAGTATTCTATCATATCTACATGTAGGAAAGATTTTTGAATAGGTAGGTATGTATGTGTCTTGACAAAACACGTCTGAAACGTTTTAGGTAACGTTAGGTATAACCAAAGAAAATGTGAATTTAAATTAAATACTCATCAATATTGATAATATTGATTTCTTGCTTGGATTCATTAGAAACATAGCAGTATTTTCCGGTTTGAATCTGTTCAAGTATATTGAGAGAGAGATAAGAGTATTTCTGCTCTTTTAAAACCAGACAAATACCTACCTATCAGTTAACTGTAATTCTTATCTCTAATAAAGATTAAATTGATTTTTATCTAAAAATCAGAAAATGATAAAACTTTTACTATGGAACAAACCCTAAGATCACGAAAAAACGATATATTCTTTTTACATAATATTGAACACTTTCTTCTAATGCACCGCTTTTAAGGTCATAATGTAGCGAGTTTTTCATGCGCGCAGAACCAGAAGAAAATGCAGGCGGTCGAAGTGGCGGGCAAAATCTAGTACCTAATAAATAATCTCATAGACACCTAAACCTGTCAATCAGAGACAAAACATTTTCGTACTAAGTATGTTGGGTCGGCTTCCAGACCATCCAGACCGGCTTCCAGACCGGCTTCCAGACTGGTATTCAGTTGCATCCAGTTGCTTTACATGGAGCGACTGCCCCGTCTGATTTCCTCAATCTAGTTATTGGGTTACAAACCTCGGTAAGACTTGTCAAACTTAGTAGTATGATTATCTAAGTAATCCAGCCTCACGATCGCGGCTGCGGGCAGCGACGAATTACAATTTTGATTCATTAACATTTGCTTACGCAGCGCTAGCGCCACGTGAATTAACGGCTTTTGGTGGAACTACTCAAGGTTGAATTATTTGACACTTTTAATAGTTCATATATGAAAAACGACATTCGCTAAGCAAAATCAGCCTTACCTTTGTCGATCGCCTGCGACCACAGCCACGACTTTAATTGTCAAAATCAAAAGCTTATATTTTGCAGACGAAACGCCAAAGAATTTAATTATAATAAAATAATAATATAATGGCTTCCCGTGTGTTGTGCATAATTAATTTATAAAAGAAGCCAAAAAGTCGGACGACTTACAAAAGCGTCGTCAAGCTCGCAAATTCCGAGAATTTAGAACAATTTCTCGCGAGGTCGAATTCATTGGCAAAATAGGCTTTCTGAAGATTTGATATGTGTTCTAATTGAAGATCTTTCAAGATATTTACCCGGATGTAGAAGATGTAGTGGATTATCCATCAAATGTAACAATACGAGGATTTCTGCTCCATCTATCTCTCCATGTGAAAGTATGGAAGAACAAGCTTTGATCCAGACGTTAGGAAGAGACATAGAAATGTGCGTAGTACCTACATATACTTATATCGATGGGAAGAGAAACCAATGCTTCACAAGACCAGCTGGCAAATGGCAGAGCATGCAGGGAGTTACTGATGATCACATTTGGCGTGCTCGGACACGCCCTATGTAAGAAAATGATGGCCAAAATGATGCTTGATTTTTCACCAGTAAGCAAGAGGGTTTTACTCAAGATAATAGTGCTTGGAAGTGTGCACACTATTTCATTATTTGTAGAAATATGATTAGTGTACAGTTTAAATATATGAATACTTTGTATGTATAGTAAGTATACAGTACTATATACCTACTAAAGTATAGTTTATTGCCCGTTAAGTATTTTCTATACAAAACAAACTTTTGGAACAGCCAAGTTTAAATTTTTGATGTAAATGACGTTTGAAAGTGCCTTAGATGGTCTATAAAATGAAATAAATACAATACAATTCAGTTAATACAATGAATTGTATTGTATTAATTTGACTTTGACGAATAAATTTCTTAAACCTTATGCTTGTAAATCATTATTATATTTTATTTTCAAATTATACTTTAACAATAATAGTAATAAATAAAATAATATTGGTACATACATAATGTTTTTATTTTTATATTTAAAAACGTAATACACACACAAATCATTAGCGTAAGCTTCGACCAGGGTCTCTATACTTAGTGCACGCACCACTGAGGGTTCCGTAGGTACATATTTGTAGGTAGGTACATATCTATACTTCCATACTAATCCATACCTACTATCCATACTTTAATAGGTATTATAAATGTGAAAGTAACGCTGTCTGTTACGCTTTCACGATAAAACAGCTGAACCGATTTTGATGAAATTTGATATGAAAATAGCTTAAACCCTGGAGAAAGACATACCTCTACTTTTTAATCCGCGATTTCGTCTGCATTTGCGATAACCGACATTCACGCGGACGTTATTGCGGGCAAAAGTTAGTTATAAATAGAGACTATATTTTTATATGATTTAATTGCAAATGTAAAGTTTTCAGACTTTTCCCTGAACTTGTAATATAAGACGATATTATTAGCCAAATTTCATAGGTCGACGGGAAGTACCCTATAAATTTTGATTCCTTTGATAGTGTCGAAATATACGTTTTTTGCGGCATAAACGGCCGCATCTTTTTTTCAAGTTAACATAGAAAGTGGTTTTTTTTACAGCTTCAAGGGACCATAGACTTAAGTATATGTAAAGAAATAAATACTATTTCTTCATGATTATTACTCCTCTATCTATGCTGTATTGCTGTGAGTGCTGTGACAGTGACAGCTGATTTTGAGATTTGGAAAAACGTGTGCGAACAATTTATTTAATTAAGAGATAATTATATTAATGTAAAAGTAAAATACAAGAGAGGAATAGACATAAATGCCGTTTCTCTATTTACAGGAGCAACACATTTGTTTATTTCCTCGATTATAACTTACACATTATAAAACGACATTTTTGTTGGAAATATGGATAGGCTATGGTTTGAATTAGTATTAATTTTAACTTGATACCTCCACGCGTTCCCGAGATAAAGGGTCTTGACAGACAGACGGACAACAAAGTGAACATAAGGGTTCCGTTTTTTCCTTTTGAGATACGGAACCCTAAAAATACCATAAACATAGAATGT
The DNA here is from genome assembly GCA_947361185.1 of Charanyca ferruginea. Taxonomy (NCBI): domain Eukaryota; kingdom Metazoa; phylum Arthropoda; class Insecta; order Lepidoptera; family Noctuidae; genus Charanyca; species Charanyca ferruginea. The sequence continues at coordinate 15,930,989 of OX376057.1, forward strand.
AGAACTTATATTATATCGATAACCATAAGCACATGTAGAACTTTTATCTTTTAACAATTAAATTGATTAGACTGTCATAATTTGCCTAAAACTGCAAGTATTTTATTTATAGAACCATGATATGCATAAAAAACTTTTACTATCGCCGTAATTGAATTGACATTTTGATTCATATAAAAAAAAACGATTTTTGTCGATATTTTTTTTGTTTTAACCACCTAGAGACCAGCCACGCTCGACATAGCCTACAGTTCGACCTCGAGCCGAAATGCTTTAGTGCATATTGATTTTACCAACGCTGAGGTCGACGTCGATTTAACGGTTGGCACAACGTCACCTTCGACGTCAAGCGCAGCCACGAATGGTAACATTAGAGAATCACATAGCTGATTTTAGCGACGGCTAACGCCGATATAATTATTATAATAATAGATAAACGTTTATCTACATTTCTATTGGAAACAATACGAGAATATAATGTGGTTGGTTATTTCCGCTTATAAGTTGACGGTTATTTCATTTGACAATTATATCCACATAATGAAGAAGATAAATTGATTATTAAATAAACGTTATGCTGCGTTAGAGCAGACGTCATTAGAACCATTTTACTCGGACATACGTACTTTACCTATGCATTTCAGCAAGATTATCGACATTATATATTTGTCATTTTTATTCACTTAATTTCTTCAGAAACTTCAAAAATATAGCTGTCTTATAAGAGATGTTTTTCACACATTCCCTTCAGATTTGGTTTGATTATTGAACCCAAACATGGGTTCAATAACATTTTAGTTCAGTATTTTATTCTGCGTATTTTAATTAATTGGTAGGTTGATAGGGTAGGTGGGTAGGTAGGGTAGGTATGTAGGTGTAGGGTAGGTAGATTGATAGGGTAGGTAGGTAGGGTAGGTATGTAGGGGTAGGGTAGGTAGATTGATAGGGTAGGTACAATTTGGTAAGGTAGGTAGGTGGGGTAGGGTAGGCTAGACCTGGATTTTTGTACTGATTTTCAGGGCAGGACAACGTCTGCCGGGCCCGCTAGTTTATGTATACATTCCCGAAACCCAGTCTCTTTGTATGCAGTATGCATCTGTTGTGAAGAATTGTCGATTGGCTTTTTGGACAGTTTGAAGATAAGTTTGAACATTAGATAGGTACTCGATATCCGTGATAGGCGACTTAATAACCCTCATTTCTTCTATTAAACTGACTTATGTGATGTTGTATAGTTTAATACTTAGGAAGTATTTATAAATAAGTTTACAGTACACTGATCTCCCAGTATTTACAAATAAGATAACAAGACGCTTATCTTTACTGTTTCCGCCTAAGATTAGGTACAGGAGATTACCTACCTAATCTCCCGTACCAACAAATATTTAAGTATATCATAAAATTATAGGTAAACTAATACATAAAAAGACGGTCCAAGCGCGATTTCGACTCATACATAAAAGAGTTCCATACCTCCGTACAATGTTTTAACACTACATACAAAATAACAAAGACAGTAAATTAGAATCAGAATCTTTATTTGAAAACATAGGTTACACAGTGCATGAGATGTTACAATATTTAGGTATAAATATTATTTCCAAAAATATATACATACAAGGTGGATTTTTGAGACGGGTCAGTGGGGGAAGTCCGAAGGAGCTTAACCGTTAGTTACAGGAAAACGTTCTTAGGAGACCATAACTTTTTGAGATAAAATGTTTATACACTATACAGTCAGTGAAAAAAATGCTAAAATACCAAAAAAATACAATGTAGGTATCAAAAGACATGGGACCAAGGCTAAGACTCTTTGAGGCTAACTGGAAAACTTCAATAAGTCTTTCTCAAAAATTGCTGCATCTCTACGAGACATTATAGCTTGTCTATATTGCTACATTTTGATTGAAATTGGGAAGACGAATGGCAATGGCAGCCCTCGACGGATTTTCTTGAGTATGTAATTTTATTAATAGGTAGGTAAATATGTAGTAGTAGTCCACTTGATATCTCCATGCGTTCCTGAGAAAAAGATGAGAAAAGGTCAGAATTAGGTGAGAACTAAGCTGGACTCAAAGTCAAAAAATCTCTTACGGATGCTGCCTTTCTAGGTAAACAAGTATTAATAAATCTTATTAAAAATATTTAATACTTACTTTAATCCTATCAAGCGCCGCGCAGTTAAACGGCTTTCTTCTACGGGGAAAGATAGTTCGAGATCAAAACGCCCATTATTGTCAGATGACTATTTGAATATGCATTTATTATGTCTATGAAAGACAACATGAATATGCAACTAATGCAAAATAATATAATGCATATTCTTCTTTCCTTTATCCACCTGTAAAGCTCTATCAACACATATCAGGACCGTGCCCGGGACGGGGACGATCCGTGTCTGTGTCGTCGAAAAATATAGTTGTGAACATTTTATATCAAATCAAATCAAATCAAATCAAAATCATTTATTTGCCAAAATATGGTACATTGGATGTTCGAACAGATGGTTTCCGCATATTCTGCCATATATGGCGTGCAAATGTCAGTACGATAAAATTAATTGCTTTTAATTCATATGGCTATGTCAATAATTAATAATAATATTTAAATAATAATAAAATGATAAATTAAAAAAAAGAAAGAACCAAACAAAAACAACACAACATAAAAATCAATCATAAATAAATTATCTAAACATTTTCAATTAAGGATTAGTGACTTATCTTCTAAATATTCCTTTACAGTGTAATATCGCTTTTGTAGTAACATTTTAAACAGTATTTTTCTAAACAATGGTAGTGGCAAATCTTGTAGGGTATTTGGTAGATGGTTGAACACAATAATCGCCATGCAGTACACATTTCTCTTGAACAACTTCAACTTTATCGTAGGCAATTTAAGTTTATCTTTATGCCGTGCCCGGCTATTTGCCTTGTACTCTTGTTTTTCAAATAAACTGTAATTTTTCTTTACAAAGATACATATTTCTAAAATGTAAAGGCACGGTAATGGTAAGATTTTAAGTTTCTCGAACAGTGGTTTACAGCTATCTAAAATGTGGGCTATATGAACTCGTTCACACACGTCTGTGTCCGGGCTAACGATATTTTCCAAGCACGTTGCGCATATTAAAAAAAAATGAATGACGAGTTTTTAATAGTAGCGGTACGCATTTATGTTAAGTATATATATATAATAAAATGGTGACTGGGTACAGATGGAAGGTCGCGGCCACGGTGCGGTCACGTCCCTGACGTGTGTGAACAAAAAGTCTCTGACGCAGCCCTGATGGGACCCGGATGCACGGTCTTAGCACGGCCTCCCCGTCCTGGGCACGGCCCTGATATGTGTGGGTAGAGCTTAATGCTGAATGCCACTTTCACACCTCGCAACAGGCCTTACATACCTAACAGCCGATGAGTCATGCAGCATAGCATCTGATATAAAAATTAGGCATTCTCGAATTTTATAGATTACTAGCTGACCCGACAGACGTGGTCCTGTCCCGATCTACGGGGGATGAAAAAGGGGTGAAAAAAGGGGATGAAAAATAGATGTTGGCCTATTCTCAGACCTACCCAATATGTACACAAAATTTCATCACAATCGGTCAAGCCGTTTCGGAGGAGTACGGGAACGAAAACTGTGACACGAGAATTTTATATATTAGATTTCGTACACACATAACATTCACTTTGTTATAGCAACAATAAGTAGATAAGTTTTGTTTTTAATCAATGACGTCAAACTTGGGTTGTATTTAATTTATTTGAGAGTGCTTGGCCTGTAGACAAAACCTCTTTTTAGCGTTAACGCCAACGGGAAAATCAATTTGTATGCAGTTGACATATTTGCATCACGTGACATCTGGTAAGTAAAATTTCCGTTGGCGTTAACGCTAACAGAAAGGGATTTTGTCTACAGGCCCTGACGTCTTATGATTTATTACTTGTGGCCTTATATGTATCGACACAGACTACCTACGTACACTAATAGGGTATTACACCCATTTTTGAAAAGTGTCTCAATGAAATTCTGTAGTGCTAATATGCCACCAAAAAAAACACAAAATTTTTATTCAATCGATAAGTGCCATAAAAATGCACCTAAATATTAAATTTTAAAATTTCGCGCGTAGTTTGACGAAAACGCCTCTTAGTGGACGCCATATTGCTCAGCGTAAATGACGTCAGTTCGTTTTGTATCAAATGAGCTCATATTAAATATGATAATTGTATATCATTTAAAAATAATTAAAAGTATATTTTGTAATAGGTGTAATAATGAAAAAAATACGTTGGTTATGAAAATAATAAAAGTACAAAGCCTATATTACGCCAATCGGTTGACTGACAGTTAACAATTTTTTGTTTACACAGCCGTACGACGTAATAACATGGCCGCTACTATTTCACGGTGTTTTATAACAGATTAAAAATACTGAAAGCTTTGAATTGAATTTAAAAAATGGTTTTGTTATTTTATGAACTAAAACTTACATTTTCTGAATGCTTTATGCCTAAACTGTCTCAATAACATAGTTATAGATTTTTTCTCGTATAGAGTAAAATACCTTATAGTGCATACCTTTCATTTCCAGCTAAAGATATTCTTCTTAACCTTTCTATTCTTATAATTATTATTTTTTTATTTCTACTTCTTCATAATATTCTCCTAATCGGTAACTGTGGCCAATCTTAATCGGGACTAGTCAAGTTAGAGATACTTATTTTAGTGCACAAGTGTGTGCGCAATGCGGGTATAGCCCGATGGGACGGCAATCTGTCACGACCGGGGAGGCATCAAGCGCAGGATCAACGGCTTAACGTGTTTTCCAAAGCACGGGGCTCTACCAACTTCCAAACTTTGGCCTGCTACTGAGAAATTGCTAATAGAATAACCCAGTGATACTTTTTCCCGACCTGGGAATTTAACCCAGGAGTCCATGCACAGCTGTCGCGCACGAAACCACGAACCAACGGGTCAGTCCACAATACTCACTTCTTCATAAGGATACCTCACTCTATGTTTATTCATTTGATAACCATTTAAAAGAATTAAATATGTACAAATCTTAAAAAATAAATTAAAAAATATATATATTATGTACAATGGAGGGCTCACAGGGCATCAAAAAACTCGTCCGCATCGCTCACAAAGGGACAAGTGCCCAAAAGGCTAGGCGTGAGGTTTTATTATATTATCAAAATACACCAATGGAGAACCCATATCTGTGGGAGAACCTGACTAATTGACGTATCAGCACACAGCCGAAACTACGAACGTGAAATTATGCACACGACTTCCTTTAATGATGTACTTAGGTCACTGTTCACTTAGAAAGCATTTTTAGAAACTCATTTGTACGCTATAATTGTCAAAACATAAGTCTTTTTTTTTTTTTCATTCTTACTATCCGTGGATGTATTGTAGATAGGTACTCATGTTTTTACAAAATAAAAATACCTATCTTTATCTTTAAAAGCTAGTGTCTAGTGGCTGTGTAGTGCATCTTCTTAAAGGTAGTAGAGTGCCTAAGCAAGGGATTTATTAATAGCACTACATTCAAGTATGTTACAGTTATTAGACACTACAAAAAGACGCTCAGTGAGTATATTGGCGTACAGATTAGAATTTTTAGGAAATCAAATACTGGATTTATGTGGTCATCGATCAAGATATACATTATTCAAAGTTCATCGCCTTGAACTTGTACTATCACTGTAACTGTACGTAACAATACGTCAATAAAAAAAATACTTGCAAACAAATATCTAGATATATATCTTAATAATTGTGCAACATAAATTAAATATATCTAAAGATATTATTATGTTTGCCTTATCGAACTTTCTGGATTAGTTTAAACTGTGGGGTCACTTTAGGCTCGTGCCGTAATTAGATGATTGTACTTTTTTTGTTAGACTAAGAAGTCTAACAAAAAAAAGTGAAATCACTACTGGGCCCAAGAGGGCCCTTTAGGTAGCAACATTTATCGCAGTATTAGTGACGTGTTAAATTTACTCTTAGGTGCAGGTGTAGGGACACTTTGGGCACTGTAGTAGGTGGGTCATTGCCTGGCCATGAGCACCGCATTCACACTGGGTGACGGTGGGATCTATAATCCTCCATTTTGCTAGGTTGTATTTGCAGCGGCCGACTTCGGTGCGCAGTCTATTAAGCGCTTTCCATATATTCCACTGCAAATCACTTTCGAGTGGCTGGTGTTCCTGGGGTTGACCGAAGTTGCGTAGTGGTGGGTGATATTCCTCCCACAAATTACATCTCACCGTACGTGGTCGTTACCATTCGTGAGGTGCATGAAAGGAGCCCCCCGGGCACAGTATAAGTATTAGTTACTGCCATACAGTAGCAACACGCTCCGCCTCCCATTGAAACCGTTCCTCACCTCTCCCCACATCGAACGACTAGCTCTGGAAATTGCGTTTTAGTTCGCGCGTCGCGTAGACACGCACACTCACGCCATAGTCTATTATTTTAGTATTAGTGTAGGCAATTATATCGTTTCATTTCTATGGAGTGTCGCGGGTGTGCCCCGGGCCTCCTCTCCCATTGATGGTAAATCCAATCTTTTTTAAAAGCGAAAGGTTACTTATTCGCTGACTAACTAAATACGAAATTTAAAAACCTATAAAGTTGAAATTAGGCATGTGTGTAGTTTATAGGCCTATAGGAGACGTCCGCTAAGTAGGTACGCATTTTGCGACAGGGCAGAATTGAATGGCTGCCACCGACAACGCAGTCAAAGTGGACAAATTCTAGGTAGCAACCATAAATATACTAGCTTGTCATAGCTATAGCCATAGCTATAGCTTGTCATCGAAGCGCTAAGAAGAAAAAGGGGTCTATGACTTTCACGCGGACGAAGTCGCTGGCAAAAGCTAGTTATATTAATAAACTTCCCTTCTGAACCTTCTAATAATAAACTGTGTTATAAGTACAATTTTTATCAACAACATTCTTTTAATATTTATCAGACATTCATACTAATTCTTACATAATCTTCTAATATATAAAATTCTCGTGTCACAGTTTTCGTTCCCGTACTCCTCCGAAACGGCTTGACCGATTCTGATGAAATTTTGTGTACATATTGGGTAGGTCTGAGAATCGGCCAACATCTATTTTTCATCCCCCTTTCCCCCCCCCTTTTCATCCCCCATCCAAATGTTCGGTAGATCGGGACAGGACAACGTCTGTCGGGTCAGCTAGTAGTACATAATAAAGGTTCTTCTTGAAAACTCTGTTGAACTTCAGTGAAATAAGAATCATCAAAATCGGACAAAACTAAAAAGTTATGTGAGGTTAGACATTAATCAAAATATATACGCGTCGGCTTGAGAACCTCGTTCTTGTTTCTTCTGTCAAAAACACCTTTATTATTGGACACGAATGCTCTATCATTCGAAATCGATTCCAAAAGATAGGATGACCTGTTTGCTAACGCCTGGCTAAGTTCATTGTCATGGATGGCGAGTATTGCAATGCAATATCACGATTTGCACTCTTATCAGTCTTATCGTATGGCTATAACTCCAGGCGGAGTCAAAAAGATCTGCAAACCGTAAACTAGGCTGTATCTAGGTACTAGCGTGTCACACAGCTTCGGCTTACCACCGCAGCTTCGGCTTACTGGTCGCTTACTTCGCCGGCCAGGCTCAGCCGCGGCGGCGGGCGTTAAAACCACCTGCTCCTCTGCTCGCGGGCCGCCTCGCCCGTCACACTGCTTTGAAGCGTGCCTCCACATAGAAAAGTGGCTTCAAATAAACGTTACTCATTGCTATTTGTTAAAGAATTCCTTTGGCGTGGCTGAGAATGGGTCAGGGAAAGAAGATGGGTCACCCATCTTCGAACGTCGCAGAAGATTGCGTGCCTCTTCTTCTTCGTTGGTGTCACTCTTGGCAGAGTGGTCGTGGTCGTCACTTCAGGTGTTGTAGCACAACATATTGACTTTTTTAGATAATATTTTTGTTATTATCAATTTTATACATTTTCGTTGAAATAAATTCCATGGAAAAATACACAAGAAACAAGATTTGGTGAGCATTTATCCATTTTGGTAAGCAAAAAGAATATAAATACAACACGTACAATTATTTTGATGAGTGTATATTTATTTTAGAAATTAAAACGTTGTTCTTTAGGCACCTCGGTATAGAGTGGGTTTATTTTATTTGAAGTTAATTTTACTTGGTACCTACTTAGTGTTAGGGTTTAAAAAAATATTTTGGTGATCATTTAAATTGTACCCCTTTTATATTGGCGAAGATATGTTTATAAAATTATCAGAAGATTCAGACGAATATTGAACATATAATTTTCATTTCTTAAATCATATTCAGTTGATCATAATTTAGTGATACAGCCATCTTTGCAAGTTTTGGGGCTTAGGCTTATAGCGTACACTATAACATTTAAGATTTCTAAAAGAAATAGTAAATAAATAATATGGATTATGTGAATGTTTAAATAACTACTAAGTTGAAATTGTTATACATGCTTAACTTATATATATACTTAACAAAGTTGAAACAAAGAACATTGCATAACCCAGAAACAACATTTCAATCATTTAAATATAGGCATGACCATATTTACTTGAAATTACAATAACAACTAACTTATCTGAGTAATTCATTATTAATATGTGGCTTGGTGCCGTTTTATCGGCTAATAATAGTGAGCGACGCAAGTGTTTGCTCAGCTCTCGACGTCAGGCGTACGGGTTTAATCAAACTTGTGTACACTACATTATGACTACATATACACTCTCAACACTCTCACTCTCAGTCTCAACTTAATACATATAGTAGTAGCCGTAAATAATATTTATTAAACTTCATTTTTGTTAATTTCTACTGATTAACATGCTGAAGTTTTGCTTTTAGAACATTTCTTTGAAATCTGGTATCTACCTTAAAGCAATAACTATAATAGGTATGCTGATGTGTACCTTGTGCCTTATGCCTTAAAATTAAAGAGTACAACTAAAATATTACATTTGGTTATATATATTGGTTTCCTTGGGTTTCTATTGTCCTTTAGCCTGCTACGGCGTAGCACTACGGCGTAGCACTATGATGTAGATAATGGCGTCGCGGTTTATAAATGTTAATTATGGTGTATAGTTGTTGTTTATATGTAGTTACTTCTTAATTCATCAGGAAACATTAACTTGGGTATAATATCGAATTTAATAATAACCTTATGTGTATACGACATAAATAAAAAGTGCATAACATAAATGTTAACAGAGATGAACATCATTCATTTTTATGACAATGAAACAGAAACAGTGGGTTCTCTATTGATGTTAAAAATAGTAGAATTATACTGAGTGGGGATGACAACATAATCGGATAATCAATCTGAACTAATACTACAGATTGCGTCAACAGCACCCCATGATCGTCAGCAAACAACGTGTGACTTGGAGTTGAGCATAATTTTATTCAGATCCCGGTGGCACCAATCAGGAGTCAAATAAAACAATATGTAATTATCTAGATAACAATATATTTTTGTCATCAACGACAAACTTAACAACAGACTACAACATAGATCTTCTTAACGAAACTTCTGCGCAAAGTTTAAACATCACCTAAATAACTGTGAAATGTTTACCAACACATTGAGACTAGCTAGGGCCCATTATACAGATATAAATCCACTTTCACCTCACAGCATCCGAGGACGAAATAAATGCAAAATAAATGGACGGCTTACAATATTTAGGATATAAATAGGTTGCCGATGAGAGGCACTGCGGGATTCAAAGGCGTACAGTGCTGTAGACGCGATCTAAATAAACGACTGCAAGCTGTTGGTAAACAAATCTACTAACAAAACAATCTGCAGGTTTGCGAAATCATTGCCACAGTATAAACACATAAGGTGACCTAATATAGTATGTTGTTAAAATAATCTCTTATTCCTACTTACATTGCTTTTGGTTTGACGTGTTTAATACGACGTAAATGATGAATTGACTCAAATAGAAGGCTGGCCGGTCAGACGAGCCTGCCTTTACACACATGACCGCTTAAGTGTAATCATAAAAACTTATAGGTACTTTAAATATAATTAGGTATAACTTTAAAATTAACTATAATTATTCGTACAAAATATATTTGTTTCAGTGCACTTCTGCTCATTATTATTTTTGTGAATAAAACAGTAAGTAATCAGGAAAGGCGGACGTCTATATATAATTGTGACATAATTAGAACTATTCACAAGTGTTCTCAAAGGGGACTGAAGTACTCATGCCGCCATATCGTGTACAATGTGAAAGTATACAATTTTAATACATATTTACTTGAATACGCAATGTTTTGTAATGATACAATCAAAGTATTATGTCAATCATGATCAAATTCTAATATTAGAAGCGTTTTGCGTGAGATTAACAATCGATAAACTGGAGTATGTAATAGATATTATTAAGTTGATGTCAGCAGAAACCTGCCACCGCCGCCGATGGCTCTCGTTACCTTATACTGTACACGCCTAGTGGGAATGTAAAATGCTTTTGGCACTAACTTCAATAAATATTTATAATAATAATTTATATTACAATACATTCAAATTTGATATTTACAGCTTATGAGTAGATACAGGTATTATATTTACAACGGTCGCTTGTTGAGATAATAAGGGGTAATGAGGTTCAGTTATAGCATGTTACATTTATACAAATACAAGTTATTATTGTGAGAACGTGTACAATATCTAGAGCAGTAGCTGTACGTTACAGTAGAAGCTCTAGCAACACTCACGTCGGGACAGGCTCCACGCGGCGCCGCGATACTACACGACGCCGCGTGATGGCCCGTAACGTCGACGCCAAACACTGTTTATTGATTCTAACATCTAACATTTGACTATATTGCACACATTCACTTATTTCTACATAAATATCCATATAAGAGTGGGCTAAAATCCCTCTCCGCCATATTTTCGTAAACTCACCGCTTAACTACCTGATGGAATGACATGTTTGACGCACCTTCTATGTGACACTCTCTAAGCAAACTAATCGAAGCGATACCGAGGACGAACCGATGTATAACTTTATGCGTTTCAATTAAGAGATAGCTGAACGTATTTAGAACATGGGTTTTTACGAAATGTTCTACTTGATAGGTACTACTTAATTTTGATTCGAAACTAAGGGTTTCTAGAACTAAACTAAAAGGAACAAAATTGCCGGTCTCATTTCTAATAGAAAATGTATGAATAGTACAAAGCTGACATAATGTAGTATAAGCAATGACGGAACTGACGACACCATAAAATGAGCTTGCTTAGGAGTGCTCGGGCCTGACCGCGCTGCGGGCCGAACTTGCGATACTTGCGATGTGCCGACCGGAAGCACTCTACACGAACACTAGTGACAACTACTGATGGGAACATGACTCTGATCTCGAGTACGATACTTTACTTGAAACATGATAATATCTTCTCGTAGCACCGTTGCCGATCCATTGAATTTAGCACGATTCAAAATGAAATTCGAAAGATCTATGTTATCGTCATCTTTACAACTCTAGTTCTATTAAATTATTCGCGGAATTGATCGATTTTTCTAATTTTTAAAAATTGTGATTTTAAAATTTTGTGATATTTAAGATGAACTTATAGTAAACGGTAAAAGTAGGAGATTCTTTTTTTATAAAATTCAGTCGCCGCCTACTGTTAAAATCGGATTAATAGCTAGTCTCCTAGAAAACTTTTTAAAAAACTTTTGCACTCCCGAAGCGTCCGTCGCGGGACGGTCGCGTGATCGCGTCACGGTCTCGAGAGATGTCATCCAGAGCGGGTGGGGGCGGGCGGTGCTCGTAAGGTTCGTGGTCGGTCCCCTCCCGGCCGAGCGTCGCGCGTCGCTCAGAGCAGTCAGAGCTACTCAGAAGAGCATGTGGCAGCGCAGGTTGGAGTTGGCTATTCCGTGGTGCGCGCGGTGAGCGCGGCCCGCGCCGCCGCGCTGCCCTGCGCGGCCGGCGGGTCGCTGGCGGGGAGGGACAGTAGATGTTAGGCCTCCAAAAAAATCAGCGCGGTTGGCTTTGGCTCCAAGTTGGACTTCTTTGCTTCCACAACTAGGAACTCGATCTCCTGTGGACATTCAGTTGCACGTTGCTTACAATACGCGCCACGAAAGATGAAACTTGACAGACCGTGGTTTGACTCGCGCAGTACTCGATTTAAGGTCGTAGCACACATATCAACTCGAAAAGGGATCATCACCGTATCGCCTTTCGTCTCGCCGTCAAACAGGCGTCAACCTGACGTAAGCACGTAACCAAAGTGGATCAGCAGCCCCGATACGTCGACTCGGCTACGGCTAGGGGACGCCACGCTTACGGCTCGCCGACCGCTGATTGACCTGGCTGGCACCAAGAGACGCAAGCGCAGCGACATAGAGGCGTAAGCGCGTGGACGACGAACCGTAAGCGCGGCGACCGCTGGTTGACCACGCGCCGCGGTAGGGGCACCGCGGTTCGTGAGCTTGTCCCGAGGCGAGTCGTTTACGTTACGATTCCGATTAGTGTGCGTTGCAGTAGGGAGTTTCATACAAAGAATACTGAACGGCTCGAGTTGATACGGTTACGATCCGTTTCCGAGTTGATATGTGTGCTACGACCTTTAAAGGTAAGATACAGTTCGATTCAAACTTAATGGCGGCTGTGAAGTGAGCGGTTGGCTACGCAGTACCCCGTCCCTAATTCCCGCTGTCACGTGAAATTGTTACTGCGCAGCTACTCGCCTCGTGTTCAGAACCGCCGTTAAGTTTGAATCGTACTGTACCTATAAATCGAGTACTGCGCAAGTCAAACCGCGGTCTGTCAAGTCTCATCTTTCGTGTCGCGTAGTATACACTTGTTTGTGGTACAGACAGATTTGTGTAATATATTAATAATTTTAAAAGAGTGTTCATGGAGTTTCTTGCTCGTTCTTCTCCATAGAAACCTACTGTTTGCAACGAGTAACTAGCTTCAACTAGAAACTGACTGACTCTGACAATTCAACAGTACCTGTAATTGGTTTATTTGAAAATGTTGAGTTTGTGTTGAGACTCACTCGATCTTGTTTTACATGATTGTCAAATGGTATAGAAATATTATTAATGTTTGTGTAGATTTTGGTTCATAGGCTGATTAATTAAAAGCAATTAGTTTTATTAGTATCTAACGTTTCATGTTGATTACCTCCTTTGTTCTTTATAAATCTTAATTAGACCGCCTATCATACACACATGTTCCGTACGTCCGAATAAAAAACTCTTATAGGATTACTCCATGTGTCCGTCCGTCTGTCCCCAGCCAATTTGTTTCGAATGTAAGTACTAAACCGATTAAGTTTAATTTGGTACACATATGAATTTCTGTGACTCAAACACGGACGCCTAACTACGAAACTAAATGAATTTTAAACACATTAGGTATATCACATTTGGGGGGAATTAGAAAATTAAAAACAAGTTTTACAAATTGTACCGTGTGACATGAATTAAAAGGACTGGTTGTACGGGTCTCAAATTTATGTATTTTGTAATTTTAAAATAAACAGTTTTGTTAAGAAAATCGATAAAGATTGACCATCCTATCGTTTATCTCCTAAACTACTGAGCCTAAAATTATGGAAAAATACAGATAATTGTTCTTTACTTGTATATTGCAGGAAAACCTAAAATAAGTGTGTGGTCTGAACATAACGTGGTAACTCTTTCAATATAGTGCGTAAAAACTTACATTTGCAGTTTTAGTGTGTTAAAGTTAAGCTTGTTCTTGGGTTATTTTGTATGTAGTGTTAAATACGAGTATTGTACCCTGGTGGTTACACCAGGTCGTTCGTTGGAGCGCGCTGCTCGCATTTGTCCAAATTTGAAATGATGTATGTAATCGATAAAAAAGGCTGCCCAGCTTAAATGGGACAGGGCTGGACATGTCTGCCGCATGCCGAACGATCTATGGGCTCGTAAATCCCAAAATTAGTGCCCTGAAATGGCGAGACGGGGACTTGGTTGGCTTCCTTAAGGATTGGCAAGATATAGCGAACAGTCGAGACCGATGGAAGGAATGGAGGGAGGCCTTAGCCCTGCTGTGGGAAAGTACGGGCTAAATATAATAATAATAATCAATAGGTGATTATATCATTATTGTATTTATTGACAATAAGTGGTCGACTCACCGGTTTGTCCCTCTGCGCGAAGGACTCCGCTATCAACCGCGCCACGTCTTGGTGCTGCAGGCCCTCCACGCGATGTCCGTCCACCGCGAGGATCAACTGGCCCACTTCCAACCCGCCAGCTTCATAAGCTGCTCCGTGCTCCTGGAATTATGGTTTTGACTCGTCAAGTCCCGAGTAATGAGCCACATTCGATTTCGAGTTCATAGGAGATTAAAGTTTACAAGTTACGTAATAGCCTGAAATTGAGTATGGTATAACCATCAGCTGTAACTATGCCAAAGGTAGGGTATGTGGCGGCAGTTTGCGCTACGGGACCGCCAGTATATATATATATACTAGCCGACCCGACAGACGTCGTCCTGTCCCTATCTACCTACTTAACTGCCTATTTACCTACCCTACACCTACACCAACCCTACGCCTACTCTAGGCCTACGCTACGCCTACAAAAAACAAAATTAACGAAACAATGAAAATATAAAATATCCTATGTCCGTCTCCTGGTTCTATAAGCTACCTCCACACCAATTTTCAGCCAAATCGGTTCAGCCATTCTTGAGTTATAAATAGTAGAGCACGCTTGCCTAGAAGTACCCTTTTCTCTCTTGACCTAAACACTCCCAGGTTGTAGCTATCAGGAAACACTGACTCAGGCGAATTCTACTCCTTAGCAGTACGCACAATGAATGTGTTCCCAAAACGTTTTGTGCATGTGGGTGGGACGTCCACCATGTACCGGTGGCGCATCGCCGTACGTCTTGTGGTCCGATGATGGAACGGGGGAATTAAATAATGCAATTCCGTCGCACACTCCCCAAAATGCAACCGATAGAAAACCGACAGGCCAGGCCTTCGACTCGAGGAGCCTATCATTCCCGATGATCCTCTTGGCTCGTTTCTCAATTGACTCTAGGGCATCAAGCTGGTATCTGGCAGATCCGTTCCAAAGATGAGAGCAGTACTACATACACGTTCGAACCTGCGCATGATATAGTTTAAGCAACTGTTCCGGCGTGAATTTAAGTACCGTCTCACCTTTGCTAGGATCAACAACCTGCGACAGAGTGTATTCGAAATGACGAGTTGCAGTAACTCACATGTATATTAATAATCCTGGGTAGCGGGTGCTTGGTGTTGGCGCCGCCCTCGATGGCGATGCCGAGGATGGGCTTGGTCTTCTTGACGCTGATGTGCAGGTTGCCGTGGTGGTCGTGCACGACGCGCGCGGCGCGGGCCTCGTCCGGCGCGTCTCCGTGCTGCAGCCGCTGCATGGACTGGTGCCGCCGGATACCGCCCCGCTCCTCCAACAACGCACCACTATCCTCTTTCATGTCGAAACTTCGTGACATATTGTGTGCTAGCTCCTATAAAAAGTTACCACTTTTCCATAATGTTTGCTTTAATTTTATTATTGCTAGCTAGACAATAAGTCACTTTCGATTCTTGTGTAGGTATAAATTTTACATCTTAAATACGGGTACAAATTACTGATATGCCTTCAATACCTAAGTCCTAGTAACTAATTATACACATCCACACTAAAATCGTTACTCTACTATGCTAATAAATAGCAAATTCAATTCAGCCTCTAAGTACAAGTTAGTGCTCTAAGAATATTGAGGACACGTGTAGCTGGGCGGCAGAGGGCAGTAACTCAGCGACGTGCTACAGCCGCGGCGACGACGGCGGATACAGATACAGGTAGGCTTGATTTACGACCTTGTGCCTCTCAGTTACAAAATGTACAGTGAGTATTAAACGTCGAATGTATTGAGAAGCTGTAAGTGAGATGTGTGCTAGAGGCTTGGATTCATGCGTTCGATCACTCGGTGGCGTGGTTCAAAGTGGGTATATTTTACAAGTGTTATAATGTATTATGGAGAGAGTTCTTATCCCGTTTACCTACCTGAGTAGGCGAATTTTGTAACAGCAAGAAATGTAGCAGACACGAACTGAATAAAAAACAACGGAAATGCAACAAATAAATTAAGAAAATCCAGAAACGAAATAAAAAAATAACGCATTTTTGTTATGCTTATACGCCACCATGCTCTAAATAAATAAAACTTGATTTCATACAAAAGAAAAAACATTATCCAGGTACTGAAGTTTGTTAAATTAAGGATTTGTGACATGATCATCAGTTTATACTAAATTTTCATGCAGCACGTAACGTTAGCTCGATCAATTCAAGACAGTACCTCTACAGGCTAATGATAAAACCGGAATGATAAATTAAATTCACTGAGATGTGCGTCACTACTTCGAAATAAATTCATGGGTCAAATAAAATGTAATACCTACTAACAAAATTAACACCGAAATGAAGTGCAACGATAAGAGAAGTGAAAACATACAATAATTGAGTAATTCACTAACACCAAGCAATCGATTTGGATTCGAAGCAAGAACTTCCAATAAAAAAATCAAGTTTTTTTTTAATTTCGTGCAAATGTAAGAATCGTTAATGTGCTAGGACAGTTCGCTGGTCATTCCGGCGGCGAGAGGCCGGGCCACTTACTAGAGGTCGTCCCCAGTACCATGATTTTACTTTCTGCGTCCAGCCACCGAGTGATGAGCGCAGCCCCTCGAGATAGCCGCACTGAAACATCACACTCACTCAGGACCAGATCGTTCTCCCTCCGATACTCAATCTACCACGCGACTCCTAACACCTGAGTTTTGCCACACAGCAACCCGCTTGTGTTCTTTGTCATGTTCAATGTTCAAGTGACTGTTAAGCATCTAGCATAAATCTAGCTTAAGACAGGTACACTATAGGATTCAATAGGACATAATTATCCTACTTAAAATAGATTAAAATTCAGTCCGATGCGATTATGCTACGAAGTAGGTTCACAAAACACGTAATCTGTATACTTGTACAAAGTGTAAGGTAAGGTAACATCATAACATCTAGGTATATTGAGTAAGTAATTTTTCTATCAAACATTTTATAAGATGCTAAAAAAATTAGCAAATACTACAATTGCTAGCTATCTACAAAACATTACCTACTTAGATAATTATGTAAAGGTGAAATTATTTGCCAAGCCTTAATTAACATTGGGTACTTACTAACCATTTACTCTGTTTCGGACTGTAACATGGTCTTTTACACCGGACGCTGTCATTATAGAAAATAATCTTAACAAGTATTGGAAATGTAAATAAGAATACATACCTGATCCTTCATTTGAGATTTGTCAGATAGCATGAAACAAAAATGGTAAGATTTTTATCACTGTCTTCCTAGCGCCAAACAAGCAGTAACTTGTTGGTAACTTTCAAGTCATGCAACAATTTTTGTCCTATTGTGTTTAAATTGTGTGCCTCGTCGTCGTCGCGTTAACTTTCCATCAATTTGTGCTGTGTTTTGGATCTGTCAACAAATTCGGCGTCTGCCGATTTTTGGTCGGCCAAAGTCACTAGGTATATTTGTAATATTATTATGTAAAGCTAATCGCTAAAGCGTTAATCTCCGAAACTGTAGGTCCGATTCTGAAAATTCTTTTGAATCGGTTACCTATGTTATCCCTGAGTGTTCTCAGCGATTCCTAACGTTTGTTAAACTTATTACATTTATCATTGAATCGGTTATTAAACAATTATGATTAATTCTCTACAACTGACCACCTTCAGACATTGAACCAGATATTGGAGAAATATTCAGAGTTTAATAAACCATTATGGCTGGCCTTCGTAGACTATACAAAGGCATTCGACAGCATTGAACATCCCGAAATATTCAGATCATTGCAAAATCAGGAACTTGAAACACAATATGTACATCTTTTAAAAAACATATATCACAATAGCTCCGCCAACATAAAACTCAACACAACAGAGTCTTCTTTTAAAATACAAAGAGGTGTTAAACAAGGTGACCCGCTCTCTCCAAAACTCTTTACGAGCACTCTCGAGGAAATATTTAAGACACTGGCAGCCTCTTGGAAGACCAAGGGCATTGAAGTCGGCAATAAGAGGCTGACAAACCTCCGATTTGCCGACGACATAAGTAGTCCTTTTTGCGCCCACAGCTCTGGAACTACAGACCATGCTCTAAGACCTGAGCACGGCTAGCCTCAAGGTGGGACTCGCGATGAATCGGTCTAAGACAAAAATTATGACCTACAGTACTAACCGTAGGGTCGAGGTAGATGGGCAGGAAATAAACTATGTCGATGAGTATATTTACTTGGGCCAGCTAGTCTCTTTCGGAAACAGGCAATAAAAGGAAATCGATCGCCGAATCGAAAACGCCTGGAAAAGCTACTGGTCCATGAAGACGCTAATGAAGGGCGATTTACCAATCTCCCTGAAGCGAAAGCTCATCGATATGTGTATCCTGCCCATCCTAACCTACGGTGCTCAGACCTGCCCCCTTATTCACAACCATTCGATACGTTTCCGTGTCGGTAAGGAACCGTATTCGACAATGTCATTTCTGACTTCAGTCTTCGTATGTTCGTTGAACTGTCAAAATTATTCGGTTTCGGATTTGTGAATTGCGTTTGAAGGACATCTTCGATATCTTTTGACTTTCGATTCGGTACGGAATCGAATCGAATGATTGTGAATAAGGGGCCAGGTCGCTCACCGAGTCTCAAAAATCCCGCCTTGGAGTGTGCCAAAGAGCAATGGAGCGCAGCATTTTGGGTGTAAAAGGAACAGACAAAAAATACGAAACACCATGCTACGCTCTAAAACAGGGATCTTAGACGTGAGCAAAAAGGCTGCCCGGCTCAAATGGGATTGGGCGGGTCACGTCAGCCGCATGTACAGCGACCGCTGGGCAAAGGTCTCCACGTAATGGGTGCCTGAAGATGGTCGGCGTCGCCGAGGCCGGCCCAGGAAGAGGTGGCGAGATGACCTAGACGCATACTGCGGGGGCTGGGTCGACGCAGCGCAAGACAAAAATAACTGGAAAGACTCGGGGGAGGCGTTTGCCCAGCAGAGGGACAAAACGGGCTACTAAAAAAAAAAAGATTAAAACTGAGAAACAGCACCATTCTTTATATTTAAAGTATAAAATAATAAAGGTTTTTGTTGAGCGTTCAGTTGCCTTAAAAAATTAAGAACCGCTGCTGTAGGCTATATTTTATTACAAAAAAACATTTCTTTTTATTTTCGTTTCTTATTTTATTATTTAAAATTACTTCGGATCCCTATCTCTATCCAGAATTCAAGTAGATTAATTCGCGGACCAAAACTAGTGTAATACATATATTTGTTAAACGATAATTATTTTGTTTTACGTAGATATTTTACATAGGTAGGTAGGTAACTATATATTTAATAATTTTACGAAATGCAAAATTACAGAATATCTTCAATTTAAACATGTAAAGTAGATAACCAAAATCAATAAAGAAAAAACTATATTTATATAGAATATAATATTAAAGAAAAAAAAAATTATGACTATGAAGACAGGACTAATTTTAAAATTAAGATTTAAATTTCCTTTAAAAATAGGGCTTGTATGTGGGACAAAACATTTACACATAAAAAAATTCAATCCAGTAGATTGATTTTTTTTATGTCTAAATATTTTGTTAACTTCAACATTTGGCGAAAATCTAAGAGCGGTTTATTTATCACATGTACAATCTTTGAGACATTGTAGTTTGTCATGTCGAGATTATTTCTTACAAATCTCTCGTGTATCTAGGGGCCGTATCTAGAAGCAGGTGCGACATGGTACGTCTCGTTAGCGTTTTCTATAAATAATGAAAGCGATAACATCGGACGATGTCGTCCAACGCGCGCCGGCCGCCGATAACGCACCCGAACCACTGCTATCTGTAAGTATCGGCAACTCGCTATCCCATTTCACATCTATAATCTAACTAATATTATAAAGCTGAAGAGTTTGTTTGTTTGTTTGGTTCAACGCGCTAATCTCAGGATCTACTGGTTCGAATTGAAAAAATCTTTTTGTGTTGGATACTCCATTTCTCGAGGAAGGCTATAGGCCCATGCGAAGCTGGGCCGGGTCGCTAGTAATATTATAAAGCTGAAGAGTTTGTTGGTAAGTTTGGTTGAACGCGCTAATCTCAGAATCTACTGGTTCGAATTGAAAAAATATTTTTATGTTAGATAGTCCATTTATCGAGGAAGGCTATAGGCCCATGCGAAGCCGGGCCGGGTCGCTAGTAGTTAAATATTTCCCGTAACATACCTACTTTCTATAGATAAATATTTTACAAATCCGTTGAAAATTGAAAGCAAATCAGTTCGCAATTGAGTTTTGTATGTAGATAGAACTGTCAAGTTAACGAAGTTAAGGAATTAAAATACATAAATGTATGTAACACCTTATTATTTTTCGCCCCCAACCGTACGTTCTGTTCTTAAATAGATATGTGGAAGGATTTGCTCGGGATCTTACAAAAAATGCAATTACAAAGTATTCTCTTAGCTTTACCCGACATCGCTTAAGAGAGTTAATCAAGTTTACTGAGCCCTACCCACGGAACCCTACACCGTGCCCTACCGAGGTACCTCGCTAAACCTTCCCTGAAATCCGAGCCTGTCCCTTTGCTGTCTCCCCCAGCGTCGCGGCGACGCCCTAAGCCGAGGCCTGTACTCCACAGAGGATGCCCTTAGCGTGTAGTCGCTTAGTTCATAAGTTTTTGGTTGGAGGCCTTAAATTAGGAACCACAGGAAAGTCCGGTTAAGCAGCCGACAACCTAGATTGACCAGCAAGATGCCATTCCATCCAAAAATAAAAATAAATACTTAAAGCTTCCCTGGCTTCACATAATACACTTACCTTGTATAATTTGTACATCATGTATAATAAATAGCGCTTGTTTCAGTTGTCGTGACTGCACGCATGAACGAATATGTTTTTAAATATTTTATAGTTTTCTTTCGCGTTGACCTTTCCCGTAGTTTTATCGTAAGTGCACGCTTTACGTAAGTACAATCTTTATTTGTAATCATACGTAACATACATACGGAAAATAGTATAAAGTCCGTTACAATGGAGGCTACACATATTACAAGTTGAAAGTTTTTAGGACGTGACGTTTACGGCTCTTTTGAAATTAATAACGGCAGCTTTCTATAACGCGATCTGTAGATCGATCCCTGCCCGCAACCGATCAAGTGTCTGTAAGTAAATGCGCATCACTTGAGTGTTCTTACAATACATCTCAGAGTTTTCATCTTCTAGTTGTACTGGTACATCATGCGGCGTATACATTAATAACCTCAAGCAAGACCGTCTACGCGTTTTAACAGCTACCGCGACAATAGAGGTATAATAACGTGTTATTATAAACTTCGAGTACCTACCTAACTACCGTTAGTTTATAAATTCTGAAGATAACCCGGTAAGGTCTCATCGACTAACGATGCGCAGTCATTGTCAGTCGTAATTACAAACGAAACTTCTCCATTATCTATGTTCTTAATCTCAATATCCGTTAGATATTTTATGATTTCAGCTAAATTACATTTAGCCATCAGATAAAGTATTGTACGAATGCCAACACATGAAGGCTTGGTGTTACCGTTGGGTGTGTGCCAGGCTCTATTCGTTGAACTTCTTTATCTACTAACATGAATAGTAATTGCCAATTATAACTGCGGTTACACGTACTTGCCACAAATATTACATATTTTTTAATAATATAGGCGAACCGGTGTTGGGAAAATAACAGGCCCCAACACTCACACACTACTAGAAAAAAGAAAACGCATTATCATTACCGATATTTTCATGTTTAGGTTGGTTTCAACGCTTTCAACTCTATTAAACTATTCTTAGAATAGTAGCGTACCTATTAGATGTTTATTAATATCAATTGACTTGAAAGTATTGAAACTTGAAACTAACGTAAAATATCATTAGATTCTCTGTCATTTAACTTTAAGAAACAATTAAGTGAAATTCTAAGAGACCGGTCGCTTCTATGTTATAAATCATCTAATCATCGTGTAAGTACGAAAACGTGTAGTATGTGATAATGTGAGTGTGTGTTAAGAAAACCAATATAATATCGTTGATGAATGAACGGTAATCAGGACGATGGAACAGCAGCGTCTATCTTTTTTAGCTTACAAAAAGATGGACGCTGAATCTGAAGCCGAGATGACCATTACATAGCACGTGCTTTGACTAAGCACATTATATCTGTCACTGTCGCACAACTTTCCATCTACGAGTGTAAAATAGAGACGGGAATACGACTAAGCAAAAGTTCGTGCTAAGTAGGTATCTACCGTTTATTTATATCGGCCTTTAATCTCATTGAGATTGCTAATGGTTATTGGATTCCCAAGAAAGTGTGCTTCACGTAGTGTAGCATCATAATATTTTATCATTTCAAAGGACTCTTCATTGTTGCACAACAACAATAACGCTTAGTGAGTTAGAAGAAGTAATAATATAAAAAAAAACCTTATAAAGCACAGTCATACCGTCAAAAATCGCTCTAAAAATCGCTCTAAAAATCGCTAAACTAGTAGGTAGTACCTATACGATTACCTGTACCAATACTAGGAGTAAGTATTGAAGTAGTCAAGGTAAATAAAATAATTATCTACACATTTATCACATAGAAAATGTCTCACATTGGTAATATAAATACCTTCAACAATTCTGTACTGTTGTTCTAGATTATATCATTGTATAAGAGGCTAAGTATTATATTATATTGATCGATTCTCTATTTATACCTATAGCAGGACTAAGCCGTCGTGTTCAACTCTTGTGTAATACGCTTAACTATTGGTAAGCTATGTATAGTGAACTTGAGAAAGCTCTTGAAGGCAAAGCCACACCCTGTTAGTGAAACCCTCTACAAAACCCATTGAACAAAGCGCCCATTAATTTCACTTTTATCAACCACCGAGTACGCTTCATTAATCGGTGTAAACAGCTCGAGTGATTGGATTACAGACTTTCTTTGCGTGAAATATGATAAGCACGTGTCAGACACGCGTGTGTGGTCTGTAGAGAAGTATCATGTACCAACGAGGTTCTGTATTGACTAAACGTAGTCGGTTTCCAATAATCGACACATCCAATTGCTATAATTTATCACAATATATTTTTATCGGTTAATAATGTCAGTTTAATCTTATTCGTAGAGATTGTTAGAAAAGCCGTACGACTATACAGAAAATTCTTTCATTGAAAACGTAATCGTGTTTGTAAATAAGTGGTTTAATACAATGGACAAAAGAAAGAAAGCCATGGCAATTGTATTGAAAACAAGAACGCGTAACTCGTAAGTTTGGCAATGTATTCATAGAGCGCGTGCACACTATTCACTTTTCAAACAATAATCCTTGGATAGAATGATGGTTTTGTTATGAATCTCACCGCACTGGCTATTTTATTTAGTATCTATGTAGGTATTTGATTGATTTTTAATAAACGATCTAGGATTGACCTTATGGTATCTGAACTTATATCTCGTTACAGGTAATTCAATATTGCGAACACTATACGAATGAAACGGGCAATGGAAATTTCAAACAAAAATAATGTCTGAAATCATTAGTAATTAATATTTATTTATTTTTATACAATGCACAATATTTACACGAAAAAATAAAAAAGGAAAACCTATAGGTAACTATTAAACTTAAAAAAAAAAACTAAGACAATAAGGCATCAAAAAATTCCCCACATCGTCGTTAACTGGGAATGTGCCCAAGAGACTGGCGGCATTGCCACGTTGGATGGCAATGCTTAACCTCTGTCCGAGGTACAAACCAGCCCTTGAATCACGGGAAGTGTCAACCAACCTTTTGGAAATTTCCTTAAAAAGTAGATGAGCATTCGGACCCCCCGAGGGTTTTAATCCCAAATGGATCGAAAATAAAGTTATCGCTTAGGATACTATAGTTCCTAGTGATATATTACAGCTAAGTGAAACAAAATTTAAATCATATATTAAAAGTACACTCTGTAAAAAAGCTTATTATAATTTAGAGGACTATATTCAAGATAAGAATGCTTGGAAACATGCTGGTCTAGCTCCATAGGACGATCGACAGTCTAGACAAAATCGAACCGATTGCTAATTTAAAATACCTAATTTCATACTTAGTATAAATATGTACATAATTATATATATTTGACTCTTTTTATACACTGCTCAGGCTCACATACTGATTCATTGTTTGTTAAAATATAAGGAGTGATCGTCTACTGTTTCAACATTTGTAATAATATGTGAACACTGTGTATCTATGTACATATAACTTAGTCTGTCATTCCTTAATCTGTGATACTTTGTACACACTTTCAAATGCCTAGTGTTTTTATGCAAGGTACATCGTATTCACGTATAATAATATAATTCCTGTAAATGCAAATATTGTTAACATCGTTTTTAAAAGAGTAAGTATGGAGTTTCTTGCCCATTCTTCTCCATACAAAACTACCTTTTGGAATGGGCACCTAGAATCAATTTTTTTTTTTTCTCATTTGACGTTCAAAAGTGCCTTATAATGGTCTAATTGAAATAAATGATTTGACTTTATACTTTCGCCGTTTGAGGTTTTCTGCAGCCGCAGCAGCAGCACCAGCACAGCACGCTGAACTTAAATCATTACTTGCCATAACTTCAGCCGACTTTTAAAGCATCTGGCTGAAGAATGGCTCAAGTGTCTGGCAATAATTTTATAACGGTTTTTGACAGTATTCTAGAGAGGTTAAATGCTCTAAGCCTAGAGAACATAATAATATACTTAACACTGTAATAACGACTATTTAAGTAACAAAAAAAGAAAATTTACAACGTGTAGGTACATTTTGTCAGTTGATTACTTTTTTTATAAATCCATACTAATATTATAAATGCGAAAGTACCTAACTCTGTTACGCTTTCACGATAAAACGGCTGAACCGATTTTGATGAAATTTGGCATGAAGATAGATTTAACCCCGGGGAAGGACATAATATGCTACTTTTTTTCCGCGACTTCGTCTGCGTCCACTATAACCGACATTCACGCGGACGAAGTCGCGGGCAAAAGCTAGTAATTAATTTAAACTAAGTATATACCTACCTATCAAAATTTAACCATGACATGATGTTTTTTCTTCTTCTTTTTAATCTTGGAGCAGTAGCACACTGAGCTGCGTACTTACGCCTTATTTTAATTATTACAACAATAGCGAATATGTATGTTCATCTTAACTATAATACGTTTTGTTAGGCGGCGTGATTGAAGTGGTAAAAAATAAATAGTCTTTACGAGACATGGGAATCGCAGGTGGTTGGCTTGGTTATTTCCGGTTTGTCCAGTTTTGGATGATGTCCGCGTGGGAACTAACGGTAGGCTGGTAAGACGATTTGTTCACGACTGAATTGTATTTGATTAACACAAGAACATGAATCTTTATACATCACTGGATTGGTATAATATTATTATCTTAATTGGTACCTACAAATGTTTTAACGGGACAATACTTATCCTTTCGGCTTTCAATATTATTTTATGCTGATTTGCTTTGGCATACTTAAGTTTATGTACTTGTAGATTGTAGCTAGGTTTTCCTAAAATATATTATTAATTCTTATTTTGCTTCGTACGTAGATTACGCTAACTAAAATGCGTTACTTTTGTGACCAAGTTGTTTACGTAACGCTCGCTTTCACAGCTAACGTTCATCGCGTCATTCATAAATCCATCTTCAAAATATTAGACTTGGTTTCGTATCTATAAATAGTCTAATCAAATTATAATTCATTTCATAATTTTAGTACCTGTACCTACCCACTACGTCTAACAGATCGAATTCGTATCACAACAACAACAACACTCTATAAAGACAGTCGCCGACATTCCAATATGGATCTGTAATTTTAAAGTGAGACTGGACGGGTCATACTTATAGAAAGCAACAGGACAGATGGAGTCTAGGGTCTTCAGTTCGTCACGTACCTAGTGGGTCAAGAAGCAGACCTATGAAACGCTGGAGCTTGCATTCGCTCACTGGTCGGAAAAGCCAAAAGTAAAAAAAAAAAATTATTAAAGTTTTGCGTAGCAGTAGGACAGTAGATATTAATAAGTTAATAAAAAAACCTGCCCCACACGATGTTCGATTTTTCTGTTACATGGACAGGGTTGTTATTGAGTACAAATCGACAAGGTGTGCGTGGGTGGCCGTGGCCGCTGCCAATACATGTGGCACAAAACTAAACCAATTCTACCTCAAAGCGACGGCCGAGACGCTTGCGTAGTCAGTTGAGTATCAAGTGAACTCGATTCGCACACCCCGGCCGAGTCCGACGCTCGCTTCTATGCTCTCGCGGTTAGTTCAGTCTCGCTCCAAGCGCCGACACATGTGCACGTTTAATCAACTTAAAAATTGCTGACTTGTTTACAAATAGAAGGTAGTGCAATCTCGCTGTCAACAGGATAACCGTGACAGGTAAGTTAAATGAAGGCCAGTGTGCCACATACAGTTTTTTACATCAGTACCCGAGGGCCGAGATACACGAGAAAGATCCGTTTGCAACATCGCAGTTAGTTTATTAGGGTGTAAACAAAACAATTCTATTGTGTACCGTTTTTGTGTATTATAATATGTAATTGAATGTGTGTAAATAATGTGAATATCGTGGCTTTAATTTAGGCTTATACCTACCTGCTTATATGTTGGTAGGAATTACATAAACATTTTTATAACTCTGATGTCAGTTATAGTTTTAGTAGCAACACAGTTTAGTAGGTCAACACTGATTTTTATAAAAATTGTAGTCGTCAGAATCAAATAAATTTAAGTTGTCATAAGTGGAGGTAGCAGGTACCTAATAGTACCTATAATTCATGTGTTCAACTGTAAGTAGGTAAGTCCGGTTATGTGGTTTTACTTAGTTCCATATTCAGAACACATTCATCAAAGCAAGTTTAGCTTGCATTCGACCGCAGGTTCTTTTCGGGCCAGGGACAAAAAAAAATGGTCCTTGTCTCACTTTGTTGTATAATGAGCCGCGCACTCCGATTCAGACCTTTTTTTTCTTAAAATAAGTGCATAATCTTTGTAATAAAAATTGGATCATTAATTTGTTTATTTTTTTCTGTTATTATAAATTTAATCACGACTCGAGTTCCTTGACATATAGGGCAAAATCAATGTATAACTTATTTTCATGAAATATTAATGTTACCAAAGGCCAAGTTTATTTACATATTATTAACAACTATTCAGTAATATATATTACTATACAATGAGAAGTGAGTAACTTATATTTCCTACTTGATAAATGTGCGAAATCGTGACATTTGCATACTTTTTTTACTATTTGATTTTATTGTATATTTCCATTAGAAGAAAAAGTGGTATTTATAATTGGTTTTTGTCTCTAATAAACGAAAACTTTCAAACTAGGTCCTTTAGTTTTTGGTGCTAATAATATTGTAAAGACGTTTTTAATATTTTATCTTTTCACGTTTAGGTAACTAAATATTTACTGCTGCAAGTAATAAAGTAAAAAGATGTCCAGATTCCAATAGGTCAACATATTCATGGTTTGCTATATAAAATCAGCTCCCATTAGCATTTCTTAAAATATTTATTTTCTTGATTTTTCTGTGACTGAATTCGTCGCCGTTGTTGAACACAATAAAGACAGCTCGACAGAAGGCCTTCAAGACATGTCTGAGACTCTGTATTGCTTTTGTATTATCGTAAATTATGCACTTTTTTATCTATCCACAACACTGCCGGCGAAGCTCCATGACACGCTTTCTACGATTGGAATGGAATGGTAGACATACACCATTTGCTAGGAGTGATTCAGAATTGTGGTAGAGGTAGGTATCTGATAGCTGGCGAGCACTATTGAGATTGGGTTAAGTGCATTAGACTATCAAAAATATTAACGCTGGCGGGTGCTATGTTTGAGCAAAACATTTCTGTTTTTGAATGTACTTTTCATTTTTTTGTATTTGGATTTATTTATTTACTGATTAATGTACTATAAATACGATAACCTATAAGAGTTAAGAGCGTCAAAAAATTCACTGGAAATGTGCCGATGACACTCGCGGCGTCGAATGGCAATATGCTTATCCTCTGGCCAAGGTAAAAGCCAGCCGTTTAGTCATTCCCTTAAATAGGAGATATATGGGCACTCGGAGCCATGGCCCGAGAGTTTTAACCCCAAACGGTTCCAAATATAGTTAGCGACGCTACTACTTTACTTACACCGTTTGAGGATTTCTGCAGCCGCAGCAACAGCGCTAGCACAGCACGCTGAATTAGAAAGATGGAATGGAGCAAGTGTATCGACGTATAGACAGCGCCATCAATTGCTTACCGCCCACGAATTAAAATTTCTTCGAATAGGGGGTAAGCAGTTGATGACGCTGTCTGTACGTAGCGTCTCACACTAAAGGCCAACCCAATTTCTAACGCAGTAGAGACAAGCTGTCCGAGCTCTTGCCATCGTCGCGTGTCAAGCCGTTAGGTTCTAAAACAGTCGGAACGCCGACGGAGACGAGGGCACGTCGAATGATGTCAGTAATATTCGCTCTATACGTCCCGCACTTAGGCTGTACGACAGGCCGTGGTGTCCGAGGCTGTTGACAGCTTCCCCATAGTGACAGCGATAAGGGGACAGCAAGATCTTCCTAGAGATGGTCTGACGTAGGAAAGCAGCGAGGCGGCAAGTAGCTACCAGAAGCCAAATAGGTGCCCGACTCCCATTTAGCCATAGCCAGTAGGAGCACTCGCTCAACAGTAGTAGCAGACGTGGTTAGTAAGTTAGTCTGCACTAACCTGCAGAGTGACTTATCCCACCGTCTGAAGATGGGTTGTCGGGTGGATCAGAGTTCAGGCAAGTAAGTTTCCATGCATCAATAACCTCGGTGAAGCACGAGACATCAAAATTAACACGCGTCGGAGCTATAATATTCTTGATTAAATTCTCAGTGCCGTGGACCGAAGATATAGAAGCGGGCAAACTGATACTAAAAAAAATTGCGGAAACAAAGGCCTAACAAGCAAATTTAAAAAAAAAATACAAGTTGGACCCAAGCTCGATCATCCTTCATATGAATCATTCGATTTAGGTTGTTACTTTTAAAGCTAGCGATAGTACCTACGTAAGTAGGTACCTTATAATAGTGCATTGCATTATTTTCTTTTTCAACCGACTTCAAAAAAGGAGGAGGTTATCAATTCGTCTGTATTTTTTTTAATTTTTTTTTTTATGTTTGTTACCTGATTTCTCGGGACTGGGTGAACCGATTTTGATGATTCTTTTTTTATTTGGAAGCTAGTGCTTCCCGTGTGGTCCCATTTTAATTTGGTCCAGTTCTGACCATGACATCCATGAGAAAACCGTATAAGTCTTAAATTTGCATTAAGTATGTGCGCGATTTGTTACGCGATTTCTCAGGCAAACGTAAACCGATTTTGAAAATTCTTTTTTTTATAGATAGGGTATGCTTCAGGGGTGGTCCCATATAAATTTTATCGAAATTGATTCAGCACTTTTTGAAAAATCAACTAATACCTAAAAATTTTACATAGACGACGTTTTAGTTTCATCAATCTTTGTAGTAGTTAACTTTCAATCTCTTCTTAATAGATTTGAATGAGAAGGAGGTACTAAAAAGCGGAAAATAAAAAGCTTTTTACAAAAAAGACAACCGCCTTCAAAAAGTGAAAAATAACTTTAGCACAGAACACACATTGACTTTAGTTTCGGAAGTCGGTGGCAATACAAAACAAAAAACAGAACAAAGCCACTGAATTTCGAAACTAAAGTCAATGTGTGTTCTGTGCTAAAGTTATTTTTCACTTTTTGAAGGCGGTTGTCTTTTTTGTAAAAAGCTTTTTTGTTGAATTTGTGTTCAATCGTAATCTACTTGCCGCTTGTGATCGAGTTCTGATGTTACTTATCAGTGATAGGATAAAGTAACGATATGTTTTGTAACAATTTTATGATATCGTGCTGAATCGCCAAGTTTTTATTTACTATTAAATGGCCGTCGCCCGGACCGACGACGCGACGCCGACGCGCCGCTCACGAGATAACCCAAGTACCCAACACGAGAAATATTGTTGAGATCACGAACCGGAGCCGTGCCGTGCAAAGAGGTTAATGTTACAGTACACCTTCCTTGTACAGTTTGTTGGGCCATACATATATCTTAGTTAACTTTCCTGCCCTTTAAAAAAGAATCGTTTTCTAGTTTACTTGATTTATATTAGCGTATTACTGCTGGGGTCGTTTACTTTAAAACGTTGTTATTTTACCTAGCAAAGTACGAAAACATAATTCACGACACGGCCCCATTATTAATGCAGTGTACGAATGGGGAGAGAGGCATTGATTGGGCTAATATATTATGTTTACGGTACGCGAAAGCTGTGTAGGTAGAGATTAATGTCGACCCTCAGGTCACAATAGCGCACGACCAACATGGAGAGATTGTAGGTAGCGAGCCCTAGAAACTATACGGAACACTACCAGTCGATTATTTAATTCACGTAGCACTGACTTGGTGTTCATAAGTAAACCAGTGCTACGGTAAAAGAAGGTGATAAATGTGAGAAATTGATTCTAAACTGAGAATCATTAATCGTTTAACTTTTGAAAACCTTAAAATACAATAGTTGAGTCAGACGATATTACGTATAGGCAAATGAGCATGCTACGCTGAGGTTTGTGAGCACTTGAGCAGGTTCGTATGGACAAACAAGGCGCAATTAGCTAGGTGGCGTGGGAGAGAGCTCGTGATAGCATAACGTTGCAGTCCCGCTAGACAAACAAAGCGCACGTTCACCGACTGATGGGACCGTTGTACAACCCTTGCACTATTTTATCATCGAACGGAACATAAACATATGATTTTCAATACCGCCTTTCTCCAACACTAACATACTTATGCAAATTCGTCTTCGTGAACTCGCTACATGAGCCACAATAGCTCCTTTCTTGCTTGAATATGTTTTATGTCGCGAAACGATCACCATTCATTTTTGTACAAATATGTTGAAAATTCGACTTTATTTCACTGGAAGTTTTCATATTACAGCATTAAGTAAAACGTCAGTTTCGTGTCTAATTTTCTTTATTTTTTTTTTAGTGCCAGCATCCAATAAATCATTCAAACTAGACTTTTATATTTAGCGTGTTATATAGGTTCGTCTTTATTTCTTCTGTCTGGTGTGTTGATGAGTTAAAAAATTAAGCTGCTTTTATTTTGATTAATCTACTGGAATTTAGAGTAATTTATCTAGTCCATGATCCATGTAATTTATCTAGTCCTAATCCATGAAGGTCAGTCTTTTCACAAACTGACAAGTTTTCAATACTTAATCATGATAACGCAAAACATGGGTATAATAAATAATTACAGTTAAAGGAAGACGTTTTTTTTTTTACTCATACCACAAAGTACGTAAGGCTGCGACGACCTTTATATGTATTTTGTGCTCATACCCTCATACTAAGATCCTACTGCTAGAGTTTTATAAGTTCTTATTTCGTATGTTTTATTTGGAAAGATTAATTGGAAGTAGGTACGCAGCACGATTCAAAACCAGTTAATCTCCTTTTTACAAAAAAGTTAACTAAAGTGAATATAGTAACAACCTTTTATGCTCAGTATCTGTACACAACTTGTTTGGCTCGATTTAAGTAAAAATAAACATTAAAATGTAATCCGACAACTTAAAACATTTCCAGAAACATGAAGTAGAAAGTGGCACGACGAGTTTACGGGAAATGGCAGGTAATTGCAGGAAATATTGGGTCATATTGGGCCATCTTTTTAGTTTCCTGCGTGTAATTGGTCCACATAATGTAAATGCTTACAATGTATTTTTTGCAGTACCTATGAACAGTTTTATAGGTTCATTTCAATTTATAATAATCGCGAAGGCGATTCGTTATGGTTAGTTAATTAATTTCCTTTTATTTCAGCATAATTATTATAATTGTGCTCTATTTGTAAAATTTCACGTGATATGCAATTAGCCGGTACCTGGTCGTGCAATGAAATTACAGATAGTTA
Organism: Charanyca ferruginea; assembly: GCA_947361185.1. NCBI lineage: Eukaryota > Metazoa > Arthropoda > Insecta > Lepidoptera > Noctuidae > Charanyca > Charanyca ferruginea. Next base: position 15,963,203 of record OX376057.1, read on the forward strand.
ATATTAGGAATGATAAGAATTAAAAAGAAAATGATGGAAAATATACATCTAAGAAAATATACAAATGATTTGTGGTAAACACAGAAATTCTGTCTGGCAACAGAGTAATTCCTAATCGAAACCAGCATTTGACACGGACATACCAAAGCCCACTTGCACAGATACGGTGTCGTTAAGGAATTGCTAAGTGGAACGTCGGTATATTATCACTAATATCGCGACGGTAACGGTATCAAATTGTCATGACAAGTACATCAAATACAATAGCCATAGAGATCTAACACACTCACCTAAATGTGCGACACTATACAATAATCTTGTTTTTGTAGCGAAAGTATCCTACTTGTTAGCACCATACGATTTACTGGTCTACTGGCCTCAACTAAGTGAGAATCTAAAAATGTTAATCACGTTTTTATTGACTTGTTGAATATCTAATTGGACAATCATTATTTAGGTTTCGTATCGCCTAATTTCTTTTTATTTGGACTAAAACTTTGGTTCTAGCTTGCACATTGCAATTAAATTATTTTAGTCCAGTACATTGATATAGAAAAATCTACATGCAAAGTTCCTTACAAATATCTCAGTAAAAACTGCCATGAATGATTCAAATTAAATAACATAAATAATTTAAAACCATTGCGCCCTCTCAAAATAATCCTTTTTTAAAAGCTCACACACACGCTCACAAGCACATAATGAGAATGTTCACTACATTCTCGGATGTTCCCTCATTTTTGGAGGATGTTTTTGAATTTCTAAGTGTCTTTGGTTTTTTGGATATCAATGATCCAGTAACCGACTTTCAATTTAAATTCTGCACCATATTGAAATTTAATTCCAACCTTACCCGAACCTATGACAGTGACCCTAGAATAGTGTCAGAATGGTCTATCATTGATTTCATAATTGTTAATTTTGACAAGTTTGGTAATCTACTAATATAATGGCGTCATTATGACTTTCCAATGGTCAACACGCCATTGAAAGAAATGATATAGAATGGTAATCTCGTACAAAATGACAACTGAATGAATGACTTAGGCGGTAATCTGCTACAATTTTACCAGTTCCTTTGATCAGTGACCTACCATTAGAACGTCATTGTGCAGTCATTGCTTTTAATTCGACCGACCAATGATCGACCATTATGAATTTAGCAGATTACGAACTTTTAGCAAAATGACAATGGGATCGTGTTGGAATGACAAAATTATAAAAATAGCAGACTTGGCCCCCAGCACTCGAAAGAGAAAGTACCATATAGTTACAGGCCCCTATGAGTTACGATGTCACGTACCAAAGTCATTTAAAGCATCGTAAAAGGGTCACTATCTCACCATTAGGTACACCATGGTTAACATAGCATTCTTTGAAACTTATTTTTTATCTTAAGTGAGGATATGTTAACCCCATCGTACCTTTTTACGAATACCACTATGTAACTTAATAGTAGGTACGACTCACTGCTGATCGGCCGCAACTAAATGACATAGCTTTTTAGCTGCCTCCGATTTTGGGTTGGCCAAAATAACTTTTATCAGGCCTACATCCAGTCTATTTAAATTGAGTTCGGTCAGCAATGGCCCGCGTTCTTTACTTAAGAGCCACTTTACGAGCAAGTGTGTTAATACAATTGCTCGTAAAGTGGCTCTTATTGCACCGAAATTCATAATGCAGCGTATGAACCACCTACACTTCACAAAGTAACTACATTTCCTAGTTTTTAATAAAATAAAAGCTATAAGTTATATTGTAATTGCTCATCTTTTGTTAGGTACCAAAAGAATCATGTCAAGATATACATTCATTTGTATGAAAAAAAAAGTAATTTAGAGGGTTTAAAATATTTTCCAATGTGAAGAATACATTACTAGGAGTAGATTGATATACAAGCATATTTTTAAACCCCCGTATAATTAAAATATTACGAAATGAAAATAACACTTTTTGGTTTCACCTCGATGCCCATTTTGTATTTATAAAAAAAAAGTGACAAGCGGTGTTAACGGATCTATAAAATTGGCCGACAAGCGATGTGTCAAGTGTGTGGAAAAAAATAATCATTATTTGTGATATTATTTCCCATAAAACGATGCAATTTCAATGTAAGAGCTGCGAAACGGCGGCTGTCAGTGTCACTGTTTCTGTCAGTCGTCGTTTCGTTCTGAAATAATGAGCTTTTCGTTAAATTATTAACTTTTTTTTGCGGGGTTTTAAAAATATTGTAAATGCCTGAAGATACTCTTTAGGTATCCAAGAATATAAGAATTAGAATTTCAACTTCTCTAAACATCTTAATTTTTTTGTACAAATCCTGCCAAGCCAATATGATTCTTTCAGCTATTTTGGACGCCCAATTGTGTTTGACAATCGTTTGAGTGAGTCGATGAGTGTTTTTATGAAAATAGAAATAATTAAGTATCGAGCTGTCACTGTCATTTAATATTTATTTTTGAAAGGGCACGCCTAAGCTAATCAAACACAACATTTTGGGAGCTGAATTTAAACGTTATGGCTGTATCAGTTTGGGAAGCGATAATCGTTCGGGACGTCCAAAAACAACAACGACTGATGATAACATAGTTAAAGTTCACCAACTGGTCCTAAATGACCGTCGAATATGTCCAAAGAATATGTTTGTCATATACTGAATCAAGATTTAAGGTAGCACACATATCAAATTGGAAACGGATCGTAACCGTATCGACTCTAGCCGTTTAGTATTTTTTGCATGAAACTCCTTACTGCAAAGCACACTAATTGGAATCGTAACGTAAACGACTCGCCTCAGGACAAGCTCACGAATCGCGGTGTGGCGCGTCGTCAACCAGCGGGCCCCGCGCCTACGGCTCGTCGTCCACGCGCTTACGCCTCTACGTCGCGGTGTCGCCACGTTTGTGTCTCTTCGTCCACCCTTGCCCCTCTCACCCCTCCCGCGACCTGCCTTCAGCGCAATATTGTTGCCACCCGTGCTGCCATTCACAAGGCAACTTCCAGTCTTGTTACGCGCGTTTGATTTGAAAAAAGACGGGGTGTTATAAGTTTTACGTGTCTGTGTGTCTGTCTCATCGTAGCTCCCGAACGGATGAACCGATTTTGATTTTGTTTTTTTTTTTGTTTGAAGTGAATTAGTCGGGAGTGTTAGATAGGTTTAATGAAAATCGGTCCAAGACGGCCGCCGCCAAATGAAGAATAATGTACACTATAACGAAAGGCAATGAGAAATATTAACTAACGAAATCAAATACCACTACTACATGTATAAGATAGTGGTGTGCCACTATCTAATACAAAACTAAAGTAAATTACGTTTAAAAAATTTAAAATAAAATCCCAACCGCAAAACATCCTCGCCGCGACATTATAGCGCCATTTCTAGTTTAACTCGCCTCGCCTAAAAAATCATCATCATCATCATCAGCCAAAAGACGTTCACTGTTGAACATAGGCCTCCCCCATAGAACGACACAACGAGCGGCAACCTGCCGCTTGCATCCACCGGTTACCCGCGACCTTGTCAATGTCGTCGGTCCATCTGGCGGGAGGTCTACCAACGCTGCTTCTTCCGGTTCGTGGTCGCCACTCGAGAACCTTTCTTCCCCATCGGTTATCGATTCTTCGAGTGATGTGGCCTGCTCATTGCCACTTCAACTTGCATATTCTGAGAGCTATGTCGGTGACCTTAGTTCTTTAGCGAATTTCCTCGTTCCGGATTCTATCGCGCAAAGAAACTCCGAGCATAGTTCTCTCCATGGCTCGCTGCGTGACCCTGAGCTTCTGTTAATGTCCTCCATCGCGGATGATGTATTCGCCATTGATGTTGATGCCAGATCCATCCCAGTCCAAGAGCTTGAAAACATCCTCCAGTGCGTTTATGAACAGTTTCGGAGAAATGACGTCTCCCTGTCTCATACCTCTTTGCAACTGGATTGGTTTCGTGCTCTCGTCCTGTAATCGGATCGACATAGTGGCGTTTCTATAGAAACATTCCAACATTGCGATATATCTATAGTCAATATAACGGCATCGCTGAAGGGACTGTAACACCGCCCAGGTTTCGATTGAATCGAAAGCTTTTTCATAGTCCACAAACGCTAGGCATAATGGCCGATTATACTCTTCAATCTTCTGTATAATCTGGCGGAGCGTATGGATGTGGTCTATGGTGCTGAAGCCTTTTCGGAAACCGGCTTGTTCGGGTGGCTGGAAGTCGTCAAACCTGCGTTCGAGACGATTCGTGATAACCCTCGAGAACAACTTGTACACATGGCTCAGGAGTGAGATGGGTCTATAATTCTTCAATAAGGTATTATCACCTTTTTTGATGAAGAGCACTACCACACTCCTGTGCCATGCTTCTGGCGTAGTACCTTCGAGTATGACGGAATTAAACAACTTCTGGAGAAAGTACTGGTTTTCCACCTGCTCGCAGAAGTTCCGTCGTAATTCCATCATCGCCCGGCGCCTTGTTGTTCTTAAGTAAGCTGTCGGAGGGCCATTCTAATCTCATACAGGCTGATGTCTGGGATATCCTCAGTGTAATGTCGGGTCAGTCTCGCTCTGGTGTCCTGAGCTGAACTGACAACGGACTGTCGACGTGTACAACTGTCCATAAAACTTCTCTAGCTCTTTCAGGATCTCAGGTTTCGATGAGATGATACTGCCGACTTCGATCTTCAGTTTCGTCATTTGGCTTTGCCCAATAGACGCATTCTTTGCGAACACTTTGCAGACTTGGTTTCGCTCGATTGCGAGTATTACCTTAATACATTGAGTAATATAGAAAAAAATATAAAAAGTATTTATTATCAGTACTGAAACCCTCACACTCTACATTATAGGTTCCGTCCCATTATATTTTGTTCTTAGAAGGGAAAACACCGAAAAGAATATTCAAATTTGGAGAATAAATAGTATAAATACTCACATTAAGTAGGTCTTTAGGCTTCGTTGCAAATAATTACTTTCTCACCCTGTTTCGGAGGGCAACGTGACGATGACGGGACTAACAAAGTTCCATCGATAAAATACTTTAAAAAAAAAAATGTTTTAAACCATTTTTTAAGTTTGGTTTTATATAAATTAAGTACCTACCTACTAATAAAATTATGAATATTCATAATAATGTTTTTTTTAACACACTTGCTCATAAAATGGCTCTAATTTCACCGCAATTAGGCACATAATGATACCTGTAATCTGTGACTTTTTCATTGCTATTATTCACAAGTGAGTTATAGGGTTTTTTTTTATTTTAATGGTTTAGTTGCTTTGTTCTTAAAAAAGTTTCGATACAAAAAAGATCGTGTTCAATAGTACAAATAAATTAATGTACTATTGCTTGCTCATTTCATGCAACTTCGTATTTAGATAATTTCAACTTGTACGTTTTTAATAAATAAAGCTTTCACTCAAATATAACTTTTGTTTTCTCTGTAATAAAGAAAACTTTGAATTCCCCATTTTGTACGTGGCTAGAACGCTATCCGCGAAAAGACAAAAAAAGAAACCTCATTCTTTTAGTCTATGGCCGATCGCCATTATTTGATGCGCGAGCATAGGAAAACTGATTAATTTTTCCCGCCATTGCGAAAAACTTTTCACAACTTGTGTAGTGTATTGAAAAACGTCGTATGATACACGTGTGTATTGATGATTACCGTCCTCGGCTCTCTTAAGACCCTCACCTAACGGCTCGGGTCTCAATGGCGCCTCAACGGTAATCACCAACATTACACACTTGTACTATAATGTACTATAATTGTGTTTCTTTATAATTCCTAATTCAAATCACAAATACAACATTATGCAGATTTAACTTTTTAATTAATTTAATGTTTTATGCAATTCGACGGCACGGTTGGCGCAATGGGTGAGTGTTTGGCTGCTGCGCTGCGCGTCGTGGGTTCGATTCCCGCACGGAACAAATATTTGTATGACCTACATATAGTTGTTCCGGGTCTAGCTGTTTGTATGTGAGTTTATATATGTTTGTAAACGCACCCACGATACAGGAGAAATTCCTAGTGTGTAGCAACGTTTTTAATAAAAAGACAAAAAAAAAACAAAACTGGATTTGTACTCCGATTTTTTTCCTAATTTTTTAAACGTTTAAAAGTTTTCAGATTTTTTTTTTAATCTTGTAAATAAAAACTGTGTCTCTTCTATCTTATATATAAACTCTTCTGGGTGTGTGTATGAAAGTGAACTCCTCCTTAACGGCTGGATCGATTTTACTGAATTTGTTTGTGTGTGTTCCAGTGGATTCGAGAATGGGGTAGATTTATAAATGGACCCGGTAGGTGGCGCTACAGTCGGGTTGCAAGACAACGTCTGCCAGGTCCGCTAGTACATAATAAAAACATTATTTAATTTCAAACTCTTTAATCACATGTTTAAAAACAACTTGTTCTAATCATGCGAACCCTGGTTTCCTATAATAATATACACAAATTAATACGGACAAACGACAATAGGTGTGGGCGATGCGCACGCGACGTCCCACTTCCGGCAAGTCTGTGCTCCTCTCAAGCGCAACATGTATGTATATGTATTGTTATAAAGTAATTTGTTTATTTTAACAATGCATTGTAGATAATATTTTAACTTGCTTATTACAGAAAGCATTGATGAAAACTTGCAAGCATATAAAGGCTTGCAAGTTTTTAATTCAGTTATACCTACCAAACTAAAAAGCTACAAAAGGACAATGCCAGAAACTCTATAGAACTTTGCCCCATTCAATAAAAGTCATGTGCAATATATAGCGTCTTACTGTTTATTTATTGCTGATAACTAAACATTAGTCTTAGTGACTGTAGAACTTGCGGTTTCCGTTTAAATCTAAAAACAATAATGACATTGATTATAAGTTAAATTGTATTTTAGGTAAAATGAGTTTGTATTTTATGGGTAGGTATTTCGTAATCCGCAAGTTCTAAAGAAAAACAATTTAGTATAGAAAGGTTCTATATTCATTACAATTATTTTCATTAATTTACTTTTCTGTACATGGGTGGGGCAGGATCATTGTCATTTGCTACAAAATTTCACGTAAGTTCTTCATACTTACTTTAAAAAATATATATTAAGTAATAGCTTTTGCCCGCGACTTCGTCCGCGTGAATGTCGGTTATAGAGGATGTAGACGAAGTCGCTGATTAAAAAGTAGCCTATGTCCTTCTTCAGGGTTAAAGTCATTTTCGTACCAAATTTCATCAAAATCGGTTCAGCCGTTTCATTGTGAAAGCGTAACAGACAGAGTTACTTTCGCATTTATAATATTAGTAACTTGTATGGAAGTATGGATTATGGTGATTGGTTTTACTGCTTTTATTTCATCGTATCTTATCTTATTTTTTTCAATATCACTATCGTTGCTGAGTCACGAGTTTCTGAGAAACTGTTCTCAGTACTTCCATAAGGTGTCCGGTCCGCTCGTCGTGTCGGATCTCACCCACGGTAGTGAGTCACGATTAGTACTAACGACCGGACCCGTAAATGCATTGAATCTGTGGATGTCGACCCGCTTTCTCGGATATTATGAGTATTACTACGACATTGTGTCACATTAAATTTCACATGAGTAAAATGTGTTTAACATGTAGACCTCAATATCCTGTATAAGTATACTTTTCGATAAATTAGGTAGGTACTCGTACTTCTTATATTTTCTTTTCAAAATCATTTTCGCTTTAACTTTTTTATGTTTAGATTATATAATCACTACCCCTTTACCAAATTGTTTTGATTTGACAATCTTTGAATACTACGAAGCAATTTGTATTTGAAAGCGTCACAGAGAAATAATGCCACCGCGTTTAGCAACACTTTCGCTAGAGAAAGCTATTCGTGCAATAAAATATCTTTGTCTTTACGCTTAAGATGCGCGGAACGACTGACTAGTTATTAATCACTTTTTATAGATACTTCCCAGCGAGCGAGCACGATTTAGATGCGATTACCATACAATACAATCTCAGTTAACGAGGCCTTCTAGTGCATAATATGTTTATGAACATGATTTTATTACGTATGATTATAATGTTAAATTAAAATTAATTTAACATCGTGTATTTCTTATCGAATGAATTCAAACATGTACGAAATATATATAGAGACTATTATGACGTGTACGTGACGTGACGTGTGTGTGTGAGTGACAAATAATAGCCTAAGTATAATATTAATTTACATCAGCTTATTAATATCGGCCTCTATGTCAATAGGCCTCTCTTCCGGGATCAATGATTAGTCTCAGAGGGACTCTATAAGGCAGTTAAATTGTGATTGATGAAATCAATAGATATTGAGATACATTTGGCCTTAATCATTTTGCAAGAAATCCTGTACCAATATTGAATACCTACTTCACGCTTATAACGCTGTTTTCTCTTGGATCAACTAAGATTACTTGTGTAATAATTTCAAAATGGTTTTGTGTTGCTTTACCATAAATGTCTCGGCACTACCTTACGGCGGCGGTGGCACCCACGCCTGGCGCCGAGATGAAACCGAGTATATTTAGGATTTCGCCACTCCCCAATGACCATCGTTACTTACACAACTATTGACCAACGGTGCTCCAAAGTATCACTTTTTGCGCGGCAAGTACTTACTTGATCAGATATGATTGAATCTGTTTCAATAAATGACTAGCAATGGATTCCTAGTTGGTGCAATAGATGTTGTATCAAGCAGGCAATACTAAACTGTTCCGTTGTTTCTGAAATGTTTTGGCGCCTACGATATTGTGTAAACTTAGAAAAGTATTTCTACATTGTTAATGTTAAACTTTATTATCAGATTACATGTATGTTTTAAAAATAATTTATTATTATTTCAGAATCGAGCATTCAACTACCGAAAATGGAGAGCTGGTTGGGTGATGTCAAACGTGTCAGAATTCCTCGGCCGAAATTCGGGAGCAAATATCCCGTAGAACCGCCGAAGGATTACCTAGAAGATTGTGGAGGGGATCTTGGCAAGCAACGCCGACATGACAAGGACCTGACTAAGGCAACAGAAGAGCTACGTCGATCACTGCAAGAAAAACTATGACCTCCCAACAGAGCATTACGTCTAATTTAGCTTTAACGCTAGCCAATGGTATAATGATCCCACACGCACCCGTTTATGCGATTACACAAGCACTTTGACGGACATTGTTCGATGCAGATTAACGTGATTTGCTAAATCTACGAAGTGTTACCGGACACGCGTTACGCGTGTTAATCGTCCGGGTTTATTGTTATCATAGCTACTACATAGTGATAGTGTTATTATTTTGTTAAACATTCAATTTAGTGATCGACGTTAATGAATGTTCTTAAATAACGGTAGGATAAAATCGAATGTATGTACCTAAATTTTATTTGATCTGAGCCTAAAGGTTGAAAAAACAGAAAATCATATTATCAAACAATAAAACCACAAATATTATGAAATATTGATACTCAAATCGTATCATCATCATAAATGATTTAAAAGTGAGCGGATAATTATGTTTGAATGTCAAATGTCTGAGTGGTAGGAGCGTTTAGCAAAAATACTCGTAGGTGCCAGATATTCATACATACGAATAATATGTATAAAGTTTCAATGATCGAAAGTATTCTTATGTAAAAAGGTTTTCAGTATTAATTTGCATAAATTTGTTCTTGTGTTTGACTAAAAACTAATAACAATATAAAGTAATTTGCTTTACATGCCATAAAGTAAAAAATATGGTTTATTTTCGTGTTATTGCTAAGCCTGTTAAACTACAAAACCAGTAATATTGTTAGCTACGATTAGACATAGGTATTTAGACTGACATTATTTTAAAATAAGTTTATTGAATCTCGATAATAAAAATAAAATACTTATAAATAAATATTGATGTATCGTTTATTGTTGTTTTATATATTGCAGCTACGATATGAAGTTTAGGCAATACCATACATAAGAGACATAATTATACTAAATTTAAACATAAAATAAGATATATAAATATATTACACGTATATACATGTTTGGTAGATCGATGCAAAGCCGTAAAGCGGAGCTAGTATAGACTATTTACAACCATTTGAACCGAACTTGTCTTAGCCGAAGTGTGACAATTTTTTTTTTAGCTACATTTTAATGGTTTTTGCTGACAAAACCCAAAATATTGCAGTTAGTTACAAATAATGGCTGAAGGATAAGTCATTTATTTTTTATTTTAATTTGTTAACATAATGCGTAAACAATCTAATAGAACATAATTAGTGGATTTGTGTGATAAGACAATTTTTTTACAGACATTTAAAGTCAAAGACATTTTTAATGATTTCAGAAATCTGTTTTTAGACGGCATGAAAAAAAATCACGAATGGTGCTTTATTTGTTCAAACATTTTTAAAAATATGTCTGGTTATTGTTCTTTCTTTCGAGGTATCAACTACGCGAATAGCTCACCAATTATTGAAATTATGACCTACGAACCAAATAGAGGGAGAAAATTTTTTTTTTTAGGCGAATTATTTAAAAGAAAATTATGATTGAAATCATTTATTATTCGTGTTCAAAATGTTCGCCGCAGTCTCTAACACCAACACGGGCCCATCTTCACACTTCTGTTGTTGTTATTTTTAACTTCATCTCCAGTATCATCGTTTCAAATGCTGAATTAATTCTCTCAATCAATTCTTATTTCCTGTTTATTTCCACATTCGTATAAACTAGTTCGTTGGCCCGACCCCACACTTAAAAGTCAAGCGGGGTCAGGTCGGGTGACCGGGCGGGCCAAGGGATCGGCCCGTCTCTGCCGATCCAACTGTTAAGGAAGAAATTATTTAAGTGCTCGGGAGCACTACCTTTAATGTCCAATGCGCTAAACAACCATCTTGTTGAAACATGACTTCTCGGTCTCTTTAGCCAATATCGGGGCCTCGAATTCAGACGACGTGTCGGTCTCTAGTGAATATCGGGGCCCGGATTCCTCTACAAGCTCTGGAAGATCATTTCGTTGGAATTCCAAATAATTGTTGCCATCCAAATTATCCGGGAAGAAATGGGGCCCAATCAGTGAAATAAGTATCTAGTATACTTATTTAACTTTTTTTAAATTTATTTGAATGAATTTCTCGAACGAGGAATATGCAGACATCGTTTTTATGTATGGCACGAGAGCAGACGGCAATGGATCGTTTGCACGACGGATGTACCAAGAATGCTATCCTAATCGTAGAGTACCGAATGTGAGGGTAACTCCCCGTCAATCCAGGTAGACATGATACTAACAACGAACATCTAAGGATAAGGATCTTGGCGGCATTTCAAGCTGATTCACATACCAGCACTAGAAAAATAGCTTGAAATTTAAGCATAGGATTGGGCCCCATTTGTTACCGGATAATTTGTATGGCTAGATTCGCCATACAAATTATCTGGTATTCGCTAGAGACCGACAAGTCGTCTGAATCCGAGACAAGATGCTTGTTCAGCGCATAGGACATAAATGTACGGGAGCGCTTAAATAATTGCTTCCTTAACAGCTGGATCGGCAGAAACGGGTCAATCCCTTGGCCCGCCCGGTTACCCGATCTGACTCAGCTTGACTTTTACGTGTGGGGTCGGGCCAAGCAAGTTTATACGAATGTGGAAATAAACAGGAAAGAAGAATTGATTGAGAGAATTAATTCAGCGTTTGAAACGATGATACTGGAGATGAAGTTCAAAATACCAACAACAGAAGTGTGAAGACGGGCTCGTGTCGGTATTAGAGACCGAGGCGAACACGAGCATTTTGAACACGAGTAATAAATGATTTTAATTATTATTTTCTTTTAAATAACTTGCCTAATAAATTTATTTTTCTCCCTCAATTTGGTTTGTAGGTCTTAATTTCAATAATTGGTGAGCTATCCGTGTAGTTGATACCTCGAAAGAAAGAACAATAACCAGACCTGTTTTTAAATGTTTGAACATAAAAAGCACCACCCGTGATTTTTTTTCATGCCATCTAAAAACAGATTTCTGAAATCTTTAAAAATGTGAATGACTTTAAATGTCTGTAAAAAAGTTGTCTTATTACACAGATCCCCTAATTATGTTTTATTAAATTGTTTACGCATTATGTTAACCAAATAAAATAAAAAATAAATGAAATATCTTTCAAATTGGCCATTATTTGCAACTAACTGCAATATTTTGGGTTTTGCCATCAAAGATATAAAAAATTTGCTAAAAAAAAATTTGTCACACTTCGGCTAAGACAAGTTCGGTTCAAATGGTTGTAAATAGTCTATACTAGCTCTGCTTTACGGCTTTGCATCGATCTACCAAACATCCTGTATATTTATTTTATATATATATATATATATTTAAATTGATTTCGAACATTTATATCTAGAAAAAAAGGTGAGAGAAAATAGGATATAACAACGTTCAAGAAATAAATAATTACATAGAACTTTATTCAACATAGACTGAAAGGCACGCATAATATATAAAATAAAGCAAAAGTATAGCAATATTCCAAAAATATTTCTTATACGTTACTCCTTTATATTATGTATATCTAGTTGAGTAGTTGTCTTCGTAATGTGGAAATATAAACAATGCTAGTAATATTTCATACAACATTTTAGATGGACCTGCGAGATCAAGATGGCCGTGTCAGAGGGTTGGCACGGTGCCAAACTATTCAGTAACAAATGAGTTTTGGTGGGTATCCACTGTAGGTATTCCAATAAACATACACATAAACAAGAGCTTCTGCTTATTCCAATGAAATTCTTCGATAACTTAGTTATATATAATGTTTTTGTAAACGGCGAATGAATGTGAATTGGCGGACACTTGATCTTTAAAAGTAGATAGAGGTACCGACATAAAAACTTATTATTTAAATGTTAACAGCATGATTGGCATGAAATGTCACAACATTTAAGTTGTAGGCACCATTGTAAATATGATCGCGATGTTTGTTAAGTTTGCTTTTTCATAATTCACAGTAGGTACTTAGGTACTTACATTCAGCGTATTCTCATTTAGATGAAGCATTATTTTTACTACGATTCGTAAATATCTGTAATTTCATGATAAAGTGATCTTCCGAAGTAGGTAACAAGAACACCTGATTATGTTGTCCGAGTTTTAAAAGTTTGATTGGAAAATACGAATTGCTTCGATGGAACAAAGTTTTAAGTTTAACACGTTAATCGCCCCTAATCTTCGAAATTGCAATTTGTTTTTGTTTGGGAAAAACGAGTAAGTATCTAATGATTAACTGCATTTTTAATCAAAACTCTCGTTTAAAACGGTCGCCCGGTCGGTCGGTTTCGGTCCATGAAAATAACTACGTATGACTAAATTACACTCAATATTAATAAAAATAACTTTTGGGTTTTATAGAAGTTAAGCTCCCAACGTTATATTGGTAATTTTGGGACGATGTAAAATAATGTAAATTGTAATACTTACGGAGTCATCGTAGTGTTGCGTGTGCAGCGCAGTGGTGCTGCCCTCTCGCGAGTTGCACGGGGACGAGTGTCGCCGAGAGCGCCGGCCCTCCTCCTCGTACTCCTGCACATGTACGTGCGTTACCGAATCTTATGTAAGCTTACAGTACACCACAAACCAACCAATGTGAAACGCGTCAGTAGAACTACATGTACAAACCACTAGACAGCACCGTGTCACATATCATAACATGCATCACACTTTACACGCAAGAAAGTAATACAAGCATCAAAACTACATAAGTCTAAGTAGCACACGATAAAGTTCCGTCTAGACTACAACCTACATAGAAAGATTTTTGATTAGTTATAAAAAAATGTTTAAGACATAAGGAGTAAAGTTAGAGGGATGTGAAACAGCGAAGACTCGCGGTTAAACTGCAGGGCGCGGGATGACCAACTAACTGTCTCGACGATTCAATTGATTTTTCACGCTATTTTTGCATGTTGGCACAGTTTCGACTAGCACCAACGCCGCGCGGAAGTGCTAGTTTGTTAAATATTGTTATCATTCTAGTAGCATTTACTAAACTATGCTAAAAATACAAAAGGTCACATAATGCAAATACGTACTAAATTTGTGGTAATTTTACTGTCTGAGCTTTGTTCTATACCTACTTGTAATTCTGCACAGAAATACGTATGTGTTTAGGATTGACAATAATATCACCAAATGTTGACTTTTCTCGCTTGTAACTTCAAACTGACCCAACAAAATGAATTTCGAAAATATCCTAAGCAAATCATTCATGTTTCGATCAAGTTGCTTAAAATTACAGACAAAGTGGGCTAAGTCTGATTATAATACTGCTTTTTTTTAAACAAACTAAACTATATTAAAAGAAACATTCCCACGAAACGTATTATGTGTCTATTGTTTACTTTTCATTTCTGTTGCGTAACAAAAGTTTAACATACCTAATTGCTTTTCTGCCGAAGGATTCACTTCCGTGTAGTTTAAAGATGAATTTCTGAATATTTTTAGCAACTTAGGTCGCAATTTCGTGATGAACACGATATACCCACATGTACGGACGATGGATATAAGAATCTAGGTACCTAGTTCTTGGTTAGATTTTTTGTTTCGTATGCAATATGTTCATTTATTAATAACATTCAGTGTAATGCTTCTTAATTCAAACCATTACGTATTTATTTGTTGGCTGCCATATAACAAGACTTGTGGGGCCAATCTATTAAGCGTTTAGAATGTTTGGGTTAAATGTATACTTTGTACATCATCATCATCATCATCAGCTGGAGTACGTCCACTGTGGAACAAAGGCCCCTATAAGGGTGGGGGGGAGGACCGCCGCTGCTGCCCGAGTTCCGGATTTTCCCTTAGTCGCCTTCTACGACACCCACGAGATGAAACGGGTGGATGCTATTCTAGCCCGGACGTCCCACGGGGGGCTTTGTACACACGGCTACACATCAAGCTATACATTTCCAGGTTAAACGGATCTCACATTGTAAAAAGCTGACCTCTCATTGTATGGATTTTTTTTTACAATGTGAGATCCGTTTAACCTGAAAATGTATAGCTTGATGTGTAGCCGTGTGTGTATACACCAACTGTACCTAAATATTTTAAAAAGAAAAAGTTATCACTATTACTTATTATTATTTCAAACTGTTAGTGAAACCTAAAACACGTGTGAGCTTAGTCGGACACTTGCGTGTTTTATATCGAACCGAACTCATTTCCCATTAACGCTTAGCTGGAGCCATTGAACGCAATAGTTTTATGTGTAACTACAATAAATAGTCACGCAACTTGTAAAGGCTAAAAAACTTTCCTATAATATGAAGTAAAGTCGACCCAAATCCTAGTTCATTTTAAGAAGTAAACAATCTTTTCGTCGTTTTTTGTTTGCATATTAAAGTAATATTCTGGTTCTACATGTGACTGTTACATTTTATTTTCGAATAGGTAGGAGTACACTACATGAATGAGTCGAATCTTTAAAAACCTACAGCGTAGGTACAGTATAGTTTAGTTTACTTTTGCCAAACGAACGTCCTTTTTCTATTTTCCAAAGTAAATGGTATGATTTTGGATATTCTACGATTAATTACAAATCTATTCTAAGTACAAGTATGGGATGTAGTTACAACTATACATTGAATAGATATTAGCTATATTTAATGGGACAAGCCCGCCACACTATTCCCAAATCACTAACTCCTGTAAGCCAGAATCAACAGTGGCGACCACCAGAAAAGCGCCAGAGCAATGAAGCTCGACGAGTCCCAGAGAAACGATTCAACTGTCTTGGATCCCACAACGAATTTATCAGACAAGAACAGTGGTTGGGTAAGAAATGAAGTTATTTTTCACTTCCCTCGACGATCATTATCAAGCAAGAGACAGAATAGAACTAAGCAATGTACCACATTTGGGATTTTAGAATTATGTAGTTCAAATTAATTAATTGAATAGCAAATTGTGGGTTGACCCGTTTTGAAAGGACTATAAAAAATTAACACCTGACATTTTGCTAACCTTCTAAGAAACGCACGCAAATATAAATAGTACGGGCTACACAGTCATAAGTATTATATCCATACTAATATTAGGTATAAATCAATGAGTCTGTTTGTTTCTTTGTTACGCTTTTACGACTAAACTACTGAACCGATTTTGATGAAATTTGGTACTTTTTAATTCGCGACTTCGTATGTATCAGTGATATTCACGCGGATTAGTGTAGTCTATTCATATATCACAGCACGCAGTGTGTAGGTACGTTATCTATCAGCGTCATGTTCCTACGTAAATCCTAAGTGTCAACAGAGGAAAATAGGTCACTCCGTAGCCCCTGACTTAACCTGTACTTTTAAAAAACGATTTTATCGTAGCACCTGACTTCTAAAGATCGTAGATATCTGAGGAGTTTATGTTCGAATGTTTACAGAAAGAGGTCCTTGACACTACGAAAGATTGACTACGAGTCTACGAAACGCTACGAGTAGGTACTAAGACTAATGAAAGTTAAAAAAAAATGTATTTATTATTGTAGACTTTAGATTATCTTGCTATGTTTGCATCATATAATTAAAACGCTATACATGGCATGGCAGCGGGTGAATGTACTGCAATAACGACTCCCCAAAGAGAAGACATCAACGACCTGATTAGCATAGAGCTAACGTAAGTAACGTTATTGATTAGTTCACTCTACTTAGTTAGCTTTAATATATTTTACTAGATATCTACAGAAGGTATTTAATAAAAAAACGTATCGGACTTGACTGTAAGAATTAACTTGATTAAACAATGTTAAATATCGTCGATTTTTCTTCTGTTTCTTCACCGCAGTATCGGTGAGGTTACCCTGTGAGGGTTTAACAACAAACCAGTTAATTATGCACGACAATCCGTGGTTTGCGTAGCTACAACTGGCTCACACCTTTTGAACTAACAACCATACGGGAATTGATGCATAATATTTAAGTTAATAATTTTAGCTTATTATGCTTTTATGTTAAAATGAATAAACCGATCGGAACGTGGTTGGATGACCATACATTTCATATCGAGACTACTCCGTGTTTCGAAAAGCAAGCAAAGCCATTAGTCGCGGCACTCGCGGCTTTCATTCGTGAGATCTGTGACAGTCGTCATGGGTAATCAAAAGCCAGAAACTCTGTCAACCAGTCTTACCAGGGTTATCGTGTTACCCAGTACCTAACTAGGTTATGGACGTCAGGAAGCGAGTCATTCCATGTTAGACATTGGTATTAAGTTGCATCCGGTAGACTGGAAGCTGACCCCAACATAGACGGCAAAAGGTAAGGCAGTTTGTTTTGATTAAATTATTAGTTTTAAGCGCATATATGGAACCTCTTGCAATGTTTAAAACGTAACCGTTGTCTTTAACTCAGCGAAACTGTTTTTTAAGTTCTAAATTTGATCTTATTGACATGACATAACTTGGATTAAAATGAATTATTGTTGCAGCTAAAAAAGAAACAGGCGTTTAAACTTTTTTTGTTTCATTCAATCACAAAAGTAAAACTGTTAACACCCAAAGAGTAATTAAATATTAATTACTGTTTTAATGGGCTCTATAATTAGATATTAACGTTCATTACATTCCAGCTAACTTTTAATTACATTACATGTTTCCATTTAAGAACGGATACCTACCTACAGTCTACACACAATGAATCACACAATGTAAAACGATAATTACTATAAACTAACATAAACAATATTAAGGCAGAAAAGGCATTTTTGAGATATTTTTTATTTATTTCATTCGTTTCGAACTGCCAAAATAACAAAATCGTAACGTAAACTACGAATGGAACTGTAAACTACCCTGAAACTGAAAATCGAAAATAGAAACCAATCTCTTTACATGTCTAGTGAGTGTTATATCACAATAATATTCACGAACGGGGTGAGAATTTTACCGAACAGCGAATGAACGACATGAAAGTAGATAGTACCTTGGCCATGGCGCGCACGTCCATAGGTACGTAGTCGCGGAAGGCGACGCGGCGCCGCCGCCGCGACGACATGCCGAGCGGCCGGCGCGCCGCGCACTGATAAAGCGAGCCGCCTGAAACCGCCCTTGCCGCCCATAGCGCCCTTGGGACGCGCCCGCCCTACGGTTTGCTTAAGAGCCTCGCTGTTAACTTTACATTTTATAGCACACCCGCGGTAAGTACGTACTGGAAATATTTTTAATTTCTCTATCCTCTCAGTAAAATACTGTTGCGCTCAATATCTTTAAATCCGTGAAATGTAATTAATTGAAGAGCTTAATAAAACTAAAAAATGCACGGATTAGAACGAGAAGGATTAGTCCTTAGTTCATAGAGATTATAGTTAGGTAATAATAATTGTTGTCTGTAATCATGTGTGTACATAATTGGTTACATAATTGAATAAATAAAAGTACACAAAACCCTTGGGGAGGCCTATGTCCAGCAGTGGACGTCTTTCGGCTGAAATGATGACACAAAACCCGACTAAACCTAAACAATTTTTGCTTGAATATAAAATAAACATTTTCTTGTGAAGAAGTAAGCCTGGTTAATTTATCTTTGTCTATTGCGGACACAAAGGTAAATATAACCTGAAGCGACTCAAGGATGACAAACAAGATAAGCTTACCTATCAAGCTCCTATTGGGCTTATTTCGTTTAAGAAGTATTAATAATCAGTAACTTATATTAGTTAATTAATTATAATAGAGAAAGATAAAGCACATTGCCGACAAAGAGGCCTTCCTTGGTTGGTTTTTATTGTGCTTAATTTATAAAAGATGTCCTATATATTAATGAATGCTTTCTTGATTAATGCGATAATGTGTAATTGGATTTCTCGAGCGTTCCGCGGTTAATCGTTGTTTGTAATCCAGCTACAATCGCACGTGTCTTTTATTTCTTTGTAGTCAGCATTTTTTGTTGTCTTTCAAAGATAAGTTTGAACAAAGAGAACTGATTTGAGGCAAATTCGTTGTTCTGGAAAGAAACTCACCTTATCTTTATAGCGTATCAAAATGTCGCTTGCCGCGATACTGACGTGACGTCATAATATTAGATGGTTTAGCGTTTAGCCTTTATCACTCATTAATTTTAATAAGAGAAGGTGCGGTGAACTGTACTCCTTTAATTAAATCGATACTAACCTTACCGAAGGTTAATTACGCTTATATGAGTAGAAATTCTTTTGATAAGAATTTTTCTTATTGAAATATAGTCTGCTCTTGGCATTACCCGTAATTACCTACTTTTAAGTGATAAACATATTTTAAATAGACACGTAAAATGATAAATTACACTATCTTATTTGTCTTACAATCAAAAGAAAGAGACGAAAACCAAATAAAACCATTTCTTTACCAAAGCACAATTTTCCAACAATGTAGGTCATGACTTTTATTATTTTTTCAAGCCGGAAACGACCTTGGCATGTATTTATGAGCAACTCTCAATATACCGTATATTTATGTAATGCAATCCTTCATCTGAATTTCATACATTGTATACAATCAGCATCCTAGGAGGCATGAAAATGACACTGAAAAGAGAATTCTCAAATAGGATCGTTTTATTAATACGTGTATATTAGGGAAGTCTGTCGTAGGTACAGTCAGCAATAGAGATTAGTATGCAACTATGTATTTGTACAGGCAGGTAACTACAATTCCCTTTTATGCCAAGTTGTGTGAGTAGGTACATAATATATAAATATTATTGATAAGTTATTAAACTAAAGTAAATGCGTATACAATTATTTTTAAAGTAAATATTAATACTGCATCATATTGGGAAAAGATGTTTGTATCTTACTGTGCAAAACTCTGTTGTTGACTGTACAGAACAAGGCGAAATTATTAAAAATAATGACACTGGCTCTGGCTGACTACTTATATTGCTTTAGCTATCACCAACTAACCCAAACATCTTGTGACCATTTTCTGTTCACTTAAGAGCGTGTATTCGATTCGTGACGAAAACTTCATGGTTTCGCGTTTTGCCCAGAGCAATGTCGTAATGATGTAAGCAGATTATTTAAAGACAATTACAGTTTTTGAAAAGATTAAGTCTTGATTTAGGGAGCTACAGAGTAAAAGTATAATTTTTAATTATAGTTTTTTGAAGCGAAGACAATCCTTTCATATCGTTTTACGAAAATAGACGTCAGGGTTAACTTTCAGGACGAATACAACCATTACAATATGCCAAAATATTATGTTTTATGCGTTTTTCCAACAGAATATACAGTCTTAAAGTGTACTACGGAGCCAAAATTACGAAAATATTACCATTATGTATTAAAAAACAATGATGAAAAAGTAGAAAATCGGTTCACTTGGACAATTTGTTTTCACCAGTATTTGAATAAAAACATAACTGATATATTTATTTAATGAGAGGAAATGTTATGCTTAATATACAGAATATTTTTCAGTCCGTTAAACGAACTCATTTATTTTAGACAATTATTTTAAAAAGCACTGTAAAACATCGCGCGTTGTCGTTTGCCGATCAATTTCAATGATTCTAGCTTATTTCGTGCTTATTTTTTTTCTAATGCACACAAACAGATCATTGTATTGTACTAGTGTGTGTCAATGCTGCTACGTCGTTCTAGCAATCGTTTAGTTTTTGCGTTGCGCTAAATCGAATACGCGCCCTTAAAATGATAACACTTCACTTTTATACAAATCCCTTTTGCGTTTTTAATTATCCATACGTAATCATAGGTGTAGATACTGTAAAGGTTGCATGCAACTATTTCGTCTAAACACTCTGGATTTGTTATAGAAAATATTTTGAAGTTAAAAGCGTTAGGCTTATTTTTATTATATGAAGGCATTGCTTTGCCGGGCGCTGTCAGAGAGCGACGTGCTATTTATTCGATACAGAAGTTTATCTCGGTCTCCCTTCTTTAATTTAAAAGAACCTCCAACTCCTAGTACACCATAACATACGAGAACTCATCACGATCCGGTACCGTAAGATTTCAGCAACGTCTTATCTAAACTCTTACAATACGTCATCAAAATTATTAACAGACAATCTGACAGACCGACGGACATAGCGGGGCTGTAACGTTTCCGTACCCTAAAAATAGCTTTCTGCAAATACTGGGTAATTTTAAAAGGTATATTATTATTTTAGGGTTACATCCTCCTACAGACAGATAGACGGGCGGACAAAGGGGGACGGGCGGATATCGGTGTCCCCCCGATAGGATAGGTAGTACTTTATTGGCACAGTGCCACAATTTCCTACATTTTCAATTTTATAAACCTATTTTGTAAGTGAATTCAGTATTAACAGTATTGTCGACTCCATTTGAGTAGCCACAAAGAACATACAAAGGCTCACAGGTATCGATATTATAATATTTTATAAACAATGGTCTCGAATTGACACAGGTACCTTCAGTACAGACAGTCATCAAGAGGTACGTAATCAAGCGCCTTACCTTTTTTTTATTGGTTATTAATAAATAGTTACAAAAAATTTGCTACAAAATGTATGTTGCATAATAAGATCTACATTGTTGTTTCCTAATTGTACCATAATGCAATATTCCAACTCCTTAATTTAATTTAATTTTGTATTAGCCCATTATGTCCCACTGCTGACTAATTATATTATAACATTTAAATTATGTGAATGGATAATAACACCGATAGTAAAACAAAAAAATAACAAATTGAATAAAAATAATAGCAAAAAGACTACATTAAGGGCTCGTCCGGGATTTGAACCCGGGACCTCTCGCACCCGAAGCGAGAATCATACCCCTAGACCAACGAGCCGTTATCTTACAGTGCTAAAATAGTACTCTAAACAAACGTCATATATATAGCCGTGTTATCAATGATGTCATAATTGTTTTAAATTACATTAGTCATCTAGATTTTCGAGATGTCACGCTTATACTATTTTATTTCAAGAAACACATTATGTTATGACTGAACTGGGGTTCTCAAGTTACTAAGCATCGCACACACGTTGGCAGATAAATGAAAACATTTTCCAAGAGAAGAATGCTACTTGAATCTATTCTATGCTAATAGAGTCCAAAGAAAACACTGTTAGTGGCCGCTATTGCCGAATAGGTATTTTCACATAGTTAAATTGCCAATGTTCCCCACGTACCTCTCTCGCGAGGTGTAAAATAATTAGGTAGCCGAATTTTGCCAGATTTACCCATGGAATGTAATTACAGGAAATAACGGCCATAATTGTGAGCTGTTGTAGTTCTACTCGCTAGCCGTTATCGACTCATGCAAGAAAATGTGAAATACATAGTTATGCAGTGGTAGTGCCGAGGTGCCACTCCAGCTAAGCTACTGAATTAATTAGCAAATTCCAAAGAAACGAAAAATATTTATATTATTGCGATGAAAAGAACGAATGCAATGAAAGCGATGCAGCATCACCTGCTTCCGTATTTGTTTAGTGTTTTTTTTTTTATAATTAAAAGATCAAGCTTAAAACAGAACTTGAGCATGAGCCAGAACAGCTGTTGGTAAAGATAAGTAGAATAGTAACATCTATAGAAGTGTGAATGGTCGGTGATGAGAACGCGAGTGACACCCAGGACACTGCTATAGACAAGGCGCAGAGAAGTGAATGTGGTCGACGAGATAAGTGTAGAAGGTAATTCTGGCAAAATCACCTCGTGCGGGGGCTCCAGGTCGTCGTCCGGGGGCGGCGCGTCGCCGGGCCGCCACGCGCGCGCGCTCCTGCCCCACACAACACCACCAACATCAACACCAACACAGAGCTACACCAACTAGTTCACACATTACACACAAACTCAACCATCAACCGATTTGAACCATCAAAACTTTTACACGGACGCATTGGCGAATTGGAGAGGTCTAATTTAAATATTTACTTCTAAAGCATTTTTGCCCTTATTACGTTTGCGGTCATTGTTTGTTTTACATTTTTGAAATATATATATCTGTCCATATATTTTGGTGACGTAATAAAGATATATAATTATTATAGCTGCGTCTGTGGTCACTCAAGATTACTATAGAAAATATATCGTAATATAGCCTTGCTATCTACGTCTGTGACGGGCTTAACTCCTGTTCGAGTTTCTGTTTTATTTACAACCTTACAATAAATAATTTCTGTTGTTAAATTTTTAATAGTGAGCAGACTACAAAACTGTTTGTTCATAAATAATGTTTTCGAGTTTCACTTAACTCTTAATGTAGAAAATGTATCAATCATTCAATAGTTACACTTGTGCAGCTGTAACTAATTAATTATTCAAGTCTTTAATATTATTCAAGAAAAACAAATTTAAACCTCTCATTACTAGGTATAGGTTACCTATAATTTTCAATAACTTACAAACCGTTAAATATTTTTTATGGACTGCGACATTAAATTTGAATTGTTGAAACAATTTAACCAAATATATATTCTGTAAAAGTTTAAAGTCGCTTTTGCTTCTATTTTATTGGCAATAAATTTCAAGTTACCCTTACTTACGGATGCAGGACAATGGCACTAAACCGCCAGTGACAATAAATGGGAACGTTTATGCCGTCATAAAACAATCGATTCCTATACTGAATAAAAGTGGAAGTGTTTGGCTATCAGCCAATGAGATGCTCGGTTCGCGACAGTGAGCGCTGACAAGGGCTAGTGGAAAACTATGGGTTATTTTCGCTGCGAGATGAAAAAGAGCGGACGAAAGCGAACGCTCGATGAGGACTCAGCCTTTGCTTTCGCGCTTTAATGGTACTTTAGCATTTCAGCGCCTTTATAAGTGACCCCGTCGGCGATGAGGGATTTACGCCTCGCGTATTAGAGAGGTGCGGTCTGTAGCGCTTGCGTCTCTCTGTTGTGAGTGACAAATAATTTATATATTCTTCCGCTTTTCATGATAATCGCTATATATTATTTAATCCTAGTGTAAAGAGCTAAGTTAATGTAAGTGTGGTCAGTCATATAATGAGGTCACCTGTAAGCATGGTCATGCGGTGGCAGGCCCAGGCCGGAGTCCTCGGAGGGCGAGCGATGGTCGGCTACGAGAGGTGCCTCCGCCGGTCCCTCCTATAACAATAACCCGCAACCTGACCCGAAAGCCCCAACACTTTCAACCACTTCTCACGTAACTTTACTTACGTGAAAGAGTTACCTACTAATATTTAGTCGATTAAGGACTTTGAACTCTAAAGTATTGTATTGTCAACATCGCAACAAAAGTATCGCATGGCACTACTCCATAAAGTCCATTAACTGAGACAAACAGATTTTCGAAAGACATTGAAGTCGTTATGGTTGGTATAGTGTTCAGAAAAGTACGTTTAAATTCATGGGCCACATTTAGTTTGCCATTATGAGAGACTTAAACTTGTCAGGCCTGACCGTATGGGTGTTTCATTGATGTTTTATGATGCCTACGTGTTATTAGAATAATACATTTATGTACCATTTATAACAAGCTCAATCTACTAGAAAGCAATCAAACTATGACATCGATGGGACATGCAGAGACAAGGGCGTACTCGGCGATCCTTAATTCTTTGAAGTACTTAATTTGAAAGTTGTATTCTTTAGAATGATGTTAGAAGATGGGACTATTGTGGAGCAGCTGTGTACGTCCTTGTGTACAGTCAAGTGAATAAGTAAAGCGTGTGCACTTACCGGGTCGTGCAACTCATGCATCGTCGAGGAGGGTAGCATGTGTCGCTCGGGACCCCGCTACCAACAAATCGTAAGCATCAACTAAGTTTTGTGCAAATGATTTTGCACTAAAGTGTATACTTTCAAGTGTTCTATATTATGTGACGATCTATGTAACGTATTTTTCAATTTTGGAGAGATGTTGTTTAAAAAATTACTTTATTGATGTGGATGTACAGTCAACAGCAAAATCACATACTTTTAATAAATAAAGTGGTAATAAATTATATAAGTAAATTAGTGTTAGTAAATTAGTATTGAATTTCTGATTTTGATCAGCTACTTTTGCTGTTGACTGTGCTATTTTGTGCATGTTGTAGGTACCTGTACGTATGTGGGTAGGTACCTGCTATATAATTACTAAACAAATAGATTTTTTTTGGTTGAAGTAACTA
This sequence comes from Charanyca ferruginea, assembly GCA_947361185.1. Classification (NCBI taxonomy): domain Eukaryota; kingdom Metazoa; phylum Arthropoda; class Insecta; order Lepidoptera; family Noctuidae; genus Charanyca; species Charanyca ferruginea. The sequence goes on from OX376057.1 coordinate 15,988,284, forward strand.
GTCACAACTAGTTTTATTTAATTGATAAAACAAGCGAAAGGCATTGTAAATTTAGTAAAACTTATAGACAGAAAACGTCGTCATTAAAATTAAGTTAGTCGGAGTATTCTTGCAAAAAGGGCGGAATCCTAATTAGGTACCTACTGCAGGTGGAGCACAGATTACAACAGAGCAAGACGAAAGCCGCCTGCCTTATAAACTTGAAGAATACGCGTTTTACCTCTATTTTTTGCTGAAGAAGAGATTAATTTGTGAAACGTGGTGAATTTGTATTACCATGACTATTTTAGTCTACAATTTGCAAAGCTACATTTGCGGTGTCTGTGTGCAGTTGTGTTTTTCGAATGTTTTTTTTATTACTATTATATCAACAGTTATATTAATTTAATCCAGGCCACGAGAATGCTTGAAGAGTATAAAAATTCTACGCCTCGTCTCGGTTGAATCCAAACAGGAAACACCTAATCGAACCGTCGGTATAGTAGGTAATCGTGGAATGGATTAGAAGTAATTAATTTCGCTATCTGAATCATATATAAACTTTTACTAAGATTAATAGCTGTGTCATCTTTATTAGGTAAACGGTAATTACCTTAATGTGATGGTCGACAGGCTCCTCCCCTCTCCTGTACACGAGCTCGTCGAACCTCGCCCTATCCTCCGGCACCATGAACTCTCGTATCTCCGTCAGAAGAGTGTACTGCAAATGAAACACTCATTTACTATTTATATAAAGAAATAACACTGGAAAACTAGCACTGGACTGAAATTGTCGAGGTTACGAGCGAGAGAATGTAGGGTAAACAGGTATAAGGAAACAAAAAGATACGCTTTTATGTGGAAGATATTGTGCTATCCAGAGTAATTCAGACGGCGTCATGCATACATTTTATGTTTATGCTTAGAACCATAGCAATACATTGAAGAAATAAAAATAATATACCTATTACATAATAACTTTACAATACCCATTATACTAAACCGGATCATTAATTGAACGTAAACAGACCGCGTGCTCTGTGGCAGCTCCAGAAGATAAATTGTTGTTTGGTTATGTGACGAGCGTGTCTGCCTGTGTCTGCATAAGACATAAGTTATGCCGCGAATGATTGATGATTATGTATTGATCAAACCAATACACGCGCACTTCATGACACCCCACAAATTACCTAATACAATAATATAAAAAAATACCACGCGGCGAGACGATAATACGATGAAAAAGATGGCTCCGTGAGCGAAATTCGGAATGTGAATAATACAATACGAGACATCAAATTAAAGACGTTTCCTACGTGCCTACTCAGAATCGATTACCCTTAATATGAGTGTATAAGTATTAAGATCTATAATCAAGAAAATAAAAGCTGGATCTCTGATACAGTTTTGAAAATATAGTGTGGGACTGAGTAAGTACGTAGTTTATATACATAAATTTATACATATACTTAGTAGAAGAGAAAACGAAAATCATAACGTATGTTCTTTACATCGTATTTTATGAAGATGGGTATTACGAGTATGTAACTTTGAACTAAGTAATCATATTTATTCAGTATAGGCTTTCCTAGCTGAAGTTAGCAGGAAACCTGCACAATCGCGATAAAATTGAATATGATTTTATGAAAAATACATAATCTGAGTTTTGGCCACGGAAAATGAAAATGACTTGAAACAAAATTGGGATATGTGATCGATACAAAATGTACAACGATCTCATTTAGAATCAAATGAAAACAGAAGACAAAGTACCTACTCTGCTGAAGCTGTTCTGAATGTTTGCACAGAAATGGTTGTAATCCGAAACATTATCTCTATGTATACAACCGACAATTTTCCTTATTGCTTACAATAGTAAAGCCTGCAGTATACACACAAACACTTTCATTAGTAAATATGTATGTAGGTATAAGTCCAAAATCTCCCAAACTAGGGATCAAAGGCGCCAAGATAATAGGGTCAATAGAGCACAATCTGGAATTCGGCAAAAGTAGAAAAAAGTCTTTGAAAGTATCCGAAATCGGTTAACATACATTACACTTGTATGAGGTTCTTTAGATGTTATTATTTAGTGTGTTATTTTCTTTTCTTTGTAAATCTACGGGAAACTTTCACTACTTTTTTATATTATAAGCGTTGTCGAATTGATGATAAATGATAAATTTTTCTTTAAATGGCACTCAATAAATCTAGTTTTAGAGCTGGCCAATTACTAAATTATCTGTAAATATACCCTATTCCTATTGTTAAAAGCTGTCATGTGGCATATTTATTTGTGTGTTGACCTACTTGCCGCGGATGGCTGAGCCACCGTCTGTACTAGGGATTGGGATCGATTCTTGAAATGGCATAAGTTTGCACAAGACATTAGTTTACAATATGGTGCTCTAGAAAATCTGAAGTGTGTGCCTACATCAAGTTTAATTCTAATGTAGGTAGCCATATCTACTGTTAAGAACGAATATTAACCAATATGTACCCGACTACGGCGAAACAAAAAGGAGGGTAATTATGATTTTGACCGGTACGTATGTATGTATGTCCATCTGTTCCCTCATAACTTCTAAACTGCTTATCAAAATATGACAAATGAGATATCGTTGGAAGCGTCTTGACCATCTGCTGGTTATAGACTATCGGCCAAACCCAATAACTTATTCTATCTACAATTTTGGCATACGTAATAGAAAACCCTATCTGTCTGTGGTTAGAACGTCTCATTTATTTATTAGAGAGTAAGGAATCTTATCGGCACACGATACGACAAGTCTTGCCAAGGGGTATCGTGTTACCCAGTTACTGGGTTGTGGAGGACAGAGAGGCAGTTGCTGCATGTAAAACCCTGGTATTCAGCTGCATCCAGTTATACTGGCAGTCGACTCCAACATTATTGGGAAAAGGTTATAGCAAACTGATGATCCTGGTCTTAACAATTTAGATGAGAATATTTTATTGTGTTATAAATTTTATGTCAGGTATTAGTTTCTGAACTTAATGTTAACTCAATCATGTTAGGCATGTCGTAAGTTCATTCCTAGATATATGCGTTCAAACATGCGTTCTTTTCGTGAATCATCAATATTTTTTGTCTTGTTGCAATACTTTGTACTTGTAATAGCAGACTTGAGGCCCTGTACGCTTGTTTTTGTTCTTTTTAATTTTTAAGGTACTTACCGCAATATTATTGTTGCTCATATTGTTAGTCTAGTAAGTCTAAATTTGTGTTTACATCGGAAGAGCGAGGCTTTCCCAACACAAGTATCATTTGATTACTTTCTGGGAAGCCCCGGCAACTTACTTGTAAATATTTACTGAAATCAATTCTGAGGCGCAGTGAATTTCTTTAGCAATAATAAGTTCAAATTATATGCTCAATGGTGCCGATTCCCTTGTTCACAAACTAATTTAAAATTAGGCATTTGGCATCTCTTACTACCAGGCAGCTGAAGAACAGGACGGCGACAGAGAAGGACTAAGTTAGAGATGTCAAATTAGTTTTTCCCTTGAACTTCGCAGTGTTTTTAATCAATTCGTTCTGAAATGACAACTATAATTGTATGAACATTTTAGATCAACTTAAATTGACAGCTCGTATTATTATCTTTTTCTTGTTTTATTGGAGAGAAAGAGATATAAATAGCTTAAAATTAATTTCGTTCGTGCACAACAGAATTGGCACCAATATCTAATTTATAATCCTATAAACTATAATTTCCTAGCAAACTTATTAAACTTAAGAGTAGATTTAAAATTACTCCGCAATTAAAAACCATTAAAGACCGCACGTCAAAACTGCTACGAATTCATTCATAGACCTATTCGTATAATGGGTATTAGTTTTTGTCATCTTATGTTAATACAGATGATATATAAAGAATGAAGTTCAACTAATATAAACTAGGATAAGTCAAGAAGGAACATACTTAATTAGCAAAGGAATAAAAACTCTCTCTCAGGCTCTCTCGCTTAGAAAACAACGTTGTTTTATGAGCTTTATTATTAACGGATAAAAGTCTGTCATGTAGTAGTGATCGTGACGAGCTGGGCACAATTTGGTTTATTATCTATACATGAGTGTTGCCATATATGGCAAACCTCGTGTCGGGACGCAAAAAGAAAAATATACAGGGTGTTTGGCAGACCGATGCAAAGCCGTAAGTAATGTGCGGCTAGTATAGACTATTTATAACCATTTGAACCAAACTTGTCTTGGACGAAGTGTAATAAAAAAAAAATCTAGAAACAGGAAATAAATTTCACTAATCGGGGTTTTAAAAAAATCTGAAATTATTTTAGGTGGTCTCTCTTCAGCGTTAAAATAGAGTAGAATTTGGGGCGCGTGTTTAAATTGCCGTGATCGCTGGAATAAACGGGACGTAATAGTGCTTTGTCGGGCAGAGGCCTCATTGACAATGCTATTCGTCCCGATATATCGGGACGCATGGCAACCCTAGCATGTGGCGTTCATAAGGTTAACTAGGAAACGAACCTTCTGCGGCGTGTCGAGTAGGTCCCTGACGACAGTGAGGAAGGAGTCGGGCGTGAGTCTCCTGGCGGCGTACTCCTCCATGTAGTAGGCGATGGCGGGCAGGTCGCACTGCGGCAGCAGCGAGCGCGCCTTCTGCTCCACAGCCGTCGACGCCGCGCCACGACGCTTACCCCAGCCGCTTATTCTATTACATAAATGAATTTATCATTACATTAATAATAATAATAATAATAAGCCCCCTGAAACCTAACCTCACGTCCCGCTCGAACACAAGATCACGTGGGGGGCGGGGAACGCAAATATAATATTACTGGGCGGCTAACGTGGCAATAGTAACCCATAGACGAAATGGAGACTAGAGCAAAGAGAAAATTACGTATAGGATCGCTGCCCGGGGGCGATCGCCGGGGCGCGCCTGCAGCCGATGCTGGACGCTCCAGCATACGAACCATCGGTGGTAGTGAGTTGAGTCAGCGGGCTCCTACCGGGTCACCCGAACAAAGTTACAGCAGACCATCTTCTTCTACATCTCTATTTCCTTCTCTCCCCTCTTCTCCTCTTTCATGTTTGAACTATCATACAGACCATTCTTATATTTCTTCACCTATTTCTATAAACTCTGCAACCGTGGCTGTTGTTCAGGAGGCAGTCGTCAACAATCCTGAACCCACCACTGGCCAAGTTCGCGCGCGATTGAGATGGACAAGAGAGATGAATGAGTTCATTTGGCGCACCTTCAAGTCACAGATTTAGATACCAAAATCCGCGGTTATTTAGATCCTTTATATGCTGAATTCACACAAAAAATTCCCGAGATTCAAGTTTCAAAACAACGATTAGGCGATCAGAAACGAGCAATTTTACGAAATAAGTTGCTCCCTGACGCCATACTAGAGTCCATAAAAAATGAGGTCCGAATCCATCTTCAAAATATCGGTCAAACACAAAACACAATAGCACGTACACAACCTTTAGTATCTGATTCACAACAACCCATAAACACAACTAGTCGTTTAAGATGGACTGACGATATCAATGAGGCAATCATTAGAGAATATTTTAAAATAACCCACTTAGAACCCAATAGAACTGCATACAGAAAACAACTGCACACAGTCATAACTCAACAATTTCCGAGTATCACGCATGTATCTGAACAACGTATCGCCGACCAGCGTAGAGTTATAATAAATAATAGGCTTATCTCAGACGACAAGTTAGAAGAAATTAAACGTGAAATTAGGGACATCCTCAATATACAGCCTACATAATACACCCAACATGATGACATAGTAGAAAATGCAATAATAACGCACCCCAATAGCTTACACTCTAGTAATGAATTAAATCAAACAGACCTTCAAGAAACAATTGACAATACATACTCACAAGCAGATACATTACACGAAGAAACCGTAAGCGCTTTGTTCGTAGACGAATCCCTAGACACCAAAATAGAAAAGACCTTTGAAGAAACCTACAGTATTAATATTTATTAACAAACCCTACAACTAGGCCATTTATACCCAAACAAAAAACATCGAAGAAGTTTGCTCACATAATCACTTTCTTAAATCACACAGTTATACCTAAGTATACATCAAATGATGACGACTTTCAGAAAACCCACACACTTGTCTATTGTGCTGCTTACACAGCAGCAATCTGCAATGGATCCAAAATCAAAGAGCAATCTACGCAAATATCTACACAAACATCTACACAAACATTTATACAACAGCGCAACATAGTTATAGACCGAAGACCAAAGTGGCTAAAACAGCTAGATATAAAAATACAGGTAATACGCAGAGACATAGCAAGAATGACACAATACATCAACGGAAATAGGCACTCGAGACTGATTACACATATTGAAAGAATAAAAAACAAATACAAAACACATTCTAGTTATGAAGAACCTAACACAACAAATGAACAATTCATGGATAGTCTTAAACAGAAGCTCTTCGCTGTAACAAGTCGGCGCCGCAGATATTTCAATTGCACTAAACGAAAGGATCAGAACACACAATTTATAAACAACGAAAGACAATTTTACAGAACTTTAACCACAGACACAGCAAATACACAAAATATACAACAGACAGACAGACCCAATCCCTCCCCTGAACAGCTACACACATACTGGTCAAATATTTGGTCGAATACATCAGAACACAATCATCATACAATCAATCATCATCATACTGCGACATGGATACAGGACGATAAACGCAATTTAGAAAACGTCACTGATATGTCATTTGCTAATATTCCATTAGAGGTTTTCGTTAACGTCGTCAATAAAGCTCATAATTGGAAAGCTCCTGGTACATACCACAATCACAACTATTACTATAAGAAATTAACTTGCCTACACCCCTCCATCTACAATCACATCAATGATTTCATTAAATATGCACATAATATCCCAGAATTTATTACACAAGGCCTAACCTATATGCTTCCTAAAGACACCGATTAAATGAACCCAGCCAAATACAGACCCATAACTTGCCTACAAACTATTTACAAATTAACAACCGGTTGCATTGCGGAAATTATATATAAACACACCGTCCAGAACAACATCTTAGCTGAGGAACAAAAAGGGTGCCGTAAATATAGTCAGGGGTGTAAAGAGCAATTAACCATAGATGCCATAGCCATGAAACATAATACTAACTTTAAAAATGATATTTGCACCATGTACATAGATTATCAAAAAGCTTTTGATTCTGTCACACATAGTTGGCTACTGTACATACTAGAGCATTACAAAATTCATCCCGCAATAATTAATTTTTTGACAGAGTCCATGAAACATTGGAATACCAAACTTAAAGTAGGAAAATCAATAGAAACAGGTCCCATACCCATAAAGCGTGGAATTTACCAAGGCGACGCTCTATAAGCCCTCTCTGGTTTTGCCTCGCTTTAAATCCTTTATCTAATCTTCTAAATTCTTCTGACAGTGGTCTTACAATCAAAAATAATGAAACATCGGATAATTTTAAACTCACCCATTTAATGTTCATGGACGATATTAAACTCTATTGCAATAGTATATCAGGACTCCACTCACTCGCAGATCTTACTCAAACCTTTTCTGATGATATAAACATGTCTTTTGGTATTGAAAAGTGCAAAACATTCACTCTACGAAAAGGAAATCATGTTGATAGTAACCCATACGTATTAGAATCTGGCCAAGCAATATATCCCCTATCACAAAATGACACCTACAAATACTTAGGTTTTGAACAATGACACCAAATTGATCAAAAACACACGTAAAATAAAATAATCTCCAAATATAAACACAGACTAAACATGCTAATAAAATCACAACTGACGTCGCGTAATTTAATAAAATCCATAAATTCATTTGCTATACCCATACTCACCTATACTTTCGGAATTATAAACTGGTCCAAAACTGATCTAACTAAACTGCAACGCTGTATAAATACTACCCTAACTAAAAACCGAAAACATCATCCACGATCTTGTGTCCAGAGGCTCACGCTACCGCGAGACGAAGGTGGACGCGGTCTTATAGTAAATCTGCACAACAAGCAAATTACCAGCTTGAGAAAGTTTTTTATTGAGAAAGCCCTTCAGTCACCACTTCACAAAGTAATTACACAAGTAGACAAAAAACTCACCCCACTTAATTTACACAGTACTGAACCACAGACCAACGAACGTATCACCAGTAAAATAGAAAAGATTGCAGCATGGGAACGTAAATCACTTCACGGAAGACATCGCCTCGACTTGCAGCAACCTCATGTCGATATAAAAGCATCGAACGCGTGGCTGCGGCGAGGCGAACTCTTCCCTGAGACCGAGGGATTTATGGTTGCCATCCAGGATCAGGTCATTGACACAGCCAACTACCAAAAATTCATAATTCGCAGACCCAACTACAATGACTCCTGCAGACGATGCCATGGTGCATCCGAGACCATCCAACACATCACAGGTGCATGTAGAGCCATAGCCCAAACCGATTATAAACATCGCCATGATCAAGTTGCTGCAATAGTTCATCAATCGTTAGCAATTCAAGCAAAACTAATTACAGACAAAGTGCCCTACTATAAATACAAACCGCAAGCAGTGTTAGAGAACAATAATTTCAAATTGTACTGGGATAGGACAATAATTACAGATAAAACAATTTACAATAATAGACCAGACATTACTATGTTAGATAAACAAAAGAAATTAGTGTACATAATAGACATAGCAATTTGCAACACCCATAACCTTACTAGCACACATACGGAAAAAATTGCAAAATACACAGATTTGTCAATAGAACTTAAAACGCAGTGGAATGTTACACACACCAAAACTATCCCCATCATACTATCCAGCACAGGAGTCATCCCAAAAACCCTACACAATAGCCTTAACTCATTGAATATTAGTCCATCTACTTACCTTCTGCTACAAAAATCAGTTATTTTGAATACATGCAGGTTAACCCGCAAATTTTTAAATACCTAATTTAGTACACAATGCACTTGGCTGCGGCCCGTGCCAATTTCGACCCACACATAGATGTGAGATATTTTAAATATACCGAGAAATAATAATAATAATAATGACGTAGCTCAAAAGGCTGCCCAGCAATGGGACTGGGCTGAGATATCTGCCGAATGCCAACGACCTATGGGCCAGTAAGTTCCAAAATTAGGGCACCAATTTTGGAATTTACGCGCTTTTTGGAAATGACGAGACGGGGCCGCGGTAGACCACGAAAGAGATGGCGGGACGACTTGGATGGCTTCTTTGAGAATTGGCAAATGGAATTGGGAGGCCTTTGCCCTGCAGTGGGACGAGTAAAGGCTAGCTTGTAATTAGCAAAAGTTTGTTGAAAATATTGTTATTTAAATAATTATGTTATTAGTCTGTAAGCTTTCTTCAAAATAAATAAAATACAATAATAAATAAATATAATAATAATAATTACACTTATTTATTTATTTTACTTTAACATAAAACGGACATTAGCAAATTACATTAGTTAAAGACTTATATAGGTATATACTTAGCAACATTCATTCGCTCATCTCACAATAATCCAAACATACTGACAAGATCGCCTTCCATTCGTCCGCGAACACGTCACAGCCAGGCTGGGCGTCCAAGAGAGCATTAAGAGGATTATGAGATGCCAATACGTGGCGCGATTAGGTATTTTCAAAAATGCTATCTGTTTCTTATCGCTCGCTCTGCCTCCCTCCGGGTGAACAATACAAAGACAATATGGCCCTGCCCCCAGATCCGTATCAGGCGATAGAGAGAGTTTCAAATCTAGGACGCCACTACCTACATTCTCTTTTTGAAATATGGTTTTGGGCGATAACGTTTTCCCCCCCTAAACCTTCACGAAATGAGACAAATTTTGGTCTCATTTCACGTTTTGCTTTTTAAAAAATTCAGTATAGTTTAAATAAATTTAAAAATAAATACACGCGAGGAAGTTTTTAAGTCAAAAATGTAGATGTTTAGATGATAATTACTTATATCGTACGCAATATTTCTTTAGGACGTACGTAAACGTACAGACCTAGTAAGGTACAGGCGCCGATGAAGGCCCGCTTAATTTCAAAACCTCGTAAAATCTTGCAGATAAGTAAAGTAAAGAAAAAAGATAATGGAAGTTGTAATATATTTATTTGAGAAACAAGATATCTAAAAAAGTAGTACAGTTTTTGGCATTTTAACACAAATGTAAACACTTTTTAGAAACTTGTTATTGGACTATCTTGGGAAGCTGGTCGCTGAAGATGGCCCGAAAAATATTAATGAAAGTATATGCATTATAAACTCTTAAACACTTTTAACATAAAAAATCGAAATAAAAACACATACTTCCCATAACATTATTCATAAAAGGTAAAAAAATCAACCAAAAATTTAAATGTGGGCTATCTTAAATCTATCAAAATGAAAATCAACTATAAAATAAAAACAAACCACTAAATAAAATAAAATTTAACTTCGAGATCTAGGTATATTGAAAGTGACTTACCAAAAATAAAAATAAATCAGATTTTTTTTCTAAAATTTATTTTTTTGTTGTCATTCATTAAGGGAATTATACTATGGGCCATGATAGGAAATTACACCCGGGTTGAGTATAATCTCGTAAAAATACAAAAAAAGGAAATAAAATAATAACACTCACCTGTAATTCGCTTATAAATAGATTCAATATGAATTTTCACATTTTAGAGCAAAGAGATTTGTTTTAAATTCGTTAATTTTCAAAAGGATTTAGATAATGCAGATAATAAAAAGTGTATCGTCTTGACATGAACAAGCAAACTGCCATCAGTCTCCAAAATGGCGACGCGCCGGTAATGAAACACACTTGCACTATTTTCTATAGTACCAATAGCATACACCCACGAAATTTCAAATGTTTCGAATAATCATAACTGTATTTTTTTAAATGTGGGCTATCCTAGGAGCCGGGCCATCTTCGGCGACACTACCTTATTTCATTATATCTACAACATTTCAAAAAAATATGGAAATTGCAATAAGTTTACGGGGGATAAAATGTTATCGCTTTTTGTATGAAAATTTACAGCCTCACTATCCTCTTAAGTGAAGAAAGAACACGTGGGATGGGCGACTGGACACGGGGACTGTGCGCCTAACAGGGCCAGCAAGCAATGTATGCGTCCTATTACGGTGGTATTTCACAGGGGCAAACAATTGGACAAGTTCGCCATGCTATTCCCTTATCATGCCATACATGATAAAAGCCCCGTCTAGCGGTGTCATGCGGACTCGTATAACGCGCAGCCCACTCAGGTAGCAGATGAAACTTGGTACTTAAAGAAAAATATCGCGGAAAATATTTTCAAGGACCACAACAATCGAAAAAAAAATGTGCACTGAGAAGTAGGTAAGACTAGACGTTGACCTTATGAAACATGAACAAAAAGTAACTTGTATAATCTGATAGTGTAACAGGACCTAAGACCAAAGTAGCCTGGCACTAAAACGCTATGAAACCTACTTTACAAATTCTGCATAACAACGTCGAGATACCACACAAATACAACAAAATGACCCATTTTGCTACTTGCATATTCAAATGGTAATGTAACTACTTTACTCGCGTTGTGATTCTGAACAAGGATTCTGAGTAGAGTCTAAGGACATAAATCATAACGAGCGAGAAATTCTGGTTCAATAAAGTTATAATAGACTAAGTCGTACATACCTATTTGTACTTCCCATGTTGTCTGGATACAATAAGTAAGTACTACAATTCTTTATGGTACATATTTGTTTAGATAGGCCCGAAACTGACCCTTGTCTTTTCAAAGCCAAAGTCAAAGTCAAATCATTTATTTCGATTAGACCATTAAAGGCACTTTTGAACGTCATATTGTAAAATTTGAATCTAGTTGCCCCTTCCAAATGGTAGTTTCGTATGGAGAAGAATGGGCAAGAAATTCCATACATCCCTACTCTTTTAAAAAATTATGTTTAAAATTTGCATTTACAAGAATTATAATATATTACGTAAATACGATATACCTACCTTGTATAAAAATCATATAATATGGTATGTACAAAGTATTACAAGTTAAGTAATGACAGCTAAATTATGTACAGACACATAGTGTTCACATATTTAAAATTAATAATACAGTAGACTACCACTGCTTCTATTCTATTCCAACAAACAATGAATAATGTGTGAGCCAGAGTAATCTATTAAGGACACTAAAGAATAATTGTATTAAAATATATAAAGTATTGTTTTTATTAGCAATCAGTTTGATTTTGTCTAGACTGTAGATTGTCCTATGGAGCCGGACCAGCATGTTCCCAAGCATTCTTATCTTGGATATAATCCTCTAACTTATAATATGCTTGTTTACAAAGTCTACCTTTAACGTTAAAATTTTGTTTCATTTAGTTTTTATATATCACAAGGTATTTTGTTATAACATTTAACAGAGTACCCCATAAAAGATGTGTGTACTTTAGATAATTTAAAAATGGTTGAGCTATTTTATCTTTATATCTAGGATGGAAATGATGTCGATCACTTAATTTATTAAAAAGATGTATATTTTTTCTTACATACATAATATTTTCATAAATGAATTCCCTGCTAATTCATTTATGAAAATATTATGTATGTCAATGAAAATGAAAATATCACTCTCATTATTAATCGTTTTAAACAGTTCTCTAAAAGATCCGCAGAGACGTAGATTATAAATGGCTCTGCTCTCTTTTGTAAAATAAAAATGAATTCAATGTCAGCAGCCCGACCCCACAGTAAAATTCCATACGGCATAATGCTGTGAAAGTAGCTAAAATAGACCAAACGAGCGGTTTCGACGTCTGTTAACTGTCTTATCTTTCTAACAGCGTAAGCGGCTGAGCCTAACCGCCCCGCAAGAGATGTTATAGGTACCTATGTGGTCCCCATTGTAACTTCTTGTCTAGCGTGATTCCCAGGAAAACCGTATGATTAATAAATTCCAGTTTTCTCCTCTCTCGTTCTTGGTATTTAAATCCCCTACGACAAAGTTTGTCAAAAATAGTTTTGTTAATGTAAAGTACAATGTAGATGAGACGAGTAGATGTGTTTTTAATTTAGTAGAACTTATGGCAATTAAAAACACATCCGGAATTACCAGAAATCTCAGTCAAACTGACTGTCGAAAACCTAATAAGGAAGTCGGATTCACCATTCGATTAATCTAATGTATAAGCCTTAGGCTAACAATGGCTGACGACGTGTTCTCCTTTCGTGGTCGTGCCAAAAATAATTTAGGTAGGTATAATGGTTAACAAGAAAGCAGCAGATTCAATCTATTAGATTTGTTTTTACCGTATATTTTACGAGTTACAAGTCATGTACCTAATTCCATTTAGTATCGTGAAGAAACTACATTGTTTCCTAAACAAGTTACTTAAATGAAAATTATTTCATGCGAATGGAATGACTTTTTTTTCTACTCGAGCTACAAACATTGACATTAGGGAAAATTATGGAGTTACTCGTATCCATAGCCATCAAGAGAAAATGTAGGTGCCTACCTACTGTACGAAGTCATTCGTCTTTGTATCATCTCGGTCTGCCAACTGCTGAGGGCTCTCTCATGCATTTTCGAAAAAAATTACAAACTTAAAATAGGAGACCATTCGTGATGCTTGAGATGATGTGATCAATGTTGAATACTATAGATACCTGGGTGTCGCATCTCGTTCTCCATAAGCCGTACAAGCGTGAGGAACCTTCCCAACATCCTTCACAACCAATGACATTCGTTTGTGGTACTTGAGCTGTGCGACCGCCTCGTCGTGCGTCACGTCGATAAACGACTGGTTGTTCACCTCCATGATTTGGTCGCCGACCTAACACACAAATGAAACAATCTGGTGAGGATAATCGAACAATACGGCCTAGTTAGCGGTGACTTAGCTCGTCATTTATGTAGTATATAATATAATATTTATAAACTCATTAATGTATTCACATGTACCTAATACGTAGTTTCAATCTCCTCCTTTCATCTATATAATTCATCGACACCATTCATAGTGTTAAAACAGGTTGGTGGTGGTAGGTACGATCGAGCAATCATTTTCAAATGCGGTTTGTTTAATTAAAATTCTTGGCAAGTCGTGAAATTTGTGGTACAAGTCTCAAATGTAAGTTACAATTCTCGGATGTAGCTAGGTAGCGTGCCGAAAGCGTTGCAAGGGCGAGACTCAAGCTCAAAACTCTCAAAAGCTATAAATTTGCCAACACACCTCGCAACACTACCCGCAACACAAAAATATAATAATATTTGTTCAATACGGTAAACTGTAAAATAAAAGTAAGTAGAATAAGTTGTGTATAATATCAAAACAAGTACTTTATTTAATAGCAGCGTGTCGTTTCCATAGCACTGCAAGTTTAATGGGAAACAAACCAGTTATTCCGGGTAAACTACTGTGACTATGAAACGCCCTCGGCTGGCACAAACTTCGATGCAATTCTGTCTCGACGGCCTCTTGCCTGCCGCCTCCGCAAGTTTCCCAGCGTTAGTAGGTGTCGCGTTAATTTACAACGAATCGGAAACTAAGCGCACAGTAAACTTACTCCGCATTCCTTTTACATAGTGCGCCAATTATTATAAGAACCTAAATGGATTTTATTGAATAGAACTATGTTCTTTTATATTTAATTAATCTGCTAGTAAAAAAACACTTGCCCGAACTTTTGGTAAAACACATAGATAGATTAAAAATTCCATATCATTTTGACTGTATCCCAGCCCATGTAAATAATAACTTATATGGGGTTATTGATTTAATTAATCAGTAACACGCAATACGAAACCTATCATGTCTAAATTTAGTGCTGCCATTTAAAGCACCTGACAACATTCTTTTATTTAATGTTATATCCCACTCCCGTGTATTTTTTCAATGAGTGAGAGAAAACAATGCCAAAGGAAAAGAAAAACTAATATTGTTCTAAGCGGTAACTTATCAAGTAAGTTGAACAAACATGAATGTATAATTACCATTAGTCCTGCTCTATCTGCAACAGAATCCTTGTCGACCCCTGTGATATAGATGCCGAGGTTGTACTCGAGCCCTCCTCTTATCATTAGTCCTAACGACTGTCCCGGCTCTATACAAAGATCAACCTGCACACAAATTTATACAATTAGCTATTTATTACGGTACATTAGCGCTTCACAACATTAAATGAAAATGCGTTGTACATGTACGAAAATTTATGACATTCCGGAAAGACATTACGAAAATTGCTATTAGGGAAAGCTTGACGCGGTACGTGATTATATTACCTAAATGCCCATAAACACGTAATCTGTGCTCACAACGGCTTAAGAATGGGTTCATTCATTCACCAAAATGTATTTTATCGGGTTCATCGCGCGACTGATGTCACAGAGATCGATGCACGCGTTGCGGCCCGTCATTACAACCACTAACGACAGAATCCTGTGGTTCGTTAATGCGATTAGCATACCACAAAGCTCTCCGACCTCTAACCCCAATATGCAATGGCATAAAATATTTACGACTAACGAGTACGGAATTGACCATAAAAATTTATGATGTCATAAATTAATTTACGTGTTTATAAGTAACAGCTGTCGTCATCATTGGTAAATACTTTCGGCATAAATTAAGTCGTCGGCGTAGACCGTAGTTTGGCATGTTGTGACGATTGGGGTATTATAATTATAGTAAAGTACCTACATGGTGTTTATCGAAAACAAGTGTGGGAGGAAGGTGGAAGGATTGGAAGACATTCAACAAAGGTAGTGCTCACCCTCCGCACTGAGCGGTCTTTGCTGTTGGACCTGGAGGAGCGCTGCGGTGGCGGCGAGGCGGGCCGGCCGTAGCGGTCCATCCACGAGCACGACGCGCGGCCCACCAGCGCGCCCGCAGTCCGCACCGTCATCGTCAGCTGACGACACGACTTCAACATCTAACATGGATAGTTCATAGCTTTATTAAAAATACTAAAGATTGCGTAAGAAACCTAAAAGTACTAGGTAAACATTATGTGTAGCTAGTATAATAATGCTTTTAGGATGCTGTTGGTACTGCCGTGGCGCTGCAGTGCGTCGGGTATGTTTGCGGAGTCGCATACTGACGGCTTTCAAGCAATTATGCGCAAAAAATCGGCTTCCCTACTGCAGCGTTTGCGTAGCAGTGACAACAGCATCCTTAAAGTGATTGCTGCACGAGTCGACTGCCCTTACCAGAATCACTGGATAAGGGTAGCTTTAGGATTAGTGTAAGTTAGTTTTATTCTACTAACATAGCTTTAAGTAAATACTGTAACTAACCCATTATGAGCATATGGCTTGAAATAAAGATTTATTATTATTATTATTATTATAACTTTTAGGTTTCTTACACGGTTTTAAATGATGAGAGACAGTAGCCTAAATAAAATTCAATATCAAAACATATTGGCTTTTCCTTCGTGCACAAGAGAATTTTTATTTTCTACTGCATAAAAGTTTATGTTTCACATAAATGTATAATATGCTATCCAATACTCGTAAAAATAACTTAATGTGGCATAAATCGTAACAGCGCACACATTAGTAACATAATTTCGTAGTCGGGTTCTAAAATTGAGGCCGGAAGTATTTGTTTTAAAGCTAATTAATTTACCTGCGCTGACATTACCATGGATATTAAAAGCTCCATTATAAACTCAGTGAAATATAATGCGGAATTACATTAATATATGCATATATCCTAATGTGCGATATGAAATTAGAGACACGGCGAATCACTTATGGCTTGGGTTTGCTTTGAAAAAGTGAGAGATGGGTGGGACCGTGAGACGCTAGGCTGAGTAAAAAGGACGAAACTTAATCAAAGGTGTCTCAAAAGAAAGGACGGAGACAGGGCTGTAAAAAGAAGGGAATCAAAATATCGAGAGTTCGTAGGCCGAGTTCCAGGGATCCTACGGTGCCTGCAGTACCTACGACTTGGCTCTACATTTTCCTGCAGTAGTCAAGTAGTCAACAAACGTAACGAAGCAAACAAAGTTTGAATGACCATGTCCAAATCTTTTACGACAAAAGTTTTTCGTAAATTAAGGACACTAAAACCTAGAGCAATTTGGCACCATCTCTTCTGCATACATTTTAAAGTTACAAAGTAGGTAAATAGGAATTTATTTTATAAAAGGAACTATACACGACTATCTACGCGTCTATTTGTATTTGTGCGCGATAAAAGCACGTCAGCTCATGGTCAGGGAGGACGGTCGGGTCGGGACACGCCGGCGACACGCGGCCAGCCGGCGCGGCGCTACTGCCCAGGCCCACTCCCTATCCGACATTTATAGCTATAACTACTAAACGCTTTTACGTAATAACAATGTAACAAATTAGATATATGTGTGAGAAGCATGTTTTTTCAGATTAAGTAAGCCATTTCAGTTGATTAAATAAAAGCTCATTCGAGCAAAGTTTCTGTTTCAGGTTAAAATGTATGCAGGTGTATTACACAAACGGAAAAGTTTTTAAAGATAAAAGTTAATAATATAACACAATGTCTTTGTAGCGGAACAACTAAAGTCGCGTTTTACAAAAAGGTCTCAGTAAATGTCAGGAAACGACATCGTAAATCAAGCGATATCGTCAAGTGCGGAAGGAAAAGTCCAACAACGTCTGCAAAAATAGTGCCGCTTACCTGTCCCGCACACTATGTAGGTAAGTACTACCTAACCGCTATAAGTATAGGCCGAAAATATTTGTTACCTACGTAGTTTCTTTTTATACTCCGAACTATTTGTAGGTAATGTTTCCAACATGTATCCAATGCATTGAAAAATAATATAAATAACTAAACTTTCGTTCAAGGCTTCTGATGCTAACACATACTTACGTAAACAATAACTTAGGTATAGAAGATTGGCACTTATTTCCTAAATGAGGGACATATAAAGTTGGGAACAACTGACATATAACTGCCATAGCTAATACCATTCCAACTGTAATACTGACTTGTGATACCTTCCGAGAAAACAAAAGAAAAACAAACTTTCCCGGAAAGAAAATAGATTTTGATGGTAACTTGGGAACTTTCACCTAGCTTCTTTTAGAAACAGTTGAATACCTTGACAAAGACAGTATTGTTTACTTATCGAGCATAATATTGATATACATACGCAGGCAATTTGAATCTAAATGTGGAAGTGATTCCCAGAATTATCGCTTACAACACCTGAGACACTTAATACAATTTTATCCATATTGGCCCACTTGTAAAATAGTTTCAGCAAACTGTATAACAGTAAATAAAAAGGTACTCAAATGTCAATACGACTAAGGAACAAAATACTTAAGTGAATCGCAGTAACTAAAGCTTTGTTAAGAGCCTTAAATGTTACTAAACAACTAAATGCGCAAAGAGTGCCAAGTTTCGTTAACCTTCCAATAAAAAGAAAATAAAATATATAAAACGGAAAAGCACAGTCTGATTGTTAATTCTGTTAGCTTTAACGCTTTTCAGTCACGATATACTGAATGCAAAATTAACGAGCAAATATGACGAATTTCCTCTTCTAAAGCTAAATGGCATTATATCGATTGAGATTTGATAACATTTACGAAAACAGAAAAGTGTCTAGATAAGTTTAGGTTTTCAGACATACGTAAGTAACACTGGAAAACCCAACAATTGACAACATTTCAAAACTGACACGACCTTAAAACAAAAATACCATTTCTTTATTTTCGTATCCCGAGTCTAAATATATATTTTTTATATTTTTTTATTTCTTCATTACTGAGAAAAATAAGTAAAACCAAAAAGCATGTGATGACGTCACATATACGGTGGAATGAGGTAGTTTACCTTTGCATAAGCATTTCAATAGTTTATATGAAAATTTTAACGTCAAATAAGACACACGTCAATGTCACATATATGAAGTCTAATAATAATGATGATAGTTTTTTGACGGGTCACAGTAAACCAAAGGATGAAACGCTATTCTACCGTAAGTATGACGTCATTTGGCGCTTACGTCATTTTAGAATACACTTAATTTCAAAGTTAAAATTATGAATGAAAAGTACATTATTTTGAAAAACGGAAAAATACGGGTGCCCTAGATTTGTATTTACTTTTATATAACGTAATAATACAAGTAGGTCAAAAATATGAAATGTTGACAATTTCTATAATATATGTAGGTATACTCTGTACTGAAATAATTAAAGTAAGTATTGGTATTTTGGTCAAACGATAAACCCAAAGAAATATGATTTCCCATACTCGAAGCAGCCGGCAGTAAATAAAATATCTATATATATTTTTTTTATAAAGTTAGGATAGAATTATTTGTTGCGTAGGTGCCTGCCTGCGGTCGACATTACGGAAATAGAAAACGTCTCCCTATCGTGTCGGCCTGTCATTTCCAAACCCACAGTTAATGCCGTTTGCATGTCGAATATTCAGGTTAAATTAAAATATAATATGTAGGTAGATAGGGATGTAAGGTACCTACTTGAATAAAACAAATTATTGCAATATGGTGCCAATTCTTTTGTGCAAGAACGATATTCATTTTAAGCTATTTATATCTCTTTTTCTCTCCAATAAAACAAGAAAGAGACATAGGTATATTAATAATAGCTGTCCTTTTAAGTTGATCTAAATTGTTCATACAATTATAGTTGTCATTTCAGAATAATTATATTGATTAAAAACACTGCGAAATTCAAGGGAAAAACTAATTTGACATCTCTAACTTAGTCCTTGTCTGTCGCCGTCCTTTTCTTCAGCTGCCTGGTAGTAAGAGATGCCAAATACCTAATTTTAGTTTAGTTTGTGAACAAGGGAATCGGCACCATATTTTTAAAATTTTAAATTCTACATTACTGTTACATACGTTTGCGTTAAAATATTGGAATTGGTTGTGTTTATTGTTAATTTACGTAAAAAAAATATTTTACCAAGCTTTTATTTAGCTTTAAATTAACTTGTAAGTAGGTTACTTTCATTTGGACGAATGGACGGATGGACGACACGGTTGGCGCAGCGGCTGAGCGATTGACTGCTGCAGTTGCGCAGTGTATTGCGGTTTCGATTCCCCCCAGGCTAAATATTTGTGTGATGAACACTTGTGTTTGCATTGTGTCTGGGTGTTGTTTATTATTATTATTATTTCATTTGATTGCAGCTCTGACGATTTCTGTCCAGCACGAGCGCGTTAAGCAAACGTAACGCAAAATATTCGATCGATTCTTAAATAGCAACAGCATCCTCAAAATAATAGGGGAGGATGTTAGGTCTCCAATTTTAAAAAAGACGGTGAGGATGGTCATAAGTTATTATGACATAATAAATCACCAAAATCGTTTCACTATGCTAACAATAGTTGTAAGTCTTTATTGTAATTTGACATATTGGATCTTAGTTATCTGAATTAAATAATAATTTTTATTATTTTCATTTATTCATATACATATATAATTGTATTTTTAAATATTGATACAAAAATAAAAACATTTAAAAATACAAAAAATAGTAGCCCACCGGTATCGGGAACAGGGTCCAAGGTTTTTATTATTATTATTAAATTGCAAATACCCGTTTTACTAATACCACATTATATTTATTTATTTTCAAGGCTTGATATATCTATAGGTGATACTAATTGTGCTTGTCATGTAAAAATGTGTTTTAATAGCTGATAGTCGAGTCGATTAGTCGTAGGTAATTCCAATTCGAAAATCGGCGCGTACCTATCGAATACTTTTACCTTACCTTAAAACGCTCGTGCTAGGCCTAAAACGTAATTTTTTTCGGATACTTTTAAAACTCTTGTTTGCGAATTCGTATTGCTCCCAATTGGGCAATAAGCGCTTTACGTACAACTAGCCGGTAGCTCGGTGAGGCTATTTTAGCCACAACACATTTTGCTCTGCTCCCGTCAACATTTGTAGCAATCCTAAATTATAAGTAAAATTTAAGTAATAATAAAATTATCATGGTTTGTAGACAAAAATAGACCTTCGTTTGAATTGTAACATCGGATAGTGATTCCTTCAATGTTTCCCACGGAATTCAGTGAAATGGTCTTATTTTCCGCATAATATGTAATTTAGAATATAGGCATTGATGTCTGAAATGATGATAATTCAATAAATATATCATCATAACATTTGTGTAATAATTTTTGATAAATATACAATGTAAAGCGCCGGGACTGCAATTTGAAGAAAACGTAAAAGATTGGAATTCAGCGGTTTGGCCTTGACAGATCCTTCTTGAATGTATTATATCTTACAATAGTTTTCACTACTTACATAATTATCAAGTTTTGATAGAAATACGGTCACTATTACCCGATGCCGCACACGGCACATTGCAAAGTCGATATTGATCACGTTCGCCCCGAGTTGACTGTGACAGTTAGATAACGTACAGCTCTACAATCTAAGATGT
This sequence comes from Charanyca ferruginea, assembly GCA_947361185.1. Classification (NCBI taxonomy): domain Eukaryota; kingdom Metazoa; phylum Arthropoda; class Insecta; order Lepidoptera; family Noctuidae; genus Charanyca; species Charanyca ferruginea. Next base: position 16,009,783 of record OX376057.1, read on the forward strand.
ATATATCTTGGGGGATATTTCTATTTTATTTAGCTAGGTTTACAATCACAATGTTTAGTCAACACTTTAAACTAGGATAGCCTAGTTTAAAAGCTAAGCTTTAAAATATAAACAAATTAAAAAGCTTTTAACGCTCAACATCACACTACGAAATATGTATGATATTAGCTTTCTAGACCAGCCTGCCACATAAATCTGCCAAATCGGCTACGAACCGACGAGCTTGTCTGCGCTTACGAACACTTTGTATGTTTATAATGTCATTTGAGTTTTCCAGCCTTTGTAATTACAGTGTGATAATTGTTGAGGAATCAACATCAAGATTTATTTAACCAAACTGGTTAAATAAAAAATAAAAAATCTTCTAATTTGTTAGTAGTTAAGTCTGTTATAAAGTACTTTGTGGTTAAAAGTACTATTTACAGTCACGAGCATAAATATGTACCTATACAGATTGCAAAATTAATAACCATTTTCTCGTGAAATAACTATTTCAACTTATAGATAAACCTATTATAGGTATAGTAGTTTGGGATCAAAAATAGTCTATTCGTAACCCTTTAACATTTCAATCAATAGTTTAGGAGAAAATAAGTTTAAAATGAGACCAACTGTTTACATGTTTATACTCGTGACTGTACAACATAGTTCTTAAGTATAAGTTTCATCCAGCTATCTCTACCGATGTTACCTAATACTCATATATTATACATAATATATATAAGTAGGTAGGTACCTACATTATGTACAGACAAACCTGAATCAGAATATCTGTTTCAATTAACTATAGGCACGACAACTCAGGCCTGAAATGTAAATAACCTATCAAACAGTTTCCTTTGTTTTTTTTGGCAGGAATGCCGAAGTGAACTGTTAATATTCTTAATAGCGCCACTGTTCGGTAGTGAAGGCATTTGGCGCGTGTCACTTAGGGACATTTGGCTTACCGTCAGGACAGGCTGCCAGCGGCAACAGGTCTGACTTGAGCCCTCGTATCATCATAATATATGTAATGATCGTGTAATTCACAGATATGAACGTTCAGCCAACATTATGTTAATCGAGATACCTACCTTACGAGGTGTTTCTCAAATGTTTACTCTAAACGAACCGAGCGCCCGATTGAAGATTTTGGAGGCTGATTTATCTAGGTAGACATCTAAACAAGCTTATCAACCGAAACTACTTACAGAGAAATAAATAGCGCATGATAGATCGATTAATCGAAATGAGGAATGATTGTACCTACCTACTATTATAGTCATTTACTAAAAAAACTAAATACTTAATAAGTGTACTTAGTTACTACCTACATATTCAGAATACAATCCTTACGTAAGCAGTACTTACATAAGTATGTAGTTCACCGTAAGTATGTCTTCGTCAAAATTACGTGTGTTCTATTTAAAAAATCCCTACATAAAATATTCTACTAGAATATCAGGGCACCTTACGAGGACAAATATCTTACCTTAAGAGCATCTTCGTGAGAGATCCCGGAGAACGGAGTGCCATTGACTTGCAAAATGGAGTCCCCAGGGCGAAGTCCTGCGCGCTCCGCCACCGATCCCTCCTCCACCCTCGATATGTACACACCTACGCCTAAATATTATTACATTAACTAAAATTTATACACCTACAGTACCACTAGCCAACGTAACAAAATGCAAAATAAAATTAAAAATAATAAAAGCATCTTGAGGTTCTTTCTTCAATTTTGGCGCCATAAAAAATCCATAGACAACTTTAGGATTTTCACATCTTCTCGCTTACGTGTTTTTTTCTCTTATTATGAGATTATGCTACTGAAAAAAGGAGTAAAAATAAAATTATTTTGGCATAAACAAAAGTTCTTTTTTTCATACAGACAAAAAAGAGAACATTGCTTAAGCTTTGTTGGTATTTCTTCAAGCGTTGCGCTTGTTTTAATCAATCATACAATGTAGTCCTGTAATACTTACTAAATCAGAAGGTTTTGTTTAACAACACTTATACAGTACCTACATTAAGTCTGAACCAAGTCAGCTATATTTGAAAACGCGGCCATAATGGGGGGGTCCTTGCATTAGAAGGTTGTCTTGTTGTTGTCTTTGTGGCTGAATATTAAACTTTACCAGACTTAGGTACCTACTGTAGAATTTTTATGCTGCTTCATTCACGTGATACTACAAAAATAAAAGTTATTTTTTAACTCTAACTACAAACCGGCACTTTTGAATTGTCAAGAAGTCAGTCAGTTACAAAGTTGAACCCTGAACAGTTGACATCCGATACACGGTTATTTAAATATTAAGTAGTGACAATTACATAATACTTCTCTAGTCTTACCTAGGTATTATTATTGTGTGTTTCACAAACAAAAGATAAACAAAGTATTTTTATATTTTCCGTCAACGTATTATTTATTTATACTTCATGCACAGAGGTAGCTACAAAGGTGGACTTCAAAAACTTCTGGTCCGATTTAAAAAATTCTTTCACCAATCGGAACCTACATTTATCTCTTTAGTTTGTTTGTTTGAACGCGCTAATCTTGGGAACTACTAGTCTGGTTCTGAAAATTCTTAGGCTTATAATTAGACAATACTTCTCTAGTCTTAACTAATTATTAGGTATTTATTATTACGTGTGTTGCACACACAAAAGAAATAAGAATGTGTTTTTATATTTTCCTTCAACCTATTATTATATACTTCATGCACAAAGGTACGAAGGCGGACTTAATGCCTTATATTAGACTCTAAAAGTCAACCAAGGGTGGTTTCCTGTGCGACTCAAGGCTAATAGGGGCTCTATCTCGTAAAAGATTTTATGCAATTTATTTATATCGGGTTCACTCGAGCGGGATTACAATGTAAAGTTGCCTATCCCTGTTACACTTACTTCGTGGCCTATACTATTCGACTGAACAAGACAACTTTATATTATTTAAATACTTACTACAAAAAAATCGTTTTAGCCTGGCATTTTTTTAGAATATACTTATTGAGGAAGATGTCTTTTATTACGAAGGTATGCGTGAATGCTGGGCCTTTTTCCAGGTACCTATCAGGTACAAAAGGAACATGACGCACTTACGTTTCAAGTTGATTTTTATTCATGTGTTAAAAACCAACATGCATAGGTACCTAATGTATGTTAATTCGGTTAACAACAACAACCGAGACATACCTCGGACCTAGGTGTCTTGATTCCGTTGACGTTTAAAAGTGACTTATGAAATCGAAACGTCATGTTATATTCCTAACGAGTTTTTATGTAATACGGTCAAAAAACAATCCCATTCATCACGTTGACACACGATTTTTAATTTTGTTATGATACAGATAGAGTGTCACGAAATAGCATCCAGTCTTTGTTTAGATATTGACCGCTCTCAACGCAATTTGAGTGCCTCCCACGCTATATTGCTCATTTATAATCGATACGACAGCCTCATCGGCTGTGTAGCTTACGGTTATCGGCTAATAAAAATGTATACTTACCTACTAACTTTAGATAGTTACAGTGAGATAATAGTGGTACCTACTTTTAAGGAGTGTTAATAATATGAGTAGTATTTCTAGACCATATAGATTTGTCTAGGGCGCCGTCTCAATAATAAAAAAGCTCTACAATGAGTTATGCAAGATGAAGATGGTGATGTAATTACCACGTATTATAATTTTGATAATGTATTTAAATATTTATGTACCTAAATAAATGAACAGACAGCGAACCTTGACGAAAGCTTCTTATGTAACAAAATATTAGTCTTGGGATTTTTGTAAGCGGCTATTTTTTAATTAGTTCTTTGGCAGTTTCTTACAAAATAATACGATTATGATCATAATCTTGGTAGGATTGAGTAGCAAACCACTTAAACTTGATGAGTCCTTTTACCCGAGGTAAAAGTGACACATCCAGCATCAGAAAGAGACTGTCCCAATGGTATAATTATGTGAAACAAAAGATAACGCTCTTTATTATTATTAACTTTACTTTTTCTAAAACTTAATGTGCCATATTATTTGCAACCTACTATTTGTTTTCTGCAAAGGTCACACTTCACTATCACTTTTCTATTTGTTTAGAAACGATTTTTCACGTGTTCGCTGTCTGTGTGACAAGGGTATCTACTCTAAGATGTTGTTACTTATACAAGGAAGGTTCCCACCTGCCTCCTTCCCGCCTTTGACACAGATGCCGAAGCCATGCGAGTCGGCGGGGTCCCGGCTCATGGTTACGGTCCGCATGGCGGGCTCCGCCGGCGGCGGCGGCGCTCCGCCCGACGAGTACGGCCGCTCCCGCTCACCCCCACGGTATATTGCCTGCCGACAAATAATTTAGTAAAAGACAAAGTAATACATTAATCACTCTAGGGTGGACGTTCCATACATTTGTCACTTCCAAAAAGACTGATAAAGTAAGTCATCAAAACGAAGCCTGTCTTTACAGATCAAAGTCAACCTATTGTGAATTGGTATTGTTCATATGTAAAACTTATTGTTTTAGACTTTAGTGACTGTAGAGCGCGTGTACCTAATTCACTGTTGAATATCCTTAGGGTACCTACATTTTAATTTAAGAGGAGGATCAATACGACGCCAGATAAGCTTAATTGGGGTCGTATGTACATTTTGGGAAAGGAATCGTGACTTCTAAATATTTAGAAGCCAGAGTGGTCTTAGACCCTCTCGTCGGTAACTTAATTTAAATTGTCTCTGCTAAACTTATTATTAATGCATGCGATGATTTTCCAAAAAATAGGTATGTAGGTAACATTTTTTTTTAACTAGCCTGTGATGTTCCACTCCTGGGTAAAGGCATCCCCACAGCAACAGCCAACAGCCCTCGCAGTAGCATGTACCTATCTAATTTCGTTTGTTACATTGTCCTTGAACTTTAATGCTACTAAATCAAAGCATTTTAAGTAAAATACTTCATTATTCGATTTCGATTAAAGTATTACAAGTAGGTATCTTAAACTTACTCGTCATAGAAACACGTAGGGTTTCACTTTCTATGACGCACTTTAAAACCAACAACTCATAACTAGATATACCTATATCTATTATTTTGGGCGTAACTCTGTTAATTTTTCTTACATTTAAAGCTTTGTCTAAACGATGAAAGGGGGTGCCGGGTGAGCGGTGTGCCTGTTAGCTTCTTAAACTGAATTGTGTTTGTCTAAAAAATGAATGGCGCGTCCCCTTTGTTGTTTAACAGAGGCTTGTCAAATTATGGTTGCTGAAATATCGTTGTGCTCCTTATTGTTTGTCTTCGAAACTTTTTACACCGCTGGTAAAGAGACTCGGTCTAAAATCTCTCGTTAAATTATGATGGTTTGAAGTCAGAAATCATATCTCGTATCTTGTTGTCTACATGTTTGGGTGTTGTTTATCTATATATGTATGTATTTACAAAAAAAAAATGTATTTGTGTATGTATATCAGCTGTCTGACACCCATAGTACAGGGTCTCCCTAGTTTGGGGTCATATGGCCGTGTGTGAAAATGTCCCCACATATATTATATATTATTATTATTATTATGTTTCCCTGTTGAGTAATTAACACTTTTCGTTTTTGACATTTTAATTTCAGAGCAAATGTCAACTACTCGAGAAAATGCTTAAATTAACTCCACGAGGTCTCATATTCGCTAACCTTTGGTTTAATAATGATAAATGTATGTAATGTACAGTACGCAAAAGAGATAAGTATCCATGTCGTCGGGAATAGTTGAAGATTTCTTAGAAACCAATGGGGGCTTTCAAATAACATTTTATTAAATCATTGAACTGTTTATTCTCTATAAATTGTATTTTATTTTATTCATAAAAACCTATCGGTTTCTAAGTAAACTTCAACTGTTTCCGGCGACATGGATACTTATCTCCTTTGGTGACCGTACATAGTGAACTTTAGAGGGTACAGTCCTTCCGTATTTATAAATGATTCACAGTGACGTATTTATTTATACCTACTTCACATAACAGCATGACCTGGCATGTTTGGCGGTGTTTTCCAAAATAATAATAGGTACAAACACATACAGACCCACTTTCTGCGTGTCTCCAAGTAATAAAATTCTAATCCCTTATACTTCAATAAGGTGCAATACAAAAGGAAAGGAAATGATTTCTAGAAACGCGAATGACTGCTCAAAGAATTGTTTCCCTCAATATTGTACTCGACGCGGCGTTCATAAGCAATAAAACCCGCGCCCCTCCTTTACGTAAACAATGTTTCTCGAGGCGAACGTTTAACATCTCAAAGAATTTGTATTTGATGGTCGCCCTCGCGAGCTGGGCGCCGCCCCACTGCTCGCGCCCTCGCCCGCGTCACGAGTCGCGAATATTTTCATCCGATCTCGCCCGAGATTTACTTGAAAACTATAGTTTCGCTTGCATTGCGCTATATTCATGCATATTTCATTTCACGTTAATTTAAATGACAGTACATCAATATAACAGTAAAAGGCCTGATTGTGATGAAATAACTTGCTCTTTTATTCTAGAACTAGTGTGTATTACTTTGGTAACATTTTTTTTTCAGCAAGCATTCAAAATTTACATATTATGATTAATTATATGTAATCCGTATAACACCAGTTCATTAAGATCACTTCCTTAGTTAGCGTTCCGAACAGTTAAATCCGACCATAAAGTTTTGATATTTTAATATTATAAATTAGCATTATTTTCAGCTGCGCATATATGTATGCAGAGTTACATCAACAAGTGTATCGCAGCTGTAATCGCTCACGAGCTCCACATTTCCGCAGGGAATATACCACCTTATACAAGTTTACTAAAGATACTTACACTTTTCAACAATGATAAACTACTCGCTTTCAGTTTGCGATGTTAATAGCACCTAACTAAGTACTTCTATTGATTAAAACTGAAAGTTTAAACACAGATAAACAAATTTCCAGCTTTACTTGTAAGTAAGTGTGAACAAAGTAATTTCTAACATGTATTATATGTTATCGCTGTACGGCTGTAGGTATTTATTTATAGTATGTTTAGTATGAAATCTTATTACCTCATTATTCTCGGTGGAATCCAATTTGGAACGGCGGTTAAGTGTAATACGTTGTCACTGAACCTGGATACACTGAGCAACATCACGCACTGTTTGAAGACTTTAAGACCTCATTTTTTAGTTCCAGAAATTATTAAAGCCGGGTGGATAGTATCTATAAAATAATAGATGTAGTTACGAGCATGTAACCAATATGCGAAATTTCAAAAGCGTTTGTCGAATATAATAACTATTACAACTCTAAAAGATCTCGAAAAGATCTATTTCGAAATCGGTAGTGTCGAAAATACTTTCTTATTCAAACTTTTTTTCTTCAACACTTTTTTATTATACCTATGTGTAATTGTCACTATATGCTATTAGAACACTTTAAGTAATGTTGGCACGGCGGAACGACAACACAATTTACGTTTACCGCTACTCTTTATCTATTTACTACATATATTTGATGTCTCCCGACTAACCACATTAGTTGCGAGGAAATGAGACCTTCGCCGTAGTCGTCGAGTCGTCCGTCGTTCACAAATTGAAATATTTATCGTCCCTGCCTTGGTAAAAAAACCAATGTAATTGGGTCAAATGGCACGACACCGCCCTAACGATTTTACGACTAAGTTAGGAAAAGTTCGCGTAAAATCAAATTTTGTTGTGTTTTACTTTACACGATAAATAACGAGGTTGTCTGGGCTGGCTCCTGACAGCGACTGAATGTGACGATAACAGTCGCGCCACCGGTGACCATGACACCATACGCTTTGTATGGACACTCCCACAACAACCAATTACAATTATTTTCATTGTGCGTAAACATAACTTATTTTCAGACATTCGGACGGCGCGCGGGCCAATCAAACCTATTCAGAATTTCAAATATTTTACTTTTTAATTTGTTAGGCAAGCATCCTATGTACATATTGTGCGGATAAAGCAAAACCCATTCATTTCTGTTTGGTCATGTCCATACCGTCGGCATCTAAACGGTCGCCGCTGTGGTCATGAATAAAGTAGTGGTATCGACTGGCGAGCGCGGCCTCACCCTAGAATAATTTACACACATGACACCCCCTGCCCCCGCCGCCGTACCTCATATTTAGCTATTTTTGGATCTTAATTCACCTACTGACATCCTTGACTACTTATAGTAACTAGTTGATCCAATAATTGATGCACTCCAACAGCTGTTAGAATTCAAGGTTCTATTACTAAGAAAATGAAATATGGATTATTAGTTCAGGTATAGTAGGTTTATTGTTATGTAGCGTCGACCTTCGTTTTTTAACTAATATAACTAATTGTGTTAATTGCTTTCATCTGAAGTAAACAGGTGCACTTTATGAATCTAAACTAATCAGAGAGTTATACAACGATTAATACTCTAATTAATTTCGAACATTCTTTGAATTAACCTGAATTTATTTATTTAGTATTTATTTCGGTTAAAGAACCATAGTGTTAGTAACAAAAAAGACTTAAAAATTATGTTAGTCTAAGTACATTTTGTTTCGCATACTTAGCTGGTTAGCTGGTGCTGTAGAGGCCTAATTTAGTAGTGCTCCAGATAGGTCATTGTGGAGTCGTGGCAGCATCTAAATAATGCGATTAGTATTGCGTTAGGACCACCTACATGATGCGTAGTGCTGCTGGGGCTGCTGGCAGGCGAGTGTCTGCGCGCGGGCAAGGGTGCGGGCAGAGGCGCGGGGGGGTGCGACGGGGGCAGCGCTTTGCCCAGTGCGGCGGCCCCGCCCTGCCCGAACAGCCGCAACACCTGCTCCGGCGATATTGGTCGCTTCTTGCCGTTGGCCGTGCTCAGGTGATTCGTACTGTTCCTCAAGCTTGTCGCACCGGCTACAAACAAAAGAAAGAATACAGTCTCAGATAGATTTCTTACACATACCTATGTGTAAGAAAGCTGCCAGAAATTCCAATTGACAGCGCGCATTACGACGTCTAGATTTTGTATCCCAGAATTCCCTTTAAAGGACATTAGCAACTAGGCCAGAGTCTGTCAATATGATAATCACCTGCACTAGTCGCAATGGTAGTGGAGCCGAGGTAGGGCGCCCGGGACAGCTTCCCCGCGTAGTGGTGCGAATACGAAGTGTGGTGTCCGTGCGAGGAAGCCGGGCGCTCCACGATGGTGTACGAGGTACCCGGCGGCGAGTAATAAACCCCGCCCCGCGCTCTGCCTCGTGCGTCCTCCGCTTCGTAACTCGTGTGCCGGTTATCCTGCAACCATTGCTTGTTTAGGGCTATTACATGCACATTATACTTTTACGAAGTGATCAGATGAATTAGTTAGGTTCAACGATTGCAATATTATGCCGTCGCCATCGTAGATGAAAGTTCTTGTGACCGTTACAGGTACACATGGTACAGAATTTGTTTCTATCAATTAAATAGATCTGAAGGCAGAACAAATTAATTTGTTATCACCTCTAAAAATAATCAATGGTCAATCACACATACCTACACAGGCTCGATTTGAAAGGTGTATGGGGTCCATTCAACAAAGATCTAATTGCAACTTTAATCAACGTGAAACAACCCAAGAACTTTTCTAGAAATATTGTTTCATCACAAATATTTCAAACGTCGACCTATATACCTGTTTTAGATGAAACAAACTAGGTAGGTACCTAATTCGGTAATCCGAATTTAAAATTCCAACACATTGTTAAATTGAAATTCTTTGAAACATTGCTTTGCCGAATATCGGCATCGGCGATATTTTTATGGCCGATTCAATGATACTTTACAAACGCGCTTTAAAAATATAATGTAAACGCGCGTGTTGTCTCGTCTATTTCGTTGCACAAAAATCTTATCAATGTTAATTTTAATTACCAAAACTATTACCTAATATCAACCTGTCTGTATTTTTTATAATAATTTAAAAAATGAACCTGACTTGTGTTTTATCATTTTACCTTTATTTTTGATTTCAATAAGCGTATCTGTATCGATATCGCCGATATTTTTATAAGAGTATCGGTATCGTATCGGCAAAAATAAATTAAAGACATGGCACCAAGAGCCTATCTCAGAAGTTAAGTTGGGCAAAAAGTTCACAAACTTTTTAGGATCCGGTCGTGTTGTTGGTTAGCAAGCGCGTACGAGTTTGAAGTAAGTAAGAACCCGAAGGTTTTTTTGAAAGTTTACAGTTCACTAGCAACGCGTATAAGTCTATGTCTAAAACTAGTACTCTAACTTATAATACCATAAATACTGGATTGTCCATAATGTGCCAGTTTTCGTAATTCTAGCAGGTAAAACAGTGTCTAACCGTATTGAAAAGTTTCTGACAACGAGGACAACCACATGCGACCTACATACACTGCCCCTTGCGTACAGCGGCAGAACGTATAAATAATTATTAAGTACTAGCTGATGCCCGTGACTTCGTCCATGTGATGGTCCGTTAGCAGCGGGGTTTTTTAAAGAACCCAATTTTTTTCTAAATTAAAGTTTAAGTTCTAGTTATAGAGTAAGATCCCAGGGCCGCCAGACCATCCTTGACCAGACCAGACCAGATCAGACTAGATCATGGACCATTACTCCTTATAACATCAGCTATCAGTGAAAGTCCCGTCGAAATTGGTCCAGCCGTTTCAGAGATTAGCCGGTACAAACAAACAGACAGAGAAATAAAAATAAACATTGTTTTTTTTTTAAAGTACAGTATATACTTTCATATGCATTTAGTAAAAGGCTCTTATTTCAACAGACGCTTCAAATTAATTTATTTGTTGCTATGTATGTATGCTTATATAATACGAAAGCAATCCTCTCTGTCTGTTTGTTTGTTTTCACGCCTAACCGCTTAACCAATTATATAGGTATACCTAGGGAAAAATTTGAGCTTGGAGAAGACTACTTTTTGTTACGAGCATGAAACTTGAAGGGGTTAAAAGAAGGGGACGAAAGTATGAATGGGGAAACCCATCACTTTTCAAGTTTGGATTTAAAAAGTCATCATATATGTATTCATATAATATGTTTTTGATAAGAAATAACCAGCAAATGACCTGTTCGTTGGTGAGGAGGTCCATGGGTTATCTTCGAAGTCGTTGATATTATAGTACCTAATCATCATCATCTGGATAGGTAAGTAAATCAGAAATTATCTTTGATCTTCAGTACAATAACCAAATCACAATATGTACAATGTTCTTTAGAGAGGAGTTCCTTTGTATATCTCTGGAGATCTAGCTTATTATTTTACAGTTTTAATACCTACTCAAGGGCATCGCCAAGGGGGGGGGGGGGCAGTTGCCTCGATTCATAGAAAAAAAAGAAATGAAGGAACATGGCACATAGAATGGGAGCCTTTTTGACCTCTGGCCAGGTATATTGATGTTTTGTTTCAAGTTGTTCTTTTGTCATTGGATTGTTGCTTTCTGTGCAAGTTCTAGAATTCCTAGATAAACAGTTTTGTCCAGTGTACCTGGTGACTCCTGGAGTGCCGGGCGAGGTGATGCGCGGGCGGGTGCTGCGGCGTGGCGGAGCGCGTCCAGCCGTAGCCCTGGTTGTAGGGCGGGGGCCAGCGCGCGCCGAACTCGGCTAGCTCTGAGCCCTCGCCCGCCTCCCCCGACCTCATGCCGGGGGTCACGATGCTTTCTGAAACAAAGGAGATAGAAAATTAGACGCGTCGCCCAACACGTTCACATGTGAACTTAAAGCTTTTTTTACATTTTTGACTACTACCTAGTAACAACACAATAATAATTAGTAGTAGAACCCAAATAAAATTTCGAGAGATTTATTGATGTTTAACCCTTTCCCTGCCCCATGAGCCACATACGGTTCAGGTTGATTTTTTCACTATTGTGTTTGTTAATTAGACAGTGAAAGTGTTAAAATGGGATTAACTTAATAAATAACAACATTTGCAAAAAATCGTAAGGAATTTAAATTCGCGGGCTACCTTTACGGCTTCCCCTAAAATTGAACAAAACTATGTTTATCAAAGAATTAAACAAGTACGAGAGACTCGAGAGAGTAAACAGAATAATATGAGATGATAAGTTTACACTCTCGGCTCCTATAAACAACTGTCAACATTGGCCCATTTTGCAATTGCACGTATCAGCTGAATAATGTTAACAACATAAATGATATGGAATCCACAACCAATTACTTGATTTTACAAATATTTAGTTTGTAGAATAACCAACTTTCTTCACAAAATCTTGATTCTAAGGTGTCTAATTATATTAACACATTTTTTTACTACACCCAACAGAGCAACTGTAACTTTAAAGAAATGTTTCGAACTATAAAGCACGTAGTCCTAGTGCTACATTATAAAATGGACACTCCGAGGACAAAATCCATTATGAAGACAATAAAGACTTGCTAGATTGGACACTAATCTCTTGTAAGGTGCAAACAGTGGAAGGGAGCTTTATTTGATTTCAAAGTAAGGTGCAGGTACTAGGCAATTTAGCGAAGGAAGTAGTAAATGTAATACCTGGGCGCGGTCCAATTTATGGGACCGAGCTTCGATCGTGAACCACGACATACATTTTTCATGGACACTGTTTCATTCATTGTTTTCAATTATTTACAAGCTGTTGCCAAGAGTAGTTTTGCATTTTAGTCACAAATGTCTTAACAAAATACAAGCTGTGACCGAAGATTTATTTTGAAGCCTTTTTAACGGAAGCAAAAATGTCTTGACTTCTTTTTTTTTAGGATAACGTAGAAATGCGTACTTACCTGTAGGCACCTATTTTCAGAGCTATCTACTTGTACCTACATCACATTATTACTGTATCAATTTTACAGAACCTCCATTAGTTTCTAATTTTCAGGATGTTTACTTCAGCCATGTGTGCCAAACGTAGAAAACATGTTTATGTGGCTCTTAAAGTTTCCCACGCCATAACAAGCTGCGGCAGTACTTTTTACTTGAAATTGGATGGGGGTAACCTTTGAAAAACATGATCTGTGGTAGCGGCATATGGAGCGCTTTAAATTACTGTTAGTTCACGGAGAAGAATACCAATATTTACTTTTTACATGCTTTTTCTATTTAATCACGATACGGGAAATTAATCTAGATTAACTTTAACATACTGTAGGTACCTAGGTATATTACTGAACCTATACGCAAATACAAACTACATACGTTTTATTTTTATAGAGTTTGTCATGAGACCTTAATATCCATAATGCAGGGGCCTCAAGTCTGCTATTACAATAGCGTCAGAATGGTCTATCATTATTTAATAATAGTTGATTTTGACAAGTTTGGTAATCTACTAATATAATGGCGTCATTGTGACATTCCAATGGTCAACCACTGACACTCCATTGAACGAAAAGATATAGAATGGTAATCTCGTACATAATGACAAATGAATGACTGACTAGGCGGTAATCTGCTATAACTTTGACAGTTCCTTTGATAGGTAACCTACCATTAGATCGTCATTATGCAGGTGCAGTCATTGTTTTTAATTCGTTACGTATTTCGTGTTTGTGGAATAGTGGTTGTCTAAATAATCAATTAGAGCCGTTTGCTAATAATGGCAATACGTCAATGTCATTATAACACAATTCTATTACGAGACCATCTAGCGACCAATGATCGACCATATGAATTTAGCAGATTACGAACTTTAACCAAAATGACAATGGGATCGTGTTGGAATAACGAAATTATAAAAAAGCAGACTTGGCCCCCTGACATCTAACGCTTGCGCAAATTTGACTTGCACAACAATGCATTAATGTGTGAGGACTGTGTGGGATGAATTACCGCAAGTATCTGCGAGTCATTAGTGGGCACAACACACAGGACAGGACAGTATATGGTAACGTGTGTAGCTACACACAGAGGAAACAGAGGAATGAAGAGAGTACGTCTATGTCGTAAACTGTCATTAAGCCCGTAATGAGGGCTTAAGTACAAAACAAGCTTCCGACCATTGGGCGCGATGTCCGGTAGCGTGGCGGTCCACTTCCGGTCACCTCGGCCGTTTGGCCGCTCGCTTGTTTATACACCGTTTATACACTAAATAAATGTAAATACCGTACAAATTACATGAAACCCGAGAAACCGCTTTCATTGTAGGTATATATAACCTTTAATTATAATATAACTCTTATTTCTTTCTACCTCGTTGGTCTGGTGGTGGCAAGTCCCAGGTAGGGGAAAGTGATAATTATGTGCTTCATCCCAGCTAATAGCAGTAGGACGGTTACCTATCATAAGGTCGAAAAATATTTGACCGAATTTCATTTCACCTAAAACTTTTCAACTGTTATCGTTTCGTTTTTTTTTACTTCATCGAAGTCACGTCTGCCACTGTATCAGTTGACCTATTATCAATTCGATTTTTTCGTTATTCCGACGTTTCATTTGGTCGATAAACTTTTTACCGAAGTTAGACTTAGCCGAATAACATTGGTTCGAAGTATTATGATTCCAAACATTAATTATGCCACTGTTTTAATTACCATATTTTCATTTCATCAAACGCTTAGAAAGTTTGTGCACACTATTTCATATTTGCTTCATTCTGCTATATGCTTGCTTGCATGCAGCATGCAAGCAAACATGCAGCATGCAAGCAAGCATGCAGCATGCAAACAAGCATGAAACATGCAAGCAGGCATGCAATATGCACAAGCATTGTTTCTGTAACGGCTCCGGCTCTGCGGGGTCTGAGCGGCCCCACGCGAGCTTATCGTCGCAGATGGTTTTAATGCTCACCACCGCAGCTTCGGCTTGCTGGCCGGCCAGCCTCAGCCGCGGCGGCGAGCCTTCCAACCGCCTGCTCCTCAGCTCGCGGGCCGCCCCACCCCTCCGCGCCTACGCGGACTTAAATTACACTCTAGGCGTAGGGCAGACAAGACTGCGTGAAGTCGGTTTTGCAGCGATTCGTTTCTGTCACTAAAATTTTGTAGCCTATTGATTTTTTATGACACTATTTTATTTTATATTGATAATGCTACCAGGTAATCTTATATATAAAAATCTTCTGTGCGTGTGTATGAAAGTGAACTCCTCCTAAACGGCTGGACCAATTTTGATGATGTTTTGTGTGTGTTC
This sequence comes from Charanyca ferruginea, assembly GCA_947361185.1. NCBI lineage: Eukaryota > Metazoa > Arthropoda > Insecta > Lepidoptera > Noctuidae > Charanyca > Charanyca ferruginea. Next base: position 16,024,872 of record OX376057.1, read on the forward strand.
CAGTGGATTTGTGAATGGTTTAGATTCACAATTGGACCCGATAGGTGGCGTTGTAGTTCTAGGACTTGTTTTTATTTTCAGGCAGGACAACGTCTGCCGGGCCCGCTAGTATTCTGTAAAATGTTGTTTCGGTGTGGTGAAAATATGGCAAATAAATCATTTGGCAAATGAAAAAAGTTCAAAAGAGGCTTCGGCCAATAGCAAAAAGTTAATTTGTAAATCGACGAAAAATAGTTCGGTAAAATAATACTTATGACACATGATACTTCGATGATATAAAAATATGTCAAATAATGCATAATAGCAAAAAAGACATCGGTCAATAGTTTTCGGTAAAATGAAATTCGGAAAAAAACATTTCGGAAAAGTGATCGGTTCCCCAGTAGGACTTAAAAAAGCTGACGAAATGTGTATTTATCGTATACAGGCGTGAGTGAAGTTATGTTCTTTGTACTGAAATACTGCCTGATAAATGTGGTATACGTGTCACTGATTTATGTAAGTGCCTGTGACCGCATTACTACCGTTTATCCAGGTGAACTGGCATCATTGGTTAGCATTCATTATCAGAGTTCCTCGTGCGAATCAATTTACGTTAACAAAGTAGATCCCCTTCAAACGGAGTATGTGTATCTCTAATATCTCTTAAATAAGAACAAGACTATACTGAATTTTAAGTGGGGATGAGACTTCACATTTATTAAGGTATTTATTACTTCTAAGAAAACTTTTACCCCCGTAGGTAGATGAAGGATAAAAATCCAATCGTGTGGTTTTGGAACTAATTAGGAAAACAGTTTTTCTTTTGTTCCCAGCACAATGCACTCTGCCATTTTGTAGCCGAAATGCAGCTAATCAAAAGTAAAATAAATAAAATGACATACTAGAAAAAAAATACATGAAGTAAGAAGGTTATATATAAACTGGCCAAACAAAAACATTATGCCATATATTTTCAGGTAAATTAACAAATTTAAAAAATATATTTTATGGCTTTCATATTTTATTTTGACTGCAAACGGTCAGTAGCTATTCTTAATTAAACTGCACGGCTATTAATTCAATAAATCATTAAATAGTTTGTATTGCAGTGGCACAGATGACATGACGTCTTCTGTTGATGAACCGGTAACCAAACACTTGTCTGTTGCATAACGTCTGCACTGCGGTCACATGATACCTAACTTATCCATCTATCTGCTTATATTATTTATTTATTTATTCATATAAATAAAAATAAATCGCCGAAACGTATGTAACGCATAACTTCCGAACGACTGCACCAAATTGGACAATTCTTTTTTTGTGTTCGTTATTGTCAGAACAAGGTTTGTATAAACGAAAATTTTAGGTAGGTACGGTACGTATGTAGGGTAGGTAGGGTAGTGTAGGTAGGTAGGTTGGTAGGTAAGTAGGGTAGGTAGGTAGGGTAGTGTAGGTAGGTAGGGTAGGTAGGGTATGGTAGGTTGTTAGGTAGGTAGGGTAACGGAAGATAGATTATGTTTCATTTTTTTCATTACACCACCCGTGTGAAGCCGGGGCGGCCAGCTAGTGATTAAAAGTAAGTAAAAGGGTGTAAGTAAGTAGTAGTGGTTAGTGTTTGTAAGTTACAGGTAGGTACGTATATGATATATACGATAGACAAAACTTTGGGGATTTTTATCATTTAAACCCATCTTTTATTTGGATTTAAACAAATACCTAACTAAAATAATCTATTTGGAGAAAGACCATTATTTGTGTTATAGCTTACCTAAGAGTCAAATACATAAAACGAACCCAATTTAAGTATGTGACCTAATGGCCTTCTTCCGCTCTATCCAACACATTACTTATAAAACAGAACCTTGAAGAAACTAAGAATGACCCGTAAATAGCTGAGTTACGAATAATGGGGGCTACGGCTAAGGCTTTGACTGCCTAGCCTATACAAAGGTTGTAAGTTCAAACCTCATTGAACTTGTAGTGAACTCAAACCAGGACATTGTATAATTTATGTTCGTAGAGGGTGCTACGAGTGCTACGAGCAATCGTAGCAATGTAATCTTTGATATTATGTACAATATTATAGAGAAGTAAAGTTTGTAAGTTTGGATGTAAGAGGGAAAAATCCTAAAGTACTCATCCGATTTAAAAAAAATCTTTCTTGGCTAGAAAGCAACTTTGTCAGGTGTCATAAAATAAAAATAAAAACGCTTCATGTATTTCTACGTCATGGACTTCAACGCGTACGAAGTCGCAGGCAGAAGCTAGTATGACATAAAATAAATAGGTTGGTATTGTTGGTAAGCGAGAGTAATCTTACGAGTAACATCAAAGTTAGGTTTACAAAAATAAATAATAAAATTCCGTACATGTTATTTTCTGAAAATAAAAACTTACAAATAAATGCAACAGTTGAGAACGATAAGTCTTAAACATTATTGAAAAAAATGGCCAAATGGATGCAATTTGTTTCGATAATTTATCTCAGCAAGTTCCAAGGATAGACGAATAAGTTCCTGGCTCAGCGCCAAGCTCCGCAGAACCGCCAACTGACTCGCATCCTACAACTTTATGTCACTTTTACATAGTGCCACTTTATGTCTCGTACATTTTTACTGCCGGTAGAACATTTCAATATAACCTATGCAACAAAATTCCTTATACTTTATTATCTTTTCCGAATAATTCTCTAAGAAATTTTCTTTTTACTTACAGACAAAATTGTTTTCTTTTTCATTACAAAAATGTCAATTAAGTATCTAACAAAGAGCAAATTAATGCAGTCTGTTTAAAAAAAAAACATTTAAAAACAAGACTTAATTCATTTTAACAAAAACTGAAGGAACTCAAGACCTTTTTATCAGGTTATAAGCATAATATATGGGTTTTTATTTACTTGCTAAACCCACACACTCGTTCAGCTTCATAAACAGAACTGCTCAGCATCTTACCCTAAATGCGCCAATGCGCCGTAAGTTAATAAAAAACCTTTTAGACCTACCTACGAAAGTATTAAGCCTACTATCGTAAAATTTATTTTTTAAGAAAAAAACTCGTTTGCTCTTTGAGAGTTCACACAGTGCGTGTGCTCTTATGAAATGTCTACAGTCGCTCACACGTAAATTTTCCTTGCTACAATATTTAAAATAAGGCTACATTTTAGTTTCTAAAAGAACACTAAATACTTATAAAGACTTTTTATAATGAATAAGAAGTAACCTTATTTGTAAAATTTATTACTGTTCCTTCGGGAGTCATGAAATCTTTTAACCCATATTTAGAATAATGCTGAGTCACTAGGATAAGATTAATGGCTCTTGCCAGTTGTAGACATTGCTAAAGGTAAACAAATTCACCCAGAATCTAACAGAATACGTGCTTTATTTAAATTCTATTATTTAAATTATCTTTATCTATTATTTAAAGCAACTAAATCCTTATAAGACCAGAGCATAAAATTCAGTTCTGCACCCGTAACCTAATAAACTAGAATGAAAAATTTTTACTTTTCTGAAGTAGATACTTGCCCTGTCCATCCATCTTAATGATTATATTTCGTGAAGCGTTACGAGAGGCATCCTGAAACTTTGGCGAAAAAATGCAAAGAATATTATCCCAGAAACTGTTGTCTTCAAGTTATGTACAAAAAAAAAGTCTTAAGGACTTTGAATATTTTTCCTTTTGATGAATGCCTACTTATAATGTTGTATTACTTGTTTTGTTTTTTTATGTAAACATAAGTAGGTAATAGCATAAGTAATCTTCAAAAATTAGATATAAGCTAGTGTGGTACTTACGTTGGCTAATCCTGTTAATCTCATGATACTAAGTCCGTTCCGTGTCCTAGAAACAAACCCACAGATGCCCGTGGGAGCCCTAAATGGCAACTAAGGGATTGTACTTACCGAAGGGATAAAGACCAGTGTCCAGATGTAATATAATAAAACCGTACTGCTATGAAGGACCCGAGCAAGTGATTATGACAATTAATAGGTCTCCCGGGGAAAGACTTATGGCAGAAACATTATTACGGGAACAAAAGTTAAACGTAAAGTAGGTATTTTCACAGCACTACTTAATAGGTATTTTTAGAACAATTTTGTGGCTACATAATTACCTCCTTATCCATTTAATTTTAAACCAACCTATTAAGCCTTGGTTACCTCGCTGTTTGTAGTCAATAAGATGCAAAATTGTTCACTAAGTAATCGAATTTTAGAAGACGTTTGCTACGAACCGAGCCAATATCCAATTCTATCACTGAACACAGAAATGAATGTTCCAAAATAATTTAAAAAATGGGATCACTGAAAGATAAAATAAAATAATATCCACAACTCGTACAGTTTAGCGAAAATACGCCGATTTCGAAATGTAACTAACTAAAGTACTACTACCTACAATTTTAACAGCAGTATTTTATTGGTCATTTTTTACAACCTTTATTTTTGTATCAACTACCATTCTATAAAAGTTACCTAATCGATGATAATGAGGAAATTAATCAAAATAAAGATATTTACACATAAGTTTGCATACAACTTTTTTGCTCTGTTACCCGCTTACATACTTAGCACAGGCTTTTATTACATAATGTCTTTACAGTAATAGAGTTGAACGAGCCACTGACTCGGAAAATAAGCTGGAACCACAGACAAGAATGGAAAATTTGCCTACAATATCCACGAGGCGCCAGTGAACTGAACTGAGCCACTAGTCGGTATTTGCCACGAATTATGCCGTTGTTTTCAAACTGAAGAAATGTATAGTACCTACCTACGCACAAAAAATATAGCGAGTGTATATTCCGTTTTCCGTTTTATGACAATATATTTTTTAGGAAACACAAAGAGGATATTATGTAGGTAATTTGTATTTTCCCATTTATACCTCAAAAAACATTATAAAGCCTTTTCCTAATGGACTGGTTATTATAGCCAATAAAAGAGCGGTTGAATTTGCGTAAGTTGTTTTTCAGAGACGTGACATGAAACACAAGGGTACGTGTCTCGGTATCATAAATTATGTATCTACGATAGTCATACAATTATTTAGCGTAACTATATACCCTCACCGTATATATTTATTATTATATGGCTCCGCTCTAATATTCCGTTTATTTTTTGGTATATATAAATGTAAAAACCCGGGCTACGGTAAATCCTAAGATTTTCCAGTAAAACCTAAGATTTACCAACTGTTAATGGAAAAAATTCCGAACCGTTCTATAATCATCGTTTATTTCGAACTTTTACCACCATTCACTTGGTAAGTCTTAGGATTAGCCTCAAAGACACGGTAAATGTTGAAATAAACATGTCAGAAAACAGAGCTTTGCTCAGATTCCGCTTTCTTTAGAATAATAACAAATTATAAAGTGGCAAAAACAAATAGTAAGAAGCTGCTTAAGGGGAAAATTACAATTTACGACAGTCTGCAACGCTAACAAAAATTGGCACAAAGGTGTCCGGCGGAGCCCCGCGGGCTCCTATTTCTGTCTGTAGGGTTTAAAGGAACCTAACCAAACCGAACCTTGGGGTGCCACTGACGTCGTCGTCGGAAATAAATGATGAAGAAGTAGGTACTTATTGCTTTATTCCCAAAACAAACATTTACCAACCGTCACTGGTAAAACCTAGCATGTACTAAATTGTAATGGTAGAAGTCCGATAAAACCGTTCCTTTTTTAATTAATATACAATTAAACACACTCCCTCCATAAAGCTCACCATATATGATAATGGTACAGATACGGAACGTATAATGAAACAAATAAATGAAATAAGCTAAAATATTTATAGTAAGTACTTGTTGTTTATTGAAGTAATTATATTTGCTATGATAAGTAAATAAAGCACTGAACGAACACTGCTGTAAACCGTGAACATGCATTCAATGAATTATAGTCATTCGTTGAAGTGAAAAACTACAAACATCAAACATACGATTTACTCTGCTTTCAACTTTATTCGTTGATTGGCATTGCTGAACATGTTTACTTACTATGCATTAATAAACAGACAGTTATTACTACTGCATAAAGTACTGCAGCAATCAGTACTATATATTTTTTATATACAAACTTATATAAGTAGGTACCTTTTACCTATAGTTTCATCGTGACAACACCTCTGTATAGTTAGTTTTAGCTCTATGTGTCCTGGCTGCATCACACTACGAAGGTTGAGGAGATCGTGGAGTATGTTCGAACGAAGACTACCTAGACCTTAAAGGTCGAGAAGTTCGAATCGCGCCACAACACGAACTTCAAGTCGTTCGTGGTGCGAGTTCCGACTTTCCGGTTAACGTTTTGGTCGGAGGGTGTCGCATATCGGCGATTCCGCGGAAGGATACGCGACACCACGCAGCGCAACACGAGACCGTCATTTCGTGTACATTTGTTTAATAATATTTTTCCTGGTTTTTTTTATAAATATGTCGCATCCGGTCAATAGTACGAACATGGAACGAATTGCAAGCGCGCCATTAAGGACAACACGTAATCTACCACCACCACCACTTTGGCGCTAGTTAACAATATTTGGACGAATATTGTAAACTATTCGGCCGAATACCTATTAACAAAACATAAAATAAAAGAACGCAAAATATTACTCATATAGGTATTTATTTCACTAACAAATTAACATATTAATGTTTAAAATCTACCGGTTTCTTTATGATGAATGAATACAATTTTTTCAGCATAATTACCTAATCACCAATCAAACAAATCTACCTGCGCCTACGTACTAATTTAGCGATGCAAGTTTAAACTCGTAAGTGACGGCCGAGTTGTAATTTGACTCCCGCGGAAAGTAGGTACTAAGTGTTGCCGAATATTCAGCAGCCGAATATTCTGCGCTTCGGTCAAGAGCCTTGCCGAATATTCAGTATTCGGCCAAAAAAACTATTCTTGGCATCTCTATATTTTATGTTATGGGTCTTTGATACCCGAAATAAATGATTCATTATTATTGTATTTACTTCGCCATTTCATTAGTCTATCTATTTTTCAACAGGCTCCTGTAAAATCAAGATAGTCATTGGCAAAACTACAAGTTTGCGAACCTGTCGCATCTTTCATATAATCTTTAACTATCTACAAGGTACTTATGTGGTTGATTGCCTCGTTGGTCTCATGGTCCTAGATTTGATTCCCAGGCCGTTCAATATGTGTGTTTGTTCCTGACAAAAATTCTCAACAGCAGCCCGGAGTTTGGAAGTTGATGGTGTGACATCTAAATTAATAAGTCCCTGTTCGAACAACTGTTTCTCCATATTCCACTACATAAGTGCAATTGAATAAGTTAGTTGACATACAGTAGAGCTATCTTTTTTTAGAACAAGACAATATACTTAAAAGACAATGGTTACGGAGGGCATTTATGACGTCACGGGAGTGTGCGGGTGTAGGAGCGGGGTCGGGGTTCAAGGGCGCGAATCTAGGTCACTGGGACACGGACGAAGTTGGGCTACCGTATTTACTACGAACACTGGCTCACGAACGGTTTACTTCCTGATTGGCTCTGTCATATTATTGCAAGCCTGTATACTATCGCATCTGTTTGTCGAAGATATTGTCTAACTATTGCCTCAAAGGTAAACTATTTGTCAGTACCAACATACATACTAGTAAACCCCCACAGGTGGAAGTTATTTATCAAAATTCCTTCACTTCTTACATTTTCTCAAATTTGGTACCTATCCAGGGTTAAATAAAGAAGCCTGTAATTTGCGGCCCAGCGGCGTCTATAGAAATTATTCGGTTCAGAGCACAATCTGTGAATATTTTCCACCTGGCCGATAAATGGCCGTCCGCGTCGGCAAAAACCCGACACATCAAAAGAATTATTCAATTAGATCAAGAATGCTTTAAAAAAGAATTTACATTTAATTTAACATGAATAATCCAGTCATGAAGCAAATCTTGGAAAAGCAAAAGGAGTCTTTGAAGAACAAAGCGCCCTTCGATCTGAAAAAGAAATAAAGCACCGATAGTGTAATTACTTAATTCGAAATGAAAACAGACAGAAAAAGAAGAATTACAAATGTTATCATGAGCCGATTATAGAATACGTGCCAATGAACGATTGAAAACAGTGCAGACGATCGATAAAGCTCTACTTCGAGACAAAGAAATCAAAACATTAGTCTCTGAAAGCAGATAACAATAACTTAGAACCATTGTTATGTGGTTAATCGACGCATGATCTTTCGCTAGCGTGTTCATTATTTCCACAAAGCATGTTATTATTTGAGGGAAAGCGCGGCGACCCACCCTTTTCATGCAATTTCACCAGTCACAATAAACCTGATGAAAACACACACATCTGTGTACCTACAGACATGCCCTTTTTACCAACCCCTCTTAGAAAAGAAAGAAGAAGAGCGGAAATATGGGTAATGCAGGGCACTAATTGTACCCTATAAATAAATGAAAAAAAAATAGCAATTACGCTTATCAATAATTAGATCTTTATTGTCATACTAGCTTCTGCCCGCGACTTCGTACGCGGATCCTGTTGCTTATGCCAGCGACAACGGGGTCGGCGAAATCGAAGATCTGAAACGTCTGATCTCGAATTCTAAGAGCCCGGGGACGGGAAAACAACGGGATGCGCGAGATGATTCGAGACGTTCAAAAAGTACAATTTTGAATCATACCTCTGATGGCGGAATATGTGGCGTAGTCAATCATAGGAGTATACGTAAATGAACTCCGTTCCTTACCAACCCAAGGAAGGTCGCCATGACCTACGGCTATATCTTGAGACACATCCGATTCTTCAGATGATATCGACATTCTGTTCAGAGAATGTCGAAGTCGATCAGAATTCAAACGTTCGTTGCGCTCTTCTTCTGTCTCTTCATGCCGTACTCCAGCAATTCTTTTTCTCTCACTTTCTAACTGATTATGAATATTTTGTTGTGTGCGTGTTCGGGACAATCTATACTTAATATTATAAAGCTGAAGAGTTTGTTTGTTTGTTTGGTTGAACGCGCTAAATCTCAGGATCTAATGGTTCGAATAAAAAAAATATTTTGTGTTGGATAGTCCATTTACCGAGGAAGGCTATAGGCCCATGCGAAGCTGGGTCGGGTCGCTAGTGGGTGATAATCTCGATCAGCGGTCAGTCGCGCATCATACTCTTCACTGGTCTCTAGAGACCTGGATGTAGATGCGTAAATTCGCTGAGAACGCAGGCGTGCTTCGCGATCTGATGAGGTTTCCACGGAGCGAGTTACAGCCTGATGTTCTCGAACAGCATCAAGTCTCTCCTGACGCTCTTCGGTAGATTCTTGGGATTTTATGATCCTCAATCTTTTAGCTCCTTTGGAACATTGGGAAAGATTTGACCTCTTTCTAGGCATGGTTATAGTTTTATTGTAAAGAAGATACCTGATCAATTAAAATCTAAGTGACTGCAGCTCCCCTGCGTTACCGGGTAGGCTACCGTGTCACGAAGATAAATGGAAAAGGAAATTAAACACCCAAATAATATAAGCCCGAAGGCATATTTATTCAATAAAATAAAAAAATAAATGAGAATTTTGGCCAGTAGAGTCAAATTTTCAATGATATACCATCGTCATCAAAAATCAGTAATAAACTGTTACCGCCTTCACCGCGTGGAGGTACTCCCAGCTTATGTTATTTTGTAAGATACAGTGAAATTAGTGATAGCTTTGATTTTCACATCAGATGTTTCTGATCTTCGATTTTTATAAGTCAACAGGAAATGCCCATCAGACCGAACAACTTTTGCTAAGACGTCATTCCTATATGTGTCATGGTGTAGCTGGGCTCTTGGAGTTCCACATCAGGTGTTCCAGATCTTCAAATTTATTATCTCAGCAGAAAATGCTCATCACGTGCAACAATTCTTGCTATGGTACCATTTTTGTATCTCTTATAGTTTAGCTGGTCTGTTGCGGTTCTGCATCAGGTGTTCAAGTTTCCAAGATAAATTATAGCCTATATGTTGCCCAAACTTAATACCTATACAACAAAAGAAAAATCATTCAAATCCGCCCAGTAGTTCCGAAGATTAGCGTGTACAAACAAACAGACAAACAGACAGAATTTTTTTTTTGGATTCGTGCTCTATTACTGTTCCTAAACCCCCCTTAATTATTTTTTTTATATATTCAATGTACAGACACAGTTTTGTTACTGTTTTATTATATGTATGTAGATTACACTGCATTTCATAGGCTATTACAAAATAAAATAGAAAGAACAGTAAAAAAACACTGAAATAAAATAAAAAAACAAAATAAAAATCAGTATTCATCACAACATGATAAGTATTAAAAATATCGTATCTTATTCTGTTCTACAATTCTATCTTCCCTAATCTTATTTGTTGTGATGACATTTTGTCTCTTAAGAAGTAAATTCAGCCTTGCGACCGACTGTGAGAAGCCTTTTATTACGGATAGTGTTCGGTTATTTATAGTTTCAAGGTTTTAGGCATACAGGGTAAAAGGGGCATCGACGCATAGACTCAAAAAAAAACAGCTACCTATTCGAAACATTTTGACCAAGTATTGCAGTTTTGTTTGGAATAGCGGGTTTTCTTTTGGGTGGTCTATAATCATGAAGGTAAAAAAATGCATATCGATACACGTCTGCCGTGTATATTTCCTTTAGACTCCAACTACTTTCATCTACATTTTAGATAGAGAACGTAAGTAATGCTAGTTGCAGAACGTAAATAGGAATGCTGAATGCGCAAATTGCGAGTTTCGCACAAGTTATTGCCAGCTACTGGGGAGAAATTAAAACTTTGACGTATTTATTAGCAAACTCTTGCCTACATTACCTACGGGTAAAGTTTATGTGTGTTTTATTCCTACTTAGGTATACCTACCCTATTCGGAATGGTTTTAACTCACGGAAAGTGTCCATTATTAACTTAACCTCATCCTACGTATCGTATCTTTTTAACACTGGTAAGATATGATACTCTTTTTTTTATACTGATTATTGTAATTAATTAGTTTTCGTATATATTTTACTCAAAAGTTAGAGTTTTTCTTCTTCTAATAATGTCATTAGAAGAAGAAAAACTGTAACTTTTGAGTAAAATATCATATCAATATCAAAATATCATATACCCACGCTACAAGTTTTTATATTTGTATATGGCTAATCGGCGGCTACACCCTCTTCCTCTAGCTAGTGCTAACTCAATCGCTCAACACCTACTATATTATTGAAAATTCCTACCTTTTTGGAAAATAATAAAATGTGCTACAATATAATACCAAAGTGCTGTATTGCATGCTTAGCAGCGGTCTCGCTGCACTATGTTTACAAATATAAAGTAAAATAAATACTTAAGATATTGGAGGATAATGTAGGATAGGTGCGCTGGTTTCCCGACCACCACCAGTAATCGACCAATTGTACACCATACCGCATAAATATTAAGAAAATAATAATTAAGTATATCCTTTACTTCCTGAAATACAACTCTGGAAAGAGTGACCTATTAAAATTGGTAATGTAGTAATATCAATGGTAAACACGTGCTTCTTCAAGGTTAATTATTTACATTTATATATTTTTATGGTAATCGCTACTAATGCATTATTTCAGTGCATTTAAATAGGTTTTTTTGAGCGACATGCAATAACTTGTATAATATTTAGTGGTCGCGTACTAGAATAGGTATCGCTCAAAATTTTATTTTACGACCTAGTGGCCGCAAAATGACAAATAATTATAAAATATTTTAGTATTATATTCATTTAGATTCGGATGGAACGGCTTTTTAATTCATTTTTTATATCTACTGTTATATCATATTATATCGCTGTTAGTTTTCAAACGCTGATATATGATTAAATTGTGTTGTTTTGGTGAACTACCTAAGTACTAGAACTAACTAGAACTTTAGTTTACGTCCGTCTTAGGGGCCAGTATCCCACTCGTCAAAATTCCACTGTCCAAAATCAGCCCTAGGTATTTTTCTCCCATCGATTTCTTTATTTCAATATTGTTAATATAAAGCTTGGGGTAACTTAGTAATTGTTTGTTTTTTTGCCTTAAATATAATATAGCTCGTCTTTGAAATATTGAAGTAAACTATACTGGAACCAGTCGTGTAATCTGTCTAAATCATTTTTCACTTCTCTTGCTCAAAAAAGCCGTCATACCAGAGGGGGGATAAAATAGCATTTCATCCTCTAGGGCAAAAAAGTTTTTATTTTTTTATTTTTGTGTGTCAAATATGACAATGAGCCTACAAAAACGAAAAAGTCTTTAGTCATAAGTAGAATAATCATGAATAAAGACTCGACTTATTACTGTTTCATAAAAAAAGAACCTCATTTTAATTTTGAAAATGGAACTAAAATCGGCGATCTCTGGTAGGATGCATGCAATGTGTTGCGGCTACAGAAGAAACAAAAAAAGACATTGGCGCGAAATCTTTATAATTTTTCTCTAATTGCAAATAGAATTGGTAGTGACCGTAATCGGGATCGGGATCAGCGGTGCCTGCAGAGGGATAGAACTGGCTAACATAACAGTGGAAGGTGTCGAAACTGATACCCATCTTCAAGCCATAAATCTGCCCAATACAAAGACAAATAAGGAGAGGAAATTCGTTATAAGTGGAGAATTTCTAAACATTGTCAAAGCCTACCAAGACTTACGGCCAAGTGGAGTGGGCACACCGAGATTTTTTCTCAACTATCAAAACGGAAAATGCACAAGGCAAGTTATAGGCAAAAATAAATTAAGCAACATGCCAAAAGAGATCGCCACTTATCTAAATTTGCCTAATCCGGAACAGTACACTGGCCACTGTTTCCGAAGAACATCCGCCACTCTCTTGGCGGATTCTGGTGCAAATAGAACAACGTTAAAACGCCACGGTGAATGGAGATCCGATCAAGTGACGGAAGGCTATATCGAGAACTCCATTCAAAACAAATTCGATATCACCCAGCGTATCACAGAACGCATCAATATTCTCGACCATCGACATCAAGAGATGAGTCAACTGAGCTGATTCTCTATCCAGAACATCCGAACGAAGGACCCTCCAACCTGGAACTACGTGTATCTCCCACGTTTACCCCACAGACAACTCAACATTCATCTTCACAGAGGACTGAAATTAAGTTACCGGGAAAAAACATCTCGTTAAATATCCAGAATTGTACAAATTGTACATTTAATTTTTAATAAAATAAACTACATATTTCATATTGTATTGGATTGTTTTATTTTCTCGCAATCGTAGTGAAAAGTATAGTGTAATACACGGCGCTAAAACCCATTAAAACTCGGTTTCTATTTACTCCCTCGCTAAAGCTCGGGAGTAAAACTACCTCGTATATAATGGGTCATTTTAGCTCCTTGTATAACAATCTACTATTGTGCAGAGTCCATCATATCGGTAAAGTCAAAGTCAAAGTCAAATCATTTATTTCAATTAGACCATTAAAAATTAGTAGTTAAAAACTAGTAATTGAGGGACCATAATAAAATATACATGTATCGTCAGCATATAGACTAATTTCGCCATTTAAAGACACTATGTCATTAACGTAGAATAAAAGTAGCAGGGGCCCAATAATTGAGCCTTGTGGTATATCGCACGTAATAGGCTGAGCAGTACTTTGATATCTACCTATTTTTACGATTTGAAAGTGGTTCGTTAGATATGATTCCAAACTTTTGAGCGCATTGTCGGTGATTCCAATATGTTACAACTTTTTTAAAAGGAGGGAATGACTTACGGTATCATAGGCTTTTTTAAGGTCTATAAATATGCCAAGGCCTAGTTTTTTTTCCATCAATGTGCATTCTGATATTGGTAATAAGATCTACAGTGGCGGATAAAGTATTTGATTTCGGACGAAAGCCGTATTGTCGTTCAAAAAGGAATTTGATTTTAATAATTAAGTAAAATATTTTTTCTTTTGTTCCTACAACTTACTTCGTTAAATTTGACACCTCGCTAATCGGTCACTATCTAGCGTAATGACCCAAAACCGACCCTTCATCGTTTTAACAGCTTCAGTGCTGCTCATACAACTGGGACCTTCAATTTAGTTTATACTTAAAAAGGGAAAAGCAACTCTCAATGAGAACTGGAGCGAGAGTGGGCGGAAACTGACAGCATATGAGTGAAGTCGAGCGAGAATTTCCTTTAAGCGGGCCGTACAGGAATTTTCTGTGGGCGTTTATCGCCCCGTCACCTATACATACGTCAAGAGAGCATGTTACCTATACTATTGTAAATAAACACTCACGAACACTGTAGTTATTCCAACCGCAAATAACTGTTAATTTTGATGTTCTATCATATATTAATATAATATAATAGCCTCTGATGTGTTAACCAGATAGATACAAAGTACTACTGACACCACACGACAAATAGAAATAGACGCTACCAAAACAATAATCTGAAAATGGTCAACCTTGCTAGGTCTCGATTGACTCCTGATTAACTGAAATTAAAACACAAATAATAAAAGGATTAACTACAATAATTGTATCTACACATAATACTTATACTTACATAATATAGAAAAGCTGCATTTTCATGAAAACTATTTTATTTCGTTTTAAATAAGTAATTAGGACTGAACAGTTTTAACTATTGATTGATCAGTTAATATTTGGCTAGTTCAACGTGTTGTGTATCGCTTGAAACGGTACAAAGGTATTCTAATGCTTTTCCATGCAAACTGAATGTAGGTTAGATATTGTTAGTTTATGGAAGGCGCAAAGGCTTTTTTTGAAATAAGCGTATTTCCCGTGATTTATGAGCTCGAACCCTCCACTGAAAAGCTATTGTTTATTCAATTAGACGCGCATTACCGTTTTAACGGCACTCATTGTCAGACAAGAGGTGACTGTTATTATGCTGCTTCTGTGCTTAATGGCTCAAACGAGGTGAACTGTTTCCCGAAACCGAACGTTTCATGCTTGCGATCCAGGATCAAATAATAGAAACTCGTAATTTCAGGAAATACATAATAAAAGACCTCAATCAGCTGACTGACACATGTAGACAGTGTAACAGTGCCTCCGAGACTATACAACACATAAAAAGGGCTGTAAGTTACTCGCACAGACAGATTATAAACACTGTACGTGTACATGTGAGCACTATGTAATTTAAAGCTACCATTTACGAGGTATTACGTCTTTCGTTGACTAGAATATGGCGGTTGAGAGTATGTCATGCTCACTTTTATGTCTCGCTGATGGTGGTGCATGTGTTGGATCATTTGGTTCCCTTCAAAATGGTTGAGCTAAATGGTGCCGATCCATGCGTCATGTTCGTGAACGAGCACCGTCAGTGGAGACTGGTGATCTCTTAGCTGCTTCGGTTATTTTAAATTTATTTTGAATTGTTTAATAATATGACTGTCGCTAGACCTCTTTTAACGTGCACAACTTGTTACATTTTTATCACATTTGTGATATTCTATTGATTTTAAAAGAGTGTTAATGGAGTTTCTTACTCGTTCTTCTCCATAGAAACCTACAGTTTGGAACGAGTAACTAGCTGCAACTTTTTAACTGCAGTCAGTTAAAAACTTTTGAATTGTCAAAGAGTCAGTACTCTTTGACAATTCAAAAGTGCCTGTAAATGGTTTATTTGACCTATGCTGTGACCATAGAGTGCAGACTGTGAATCGCATACTCTGTTGACTCATGGAGATATATTGTCATTGTTTAACTATTGACTATCCACTAATGGACAGTTGAGCTCTAGCAGATAAATGATTTGAGTTTGAGAGTTTGAATTTTGACCGACATGAACAAGTGGCCGTAATCATACATCAACACTTAGCACACAAATAAAAATTTAGGGGAGAGGAGCAGGAGAGATGATTCCATATGTTAATACAAACCTCAAACCATGCTAGAAAACAGAAATCAGAAAATCTATTGGAATCAAATGGAATCGATACATTTTAATTACATATATAACTATACACTCCAATGGACCTGATATTACCGGGAACCGATCACTTTTCCGAATTATTTTTGTCCGAATTTCATTTTACTGAAAACTATTGACCGACGTCTCTTTGGTATATGCATTTTTTGACATATTTTTAGATCATCGAAGTATCATGTGTCTTATGTATTATTTTACCAAACTATGTTTCTCCGATTTACAAAATAACTTTTTCCTATTGGCCGAAGTCTCTTTTGAACTATTTTCATTTGCCAAATGATTTATTTGCCATATTTTCACCCCGTCAAAACAACATTTTACGGAATATTATTTGCTCACAAATATATAGCCGGTTACTTGGTAGCATTTTCAACATTAAATTAAAATAGTGTCATAAAAAGTCAATATGTTACAAAATTTAGTGACAGAAAGGAATCGCTGCAAAACCGACTTCTCGCAGTCTTGTCTGCCCTACGCCTAGAGTGTAATTTAAGAACGCGTTGACGCGAAGGGGTGGGGCGGCCCGCGAGCTGAGGAGCAGGCGGTTTAAAGGCTCGCCACCGCGGCTGAGGCTGGTCAGCAAGCTGCGGTGGTGAGCGTTAAGACCATCTGTGACGATAAACTCGCGTGGGGCCGCTCAGACCCCGCAGCGCCGGAGCCGTGACAGAAACAATGCTTGTGCATATTGCATGTCTGCATGTTTCATGCTTATTTGCACGCTGCATGCTTGCTTGCATGCTGCATGCTTGTTTGCATGCTACATGCCTGCTTGCATGCTGCATGCTTGTTTGCATGCTGCATGCCTGCTTGCATGCTGCTAGCCTGCTTGCATGCTGCGTGCTTGAAGCAAGAATCTTTGTTTGCAAGCTTCTTACTGGGGCCACCTGTTTTATTAAGTACCACTACATTTAAATAATGAATGCAACAAAATAGTACGAAACTAATCTGAAATTAACTCTCTATAACGCCACTGTAACAAATACATTAGTTTTGAAAGCTCTTCTTTCAAATATTTAATTTCACTCAAATTGTCTTTATTTTTTTTTAAGTTTTGATTTTTCGTTTCGTACGTAGCTTCGACGTATTTTTGTTTCTGGTGTAGTACCGGTTATCATTGACTCAATATCAGACATATTTACTTCTAGGCGTTTGATGAAATATGTTAATTAAAACAGCGGTATAACGAATGTTCGAACAAATGTTATTTCGGCTATGTGTAACTTCGGTAAAAAGTTTTTCTGCCAAATGAAACGTCGGAGCAACGAATAAAAGCGAATTGATAATAGGTCAACTGATACAGTGGCAGACGTGACTTCGATGAAGTAAAAAAAAACGAAACGAGAAAAGTTGAAAAGTTTTAGGTGAAATGAAATTCGGTCAAATATTTTTCGACCTTATGATAGGTAACCGATATTACCGTATATGATAAAAATAATAAAACAGTTTACCTTATAAATATAGCGATACCTAATCCACACAACATTCAAACTACGATATCCGAAAAACTCAGTAAGTACGAAGAAATTAAAACCCTGTGGGAAGCACCAATAATTTATAACTCTCATACACCGGTATTGTGTAGTACACTCTACACATCTACTCTACAGACTCTACTCACTACTCATACACTTTACATGCATCAAAAAGCCACTATTCTCAACACCTGTCCTGCACGCGTAGCATGACCACGGTATGACTACGAAAGAATAGACATACTGACAGCAAGAATAGACAAGTCAGTTCAGTTTGTCTATTCTTCCTGTCAGTATGTCTATTCTTCCGTAGACATACCGTAGTCATGCTAAGTGTGCTGTCTTCTCTTGTCCACATTTAAGTACCTATAATTTAAATTTCCCCTTACAGACTTGGCTCCACTCCAGCCCCTGTGTAAGTTCGCCGACTCTCTTTTATGAGAAGGAAAATAAATTACCTACTCTCTTTAATACAACTTTATTGGCATAAATATTGTTACAAGAGTACTTCGAGGCTCTGACTCCTGGTGTATAACCTGTGTTACAGGAGCCAGTGTCTTCTCCCAATTACATAAGTCAAGTTTGATGCAATAAGAATTCATCTAAATCACAAACAAAAAAAAAAATGGAATTTAAAATGAAAAGAAAAAAACTTTTTTACAAAAAAGACAACCACCTTCAAAAAGCAAGAAAAAGAAAAAAAAACAGCTATGTATTCATATAAATAACTGTAAATCTAAATATATTCTCTACATTACTAATTAGTACACGGTATTTCTTACGATAGCATCGTAAAGATTGGGCAAAATAATGTCATATAAATGGTACATTAACGTTTTTTATTCAACTTTCAGCCATATGATAATGTTTTTATAATAGTTTTTTATACGTAATTATAACGCGGATTTGGGCGCAGATTATATAACATTTAAATTATGTAAGGGTGGTTTTGCAGTCGTATCAGCGACAATAACGTTGAATAAAAATCCTATAGGCGTTGTGAGTTTAACTAATAAGGTTTATGATCGTTTCTAGCAATACTCTTACATAACTATATCATCGCATAGTCGTATACATTTTGATAAGCTGGTTGTCAGAGGTGCAAGCTAGACAATTCAAGTGACAATTTATTGTGTTGTCATAAAACATATAAAAACTAAGTGAAATGTTTTAATAAAAAATATTATTTATTAATTTAATGTAAAGAAAGAATATTGTGGTGGAAGATAAGATATACTTGGGAATTAAATTTTTTCGAGAATATGTATTATCATTCCTGCTAATATTTTAATGGGCCTTCATAATATTGATGTTTAAATATTGTTTATAAAAATTAAATACTTTAATCGCGCCATATTGCCAATATACATTGGGCGACTGCAATTAGACATTTATATAACTATTGGTCTTATACATGTTTTTTATACGATTAATGGCATCCACCATCATGGTTGCAATTAGAGTACTGTTGGAAAATAGAAAAACCTGTATGCATAGTTGAGTACCTATATACTTACATCAGTTTTTTTTACAGGGACATCCTAGTGTTATATTTTATGACGTTGATAAGTTTATGACAGATGGTTAACTAAGGCTAACTAAGTTTGAATAATGCCAAATAAAAA
This sequence comes from Charanyca ferruginea, assembly GCA_947361185.1. NCBI lineage: Eukaryota > Metazoa > Arthropoda > Insecta > Lepidoptera > Noctuidae > Charanyca > Charanyca ferruginea. The sequence goes on from OX376057.1 coordinate 16,043,898, forward strand.
CCCATTTAAGTACCTATTTACGATTTTTATTTAGTAGAAGAGGTATAAAAATACAGTGTTGTTATACGTAACACTAACTAATTTGCATAGTTTAAAAAAGCGTTCTTGGATCTTTAGGGAGAATATGAGGCAATCTTCTATTATCTTATTTTTTTCATTCGTTTTTTTATTGTTTCATGGGGAATATTACAAGTGGCTGCCCATTTTTTTTAATCTTTCCGGAATCCATCATCTTTGTCCAGTTCTTCAGAACTTTCGTCACTCATTTCCTTGGGGTTGTCTTCTTCAGAGAAACCTGAATAATTTCTCTCATCACCAAAAAAAAAACCAGATTTGGGTACCGTAACGTCAACTTACGAATGAATCTGTAAAAGACAAACATACAACATCACTACTTTCTGACTGAAACGTTAACTCGACTTAACGTTATTTTATCGTCTTATAAAATGATCAATATGACGTTTACCAGACACATTAATGTAACTTAAATGATATATAACTAATGCGTCGAACTGAATACTACTTTACAACTGTTCCGTTGCTGCAAAACTGTTATAAAGCCCTTACATATCTGTTAGTTGTATAATTCGAATATTATATAACTTTTTTGCTACTTGGGATAACGCTCTCACATAACGCTCATTTACAACTAAGTAGTCGCAAAAGAACCTTTTATTTCCAATTGAACTTACATTATCTTCTTCGAGAAAACTCATTGGTATTCCTTTCACAGTCAAATATTCCATCTACGCGTTGAATTCACTTACAGGCACATAGGAACACATAGGAATGCCAAATACCTTCTACACTAAGCTGCAGGTTACGGAAAATCGATAAGCTAGTTCAGTGACAAAGAAATTCCTCGAATATAATTGAGTAATACCTAGGACCAACCTAATTACTTTTTAGCTTTTAGTGCATTATCTACATCATTATTATCTTTTCAATACAACCGTCTATCTATAAAAAAAAACCAGACAAGTGCGAGTCGGACTCGCCCACCGAGGGTTTCGTACATATTTGTAGGTACATATCCATACTTCTATACTAATCCATACCTACTATCCATACTTTAATCTACTATATATTATAAATGCGTTTTTGCGACATAAACGGCCGTATCTTTTTTTCACGTTAACATAGAGGGTTGATTACAGCATCAAAGGACCGTAGACTTGAGTATATGGTTTCAATTTCAACTCGATACGTCTAGGCGTTCCCGAGATCTTTTGATCTCTTTCCCGAGGTCTTGACAGACAGACTGACAGACAGACACACAGACGGACAACAAAGTGATCCTATAATGGTTCCGTTTTTTCCTTTTGAGGTACGGAACCCTAAAAAGACTACGTTTCTCATTTATTAATGAAACATTTTATTAAGTCAAATTAACTGTATTAATTTCAATGCGAAATAGTAAGGTAAAGTAGCAATCGAGAAAAATCTTTTTTTTTACAAGTTCCTGGAAAGACTTGGGGGAGGCCTTTGCCCAGCAGTGGGACAGTATAGGCTTCTAAAAAAAATAATAATTATGGATTTTCCAAATTTATCAGGAATATTTGAATAAGTTGTGTGCTTTAATTATGTGTTTGTTATATTTCATGTGTCTGTCAATTTTAATAGGATTATTTTAAAGCGTGTTGCACCTCGTGAACAGTAATTCATCCATGTTCAGTCCATTTGTTTCTTCCAAAGGTAATGGATGTCTATTAGGCCTCTCCCTCCGTGTTGTCTCTTAGTAAGTAGTCAGTCTTTCTATTGCAGATTTACGGTGCATATTAATGTGTTTAGTAAGTGTGGTGCATGCGAAACCTTAATTTGAGAAAATATGAATACGTGGTTGGTTGATCGTTTAGAACAATCATCATCTGCCTAGCCTTTAGATTTTAGTTTAGAGAGGCAATAAATCTCAAAAAAAAAAAAAAAAAAACTAGCACGGTTCTCCTTTCTTTAACTAGTTTAACTAATTAATTAGTCCATGAACGAGTGAAGCAATAATTTATTACTTTATTTAGCTAACATTCTTATTGGCTATTTTTATATGGGCTATAGACTACGCAGTTGTGTAAAGTATTTAGTGATTATTTGAGGAAGGACAAGCTTACGGGGCACCGAGTCAAATAAAGTCTTTGGAAGGATTATAAATTGAAGAGTTAGACTGCAATAAATTGTCAGGAACGAAACCTTGCAATAATGAGCTAAATGAACTAAATAGAATGAGACATATTAAGTAACGAAATCAAAATAAAAAGTAGTAAATAAAATAGAAACAAAAAATCAAATCCTCGCAAAGGTCTGAAGGTACATCACGCCCCAACAGTTGCTCAACTTATGCCAAGTACAAGTTCGATTGTATCACCGCACCGTTGCTATATAGCCTATCGGTGTTTTGTCAGGTACATTTCGGAGAGCGTGCTTTGGAATTGCACAATTTAAATCCCCCATCCCCATTCCATCATCGGGCAAGCGTCACCACTATATGGTCGAAGTTTCACAGTCTGGAACCAAGCGCTTTGATTCTATATTTATTGTGCGAACTGCCAGTCTGTGGAATTCACTGCCCGCCTCTCTGTTCTCTGATAAATAAGTATAAACTGTGTATCTTCTAGGCACGAGTGAACCGGTTCATCCTAGGCAAGCGTGTCCCACCTTAGGCCGTATCATCACTTAAGAACAGGTGAGTTGCGGTCAAACGCAAGCTTACTAGAATAATAAAAAAAAATAAGTTAAAAGGATTTATTGAAAATATACAACAAATTGATCAGTCTTAAAAATAAAATCGTGGGGCGTGTTAAATATCTATCAACAGTCAACCGCTCATCCATACTTCTATAATAATATAATATGTAGGGCAGTTTCACACACGGCCATCTTACAGTTCATCATCATACTTATACTGTTTATTACTTATTTACTTATTTTACTTATTAATATTATAAATGCGAAAGTAACTCTGTCTGTTACGCTTTCACGTTAAAACGGCTGAACCGATTTTGATGAAATTTGGTATGAAAATAGCTTGAACCCTGGGAAAGGACATAGGCGACATGGTCTGCATTTGCGATAACCGACATTCGATAGAAGCTAGTATTATTATAAATGCTATTAACAAAATTTAGGTTACAGTTCGCCCCACAATTTTATTTTTGAATCTTATTAATGCCCTAGACTGACGAGGAGAGTGGAGTAGTGACTCATAACAATACGGGCACATTGTACTACCAAACAAGGTCTCCTTACACACTGTAAGAATGAATGGTCGTTACAAGTAATATCGCCATATCCAGCGTGCTTGACAAACATTGTGTGCGCAATATACTGTTATTAGTGTTTAGGGGAAAGCTGCTACCCATCGTCTCACCATTATCCCTTAGTCACCTTTTACGACACCCTCGGGAGCCTTTCTTTGCCAGAAAAGACACGACAAATGAAATGAAACAAAATTGTTTGAGCGTTTCTTTGGCTAAATAAAAGTTCCGTTTTTTTCTTTCTTTTTTAGGTACAGAGCCCTAATAAAAGGAAAAATACTATTACTAATTCTTATAATAATCTTTTTTACTTCGGTAGACTAATACAAGAATAATACATATAACCTTACGGCTAAGCGCGCACTTGAATTATGTGTGAAGATGAACGCCGATATGTGGACACTATCTATAAACAAGAATACCCGCACTGCAAAAAAAAATCGTTTCCTTACACATTTTAAAAATTGAAACGATTTAATTTCGTCGTGTGGACTAAGTCTAGTAAAGGTAGGTTAGTGATAGTAATAATAAGTATAGGCAGGTAATTAGTAAATTGGATGGATATCATAACTAAAGTAACCTGCAGTGCTATTCTGTTACAATCTCCCTCGGTGAACACCTAGGTGAAGTGAGCTGTCATCCGTCCGTCTGCTTTGTCAATCCCTAGCATCGGGACGGATGACGGCTCACTTCACCTAGGTGTTCACCGAGGGATATTGTAACAGAATAGACATACTGATAAAAGAAAATATTAGTTCACGACAAGTCAAAGTCAAATCACTTAAGTCTATTGTTAAAAGTCACAAAATTCGTGAACGTCATTTGAACAGAATAAGAATAAAATAATTAAATCAAGTTGTCAACAACAAAAGTGCTTCTTCATCAAAAAAATACTTGAAAATGCACATAACACCCGTACCATTATAACGAATCTATTGATACCTCATTGATTTAAATCGGCTCATTAGTATAGGCACTACGGTGGAACACACACTTTTGATATTTTCGCAGACGGGTAAAAATAGGCGATCTGCAAATACTGTCAGAGAAGCGAATCCATCTCCTTCTATTTATCACATAATTTACTTAATTTAAAAAAAAAATACTTAAATAAAACGTTCAAACATGAGCTTGAAAACCCGGGTATAAACCCGGGATTTCACTCACGTAGCTGTGAGTCAAAACAGAGGATAATTTATATCCTGTTTAATTAACGAAGCTTACAGAGTTGATACACGATGATGAAATTAAATAAATCCGCACAATATTTTACTGCTACCGTATTTCTGTGTAACATAACATAGTAAAACGTAGAGAGTTTTCTTATTTTCTAATGAAGTATCGTTGAAGGTGCTGTATTCGTTAATGAAAACATAGGTAACAAATGATTACAAAGAACTTCTCGTCGGAACAGATGCTGAACCTTTACCAAGCACAAGTTCGATCGAGCATGGAGTACCGTTCGCACCTTTGGGATGGATCTGCCAAATACCAACTGGGGGCTTTGGAAGTTATTGAAAGATGTGGCAAGAGACTCAATAGACTACGGTTTCTTGGTTAAGTCTAAGCTACAATGCTTTGAACATCGCAGCATTGTACAATTTAATTCCCCCATCTTCATTCCATCGGACGGGCAGAGATACGGCGAAACGTCACCGCTATACGGTAACTTCGGTTTCCACATATATTGTGCGAACTGCCAGACTGTGGAATTCACTGCCCGCCTCTCTATTCCCCAATACATATAATCTGTGGAGCTTCAAGGCACGCGTGAACCGGTTTATCATCGTTCGGTCGGTTTATCGGTTTATCCTAGGCAAGCGTGCTTCATAATAGGAAGCATCATCACTTAAGATCAGGTGAGTTACGGCCAAACATAACGAATATTAAAAGAAGCCGGACAAGTGCGAGTGGGACTCGCCCACCGAGGGTTCCGTTCAAATTCCGTGATTTGGTCACTAATAATTATATGACCGTGCATACCTCAATGTTTGATTACGTACTTTAAATAAAAACTATATTTTTTTATGATTTAATTACAAAGTTTTCAGACTTTTCCCTGTACTTGTAGCATAAGATGGTATTATTTAGCAAATTTCATAGTTCTAGGTTAATGGGAACAGCCCTATAAATTTTGATTCCCTTGAGAGTGTCGAAATATACGTTTTTTGGTGGAATAAACGGCCGTATCTCTTTTTCACGTTAACTTAGAAGATTGATTTTTTCACAGTTTCAAGGGACTGTAGACTTGAGTATATGGTTTTAATTTCAACTCGATACCTCTACGCTATCCCCCCCGAGATAAAGGGTCTTGACAGTCAGACGGACAGACAGACAGACAGATGGACAACAAAGTGATCCTATAAGGGTTCCGTTATTTCCCTTTGAGGTACGGAACCCTAAAAAAAACCGCAACTGACGGAAGAGCTACTAAACTGTAGTTAACAGTAGCTTATAACTCGTGATATAAGCTATCAACGAGCATACGTGTATTAATAATATCGTTCATTTAAAAGAAAGATGCAATAAAGACGCCAGCATTTTTATTTGAAAGTGCTCATCTACTTCCCACCTACTATCTAGCTTTAAATATTCCTTCCGAAGGTAACACTGTGTTCTGAGAATGTAAGAAAATTATAGAGTATATAGTCCGTACCTTCCGGTGATACCCGTTGGAATCGTCCGGGAGAAAATGCATTTCGTATGAATGCACGGTCGTAAGCGATGAGCATTCGGTCTGTTATTACAGAGGGTACAATTGCAAAATTCTTGCCCTTGCAATCTCATTTCCACGCTATTTCTTTACTAATAAAAGGTGTAACCCCGCTACCTTTTTGTGGGTTGGTATTACCAGTTGTGGAGAATACTGAATGGAATGAATAGATAAGTTGTTAATAGTAAGATGTTTGACGACACGGTTAGCGGAGTGGCTGAGCGATCTTCACATAAAGCCACAATATTCAATATACTTAGCTTCGGTACTAGAAAGAGCTACGGTTCTCTGTTTGCGACTTTCCCATGATACGAGTACAGCTTCATTACCTATTTTAATTACATGGCCTGTTTAAGAACGTCTATGTAATTGATTTGATGCCCAGTCTGCATCAACATAGCCTAGAACAGAACAGAGAATATGGATTTTACTTACACTATACGCCATTCTATATACGCTATCCTTTAAATAGTATATATAATATTTAACTACATACTACTTCGGCCTCATTCATACTGCAATTTTCAGAATACATCCCTCTAGACTTCTGGATTTTGAATCAGAATTACTTTGTTCTGCTTTCTCATATTTCATACCAATTTGTAACTCACAGATTTCTATTCAGTCTATTGTGCCAGAACTGTCTAAGTAATGTGTTTTTTTTTTTTTTTTCTTCTTGCCTTAAACGCATTTCCAATATGTAAGTAGCTCGGTCAAGGTCTTTCATTTCAAACATCCTCATTAGTTTCTATTTCTTTAGTCTCCTCTTTTCAGGTACATATTTACTAAAATTTAAAATTTCATCCACGTAAAGTGCAAGTATAATGAGATTACCTTTGTCATTCTATTTTATGTAAACACATGGTTCGTTCAACGGTCAATTTCCTGAACTGGAGGGCTGTCAGAGCATTATCGATCTTATCTACCAGGGTAATAACCATTTAGAAACGCCGTTTCGGCATACATGTGATCAATCTGCAAGTCAAAGTTAGCTGTCACAGCAAATAAGGTTCGCATTGTAGAATATCTTGCCACCGGTGTATATGTTTCAATGTCCATATTTTTGTGTAAAGCCTTTCGCACCAAGCAGAGCCTTACAACGTAGTAGCTCTTCATTCGGTCCCAGCTATTCACCCCTATCTTTCCTGCAGGTACCTAATGATGTAAAAGTCCAAGGTTTATTCATTTCATTTCATTTCATTTAGGTGTATTTATGAACAGCTGGTTCCACCGAAGAACACATGCGTTGGGGACGACTTCATCAAGGTGGAGAGAAAAAAGAAGAAGAAGCCTTCTTATCGCAACCAGTGTGGGACGGCGCCCGCCGGATCTAACATGCTGCTACGTCCTTCGGTACCGACGACGCAGCTGTACGTGTCCCGTTTGCATCACTCTACAAAGACTGAGGACATCGTGGAGTATCTACGGGTGAAGACCAACTGGACCTTGAGGGTGGAGAAGTTGATGACACTCCTAAACGAAGAGTTTTGGCCGAAAGATGTGCTGTATCGGCGTTTCCGCGGTCGGCTACGTGCCTCCTCGCAGCGTAACACGACGCCGTCTCTTCGTGTGCAGTAGTAGTTTTTAAGTTTATTGTTTTAAAATATGTATTAGTTTATAATTATTATTTTTATGCTTATGTATGTATTGTGTTTTATGTGCCTTAGTTGCCTGAAATAAAGGATTAATAATAATAATTCATTCATTTATTATTTCTTTACTCATCTATGATTGCTTTCTTCCAGTCCTCACTTTCAGGCCTCGACTACGCCTTCCGTATAATCAACGGTACATCTCCACGATACGTTGCTGTCATCGCCGCTTTAACGGTAGTAGTGTTACTATTAATTAGTAGTATTTTCCTGATTAATTCCAAAATCTTAGTACATTTTGTGTTCTAAAAATTGTACATACATCTCTGGACCTTAAACATTCAGAAAGATCATTTGGTGCTGTAAATCGATAAACTTTCAATATAGCTGAAAACTCTTAAGTTAGACAAATCATCTTTATTAACAGTTCATTTTTCCTCCGGTGCGGTACCTCTCGCTGCCTTGTTCGGGGTTTATTTATTAATTCCTGCATCTTGTAGCATACATCGCGCTTCCATAATAGTGCGTTTGGCCCTTTCTGCCACACCGGTATGTTGTGGCGAGTTTGGCACAGTCGTTTGAGGTTCAATGCCATGCTCCGTCACTATGTCTGAAATTGTTCAATAAGTCTCTCTGACTCACCGCAGCCAGCTCACTTCCATCTGTTTCTATGTCCAGCTGATAGACATCATTTATATCTTTGCAGCACTTGCAATAACTATCTCGGCCCAGTAAATCCACACTTGTGTGTCAAAGTACAGAAAGAAGATTTGTAGACAAGTCTATCACAAAAGTTTTATGACATGTCGCACCAGAGTGAAAAACTGTCCAACAGAAACTAACAAAAGCTATAAAAAGAGTGAAAATGTGAAAAGGCATGAAACGGAACACTAGAGTTAATATCCATCGCTAAAGCTGTAAGTAGTATTCTGTTTGAAATCATCGTCAAATGGAGCTCCAATATCTCGTAGCTGTGGATCTAAATCGTAGTCGTCATGTTTATAAGGATTTTTGAGGCGGAATTAAAACATCGGGCATAAAGCTTAAATTATTAAGCTTTAGTATTATTTAGCTTTTAGTTTTTTTTAGCATAAAGCTTTATGCCCGATGTTTTAATTCCATTGTTGTTTGCTCGTCACGAACTTTAACGCCCGGTGCAAACTTCTCGATACAATCCCACAAGTGTTCATGTATCAAATACATGCGCATCAAGAATTTCGAATTCCAAAAGTTAGAAATACCGCTGAGTTTTTCAAAGTTAACGCAATTTCCTGAACTAGTTACCGGTGTCCTTGTAGACCGGTTCTACCATTACTGATGAATATTTACATCCTGGACCCATAACCTGGGTTGGGCTGGTAACAGCTGACAGTTGTGACCCGAAAAGGACCGACATATTTCAGCAACTTAAGTTGAATCTCGACATATTTTAATGAATGTTCACTGCTACCTAAATATCCCAATTTTTGTTAGATACTATAACTACTTACAATATTTCAATGACTTTAAAATAATAACATTTTTTTCATGTGTTTCTTGAATGTGACATAATCACCCATCTGTGTCAATGTAATGCGCATTTTTAGGATTCCGTACCTCAAAAGGAAAAAACGGAACCCTTATAGGATCACTTTGTTGTCCGTCGGTCTGTCTGTCTGTCTGTCAAGAACCTTTATCTCGATAACGCGTTGAGTTATCGAGTTAAAATTAAAACCATAATTATACCTATCCTACGGTTCCTTGAGACTGTGAAAAAATCAAACTTCATCATGTCAACCTTTAGACGCCTACAGCTGAGCATAGGTCTCCTTCAGAGGGGGTTCAGCCGTAATCGCTATGCTTGGCCGGTGCATGTTGGCGATCGCAGTAGGTGTTATTGTACTCAAAAGGACGCTGCTTCCCGTCCTCTGGTCAATATCCCTCTGTCGCCTTCTACGACACCCACAGGTACATGTGGGGTGGTGCATATGTGGTGGTGGAGCATAGACATACGAATAGAGAACCTTCTTCTTTTTTGAAGTATGTTATCTAGCATCACAACAATTTCTCGTTTGTTTAATTGTAAAGTCTATATGAGCCCAATTTATACCTGTCGTAAACTTAAACACAAAATGTAGGTACACCTGCAAGATTATTTCATAGTTCAAAGAACAGGAACTCAGTCATACCTAAATTACCGACCTACACAAGTTTCAAAGATTCTGTTAATCTACTTACTTGGTTCGCATAAACTTGGATCCGCAAGTAAGTAGCTCATTGTAAGGTGCTCGGCGCTCCAAATAGCATAATAACAGTCAGCGTAAATGTGATAATTGTAGAATCACCTGATAACTTATACTGTTTAGAGTTTCTTAAGGATATTTGATGCAGGATAGGTGCTAGTTAGTGTTTCTTTCATGCTAAAGATTTCATCTATAAAGACCAACCATAGTCTGATTTTAATAAAATTACTAATTTTAAATAGGCCTGATGAATGACAACTACAGTTAATGGTTAAACAGGGAGATTAACTATTACCACGCTATTACCACGCTTGGCACAATGAAAGGTGATCGATCGCAGCTTTTGAAATAGACTGACGTAAGAATACACCGTCGATTTCCGGCGTATTATAGATTTCCTACTACGTAAGTAGGTAGGACATCTAAAATATGCCTGTCACACCACACGGAGCAGAAGGGCCTTTTCTTTTAGGGCAACTAAACGAAACAGTAACAAAACCCCTTGATTCATTACATTTTTTACTAATTGGAGGTTCGATTCCATGTCGAAACTCTGATTGCCAGGATCGATGAGAACAAAACGTGAGGGGGACTGAGTTATTGTATGGTTTTGTGCGACTTGCGTGCACGCCGCGCCCCCGACACGCGAGCCTGCGGCACGCCGAACTATATCTAATGCTGATAAAATAATAAGGTTGTTATAAACGAATAATTATGATTTAGGTGCCTTTAATTACGTTGACAGCACATTTAATATCCGAAATTGTAGGTTGACCTACTGCCTCCGTTAGGTACAAGATATATAATATTACAATAAATATATAGACTATAAATATATTTCTTTAAACCTCATAATAATATATGGTAATTAAATGTCAATTAAAAAAATTAAAAATGTAACCTGTAAATATTTGCGGTAAAATACCCAAACCGGCATTCATATCCGGTTCGCTTAATAAACAAAACACTGCTACGAGCTGCTACGAAAGTGCTACGAAATCACATGATAACTGAAAATGCTTTCCTTATAAAGTCTATGTAATAATAGGCCATAAATATCTACCAAGTATGTTTGTATTGAACATATAGGGTATTACTAAAAATATCGTTGTATAAATATCTTGTAACTTGGTGGGTGTGTCATAATCAGATTGCGGCAGTCGTAGAGCTTCGCTCTACGGACGGACTTCGGCCGCTCCCACCACATAACAGCTTAGTAGTATCAATTTTGAATCGTAATCTGTTCAATTTATTTTGACATAAATGAACTCTGACCTTGAACATGCAACTTAATAAATACACGAAGGCTGTCTACGTCTTCGACCTTAAAAATAGTTTTGCTTTTGAAAGAAAGTTATACAAAAAAAAACAGATTATATCGTTAATTTATTGAATTCTTCTTACATTGTTTTCATTCACAAATGTTTGTTATAAACTGACTTCATTGAATACAGATTTCAGTCAAAAAACGCTAGTTCAGCTCACCTTATTATTTCATTTTGTGCGTGTTTCTGGCACACCACATGACGCTGGCCGGCGCTGTCACAAAGGCTTTGTTTTTCACATATCGGCCGCGAGGCCCGGGTCCTGGTCACGTGGCACGACCACTGCACACCCGGCACTGGAGGTATCGTCGTGTAGAGACGGTAGTATGGAGGTCGCGCGTGTTGTTGTTGTGAGCCGGGGTCGGCACGGCAAGGTTGTCACAGAGCGAGTGTCGGGAGCAGCGTGCGAGGCGCTCGGGCGGGCGGCGCGGCGCGACTGCGCGGCCGGAGCGCGCGTGTCCCGCTCGATACGCTGGCCATGAAATTTTCAGCCGAGCCGCTGTCAACCGGTGGCGGCACGCAGGTGCGCCACCACCACCATGATCTAAACCTGTACTGCACAAGCTTGGGTATCCTTCAACTAACAGTTTTTCCTAGATGTTAGATTGATACTCCCCATGACCAGCGAGCTGTTCTATTCTACACATTAAAAACCCACATGGTTAAAGCTTACTGTTTGATATTTAAGTCTAAGAATAACAACATTTCTTATACGGATATTTAAAAAATAATAATTTGTAAGTAGGTAAAATTTGTCATTCTCATGAGAAATTAAACAGGATGGTCAGCAGCCAGCAGTATATCTTTGCTCTGACAATATGTACCACTCGCATAATTATAGGAATATCTCGTATAAAGGCGTAAGTTCAAAGAAGGAAGAGAGGATATGTAGACGCTATCTGGTAGAACTACAAGAAACCTCAGAGTAACGAAGCACATACATTTACCACATACTTATGATATTTGTAAGAATTTGTGAACTCAGCTCATAGGTGGCACCACTAGGATTGATATAACTTCCCAATCTATTGGTGTGCGTTTCGACCGCGCGGCGACGGCGATATTTCGACAAAAAAACTATTCCAAGATTATGTAATATTTTGTAAAAGCTGATTCCCAAAACCATACATTTGTCGAAGTTATGGTTAAATAGTTGGGTTTGAACGTGGCCGCGCCATTAAAACGAGGAGAACCGTGCGGCCACGGAGATCTTTAAAACTAAGCATAGCAGAGACCTGAAATTCAGGTAAATAACAGATTGAATTTGTAAATAAAAATGTAAAAATACAGAACAAAACCTAGGTTTATATTTTAGGAGCTGCAAGACAAAAACCCCATGGCCGCGCCATTGATACGGTCAATAACACGCTAGCGCCGATATCACGCTATAAATGCATCGCAGACGTCTGATATTCATTGTAAAATCTAGATTTGAATTTGTCGAAAATGGAAAAAATATACAAAAATACCTAGGTTTATATTTTAGGAGCTATAAGACTAAAACCCCATGGCCGCGCCATTGAAACGGTGGAAAACACGTTATCGCTGATTTCTCGCTGAAAAAGCATCGCAGAGGTCTGAAGTTTTCTGTAATACCTAGATTTGAATTTGTCGAAAAGGAAAAAAATATGCAAAAAATACCTAGGTTTATATTTCAGGAGCAGTAGTGCGGTATCGCGTAGAAATAAGTTTTAATTATCTATCGAAAAAAGTAAGTATTAGCGAGATTTTTTTTGTAAACAACACATTAATATGTAGAACTATCAACAATAAGCACAAGAAAACTTTTCTTTTTTATAATATGTTTTTGCCTTCAAAACGTACCTACTCAAGGTTTTATATTTTTTTGCCTATTTAAATTTGTTAGCCTATTATCGATAGTTTAACTTATTAATGTGTTGTTTACAGAAAAAAATCTCGCTAATGCTTACTTTTTTCGACAGATAATCAAAACTTATTTTTACGCGATACCTCACGACTGCTCCTGAAATATAAACCTAGGTATTTTTTGTATATTTTTTTTATGTTTGACAAATTGAAATCTAGGTATTACAAAAAACTTAAGACCTCTGCGATGCTTTTTCAGCGAGATATCAGCGAGAACGTGTTTTCCACCGTTTCAATGGCGCGGCCATGGGGTTTTAGTCTTATAGCTCCTAAAATATAAACCTAGGTATTTTTTGTATATTTTTTCCATTTTCGACAAATTCAAATCTAGATTTTACAATAAATTTCAAACGTCTGCGATGCATTTTCAGCGTGATATCGGCGATAACGTGTTATTTACCGTTTCAATGGCGCGGCCATGGAGTTTTTGTTTTGCAGCTCCTAAAATATAAACCTAGGATTTTATTCTGTATTTTTACATTTTTTTTACAAATTCCATCTGTTATTTACCTGAATTTCAAGTCTCTGCTATGCTTAGTTTTAAAGATCTCCGTGGCCGCGCGGTTTTCCGCGTTTCAATGGCGCGGCCACTTTCAAACCCTTATAACTTTTTAACCATAACTTCGAGAAATTTATGGTTTTGGGAATCAGCTTTTACAAAATATTACATAATCTTGGATTAGTTTTTTATTCGAAATATCGCCGTGGCCGCGCGGTCGAGACGCACACATCTATTGATGTTTCAGTAACTATTTATGCGCTCTTTAAAGAATGCATAAATCATCATCATGTCAACCTTTACACGCCCACTGCTGGGTATAGGTATCCCCTATAGATGGGTTCAACCGTAATTGCCATACTTGGCCGATGCATGTTGGCGATCGCATTAGGTGTTATGGTACTCCGAAGGACGCTGCTACCCATCCAATCCCGTCAATATCGCGATGTATGCAATAACTTCTGATAATAATTTTAGTAAAATAGGTATAATATACTGATCACCACCTGATCAGTCTCGATCTCACTCTACCTGCATTTGCAAAAAGGTCCAGAAACGGTAATTAAACTATTCATAAAAGGTTTTGTTAACTTTTATTATACGAATATAAACATGTTACAACGACACTGGTGGAAAACTACAAAATTACACTTTAGTTAGATACAGATATTTACAAAAAATTTTACATTTTATACGAATGGAGCTTATTGCAAAGGGTAGGTAACTTACTTACAGTTACAATATAATATGCAGAGTAAGTAGGTAGATATTTCAATGAGTTAAATTCATTATGAACGATACTATTTAAATAATAATAAAATGTATATTAGGCACACCGTCAATCTTATTTTTATTGAATGCGTATGGTCACGTCAAAAGAATTATGTAATAATAAATACAACGGCGTACTGATAGGCATAGAGATGGATAATTATGCATTGTCTTAAATGATACTCTCGAATATACATTTGATGTAAGTACAGCTGTAAGTACAAAGAACTTACAATCTACATTTAACATTAATTATGTGCAAAGAAATTTGATAAAATGGCCTCTGAATTGATACCATTTCCAACAATTACCACATACCTAAAGATACATTCCGCACATACTTCTACTGAAACTACAAGACCACTTTAAGGTGAAATACCTCTTATTTCTTTCAGGGATGGAACAGTTAAGTGTATAGGTACAATACATCGTAATATAAGGTAAAACTTACGAAGGAATCGTTATAAAATCAGTAATGTTTGAAATTGATCCTAATCTGAAATTTTCCTAGCAATAATTAAATGTATATTTATCAAAAACATTACTCATAACGATTGGTTTATTGAACATCTTTTTAATCACTTTGTTTCCGTTTTAGCCTTCTTTACTTTTAAACACAATTGGTTCCACTGTAAATTATAAAACACTAACGGCCTAGCCCGGTTTCGTGCGGTTGTATTCTCTGGTATATATAATATAACAATGAAATAATGCAATAAATTTAACTCGGCGTTTTTGATGACGGAACTTCACAGATATGATAGGTAGCGGTATCTTCAAGCAATAGAGTGAAAATCATTGCTAAAATCAGAGCGAGAATTTTGAAAAATGTTTATCTAGTTGAGTATTCTTGCCAACAAATTGTTTTTCTGCCCTTTTTAACCCGACATGGATTGATGTTTAAATCATCAGTCGATCGTTTAGGACGTTTCTTATGTCTTACTTACTACAAAAACTGTTTACATCAATTTTCGAATTAATCAAAACCTATTTCACCCAGTTATGGGTTGATTTTGAAAAATCTCAGAAACACGTACCTAACTTATTTTTAAAATATAAATACCACATAAATAATATATACGAGTTTCAATCTAATTGGACCGGGCATAAAATACTCTTCCATAAAAACTTTAACACCCCTAAATTCCCGTCGATACAAAAAATAGATTAAAAATAACTTAGTATAAGTCAATCATTTACTTAGATTAATAACCTCCAAGTATCAAGTTTATACATAAAGGTAGTGATTTTTTTCAAACAGTCAAAAGTTCCCTTTTTCACACTTATAGAAGATGAATTTTCAAAAATGTTTTCTTATCTCTTTTCTTTCAAATTCAAAAAACCTACTGTTTTGGTTTTTGTAACTTCAGTAGTTTCAGTTCAGCGATTGATGAGTCAGTCAGTCACCTCCTACCACTTTATATAATAGTATCTAGGTATAGAAGTTCACATTAAAGCTTCTAAAAAGTTTTACAAAAGTGTTACAGCACCTTGCTATTAGACGTACATTGCCTTTGGCTCAGTATTATACTACAATATTATGAGATTCTTATTTACAAAACATCATATACAAACAACAATCCATAAACATTATACATAAATAATTAAGTTCACAATACTATGCTAGAGGTGGCATTACCTACACTTAGTTATTTACATGAGTATACAATACGAATATCTATATAATACATCGTAGACACCATGAAATGCACGTTAGGAATACATGGGAACACAGTCAGTTGTAAGTAGCGCGTCAGACCTCGATATTGTACCTGTACGAGTCCTTTAAGCACAACTGTCTATCGAATTGTCACTGAGAGCGATCAAGGGCGCTTGCCGCGCGATTTTCCGTTAACCACCGGTTCTAGTTGCTGTGTCTTACGTGGGCGCAGTATAAAGTTCAAGTTGTAGGCAGTATTTACTGCATAGTACACGTTTGCGTTTGCAGGGAGCAGCATTTCTGTAACAATATTAGTGTTTATCGTATGGTATTTCCTGCAATTGATAAAAGGTATAGTGGCGTGGTTCTGACTGGACAAAGAATATATACGACCTACGATAAAGACTGTACGATCTCGTACCTAAAGTAGACGGGAATTATCACAAGCACCCTCCGTTTCTGTTTGAGGGAAGGCACAAGCTTACAAGCAGATAGAGCATTTAAGTAGTCACTAGTCACGAAACCAGCAACCAGCCAATCATACAGAGAAAATTATTTGAAAATTGTATATTGTGTAGGTCCGTATGGTGTCGGACGTAAAGAATAGCACCATCCCATATCTTCCCGCGGGTGTCGTAAGAGGCGACTATGGGACTCACCAGAGAATGGGCAGCAGCGTTCTCTGTGCCTTTGTAACAACCATACTGCGATCGCCAACCCGCCTGCCAAGCGTGGCGATTATGGCAAAACCCCCCATTTCTTGCGGGAGGCCTATGTCCAGCAGTGGACGTCTTACGGCTGAAACGATGATGAATGATATTGTGTAGAATAGAACAATTTGAGATAGAAAAGAAAGAAATATCTTTACCTTTCTCGGGCAAAACTTGCGCCAAAGTGTATCCGTCAGGATCCCCATCAAGGTTTAGTTTGAGCATCGCGTTGCGGATGACCTGCGGCGTGCGCTCGTTGTTGCACAGCATGATGGACTTGTACAGCACCACGCCCTCCGTCTCCGCGCAGTCGGACTCGTACGTGACGCGGATGATGTAGAAGTCCGGGCCCGACCGCACGCCTGGGCCCGCCGGGCTCACGCCTCCTGCCTTACCGTTGGCGGGCTTCTGCCCACTGTTGGCACTCGACAGCGAGATATCCAACGAAGGCAGCGACGATGATGACGACCCATGTGACAAGCGCGTCGGCGACACCCGTCTCTCTAAACTGTCTCTCTTCCAAGCTGTACCCGTGCCGTCCGTCTCACAATAGAACTGCGAGCTATTACTCGAACTCGTGCTAGCGATCGAGTCGTTCTTTCTGTGACCGTGGTTATTAGAATCGTTTATTTTCTTCTGTCGCCTCTCCTTGGGAGGATTTGTCGGCGGTTCGATCTGACACGATAGCTGATACGACTCCCGGTCATCCAGCACAATGACAGAGTCGAACCACCTATCGAACATCGAGTCCTGTGGCAAGTGGTAGGCGTTGGCAGCACCCTGCAATAGCTTAATCTGCGCGAGAACCTCGAATTCTTTCCGTCGCTTATCGAAATTAATTAATCCATCAGCTACCGTGTCTGGAATGGCGGTATCGATCATAGTGAGATCGGTTAAAAAAGTTCCAAGGTAAGGTATGGTCCCGTGACTGACCCCAGGGGAACCACGTTCGTGTAATAGTTTTTGTAGCTGACGATCGTTTTCTCCCACTGTGTCTGCAAATTTTGCGGTTCCTTCACGCATCAACAACTCTCGCTGAGCCCACCGATTATTGTCTTCACTAAAAATCCGCGCGAGTTCGTCAAACAACTCGGCTTTTTCTTTGGCAAGTATCGCCCAAGTCTTTCTCAGTCTGTAAACGGGGTTGCTCTGTAATCCGGAGATGATAGCTTTTAATGAAGAAAAGTTTTTAAGCACTCTCAGTTCCCGAGCAATATCGAGCCAGGCCGCTAAGATCTCGGCGCGCTCGAGCGGCCTCAGGTTGGGTTCAACCAGGACTGTCGAAATAACTCGGAACGATACGGCGTTGAATTGGTTAACAGTTGCTAGTACGGTAGCTGCGTCGTGATTACGGTCCTTATCCCTGCGGGACCAGACGGCGCCGAGGCACTGGTGCGGCACGAGCTTCTTGAACAGCTCCATGTCCATGCGCGTGAGCTGCTCGGCGAAGTGTCGGTGCGGCACGTGCGGCAGGCGGTAGGCGCTGGTGTGGTGCGCCGGCACGCGCATGCCGGCCGCCAGGCACAGCCCGCCCGCACCGCACCCGCCATTGCGCTCTGCACTGAATACAGCTAACTTCTGTAATACCTGAAAAATCACACCCTAAATTGGCTTCAAACATTTTAAAATTGAGCTGCTACCTAAATAATTATCTATACTTTCTTATAGGGGTAAACAATACTAATGTTGGCACCCCCCCAATGATTGGCACTTCGTTGATTTATTCTGTTAATCTACTTATCTATATATATAAAAGGCAAAGGTGATTGACTGATGTATCAACGCACAGGCCAAACCCTTAAGGCTAGAAAATTGAAATTTCGTACACGTATTCCTCATATGACGAAGGCATCCACTAAGGAAGGATTTTTCAAAATTCAACCCCCAAGGGGATGAAATAGAGGATAAAAGTTTGTATGAAACCTTTTTTATTCCTTGGATATATTTGCATTACCTACCTGCCTACGTAGGTAGGTATAGGTAGGGTTGGGTAGGTAGGTAGATAGATAGATTGGTAGGGTAGGTAGGTAGATAGGGACAGGACAACGTCTGTAGTGTCAGCTAGTTAACAATATTTTAGTTTTTTAAGCTGCACCACATCACAAATAATCAGTAGAATATACATCCTGGTATGCTGGCAATAGTTATTTTATGTCAAACGTAAACCATCTTTTTTTGAAACATGTATTGGCACATATGCCATGCCACTCACTATATTTTTTAACTTTGGGGTGTTATTTTTAGGTAAACAACATATTGATCGATTTTAAACTTTATCTATTAGTAGTTCAAATTTATTTTATCCAAAATTGATTCTTAGCACTGTCAATCACAATACTATTTGGATAGTGCCAATGATTGTTCATTTTAAGATCAAAATGCTGAAGATTCAGAGCGGTAATAAAATATCGAAAGGATATTCAGAGGCAGATCTGAAAAAAGGTTTAGAACTTCTAAAAAATGATATGTGGAAAAATACTGCACATTTATTAACTCTATTAAGACTGCCTTTAATACTTAGTGCCAATGATTATATTAAATGTATAGTGCCAATTACTATGCTCATCAAGTGTCAATGATTGTACAATTACGTAGACTTAAGTTTAATTATATTTTTAAGTTAATAAAACATTTATTTTAACACATTGAGCGCCAAGCATAAAAACCGTGTTTTTTAATATTTTGGAGGCCAGAGGTACTAGAATTCATAGTAAAATGTATTGAAATGTTTCCTGGCGTACACACTGGCCTACGAATAATGCACTGCTTGTGTTTCCCAAAGGAAACACGCGGCCTCTAAAGGTGGTACTTTGTGTTTCCAGAAAGATACACATGGCGCTCAACGTGTTAAATTTAATGTGTAATATTATTTATGCTTGTGTAAATTAGTACCCGAAAAAACCACTACAAATATAACCTAAATTGTTTATATTAGAAATAAGAATCGGGTTAAAGTGCCAATCATTATACTTACTGTTTACCCTAGTTATTTGGCATACAGTCTCGCAAAAGCTTTTAATGCATACCTTCGTATGAAGTTCCGTCCCAGGTAGATGAACCTGTGTGAAGGCGAGTAGCTGCTGCAGTGCGGGGTGATGCGGGGGTTGGCGAAAGTCTTCTGGGTACGTGTCCAGCCACACGTGGAGACACGCGACCAGAGTCCTGAAACATTAACGTTAAGTACTATTTATTTAATACATATAGGTAGCCTTAAATGTTAAGTCAGCATTACATTTATAAAATAATGTTATAGCGTATGACAAGTTAAAATAAGTTGTCTCTTATTTTTAGCAGTGCTCGTTTTCAAGTTTTGGTCTGATTATTTTTTTATGTATCCATTTAGAGAAGAATAAGTTTTTGTACAATTATTGTGATAAATGTTTCAATAATAGAGAAAATGCAACAAATTAAGCACATTAAATAAATAGATATTTAACGATGAAATACTCACTTTCGGTGTTGCAGCGATGTGTCCACGGCTGTTGGATGCACCTCCTCTGCAGCCAAAGCTTCATATCGTCGCAAGAGGAGGTCGAGCACACGGATGCACTCCGCAAAGGAACTGAAAACGTTCACCATACGATACAATTAAAAATAAACTCTGGTAGGTAGTCATCAATCGCGATGAGACCGCCGATTTAGGTACCTTTATTTGTTTTAATATATTTGCTTCTCATAATTTAACATCCATTAACAATAAAGAATTCGTATTATAACTATCTACCTAGTATATATATCGACAATAAAAAAAATTACAATGTCCTTTTCATTTAGTTCACGGTCTTTGTGAATCAGTCAGAAGGTGTCCGAATGCAAAAAATGCAAAAGAGGCTCCTCTTATTACAACATTAATGGATCACTGAGCTTTACAATCAACAATATTCTTATAACCTAAAGACAACACTCTATTATGTTATAATACTTACCGATACGTAGCCAAAAACACGTTAACATATGTGGATTCGAGTTCACCATCGTCGGTTGCAAGCGCCTCCACCAGTCGCTCGACTGTGCCCGCCTTCACGAAGCGAACGCGCACCGTCTCCCATTCCAGATGGGATATCTCGTCATCCGACTCCTAGAAATCACATGATCGAAGATAGCATTAGTCATCATCTTCCTGCACTTGGGTTAGTTATGGGGTCGGCATGATTTACTTTTTCTTTCCGTCCTATCCCAATCCATCCATCGTTTCTTTGGCCTTCCTCTCCCTCTCCATCCACATTTATATTCATAACTATTTTATTCACATGCGTTTCATCCTTCCTCTTCAAATGCCTATACCAAGACTACGATTCACTTTCAAGTTTTGACACTGACGCCACTTTCAAACTTCTTCTACTATACTCATTTCTTACCGTATCCGTTCTGATCACACCACACATTCATCTCAACATTCCTATCTCCGCTACATGCAATCTTTTCTTCTTGACAGCCTAACATTGCGATCCATACAGTATATTATTGCCATCATCTTAATATTGGTCCGTAGTTATATATATATCCTAAGAAACTGTAACATCTATTTTTCTTTAGTTCATTATTCCATTTAGGGCATATACATGGGCAGCTCGAGCAGTTAGGCATTGATCAACATACACGCAGCCACCAGCCATAGTCAACAGCTTAAAACTGCCATTTGTAACTACTGCAGCCGTCGGTTTCAACTGCTAGATCAGTCATAGCACAAATACACCACACCACATAGTCACCAATTTTCGTTTTCTTGTTTTTTTCTTTTTTAATGTTATTTTTGTGTGTGTTTTTGTCCTGGGGGGCGAATAAATTATTTTTCTTTCTTCCTTTCTTTCATAAAATGTTTCGCTTAAAACGCTTGACGCGGGTTTGGGATGAAGAGCGCAGGCGGAGGGCACGA
This sequence comes from Charanyca ferruginea, assembly GCA_947361185.1. Lineage (NCBI taxonomy): Eukaryota > Metazoa > Arthropoda > Insecta > Lepidoptera > Noctuidae > Charanyca > Charanyca ferruginea. The sequence continues at coordinate 16,065,401 of OX376057.1, forward strand.
TGAAATTTCATCGTGCTACTGACCGCCCGGAGCAGTTCAGATTCAGATATTGTATGTATTAAGTTTGTTTTCTGTCATCGTGCGTTCAGAAAAATAATACGGTCTGCGCGTCTACCTTGTCTACCCTGTGCACCATGTATCAACTGTCATGTATGTTGTGTGTCATGTGTGTTACGTGTATATCTAATATGAAGACGTAGAAACAGATTACATCTTTTCACATATTTCTTGTATTTAAAAAAATATCTACGTCATAGCAATATCCCGATGAGTAATATAACTTCAGTTTACAAGACAATATGACTCAATGTGATAATGTTGTGGATTTCCAACAAAAATGAGGAAAATCAAATGAAAAAAGTTAATACTAGGTTGTTAGTTCAATGAAAACAACCTACATATTTAGTTTCCCACTTATTGTCGTCCCCACACAATTTAACTAATTGTAATGGATGACCTAGGTATGTTAATCAGTAAATAGCATTTGAGAAAAACAAGTGCAATGTAGGTATCAATAGGTAAGTATATATTGTATAGGTATACACCACGAAGTAAGTATACTTACTTCGTGGTATATTATACTTACACCACGGAACAGATACTATTTATCTGGTCCGTGGTATACTATTTTTCCTCTTCAACTATTATATCCTTATATTTATAATTATTCTTCTGTACGTGTTTTTGTCACCTTACAAGAGTTAGGACCAAATTTCATCCAAATCGGTCGAGCTGTTTAAGAAGACTTAAACGGCTCGACCGATTTGGATGAAATTTTGTGTGTATATTTCAATGGGTTCCTGAATGGTTTAAAAACATAATTGGACCCCGTAGAAGGCGCTGCTGTCAGTAAGTCCCACATTTATGTCCCTATTTAGATTTTTTGTGTGAGTTCGAGTGAGCAAATGCAAATGCAGAGCTGGACTCAGTAGGTGACGCTGCAGATGAGATCTAGGATTATTTTTATGTTAAGGGAAAGACAACATCTGCCGGGCCCGTATAGTACAGTAGGTATATGAAAAATAAGATGTCAAGTAGGTATTTTATATAAAAACCCCTCCGATTGTTTTGACGACGATTGTGGGACAATGAGATTTATAACCAAACAGTGATGTCATAGCTATGGTAACGCTGTTATTGTAGTTACTTTTATGTTATACTAGCTTCGGCCCGCGACTTCGTCCGCGTGAATGTCGGTTATCGTGGATGCAAATGAAGTCGCGGATTAAAAAAAAAACCTAGTTGTCCTTCCTCAGAGTTCAATGGGTATGATTCAACCATGTCATTATTGTAACATGTTTTGTACAAAACGATATGAAAGAGAGTCAGTGAAATCATGACGGTCGGAATGGAATGGTCAGAATGGAAGAAGGCGACTGGTTGCGTCGACCCCAAGTGACACGGGACAAGGGCAGAAATAAGATGTTGATTTTGATTAAAAAGACTGTTGATGGAGATTCCTACACGTTTTTTCTCAACTTTCGGATGGACCAACAATTCCTTTCATTCAAAACTGACGTATGGTTTAATAGAAATGAAATGAAGTTATTCGATTTAGCGCAACTCAAAACCTAAACGATTGCTAGAACGGCGTAGCAGCATTGACACACACTAGTACTTACAACATAATGGTCTGTTCGTGTGCATCAGAAAATACGCACGAAATAAGCACGAATCATTGAAATTAATCGGCAAACGAGAGCGCGCGATGTTTTACAGTGCTTTTTAAATTAATTGTCTAAAATAAATGAGTTCGTATAACGAACTGAAAAATATTCTGTATATTAAGCATAACCTTTATTTTCATAAAATAAATATATATCAGATATGTTTTTATTCAAATACTGGTGAAAAAAAATTGTCAAAATGAACCGATTTTGTACTTTTCCAACATTGTTTTTTAATACATAGTAGTAATATTTTCGTAATTTTGGCTCTGTAGTAGACTTTAAGACTGTATATCCTGTTGGAAAACCGCATAAAACATAATATTTTGGCATACTGTATTGGTTGTATTCGTCCTGAAAGTTAACTCTGACTCTATTTTCGTAAAACGCTATGAAAGCATCGTCTTCGCTTTAAAAAACCATAATTAAAAATTATACTTTTACTCAGTAGTTCCCTAAATCAAGATTTAATCTTTCTAAAACTGTAATTGTCTTTAAATAATCTGCTCACATCATTACGTTATTGCTCTGGGCAAAACGCGAAAACATGAAGTTTTCGTCACGAACCGAATATACGCTGATGTGTACGATTGAAATTCAAACTTTACTTACCTACCTAACATTAATGAAGGATTGGGACGAAGACGTGTTAAACAGATAAACACATTTATTGGTAATATAACTACAAGTCACACCTACCTATCTACCTGCCACCCACGTACCCCCCTACCCCCTAACTGCTACCTGCCTGGCCTTACCTATTCATCATGTCATATACTAAACCAAATAGTATTAGGTATGTACAATTACTACCTATAATGCGATCGCCTACTTACACACAAAAGATTTCTAAAATGGGATTTCAGTGTTGTTAAGAGAATAATAATTCCAATAAGAACACTAAATCTGGATGGCATAAAATTATGAATCAACCAGATATAGGTACCTACTTTTGCTTGGGTCAATCTAATTTTTTTTTTCAGATTTCTTTACGTAGGAAAGTTACATCAAGAAGTACAGTCAACAGCAAAAGTAGATGATCAAAATCAGAAATTAAATACTAATTTACTAACACAAATTTATATAATTTATCACTAGTTTATTTATTAAAAGTATGTGATTGTCACACACATACAATACGGTCAACGTAACTTGGCGCGTCTGAAGTTAGCTGTTTGGCTGCGCAATGGAACTTTTAGGAACGAAATTGTGTACTGCGCAGCTAATCGGCTAACTTCAGACGCGCCAAGTTACGTTGACCGTACTGTACTTTTGAATCACTTGGACGCCACACAGTTCTGACGCGAACTCCGTTCATTAGTATTGAATTTCTGATTTTGATCATCTACTTTTGCTATTGACTGTACCTAATTATAAAGGAAAACACTTTATCGGACATGACATTAACCATTGTGTTCTTAATATGTTTTGTGTAAATACATGTCATTAATTTTTATCTTAAGTAATAATGATTATAAAAAAATCGTTAATTAACAGTAATTCGCACTAAATATTCATGATATTTATATTGCTTATTACCTATGCCGATGCCTGCCAGTGCCTTTGTGAACAGCTGTGAGCTGTGTTGCTATCATTGCAGGTACCTACCTACACACGGTTGATGGCCTGGCAGTGCTAAAAATCAATATTATTGCAAAGCGCAAAATTGAATAAGCATCGATGTGAATTTTGAACCGAATGTAGGTATTGTAAAATTATGTAGGTAGTGCGTCTTCAGTATCTGTATAAATATGGGAAACGTTTTAAATGAGGTAGGTTACCTAATATAAAACATAAACATGTTTTTCTTATATTTGTCTGTCGAAGTCCACATTACAAATATACAGGAAAATACGCGCTCATTGCTGACGTCATTGAACTTGTCATCACAAATACTATATACCTGCAAATGTAAAAGACGTACCTAAGCATAATTACAATGCTATAAAATGATGCATGGTATTCAAATACATAGCTGATCGATGTTTATTTTTAATGTATACTCTTGTATATGTTACAGTCAAAACTCTTAACTAGTCAAAACTACTTTTGACTGACTACAGTCAAAACCCTTAATACGATAAAATGCGTTTGTGTCATTGAACTAACATTACTACGTACGTATTAATTATAACTCAGTGGTTTGCGTTACAAAAAACAAAAATCCGGATCGCCCTTGTTATAAGAATCACTACAAAACAAAAGTTTTATAAGGATCACAAAAAAAAACCTACCAACTAATGGGTTTCTAAGTATTAAGGATAAATTGAGACAGTTCGAAAGTAGTTTTGACTGATTTTTGTAGTCAAAAGTAGTTTTGACTGGTTAAGAGTTTTGACAAGATGTGTCAGGACGTTTGACTTTCTTTTAAACCACGTAAAGGCTATCATGTTTTGGATTTGATTGATTTTTTCAACCGACTTCAAAAAAAGAAGGAGGTCCTCAATTCGACTGTATTTTTTTTTATGTTTGTTAGCTCAGAACTTTCGACTAGATAAACCAATTTTGATGATCCTTTTTTATTTGAAAGCTGGTGCTTCCCGTGTGGTCCCATGTTAATTTTACCGAAATTGATAGAAGCGTTTTTTGAAAAAATCAACAAATCCCAAAACAAAATTACATGGACGACGTTATAATTTCCTCTTTCCTCAATCTTTAGAGTACTTTCAATACTCTAAAGATTTAGCAGAAAATAAAAAGATGACTTTGTTCCGTTTGTTGTTTAGTGTTGCCACCGACTTCCCAAAATAAAGTCATGTGTGTTCTGTGTTAAAGTTATTTTTCACTTTTTAGTTTTTGAAGGCGGTTGTTTTATTTGTAATAAAGCTTTTTAGATAATGCATGCCACTCGAAAATTATTATCCGCTAATTAAAACAATACAAAAAAAATAACTAGCCTAATTAGCGTTTTCAAAAAAAAAATTTCTTGCTGAGAAAGTTTTCTAATAATGGTTTCAATGCATTTGGTATGTCTGTACTGCCTTCCAAATAACAAGTACCTAGACTTGAAGCATATTATGTAGGCAATACATGCCTTATGTTTGTTAGTTTGTTTCATCGTTAGGCGCGCCTTGCGCATTTCTACAGCACAATTTTAAAACTGATGTTATTACCTTTTCGTTGCGATTTTTTATCGCCTTTGTAAAAATAATACATTATATAACTACATCGTATTTTTGCAATTAAATTATGGTATATACGGAATATACCTAATGCTGTGTGTACTGGCTCTAAATCGTATCCATTTTCATAGTGCCCTATGCAAGATGTCGTTTTGCATCCTAGTCAAATTTCAGGAGGCTGTTATGAAACACATAAATAAAATCAAATCAAATTTCTACGATACCTACTCAATAGTTAAAACATACTGGTTATTTTTTTTGTTATATAATATTTAACAGTTGGATTTCAAAATACACCACTATCAAAGAACAGACTTGCCCCGACACCTATGCGGTAGCAGGGTCGCACGATTATGTCGCTGTGTGCGTGTTTTTCTGCTGATTGAGATAAACTACACATTACAGACACCATTAATTAAAAGATACATGGTAATGTAATACAGAATTAAAATTATATTACGTATATTGTGTAAAATTACGGTCAGTAATTGTCATGTACAACCTTGAACAGCATTGTCGGCCATCCGGGAAGTTAACAGTACCACTAAATGTATGTATTATGAACATCTAGTTCTGTCAGATTGTGACTGATCCGCGATATTTAGTAATTACTTTGGTTTGTACAAAATGCTATCGCATGCCGCATGTCAAAACTGTAAGTAGGTAGGTCCTTACCTAATGCATAAACAAACACAACACTGAACTACCTAATATCACAATTTGTTTTCAGACATTAAACTGTTGTAGAGGCTACGGTGGCCCCTGAAATTACTTTCGGTGTGTAAAACTGCTGAGTAGGAGTAGTAGGTATATCCAATTTATTATATCGCAATCAAATTAAATAACAAAAATAACTGGATTAAACCGGCCAAACTTATAGAAATTAGGCAATGATAATGTATGATAAACTATACATACACCGAGTAAACGTTAATACTTAGAACGAGTTTATGATCCATGTTTATAATGATGTAACTACAATCTCAATAATATGTAAGAAAACATTGCGGTAATTTTGTAAAGCATATTGGAGCTAATTATGCCTAATGTAATTTTTTTTCACTGTTTTCACGCTGTAAAAACAGAAATAAGTACCCATAATGCTTCTTTTTATACCACTAAGGTATAAAAACAGGTAACAAGGACCTATACGGCCCATCTAATGTTAAGTGGTCACCATAGCGTAACACACTTGCAACACCAGGGGCACCACACGCGCGTTGCCAACCCCGCAAAAACCTTTGGACACCCTTTTTGAAGAACCCCGTATTGTAGTTCTATTGGAAAACCATGGCGGGTAGATTCCACAACCTGAACGTATGTGGGAGAAAATGTCTCTGAAGCCGCTACGTACGCGACCGCTTAAGTTCTAGAATGTGAGAATGAAATCCCTGTCGGTGGCGAGCAGTGCGATGGTAAAATGTGACTGTTGGCATCATTTCATACTGTTTGAGGATACATTCGTTACCATCTCCGGTTGTTCAGTTCGTCCTAGAATTGTAGATACACAGCAAAGGGCTTTTTTTCCGGTGAGCGCGTAAACTTGGGCCTTAGTTAGGTTTAATTATTCTAGATTATTTAAACTCAATCAGAGACTTTAGTTAGAATAGTCTCTACTTGAGACACAAGTTGTATTCAGTTTCCATCCATTGAGAACCGAGGGATTAACGCGTCGCTACGTCTGGTATTCTCGAAGGAGAATGAACCACTTTAGAGAGTCTATGGGACAGAGCAAATTTAAAAGCGGATCTTTTAGCATAGTCGAGAGTACGAGAGCAGAGTAATTCAACGTGATGGGCATTAAAGGCACCTAAAATTACCAACTCTGCGAAAGGGTACTCAGGAACTTTATCAGTTGTCACACGCAGGTAAGTAATAAAATTTAAGTAAAAAGTAAAGCTCTTTAAGAGCACTGGAGACCTAGCTTATTAGCAAGAACATATCACAAAGCACTTGGCTACCGTCTCCTGCTAGGTGGAGGTACTTCTCCAGACAGGCTGTTTATTCAGAGCGGTGATCCGCTAAGTCCTATCTCACTTTGTGCTCAGGGGCCAGGTGTAGGGTCTCGAGGGTAATTTGTGCATTGCTTGTGTTTGCTGAAGCTCGAGTCGATTGTTTTTGTGCAACGATGAGAAAACGTTGAGCTTCCCTGGTGCGCCACATGCGGGTCAGCCCCAAATTCTGCGCTGTGTGGCTAGTAGACTCGATTGTTTGTACTATGTGACTGCTGCAAGCTTTCCACCTCGGTGGTACGCGTGTGGCAGTGATTCAAATATATCCATGATTTTTATCCCCAAATATAATATACCTACCTAAATACATATATGTATATATAGGACTCAATTGTGTTAGTAACTATACTCCTTACCCCCTATTCTTATCACTTAACCTAAAAATAATAATATGCCAAAATGTTACAAATATTTTGAATTATACAAATATCGATTTAGGTACATCGTTTTAACATGACGGCTATCGATTCAACTGTAGTTGTATACAAATTTAGATACTATCATTTACCTACCTACATGGGTAAGTTACGTATCTACATACTTACAAGTAAACAATATGCGTTGCCCACATAAGTAATTCCTCATAGGTCACCAAGTCACGGTAGTGACTATGAAATAAGTATACTTAATTATAATTACATTGTCTTAGTTTACGTATATGTATTGTGTTAAATGTTCATTGTAACATGCGATCCTAATTGATATTCAAAACCTTTTTGATTCAATTATTATTTAAACAACGATTCGCGTGAAACAGGACCTGATTGTAATAAATTGACTTTTGCTAACAGCGAATTGGATGATGGAACCCAATACTATTAGTATTACGCCTGTAATCCCCCAACCAAGGTATTTACCGACTTGTAATAGAGCCTTTTACAATTAACCGAGTTCAAATCTAGACTCCGGGTTGAAAGAAAAAAGAAGAAATTCCTAATGAAATAACACTGCCCTATCTAGGTATCGAGCCCAGGACAATCAACAGTCATGTATGAAACAAGTAGATCACTAGAACGAAAACCATTATTTAGATATACATATACTCACACTAGAAGCACTCCGCGTCGGTCGGTGGTAGCGAACTTTCTTCAGGTAGACGGTGTAGATGGCGCCGTCGACGCGCTCCTCGCCCCACAACCGCCATGTCGGCTGCTGGAACACACCACCAACAGGTCAACATAATAGTTCAACACCAACAGTTACTTAAGAATAACATAATAGAACACAGCTCAGTTCATCCTACATCATCATGATGGTTCAAATTAGGAAGATAACTTATTCCACTTATATTGTCTGCGTCATCGAAGATATTCAGCACGAGGGATAACATAGAGTTCTTCACAACCGAATATTTACAGGTAGAAGACATGGTTTTATTATCACGTTTAATGCATAAGACACTATTGCTTGACACTTTCAGGTGCATACAGCTTCAAGTTATAGTTTAGTCATCGTATGTACCTACCTACTTATAGGGTCATTGCAACAACGTGTTTTGTTGTAAAGATAAGGAACATATTATGTTATAATATGCTTGTTGATTGCAAATAGGAATGTGTTGTTAGTAACAGCTTGTGCTTACATAATCGTCGTCTAGGTTACGAGCGAACAGCGCGGGCTCGGCCTTACTGACGCCGCAGATCCTCCACATGGCCCATGTCCGCGACGTCACGCGACGCCTCCTCAGCTGAGCGCGTCCCGCATCACGCTCACTTTCACTACCTACTGCGCACAGTGCCGGCGGACGCCACAATACATCCACAATAGAACCATATGCATATCCAGTAATTCAGCAATTGGATCAATCAACGGCGAGAGGCGAGCGAGTATGCGAACAGCGCGGACGTGCGTGACGCGAGAGAAATCGCAACGGACGCCGGCAGCGGCACACTTGTCCACCTCGGCGGCATCCGGCTCCAGAGCTGACACTACGCAACTTTATCGACTAACGAATCGATTCACGCAATTAAGCTCCACTGTCGCCTCTTAATCACTGGCACACGTTAAATGATCCAAAACGAACTCTCCCTCGATAACAACATGTTTTCTACTATTAAGTACTGCGTTACAGTCTAAAAAACTGTGCAATTATAGTCACATATTACTACGATCATATTATGAAATCGTGAATTTGCATATTACATGAATATCGCATAAGTATCACAGTCTATCAAAAACTTTCACACATTTAATTTGAGAATGTTACCAACGGTATTTTATTGAATTTTGAGAATGATTTGCATAACTGTACGACACACGTAACGTTACAATCACAATCAGTTATAGAAATAATAATAAAACGTTTACGAAATATGTAATGTAGGTTGGTAATACAGAAACGCTGGCGCTGCAGCGCGGGCGCACGGCGACTGCTCTCTTCATGGAGAGATCGCGTGAAAAACTCCGATAGAGTACGTCAATGACGCGCCCGCGCCGCCCCTGTACCCAGGTGTTAGCTTCACAACACGACAACACGTGCCACCACACATGTGTGGTAGAATCAAACAAGCTTAAATATAGGTACGCAACATGATCACTTCTTATTATAATCCTATTAGCGCAAACAAGTAGGTACACGCACATTACGGAGATTTACCTAGAAATAACTTTCAATACATTCGTTTTTGAAATAATGTATGTGTTCTTCCATTGTGGACACACGTTACTGTATTGAAAACGAATACAACAGTATTCTTGCTGTTATGTGTCAACTGAACAGGGAGCCTGTTTAGTTTAGATTTGGAGTCATCAGAAATACAGCGCAGAACACAGCAAGTATCCACACCGCTGTCACACGCACGGCACGCATACGAAGTGTTGTATAAGCGGACAAACAGACCAACGAGAATAAGCAGAGAAATTTCAAGCTATAAAAGTATAAAGTATAAAGCGTGTCTGGTAGAAGGACTGTCACATTTTCAGGGATTATGGGTCATTTGCTATTGTTCTCCCAAGAACCCATATCTTAAGTGTCACGGTAATTAAGATAAGTATGTTATTTTTTTATTACCCGAAATCATACCCAAAGGTCGTTATACACACACCATAATAACACGCAATAACTTTTGGTGTAACATGAAATCAATTATATCAATTGGTTAAAAAAAAATACTAGTTTACGTCCGCCAGCGCCACTGCAGCTAAATATGATGTGATTTGCGATGGATCCACTTCTACGCTGACTATTCACGAGGTTTTTCAGTTCTTTGGTAAAAAAATCTAGAACCAAAACGTTGGAAATATTTAATATATTATTATAAGGTATAATTTTTTTTATGATTTTAATTTATTGTTATGATATTAATTTTATTTTATTGATAATAATAATTTAGATTCTATTAATACTACCTATTTGATGTATTACTTTCATTTACATATCTACAAAATCTATATAATAAAAACAAATCGTAGTTCGTTAGTCGCGCTAAAAGTCGAGAACGGCTGGATCGATTTCGCTAATTTTGGTCTTATAATATTTAAACCTCACCGTATCTACGATAAATTTTAGAAAATCACGAAAACGAAAGGTAATTATAGGTCAGCTAGTTATAATTAAATTTTAAATGAAATTTATGATCCGAAAAGAATTAAAATAAATGAATTTTAGAATTTCAATTTAAAAGTGTATTACTAAAATAAAAAAGTAACAATTTTTTGTTAGCAAATTACCTCCACATTTCACAAAGAATGTGTCGGTCCTTCTACCAAACACCCTCTATATTATAGCACTATGCTATCTGTCATTATTATTTGGCATTATTTAAATATATTTCAATAAACATAACATTAATTTGTTGCATCGTTGTTATGTAGACTGTTGAGATATTGAAATTCGATATATCTTAATGTATTTATAATGTAGACTGGTCACATGTTTGTCTGACGGCATTACGTCGGCAAGTTATTTAATATGGTTTACTTGCTTCTGTCCGCGACTTTATCTGCGTAAAAATCAAGTAACTTATATACCATAAAATAAAACACCCTTACACCCGGCAATAGTCAGTGCTTCCAGAAATTATCGATTATCTCTTGCAAACAAAAACTACTGACAACTTTAACAACGGAAACAATAATATTTTAATAATAGTCTTTCAGGAAAAATCAATCAGCTTAGGACGATCACTGAGAGGCATTAGACGCCCAAGCATTAGTGTCCACACACCTACAAAGAAGTAGTTTATCGCTAAGCAAATAAATTTGATGCCGCCAAGCCTAATTCTAAAATCAACATTTGCCTGTCGATAACATTTCTTTTAAACTGTTAACAAGCAAACATTAGCGTGGGGAAAAGTAAATAAGTTTTATCGTACCGTATTGGTTGAAATAAGACGTGGTCGTGAAGCGATATTACGCTCGCGCGCACTCAATGAAGCGATTAATAACTTGCCTGCTCAACTACGATGTTGTTGCAATCAATTGAACATTGAAATGAACACCTAACATATAAACATGTACACGTAACATTTTTTGCGAACTATGTAACTCTTCTTTTTCAAACGTTGGCAAAATAGTTTGCAATAGGTAACTATTGTTTCCTTAGGATTCCAAGTATTTCAGCTTACAGGGCTACAATAATTTTCCTCGATCCTTTATCGAAAACCAGATATTCCCACGAGAATGCGAATGTAGGATAAGCTTTACTAATCCTACATACTACATATAGAGTAAGCGACACATATTTGTAGCTAACATAATAATTTTAGTGTTATTGTATTCGAATAACTTTTTTATAAAGCTGAACTCTAGTACCTACAGAAGTATAATTAGTAGGTGTGTCATAAAATGGTTCCCTGTCCATTTGCATAAAATTTTAAGACCTAATATAGCTCAACATACTTTTGTTTCTCTTAATTATATTTTCGCATATCATTATTTACGCATAACAACTTACGCATAATGTATTTTGGCATAATTTCTGTAATCATAATAGTAATTAAGCATAACATTTTAAAGCACATATTTTATAACACATTTGCTCGTAAAGTGTCTCTTATTACACCAATTTCAATATCGTAATGTATGTCATTAGGTACTAGTGCGTTATTGTAATGTAAAACGCACAAGTTCCGTAAAACGTACAGTTTATCAAGATGCTCCGTATAAAACGAACGGTACTTTTTTAAATCTTAGCAAAGAGTTTTTATGTCAGAAAAGTGGTCAACATTTTATGAATAAAATTAACTTTGGGCGATAGAATTTAAAAAAATAAACATTTAATTATTTAATTTAATTAATTTTGACAATACATTACAACCATTTATCTGTAACAAAAACAAAAAAATATTAATTTACTTTATTAGTAACTAATACTGGCTGTTTTTGTGCTTTTGCCTTAAAAAAGTGCGCAGATGCGCGCGCATCGCTAATTTGTGAACAAGTAAAAATTATTACGCGCGCTTTTTCTTTTCGTTGTATTGTTTTTATTTGAATTATTTCCTCGCAAATATGTTACAATATTTGAATTATTTCCTCGCAAACATGTTATAAAACGTCGTATGACATATGTGCGCTTTAATAATTACAGCCTCTGCTTTCTTGTAGCCCTCGCCTGCGGCTCGGGCTAGCAATATCACCTCAGCTGTAATTTTCAACTTACCGCTCTAATATCATAATGTACTATTACCATGCAAGCAGTAAGCATGCAACATGTAAACAAGCATACACCACGAATACAGTATGCAAGCAAGCATGCAGCAAGCATGTAGCAAGCATGCAGCGTGCAAACAAGCATGCAGCATGCATGCACGCCTGCTTAGATTAGCTCGCGGGCCGCCTCGCCCCTACGCGCCTACGCGGGCTTAGATTACACATCACGCCTAGTAATATTATGCGAATTAAATTGATACCAAAACAAATTAGCCTTCAACATAACTATGCCAACATAAACTGTATACCAAAAAAATATATGGCAAAGTATTATTATAGCAAAACAAATTATGCCAAACTAGTTATGCCAAAGAATATTAGGAAAAAGAACATTACACGAAAAGAAGAGATCCCTCGTATAATTAAAACCCTAACGTGAAATAAAATTCCCAAATACATGATAGGTACGTATAAAGGACATGTTTCATTTTGGGCCCAGTCTATGTACACCACTTCAAAAAAAAGAGAAAATTCCGTAGAATCCGGGAAAAATACAGATAATTCATGTAAATGTATACTGTTGTGGTAGTAAATTGATAATAAATCATTATTTTAATGGATTTTCAACATGGCGTCACTCAGATTTAGCTACTCTATAAACCATAGATCGATCATAGAAAGAGAACTGTCAGCTGTCAGTGACACAACAGTGTCACTTCTGTCACTTTCGTCTCGTAATCTCGTTTTGATTCTAGTTTTTGGAGCTCTTTTTAACAACCTCGTTTTCGTTTGTTGAATTTAACACCGTTATTTTTTCATCTGTTTAACTGGCTATTCACAAATCGACGAAATATAAATGTCAAACGTCATTAATCAATCAAAATGACAGCTTACCGCCATGACTGCTTTTTTGTTGTGTGTTGCAATTGCAAGTGCAATTTCTTGTGTTTTACTTGGTCACAAAGCCATTTTAAAGTAATTGGACAGTTGAGAACTATTTAAAATGTGTTTTCCTATTTTCAAATATGGTGTACAAGGACTGGGTCCAGGCTCCATACATTTTGAAACAACTCCTTTGTAAGGTTTACGCAAGTTGACAACGCGCCAGCAGCCCAGCCGGCGCCGCCTGACCTCGCCTGACCTTTAATACGCACAAGTTACTACAATTTTGACGGTTATCTCTAAAAAATCCTAGGTCCTATGCTTTCAAACGCATGCTCTTTTGACTCCTATCCTAGATTAAAATACAGTCTTATGAATACAGTCAGAAGAAATTCTGTTTAAAATTCAGTACTTAAGTCAATTAATTATAATCATTATCGCACATATTCCACCGATTTACTTAACCGACCATATTAATGCCCATAATAATGTGATAATAAGCAAATAGATACCCAAGTAAGTTGTATAAAATACTAATTGAAGCAAGGAAAGAATCGAGCACTGTGTATTTTTTTACGAATTACATAGAACAATCCAGCGATTGATAGGACAATTCCAGATGGAGGGATTGCTCCACACTAGCTCTGGACAGAGAGGGTTGGAAAGGAGAAAGGGAGGCATTTGCAGTGCGACAATACAGGCTGAAAATAATTAAATAAATTCCAGCGATCGATAAGACAACCAACAACACTCATTTCAATTGATGTCCTAGATTGTCGTCCGAGGTATTAACCATCTGGAGCCCTTCACAAATGCGCTATCGCTTGAAAAATCTCTCTAAACATTGGATCTTTCTTACAGTTCCAACAAAACCTTTTGTACGACGAAGAAATTTAGTCTCAAGCCGATTTACGTCCTTCAATCCAATTGTTATGACTATTTTGTATATTGTTTAAACTTACGAAACCCTAGAAAACAAAATAAATCTTTTGGTTTAACGAAATAGATATGTAAGTACATACACATGTCAAACCGGAATAGTAAGACGGATATCATCAAAATTAAAATTCAAGGTAAAAGTTTAATTACAAAGTTCAAATTGCAGTAACGAACTAGCACGCTATCCAATGCGGGATGTCAAGGCTTATTTCTATTCACTGCATAGTCAGTCATCGTGATGAATACTCGGTGATTAATCAAATATTCGATGAATACTACCACGTCAATTGTAAATCGTATTTACGAATATAGGTCGCGGGGTAGACATCGATTTTATTCTAGTTTAACCTGTAGTACTGTTAGAAAGTGGTAATATCGATCAGGCATGCAATTTACAGCAAGGTAGTCTAAATATAGCAGATGACTAGAGATGGGGGACTTGCTTACCACCGCCTATACCTCCCTAGCCTCTAACACCATGCTAGCCCAATTACCGACGGCACCTGCCGGTGTGTGCCGTCGTATTGAAAAATTGACCCTATCAAAATGAATATTAGGGTTTTCTCTTCAGGGACTGTAATATCTACTTTTCCCCGCTATTATATTTAAAATAAAGTAAAGACTTATTAAGTTATTATTATAGTAGTTATATATTTTTGTTTATTCACCACCCTTGGTTGACTGGTAGAGAATGCCTAAGGCATTAAGTCCGCCTTTGTACCTTTGTGCATGAAGTATAAATAAATAAGTCTGAGGTCCTGGAACTCCTGACTGACAGTTAGACATTGTTTTGATTAAGTAATATGTTTAATGTACTTTAAAAAAAATATATAGCTAATACCTTAAGATAAACGTTAAACCTTTTAATGTTGTCGTCCTAGCTACATAACCTGATGGCAGAACGAGCCAGCCCTAGTTTCTTTACAACTAATCGCCTTCAGACACTTTTCCAGATCTTAGAAAACTATTCCAATAAGTAAACCATAGTATGTAGCCTTCGCAGGCTATACGGATGCAACTTGCAAGAAAAGAATGCCTGTAACCATTTGGGAATGCATTTGAGACAGAAGACATCAAATGTTTGCTACGAATATCGTAGACCTGCTACGAAAACTATAATTGTAAACAAACGAACAAAATCAATAATTCTGAGAATTACGAAGATGTTTTCATATACATATCTCACAACATTGGCATTCCACACTCACTTGTATCAGTTTGATAAGATTATTGACATCGAGAAAGTACTAACAAGATGAAGATATTCGTATCTCCATATACGTTTATGACGTAGGTTGTTATATGAACGCAATGAAACGTCAGGAGGCTGAGATGGTAACAGGCATCGGAGCCTGAAATAGAACGACAGTTGGAGCGAACAGCAGACGTGACGGGCGAATGACTCTCCCGAGTGACGCACTTCTACCTGTCCCACACCATCGCCAGCGCCTGTATTATGAAGTGACGTCTGAGACTCATATGTGTATAAGTTTTTGACTACCCAGACTAAGATAAGTTTGGTTAGTTTAGTTGTGGAAAATTATTAATCACACGTCTGTGTGTTTAGAGAACGACACTTTGACACTTGCCACCTTTCAATAAACTCAAAGAGAGCACTGACTTTATTTCAAATCCAACGATGGCTCTTAAGCTTTTTTAATCGTTTACCGACCTACCTCGGTAAATAAAATGTAGAATGAAGTTACACCTAAAGTAACCCACCTATTACCTTCATTGTTTTTATTGGACCGATAAGATTGGTATATAAATAAAAGTTAGTGATACAGAATGTTCTACTTATAACTTGTTGAACTGTGTCTACGATGAGCAAAATGTGGTCGGTGGTTATTAGAAAACTGTTGTTATAAACAAAGGACGGCGGTGAAGTCGGAGGGCATTGTGCGACGCGGGGCAGGCGTACGGCATGACGGACGCGCTTGGCCGGCGACGCGCCCTGGCCGCGACTGATGCTACCCGGAACAAACAAACATCCACTAACAATTGGGCAAGACAGTGCCATCGTTGGCAATCTTATGCTAACCACAAATACACAAAGCACACTAATCACACTAAGCTTTCGAATCTGGCACCGAATGCTCGACGTTAAATGCATGCCCATTCATTTGGACGTCACAAGAAACATCCCTTTGCATTCTGCAAGCAAAAGTCAAGAAATGTGTGTTAAGAAATGTGGGTCATTCCTTTTTCAACGTTCACCACGACTACAGGCAGCTCATAAAGGAGTGTACTACACTGCACACATTTTCTTACTTTCCTCGCTCGTCTCGACATAAACAGCACAGTTTACATACTAAGCAGTAAAAGAAACTACTTTTATGGTGAAATCTTGCATACTTTGTTTCACACTCTCTCTCATAATGTGTAATATACTAAAGTATTTTATTTTAAAAATATACAAGAAAATGTTTAATCTTGTTTACATTTTTTACTACTGGTTGTGGTCCTAATTGATAATGATGTAAAGGTTACCTACTCATATATGAATAGGAATAATACTAACTATCCTAATCATACTGTACACGCATGAGTATTCAACATTGCTATAAACATGCATCCAATCGTAACACAAATATGTCTAGTATTTAATCACTTAACGATAAAACTTCAGGAGTTTAAACATATTACAGATG
Source organism: Charanyca ferruginea (assembly GCA_947361185.1). Lineage (NCBI taxonomy): Eukaryota > Metazoa > Arthropoda > Insecta > Lepidoptera > Noctuidae > Charanyca > Charanyca ferruginea. The sequence goes on from OX376057.1 coordinate 16,082,263, forward strand.
CCATTTTCCCATGATTTTAAGAGGAGGAAATTAACTAAGTTCAAAATACTCTTTCCTAGGCATAAAATAAGCAAGTCTGAGTTCGTCGCACCTCTGCAATCGATACGTATCGAGCATCGGACCGAATAGTCCGTGACAACGACCTCAGGTCACCTCAGACACTGGGTGACCCACTACTTACAATAGCCCTGCAATACGCTTTGCTGTAATTAACATCCAAGTAATTAACTTAACAACTTGCTGAATAACGAATCCGAAAAGAGGTAGTCACAGTAAGTCAGCTGGAGATGATTAAATCTCAGAAATGTTCATAAAAAATACAAAACAAACCAAAGAACAATACAAAAATATAAAAGCACACAATTAGAGACCAGGTGGCTGTTAGTTAGAACACAAGGATCCTTCATGCATGAAGCACCATGCTGACCTATTTTTGTATGTTGACTTGTCTCACCGCTACGCCAGGAAATAGCACTCGGCGATTCAGCATAATAGTTGTAAGAAAATAGCAGTTAACCATCACAATTGAATATCTAATTATTTTTAACTAGCTTATGCCCGCGACTTCGTCCGCGTGAATGTCGGTTATCGCGGATGCAGACAAAGTTGCGGATTAAAAAACCTATGTCCTTCCCCAGGGTTCAAGCTATCTTCAAGCCAAATTTCATCAAAATCGGTTTAGCCGTTTCGTCGTGAAAGCGTAACAGACAGAGTTACCTTCGCATTTATAATATTATATATATTTATATTAGTATTGAAGTATTGATTTAGATAAAGAAACATGGTAAGTATGGATTATAAACTTTTCGGCAAAACGCTCATAAGCCACTTAATTTATTTGTAATCACGCTATAAAATGTGCTGTGTCAATATTTGAGTCACTTTATTTGAGAGAAACGAATTTATCATTGTGTTATCATCTTTAATAGATCATTGTTCATCTAATGTTTGGGATAACAACATTTTCATAACCGACATGTCTATCAAAGAAAATATTCACCGAATGGTTCCCAGTTTTGGTCCTCCTAAACGTAACTAAAAGTTAATTGCTAAAAAGGTTGCATTACAAAAATGTATACGTTATACATAATAGGCTGGGTTACGAACTAACTCGAGAGTTAATAAAATAACCCTGGCCCTAACCTTGATGGTGGAGGGGATCCTTTACTGGAGTAAGTTATAATCTGCTTAACCTTTCGCAACTAATAATTACTTTACAAAGTCTGTTAAATAGGCAAAACAATTGGCTGTAAGTTGTAGTAACCTGGTACCTACCAGTGTTACAACCGCATAAATAAATGAATAAATACTAAGTAGAGTTTACTGATTTGATTGCATCACGGTTTCAAAATACAATTATTTCTTATGATTCAAAGAAAGACAATATTGCTTACATTTGCCACAAAATTCAGGGAAAACACGGTCTAGAACCACTGTGTACCTATTATAATTCGATCACCTTTGTATGTATGTCCTCGAGCGATTCGTCACTAACGAAGTAATGATTCATACGAACTCACAGCTAAAGTACTTGTGCCACAAGCCACAAAGAAGTCAGTTACAAATACGTTATTTATCTCCACACTAAACAAGTACCACTCTAAATGTGAGCTTCGGAACTTATGATGATAGTCAATTACGTCCAAAATAAGACCACAAATCAATTTTTCAAATCAAAGTTTCAAATCTTTCGGGACCACTTTCTCACTCAAGGACGTCCTTCAAGTAGCATCATTTGTGAGCCCAAAGCCCACCCCGTGACCTACTTTACCCTTCGTCCTGATTCTTCATTTAATAACTGATTATAACCCCTACGATCAGGTGGAAATATAGGCTGCGTATACCTGCGTAAAAATAAAAGAAAAAATAAACATTTATTTCAGGCTACATAGGCCCATAGATAAATACCTCAATCTAAACATACATAATGCCCAAACAAAAAATAAGGTTCCAACATAACCGAATAAAATTATGAATGAATATAAAATTCTTAAGAAGTTTTTTATATTAACTGATATCATAAAAATAAAAATACGGTCGTTAAAAACCAAAAGGATTAATACAATTTCGCTATAAAGAAGATCACAATTCCTTATCATTCTGGTTTGTTGACTTTGGTGAATATGCATCAGAAATGCTATTAGGTACCTATAACTTTTCAGATAGTAAATATTTACCAAATAACTGAGAACTTGTATCCAGGGCCCGCATACCAGCCTGCCGCATTCTCGAACGCAATCCACGTGCATTCCTATGCGCGTGCGCCGCCGACGTCACTGACGCTCACATATCTCAAGCCTTGACCTGCATTGCTAACGAAGCCTGCAGACGTACCCGATAAGACGACTCAGTGACACTCATTGCAAAATTAACTAAACTTTTAAACACTGTTCTTAATGCATTCTGTGGTAGTTAACAGGAACTTGTGCGATATACTTGTGACGCGGATTGAAAAGGTTTACAAACAAAAAAAAACTTAAAAATTGAACCGTAAACACCAGTTTTCGACCGACTTCCTAAAGATGTATGTATTTACTGAAAAGCGCTCAGATTGGTTATAGTATACATCAAGAATCTAAATACCAATGACGTCAGAACATTGTAACGCACACATAATCAATACATGTTTATTTAATCATTCATCTACGAATTCTACATCAACCGGTTTATTACTTTATTGAATCTATGCTAAAAGTTTAGTTCAGCCATTTTCCTTATCCTTTATCAAATGATTGTCTCGAGGATAACGATATGATTTTACTCCTGTACGCGAATAACTAAGTAACTTCGTAACTGCTCCCTTAATCTCATGGTCGCAAGCGCAACTGCCGAGAAAAATTAAAATAAATTATAAAATACGGCAGATTTAGATTTGTGGAAAACTGGCGACCCCGAACCAATACAATACCAATACAGCGCGAACGGCTGACTGCGTGAGGTCCTGTGTTAACGAAACACTTATTTACCGAAAAGTTATTCCAATATTCCCTTCACACTTTTACGGGCTTAGGACCGTTATAAGAGTTGATGTATATTTTTTTAATTATTTGAAAAATAAAAAACATTTTTATTTTTTAAGTTCTCTTTGAGTCGATAGTACCTACCTACTACTGACTTACTGATGGAAAATTGTTCTGCCGCGGGAAAGCAACCATTTAGATTTCAGCTTGTATATAGTTGGGAAAATGGCTAGGCAGATGAAATGATGACACGTAGAACTAAGTAATCGATAAATAATATATAAATTGGAGGCACCTTGCTCATCATAACTGTCTTCTTAATAATGTTATGTACTTGAACCCCAGATATGATTCATGTCTTCGTTGATCCGCTAGTTTACAAACACTTTTAAATTGCAGATAATGACTGGATATTTCTGGTTACAATGTACCTATCTAAAACTAACGAAGTGATAAGGAAAAGAAAAACATCAAGCAAACAACAAGATATTAAGAAAATAACAAGTTGCCTTTCTTTACTACACGACTATATCTAGAGGTACGTATTTTTCTGTTGCCAATAGAAATATTTGTTTTAATCTACACTCATATGGTAAAGTTCTTAAAAATCAAAATGCGGTTTTAATATCCCCTGTTAAATACAACAGATTCATAAAATCTTTAACGGTACACCTTGCTATGCCTTTGTTCATTTACATATTTTCATTGTGAGAATGAATGAGTCAACGAATGGCCAAAGATCGTCATTTTGCCATGTACATGTACCTACCTAAATATCATAGAATACATTGATTCATCCATTGAGATGATTTGTAACAAACACCAGTATCCGGTGTGTAATACGTCCTGAGTTATATTATCTTTGTGACTTATCAATAAAACGAAAATTGTTGTTACGGCTGATTTAGGAGTGACTCAAGTTTTTATGCTGGCACTTAGCAAATACTGGCCTTATTTGGATAATACAAAATCGACTTCATTTCAATAAAATATGGTATATTTTGTATTTACAATTATTTGTACAAATACGCCAAGTGAAGTGCCACCATTAGAATGTGACTCTTGTAGCGCATCACTGCTTTTACATTTAGTGTGTTAATTCAACTACAAGATCGTTTTTGTAATAGGATCAGTATTTCCAGAAACTTCTTTAGAATACCAGTTAAGGAATGGAACAGAATAATTTATTTCAGAGCATAATATGGTACCACCACGGAACAGATAAATTTATCTGTTCCTATCCGTGGTACCTACAATAGGATATTATTAACAAATAAACAGCTTCACATTACTACCGAAGCCGGACAAACAACATATCTACCTATGAATTAGCAACCAAGTAACAGACTGGTACATATTAGGTACACCAAAATAGTGACTACAATTGAAATCTCTGCATTTTCATTGAAGTGTGTACTGTTTTCAGTGAATTACCTGTGTTTTCAGAAACGTATGTGATATATTATCAACATGACTGTTCACCATGTTCTGATGAACGTGTAGCATGAGATAAGGTCCGTAACTCTATTGCATGTTTCTTACTAAAGATGGTAAAGTTGGGGGAGTCCCAGATTTAAGTTCTGGAATTAAACTTACTTTGACATACCACCGCGTTTGTGATTTTCGGTGTCTGGTCCGACGGCGTTCGCAGCTACGCTCTGCGCGCGCCGGCGAGCGCAGCGCATGGCACTGCGCCGCCAGCGCTTTGGTGCGCTCGGCCAGCGAGTGTCGCAGCTCGCCCCCCACACACCCCCGCACCAGCATCTCAACCGACCTCCGCGTGCTCCACCGAAATACTGTCGTCATCTACGATATCACTCATTGCGACTTCTTCACACTACGAATCCCACCAGTTTGAGCTGTAGTGGTGCCTAACACAAAAATATAGAGCTGTAGAAAATTCGGGATCCATTAATTAAAACCCATTCAACTAAACGGTTATGTAATTAATGCCAAGATAGGATGTCAACTGGAGTCATCAATGTTTACAGAGATAATGAAAACTGTTGCACACAACAATTACATTCTGTAACTAAAAATAAATTGATAGTAACTATTTTAGATTAGATGAACATCATGGACAATCACCAAGGTCTAGGTCGGAAGATAAGGTCACGCAAGCATCACGCATTCTGTCCGGCTTGTGATCAAAAACATATTATTATTATTTGCGATTGTGCTATTTTATTCTCAGCTCTTTGGTTGGTTTCAGCTGCGTTTACGGGCCGAGGCGAAGTAAATGCAGCGTACACACCCTCAACATAATACACACACCACTGTATTATGTTGAGGGTGTGTTGTATCGCTGCCTATTTCGTGTTCATCAATCTGCATGAAAATTCTCACGATTCGGCATGTATTTAAAAATTGCAGCTTTCTGTAAAGTAATTTAGGGAGTTTCTTATATATCAAGTAATTTAAGGTTATGGAGAGGATGATTCGGGACAACGCCTGTTGTGGACTATAGGGAATACATTTTTTCAGCTAGGTACCTATTGTTTTTGTAGGTTATGTGGGAAACTGCAATGTCTATGAGATAAATGATTTTTCTAATTTCATTCTAAATTTGGTCTGTTATTGTGGATGGTCCTATCTGTGAGTATAATACAGTTTGGAAGTATCATTTTCTAGGATAGTGTGAGAGTATGTTTGAGTGCTAGTTTTTGATATATGATGTTTGCAACCTGCTTGTGTCTGTGAGTGTAGTCTGTCTGTGTGAAAACTGTGTATGCCATGCTCCAGTTATGTGTTGTATGGTTTCTGATTGAATTGCTTGGTACCTGAAGCATTTATCGTTTGTGATAGTAGGGTCTTTAATGATGTAGTTAGTCGTGTAGTTTTTCGTATGGATAAAATTTAAACTTGTACAGCTATGATGATGCCTTCGGTTTCTGGGAACAGGGTGCCTATTTGATTATTATTATTGTATATTTTCATTGAATGATTAACGTAAAGTCCCGTTTCAAGCGGGGATACAATTGTAATCATTACTACATGACGAGTAGGTAACAAAAAGATAAACTACATAAGTAATGTTCTGTTTATCAGTTCATTAGCAATGAGTCATGTTGTTTGAGAGAAAGCCAAACGTAACTGAGTGCATCATACAACTGATTAAACAATTTAATTTAGCTCTTTTTTGTAGGAAAGGTGCACAAAAGGTGACATGACCGCTCGGAGACAGATATAGGACAATATAGGACATCCTCATTGTCACGCTTGCACCGCCATCCACGGGTTTAAGTAGTGACCGACATTCAATGTAATCGTTACTACGATGGTCGTGATCGGTGTATCATTATTTGTGTCTGAAAATTGCATTTCATAAAATTTTGTTTGTTGTGTATTTGCGAGTTACTGACTGAAATATTTACTAACCGTAAATATAATTTCAATTAGATTATTTTTACCTCAGTGCCTATAAATCACATTACGCCACAGGATTACTTAAGGCGACGATATACGCTGGCGACCTTGAGCGACCAGAGTCCAAAACTCTCAAAGTTTAGTCGAAAAAATTAAGTAAAAGATAGTATTCTTTAACTTAAAAGAAAAGGCGTATACTAAAAGATAGATAATGAAATTGTCTGTAAGATAGTACAAGTTTCGCTTAAAGATTTCAGGTAGATTTTGTGTGATTATCAATGTTTTGTCCGCGTCAGACACAACTTCACGATTTAATTAAACTATATAATGTGAACTTAATCAAAAATATTCACATACTAAATGATTAAAAGAATGTTCTAGTTTAACATATATTTTTTTCAAATCATTTACACTACACATTTTGACGTAAATGTCAGTTTAAAATCTGCTAAAGTCGCTTGTTAGCGCCTTAACATTGTGCTCTACACTCACATTATATTTTTTAAGGAAATATTTGAACCAGGATAAAACATTACCCCGACAAAACCTAGGTTGTACGCAAAAAAATCGGACATTACAGTACCATAATGACCGGGAGTGACTACGTACTACAAATCAAAGTAAAAATAAAACATGTCATAGGTCGAACTGAGAACCTCATTCCGTCGATGTCGGTTAAATATAATTTACAACTGTTCTACAACGTTTTTTTGCGTTTAATATGTTTGTCAACCTTGTTCAGGAGTCTCTTGGAAAATAACTTCAGTTTAATACCAAGGTTATCGAGAATGCGATTTATTGTACCTACAACAACAGAAACAATCGATTGAATCGACTTTGCTACTGATAATAGCAATCGTGTTTTGTTTATGCACTATTAAAATCAATGGAATTTTGTTAAAAATGTGAAATTATTGATTTCTATTAGCTAGTATCCCAGTATTCCTACCTCTGCGAACCTAGGGTTAAAGTACGGATGAGAAAACTTAGAAGTCCAAGACCCAATTTAAAAAAAAAAGTAAGCTTTGTTTTATTGGAAACTTTCCCGTTCGGAGAAAAACAAAATTATGTTACTATCAGTAATTCTGTAGGAAAATTTCAAATTCCCAGAATTAACTTTCCATTAATAAAAATAAGTCATCCGACTTACATTTAAGTGAATACGGTATCAACTGAACTTTGTTTTTCATCACAATGAAGTCGTAGAAGTCAGGTAGACACTGCCACAGTATTACAAATGTGACACTGCGTAGGCCTTGCGTAGATATTTGTTTGGGTAGGCACCACAATACATATTATAGATTGAGAACAACGGATTAACTCACTGTGTTGTCGGGTTCGTCCAACTAGTTTCAATGACATACGGCCACCTTTTTCAAGGAGTTCCTCAGGATGACATAGGTACCGCCCGTCGCGTTCCTGCGGACACTGCGCGCGGCCGCGCGTTGCAACTCCTTGAGAAAGGTGGCCGTATGTCATCGGAACTAGTCGGACGAACCCGACAACACAGTGAGTTAATCCGTTGTTTTCAATCTTTAATGTGTAACAATACTCATGTTTCGATTAAGAAGAAAAAACCACAATACATAGTTACACAGAGGAGCACTAGAACTAAAGAAGTAATAATGATTATAAAATTAGGTCTAAAATCTCTGATATTCTCTAGAATTTGATTCTTACAAATATGTTGTTGTTTAAATATAAAGTATAAGTACCTATAAACTATTAATCGCTTGTAAAAAAAGTATCATACAAAAACTAGAGACATGACCGTGCGTACAATTTAACTGTCGGAAGTTATCCGACTAGAGAACATTGTCAAAATATATATATTTAAGCATAAATTTTGATATACTTACTTATAGGTCGCGCCCACGTCGCTAACAAATATTTCCTATTGCTAATAGTAATAGTACCTATTACTAATAGTAACAGTACCTATTGCTAATAGTAATATAGTTCCAATTGCTGCTTATTATCCCACACAAAGTGTAAAAAGTAGTAGTAGGTACCTATTCTCTTCGGGGGTAAAGCTGCAACACTCTCACTCAGAGTTCTTGTTAATTTCCTAGCTTTGCTCGAGTTAACCCTAGAATCATTTTTTAAGCTCGGCATTCAATTGCTCGTGACATAAAACACTGCTTTATTCCCTTGGTAGTTATTTTGTATGATCGCCATAAAATGTCATATTAGTGCTTATAAATACAGCAAGAACACCGAATACAAGTGGAAACGACAGGTGGCCGACAACTGTAGTCGTCAGGTGCACATCGTAAAAAATGAAAAGGTTTTTAAAATCCTACCTGAATTCCAATCGTCCCTTATTAATTGATTGTTATATATTAAACCGCGACATTTTGCGTGTGCGCGTTATACAGTACCTACGGCTTTGTGTTCAGTGTTCTCCTTATTATCTAGGCAGTAAGCTAGCTTATTATCAGTAAATGGGAGAATTGTACCTATAACACTACCTATTTACAGTGTTATAATCACTATGGTTATAATAGTACAAAATTATTATGTAACCTATAGTTTGTTTATTTACTCTTTCACTTGAATGTTTTGTGGTTTTACTAGTGACTGCCATCTTCGTTGTTTGATTATTTAGACATGTTAAGATAAGTCTTCTCTTGATAGATAGATATATTATGATTTCATTAATATAAATAAGTAGGTACCAAATTATGTGAGTGCTTGACTGTAAACGCGACTTGCATTTAATAAGGTACTAATAGAGTCTTTAGAGTAGGTATAGAGTCTGTGAAATGTTTGAAAACTTATTGTAATTTCTTGATGTTTCGGGGCTTTAGTCAAATATTAATGATATTTTTTGTCACTAGTCGGTGTATTTTTAAATGGAATGAACTCAACCGTCAGAATCATTTCTCTTACAACTACATCACCCAATTGTAAAGTAGTTAGGTTGTGCACAGCTATGAATGTAGGTTCTTCTAGCTGACTATATGTACTATAATTAATTATAGGTTCACACTTTTATTAATATTGGCAGGTACCTATACCTATACACCTCCATTTATTTTTATTTAGGTTCCTTTTTTTGATCTCGTAAGTTTGTTGTTTGTTTTATAATATAACTATAGATAGTATCTTATGTTATGTCACTACCTACATGCATCAATGAATTTGTATATAGTGACTTTTATAAAAATTAAATTAAAAATTTAAAAAACCCCCAACGCAAAACATAAAAGCAATTATTTAAAAAGTAAAAAATAATATCTTTTGTTGAGCCATCAAATGTTTGTTCGTTGAAATGGCGCTATAATGTCGCGGCGGGGTACCGCTAAGTCAGCAATAGCTAAATAGGTAAAATAGCGAACTCATGGATTTGCAATGAGATCTGACTTACGCGGTACCCCGCCGCGACATTATAGCGCCATTTCAACGAACAAACATTTGATGGCTCAACAAAAGATATTATTTTTTACTTTTTAAATAATTGCTTTTATGTTTTGCGTTGGGGGTTTTTTAAATTTTTAATTTAATTGATATTAAAGATATCACCCTGAGAATGCGTTTGGTATATATAATTCGCCATTTTGTGGTGCCGGTCATCTTGGCCTTGAAATTTATCATAGTGTAAAGTATTCTACTAGTGAAGCCCTTTCATTTGATACCCATATTGATGGAGTTGTGAAAAAATATGTGATTAGCTAATTTGTAGCGGCGGCCATCTTGGACCGATTTTCATCAAACATAGCTAAGAACACTCCCGACTAATTCACCTTCCAAATAAAAAAAACAAAAACAAAATCGGTTCATCCGTTCGGGAGCTACGATGCCACAGACAGACACACACACACACACACACACAGACACGTCAAACTTATAACACCCCGTCGTTTTTACGTCGGGGGTTAAAAATATTGAACAGCACTTTAGTAGGTAGATACTATGTAAGTGTTGTGTACTTTTAGTTAAGTGACAATTTCACCATTATCCTATACAAATGTTCGTCTTATTATGCTTTGTTTCAACGATGCATCCACTAGTAAAACACTAGTGGATACGTCGCTGAAATACATATTATCTTAATTAACGACGACATGCACAAAAAACGCGCAAAAACTGTCATCAACCTTAGTAACGTCTCGAAGCGACGCCGACGGTACACGCATGAACCTAATAAAGATCATCCGACATCCGTACCTGCTCAGCAGGACTCGTGGTAACATTGAGTATTATAGATGTGTGCAAAACTCTCAGCTGACGAATGAAACAAGTTTGTTGTTGACATAAAACCTCCACTCAAGGACGAATCACTTACGATAACGAGGGACTTTTAACTCTTGGCATTAACTACATACCCGATATCCAAGTAATGTGTATAAACTAATTACCATGCAAATTACACTTTGACTTAAAACACGTATAAAAAGACAAAAATGTTATCTCACTGTTCACAGTCACAGAAAACTATATCACAAAGGAGATCTCCTTTGTAAACAAGATTGATGATTTAAAACTTCATCTTCATCACTAAAAGTACTATTAGAGTTATTTCGGAAATGTTTGGTGTCACTGAATGTAAAGTAAAGACATGGACGTTGACAAGTAATGGCCTTCCGCACTCGACGCGGGGCGCGCGTCGTCTGAGCCGCGACGAGCGCCTCTATCGCACTACACCGAGGAGTCACCGACTGACGCGACAAGGAAACCACGCATGTGCAGGATTCTGTCGAATTTTCCAACTCGTCACAATCATGACGTCGCATATCAACGTCATTAAATCATAAAGGTACATACGATTACATATTACAAGAAAAACAACAAATGGACTTTCAAAACAGGGTTTCTGCACAATAATAATACTCTCCTTCCACTTCTGTCTAATTAGGGCAGTTTAGGACCAGTCTGTATTGTTGTGTTAGTGATAATATTTTTATAAATTATTACATGTCTAGACGTGATAACCTGTAATAAATGGCTTTATGTAATGTAACTTACTCGACTTCTTTTATTCACTCTATATATATGTTACAGTCAAAACTCTTAACCAGTCAAAACTACTTTTGACTGGCTTCAGTCAAAACCCTTAGCTACAAAAACAAGGAACGGCCTAGTTATAAGAATCACTAAAAAACAAAAGTTTTAATAGGGTCACAAAAAAAGCCCTACTAAGCTAATGGGTTTCAATACTCAATACATTTATTGCATCCACATGTGAACTTAGATGGTAGGTATAAAAATGAACATTGTGGACCCTGTCGGGCACAGGAAAACTACTAAAACTACAACTAGAGAGGAAGAGGGCTTTTGTTTGATTGCATCTCCTTATTTAATATGTAACTATGCAATTATTTTATTATTTATTATCCAATTATTATATTAATCATTAGGCAATCATTTTATTATTAATTATTATGGTATTATTAATAGATTAGGCAATTATTTTATTATTAACTAGTAATGTGTTATTAGTTATTATTGTATTATTAGTTATTATTTTATTATTAATTGTTAATTTGTTATTAATTATTATTTAATTAATTATTACTATGTTGTTATTTAGCATTATTTTAATAATTATTATAATTTAATTATGAATTGTTATGTCATTATCATTATTATTTTATTATTAATTATGTAAGTAATTGTTTTATTATTTAAATATATGTACCTAATTTAAAATGTATCATTTAAATATTCATGATATTATAATAACATTTAGACATTAGAAAGTCATTTAATTTATTTATAAATACTTATATTAGTTTTTTGTTGATCTTTAATTATATCGGGTATTTTATTATATATTTTAATTGACATGGCTAGTGTCCTTGTTGAGTAAAAAAAAATAAAAATAAAAATGTTTATTTCAATTACATAAAGATTTAACATGCGTGATTTGGAGATCACCTTTTAAGCAAGAGGGTGCTTGTGTAAGGTGACTCCGCTCTTCCACTTATCAATAAACAGAGTATGCAATTGACAATAATAATAAAAGAAGAAAAAAAAATACAAAAAGGAAATACAAAAAGGAGCGCACTGGTGCGATCTATGTGAGTGTGTTTTGAGTGTGTCTGCGAGTGAATGTATGTATTAGTGTAAGGGGTGTGTTGAATGAGTGTGTATGATAGTGTGAGTGTTTATTGTGAATAGGTTAATTCGTTTAAGCCTGAGTATTAGGAGGTATAAGTTTAGGTTACAGTTAGGTATAGGTTTAGACTTAGGTTAGCCCTGCGACAATGTCTTGGGATCGGGGGAAGCCAGGAACAGCTTCCTCCACTAACGATTTAGTTACTGCTGTCCTGTTAATTACTAGACTAATTATGAAACTGATGCTAAGGTGGCCTCAATTTCTTCGTAATTTTTAGTCTTAAGCCATTCAGTTACAACTTACAACTAACCTACAGTCACGGAGTTTCAGAGGATAAATGTTCAGTTCTTTATTCAATAGGTTATATAAATAAGAAGATTGCCTCGCATACTGTCTCTTAGCAAAAACAGATTTAACTGGGACAGTTGAAGCGACTAAATAGCGTCTTCTGCTACTCATACGCGCCTTTATGGGGTCATACGGGAGGGATTTGTGTTTTCTCAGGATAAGATGGAGAAGGTAAAGTTTCCTTACAGACAGAAGGTCAGAGGTTAGATACAGGCTTTGGATTGGGAACCTATGAGGCTTGAAGAGCATAACTTTAAGCAGAGATCGCTGCGCCCTCTCAAGCTCTAAGAATTTAATTTTTGTTGCTCCACCCCAGCATGGCAAACAATACGTAAGAACCGATTGGGCCAGTGATACGTAGACTTTCTGCAGAAGGTTCTTTGAAGCTATGTGTCGCAAAGTTTTAAATGTCCATATTAATTTCCTAACCCTTTTCATGATAAGTTCAGTATGCATGTGCCAGGACAGGCGCTGGTCAATCATGATGCCTAGGTACTTAGTATACTGTAACCTGTCAATTTTTGTACAAGAGCAGTCAGGAATGGGGGGGTTGGCGCAGTAGTGTATCTTAACCTCGAATTCGAGTTTAGGTTGGGTGCGCGCATACTTGGTGAAGCATATGTAGTTCGACTTGGAGGCGTTTAGTGTGAGGAGGTTACGATTGAGCCAATATGCAATCTTTGACCGGCCAGTTTCAGCTGACCTTCTAACATTTACCCAAGTCTTGTCAGCAAATACTATGACGGTGTCATCCGCGTAAGAGAAGATGCGACCCCCGTCAATATTCATATTGCATAAGTCATTGATATAAATAAGGAACAATGTCGGGCCAAGCACAGTACAAACAGTAAAAATTGGGGAATTTACTAGCTCAGAAGAAACAATGTCGTACGACGTCGGGCCCCCTGCCCGACGCCGTACGACATTGTTTCTTCTGAGCTAGTAAACTCCCCAATTTTTACTGTTTGTGTGCGTTTGCTAAGGTAGGATTTGAATAGCTCGAGAGGGGTCCCCCTTATGCCGATGCTTTCGAGCCTGTGTAGGAGGATGGGGACAGACACTGTGTCGAAGGCCTTTTTCAGGTCAAGGAAGACTGTCAGGCATTTGCTACCCTTATCCACTTTGTCAACTATAGTAGATGTTAGTGACAAGACCGCATCCTCAGTAGACCTTCCCTGCCTGAACCCGAACTGAGAAGGGGACAATATATTATATTTATAAAGGTATTTAATTAAGCGAGAATTTATGAGTCTTTCTAGGATTTTTGAGAGAGAGGGCAGAACTGAAATTGGCCTATAGTTTGACGGGTCTGTGCTGTCTCCACACTTGTACACAGGCGTTATTAGAGCTACTTTCAAGGCATCCGGGAAAAGTCCCTGCTCAAAGCACAGGTTTGTAAGATAACTTAAGATTGGGACAATTTGATCGTGTGCAGCTTTAAAGAATTTAATTGGAATGTTGTCCCAACCAGGGGCACTATCAAGTTTTAAGCCCATTAGTGTAGCATGAACTTCGCAAGGGACTGTGTCGAGTAATACAAACGATGAGGTCGATGTATAGGATGAGTTAAGATCGTTATTATTTACTGTAGAGGACAGAGGTGGTGTGATATTATCCGCCAGAACCTTTCCTATGTTAGAGAAAAAACTATTTACCTTGTTAATAGAGTTTTGTGGGGTATTGGATAGTTCCAAGAGATCCAAGTTATTTGTTTTTTTAGGTTTTCTCTGTGTAATGGTGTTTATGATTTCCCACGTTTTTTTGGGATTTTTGTCTGCTTTAGCAAGCTGGTCTCTATCATGTTTCCGTTTCTGTTTTTTGATGATGCAGTTGCAATAATTTCGGTACCTTTTGTAGGTAATTTTTAGCACCTCATTGAACGGGTCAAGTCTCAGTCTCCGTTGCATGTTATTTCGGTTGTGTATACAACGCAATAATCCAACAGTCATACACGGCTTGAGGGTTCTGTTTTTTAACGGAATCACCTTTGTAATAATACTAAGCATGATGCAGTTGTGAATAATCTCGATTAACTTATTAGTAAGTGTGCTATGGTTAGTTAGTTTTAGCAAGTCTGCTAAGTTACTGTCTTTTAAAAGGCCGAGTCCCTTCTCAACGTTAAAAACTGATTTGTGTGTGTGTGAGTGCATTTTTAGCTTAGAGCTTGGTAAGTTTAACCAATTTTTATGGCGTAATATGTATTTTGACTGTATGTTTTCTATTGTCGTGTAGAAGTGTTCGTTATTTCGCACAAATTTGCATATTTCTAGAATGTATAGGCAGGGGAGGGGAATTTTTACGTCTTGGAAATGGGGTTTCTAAGTAGTAAGAATAAATTTAAACCGATTAGAAGTACTTTTAATTGATTTTTGTAGTCAAAAGTAGTTTTGACTAGTTAAGAGTTTTGACTGTAACATGTACATGGTTTACACCATGTATTAAATAATTAGGTAGGTATATAAATATTACTGTCCTAATACTGGGCAAAGGCCTCTTCTCATACACAGAAAGCGTGAGAATTGATCGCCACGTATGTTCAAGGCGAATTGACTATTTCAGACATATTAATAATCAAAATAATCGAAATAATCAAAAGAGTGCGACTTTGTAATTAACAGGAAGGGACTCATTTTGAGCATTTGATATATTGATTATTTTTTTATTAAAAATGTTAAAATTCATGGTCTTTCTTTTATTTCTGCCACTATGTTATTTAGCAAAAAATAATCCTTATGATGAATCCTTTCGATCGGTATGATAAAGCTACATGGTGATTATTTTTCTCGTGTAACGGGTTGGATTCCCGGTTCAACCATGTAATTATTTAAATATCTATGAATGCAGTTTAAATTGTTTTTTAAATTCAAATAAAGTCTTCTTTCAGTAGAATGTTCCATCTACAATATTCAAGGTAGGTACTTTCCCTCCGTGGCAAATCCGTAACGTGGGACGGCCTGTATATAAGTATAGATTTATGGATGTACCTAATAGCCCCATAGGTAGATCCTGTACGCCATTTTATTGCACTTACTAAACCATTTTTTTGGTGTTCCTCTAGGTAGCGTTCTGGGACCTATAGAAGTTACTTCTATAAGTAAACAAAAATACTAGCGAACTGTACCGGTGCGAATACGAGCGCACGGGTATTATCGTCATATTTCAACCAATTTTCACAAAACCTTAACAAACCATACACCGAAACCATCCTCATGAATTATTTCTGTCTATTGGTGAAAACCGCATGAAAATCCGTAGTTTTTGAGTTTATCACGAACACACAGACTCTTTCAAACACAGGTGTTTATTTTATAATAATGCAGTGGTTTTATAATATATAGTGATATAGAAGCACCTCGTGGTTTTATTGCCTACTTAGGTAAATGTACAAAAAACGTTTTTTTTTAACGCCACACTTGATCTGCAATGTTCAATCTAGATCCGCGATACTTGGCTTTTTTTACAAGCCCGCCACACTACTCCCAAACCAATACGACTCTTGTAATCCAGAATCACCAGTGGCGACCACCAGAAAATCGCCGAGACAATGAAGCTCGACTATTCCTGAAGAAACGTTTCAATTGTCTTGGATCCCGCCAGAAAATTAATCATATAAGAACAGCGGTGGAGTAGGAAAATATTAATTATTTCAACTTTCCTCAATATCAAGCAGGAGACACGACAGAACTAGGCCAATAGTCACAAAGGAACCTTTACAACTTGAAGAAGCCCAGTTGCGAAGCACCACGGATTACAATAAATTGAACTTCGTGATTGAAAAATGTTTTGTTTCAACCAACGCAAAGCTCGAAAACAAACTAGTGAGTTAGAACGCGATGACATCGCAGGAAAATAGGCGCGAGGAGATTTCACAAAACTTGTTCCAGGAAATACGTGTTTTTGAAAAAGCCTTACAAGTTTTTGGTGTTAATGTTCGTAATTTAGAATCTCCATTACATGTGCAAGGTTTCTATAATGATGTTTTTTTTTACTTTTTCAATGTATGAGTGCATTATGAACGGCCAAAGTTCAGATAAAAATTGTGCAATAAAGCTGATATTCAGACGTGGTTACTGAATTTGTTTCTCAAAAAAATTTATTTTTGGTTTCATACAAGCCTAGATTTAAACCACAAGATACCTGTGTGTTAAAAATATTTGTAGAATAATTGGTTATAACGCCGTAATCACGTACGAGCGTTTGTATGGGAAATATGACGGGATAAGCGGTCTTAACATTACTAATGGGTCCTTAAAAGTGAGCTGCCACATTTGACTCCGTTATGAGGTATTGCAAAAACGCTTAAACGCACGGAAATTTGTCCGCATGATAATCAGCTGTGGATGTAACCAGTCTACTATCTAACATCATATTGCGTTCTTTCTGACAAAGAAAAATAAAAATTCGAGTGTGCTTTAGACTACACGCCTGAAGTAAAACTTCTTTAGCTCCATCTAGTTTGCAACTGGCTATGAGAGAAAGAGAGAAAGAAAATGTGTGCTCGCACCTCTCTCTTGCCCCTACAGTAATATACGAAACGTAACTCTCTCTCTTTCTATCTTCACTAACTTATATCTCCCTCTCAACTTCCGTTCGCCTCGCCCGATCACACTTTCCCTAACGCTCTCGTCACGCATTCACCAGCTTACTCCCCAAGTCAAGCGTGAATATAGAAGTTTTACTTCATTTAATGTGTGTTCGAATTCACAGTCAGATGTAGAACATTGACACAAAGGCGAAGCAACAAGCTTGAAATAAAATAAATTACTCTACAAATTGCCATGACTTGTGAGAAACTGGGCAACAGTTGTCCACCTCCAGCCATGTCCTGACCAGCCGCTCACGATCGGATGGAAAGAACTGGTGGAGGTGTCAGCCCTTGATGGAATCATACCACCTACAATACCATTCGGATAAAAGTTCCTCCCAGACGTCAGTCTGCGGTTTAAATAATCTAGAGATCTTAGCACGGTCACTTGTGTTTAAAAGTTTGTGTCCATAGTCTCTCGCGCAGAGGAGTACACTTTGCATCATGTAGCTGCACCTTAAGATTCTTGACTGCTGCTTGTGCTTCTTGTGTGCTAAGTAACCGATAAAGATGAAGAGAGAGATAAAGAGGAAAAGAGAAGAACGGGTCATAAAGCTTGTCAATTAGGAAAATGATCGAATCCAAAACTTATTTATTAAATTACCTACTTACATCATTATTTGGATTATTTTTTAACACGCTTAAAAGGGTATCGGGGTACCTATAAAAGCTTCAAGGAAACTTTACGGAACGCATGTAGATTGACATGCATTCCGTCTAACTTGAAAGTCGGCATTTATAATAAGACAAAAACTAAATTTAATCCATACTAATATTATAAATGTGAAAGTAACTCTGTCTGTTACGCTTTCGCGATGAAACTGCTGAACCGATTTTGATAAAATTTAGCATGTAACTAATTCGCAACTTTGTCTGCACCCACTATAACCGACATTCATGCGGACAAAGTCGCGGGCAAAAGCTAGTTATTTATATTTTATTCTTTTTGACATTTTTTTTTAATTTTGGATATTTTTCCAAATACCCCTAACTATGTGAAAAGGGACGAGCATTGTCATTAATATTCCAAAACTAACTTTCTAATGGGATGGTGGGACCGTATTGTTTATATGTATAGGAAAATTCAAAATCTACGAGGACGAAGTAGCTGGAAAGTGCTCTAATAAGGTACCTATTATATCAACAGCGTAGTGATTGATAGGTACCTGCTGTAGGTTCATGAATAGTTGCTCGTAATGTTTTTATACCTATATGAAATTCATGAAAACGATTAGTTATTGCAATAAAACATTATAAAACTACCTAATCATAGCTCAAAAGATCTCAACGCGCGACACTAAATAGTCAAGGTTTGTTGTGAATTGTCTTATTATTAGGTTTTGTAACAATCATAAGACTACAGACACAAAAACCAAATACGTAGGTCCTAAGCAAATTTTAAATTAAGTTGCAGAATGTATGACTTTTATAATGTTCTATCGACGCAATGTAACGTGAAAGTGTTAGCCGAAGGTCCGGGGTTCCGGTCGGTTCACTTTCTACAGAAAAATGCGAATGTCGAAATGTTCGCGCGCCAACTATCAAAATTATGTATAACAATCTTGTTCTTATTATCATAAACATGTTACATGTGATGTATAATTATTTTTTTCAATAATTATTCAACAACTTCAATATCTAGGTACGGCTTAGGGATGCCCGATTTTTTGCTATGAATCGATCTTTTGGATCGTAATGGATCGTTAACTCGTGAATCGATTCACGATTTTAATCTTATTGCATTGAATCGATCTCGAAAGATCGTATAGTAATTTTATAAAAAATATAGAAAGCACATGCATACTACGCTTTCCATATATATTTTTTTATTTTCCCATAATATACTATACTTGATGTAAAGTGTACCACGGACGTGGCATCAAACCCTCAAATACTCAGAAACGAAAACAAATACTTTTCAAATATTTTCACAGAAAGCCGTAATAGACTATTCAGTGAGTATCTCCAAATAACTGTTTTTGAAAAGTATAAAACATGTTTTACATTACAGATACCAAATTCCAATTTTGACAGACGCACTGGCTTTAGCCTATTACGCTTATCTGTCAAAGTATTTCCAGCTAGAGAAAATAGGCGTTCAGGGGACCGATATTGCAACAACTGTACGATAGGTACGGGGCACCCAACAATTAAACAAAAAATGATTACGAGGTAGGTCGTGATATTTTTTTTCATATTTTATACAATTACCGCTTTTAATATTTGATTGATGTAACTGGAAACTAATCTCATTCAATATGTAGTCAAGTAATCTTACTTTGTTGTAGTTCGTTTCGGTTGTCGTTTAGGTTTCGGTTGATAGGATTTTTTTATTACGGTCTTAGAGGCATACGTTTCGATCGGGCCGAAGATCGCATCCCGTTGAATCGATTAAAAAAATCGGTAGATCGTATGGCCATAAATCGATCTTCTGGAAGATTGATTCAAATCGGGCAAAGTCAAAGTCAAAACGTTTATTGCGAACTAAGTATCCCCCATCCCCCCCCCCCCCCACCCCATCCCTAGTACAGCTAAGCGACGAATATCATAGACAGGTAGATAGATCCTACATAGTTATGACAATAAATGGGTTAGGTACCTTAAAGTAAAGTTTCGCTTCGATCCGTCAAAATCAGTGTATTTTAGAGGAATTTTGACAGATCAAAACGTTTATGTGTAACGTGTGTTAGTTGCCGTCAGTGCAGCATGTACCTACGTAAGAGAACGAAATCATGGCGTAAGTGCTTGCTTGCATGCTTGTCCAAACGAATAATAATTGAACAAAAGTCTAATTTATGAACGTTTTACATAAACCCAATAACGCTGCTAGCAACCAAACTCGGGCTACGTATACCTACTCATAATTTAATACTTAATGACAATTTGATCATTGTCACCCTGTGATATTATTAAAAAATACTTTCTAAAAACATATCAAAATTGCAATGCATTAGTCAAGGCGAGGTTTTTGAAACATTAACATAGTCGCAACATTGCAAGTCCGTTGGTGTTGGAAAATTTGGTGGTATTCTTCAAGTCATTACTATAGTCGCACGATCAGTTAGATTGTATAACGATGCACTAGCGCTAATAGGTAGGCATTTTATATGCCATATATTTGCTCCCCGATAACCTTAAACAGGAAACTTCAAATCACGAGTGAACAAGTTGGTTTTAGGCAACCGTACATACGTTAACATTTTTCGCAGCATACCAAGGTATCTTACAATCAGTAAAACACGTCTTCCTAGGATACAATATTTGCAAAATGCTTTCATTATAGCCGATACAAATTTCTAGTTTCACCTACCATACTATTTTATTTGTCATAGAACAAGAAGGAAATCTGAAAGTTAACAATGGTGCAGAAACTAGAGCAAGTGCGCGTGTGGCAAGCTATTGCCACTAGTCCCACGAACACTTTCAACAGTTTGCGTTATTACTAGAATAACAAAACAAATATCGCAATCAACATCTGTGCCGTACTTTTTATGCAATCGAGAACGTTTTAGTGATCATGTTTTATGAAGTTTATTGAGGCTGTTCAAGTAACCCAAACAGTTACAGCAAATGATGTAGAGGTCCAAGTACGATGACGAAAATATTATTAAAATCCTTCTTTTTCTGAGCCAAATCTGGGCAAATTAGGCAAATCTTGGAATGGACAGCAAACAAGTCAATAACCTTTCCGATAAGTTACGTGAGACGTGTTGTGGCTTTTATTTGTTGATCCTTGATGAAACCTGTACACTTCTGTGGGCGAGTAATAGCACCCACGCATTGAATCATCGCTCAACCAAACAATATTTCCAATTAAGAGCGAATCAAACTGTCGACCATGCTAACCGAAGTACCTGTTCCAAAGATATAGGAGTGATTGAAATAGAAAAGGACGTATTTTTTGTTCTACTAGGTGTTGTTTGAAACTATTTACAGTTTTCCTGTCGCGTACAAACAAACACACCAATACTATTTTTGTTTAACAGGAAAATATTTAGCTAGGTACTTCATTATCTGTGTGTAACAGAAGTTTTACCATGAATTTATTATAATTAAGTAACTAATAATAATCAATCAACTAAGCAGAATGTATGAAGCCTGCCATGAACGTCGCCACGAAGGCAAATACAGTCAATAATATCATCATTATAAATAGCCAAACTGAAAATTGTCTCTGCAGTATTATCAATAGTGATCTAATAGGTTGGACTGTTGTAAGTACTCGTCATGTGGCTATTCATGTCAGCTCACCGCGCTATTCTCTCTTGTAGAAGAGGCTCGATGAAACTTGGCACCTAGTACTTATGTTAGTGGAACTACAAAAATGATATTACCAAGCTCTCAGCATCCTGGCTCATCTTTTTCTACGCATGGTTCCCGTGGAGGAACCGCGCTGTGGCGGCGTTTCGGCTAAAACCCAGGTAATCCAAGACACTGCACCATCGCACGTCACCATAACAACACGCCACATTCCATCACTGCATCCGCGTCCAACATATGATCGCGGTGGCCGGTGTCTCTGACGTCACGCGCTTTCTCACTACTTCACAAGGTTGTTACAACGCATTCGGTACCTGTAGGTCCTGTGCATCCAATCACTAAATTCAAACAATGATACTCTTGGCTGATGAATTGATTCGATTCGCTTTGGCCTGCTGTAGGAATAATGTTCGCGTGTGAGCAAGTGCTATCGTGTGACGCAGGTAACGACTTTCGCGCACGAACTGAGTGAAGCACGTCCGCGTCGTGGCACCACAGCCGTCGCGCGCGCACCACGTAACGGCACAGCCCCCGCGCCGCCGCCACCGCGCGCGCCTCCCCTCGGCCTGGCTTCTCAGCCCCGTCTCACTAGCGACTGCATAGCTGTTTTCATAATCACCATAATATTATTGCTAACACCAATAGGTATGTACATAGGTATTAGCGTATTGTATCGAATGTTTGCCTTGTGCATTACAGAAATAAAATCTTACAAAGAGTTTTGTAAGTACCTAGCTGTAATGACAGGAAAACAATGAAAATACTACGGGCGATATGAGGTCGGGAAGTGGATGGGGGTGCGTTTTGAAAGGTAAAAACCGGTTTATCCCGATTTCCGGCAAAACTACAAGTCCTAAGGAAAAAAGTTTAAAAGCAAAGTTGTAGGTAATAAAAAGATCTACAACTTTTGTGTTTACACTTATTTCACATAACCTCAAAATTTATGTGAAAAATTCAAATAACCAAGTTTTTGGTTTTTTATTTTTATATTTTCCAATTATTATTTTTTTACCAACAAAACAAAACAGGACCAAACAACACAACAAAACAAAACTTACCTTTTTATGTCCCAAACACACTGTATTTTTTTTGATTCACAATATTTATTTTTTTCACCTTATTTTGACTTATCGAAAAAGCACCCTAATTTTCAATCGTAAAGTCTCACGTCAAAATATCGGTTTTTTTTTTAAATCGGGGACTTTTTGTTCATTGAAATCTCTACTTTCTGATGGTGTAAATAAAAATATACATTTCTATGGTAAATATTCTCAAAAAATGCAATAAAACGAAAAAATCTCGAATCCGATTTTTTTTAAATCATTATGTACAATTTTGAGCTATTTATTAAAATGTACCTACACTTTAATTATTCTAGAAACGTAAGGGTGTTACCAGACCAATCGATCGATCGTCGATCGACGGCATCGATCGGAAGGGGGAGGGGGGGGTCAAAGGCCGGACCTCCCGGCGCTCAGAAAAAAAATTATAGCGGATTTATTTGGACTTTTGAATCAAGTTTGGTATCGTTATCAGGTAAATCGATAGTGCCCCATTCATTCGTCATACCAGTTTTGTAGGGTTCCGTGGCAAAATGTGACGCAATACCTAAAATAATAAACTTTTAGTAGTCAAATAATACGAACAGATCCTTATATTTTCAGATTTTTGTTTGAAACTTGGTTTTTAAAAAATACTTTCTGAAAGCCCATTTATAATGTAGATTATAAAAACAATAAGAATAAGTATACATTTAACTAGTTTTAATGTAAAAAAAATTGAACGTAGCGTCAGCACAGCGCAGCAGTACGCAAAAAGACCCGAAAAACGTAGTATGATTAACAAAAACTAAGATATCAGTAGCTTTCATATCTATAAATAGAAATGTAAGCACTTATAATAATTATAGATTGGTATTATATTTCAAACATACTTTTTTCCAAAACGGACAATTTTTTTATAAGTAGGTTCTCGTTTAGCAGATCATGCCTATCAGTGACAATAAATGAGTGTCGTAAACATTTATTTACGAAAAAGGACAGGCAGATGGAGAACTTACCTCTAAGCCTTAAAACTTTGTCAAGAAATGTATTTGGGTACTTATAAGTCCCTTTTTACCTAAACGTGAAGATAATTGTGATACGACAGATATTGGTGATTTGTTCCTGTTCCGATGTGCACCCATAATTCTTCTAGAATCTAGACCTTTAAGTATTGGAACACAAGATATGGCTAGTACAACGACATCCGTGTTTACTGTTGTTAGCTTTATTATGGAGTGTCCTTTGGGAACAGCATCAGCAAGATGAAGCATCGTGTGTCTGCTTCTTTGTGATAGCACGGGCCATTATCAGTCGAAGTAGTTTTACTCAGAACTTCGGAGTAATCACGTAAGAAAACGATATTTCAAACATACAAGTACTCGTTTTTCAGATCATGCCCATCAGTGACAATAAATGAGTGCCTCAAACATTTATTTACGAAAAAGGACAGGCAGATGGAGAACTTACCTCCTACAGACGCTGCTCTGAAACAACATACCTTGAGAGCAGTTTTTGAGGATATTCATGTTTGGAGGCATTGCCTAATTAAGATTCAAAATATTCCTTGCCCATCTGAGATTCATTGAGATTCATCGGGGTTGGCAGAAGGAGGGTTACCTATCATAAGGTCGAAACATATTTGACCGAATTTCATTTCACCTAAAACTTTTCAACTTTTCTCGTTTCGTATTTTTTTATTTCATCGAAGTCACGTCTGACATTGACATTCAGAAAACTTTTTAATAATTCTCTTCATTTTTAGGGTTCCGTAGCCAAATGGCAAAAAACGGAACCCTTATAGATTCGTCATGTTTGTCTGTCTGTTCGTCCGTATGTCACAGCCATTTGTTTCCGAAACTTTAAGAACTATACTATTGAAACTTGGTAAGTAGATGTATTCTGTGAACCGCATTAAGATTTTCACACAAAAATAGTAAAAAAAAAACAATAAATTTTGGGGGTTCCCCATACTTACAACTGAAACTCATTTTTTTTTTATTAATCAATGAATAGGTCTTTAAAAAAATGATATTGAGGTTCCTAGTATATTTTTTTTCTAAATTGAATAGTTTGCTCGAGAGACACTTCCAAAGTGGTAAAATGCGTGTGTGTGTCCCTGTAACTTCTAAAATATGAGAACGATAAAACTAAAAAATAGTTATTTGTTATACAAGAGTGCAAAGTTGCTTTTTAACCGCGTGTTCAATTTTCGAATTTTCGAGGGAATCAAAAGAGCACGAGGTGAAAAATCTTTGCACTCGAGTGCAACACGTAACTTTTCATTCCACCTCAGCGAGGAAATGACTAAATGCAAAAAAAAACGTTTACAAAGTCTGAGTTTTTAACAAATTAAAAAAAAGTTGTATGATATATTCGGCACCATAGAGGTAGCAGTAAATAGGTTAAATGTTTTTTTTTAATTCACAAACTTAGTGCACACGATGTTCTAAATTCAATTTACTTTATCCTCTAGAGAATAAAAACGGCTTTTCCACTCAGATATTGAAGATAAATTTACTTTATCCTACCCTACCTACCCTACCTGCCCTACCTGCCCTACCTTCCCTACCTACCCTACCTGCCCTACCTTCCCTACCTACCCTACCTACCGGGTAGTAGTAGGTATGGGTAGGTCAGGTTACACCTCACTCCCCCCCCTGACCCGAGAAGTGGCCCGCTGCTGCGGGCCGGCACCAGCCGGGGGTTGCGGAAGTATCTCCAGTTCCCGCGACCCCCGACGTAGGTGTGAGATGAAACACCGGGGTGGTTTTTAGTCAGTAAGAGTCTGACAGACCACTCCATATCCATGAGGATTTTCCAACCCGTACCAAAAAAAAAAAAACGTATTTTACCTAACCTAACCTACCCATACCTACTCTATCAACTTACCAACCTACCTACCCTACCTATACTTACCTACCTACCTACTTACGCTAGGTAGGTAGGTATACCTAATGCAAATATATCCAAGGAATATAAAAAGTTTCATACAAACTTTTATCCCCTATTTCACCCCCTTGGAGGTTGAATTTTCAAAAATCCTTCCTTTGTGGATGCCTTCGTCATATGAGGAACACGTGTACGAAATTTCAATTTTCTAGCGTATGCGCCTCAGCCCGAGGCGTGCCTCCACGAGCCGTGCGTGGCAAGGCTGCGCACCCCGAGGCTGCCTCTAATCCGTACGCACCTTAAGAGTAGTGCAGGAGATGGGCGGGTGGGTAAAAATTGGAAGAAATGGATAAAATAGGTAAAAATTAAAAAATATCCTTTTTTACCGGGTATTCGTAAAAAATACCGGGTAAAAAATGAAAAATGTCTTTATATTCTTTAATCAACTTCGTCATTATTACTAAGTACGTTCTACCATGTTATTTTCACCTTTTAATCTCTCTTTTAAATCTTTAATCAACATTAATTTTCAAATAAAGTAAACTATTTAGAACAAGAACCAATATTAAGTACTATACTGAATGCACATATTTTAAAGTTAACCAAGTGCTGCACACTACCTTAAAAATATACAGATAAGTAACATATATGTCGAATCCGGTCAATAGTATAAACGTGAAACGCAAAGACAATAAATAGCCACGTAATAGCAAGGTAATAAACGAATCGCAAGCGCGCCATGATCAAGAACACGTGATCCACCACCACCATTTTGGTGCGCTTCTACAGAGTCGTGATGTTTTCAGCCGACAGCGAGGAAGACAATCAGAAACCAGTGTCTGATCGCAACGGAGCTAATACGTCCCGAAACTGTACTTACGATTCGTTGTGTTAAAGTGTAGACCAGCTATGTTATTCTGTAAGAACTCACTCCAGTTTTCACTTCTGATTCCGCGGTGAAAACTGTTTTAGGTAGTCTGTAACTCGATAAAAACTACACTAACGCCACTGAGTGACAAGATAGGTGAAGCGAACTATTATTTCGTTACTATTTTAGCGAATACCACCTACTTTTCAATTCAGGTAAGTGAAATCGGAAATGAGATATGATTTGAATTCGCGAGTGAATTTTTACAGAATTGCACTGAAGTGCCGATACCTTTGAAAATGTTTATTTTAAGCCGAGTTTATTTTAAATCAATATGTGCTAAATTGTGGTTTTAATAAATGCCGTGTATTGTACCCTATACCCAGTGTGTTTTCATTGCACGAAACCCATATTCTGCCCACATGATGACTGAATCTAACGGACTTAATCCTGACTGATCCGACATCAGAACTGGGATGAAATCGTGCTAATGAATTCACTCGTGGGAACAATGACAATAACAATCAGTGTCGGTTACTTTTTGAAATACAAACTCAAAAAAAAAGCTGTTCACTAATAGCAAGTTGATGTCGCCGGAATTCGACCCCGACATACCCGATTCCGATGCGCGACTGTTAGGTGATTGCAGGTTTTCTACTATTTAAGACTCTTCAAGCAAAACAAACTTGGTATTTAATTTGAATATAATGCAGATAGACAATCAACTTATTAAATCAATAATTCACTTTAAAATAAATCTGTAGGTAACAAAATTAAGCAAAGGTAAGCTCAGCACAAGCGTCCACGTCGAGGTCGGTCGCTGGCAAGGGGCGATCATCACGCCGTTTCTACCGGCGTCACCTCGGTCCCTCCTCCCTCACCGCCGCTCTCAGTAGCTTCACTCGGTGATGCCAACACGGCCCTCCTGCATCGTGCATGTCCTCAGGCACGCTCCAACCAATAACGCTCTTTGCACACCGGAGTCAATACATCTAGAAATAACACACAAGTATTAGAAAATATTCTAGAAACTGACTTGTGTTGCCTTTAATCAGTGAACTTTATCAAAGTCTCCTTTAGGCTTAGGAAACTTTGCGAGTCCCACCGTTTTCTTATGTACTGATTTACCCAACTCACAGCTTATTGTCTTTAGGCTTAGACAAAACCTTTAAACGAGCTGTTCACTCTTTTAGTCCGAAGTAGTGCCTGTTCCAGTTTACTCCTTTAGTCTTAGGCAGTAACTACTTCAGCACACCACTTCTACCCTGGATAGTGAACACTGTTCGAATTTCACGCAAATCAGCACACATACACATTTATATTTTACCCTGTTTCACATAAGTTTACAAAATAGTTAGAAGTATCTGTAAACAAATGTCTGAATATTTTAATTACCTTGCCAACACGCGTTCTACCCTATAGACCAATTAATTATCGATTTTGATCCATGATTTAATTAATATTCTCCGCAGCGGCCACTCCTTCAAATTTTTTTTTTTGACCTTTCACTTCCTCTCATATCTTTTATTTGATACCTGTCTTGCCCTAAGTGTTTCTTTATTTGAAACGGACCCTTGAATGTTGGTATGTAGCTTCTAACTTCGCCCATCGTTAGTCTGACTTTGGATTTTTACGAGTAGGTACTAGATCACCTTCCATTGGCCCGCCCTTACTCTTATAGTAGACACAGTACAAACAGTTTTTAATATATTTTTTTACTATATGTCGTAAGCGTGTAAACCTATACCTGCATGATATTCTTTCTACCGTCTTGTCAACTGAAAATTGACCAAGGTCATCGTGGTTGTATTTAATTATTTGCCATATACACTTTTTAGGCACGACCCAACGACGTCCTTGACTGGTACGTCGGTACACTTTGTTACCTAGAAGTTCGTATTTATCAAATATTTCTTTGTTTTTGTAAACTTTACCTAATGCTAATATTTCTCGAATGTTTTCTATATGAGGGTCTTGCAACTGGACAGAAAGCAACCAGTCGGCTTCGGTTATGGACATAACTACCTCAGACTCCGATTTTTCTTCAGAATCCAATGGATTCCTGCTCAGAGCGTCAACATGCTGCATTCGACTACCTTCTCTATGAATAACGTCAAACGAATATCTCGTTGGGTGTTGGGGGTAGGAAATTTTTTTACAGCTATTTTCGCTAGGTGTGAGACCTTTGAAATTTACTCGGTACCCCAAAAACTCTATTTCTCTTTTGAGAAAGTGGCATTTCTTTAAATTAATTGTAAGACCGTTTTCCTTAAAAATGCGGAGTACCTTTTCAATAAGAATTAAGTTATCTTCTGCCGTTTTACTTATGAGCAAAGTATCGTCAAGGTAATTAATAATATTACCAAATCTCATATTACCTATTACTTTAACCATCATTTGTTGGAAACACGAAGGGGCATTAGCCAAACCGAACGGCATTCGCAAAAATTCATAATGCCCATCTTCCGTTATGAAAGCTGTCTTATGGATAGATGCCTGGGACATTTTAATTTGGTAATACCCACTTTTTAAATCAAAACAAGAGAAAAATGTGCAACCTTGAAGTCTGTTAATTAAATCCTCTATCCGTGGCATTGGGTATTTATCTTTTATGGTTAATTTATTTAAAGCTCTGTAGACAATACACAACCTTTTCTCACCGTACTTTTTATTAACAAGTAAAACCGGACTAGCGTATGCCGATTTACTCTCTTGTATGATACCGTTCTAATAGTTCATTTACCATCACCCTGATAATGATTCTGTCTGAATTACACGTTCTATAAGGCCTAAATTGAACTGGTTTGTCATCACTTACATTAATAACCATCTCATGACCTTCTACCTTACCTAATTGTCTTATATTTGAGGCTATGCATTGCCTATATTTATGTAATAGTAACATTAGTTCGTTACTATGTGAACGAACTAATGTTACGTTTAGAAGTTATTCGTCTACCATATTACAAATGTTCTCTGGATCATAATTTTCATTTTGAAATGTCAGTGTATCATCTATTCGAGTATACATCAAATCAGAACTTCTGTTATGTTACGACCAATCAACAAGTCGCAACCAGATAATTCGTCCAGAACATACATTTCTATATCATTAATGCAAGGAATCGAATTTGATATTTACTTGAACCTTCTTTCTCACTGTCTTAACACTATCCTTCGAAAACCCTTGCAACATCACAGGAGAGGGTAATTCCGTGATCTCAAAATTATGTTTCTTAGCAAAATCAGACTTTATTATCGAACAACTACTGCTTGTATCTATAAAAGCTTCGTGTGAAAGACCGCAAATACTTATTCTCTTACAAAATTTATCTTTGGTATTCGTCTGTTGCACGAATTTTGTTTCCTGTTTATCAGTGGTGGAATTAATTTTTTCTACCTTTGCATTCTGTTTGTGATAACAAGAACCTTCCGAATGCCCTCTTTTGTGGGTAATGTAACGGAGGTAACGTTTGGGGAACTTTATTTGTCGTTGTCCCTTTGATATTTACTTCAAGAATACTTGAGCCGCTATGATTGACTGCTTGCCTAGCTATTTTGGGTTTATAGACACGACTATGCAGAAAACCGGCCAAACTATCACATGATTTAAAATTACTAGCTTCGACAGATGCTGTTATGTTATTATCGCCTATATTTCCTAATATAATAGAAAAAATATCATTTTCGGAGAAATTTAAACACAAATTATCAATTTTTGCCTTTTGTTCAAAAAAGAAATCGTACAAAGACTGATTATCGACAGGTTTTCGGTCAATAATTTCTCGAAGTAATTCAAACATATTCCTTTTGACTTTGAACGTTATGGAAATCCGTACTTTCCAGTATTTCCATAACCAAGTCGTCCACATGTGATCGTTACGTAATATAGACTCGTACCACGTTCTAGCGGGACTTTTGAGCTTGTTAAGAGCTTGATATCGAACGATATTATCAGACCATTTAAAAGTTAAGGCATAAGATTCGATTACATTCAGCCATGAGGTAACATTAAACTCAGGAATCATATTATGGAGGGTATTCAAATTTGTACTCACAGTCGTTGTTGACTTTACCCTCTTTCGATATCGAGACGGCAGTGGCGGCGTCTCCGTGCTACTGCTGCTGCTGCTACTCGACGTGTATCTAGCGCGTTTGGCTTTATGATTGCGCTTACTTTTGCTTTTTTTACCGATTATGTGGGCTGGGAAGAACACTAGGTATTTATCCCACTTCTGATGTTAGGTGATTGCAGGTTTTCTACCATGAAGATATAGGTATAAATGGAGCCAACACTTAGAACAAAAGCTTGAAACCAACTGTGGGCTGATGCTCTCTTTCTGAATGCATACATAAGAACGAGACAGTGATATATGTTTTCTTTATCTTATGTACGCATTTAGAAAGAGAGCGTCTGCCCACAGTTGGCTTCACTTAGGTATTTAGAGTGTTGCCTCCACTTTTATCTATAAGCTTCTACTATTTAAGACTCTTCAAGCAAAACAAACTTGGTATTTAATTTGAATATAATGTAGACAGACAATCAACTTATTAAATCAATAATTCACTTTAAAATAAATCTGTAGGTAACAAAATTAAGCAAAGGTAAGCTCAGCACAAGCGTCCACGTCGAGGTCGGTCGCTGGAAAGGGGCGATCATCACGCCGTTTCTACCGGCGTCACCTCGGTCCCTCCTCCCTCACCACCGCTCTCAGTAGCTTCACTCGGTGTTGCCAACACGACGGACAGTTAACGGAAGCCGGCTTATTTTGACAATAAGCAAGGCGTTGAAGGGCTCCGTATCTACATAGCTGATGCAGATAACCTATCCAGGTATGACATGGGACCAGTTGGAAGAATTGTTCATGACCAGATTTATGTGTTTCGAAAATTCTGCATCTACCCTCATTAATCTGAACAATGACAATACAAAGGAGAATGTGACTTATTCCGCCTGTGCTACTTATGCTAGTCGTCTTATGACTTTTTGTTGAACCGTTGCAAGGGTGTGGGGATTATTGCTCACTTGGCACAAATTAATACTCGCTTACAACGTTTTGCATTTACTACGGAGGTGACAACAGACTACGCCTCATAAGTTGCAGTAAGAGCTCATCGCTAAGCCAATCAAATTTCACGCATGCGGCAAGCTAGGACACAAACAAGATGACAAAAAGAAGCTGATGAAATACGAAGAAGAACGACGTCAAGAAGCCGTTGCCTGAGCCAGTTGCTACGGTCTCGGGGCAGCGATAACAAGCCAGCAGCAGCTCATTAGTGTGCTGTGCAAGTGTGGCATGCCGGGCTATATCGCCAGGCGCTGCACAGCGAGCGAGTCTAGTGCTGCTGTACCGGGGGAGAAACGAGTCTAGCTTTGCATCGTCGAGCTTCCACTATAGTATAATTATGTTTACATACGCTATATTGACATTTTTTTATGCATGAAATCATTTTTCTCGATTGCTGTTTCTATTTTGTAATACTTGTTTTTATAGATTCTTGGAATCTTTTATAACAAAATATAAACTGAAAGTACTTACATTATTTTCCATCGAGCATAAAGACTGTGTGTCTGCTAATTAAATATATTATAGTTTCTTTTTATAAACCTGGAAAATAAATAATGTTTTGTTGTGACATGTTTGTCAATGACAGTTGTCAACCTTGACAATTGTCAGTAATTCTTTTTAATTAGTTTTTGGCATGCGTAACTTAAAACCTTCAAACTGTTAAATTGGTAGTCGCATATATGTGTGTATTGCTGTATTTTATACTAAACAGCTGGACCCCGGTAATGTATCTGGTGTTCTTAAAAATCCTTTACGCAACCGAATAAAAATAACTGGCAGAATACAATAAATGAGTCTGGCCGGTACTATAATACCCCGCTTTATGACGATACGGGCGTTCCAGAAATAAAATTCATACTTGGAAAATAATACGAATTTCGGAAGAGCCGACTGGAAAGAAACCTGTCAAATGGGTCAGTCTAGATCTCGCTGTCCATTAAGTAACACGCTGATTTACTTAAAAGTCTACCGGTCCACAACCAAAAGTCGGTAACAGTCCTGAGTCGTGCCATCGAGCTGTCGCGTGCCTGCTGCTCCCAGGGCGGGTCTTACTGTTAAGATCCCCTGGGGAACTCGTCCCAAGGCTAGGAGCCGACCGCGGCAGTCTTATCTTCGGCCGATCCTGTTTCCCGGTCAGGCTGTGGAGCCTGGAAATCTCTGCCGCTAAGTTAGTGCGTCTAGGTTAGTGTCTTTTATATCTCTGTTTTTATACTCATCGCATTCTTGTGAGAGCTATCAAAGGACATGTTATGAAATGGGCTTAAAATATTTTTTTTTTCGAACATCTATCATGTGTGGTTTTTCTGATAGAGTAAATTATTCAAGCTGGCCTAACAAAAACAAAAAAAAAATTAAAAGCACCATTATTTAATAAATAAATATTTTAAATCCAGATATTTTTTTGTATCGTAATATTATTTTTGTACATTGAAACAAAGAAAAAAGGGTTAAATAACATTTTTAAAGTACATTAAACACCTTATTGTTATTTAAAATATTTTTAAACATTATTAGATGGCTATAAAACCGACGAATTATCTCCATGATTTGTATGCATGGCATTGATTCCGGAATTTAATGAAAACATTAACTGTGTTGTGTCAGTAAGGTTGGCAGTGTCACACCACACATGTCAGTTGTCATGTCGATCGCTTGTCAAGCCCTTGTCTCATTGTTAGAATCGCTATTTTTCCGTTTGCTTATGAATATTTAGGTTTAATATTTGTAATTTCTACTTGATATTAGTAAAATCATCATCTGAGGTGTGTAATCCCCGCACCAGGCCAGCGAGGTGGACTAAGGCCTAACCCTTCTCACTCTAAGAGGCCCGTGCCCAGCAAGGGGCCAGTAATGGATTGAATTTATTTTTTAATAGCGAAGTTGTATTAACGCAGAAATGCTATTATTTTCAATAACAGTAAATGGTTTATGATAAGGATAGGTAATGAATTTATATAAACTTATATTGTCACATAGGGGATATCTTCCGTGATTGTTCATTGTTTTGAGCTCCCGATATTTCAACGCTGGCAAGCGCCATGATCGCGTATCACGGAAGATATCCCGTGTGACAATATAAGTTTAGTTTTAAACCGTGAAAGCTTAAAACAGTGTATGAATTTATTTGTATCAAAGATCCTTATTTTCTCCTACAATTTGGGACTTTATGACTTTATCATCATGAATTCAGTAAATTGCAAAATGATTACTGATGGTTTTACGTCTCCTCCAAGGCAGGCCAGTAAACCAAACAGTCCAGATACAGACAGACTTAAATGGATTGGACCTGCACGCGTAGCATGACCACGCTATGTCTACGGAAGAATAGACATACCGACAGCAAAAATAGACAAGTCAGTACAGTTTGTCTATTCTTCCTGTCAGTATGTCTATTCTTCCGTAGACATAGCGTGGTCATGCTACGCGTGTTGTTCATCTTTTGTAAATTGTCGCTCCAGCAGGTCAGAATAGGTGAACATTTTTGTGTATTAGGTAGAGAAATAAAAGTAATGCATTTATTTATATTTGACTGTATTTTATTCTACCTCTTAATTTTCAACATCATCCCTTATAATTATATTATCAAGAAACTGTGCAGGAAAGAATCCAAATTAAAAGCCAGGTCAAATAAAGATAACTTAAAGATTACAAGAAACTAGAACATCAATAACACAACAAAAACAAAAAAAAAACAAATCACTTGTGTCCGTTCCGTTGTTGTAACGCAAACCACAGACGCATTCGCAGAGATAATACTAATAGGGCGCGCATAGGTACGCAATTATAATTGAATTTGACACTTGATTGACGTTTACACTTTTCATAATGACAATAATGACATCCAACCGAAAAGTGTTGCCAAAATCAATAAATACCGAGGGTTGCAATTTACTTTTAAATTACAATTAATTAAAAATATAATAATTGAGGAAGCGTGCTTTTAAAAAAAATAAAAAATATACATAAAGTAGTCTTAATTTATGTACTTTCATAAAAATATAATCTTTTCCCTGTTCACAGCAGCTCCGAATTAAAGCCCAGCCTCCATACAAAAACCTAACATGTCCTTTAAAATATAACATTATTATTATAATTTTTCGTTTAGTTCCTATTGCTAATTACTAAATGTTACATAAATCATGCATGCTATAAACCAAGATGTAAAATCTAAGCATTTGCACGGCTGAAATGCCGAATATAGTGAAACTATCCTAACTTAAGAACCTATGTTACCTACCTATATTCTTGCAAATAAATATATCATTCATTCATTCATTCAAACCAGCTACTGATCTAAGTATTATCTGCCGAATCTGGTGAGTCGTATTATTTTTGTTTTGTTTCTGTTGCCGAATGCTCTCTTGTTAAGCAATCTGTCAGTCGTAACCACAGAGTACATTTTAAGTCGTAACTTCATAGGTAAACGTGCGTAGGAAACGTAAGCTCTAATGTAGACGGTACTGAACAAATTCTTTGTGACGTATTAATTGGTAGTAATCTTTTGCGATTTTTATTTCACGTGTTACCTGGTTATTGTTTAAAATACAATGTGATGATTGGTTGACTTATTTTAAAACTTAGTTTTACAATTAACGTGTCTATTTCGTGTAGTAAGGGCAAGCCCATTTAAGTTTTGATATGGTGCGTAACTAGGCATTAACAAGATAAGAGAGCAAGCGGCAACGAATATGAAAGTGAGTGTTCCAGATTTGATTTTGATTCTGGTGTTGAATGTTCTTTAATGATGGAGAGTATTTCTTAAAAATTTAGAGTAAATGATGTGGTATTTTTAGTGGGTATGCAATATTAATGTTATTAGTACATTGCAATTGCTTTGTCAGGTAGCAGTTAATGATTTTGCGACGAAATATTATTTCATGTTTTGTTTGCTGAATACCTACTTAACGTACTTAGTGATATTTTATTAATAATATAATAATAATAATATGTGGGGACATTTTCACACACGGCCATCTGACCCCAAACTAGGGAGACCCTGTACTATGGGTGTCAGACAGCTGATATACATACACAAATATTGTATTAGATGAATAGATAGTGGGTACCTAACGGTTTTCGAGTTAGTATGACCGCAACTGAGTTTATTAAGTCAACGGACAACATTGTAAATGTTTGCAATTCGAGTAATGGTTACCTGTTACATAAAAATGATTTTAAATTGCATTGTCATTTCATAAGACAAAAAATGACAATAAACCAGACTGATTACATAGTACAATACGGTCAACGTAACTTGGCGCGTCTAAAGTTAGCTGTTTGGCTGCGCAATGGAACTTTTAGGAACGAAATTGTCTACTGCGCAGCTAATCGGCTAACTTCAGACGCGCCAAGTTACGTTGACCGTACTGTAAGTGCATAGACTATGGGGAGTTGAATAATATCGTTCGGGATCGTTTCCCATTGCCGTTATTTTCCGAATCAATTTCACGACTTCTGGTTCATCTGGTTCATCTCGTGTGAAGGGCGAAATGGAAGGGATGATGAGTGTGCTCAAGGTCAGAGCTGAGGTCAAGGTCAAAGTGAAGGTCAAAGTCAGGGTAAAAGTCAAAGCATTTATTTCAATTGGACCATTTGCAGGCACTTTTGATTTGTCAAAGAGTCTGTTAGAACTGTAACCGTACGTACAAGTACGCTCACGATAGACTAAAGATAATGCCAGGTGATCAGAGTATTACAGACGGATGTTGATGATGAATTTGATGGGTTGTTGACCATACATAGAGTACAGACAGATTGAGGATGTATGGTGATTGTGGGAAACCATGAAGTCATGGAGTGACTTGGCGATCCTGTAGGGATGCAAATTAATGGTTGTGTAACTGGAGGTTACTGTTTATTATCAATCACATGCGGCTCTTTGTTTGTACGCTTTGTTGAGATTTAGTTATTGCTGTAAATAGTATAGTCGGTAATGATCTGATCTCTGAAACAACTTGTAGTTTGTAAATGTTTAAAAATTATACTTTGTAATGGAATTGTTTTTTGATAAATAGTTGAGATTCCAATTGATTTCTGGTTTTCATTTTGGTTTTGATCTTAACTAACTTATTCGGTTCAGGAGTAGCCGAGCTATGATACTATGCGAATGAATATTGTTTCACAGAGACGCATGTCCCGTAGGATGACCGAGTTCGGAACATGCCCGAAGGCCAAGTACAAATTGAGATTGTACACGAAATACATGATGAGTTAAATGGTGTAAACAGGTTCTCGGTTCAGTGGGTCGTAGACTATACCAGACTATCGTAGCCGTAGCCCGTTGGAAAGCGGTATCTGCTCAATGAGTAGTCCGTGGGTACGCGGGAAAGCCATAGCTCTGGGTGGTTATAGTCGGGTCTTGCCTAGAAGTAAAGACAGTGGAGTCAAGTGTTGACTTGGTATTCCCGTGGGGAATAGTGTGTGTTGTTGGTTGTTGGCCATGAATGAGATACCTGATGTTTTGTTTACTTTGATTAATTGAATTTGGAATCGTTGTACTTGGTCTCGGTAATCTCAAAACAAGATAGTTTCAATTTGTAGAAGAGTCTAGTTTTTAGTTTCTGATTTGAGTGTTATTTTTAAACTGCTTGTTAATTGAGACAAGTTTTAAAAGGTCAAGTCCTTTTAAATATCTCATCAGTCATATTAGTCAGGATTGGACGAGCAGGTACTGTGGCGAGATTTTGTATTTTCCAGTTTAACAACAGACGAGGCAGTCTGTGAAAGCATTCCAGCAAGCATTGTGGTTTACGTTGGACAGGACTAAATGGAAGAAGTAAGCATGACGGTGAACAGGACGGAATGGAAGAAGAAAACATGTTGCGCCGACCCCAAGTAACGTGGGATAAGGGCAGGAAGAAGAAGAACAACACACGAGGACGTGTGTCACGCAGGATGGCCGTGTCGTATCCGGTCAATAGTATGAACGTGAAACGCAAAGACAATAAATAGTCTATGGTGAAACGGATCGCAAGCGCGCCATTATCAAGAACACGTGATCAACCACCACCATTTTGGCGCGCTTCTACAGAGTCGTGATGTTTTCAGCCAACAGTGTCTGATCGCAACAGAGCTAATACGTCCGGCGTCCCGAAACTGTACTTACGATTCGTTGTGTTAAAGTGTAGACCAGTGTCGATAGCTTTGAAAATGTTTATTTTAAGCCGAGTTTATTTTAAATCAATATGTGCTAAATTGTGGTTTTAATAAATGCTGTGAATTGTACCCTATACCCAGTGTGTTTTCATTGCACGAAACCCATATTCTGCCCACATGATGACTGAATCTAACGGACTAAATCCTGATTGATCCGACATATACATATAACGTGAAACCATTTCTAAACAAGTAAGTAAATGATTAACAATTAGGTACTTAAGAGTTTTTGTTTCTGAATACAATAATTTCAATGCAACCTACACAGTACCTAATAATACATATACAGTAAGTAATAATCATCAAAAAATATTAAAATTGCACAATTAGTTTTGATACTAATATATCGTATTTAACCTGTCTTCATAATTCCTTGAATTTTAATAACATCAACAGATTAAAGTAACATTGTCTAAACTATTATTATAGTACTGAGAGACTATTATTATAGAGCTGACCCGACAGACGTTGTCCTGTCAATCTTATATATAAAAATGAATCGCTAAATGTGTTGGTAAGCGCATAACTTGCGAACCTCTTGACCAAATTGGATGATTCTTTTTTTATAATATTCCTTGAAGTACGAAGATGGTTCTTACGGAGAGAAAAAAAAAAAAAACTTTTGTAGGGTAGGTGTAGGGTAGGTGTAGGGTAGGTGTAGGGTAGGTGTAGGGTAGGTGTAGTGTAGGGTAGGTGTAGGGTAGGCGTAGGGTAGGTGTAGGGTAGGTGTAGGGTAGGTGTAGGGTAGACGTAGGGTAGGCGTAGGGTAGGTGTAGGGTAGGTGTAGGGTAGGTGTAAGGTAGGTGTAGGGTAGGTGTAGGGTAGGTGTAGGGTAGGTGTAGGGTAGACGTAGGGTAGGCGTAGGGTAGGTGTAGGGTAGGTGTAGGGTAGGTGTAGGGTAGGTGTAGGGTAGGTGTAGGGTAGACGTAGGGTAGGTGTAGGGTAGGTGTAGGGTAGTTGTAGGGTAGGAGTAGGGTAGGTGTAGGGTAGGTGTAGGGTAGGTGTACGGTAGGTGTAGGGTAGGTGTAGGGTAGGTGTAGGGTAGACGTAGGGTAGGCGTAGGGTAGGTGTAGGGTAGGTGTAGGGTAGGTGTAAGGTAGGTGTAGGGTAGGTGTAGGGTAGGTGTAAGGTAGGTGTAGGGTAGGGTAGGTGTAGGGTAGGTGTAGGGTAAGTAAGTAGGTAGATAAGGACAGGACAACGTCTGTCGGGTCAGCTAGTTGATTTATAAATTTTCTCACCGTATAAACCTTCCCTGTACTTTCACAAATATTTCAAAACCAAGATTAGCCAAATCGGTCCAGCCGTGCTCGAGTTTTAGCGAGACTAACGAACAACTATTCATTTTTATAATATAGATATATTATTACCTACATACGATACCATTATTAACATATCACAATTACCTACTTTAGTCATCATCATTAAATGACCAAACATCACTAAATTATAATCAATACAACAATACCAAAATTGACTAAACCTCTCTATTAAGTCCGTAGGTACTTATGGCACTGTTTAAGGTTGGTTTTAGTCCCCAGTACCTATTACAAAAAACTAAAGTTATAATTAGTATAAATTCACAGTTGTACTTTACTGTACTGGCTTTCGAACCGAACACAGCTGCGTCCAACAAGTCCACCGCATCGTCGAGCATATAAGCGCTGGTTTCCAGCGTGGCTTGATAACGGGTGCGCTCTTCTTTGACATAGCGAAAGCATTCGACAAAGTCTGGCACAACGGCTTACTATACAAGCTTTACCAACTCGGAGTGCCAGATCATCTCATTCTCATCTTGCGGGACTTTTTGTCGAATCGCACCTTTCGCTATCGCATCGAGGGTGCGCTCTCGTCACCCCAACCGATACGCGCTGGCGTCCCTCAGGGCTCCGTAGTATTCCCCCTCATTTTCACGCTGTTCACCAGCGACATCCCCAAAGATAAAAAGGCCCAGTTGGCTCTATTCGCTGACGACACGGCCATCTATTACTCGGGTCGCAATCCAGACTACATAGCTCGTATCCTCCAATCCGCGGCAAAAGCCTTAGGCGCTTATTTCCGGAAATGGAGAATTGAGGTAAACCCCATCAAGAGTCAGGCAGTACTCTTTTCCAAACCGCGTTCATCCCCCTCCCTTCCCAGTCCGATAACCATGTTCGGTGAGCCTATCCCTTGGGAGAAGCAAGCCAAATACCTAGGTGTGATTCTGGACCACCATCTTACTTTCGGAGAGCACTTAAAGACGGTGGGTTCGCGCGCCGCTTTCGCTCTCGGTAGGCTCTATTTCATGTTGAATGCACGCAGCAAATTGTCACTCAAGTGCAAATTGCGCATTTACACGGCGTGCATTCGTCCCATCATGACTTACGTCTGTGCTGTATTCGCACACACAAAACCATACCGTCTCCATAGGATGCAGACCCTCCAAAACCGTTTCTTGCGAAGAATCACAGGAGCCC
The DNA here is from genome assembly GCA_947361185.1 of Charanyca ferruginea. Lineage (NCBI taxonomy): Eukaryota > Metazoa > Arthropoda > Insecta > Lepidoptera > Noctuidae > Charanyca > Charanyca ferruginea. The sequence goes on from OX376057.1 coordinate 16,122,324, forward strand.
CTTTTTACCTTCGCAACGAGAACCTCCATCTCGATTTAAAAATACCCACCATTCAGCAGTTCATGATACGCTCCGCCAAGCGTTTCTTCGACACTGCTGAGAAGGTACACTGGTACACTCCCTCCCGTATTAGTAAGACTCGACGACCGAGACATACTCTGACCGACCCTGACGATGCTATAACTCTCCTCCAGGAGAGCAATAAGGCCACCAGCACAGTGAACAAACACAGACCGCCGTCATTCCGTCCTCGCCGCCGAGGCCCGTCGCGACGACCCCGTACGTCCCCTCCACGACCCTTGCTCGTGCCAGCCCGCGCCGCTGAGCCTGTAGTTTTAAATTCGTCCCTAAATAATGGAAATCCGATCCAGCCTGTCCCTTTGCTGTCCCCTCCCAGCGACGCCCTAAGCCGAGGCTCGTACCCCCCAGGGGGTGCCCTTAAGGTCCTTACGCACTAGCGGTTGGCCGCCCAGGCGGTTCGTTTGACCGGTCCAACCGCTTAACGCGGTTTCATCGCGGTTTTAAGCGCTTTAAGCGGTTGGACCGCTCGAAGGCGCGTGTCCCATAAACAAAATGGACGCAAAGATAAATTTATCGGCTATGTTAGAATGAGTGTTTTGTCATTTGAAGAATTACTAAAAGTTTATATGACACCAAATAGCTTCTCGTTGTTGAATTTCAACAATGAATTTCTCTGTGTCGAAATCCATGGCTGCGCAACTCAAAACACGTGCAGTACATCGGCGGCTCGCCGATGTACTCTGTGGGCTCGCCGCAAACTGACCGCAAGTGCGTATACACAAGATGGCGGCTAGCCGCAAAGCGGGCCGCGGCCCTCCATTCAACCGCCGCGGTTGAAATTTTGTGGCGGTTTAGTGCGTACAATCTTAAACGGTTGCATATTAAACTGGAAAAGCGGCTAGCCGCGCGGTTAGCCGCCCCCGCGGTTAACCGCTAGTGCGTAAGAGCGCTGGCGTAAGAGAGTGGCTTAATTTGTAAGTTATTTTGCCCTGGCTGGAGGCCTTAAAAATAATAATTTTTAAGGCACCACAGGAAAGTTCGGATAAGCAGCCAACAACCTCCTAGGTAGACCTACGAGATGCCAATACGAAAAAAAAAAATCTAATGTCAATGCTTGCGTTTTGGGGTCTAAAAGATAGGCCGCTAAATGTATTTATTGGTTTTATACAATCTTTTGTTCTTTTTTCCACTGAATTCAAAATGGTTTGTTTCTCTTCATTGCTAATGATTGTTATGTTGGGTAATATGAACTCCAATTTTGACTTCAAGTCTTTGAATATTGGGAAGACATTATGTTTTTTTTTTTTACTTTTAAATAGGCTTGCGTTTGACCGCAATTAGATACAATTGAATGTATATTACATTCATTTGTATCTAGTTTGAAAATAGGCTCAGTAACTGGTTCCAAAATAGCAGTACAATCTTCTATCCTTAGAATAATAACGCATAGAAGGACAGTCTCTATAAGCTGTTTATGAAAAATTTACGCTACAATAGTAGGTTATGTGTGAGTGATCGGCGTGTAATTACGACAGCTGACACGCACACACACGTAAAAAAATGTTATTATTCTTATTATTCTAAGCGTGAGAGTCACACCGACAGTAATTACGATAGATTACTTAATAAAAAAAATATGGTCTTTTCCTTTATTTTGGAGATTCTCCCGCAGGTTTTATTTTATAACAATTTCTTTCTTTCTTTCAATCTTTTTCGCAAGGAATCAGGTTTAAGGTCAGTCAGAGATGGACTGGATGGATTAAATACATAGTCAGATTTAGCTTTAAAAAATGTCCGTAGCCCTACGGATTTTTAGAAATTAGATCTGGCAACACCAGCGTTGCCAGACCTACGGATTTGTCCGTAGATCTACGGACTTTAGGTCTTGTCTACGGACACACGGATTTTAGTCGCAAATCTACGGATTTTTGTTCGATTTCGTCCACCCGACCCAAACAATAGTATAAATATTCAAATTAAATAACATTTCGGGTAAAAATAATATAATATAATATGTGGGGACATTTCACACACGGCCATCTGACCCCAAACTAGGGAGACCCTGTACTATAGGTGTCAGACAGCTGATATACATACACAAATATATTTTAAATACATACATATATAGATAAACAACACCCAGACACAAGGCAAACACAAGTGCTTATCACACAAATATTTACCCTGGGCGGGAATCGAACCCGCAACACGCTGCGCAGCAGTCGATCGCTCAGCCACTGCGCCAACCGTGTCGTCCGAAAAAAAAAACGAAACGGAACGTTACTCCTAAAAAAAAGATAGTCCTGCAACCTGCATTTCGTTCTTTGTTATTTTTTATTCTGTAATATAACATCATACCATAAGTTCAACCAAAGACTATTTAGTTTGATTAGCGAGTGACGTAAAACAGAATGAACTATTCGTGATATTTCGTGATTCGTTGGTTTGGTTGGCTGTATTGACGATTGTTTGTAAACATAAAAAAAAAATGGTATGTTGCTTTGTCTTGGAGATTTTCCCGCAGATGTTATTATTTAACAATTTCTTTACAGGCACGGAATCAGGTTTAAAGTCAGTCCATCTCTAAATACGTAGTCAGATTGAGCTTTAAAAAATGTCCGTAGATCTACGGATTTCTGTAGAGGCAATCTACCGACTTCTACGGATTTTCAAAGAACGGATCTGGCAACAGGCAACACTGGGCGGGCAACAGCCAACACAACACTGAGTTTGATTTTGATTGATTGAACGTATACGTGACGTGCTGCTGGTTTATTTTATATTTGTATTATTTTGTAACAAATTACGAATCATCATCTAGTATAGGCATAAAGTGGAATACTTTAAAAAGTAATGAACAAGTAAAGTAACTAAATAAATCAAAGAACATGTCGTGTACTTCCGAAATTTCAGAAGAAAAGAATGAAGTTGACGACCTGCAGATTAAACGACATGCTGATCAAGATGACGATAGCAATGAGCCACTACAAAAGAAAACAAATAGTGAAGAACACAGTTCTATAGTGGCAGCTCACTACAACCACTTAGAAGAGAAAGGCTTGAAAGAAAGATTTAATTCGCCTATTTATTACCTCAGAAATTTTAATAATTGGGTCAAAAGTGTGCTGATACAAGAGTACACAGATAAAATTCGAGAAAAAGATTACGGTAGATCTTTGAGAGTACTCGATATATGCTGTGGCAAAGGTGGTGACTTAAGTAAATGGCAAAAGGCCAGAGTTGAACATGTTATTTTTGCTGATATTGCTGAGGTATCAGTGCAACAGTGTCAGACAAGATATGACGATCTTCGTTCTCGTTCACGTGGTGGTCGACTTTTTTCTGCGGAATTCATAGCAGCTGATTGCTCTAAAGACACACTAAGAGATAAATATAGAGACCCTTCTATTAGTTTCGACATTGTAAGCTGCCAATTTGGCCTGCATTATAGTTTTGAAAGCTTACCTCAAGCTAAGCGGATGCTTATTAACATATCTGAGTGTTTAAAACCAGGTGGTTATTTTTTTGGAACTATTCCTGATGCATATGAAATTGTGTCCCGTGGACAAAAATCACCTGATGGCTCATTTGGTAATAGAATTTACAACATCAAATTACTGTTTGATGTTGAGAAAAACTGTCCACTCTTTGGTGGAAAGTATGATTTTCATCTTGAAGGAGTTGTTAATTGTCCTGAATTTTTAGTAAATTTCAAATTATTTACTAAACTTGCTTCTGACTTTGGTTTGGAATTAGTGTACAAAGCAAAATTTGCAGACTTTTTCAAAGATCACTCGGAAAAGTACAGGCAACTATTGCAGAGAATTGTATGCTTCGAAAGTTATCCTCCACCTCCCGGAAAAGAGCTTATTGCTGATGAAGAAGAGTATGAACATGCTAAACAGTTTTGGGAGAGTAAGGATAACAAGACTGAAAGAGATAGACTTGGCACAATGAGTTCATGTGAATGGGAAGTTGCCAGTGAGTATTTATTTATTAAAGTGAATTTATTAAATGAACTTTGTTGTCATATTACATACCCTTTTTATTTTTTTTAGCTGTATACATGGCTTTTGCCTTTAGAAAACTGAAAAGCACCTGGGATTCAAATGGAAAGCCTGTGTATGCAAAACCTAAAGAAGAAAGTCAATCAACAGACAAAAATTAGCAAGATTTTTTTTCCTAATATTAAAAAAAAAGAAATGCAATGTAGATAGCAAAAAGGTACCCACCCTTTGAACATTTCCCTTTTTTGCTTTTTTGTTCTACTTAATGAGTTACTTTTTCAGTTTTACATATGAGCATATTTATATAGTTTACAATATTGTATTTCTTTAATCCTATTTAGGCATGGTCCTACACTGAGTCATAATGAGTTATTTTCTTTTTTTATTGTTAGTGAATGAAAATCTCCTGATCTCAATTTCTGTTTGATGTTTATTATAAAACAATGTAACTTGTATATTGTTATTTTTTGCAACAAGCAAGTGTACAGACACCTAAGACTTTGACATATTTCTTTCCCTTTCTCTTGCACAGTATAATGTGAGAGGAAATGATTAGCACCGCCATTTTGGATTTAGCATTATGTTAATGGGGTAAAATGGGGGAGGTACGTAACCATACCACCCCCATTGTACCACCTCGCAGAAGAATAATTCTTCTGCGAGGTGGTACAATGGGGGTGGTATGGTTATGTACCTCCCCAACTAATTATTAGTTGCACAACATTCTATTTTGAACACAGCAACACTACCAAAGTACCAAACTGTAGTAATCATGGAAGTAACATGTATTATATCTATTTATGTATATTCTGCAACTGGAATGGTGACAAGCACTGAAAAATCGATCTTGAACAAGAAAACTTATTAGTTGTCTTTCTAATAAGGTGTCAACATTTACTTGCGCTGGAAAAGCTGAAAATGAAATGAGAAAGAAAAACGTTAATCAAAATGAAATTGATTCTGCACTACGTCGTTTTTAGCATTTTTTTCTAAACCCATGAACTGGACACCCATGTCTACTATTATATTTATTTGCCACCATCTTGATTTTGATTTCCATTTTATTTTTAGCATCTGTCAAAATAAGATTTTTTTCATTGTTCACTGGCGCCCTCGAAATCCATGGAAACGACGCACATACAGGTATTTGCATGATCTACGGCGTAGATCATGCAAATACCTGTACCTGTTGTTTTTGGGACTTATGGCCGCGTAGATTCTACGCGGCCATAAGTCCCAAAAACAAAGTAATAATAAAATTTGTAAAATCGGGTTCCACGAATAGATAACGAACTCGGACACAATACCCGTACTTTATCTACCTGCTACTGCGCAACCCCACCCCGTGGTGTCAGTCGGAATTTGACCGTTTCACCAAGTGCATGTGTCTGTTCTCGGCATTTTTCTGAACATTAGATTTCTAAAGTGGTTTTTTAAGTTTTTGAGTTGTTCTTACGAATTTAAAGTGATGGATTCTGATAGACAAGGTAAGAAACTTATTAACTACAATAACAAAGTAATAAGCAATTATCAAACTACCTTTTTTTTGTATCATAAATAAACTAATTTTAATTAGGTACATGGTTTTCTTCATACTTTTTTCTTTACAAGTGTTTTTGTTTATGTATCGGGAAATATCGGGCTTTGGTTTTTTATGCACGTTATTATTTGATCCTTTATCTTAAAACTACTACCAAATTTACTTCCGGAAACGTCCGGATAAATACAGTTTTTGGAACTTAAAGTTATTAAGTGCAATTTCGTATAAAATGGGAAATATGTATTATTGATTTTAAACAAAGTTTATCTTTGTTTTATTTTCAGGAGGTGCATCAGGAGCAAGAATTGTGACCCGACAATACTTGTTCAACTGCATGGATAAAGAAAACTTGCCCAATTTAGATGCCAAATTAAAATACTTAAAGGATCAAGTTCTGTCATGTGAAGATTACAATACAGACCAAATTAATTATTTGAAACAAAGTTTTGCCCATTTTAAATCAGAATTAAAAAAAAGGTGGTCCAAAGCTCATTATAAAAAAGACTAATTCATGAAATACAACCGTTCTTGGCTAGAAGGTACTTTTGAAATACCTGTTGCAAAAACTTCACAAAAGCGACCAAGAAGACCATCGAAGTCATTTGAAGACGCAAGTGAGAGGAGCAAAAGGCGAAAGACTGAAGAACTTCGTTCTAATTTTAAAAAGGAAATCATATTACACGCTGCAAGAGTGGAACTAGGTAAATCTGGAAAAAAGGATGCGTCAAATGTCCTCAAAGATATCACAAGTTCTCCGACACGAGCAGCTAAATATAAAAAATCATTTTATCATACGAAATCTAGTAAAGGGCAATCTTCCTTAACACCAATGCAAGCTTTACAAAATGTTCGTAGATGCCGATTTGACACAAAGACAATATGAAATAATAAGAAAGACCAATAAGAAGTTTTTTCCTTGCTATAGTGTCTTACAAAAAGCCAAGAAGCAATGTTACCCTGATAAAGAATCGTGTATGGTAACGAGTACCAGTGCCGAAGCTCAGTTACAGCCTCTAATGGATATTACTGTTAGGCGTTTATCAGAGTACCTTGAAGAGGTATTGGTAAAATTAAAAGAGCAAGAGCGTGAAAGCTTACCCTTAATTTGTAAATGGGGCTGCGATGGTTCACAACAATCACAGTTTAAACAAAAACAGGAAAATGATACTGATTCTGATTCGAACTTATTTCAAAGCTGCTTTGTGCCTGTTCAATTAGTTTGTGGAAATAACAATAAAAAAGTTGTGTGGAATAATCCAACGCCCTCTTCGCCGCGATTTTGTCGTCCTATAAGATTCCGTTTTATAAAAGAAGCAACTGATGTCACTGAAGAGGAAATAAAACATGTTGAAAGCGCTATTAGCGCTTTAGTTCCAACACAGGTTGACATAGATGGGAAAAAGTTCTTTATTAAGCACACTTTTATTATGACCATGGTGGATGGAAAGGTCTGCAATGCGGCGACCGGTACAAAGTCCACAAGTAGATGTTACATTTGTGGAGCAACATCCAAAGATTTTAATAAATTGGACTATAAAAGAGAACTAAATTTACAAGCCATTGAATTTGGCATATCGGTGTTACACGCCAGGATACGAATTTTTGAAAGCATCCTTCATTTAGCTTACAAACTTAAAGTAAAAAAATACAGGGAACGAAAATCGAAAGAAGAGAAAGATTTAGAAGATCAAACTAAAAAAGAAATACAAAAAGATTTCGCGTTGAAACAGGCCTAATAGTAGATTTCCCTAAATCAAATTTTGGAAATACAAATGATGGAAATACAAGCAGAAGGTTCTTCGAGAACCCAAAATTAGCCTCAGAAATAACTGGCATCAATTATGAGCTAATTTACAGACTGAAAGTCATACTAGAAGCAATTTCGAGCGGGTTCCAAGTTGATTCTGTGAAATATGAAAAATATGCTTTAGAAACTGCTCGTCATTATGTGAACCTATATGATTGGCATCCTATGACGCCAACAATGCACAAGATTTTAGTCCATGGCGCAGTCATAATCGAAAAGGCATTGTTACCAATCGGACAACTGTCTGAGGAAGCAGCTGAGGCTCGCAATAAACACTTTAGATGTTACCGCCAAGACTTTGCAAGGAAATTTTCCAGGGAAAGTTGTAATCAAGATATTTTTAATCGCCTTCTACTTACTTCAGATCCTCTGCTCAGTAGCATGCGAACTATAAAAAAAAGGAAAGCAGGAACATTTTTGCCCGAAACTTTGGCCATGTTTGTATCTGCGGAATCCAATAGGTATATCAGAAAATTCGTCAGAGAGCGACGAAGAAAGTCGAAATACTTAATTTTATAATGTGATTTTTCTTTATACCATATTTATGTAATTTTTATGTATGTAAAATATATGTTTTTAATGTAAAAAAAGGTTTTTGATTTATTGACTTCATTTATATACCAATTAAGCATTAAAATAATTTTGGCCGCGTAGATCCTACAAATACCTGTATGTGCGACGTCCATGGCACAAAATTGTAATATATCTCCGTAGCCTAGCCTAGCCACCATCTTGAATTTTAATTTCGACCTAACCCAACCCTCAAACGACATTGGGAGGATTGTAGTGTGATTATAAAATTCATCACTTTACAATCCTCTCAATGTTATCTATATCTATACAGAATACAATAAATCTGTAGAAAAGTCTGTTCTTCTACAGTCAATGTGGGTAAATCCGTCTACGGGGTATTTCCGTATAGGTACATGCATTTACTACTCATTTCAGAATAGTTACGCTAAACTGTTTCGGTCGATTAAACAGGATCAGTTTTTAGTTCCAACTGTAATACATAGATGGAGCAACGTGGTGTACAAGAGTAAAAAAAATTACGTTTAAAGTTTAGTTGTGTTCCGAACTGGAAACTCAAGTATGCAGTGCTGCCGTTTCGTAAAAGGTTTTAATATTTACGACTTTCTGAGTATGCATATTATGTAGTTGAATTAGTGGGTGCTTCAATGGATTTTTCTATTTCTTTTAAATTTAATCCAGTTAATTTAGAATTAATTGTTGAACAAAGTATATTACCTCAAAATGGGCAAGTGAGAAAATCCGTCTAATATTGAAGGGGCTAAATCGGCATACACCGGAATTACCACATTACAGATATCGTAAACCTTTTTCATTTATCATATTTTTAGTTTTTGCCTAAATCAATCAAAAATAAATGTGTGATTGTTATTTATCTCTAGAACTTTGACAGATTTTGTCATACATTTTTAAAGTAACTAATACCTACTAGTTAATATTAGCACTTAAAGTACCACTGCTACCCGTTTATCTGTGAACATAGCGCTTGCAACATAGTGGTCTAGATCTTAAAATAAATTGAAATATGATAATTATCTGTTCCTTTTTAAATGCTAACTACTTAATACCTACTAGATTTGGCCTAAAGTCGAGTAATTTTTTTATTAATATTTTCTTTTTTCAGTTTTCCTATATTTATTGAAAAACAGTAGTTAGTCTATATGAGTCAATTAAGTCATGGTGAGAAACTATAAAGGTGCGTACGGATAGCGCGTACATTGGTAAGCGTAGTCGGTTACGCGTGTCCTGGAACGCCATGTCCATACTGGCAGCTCTACGCGTACATTCTTGGGGAACGCGTACCGCGTGAGCTAGCTCGCAGCGCGAGCCGCCGTCAGTCGGTTTTTGGTCGCGCGATATTACTTTACTCTATGGTCGCGCGTCAAAGAGGACGCACACGACCGGGTACGCTATATTTGGACGGCAAAATGAATAGACACGCGTGTTCTTCGAGTTTGGTTTGTTTGTTTGGCGCTAAGTTTGTCGGAGTCATGGCGAATGACTGGGGCTCGCGGAGCGCTCTGGATCGATTGACCTCGCGTACAGGTTCGCGGCGGTCCGTACAGGAGCTGTACGCGTATCGAACCACGCGTAACACAGGAACGCGCTATCCGTACGCACCTTTATAGAAAAACCACTAACCAGAAAAAATACGAACAAACAACTTTGAGTACCTACCTTCCTACATAATAATATGCTTCGTTGATTATGTGGGCCATGTTTTTTTAATGCTTGAAATGAAATCATTTATTTTCGGAAACTGACTTTTATTTTATAAGAGTTTTAATACAATACCTGTGACGTGAAGCGTTATTTAAAATTGTAATGTTCTTATACCTTACCGAATCCATTAAAACAAAACTAATCCTGTTTATTTCACTCAATAACAAGTATATCAACCTCATAATGCATGTTTCAGATTCACTTTTTTAAGTAAAGTGATGATTTTTAGAAAGTAAGACATCTTATTTTTTTTACAACCTTTATGAAAAGATTCATAATCTCTGGTTGTAAAAATACGGATTAGCCCCCAAAAAGATTTTATGTGAATAAAACGTAAAATGCAATCTTATTTTTGAGATGTTACAAAACCTTTTTCTTTGACACCTTGCATTTACTTACTTGTCAGCAAATTGCATACTTTTGTATTATAGGCCTAGTTCTATGAAAATTGACTACTATTGGATTAATTGGATTTGCTCCAATCCTCGGGAAAATTCGTCTAACGCCCGAATTAAAAAAAACATTTTTAATTAAATATGGAAGGGAGTTCTGTTGTTCCGAATAGATGTATGTCGGCGTCGCATTGGTATTATTGGTAAACAACACGTGCATCGGGCCACCCGGTAGCACGCTACGCCATTCGAGGTGTGGCTGAGTATGCGCTACGTCGTAGCGCGCTTCGTCGTTCTCCCACCTCCTCGCTGCGGGGCGGAGTTAACGTGCGCTACGTGACTACGTCGTAGCGTACTACGTCGCCGTCAGGGACCGATATCGATACTTCAAAAATATCGATATTTTTGAGAAAATACCGATAATGGTATCGATAACAGGGATAAATATCGGTATTTTGTATCAGTTCTTTGAATATTGGTAAAAAAATATCGATACTTATATCGATACTCAGTACTGATATCGGGCCGCAACTTGACTCGCAAAATACCGCTATTAAATTATCGACTATATCGATACCAGTCGCGAGAAGGAGACGATGACGCGACCTTAGTTGCTCGCACTCGCACAGCCGCAACCGCAACGCCGAGCGGCAACATTGTAAGTTTGTAACGAATAGACCAGACCCTGTGTAACAGTGTAAAGTAGGTAACTTAGTGCGACGAGTTGCGTCTTGTTGTCGAATGCGCGCGTGTCTACCTGTTGTTATTGCTGTTGTTTTGACATACATGATTTACGTAATCGTGATAAATAATGGGGCGTAAAAAGCAAAATCATGTATACAAATACTTTGATGTTAATAAGACCACATTAAAATCGAAATGTCTGGTGTGCAATAAGGATTTAAATGTAAGTAATTTATTTATATACGTACCTACCTAGGTACCTATTTTCTTGGTTTTACTAGGACGATACTGATATCATTTTCGACTTATTATTACGCACTAACCATAGTGGATATATATAACCATAGAACAGAGCATTTCAAGCCGTGCGCGCCACGATCCGCCTTTTGTCGGTTTTTCGCCGAATACAAAGGGGCGCGCAGTGTGCATGGAGCGCAACTGTGGACGAGTTGTGTGTTTCAGTTATAAGTGTGTGTGAGATAATTTTATTTGAATAAATACGTATTTTAAATGCATTATGGGGTTTCACCTTAAAGCTTTTGCAAGCAGCCTGTAAATTACTGTAATAAATATTATTATTTACTTTTATTTTTATTTATTTTCAGAGTATTAACGGCTCTAATCTTATGAAGCATCTTAAAATACATAAAACAGAATTTGAAGAAGTGGAGACACTCAATATAAACCAAAAGGAAGCTTTCCAAAAGTCACATAATTTGGAAATAGTTATCAAAGAATGCACTAGTCTGGTAACTATACACGGTCGTCCTTTAGCTCTTTTGGATGACGAAGCATTTCAAAATATTTTGGCTTTGATACCCGACTGCAATGTAAAAATAGGATCTAGAAAAATTAGAGACTGTTTAATCGAAACCGCTGGAACGTTACGAATTGAAATGGCGAAAGAGCTTCAAGACAAATTGATTTGCATAAAAGTTGATATAGCATCATTATCATTGAGGAGCTTCATGGGAATAAACGCCCAGTACCTAGAACAGGGAAATATAGTATTAAAAAACTTAGCGATGATTGAACTATTGGATAGGCATACCTCAGAGCACCTGAAAGAACAGGTACTTTTTGTTTTGCAAAGGTTTCGGATTGGTCTGGATAACGTTTATAGTTTTACCACAGATAACGGAGCAAATATGCTCAAAATGAGCAGGTTATTGAATGAAAGAAGCAATGCTCAAAATCATGACGTTCCTCACGCTAGTGTTAGCATAGATTATCCCAGCATCGATGAAGATGTCATCATGCATGAGCAAAGTGCGAACCATATGGAAGATGTAGAAAATATCTCCATTGACTCAGATTCTGACTTGGATTACGACGCTGATACTGAGTTCGATACTAACAGAGAAGACCATTTCACAGAAACTCTCACTTCGTCATTGACTATGCAATTCCATGAAAATACGACCCAGCAAAGAAATATTGCGGTTGTTAGATGCGCTGCACATACATTGCAGTTGGCCGTTTTAGAAGCTTGTAACAACACTGAAATTAAGGAAGCCATTAGTGATGCGCGAAAAATTGCTAAACTATTGCGAACTCAAAAATATGCGGCTGAAATTGTCAAAACTGGCAAGAATCAAGCTATCCTAGATTGTCCTACAAGGTGGAACTCCACAGTCGATATGATACAGAGATTAATAGATCTGAAAGAAATTAGCGACAACGCTAATGATCCTAATTGTTTTTTAACAGAAGCTACTTGGAATAAATTACAAGATTACTTGACTTCTCTATTGCCGGCTAAAGAGTTGTCAAAAAATTTACAATACGAGCAACTTACAATGGGAGACTTTTATTTGCAGTGGCTGTTATGTAAAATTAAATTAAAAACAGTTAACACAACTCTTAGCACTTTGTTAATAACTTGTATGGAAAGACGGGAACAAACATTATTTAACAACGACGCATTTTTATGTGCTATTTTTTTCGACGGAAGAGTTAATTCAACACTGTCTGAAGAGCAACGACATGCTTCAAAAATAAAGTTATGGGAGTTACATCAGCACTTGCAATATTTGGACAGTAATAAAGAAAACTGTTCCTCCACAAATTCTACGTTTATATCTCACGGCTCTCACACGAATACAGACAATGCAAGAGTTGAACTGGAAGATTATCTTAGTGTTAAATATGTAGAGGCTCAAAGTGACATACATACTCTTATAAGAAGAGGAAGTAATAATATGGAGACACATTCTCATGGTTTTAGAGACATAGATGATGAATTTATGGCGTTTTCAAAAGAACCTCTTCTCAAATCTACTGAAAATATATTAAAACACTGGGAATTCAATAAAAATAAATATCCTCGCTTGTATAAATTAGCATCTATTGTTTTAGCCAGTCCAGCCACACAAGTTAGTGTTGAGAGACTCTTTTCGTCTTTAAAATTCGTAGTTTCGAAGTACCGTTTTAATTTAAAACGCGATTTAATTGAAGATATTATTTTTATTAGAAACAATAAATTATACAATAATAAAAAATAATATTTTTATACATACTTTGATGCTGTATTTAATAATTAAAATGAATATCAAACATATTTTTACTTCTTTCTATACAGGGTGGAAGGGACATTGACGCACAACCGGTATACAGGGCGTCCCACGGCTATGCCACATGGAGGAAAAGTACCTTAAATATTGTAGATAGAACATTTTACTGAAAGAAGACATTATTTGAATTTTAAAAACAATTAAATCTGCATTCATAGATATTTAAATAATTAAATGGTTTGGCCGGGAATCGAACTTGTTCCACGAGAAAAAATAATCAACCTGTAGTTTTATTATACCGATCGAAAGGTTTCATCATAAGGATTATTTTTTGCTAAGCAACATAGTGTCACAAACAAAAGGAAGACCGTGAATTTTAACATTTGATGTGAAATTTTATTCAGAAAAGTTAAAAGCTTACATTGCCGTAAGGACATACAATTGACAATCATAACTACTTATTACTAATTAATCTACTCACTTGAGTAGTACTCATCATTTAAATAAATAAATATCCACAACAACAAGACCAAAAAATCGTCAGGAAACGAAATAATCAAAAGTCATCACTTTGTATTTAAGAAGAAGGGACTCATTTTGAGCATTTGAAAAATTGACTAATTTTGTATTAAAAATGTTAAAATTCATGGTCTTTCTTTTATTTTTGACAATATATTATTTAGCAAAAAATAATCCTTGTGATGAAGCCTTTTGATCGGTAGGATAAAACTACAGGCTGATTAATTTTCTCGAGTAACAGGTTCGATTCCCGGTTCAACTATGATTTTTTTTAAATATCTATGAGTACAGTTTAAAATGTTTTCAAAATTCAAATAATGTCTTCTTTCAGTAAAATGTTCTATCTACAATATTTAAGGTACTTTCCCTCCATGTGGCGTAGCCGTGGGACACCCTGTATACTTATAATATAAATTCTGGATACTGAACTTTAAACAATATAAAATCATGAGGTTTTTAATTAAAAATAACAAATTAACTTAAACAAAGAATAAAACTAAAAAGAGCTAAATGTCAATTTTGGTAACCGATAAATATTTAATGGTAACTTTCGTAATTTTATCTAATTAAATTGTCAATGTTTCTTCCAGCCTGTATAATATTATTATCAGAGGTCGGCGTAGGTAGATTGATTTAAGGTTATTGACGTCAAACGTAGAGGTAGATAATATGGATATGCCAACCAGTCAGAAGCAAGTATCACACATATACAAGCAGCGGATAAAATGGCATGTCCATGTTATAATATCTTGACGCAAGTACATAACATCAATCTACCTACACCGACCTCTGATTATTATACAATATTATGAGAATCTTACGTTTTATTATATCGACTGTGATTATTGCCAAAGGACATTAAATAATAAAATTGTTTTAGTTACTATTATGTCAAGGTTTAGTTAAGTATTTACATATTTTTTAAACATTTTTACCACCCGAGTAAGTCGGTTGTGAAAGTTACGTAAATAATTCAAATTCAATGAAAGATAAAACGTTATTAAAGTATATAACTATTTTGATTGGTAATTTAATAACAGAACAATTATTTAGATATTAAAAAGGCTTAATTTGCAATTTTATTAATCAAAAGAGAGAATATCATTGAACAATGTCTTAAGATCAACACAGACTGGCGAAAAACGCTTTATTTATGAATCCAATGAAAGCTAAAATAGCTTAATGAAAGGTTAGTTTTTAATTAGCATCTAAGTTCTGCTCGAGATTATTTTTTACAGATGTATGTTGACCCTTAGACAGAGATAAAATGTTACTCTTGGTATAGCACTACCACCTACATACTGTACTTAGCTTTCTTCCTGTCTCGTATAAATGTTGATTTGTACATACATTTGTTTTATTTGTGATATATCCACATTAGAAAAAAAATATTTTTTAAAACATGATGAATGATGTTAGTGTCTCCTCACTTAAAGCTTCAAATCAAATGTGTCGAAGCAATGTAATAATTGGTGGATGCAATTTTCTCGTTGTTCTTGTGGCATCATGGTCAATGTTCTTCCAATGACAAATCCCAGCGTGTAGCATTTTCCAACTGTCTCCATATTCAAATTATTTAATTCCATATTATCCGTAACATTATCAGTGTTCGTCCCAACGGATATTTTATTTGATGTGTCAATATTAAAATTTGCCTAAAATAAAAACCAATACTTAAATTAATGAACTTTTGTCCACGAGAAAAGCGCAGGTCACGTCGCTAGCAAGCGAGCCATCGCCAAGCCAGGCGAGCATCGTGGGGCTGCGGGTTGTTCGAAAGAGATACCGCGGCCCCGGAACACCAAGGGCTAAAGAAGGAACATGAATGGGTTTTAGTCAGTAAAAGTTTGACACTCCGTGAAAGCGGGAGATGTTATTTGATGATTTCCCATCCGAAAAAAAGGCAGACATCGTTTCACCTCTTTTTATACTGCAGTTCACATCGCGATCCACAGAATTAAGCTACGTATAGCAATATAAACGATGCCAACAAAATATCCGACGCACAGTGATCAATTTCAAAAAATTAGGGGAACGAAATTATTAAATACTGAAATCGTGAATTAAAGGTATATTTATAACATTAAATAGTATCGAAAAATCGTTTTCACATAATTTAACAAGGTAATTAATATTTTATGTACTTTGTTACATCACTCCTCATCAAACACAACTTCTGGTCCTTGTAAAAGATTAGGTACCTCAATTGGCATTATATTAAGTTTGTTAAAACAGTATATTGAAGGCGGGTTAATTTCAAATCAGTAAATAACGATAAAGCTTCTTGACATGGATAAGATATACAGTTGTCCTACGATTTACCAGCTTCTTTTGCAATCTGGCCTTTGTCAGATAAGGTAGATATGTCTAGGACAAGAGAAGCTGCACTGCGGTTTCCTTCTGAGTGTAACTTCATTGAAGCAGCGAGACAGTTTTTTTTTACTTAGGTATTTATTTCACCTCTATATTTAACCTCCTACATTTAGTCGTAGCGAATAGGTCACAAAAGCTCTTTTTTGGACGTCCTGCTTCTCTAGACATAGACGTAGAGGGTGCACTTTCTTTCCCACCAGAGGTGATTACTATTTGATTAAGCCATTTTTCATTTTTATTCCGGCATCTAATAATATTATAGGAACATTTTTTTCAAAATCTTGAATTGGCTACACTAAAAGTAATAATAACATTTTGAAGACTATCCCTGCTTGTAGTGGGCAGTTCCGATACTTCTAATGTCTCCAAATTATAGTTTAGTAGTTTATCTTTATTGTCCTTTGATAAAGGCTTCACTGGTCGATGTGATGACAAAATATTGAATAAATCAATATTTTTTATTGAGTGAGAGAGTGAGCAGTATTACCTAAAAACACCATTTTTACTAAAGAAACCGGTAACCACCGGTAAAAAAATGCATATTTTTATATAGCTAATAGACCCTGCTATATAATGGAATCGAAATGATAATGTACTAATTTGTACTTTTAAACGTAACACAGTTCAAACTTATAAAAGTTTGTAAATATTAGTACATTATTAAATATATTTTTTTTATCATATAAATTGATCTTTATTGTTTTTTGTTTATATACCAATAAAAAGTACAGACCTTCCTTAATGTGCACTATTTTTTTCAATTTACTGTTTACACTGATAACTTAGCCAACTTAACTTGAATAGGAGCGCAAAACAACGAAAAATCAGTCTTGTTATAATAGTTTAGCTTTCGAGATAACGTGGTGAAATGGCATATCTATTAAACTACTATCTGCATAACGGTGATATTTTAGTATAATGTGTACAACTAACCATCAAGTCCTAATAAAATGATTTTTCGAACTACCGACACATTGACCAAAAATAATTATGGGACGCTAACTTTTAATAATTGATCAGTGTGCGACGATGCCCGCAATACTATTTGTTACATATAAAAAAAATCATAACATTGAGTCGTTATAATAGGGTATTTTACTCTATACGAGAAAAAATCTATAAATATGTTATTGAGACAGTTTAGGCATAAAGAAGTCGGAAAATGTAAGTTTTAGTTCATAAAATAACAAAACAATTTTTTAAATTCAATTCAAAGTTTTCAGTGTTTTTAATCTGTTATAAAACACCGTGAAATAGTAGCGGCCATTTTATTACGCCGTACGGCTGTGTAAACAAAAAATTGTCAACTGTCAGTCAATCGATTGGCGTAATATAGGCTTTGTACTTTTATTATTTTCGTAACCAACGTAATTTTGTCATTATTACACCTATTACAAAATATGCTTTTAATTATTTTTAAATGATATACAATTATCATATTTAATATGAGCTCATTTGATACAAAACGAACTGACGTCATTTACGCTGAGCAATATGGCGTC
Source organism: Charanyca ferruginea (assembly GCA_947361185.1). NCBI lineage: Eukaryota > Metazoa > Arthropoda > Insecta > Lepidoptera > Noctuidae > Charanyca > Charanyca ferruginea. The sequence continues at coordinate 16,139,935 of OX376057.1, forward strand.
CAGTAAGAGGCGTTTTCGTCAAAATACGCGCGAAATTTGAAAATTTAAAATTTTTATGGCACTTATCGATTGAATAAAAATTTTGTGTTTTTTTTTGGTGGCATATTAGCACTACAGAATTTCATTGAGACACTTTTCAAAAATGGGTGTAATACCCTATTGAGCCAACTCTGAAATCACGTAAAAAAAAATCAGCTGTTCCTTATAAAAGTTCAATGCCTACTCGACCATAATGTATGAAACAGCTTACATTTTTTCGCGATTTCAGAGTTCGTTCCATATTAAAAGCTGTTTTTTTTTATAGGTAGTGTCACTTCCTTGCTGGAATAAAACTATAAAAAATGACGATGTGTATACTTGTAGGTAATTCGTATACTTAGTATAATGATACCTACGCATAGTATGGATAATTATGTGAGTTACAAACACTACCTAATGAATAAAAATATTGCTTTAGATTTTTATGATGATAAAAACGTACCTCATCAGTATCGAATAAGTCTGGAGACTCCGGTGAATTAAGTTCAGGAGTGGTACTATTAGGATCTATGTCATAATGACGGGCTCGAATTGGTGAACTTTTATAACAATCTTCTTCCATACTCGAAACATCGTCCCCACTGTCCCCAGATGACTCATCTACTACCACATTTTTTATGCCTGGAAGGTAAAATTCATATTATACAAATATTTTTTTTAATAATTTCTACCAATATTTACTTACCCTCGATCTTATTTTCGACGTTTGTTTATTTTAAATTCGTTGAATTGTGATAAATCGGTTTCCGATCGCTTTGCACGATTATTTACAATTCCTATTCCCATACACATCGGTAGAACATAAAAATTAAGTTAAAAAGAATATTAAATCTTTAGAAAATACAAACCAGACATCTTGGGGCGATTATTTCGTGGATAATTCTCTGCGTTTGCTATAAAGATCGGAATTAGGTATAGACAGAGTTATCTGTTGTGTTAACTTCATCGACTGTCGTGTCGTCTGTGTCGGGGACCGGGGTACGGGCGGAAGGTGCCCGTGCCACATCATTTTATTGGTAATATATCGTTATTTTAGTATCAGTACCGGTACCGATAAAGACACTCATAAGTACATATATTGATGAACTGAAATAAAATATCGGTACCAGTATCGATAAAGAGGTACCAAAATATCAGTTCCTATATCGATATGTCGATATCGATAGAGGAATCATATCGGTATTACAGTCCCTGGTCGCCGTCGTTACCCCGCTTCTAAAACTAGCTTTTAAAAGGGGCCGCACAGCGGCAGAAGGACATTCAATTACCCACCGAGCGATATACACACATTATATCAAATCGCTCGGCACACACTACAACGTCCCGTGCCGTGCAGCGCTATCGGCTCGCTCTGATTACGTTGTACGGCGCGCGGTCAGCATTCACCGTGGGTAAGCGCCAACCACAGCCGGCGCCCTCGTTGCTTGATCGACCTTCGCTAGGCCTTCCCTATGTAACTAGGGATCTCACCCGGCGAGGGTCTGGTCGCACGGGCGCCGTGAAACACTTAGGGCGCTCCCACGGTTACATACCACAAACACACTTACAGCAGCGCAGAGGAACGTACCTCCCACCCGGACCGCAGCAGGCGCACCGGGCGCCGACAACGCCCTCTTCCAGCCCCCCTAAATGGGTTCAGAGGCGGCAGACTCGGGAACGACTGTCGCCCCCCGCATACATCAGGACCCGAGGTGGCGGCGCGTAGTGTTCCCCCTGACCCGAGAAGTGGCCCGCACAAGCGGGCCGGCACCAGTCGGGGGTTGCGGAAGTATCTCCAGTTCCCGCGACCCCTGACGAGGTGTGAGATGGAACACCGGGGTGGTTTTTAGTCAGCAAATATGACAGACCCTCCGCCCGCCCCAGGGCGGACGACTATCCACGAGGATTTTCCACCTCAGATCAAATAATAAATAAATAAGGTACCAATCATTCTACTCAGAAATTCAAGTCCTCCAAAACTATGCAACGGCATTCAGCTGAAAGTAACCAATCTCCAACAAGAAATATCATCGAAGCCGAAATCCTAACAGGTTGCGGCACCGGTAAAGTAGTTTTAATTCCCAGGATCCCCAATAATTTTCCTTTTTGTTTCAAACGTATCCAATTCCCAGTAAGCCCTTACGCTGTTAAACATGTTATCCACGACAAACGGAAAACATCACCCGCGATCGCCTCCGGGGGGCCGTGCAGCGGCAGTGATTCATTTTTCGTGTTTAGTGCTCGCCAAACACTCAAGATTGTTTTTATCATAGAAATATTATATATCGATGGTTTTTACACAATTAGTTCGAGAAAGACTGGTTCGAGAAAGCTGGGACGCTACATCAATTGATTATAAAAATTAACATAAAAAGCAACATGCCTTTTCGGAGATATCAAAAACAATAGGAATTACAAGAGGAAGTACAATCAAAATGGTTAAGTCTCAAGGGACAATACAACACAGAAAAGAACTATTGCTAGAACAGCAGGCACGTCTTCCTTGTCGGAACTCATTTTTTAAATGAGTGATTTGGGGGCGTAGCCTAAATATTAAACACAAACTTATCAAGAATTCAAGATCATATCATTTTGTCGCAGCGGACTGCCTGTTTGGTTCGTGTTTGATGTTTTATAAAACATTAAAAACATGGCGTAGCGGACCCGGCGCAAGATTTTATAAATTAAATTGAATTTTATTTGAAATAATGTTTCAGGATCAAGTTCAGGGGCGGGGCTGACTGACGTCGTGGCACGGCAAAGGATTTTATTATTGATCAAGTTATTTTTTTCCTTATTTCGTCGAGTTTAGAATTCATATTACTTTATTTCGATTAGGGCTTTCATCCCGGGAATCTCGGTCTCGAAAATTTCGAGACTCTCGACAATTTTTTTATATTTTCGAGACTCGAGACTGATACTTTTGGTCTCAGAAACAACGAGACTTTTCAGCCTTCAAGTTCTTACAGTCCTTTTCTATTTTTTGAAAGGAAACCAGATTTAATAGCCTTTCAAACGATTAGCAACGAAGTAAATAATTACAGTATCTTTAAAAAAATTGTGTGAGAGGTGAAATATGTAAATCCACAATTGTGAAATTTGACAATAGGGTAATACACCCATTTTTGAAAAGTGTCTCAATGAAATTCTGTAGTGCATAAATGCCACCAAAAAAAACACAAAATTTTTATTCAAACGATAAGAGCCAAGGGCGTCGCCAGGGGCGCCTAGAGATCCGAGTTCTTTTTTTTAACAGAATTCAAAAAAGAGAATGTGGTTTTTGATTAAGGGCTGAGACTGTACAATTAATAAAATACTCGCACTACCAGTGTAAAACTTCATATGCTTATAACTTTATTTAAAATCATACTCTTCCCATGTATATAAATAAAAGGAGAAACTGACTGACTGTCTGACTGATGTATCGGCGCACAGTCGAACCTACTGGAACTGGGAATGTGAAATTTTGCACACGCGTTCTTTTTGGAATCCCTTCTTTTCGCATAATGTTTTTTTTTCCTAATATATTTTGGCATAACTAGTTTGGCATAATTTATTTTGCCATAATAATACGTTACCATATATTTCTTTGGCATACAGTTTATGTTGGCATAATTATCTTGAAGGCTACTTTGTTTTGGCATAATTTAATTCGCGTAATGCTACTAGGCATGATGTGCTAATATATTGCGCTACGCTAAAGTATTGTCTTAAAAATTCAATATGTTGTGCTACAAAAGTTAGTGCCAGAAACGAATCGCTGCAAAACCGACTCCATGCATTCTTCTCTACCCTACACCTAAAGTGTACTCTAAGCCCGCGTAGGCGCGGAGGGGCCGGGCGGTCCGCGAGATGAGGAGCATGCATTATGCTTTAGAATGTTATGCTTAATCATTATTAGGATTAGAGAAATTATGCCTAAAAAAATGGAAACAAAAAATTTAATGAATTGATTGAATTGTTTAAATTATGTTATGCGAAAATATAATTAGGAGAAACAAAAATATGCTAAGTTATATTATGTCTTAAAATTGTATGCAAATGGATAGGGAACCGTTCTTTTTATCATGTAGGCGAGCACTAAGAAGGGATTTGAGGTTTCAACCCCTAAGGGTTTATAATTGGAAATGAAATTTGTATGTTTTTTTGTAGTTCGATACATATATAGAACTACAAAAATGAAACATACAGGTTTTTGATTGAAAATAAAAAAGCGTATTTCAGTTTTTTTTTTAAATTCCAGTAAAATAGGGATGAATGTTTGTGTGGAAAATCCGTTATTTTTAACTAGCACTTTGGTCTGCGCAGATTTTGTACCAACTTCGGTAAAAATTTTGTATCTGGAAGCAGGGGTTGCCTAAAAGGCATCGACTGTCTGCAACGGTCACAAAAAAAATAAAGTTTAAAAACTAAAACCCGACTACAACAAAAAGTGATCTAAAAACTACTACGGCCCCTTCTTTCAGATAGTAGATCCAACCCCCTACTTCTAAAAACACAAAACCCCGATTGGCCCCTTTTGATGGGTAGGTAAAATAATAGTAACGACAAATTTTATTTATTATATAAGTTGGCATTTGCACCAAATTCAACAGCAAAGGGGAGTTGTACGAAAAAAAAAATTTTTTTAAACTTATCAACTTGAAACTAGGCAAAAATACCAAAACAGGTAAAAAAATTAATTGATGTTAGTATTTTTTTTTTACTTACCCCTCAAAGGGGGCTTGACTAGCGGGGTGTTGCGTTTGTGGGAAGTACGAAATCTACGTAGGCGTCGGAAGTCGCGGGAAAAGTGCTAGTCCTCCATATTTCAACTTGCCCCCCCCCTGGGCCACCGGCTGGCGACGCCCTTGATAAGAGCCATAAAAATGCATCTAAATTTTAAATTTTCAAATTTCGCGCGTAGTTTGACGAAAACGCCTCTTACTGTACGCCATATTGCAGAGCGTAAATTATTGGAGTTTCGGCAATATTTCAATAAAAATCAAGATAGATTTCTGATGAACACGATATTTTTATTGAGCACAAACGACATAGCATTTTGCAAAACAAAAGAGAATGAATCAGCGCCATACAAGTGACAGAAAAGAAACATTTATGAAGGCACTATTCAACAAAACGTTTACAAAGACATCTATGTTAAATCTTACAAATTTATATTTATTTAACACTCCCACTTAAATTTATAAGGTAAACATAACAATTTACTACATATGTATTTCTTTTACTTTTAACTTACATTTTTTGTTTCAACAATTTCAGAAATTAAACATGAAATTGATCTACAAACATTAAACATTTCTCATCATCTTATCTCTAATTAAATTAAATTTATTTACCGGCAAAGATTTAGTCAAGAAATCAGCCAACTGATTTGAACTCTCAACATATTTAATATCAACAATTTTCTTTGCAACATTCTCTCTGATAAAATGATATCTTATATCTATGTGCTTACTTCTTCTATGAAACACAGGGTTGTTAATTAATTTAATTGCGCTCTGATTATCAACATTTAGAGTAATTGAGCCTTGTGACTCCCCAATGTCACATAGAAATTGCCTAAGCCATAAAATTTCTTTAGTAGCTTCACTAGCAGCCATGTACTCAGATTCAGTTGTGGATAATGCCACAGTATTTTGTTTACGGCTAGACCAAGTGACAGGACCTCCATTCATTAAAAATATATAACCTGTATTAGATTTCCTAGCATCCAAATCACCTGCAAAGTCAGAGTCTGAGTAGCCTACTAATTCAACATTACCTTTATAAACAATAGACATATCTTTAGAATTAATTAAATAACGTAAAATTCTTTTCACAGCTGTAACATGTGAAGGACCTGGGTCATTGACATATCTACTAACGACATTCACAGCATATGCTATGTCAGGTCTAGATACAGATGACAAGAATAGCAATGCTCCCACTGCTTCTCTATAAGGGAAATAAATAGGCTCATTACTTGTATTCTTAGATACATGTACATTTAAAGTATTCTGTTTATTTCCATCTCTCAATTTGGAATTTCCTTTTGACGTCACTAACGCTGTCTCACTACTACTTGTATCATTGGCAAGGCTGGCTTCTTCATCTACTAAGCGAGAAGTGAGGTTTTGAATTGTTTGGCTATCTTCATTGAGTGACAACCATGCTTGTCTAAGCGAACGGTATGTTGATGGTAATGTGCTTAGAATCTTTGTCATTATTGCTGTGTCACTGATCTTCTCACCAGTCTCCCGTAGCTGCTTTGCTAAGCCTTCCACCTTGGACACATGCTGTGCCATCGTATCACTGGTACTATATGAATATTGGTAGAACTTCTCATGAATTAACATTTTGTTATATTCTGATTTCTGTTCATAGATTGCTTCTAATTTTGTCATGACTTGTTTAGCAGTCTCGCAGTTTTCTATAAGAGATATTTGGTTCAAGTCCATGGATGACGTTAAAATGAACATGGCCATGCCGTCATCTTTATCCCACTGCACTTGCGAACTGGTTTCCACGGGTCTCGTTTTTTCTATGTTCAATCCCTTTGCTCTTAATGCACATTTCACTTGGAATTTCCATTGTTTGAAATTTCTGCCATCAAACTTCTCAATTTTCATCGCGTTCGTAACCTCCATTGCGTAGGTTAATTTTACACCGGTTGTAATCTTGCTCTTAACTCGACTTTTCTTTATTGAAATATACAGAATATGTGCCTGGGCCCATAACCTATTGGAGTTTCGGCAATATTTCAATAAAAATCAAGATAGATTTCTGATGAACACGATATTTTTATTGAGCACAAACGACATAGCATTTTGCAAAACAAAAGAGAATGAATCAGCGCCATACAAGTGACAGAAAAGAAACATTTATGAAGGCACTATTCAACAAAACGTTTACAAAGACATCTATGTTAAATCTTACAAATTTATATTTATTTAACATAAATGACGTCAGTTCGTTTTGTATCAAATGAGCTCATATTAAATATGATAAATGTATATCATTTAAAAATAATTAAAAGCATATTTTGTAATAGGTGTAATAATGAAAAATTTACGTTGGTAACGAAAATAATAAAAGTACAAAGCCTATATTACGCCAATCGGTTGACTGACAGTTGACAATTTTTTGTTTACACAGCCGTACGGCGTAATAACATGGCCGCTAGTATTTCATGGTGTTTTATAACAGATTGAAAATACTGAAAACTTTTAATTGAATTTAAAAATTGGTTTTGTTATTTTATGAACTAAAACTTACATTTTCCGACTGCTTTATGCCTAAACTGTCTCAATAACATATTTATAGATTTTTTCTCGTATAGAGTAAAATACCCTATTATTCTGCATACCTACACCAGTGATCCAAATGAGCTACGAGCTCACAGTCTAACGACAAAGGAATAGCTGGAATATGAGCTTAATCATTTGTTAACCTAAAAAAAGACAAAGAATAAAACGTTTATGTCTACCTAGACATCCTGATATAAACACTAGCCTTAGTTCAATAAATGTGTGTCCTTGTTTGTAATATTATGTTTACATTCCGCGTAACCAACATTATCAAGTACCTACCGCAAATTTCAACCTTATGTAAACCAGCGAAACTGTACCTAAGTGTAAAAATGCTAGTTACGCGGAATTGGACTGTCAGCGTCGATTTGTAATAAAAGCAGGTCTTCTATGTCTGAAAGTATAAACACCAATATTCTAATATTATAATATCATTGATGATAAACACCCTTTGTTTCTCACGTGACTTTAAAATAAAAAATAAGAAGTTTTACATTTATTTCTTTTATTTGAGTGTTTTACTGTATGTTTAAAGAAGTAGTTGATTGAAATATCTTTTGACTTATTATATGCCTAGAAAACTAATATTAAGCCTACTTTGAAATGGTCTCGAAAGTCTCGTTTTTCCCGGTCATTTCGAGACCGTATCGAGTCTCGTTATTTTTTCCCGGGACTCAGTAATAGAGCGAGACTGAAAGCTCTAATTTCGATACAACCATACCACGGCACGGCGCGGCATAGCATGCCGCGGCTGCGACCTGCGGCACGCCGCGCGCCGCCTTGCCGCCGCGACGTGCCCTGCGAAAGGAACACATTTCTAAAAAAAATGTCTGTCCATTTCAAAATCCTTTTTTTCCTTTTTTCGTATGCCTATTGATAATGTTAGGGTTTCTTTTACATCTTCTTTTACTGATCAAAAAATTGGTTTCAATTTACCATACATTTAAATAAAAACACAACAATAAAGTATCCTAGTATATACATATATATCGATGCAACAATAAACATTGAACAAGGATAACTGAACAACGCGCGACCGGGCGTCACTTCACTCACTTCCCAATCTATATTTTACTATATTGTATGGGGCGTCACATATAATAATAATAATATAATAATAATAAATCTTTATTTCAAGCCATACGCATGACATTTTATTTTCTGTTGAAAGAAATTGTTGCCTAATGGATTTGACTGAATTTATTTTTATGTCACTATATGTACCTATCATAAAATAGGATAGGTATTTATATTCATTTGCATTGTTTTGTTACAGATCAGATAGATTATTTTATATACCTACTAAGTTTGTTTGTCCAATGGTACATTTGTCATTTTGTACTTTACTTTTATTTATGATAGATAGATCCATTTAGTTTTCGTCTACTCGTGTACTTTTTACTTTGTACGCCATATTCTATGGCAAAACATGTAGGCCAAGTTAATAGTTATATCCCAACATCTTGCACTTTATACCTGTGTATACTCTCATGTTTTACAAATAAAATATCATTCACACACAGGGCACAATCAAGAAGCTTATAGATAAAAGTGGAGGCAACACTCTAAATACCTAAGTGAAGCCAACTGTGGGCAGACGCTCTCTTTCTGAATGCATACATAAGATAAAGAATACACATATCACTGTCTCGTTCTTATGTATGCATTCAGAAAGAGAGCATCAGCCCACACTTGGTTTCAAGCTTTTGTTCTAAGTGTTGGCTCCATTTATACCTATATCTTCATGGGCACAATCATTGAATGAACGAACATTGAACGGTTGAACCGACCGATTCACCAATCACCTGAAGCTATCAACAGTCTTGGGTGGAACGGCGCATGCGCATTCGTCACTTCTTAGCACTTAGAAGAATTTGCGTTCGCTTGCAGTGTGACCATTTGTGGCAGATTTCTGCCATTTTGGCAGATTTCGCTCCTAAATTTTGTCTGTGGCAGATCATGCTGACGATTTACAAAACTGGCAGATTTCGGCAGATTTAAAGAATTCAAGAAAATTCACAATAACTAATATGAATTTTCAATGAATTCATCTTTTTTTTTAAGTAATTAGATCAGGTTTTATATATAATTAGATTACAAATGATTTTATCGAACTGGCAGCTTGTTTCATGGCTAAATTACACTGGAAATTCCCGCTTGTTCTGTTTTTAAACAAGTGCGCCATATGATTATGAACTGTTGTAATCAAACTGAAATAGTGTTCATATTTTTATCTTCTTTATTGATTTGGTTTCCAATCAACTTTTGCTTCTACTTCATTCTCTTTTGATGTGTATCGTTTTCGGTTCTGTGTAACGAATAATTAATTATGAAGAGAAAATACGTTCTTATCGACCTTAGGGGGAGCAAAATCCCTTGCTTTCTTCCTGGTCGGGTCGAGGGCTTAGGATGACCAGGACATTACATTTTGTAAAGCTTGCAAAATTATGGACGCGAATGGGGCTAGAAAATATCCAAACATTTCAAATTTCGCCAAAGCGTCTGCATGTTTGCCGATATTCAACGCTTCGTACAAAAGAATCTTCTCTCAGGTAAATTTAAACAAATCAAAAATAAGGAATAGCTTCCTAAATCATCATGTGTGTCAGCTTTATGAAGGGATATTTTTGGCGCCAAGTGTGGCAGATTTTGGCAGATTTTTTGCCCAGTCTGTGGCAGATTCGCCATTTATAAGATGGTCACACTGTTCGCTTGACCGGCCTGCCTCATGTAATCGTACTTTTTGTACTAACGTCGGTCGGTAATACGTAGGCAAAATGAGTGTCGAAAATCCCGCTAGCGACAATGATTGTGAATCAGTAAGTTATTAAATAGATTTGCTAATTAAATATCTATTGGTTATTATAACATTTTATCCCTTGATAATCTAAATTGTGATATTTACTGGTGAACTCAAATCTCCACGAAGCGAAAATTTTCTAAGTCCCAATATGGCGTCAACTACAGTGTTCGAGCAAATCGAAGCTAAGCGTCGGTTTGGAAAGTTTCGGGAATAAAAATCAATACAATTATTAGTGTTTTACAGCGTTACGCTTGCCACATGATGACAATTTATTTGATGTCAATTTTTTTGATAATATTAAAATTTCTTAATTAATATTGTTCTCAGGGAAAGGTAAATGGTAATAGAAATGAACACGTGAACGGTGTTCTCAATGGATACAATAGCTCCGAGAAGCACAGATCCAGCCACAAGTCGTCAAGTAAGGATAAACACCGAGACAAAGATCGGAGCCACAAGAGCTCGTCCGCACACAGCAGGTTAGTTTTTCCAGAAGGTTCTATGCCAACATGCCTTCTGCATTGTTAGTTATTTAAGTGTTTAATTTATAGCGATAAAGACAAGCACTCGACTAGTAAACATCACAGCAGTTCTCACAAGTCCTCCAATAAGGACAAAGACCGTAGCGAAAAAGATAAAGAACGTGGTGATCGAGAGCACAGCAGCAAAGATAAAGATCGCGACAAGGACAAGCACCGCAGCGAAAGAGACAAGCACAGGGACAAGGAGAGAAGTGACCGTGATAGAGACAAACACAAGAGTAGCAGTAATGATAAAAAATCGTCCTCATCCTCATCCAAGGATAAAGACCGCGATCACAAGAGTTCATCTAAAGACCACAAGTCAAAGGACAAGGACAAAGAACGTGAAAAAGACCGTCACAGAAGTGACAAACACTGCAGTGATAAAGACAAACATTCAAGCTCTAAAGATAAACACAGGTTGGTTGCAAATAATATAAATATTTAATGCTTACTTTCTATTTCTCTCATAATAAATAGTCTTAGATATTTAATTGACAATTTTATTGTAATTACACCATATAGCTAATTAACATATTGGACCATATAATAAATAGTGTAGTGAGTGGGTGGTGTTATAACAATTTCCTAAGCAAATAATCTGTCTTTAAAGGAAAGTTCAAATAAAACTGAACTAATTGTTGAAGCTCCTTATAGCCCGTACTCTATCTATGATATATGCAGTATAATCCTTTGAGTTCATATAATGCTAGAAGTTTATACACATTATTCAATACAATCAAAGTATGTCAATAAAATAAGGTAAGTCTAATCATAAATGAATTGGACGTCAGATGAGGAACGTAATTTCAATTTTGCTGCTGTCCCTAAATCTGTCAGTTTTGCAGTTAAAACACACAGTACAATATTTAGTTCAAGTTTTATTATGAATATCAATTTGTCTTAGTTGCAGATACGAGAGTGGAGGTTTTAACATTAAGTTCATTAATTTATGCTTGACTAACCTTTTCATTGACTGTAAGTATGGTTAAGTAAAAACAAGTTCAAATTATAAAAAAAATATGTCATTTTATATGTCAATTTTGTCAAAATTATTTTAATTTATGTATGTTATTGGGCAAAATTGTGGTGTCTCTTCCTCCATCAAAGATACTAATGAAGAATTAGGTGTTGAAGTTTCTTTGTGTTGTGCTAACAATGATTTTCTGCAAAAAGCGCAAGTTAATCTTATCACAGGTTATTAAGTATGTCTGAGTAACCAAGTGTTAAAACTTCCATACCTGCAAACACAACTGCTATTCACAGGAAAATAATTAAGTTTATATTCATAGCTTAATTTGCTTGTAGCACAATTGTTAGTAATATATAAATTATAAATGCTATTTTATGAAGGTTTTTGGGCAAATTATGTCTAGTAATATACAATAAGAAAATGATCTATTAAACTTCATTGTATATGTGATCAGTGTTCAATGGTTTATTTTAGCAGCTCCAGTAAAAGCAAAGGCAAAAGCAGTGATAAAAAACATGATAAAAAAATCAAATCTGGAACTGATTATCAAGATTCCCACATCAAGGATGAGCCCATGCAGGTAATACAAGACAATTAATTTTAAATAAATAACATGACATGGACCATATGAAAATTTAGTTGACCAATAAATTATATTTTATGGTAGCCCATGCAGGTAATACAAGACAATTACTTTTAAATTAATAACAATACATGGACTATATGGAATTTTGTTGACCAATGAATTCTATTTATAGTAAATTTTCAAAGGTTGTTTATTTTTTATTTATTTATTTTTTTAAATAGATAGATCAAGTTGATGTCAAGCGAGAAATGAATGATGAAAGTAATGATTTTGGAGGACTCAACACAACAGCTTCATCTTGTGATTATTCTCTATCACAATTTAAGGATGAGCCACTGTCAGAACTCCCACCTGAAGATGAAAGTGATGAAGATTCACCATCGGTAATTATATGATTTATACCATTTGAATCCTCTAAATATTGACTGCAAGCAATTAATCTTCTTCTTCTTTAAATAGTCTGAGACCATCGGTAATAAACGACGTGCACCCAGTGAGAGTGAAGAAGACATTCCATTACTTCAGCGTAAGAAATCTAAAAAGAAAATTAAAAAAGGTTTGTAATATTTATTCATGTTGTCAGTCATATCATATTCTTGTCATCTTTTAAATGGTGTCCTGGATATATCAGCATTATTAATATTAATTCAGAACCTGCTTACGACGATGATATGGATGAGGAAGAAGAGAAAAAAACAAAAAAAAAGAAGTCAAAGACAGTGACAATCAAACCAAGCAAAGTGAAACATGAGCCAAATGATGGTCCCAGTCCTAACAAACGCAAGAAGAAACAAGAAGACGAACAAGATGTCTGGAAATGGTAAGTTTAAATTGAGAACTACTCATTAGTACGGACCATAATGTTCAAATTGCACATCACTTTATTTGTCTAGGAAATAAGTAGATGGCGTTGTTCTACAATAATGTGACATGACATTACAGTTTTGAGGTTATGTCACTTGAAGATGTTCTTTAAAAATTTGTCAATAACATTTTTTAAAATAAAATCAGTTTTTAAAGTAACACCTATATATAAAGTAATTGTGAGGAAGGTGCAATATTGCAGGTGTGTGTAGTTTTTAACAGTATGAGCCATAAAACTAATAACCTAACTTATAGAAATGTAGGTCTCCCTGTAAATAAAACAATAAACCAAAGACCTTTAAGGACTTTACATTTACTTAATACTTATACACTTATTCCTTAAGGTGGGAGGAAGAAAAGAAGGATGATGGAACTAAATGGAAATATTTGGAGCACAAAGGACCTGTATTTGCACCGGATTATGAACCTTTGCCTGAAAATGTTAGATTCTTTTATGATGGTAAAGAGATGAGACTGTCCCAAGATGCTGAAGAAGTAGCGGGATTCTATGCTCGAATGTTAGACCATGATTATACAACCAAATCTACATTTAACACAAATTTTTTTACTGACTGGCGCAAAGTAATGACACATGAAGAAACAAAACAAATAAAGGATCTCTCAAAATGTAATTTTAAGGAAATGCATGCATATTTCCAAAGTGTTTCAGAAAAGAACAGAAATCGGACAAAAGAAGAAAAAGCATCACTTAAAACAAAGAATGAGGAAATTCAAAAGGAATATGGTTTCTGTACCATAGACGGCCATAAAGAGAAAATTGGTAACTTTAGGATAGAACCCCCTGGACTATTCAGAGGGCGTGGTGAACACCCGAAAATGGGAATGTTGAAAAGACGTGTAATGCCTGAGGATGTGCTTATTAACTGCTCGAAAGATAGTAAAATACCTAAACCACCCCCAGGACATAAATGGAAAGAAGTTCGACATGACAACACAGTCACATGGTTAGCTTCATGGACAGAAAATGTTCAAGGGCAAGCTAAGTATGTCATGTTAAATCCTAGTTCTAAGTTAAAAGGTGAGAAAGATTGGCAAAAGTATGAAACTGCCAGAAAACTTCACAAGTGTATTGATGTAATCAGAGAAAACTATAAAAATGATTGGAAAGCTAAAGAAATGCGTGTTCGTCAACGTGCAGTCGCTCTATACTTTATTGATAAACTAGCATTGAGAGCAGGTAATGAAAAGGATGATGATCAAGCAGACACAGTGGGTTGCTGCTCATTGCGTGTTGAACACATTGCTTTGCATAAAGAAAAAGATGGTAAAGAATATGTGGTTGTATTTGATTTCCTTGGTAAAGATTCTATCAGATACTACAATGAAGTACCAGTAGAAAAAAGAGTATTCAAGAATCTAGAATTGTTCATGGAAAATAAAAAAGATAGTGATGATCTCTTTGACAGACTTAATACACAAACTTTAAATGAACACTTAAAAGATTTAATGCCTGGACTGACTGCAAAAGTTTTCCGTACATACAATGCATCTATTACACTGCAAAGACAATTAGATGAGCTTACAGATGCTGATGCATCAATACCAGAAAAAATATTGGCTTACAACCGAGCAAACCGTGCAGTTGCAGTTCTTTGTAACCATCAACGTGCTGTCCCCAAAGGTAATTTATTTGTTTAGTATTGATAGATGACCAATCTAGGTGAGATAATAACCCATTTATGTTTATATGTATGGTATCTGAAGAAAATATAATTATCCAGTTGCCCACAATGACAATAATATATAACCCTATGTACAAGTTGGCCAATGGACATGGTCCACTTTGTGATAAAATACTAAAGAGATGAAGACCAATTGGTACTAAATTGTTGGCAGACTACTAGTAGATAAACAAATTTTGTATAGAGCGAACCATATCTGCTGTCCGCCGCGTTCCTATTGCGATCATTTGTCAGATAATAAGTTTAACAACCACTCCTTCTTAGCTCAGCTGGCATGGGCACTGAAGTCTCACATTAAACCATTGTTTTCAGGTCATTCAAAATCTATGGAAGCTTTGAAGGAGAAAATCCAAGCTAAACGTGATCAAGTTGATGAAGCAGAAGAAGACTTGCGACAAGCTACAAAGGCAGCCAAACGAGGTTCTGTCAAAGAGAAGCTTGCTTGTGATAAGAAAAAGAAAGCATTAGAACGTCTGAGAGATCAGTTGAAGAAACTAGAACTCCAGGAGACCGATCGTGACGAGAATAAAACAATTTCGCTTGGCACTTCCAAACTGAATTATCTTGATCCGCGTATCTCAGTAGCTTGGTAAGTGGAAAACAATTTGATAAAATTTGATGCCTATAATATTTTAAACTGGTTAGTTAAATTTTCCAATTTCAATATCATTTTCTTGCAGGTGCAAAAAACATGGTGTACCAATTGAAAAAATCTACAACAAAACTCAACGTGATAAATTCCGTTGGGCGATCGACATGGCCGGTCCGGAATATATCTTCTAAGGTCAAAATTAGCATTAGCTATAACTATTTTATAATTTTCGTTAAATCTGAAAACGTTCCACTTCTTACATGTTGTTTATACGGAATTTATTTTATGGATTTCTGACCTAAAATTTTTATTCAGTGAGTTAGTATTGATATAAAAAAAACACATTTGGACCCATACGGAATAGTGTTCCTCCCAAGATTAGGATCCAAATTAGAAGTCTGATTCTAATTTATTTTATTTAGTTACAATGTTCTCTTTAGCTTAATTAGTTGATAGGCTAAGACTAGTGTTAAAAGGGAGTTTTAAGAGTTTCTTGTATAGATTTGCGAACTTTTTGATGTTAAAAGTAGTTTTTTTGTTAAATGCTATTGCAGCCTCTAATAATTTACTATTCATTCAGTTGTATCAAAATTAACTCGAAAGTCAATGAGTTCCTTTGAACTTAATTTTCTATTTATTAATAATGATTAATGGTTCCCAGCACCTGTTGAAGAATGAGGTGTTTTCAGTTTAAAAGTTCTAGTGATTTGTATGTGTAGTGAGGCTCTATTGTTTACATTTTCAACAGTAAGGGCGAAATCACATAACTACATAGATCAACAATTCCTGTATCTCGATTTCATCCTATCATGTAGATGCATCATTTGCTAGTGTGAAAGCAGCGCTTATTGGCATCAGAACCGCTTAACACGTTGACTGCGGCAAAACACATACGTTTGTGTTTCAACAAAAATACGTGAGTGCGGCGCACACACAACCGTATGTGTTTTAGTATTTTGCTAAACGCCAGTGCGGCAAAACACATACGGTTGTGTGGCGGCCGAAGGTACGCTAGTGCGGCAAAACACATACGGTTGTGTGTGGGGAATAAGGACTGCGATGAAAATTTGTCTCTCTTGATTTTTTTAATTCCATGCCCTATATAATAATGATAAAACCTTCACGAAATATTTAAAACATACGGCTGGTACCGCCATCTATTGACTGTTATAGGAACTATACTGGTATTTTATCTAACGAAGACGAGTGTTTCTTTTAGACGATACTGAATAGGATTCTAGTGGGGAATAAGATTTATATGAATGAAAGAATAAAAGAAGAACCAGTCACAAGAAAAATAATAATCGAATTCTCAAACTATCAACTAGCCTATTGCAAAAGAGGTACTTTTGCAATAGGCTAGTTGATAGTTTCAAGTCAAGCATTAAGAAGTTCAGTATTATTAAGTCCCAATGTTGACGTGTTTGAAATATGTATAAATACTAGGTAACAAACCTAGATAAATTTATAATTTTGGTTTAGAACCCTTAGTTTTCATACTTGCCTACATAATCGGGGGGCAATACTATTTACATTTTTAAGTCTTGAGAGAAAAATAACTGATATAATGTATAAGTAATTATTTATTTATTTATATTTAATATAAATCGTGTGAATATTTCTAAAAAATATCCACACAGTCGACGCAAAATCGAAAAACAGCAAAATTATGAAACACAACCGTATGTGTTTATCCGCACACGCGTAGTAAAACACGCCAAGCGCGTAAACCCGCACTGGCGTAAAGTACGGCCGCACACGCTTGGCGTGTGCGGCCGCACTCTCGTCTCGTTTACGAAAAAGCGTTTCGGCTGTGCGGCCAACACACCAGTTGTGTGGCCAGCCGCACTGGCGATCGGCGTAGCGAATGTTCGCCCGCAGTCAACGGGTTAATGCTCGTTTACATTGAAGATGACACCTAAATGTAAAATAGCACTGTTCACTGTTGCATTTTCAATTCTCGATGCTGAGCCGGGCGTTGAAAATCTTCGAAGTATTTATTTAGGCATTACAAAGGTGTCACCTAGTGTTAGTAAGACAATACGCTGACCAGACCAGAATATTTCAAGTAGGTGTATTATTAAACATGTTTCTAGTCATTTTAATGAATTTGTGGCTATGAAAAAATTTAATGATAACCTTGACTATACCCCCTCGAATATATACTTGTTTTTCTTTAATACAAAATCTCAAAAATCTTGGTTGATTTTTTTAACATTTTCTTTGTTAATTTCTTGAGTAAATCTATAATTGCTTAATTTTTTGTATTAAATTACAAGCGTTGTCATCGCGCTTAGTAATCTGACGCTTTGCAATGTGATCGCGCTTTAGCTGCTGTCAGCGTCTTTAACATCCGCTGCTTGTACCTACGCTCTAGTGAGATGCATTTCTCAGTGACGGAAAGAGATACAGATATAAACGTAAACACTAATTTGTGTCCTTAAATGTGATTTCACCCTAAAGCGCCACCTACTTATTACAAACCATAATTTATTAGATCATTAGATTATTATAATTCTATGTATTTAATAACTAACTTGAGAACCCGAAAGAATGAAGCCGCATCAAATGTAATGTAAATTGTGCACAATGTGTGCAGCATAGCAAATGTTGTAAAGTAAGAAATAATGTTATTTTATTTTTATAAAATTAGGATCGAAAATCGTGGCAAGCGCCAGTTCATGTTACAAAAGGTACAATGCTATAGGTAAATTTGTAATATTACATACATTTATGTGTGCGTCTTGTATATAGTAAATTTTTACCATGTCAAACAATTGTGAAATGAGATTATCCCAAATAAATAAACATTGACACTAGTAATTCAGTGCTTTTATTTTATTTAAAATATTTGATTCACTAAAACTTAATCATCACTGTCATGGAAGAAATCATTATCCTCCATTCCCTCTGGCATGTAGCTTAGTCCAGACTCGTCTTTATGTGACATATTATAACCGCTTCCATAACCTGAAAAAGCAATTTTTTTTCCATTAGATATGCAGTTCCACATAAGTATATTATTATAGAATCGAGTTTAAATTATTATGAAAAATGTAAGATGAATATTCGTGGCACTGGATTCAAGTACTTAGCGTGCTCAAGCTCATTGATAATAATACCAATAATACAATTATAACATTATGCATTTGCTGCATTTAAATTATACTCGTAGATGTGTGCGTTTCAGACGCGCGGCCACGGCGATATTTCGAAAAAAAATTTTTGTAAATGCTGATTTCCAAAACCATTATGGTTAAAAAGTTATATGGGTTGAACGTGGCCGCGCCATTGAAACGCGGAGAACCGCGCGGCCACGGTGATCTTTAAAACTAAGCGTAGCAATGACCTAAAATTCAGGTAAAATATGTAAAAAAAATGGTGTGCGTTTCGACCGCGCGGCCACGGCGATATTTCGAAAAAAAAACTTTTCCAAGATTATGTAAAATTTTGTAAAAGTTAATTCCCAAAACCATAAATTTGTCGAAGATATGGTTAAAAAGTTATAAGGGTTTGAACGTGGCCGCGCCATTGAAACGCGGAGAACCGCCCGGCCACGGAGATCTTTAAAACTAAGCATAGCAGAGACCTAAAATTCAGGTAAATAACAGATTGAATTTGTAAAAAAAATGTAAAAATACAGAAAAAAATCCTAGGTTTATATTTTAGGAGCTGCAAGACAAAAACCCCATGGCCGCGCCATTGAAACGGTGAATAACACTCTAGCGCCGATATCACGCTGAAAATGCATCGCAGACGTCTGAAATTCATTGTAAAATCTAGATTTGAATTTGTCGAAAATGTAAAAAATATACAAAAAATACCCAGGTTTAGATTTTACGAGCTGTAAGACTAAAACCCCATGGCCGCGCCATTGAAACGGTGGAAAACACGTTATCGCTGATATCTCGCTGAAAAAGCATCGCAGAGGTCTGAAGTTTTTTGTAATACCTAGATTTGAATTTGTCGAAAATGTAAAAAATATACAAAAAATACCTAGGTTTATATTTCAGGAGCAGTAGTGCGGTATCGTGTAAAAATAAGTTTTGATTATCTACCGAAGAAAGTAAGTATTAGTGAGTTTTTTTTTTATAAACAACACCTATTAATATGTAGAACTACCGATAATATGCAAAACATATTTTTATTCATAATACAAAGCCTTGCAATGTGTTTTGAATATTTCGATAGGGTGACCATGCCTTGTTGTTTACAGAAAACTTTCCACCTGTTGTAATAGAAATCATGTCCCAAGGATTCTAAATTGAATTAAAATGAAACGAAGAGATACTTACTATATATTTATTTCTTTAAAAATCACATAAATCACAGATTGTTTACTTACACTAAGATATAAACTTCTATTAAAATGACAAATCACAGATTGTTTACTTACACTAAGATAAATATTTATATCTTTATATATAAGAAGTTTATATCTTAGTGTAAGTAAACAATCTGTGATTTATGTGATTTTTAAAGAAATAAATATATAGTAAGTATCTCTTCGTTTCATTTTAATTCAATTTAGAATCCTTGGGACATGATTTCTATTACAACAGGTGGAAAGTTTTCTGTAAACAACAAGGCATGGTCACCCTATCGAAATATTCAAAACACATTGCAAGGCTTTGTATTATGAATAAAAATATGTTTTGCATATTATCGGTAGTTCTACATATTAATAGGTGTTGTTTATAAAAAAAAAACTCACTAATACTTACTTTCTTCGGTAGATAATCAAAACTTATTTTTACACGATACCGCACTACTGCTCCTGAAATATAAACCTAGGTATTTTTTGTATACCTATTTTTTACATTTTCGACAAATTCAAATCTAGGTATTACAAAAAACTTCAGACCTCTGCGATGCTTTTTCAGCGAGATATCAGCGATAACGTGTTTTCCACCGTGTCAATGGCGCGGCCATGGGGTTTTAGTCTTACAGCTCGTAAAATCTAAACCTGGGTATTTTTTGTATATTTTTTACATTTTCGACAAATTCAAATCTAGATTCTACAATGAATTTCAGACGTCTGCGATGCATTTTCAGCGTGATATCGGCGCTAGAGTGTTATTCACCGTTTCAATGGCGCGGCCATGGGGTTTTTGTCTTGCAGCTCCTAAAATATAAACCTAGGATTTTTTTCTGTATTTTTGCATATTTTTTAAAAATTCAATCTGTTATTTACCTGAATTTTAGGTCTCTGCTATGCTTAGTTTTAAAGATCTCCGTGGCCGCGCGGTTCTCCGCGTTTCAATGGCGCGGCCACGTTCAAACCCTTATAACTTTTTAACCATATCTTCGACAAATTTATGGTTTTGGGAATTAACTTTTACAAAATTTTACATAATCTTGGAAAAGTTTTTTTTTCGAAATATCGCCGTGGCCGCGCGGTCGAAACGCACACAAAAAATGTATAAATACAGAAAAAATCCTAGGTTTATATTTTAGGAGCAGCAAGACAAAAAGGCTTATAGGGGGGATAAGTGGAATATAAAGTTAAAAGTCTAGAATTCCCCCCTGATAATCCCCCTTAAGAGGGAAAACTGGAATCGAAAAAGATACTTATTCCAGAAATCCCCCCCGAAACGTCTTGCAGCTGCTCTCCTAAAATA
Organism: Charanyca ferruginea; assembly: GCA_947361185.1. Taxonomy (NCBI): domain Eukaryota; kingdom Metazoa; phylum Arthropoda; class Insecta; order Lepidoptera; family Noctuidae; genus Charanyca; species Charanyca ferruginea. Next base: position 16,160,905 of record OX376057.1, read on the forward strand.
TAAACCTAGGATTTTTTTCTGTCCTTTTTCATTTTTTTTTACAAATTCAATCTGTTATTTACCTGAATTTCAGGTCTCTGCTACGCTTAGTTTTAAAGATCTCCGTGGCCACGCGCACTTTTTACCATAACTTTGACAAATTTATGGTTTTGGGAATCAGCTTTAATAGTTTTTTTTTCGAAATATCGCCGTGGCCGCGCGGTCGAAACGCACACATCATATTGAATCTCTATGATGGTTTTTGGTCTAGATAAGCAATGCGACAATTCCCATAAAACACCGTCCTCCATTCTGTGTTGACTGACACAGAATAGTATCTATTGTTCCCGATGTCCGCGACTGGAGGACAGCGAAACAACTTTTTTCCTCCTATTTTTGGGTGGTTTAAAAAAACTGCGAACCGCGGGGTCTTCCTAACTCCGACTCGGACAACAGGACAAGTGCCAAGGGGGCGTGTTTGTGTCCGCGCGTAATGCCCAACATTCTGATGTTCTAGGCAAATGGCCTCTCCGCGAACTAGTCACATAACTAGTGCAATTTCGATCGCAATCGTGACAAGATAAGAATGCCGTGTGGTTCAGTGGTTTCTGATAAAAATTTAACTCAAAACAAAAACTTTGAAAGTCATGGAATCACTTACCTTATGTAAATACAGGTATTTTCCTATATAATATTTGTCTTTAAGATCATGAAAAACAACAAATCGTTAAATATTTCTTGGCTTTAGTACGTGATTTTTGTTTTTATATTAATATCATAGTGACTGTACCTACTATTTTTGCAGCAAATACATTGCTCCCTAACTTCATATAGTATATCGCTGTGAGTTGTTTGTCTTATTTATGCGGATAGATCTACTAACATAGGCTATCAACAAAAACATCGATGGGCCAATATCTATTTTAGTTTACTAGCGACCCGACCCAGCTTCGCATGGGCCTATAGCTTTCCTCGATAAATGGACTATCCAACACAAAAAGAATTTTTCAATTGGAATCAGTAGATCCTGAGATTAGCGCGTTCAACCAAACAAACAAACTCTTCAGCTTTATAATATTATAAGTATTAGTATAGATTCCTCAATATTTATCAATTTTAACCCGGTTGGAAGACCGTTATAAAGTTATCTTGATTATTTTTCTGCATAGTAGAGAAATGCGTAACAAAAGATCGTAAATCGTAACCGTACAGTAATTTGATTTCAATTTAGGTTAAATCGGTGGTGTTTTTGGGTTTGAATTATCGTATCCTAGCCTTTGCCCGCGACTCCCTCCGTATGAATGTCGGATACCGTGGATGCAGACGAAGTCGCGGATTAAAAAGTAACTTATGTCCTTCTCTAGGGTTCTAGCTATCTTCATACCATCAAAATCGGTTCAGCTTTTTCGTCGTGAAAACGTAACAGACAAGAGTTACTTTCGAATTTATAATATTAGTATGGATATAGTACGCAAAATACGCGCTGACGCACGTGAAGTTACGGTCACCAGCCCGTTATACTACCACTACTCTGCCCCAAAATTTAGTTATATAATTATATTGCCGGAATGAGGAAAAAAAGACGGATCTACTGATATTTCTTTTACCACAGTGAAGAAGGGCTCATCTCCATCATCATTTACACTTTTACTAAGATGAAAGGACACATTTTGATGAAAGTAAAATAAAAAGACGTATTTGCGTAGATAAGTCAAATCTTTCAATGCATAACTACTGTAATCGAGAAGTAAAAAGTCGCATCTATTTATGAAGTTCCGCTTGTGACAATGAAAAGACGTACCTAACGTAGTGGCACCAATGACCGACAAGAACCAATAACCGACAAGAACCAATAACCGACACTTTATTTTTTTATTCAATATAATAAGAGTAGGAAACGGATTTCTTAATATGGCAGCACTGTACCATAGATAGCACACTTTTGACTGGCTCCCATTGACATTTGAGCAAAATCCGCCATTTTATTTGGAAAATGGCGGTGTGACAACTGATTGCGGCTAGAGTACCGGTGAAAATAACCACATTTCTTAGTGAAATCCTTAAGGAAGTGAGTACATTTTTTTGTTTATTATACTAATGTATTGTAACTTATTTGAATTTTATGTTTTTCACGGGTTAATTAAATAACTATAGGATCGATTTTTGTTATAACGAAAGTTTAAGGTAATTTTGATATTAGTAAAATGTTGGTGTCGATCACTGGTTTCCACTAACTGACTTTTCCAATAATCGACACGTGTCGATAATAAATTTTTGAAACATTTTTCATTTGACACGCGAATATAGTTCTTCTTACTTTGCGTATTTGGTAGATATTTGAAGTAAGGTCAATGTGGGCAAATCCGTCTACGGGGCTATTCCATACACATGCGTTTACTATCTATATACAAAGGGACGTGGGTGGAAGGGAAATGTTCGAGAACGCTTCAGTTGCCCCTGCGCCGGAGCGGCTGTCGAGGTCAAGCGTAGCATCGTTGTTCGTGCCGGCACCGCTGCTTGTGAGCAACATTTTTGAGTGCAGAGGATTTTCACAGGTAATGGTAATTTAAAACAAAGTTATTCCGTATTCCTTTAGGTATTTAAGTAAATGTAAACCACCATTTATTACTTATTTCAGTCTGAGTGATGCATGTCTTTTTGACTAAATAAATATTTGATACATGAATTTATCAAATTTCATTAAATATGTTTATTTATGGCAAATATTTAAGCGCCAGAGCAGCCGCAAAATTCAAATATTCTTACTTTTTGCAATTTTCAGCCCAGTATCTATTTGTATAGTGATAAAAAATATATTCGCAGTAGTAACAAATATGTATTTACAGAAATATAAAAATTATAATCATCAACATAGCCGCTTTCCAAGTTAGAAAAGCTCGTAAATATACCTATTTCATGAAAATATGACGTTTATGAGCTTTTCTAACTTGGAGAGTTATTTTGATTATTTTAATTTACTATAATTCTGTAAATACATATTCCCGCAAAAATTTTGTTTATTTAAAGACAATCTGAAATTGAGCTGCAAATTGCAAAAAGCGTAAGAAAATTTGGGGCCTGCCCTGGCGCTTCCCCCGTAATGGACCGTTTTTAACTAAATTAGGGACCTAATATAGAATCGTAAGACATTAATCAATTATTACATGTATTTATATTTTTTTTGATAAAACTAAAGATGAAGAAGGGTCGTGGTTATTACTTAATTTCAAGAGCTTTATCAAGCAATAAGTACAATTGATCACGCTTGCAACACTAATGCTTCTGAAGTGCTAAGAAGTCCTGCTACTTGTTGCAGTTCTAACTCTGCCATCGACATCATCCGTGCCAGTCCCGTCTTCTTGCCGAAGCTTCTTGTAGCACTAGTACTCTACTAAATTAAAGAAAATTAGAAGTAGGTACCTATTTTTATTCCAATAGTAGTATTTTTTTAAGTTATGGCAGTGGTTCCATTTTTGAGTTGTATTTATTTACGTAAATTATTAACAATACATTTAAAAAATCGTAAGTTTGACGGCTATCAAATGGATCAAGAATGTTCTTTAACGAAAAATAAAAAAGGACATTACATACCTACTTATTTATGGTGAATATAGCAAACAATCACTTCAGTATGACTTATGGGTGACAAGCACCTAATGTCAGAGCTCGAATTGTTACTACTTAAGATATTTGGTTTTTAGGATTTGTTTTTAGTTTTGTGATTGTGCAATAACCAATATTTAAATTTTTGATTCAAAAGTGCCCTTTCATAAATAAATGTTGATTACGTACCTGATAAGTGATTTTGATTTGATATTTAAATTAACCACTAATTTTGATTATGTTTATATCAAAAATATCGTTTCCTTGGGCTTTGTAAGGCCAACCATCCTTTTGTATCGTGTGAAAAATAGGTAATAGATACTGTTGCAACAGCTAAGGTACTAAGGATGAAAGTCGTAAATAATAAAATGCGCCTTTTATTTTTAAACTTAACAATATGAAAATACCTTATGTAATTGGCAGTGTTGTATTTGGGCTGAATTGAAAGTGCGCATGTGGTGTTTTACGGCTTTCCTACTTAGTTCTAGGTAATTTTCTGTTTTTTTTTCTTTTGCTATGAAGGAACGCTTTTTTGAAAAATAAAATAAAATCTATTATTAATACTAAAATGAGGAGATGTGGGCCGAACATGGTACATTCACAGAATTTTGATAAATGCAATAACTAAATCACAGCATGGATTTTCCTGTTTTTCAACTTAAAATATTTATTCTCCATATTTACTTTTTGTTAGATACGTCTTTTTTATTATCGGGGGCAGTACCTACTACTATAATAATATATTAAGTATGGAAGTACCTATGGATTAGTATCGATTATCATATTATTTTGCAAGCTACATATTGTTAACTAGCTTTTGCCCGCGACTTCGCCCGCGTAGATGTCGGAAAATATCCCACGGTCACGTACTACCGGGATAAAAAATACCCTATATGTTAATCCAGGTAAACAATGTCTTCTTTCACTATTTTTTATTGTGTGACCACCATCAGCTGGAGACCTCCTATATTGCGGATATCCATCGTCTCCCGTCTGGGTGTCCTTGAAAAGTGGTCGAGGATACCTCTTAGTGCAGCTACTATCTTTCATGCAGGGTGATTTGTAGTTTAAACTACCACAAGGACCGTGTATCATGTTTGCCTTCACAATACTGTAAAGGAGAGGGTCTTGTTTAGGATCAGGTATTTCTGCACAAATGACATTGTCGATTTGATCTGGGTTGATACGCTGCTCAAGCCACAGCAAGATGTGGATGTGAGGAAGACCTCGTTTTTGTCATTCCACTGAGTAAATTAAGGAAAGCATCCCGCTAAACAGAGTACCTTTGGTCAGAAGAGCCATCATCTTTTTCACCGTTAAGAGGAATACCCTGGCAATAATGTCGTGGCGATCGTGTGACTTTTAACCAGGTAAAAGTATATCTGTGATCTCTTTCCATCGGGGGAGGTACATGTGAATGTGATAAAGAGTTCAGGACGGCCGTACTTGCGCACGTGTCATGGCGTCTTGGGTACGTTTGGGCATATAGCGTGGTCCCCCGGTAAAAGATGACGGGAGCACCGCCTTCTGACCCAGGTGCTCACCATCAACGTCCTGCCTCCCTATGGCATCCTTCAAGTGTACATAACTGTCAGCCCTCAGCTGCACCTGGTTATTCCTGACATAGGTCAACCTTTCTGTCTATATTTAAACGTCTACACAAATTTTTCATATCCTATTTTACAATCTTCTGGGATGATTTTTCAAAAACACTGATACGTGTAATGTCCCTCATATAGATCAACCTTTCCGTCCCTGTTTTAGCGTCTATACAAATTTTTTATTCCCTATTTTACCTTCTTCAGGGATGATTTTTCAAAAACGCTGATACATGTAATGTTCCTTATACCTATAAGTCAACCTTTCCGTCTCTATTCTAGCGTCTATACAATTTTTTCATCCCCTATTGTACCCTCTTCTGGGATGATTTTTCAAAAACGCTGTTATATGTAATGTTCCTGATATAGGTCAACCTTTTCGTCCCTGTTTTAGCGTCTATACAAATTTTTCATCCCCTATTGCACCCTCTTCTGGGATGATTTTTCAAATACGCTGATACATGTAATTTTCCTGACATAAATCAACCTTTCCGTCTCTGTTTAGCGTCTATACCAATTTTTCATCCCCTTTTTTACCCTCTTCTGGGATGTATTACAAAAACGCTGATACATGTAATGTTCCTGATATACGTCAACCTTTCCGTCCCTGTTTTAGTGTCTACACAAATTTTTCATCCCCTATTGTACCCTCTTCTGGGATGATTTTTCAAAAACGCTGTTACATGTAATGTTCCTGATATAAGTCAACCTTTTCGTCCCTATTTTAGCGTCTATACAAATTTTTCATCCCCTATTGCACCCTCTTCTGGGATGTATTACAAAAACGCTGATACATGTAATGTTCCTGATATACGTCAACCTTTCCGTCCCTGTTTTAGTGTCTACACAAATTTTTCATCCCCTATTGTACCCTCTTCTGGGATGATTTTTCAAAAACGCTGTTACATGTAATGTTCCTGATATAGGTCAACCTTTTCGTCCCTGTTTTAGCGTCTAAACAAATTTTTCATCCCCTATTGCACCCTCTTCTGGGATGATTTTTCTAAAACGCTGATACATGTGATTATTCGTTACCAACCAAAAGGCTAAATACAAATTTTCATGGTTTGAACTACAAAACTGACGGGTTTTCCCATTTATACATTCATCCCCGTATTTTACGCCCTCAGGGAGTAACACGTGGTTTTTTATTTTTTAACCAGAATGATAAACACCAATTTTCATGGTTTAAACTACAAAAATGACGATTTTCCATACAAACTTCCATTCCCTATTTAACTCCCTTAGGGGTTGAATTTCGAAAAATCCTTCCTTATTCCTCGTCTACATTATAAAGGGAAACTCTGTGCAAAATTTCAGCTTTCTAGGTCCAAGGGTTTGGGCTGGGCGTTGATGAGTCATTCAGTCAGTCAGGACTTTTCTTTTTATTTATATAGATTAAAATATGTTCTAGGTAAGTATATCGTTTTTAATCGATTACTTTTCGAGTCAATCTTTAGCGTCAAATTATGTAAAATAATTGGCTTTTGCACAGCACAACGATGTTTTTATGTGAGTAAGTCGTATAGTAAATGAACGCTGTTCATGATGAAATAAGGTTTACAATTGATTGTGTAGTAGGTTCTGATTTATGAAGTACGGGTGTATGCACGACTGCGTATTTATTGCTTTTAGTGAACTGCATAGTAGTTGGCGAGTGGAAGAACCAAACAGGAGACATTGAGTTTCGAAACATTTTCGACTAGTATATCTTCGTATATCTATGGGACAACCTTTCCGAGTAGGGGTTAAAAAGTGCCCCAAATAGGTACCGAGCTCGCTACGCTCGCTCTTGCACAAATTCAAGTGACAACGTTGATTGAACCTTGGCCAGTGGGTATTGGATGAAAAGTTTTGCCATGTCCCCAAGCAGTGGCCGCCATAAATGCTTAAAAATCTGTCACTCTCCACCATTGGTGGCGAATGAAAATAAGTTAGAAAGTTGTGACGCTGTCCCCCAGTGGTGGACGAGAATTGTTTTTAAATGTTGTTTCGTTGCCCTCCAGTGTCGGCCAAACATGTGGTGGACATCGGGAATAATCAGAATAACTACAGATAAATCTAAATTAGTAATTTTAATACCTACTATGATTTTCTTTTCTGGATAAGTAAGCAGACATTTTCTTTTTCTCTTTTCGGTACTTCTTTACATAAGGTGCTTTTCCAACGGCGGGACGAGATTTAAAAATCGAATACGCTAGGATAGAATATGAATGTCATACATTTTTCATATCATTTTTAATTCTCGCTTCGCTGATGGACAAAAAGGAACTTTATACACCAAAATTTACTGTATTTACCTAGTTGTTTCATAAGTTTCGTAGGGGCATTACGCAAATGGAGTGGAATTGGTGGCAGAGGACCCTTTGTTTCCACCAGCGATCTTCGACATCTTTTCATAGCACAGTATACTTCTCTGCTTTTAGGTGCTCTTGCAAGTCTAACAGCACATTGTGCAAGTAAAACGTCGCATTCTGGCATTCCAATGTGCTGACAACCTTGTAAACACGCAACCGCTTCCACTAGGGCAGCCTGGTCCGCTAAACCTATTAATCACATAATATGATTTGTTAACCTATGGAAAAGGGTAAAGAGTTTACTAGACGTATCGATCTGTACGCAAAATACGCGCTGAGTCGTGGAGTTGCGGACACCGGCCCGTCATACTACTACTACTACTAGACGTATCGATGTGAAGATAAAAAATTTACATTTAATTTATTGTCAGCACATCACAGTATCAATCAAGGCGTACACACGGCTACACATCAAGTTATAGGTACATTTTTAGTATATTATTAAGCTGATCTCACCTTGTACATAGAATTTCCTTACAATGAGAGGCCAGCTTATATTGGAAATTTATAGGTTGATGTGTAGCCGTGTCGTACGCCTTGACACTTGCTTCGCTACGCGTTGTGAAAGTGAACTCGTGAAGTTCGTGAGTGTGAGAAGTTTCAGGTCCAGCATAGGCGCCTAGTGACAAGGGAGTTTTAGGTACCAGATTCCATTTGTTTTTCATTATCATTGCAAATGATTATGATGTCATGACGTTAAGGGGCTATTAAACGACTTTTACAGATTTTAAACTGACAATCACGTCAAAATGTGCCGTGTAAATGATTTGAAAAAATATATGTTAAACTAGAACATTCTCTTAACCATTTAGTAAGTGAATATTTTTAATTATATTTATATTATATAGTTAAATTAACACGTGAAGTTGTGTCTGAAGCGGACATAACATTGACAATCACACAAAATCTACCAGGTATAATTAAACGAAACTTACACCATCTTACAGACAATTTTATTATCTATCTTTTAGTATACGCCTTTTTTTTAATTTTGAAAGAATACTACTTTTATTTAATTTTTTCGACTAAACTTTGAGAGTTTTGGACGCAGAACTGATGCAGAACGGACGCAGTCTGCGTCCAAAACTCTCAAAATTTAGTCGAAAATATTAAATAAAAGTAGTATTCTTTCAAAATTAAAAAAAAAGGCGTATACTAAAAGATAGATAGTAAAATTGTCTCTAAGATGGTGTAAGTTTCGTTTAATTATACCTGGAAGATTTTGTGTGATTGTCAATGTTTTGTCCGCGTCAGACACAACTTCACGAGTTAATTAAACTATTTAATATGAACTTAATCAAAAATATACACTTACTAATTGATTAAGAGAATGTTCTAGTTTAACATATATTTTTTTCAAACCATTTACACTGCACATTTTGACGTGATTGTCAGTTTAAAATCTGTAAAAGTCGTTTAATAGCCCCTTAAGGTATAATATTATCTATCTATATAAAAATGAATCCCTATTTGCCTTGGTCATGAAGCGTGAGCGGCTGGACCAATTTCGCTAATTCTTTTTTTGTTGTGTTTGCTATTATAAGCAGAAGAATATGCAAGAAAAAAAATGCGCGGAACATTACAGAAATTAACAAAAACAAAAAATTATACATCGATGACGTATTAGTTTCCTCCGTAAGGCAGGTTGGTTGGGTAGGTAGGTAGGTAGGCAGCTAGTTAGGTAGGTAGGTAGGTAGGCAGCAGCTAGTTAGGTAGGTAGGTAAGTAGATAGGTAAGTAGGTAGGTAGGTAGGTAGGTAAGTAGGTAGGTAGGTAGGCAGGTAAGTAGGTAGATAGGACAGGACAACGTCTATCGGGTCTTACATAAAAATCGAGGTGCCGCATGCCGTCCCGCCATGCCAGTGCAGCAATGGGCACAGGCACTTTTGCGAACGCATGCCCCGCAGAATTATGTGAATTATCTGCATGGAGGCGGAAGAAACAGTGGCGCATGTAGTCCTCGAGTGTACTGGCGTCACCCAGATCCCCAGGGAAACCCTTGGAACACCAAACTCCCATGCGAATGCCATGAGAAGACTGGAAAGACTGATCTGCGTTTGGAAGGAGGTGGCCTGGTTGGAGTAACGACCGCTATGGCTCACGTACAATGGTCCATATTTAAGGACTAAGTGCGGAAACCAAACCCTAACACAGACATAGATAGGTATTTACCTATGAAGTTGCCGTTTTACAATACTGGTCATTTGAAACGTAATTTATGTATTTATTTATACTTCATGCACAAAGGTACAAAGGCGGACTTAATGCCTTAGACATGATCTACCAGTCAATCAAGGCTTTAGGTATGGCTTGCAATAAATTCTGAATTGAAATGAATTTTATTTTTAAAATAAGGAATTCTATTTTCAAATACAGTCATTTGTTTATTGATTAGTGTTTTGGTTTCACTATTTTTGTATCTTTTTCATCAACATGGACACAATAAAAATACGAGTAATTAAGGAATACGAGTTCCGTCGCGGTAGCAATACCGCACAAATTCATAACGAAGTTTGGTCCCCTCCCCCCCCTCTTGGAGATTCCAAAAGCTTCATGTGCTTTTGACTGTATTTAAAATTCATACTTTTTCTATCCTCCATGAAATACATGAAGACAATTGTTGTGTACCTAGAAGCACATAATATAATATTGTCGATGCCGAGGTTGTACTGGACTACCGGCAGAGGTCGCTGCGACTAGGCGCGAAATTCGTACCGGCTCCCGCCGAGAAATAAAGCGTCAGTGCGTTTACAACTACGGAGTGTTTCATTTGTTCCCGTATATAATAGTGGCGACGAGAGCGACTCACGCTATAATGGCTCAGTATAGCTTCGGCATATTAAATAGCTTCGACCATACAGTGCACGAATGGAAAAATTACAAAGGACGTTTACTGCAATGGTTCGTGGCGAACGACATATCCGAAAAGAACGACGCGACGGGTACGAAAAGGCGAGCAATCCTGTTGAGCGCACTCACAGAGGGTACCTATCAGCTCGCAGCTGACTTAGTTTTACCAAAGCAGCTGGAGGAGGTACCATTAGAAGACATCTTTGATCTCCTAGATACTCACTTTTCCTCGAAAAAATGTGGGTTCGGGGAGCGGTATACATTTTACGCGGCAACGCAACAAGCGGGTGAGACGCATGCGCAGTGGGCGGCAAGACTGCGCGGCCTCACAAAATACTGCAAGTTCGCTAACGTTGAAGAGGCCCTGAGAGACCGTTTTGTTATGGGTACCTATGTCATCGGGTCCCGAGAGGGATAAACTCTTCACAAAGGACACTGACACCTTGACCTTGGCAAATGCAGTGGAGTTAGCGCAGAGCATCCGATGCGCGCGGGCAGGCGCTGCCACCGCCGCTTCGACAGCGACGTCTACACAGCAAGAATTGTAAAAAAACATAAAAACCAAATTATGTTCTATAAGGGGTACGCTAATTCGCAAAATTGGGAAGTCGGTGAAATGGACGATTCTAGTGACAGTGCCATCTCATCGTCAGAGGCATCACCAAGTCCCCAACCCGCGTCTCTACTGGACGCCACGGAGGAGGGGGAACAGGGTTCAAGTACGACGCTTGACGACCCATCAGCGTCTTCGCCATCAGCGGAGCCGACCGCGGCGACCGCACCAGTGCTGCCCAAACGTTCCGATAGATTGTTACGTAATGTCCCAAGGGTTGACTATAAAAGCCTTGCGTCAGGCAAATGATGCGTCTATAGATTGTATGTGTATGTTACGTAACTAACTTAATTTTAATTATATAGTTAGATTCCTATGTACCAATGTTAGTTATAAGTATCTTAGTATTTGTATATCTTTTCAAATAGGGCTGGGAGATGTTGTGTACCTAGAAGCACATAATATAATATTGTCGATGCCGAGGTTGTACTGGACTACCGGCAGAGGTCGCTGCGACTAGGCGCGAAATTCGTACCGGCTCCCGCCGAGAAATAAAGCGTCAGTGCGTTTACAACTACGGAGTGTTTCATTTGTTCCCGTATATAATAACAATAAAAAATCGCTACAATCCGTTTGATATGTAATTCCGGAACAATGCGTGGACACACATACGTTTTTGTAACATATTAGTTTTTCGATGCCGAGCAAGTACACAAAATTCTTAAGGTATTTTTTTTAAAACCCCATAAGGCAGTTCCAATAATATTACGTGTCGCATTCCTAACCTCCCCTTTTTTAAGTCAGTTAAAAAATTCTTTGATCTTTGTATTAATGTCAATAGGTACCTATATCTTCACAAGCGGCCCGCACTAGGCGTCGTGCAATATATAAAGGGTCCTCGCCACCGTGCAATGCTCGCGTGGTCCAGTACAAAGCAGCGTTATCGTCACTTGCTCGAATTGACTTGTGGATCGCCGACACTGTATTGTAGTGCTCCTCACCTTTTCGGTCATAAATCATGTGTGATCTCTGCAATAGCAAAGCAAAGAGATTTAAAATTTACTTTATAGAAGCTATCCGAAAAATCGTGCTAGTTTGTAACTACGTAAAAGCCATACAGATCGATCGGTCATGATGGGTAATCTGCTTGCCGCGGTCGGTTCGAAGATCGGTGACCATCCACTTTCATAACGAAACCCCTCCGCACCATGGAAGCAAGTAAAATCGATGGTCCCGGCTGCCAATCGTAGATCTTTGACAGTCGTTACGGGTAGTCAGAAGCAAAAAGTCTGACAACCGGTCTTACCAACCGGTATAGTGTTTTAGAGGTGAGATAGTCGCTCAAGGTAAAACACTGGTACTCAGTTGCATCTGGTAACTGGAAGACAACCCCAACTTAGTAGGGAAAAGCCTAGGGTAGATGATGATCGGAAGTCATGTGATGTGAAATGTCATATAAAACTGTGATCTTATAACTACTTTTCTTTTAGCACGCCAGTAGGAGCAAGGTAGAGTATATAACGATTTTGTGGGTCCGTGTCCACTCCACCTGCTTAGACTCGACCCGAAGAATAATACCTGTCTGTTTTGATAGGCATAAAAACCTCGATGTACAGTCAGACATAAAAGTGTTGATTTAACGTTTGTAACACAGGGAGTGTAAAATTTAAATAATGTTAGGATAAATAAATCAATAATGAAACAAGTAAATACTTGGATATTTTTTTAAAATTTATTTTTTTAAATATTTGCACACCACATGTATTGGTAGAATGTAAATGGGCCACATTTATCTATGTTTAACATCATACTTTGTACACCTACATTCTGGCAAATAAATGATTATTATTATTATTATTATAAACAGTCTTGCGTTTGGCAGCAACTCACCTGATCTTAAGTGATGATGCGGCATAATGTAGCGCACACTTGCCTAGGAAATTAAATTATGTAACATAACAAAATATTTAATATTCTTAATATAATAAACTATTTACAATTAAAATATTACTTTGCCCGACTGTACAAATGGCACTGAATTGGTATTAAAACATCTGGTATTATTCTTCGGCTCGAGTCTAAGCGGGTGGAGTGGGCACGGACCCTTGTTTGCTTTGTCGTCTATCATTAGTATATGTATTTAAATGTGTTAGCAAAGTAAAGTATAAGCAGCTGCTAATCAAAAAATATTATAACGATATGTCACACCTTTATACCATCTTTAATATCTTCAAGACGAATTATTCCTGGCTCTGTGCACAGCCGATCAATCCCAGGGGTTCTTGCTGCAAGAGCCAGTTCCAGGGCTCCAAGCGCGACCCTTGCATCTCCATCACACACTTCTGCTAACCACTGCAGCGACTCTTCTTCCACAATGCATCTTTCAAAACAAATTGTTGGTACTTTTTATTTTTATTTAATAAAAAAAAAATGAGCTTAAGGCACAGAATACTTAATAGTACTACGTACTTAAGGGAAGAATGATGCAGACGATGGAACCCGTTGTGGATACCCTATCATTTGTTATTGCTAAACCAAAAAAATACATTATCAAATTCAAGCAGAAAACTTTTTTACAAAAAAGGCAACCACCTTCAATATAACTTTAAATTCACAAGGTTTTGTTTGTTGTTCTGTATTGCCACTTATGCTTCCAACTTGCGAATTTAAAGTTAATTTTTACTTTTTGAAGGTGGTTGTCTTTTTTTGTAAAAAAGTTTTTTATTCTGTTTTTAGTGTCTACTTCTTGTCATACAAATTAATTACGAAATGGTGGCACCAAAAACAATACAGTCATCTCTTATTGGCTTTTAAAAATATAAGTTACAGGTATGGAAATAAAATTGAAATTTCTATACACGACATGCCTAAGCACACCGCGGTATTGTTTTTGTACTTACGACCGTTAACATTGAAATTTCAACTTTATTTTCATTCTTATAAGTTATATTTTTTTTCGTCGCCTCGACAATGGGCGCCGGTCCTTACGCGGCGTCTTAAGCTGGGTATCCACTATGTTCGCGAACCTCTTGCGCTCCGCGCTCCTGCAACTGCTCTGATGGAGACGGTACGCGTATCTCTATAAGAAACACGTATGTTTTACAGATTAATATTCAAATATTATACACTCGGCGTCACAAAAATCGCACCTTTTCGAAAATAAGTTTAAAACATGTCCCGCCAGTAACGAATACATTAAACCCAATTAATATTGGTATCAATTAAAAGTATGTTTAACGACCTTTAAATTAACAACAGTTAGAATTCCTAAACACAACAGATCTCATTAGCACGTAACGTTAAAAAAAATGTTGTCAAAATACGCATTACAACGGCCACTAATTGCACCTCCCTACAAGGGTATAAAACGGGCGACCCGGGTTAAATGTGGGTCATTCGCTATTCAACCTTTGAAGTGAACACACGTGAACAGCTACAGCAAGAAAAATACCCCAGAAGATGGATACCACTGCAGATGAAGCCGCTCAAGTCATTGCACTACTGCAATCAGGGATGCGGCAATGTGATGTTGCTCGGCAACTGAACTTGAGTCGTTTTGCCGTTCGACGAGTGTTCCAACGTTTCCAAGAGACTGGTGGCTATATCCGAAGACGTGGATCTGGAAGACAACGGTGCACATCCGAAAGAGACGATCGCTTCATTGTTTCGACGTCTTTACGTAATCGGTTCTCCAATGCTGTTGAGCTGCAACAACAACTGCGATCAGCTCGCAGAACTTCTGTAAGCGTCTCCACGATTAGAAGAAGAATGCGGGAGAAGAAAATTGCAGCTCATAGGGCTGCTACAGGGCCCAAATTGACTGCACAGCATAGGAGAGACCGGTTGCAATTTGCCCGTGACCATGTGGATTGGACAATAGACCAATGGAGGGCTGTGCTCTTCTCGGATGAGACGAGGGTGTGTCTTTTCTGCAACGACAGGCGTCGAAGTGTGTATAGGAGGCAAGGGGAACGATTCGCACAAGCCTGTATTCAAGAGACAGTGGAATACGGGGGTGGCTCGTGCATGTTCTGGGGCGGCATGTCAATCGACGGTAAAACGAACCTTGTGTGTGTTTCTCGGACTGGAAGTGCTCGCGGGCAAGGGTCGCTGACTGCTGCTCGGTACATAACAGAGATCTTAGAGGAGCAGGTTGTCCCTTATGCGGGTTTTGTTGGCAGTGGGTTCACGTTAATGCACGATAACGCCCGTTGTCACACCGCTTTAATTGTAAGAGACTACCTGCAAGAAGTTGGCATCCCTGTTATGCGCTGGCCGGCGCGAAGTCCAGACCTGAACCCTATTGAGCACCTTTGGGATGAACTGAAACGGCGAGTACGGGCACGAAATCCTGCCCCTACCACTCTCCAAGACCTTCAAGATGCCGTCGTTGCAGAATGGGACAACATTCCACAAGAGACTGTTGTCACATTAATAAGGTCCATGAGAGAACGCATGGAAGCAGTCATCAGGGCTAGGGGGGGTAACACTAGGTTTTAAGTTAGTTTTAAGGACTTTGTTGTAATTTTTGCTGATAAAATAAAATTTAACTTTTTAATCATTTGCATTAGCTTGCTTTTTTTTATTCCCTGGTAAACAAAAAACCAAATCCATTGATTTATTCTGAAATTTAAATAAATTGCCTTTCCAATTATACCTTATAGTCATATGTATACCATTGATTAATAGGGTTAAAATGACTTTGAAGGGAATTCTTAAAGAGGTGCGATTTTTGTGACGCCGAGTGTATGTCAAATCCGACTTCTTAGTTTGTCAGGAATATAGTTACTGTTATAATGATAAAGCTAAAGTTCCATTGCTTTTTTTTGTTGTTTTGTTTTCTCTCTTCGTAACCCCGAAAGCAGATTTTTTATATTATGTTTGCACATTTCCCGCGGTATGGCCATACCTCCTCCGATTTCCAACCAGGCGTCTTTTTTTAATTTTATTTTTTTAATTCTTATCCTGGGGATCCCACATCACAGAATAGTTTCGGTGCAACTCGATTAGACTTAAACATTTTTCATCGGACCACTCCATTTGAGCGTGGAGCGTGATACACGACACGAACGCACTAAACGTGCGTTCATGAACAGACTGAGCTACCCTTTGTGTTCGACCAAAAACCGCCACCGATTGGAACGCTGAGCGCGCACCGTTCACGCTCCAGGGTCGCGAAGGTATCAACTATGTGGAGCAGTTGCAGGAGCGCGGAGCGCAAGAGGTTCGCGAACATAGTGGATATCCGGCTTTACGTAGGCGATACAAAGCGAACGCGAAAATAGTCCCGATCTTAATCCGCTGGATTATGATGTATGGTCAGTTTTAGAGAGTACGGCTTGCTCTAAACGCCATGATAATTTGGAGTCCCTAAAACAATCCATACGACTGGCAGTGAAGAATTTTCCCATGGAAAGAGTGTATGCTTCTATTGATTTGATAACTGGCCTCAACGTTTAAAGGACTGTATTGCAGTCAATGGAGACCACTTCGAATAAGCTTTTTATATTTTAAATTGTTTTATATTTATGTATTAAAATAACACACTGTAAAAGTAATAAATATCATTAGCAATAAAAAAAAAATTTTTCTTCGTGACAATATTTATGGCAAGACTAGGTACCTACTTACTATATTTTTAAACCCCCGCATAATTAAAATATTACGAAATGAAAATAACACTTTTTCGTTTCATCTCGATGCCCATTTTGTGTTTATAAAAAAAGAAAGTGCCAAACGACGTTAACGGATCTATCAAATTGGCAGACAAGTGATGTGACAAGTGTGTGGAAAAAAATAATCATTTTTTATGACATTATTTTCCATAAAACAATGCAATTTCAGTGTAAGAACTGCGAAACGGCGACTGTCAGTATCACTGTTACTGTTAGTCACAGTTTCGTTCTGAAATAATGAGCTTTCGTTAAACTATTCACTTTTTTTTGCGGGGTTTTAAAAATATTGTAAATTCCGGAAGATACTCTTTAGGTATCCAAGAGTATAAGAATTAGAATTTCAACTTCTCTAAACATCTTTTTTTTTGTACAAATCCTGCCATGATTCTTTACAAAACTTACATTGGAAGATCCGTTTCAGGTGTTTCTTCTAAATCTTGTGTGGGGTTTCCGATAATAACCCTGCTACTCTTTTTAAGAGCTTGCTTTAAAATTATTAATACATCATTTGCACATAATTTCTCCATAACAACCACTCTACATCGGCTCAGCAGTGCATTGTTTAAACTAAATGAAGGATTTTCAGTAGTAGCACCAACAAGAATAATTGTACCATTTTCCACATGGGGTAAAAATGTGTCTTGCTGTAGTTTGTTGAACCTAAAACGACAAATGACGATAAATAACTGCAATGAAATTTTATACAAAGATAAAACCACACAGCTAGATGCTGCGCTGAGTGCTTAAAGATAATTATGCTGCATGCTGGCGGTGACATGCTCCTAAGTCCTAAGAAACCAACGCATGGTTTTACCATACTATTGTAATGGTCACACAGATGCTTGATGCATTTGAATTGAATTTGTCAACATGGAAGGGAACAAATCAAAAATTTGTCGAAGTAGAAATAAAGAAGTTACGAGGGTTTTAAGTTGGCCGCGTGAACGTAACGTGGAGGATTGCGCGGCCATGGAGATTTCAGTAACTACTTAGGTTAGAGATTTAATTCTTTTTGTCAATTGAAGACTGAATTTGTCAAAAATTTACGAAAAAAAAAATATAAACTCTAGATAAATATTTTACGAAATATTCACTCTGTAAGTTATGGCCGCGCAATCCTTCACTTGTTGTTTCTTTATTGTTGATTATTTCTTGAAAACTAAGGCTCCATACAGTAAAACTGTTACAAGAAGAAAGGTCTTAATTTGTCAAAACTAACCACGGCAATAAATACTACTAAGGTTTAGTTAAACAGACGAAATCAGTCTAAAACAAAAAGTACGCGGCCGCGGGGTCGAAACGTTACTTTATATGCTGATATCGCATTATCCATAATGGGGTATTTTACTCTATACGAGAAAAAATCTATAAATAAGTTATTGAAACAGTTTAGGCATAAAGCAGTCGGAAAATGTAAGTGTTAGTTCATAAAATAACAAAACAAATTTTTAAATTCAATTCAAAGTTTTCAGTATTTTTAATCTGTTATAAAACACCGTGAAATAGTAGCGGCCATGTTATTACGCTATACGGCTGTTTAAACAAAAAATTGTCAACTGTCAGTCAACCGATTGGCGTAATATAGGGTTTGTACTTTTATTATTTTCGTAACCAACGTATTTTTTTCATTATTACACCTATTACAAAATATGCTTTTAATTATTTTTAAATGATATACAATTATCATATTTAATATGAGCTCATTTGATACAAAACGAACTGACGTCATTTACGCTGAGCAATATGGCGTCCAGTAAGAGGCGTTTTCGTCAAACTACGCGCGAAATTTTAAAATTAAAAATTTAGATGCATTTTTATGGCACTTATCGATTGAATAAAAATTTTGTGTGTTTTTTTTTTGTGGCATATTAGCACTACAGAATTTCATTGAGACACTTTTCAAAAATGGGTGTAATACCCTATTGCTAGCATTGCGGTGTGAACATCCATTTATTCGACATATAAACCTCAGTAGAATGACATAACGTTTTACCCTCAGAACAGTTTACAACGCGTGTAATCTCGGAAAAGAAGTTATCTCATACAATGTTCGAGCAGGGTAACCATCATTTCGATTTGATTTGGGAATACCTCTAACTGGAAACTAGCAATTAGGTATATTGGACATGACACACGGATACATTTGAGTGTTTTTTTGTTTGCAGACTAGGAACATCCTTAGGTATACGAAGTATACTTTATTGTCGTATTGTCATCGCCACATTGTATATTTGCATCGATTTATAGCGATACCCTCAAGGGTATCTCCCTCAATTCTTACTCAAGTAAGAATTGAGGGAGATACTTTGAATTGCTATAAATAGGTACCTTTTTATTTCTCCCCAATACATTTCTGCACATTTGTTTTAAAACTACTACTGAATCTTGAAAACCTTAATATTTCAATTCATTTTCTTTCTTGTTCGATTTACATTAAAATGGCCCTCAATCAAATGCACATAAACTTACACAACCATCCCTAATTGATCATTATAAATATTTCATATCATACCTATGAATTTCATCCATGAACAGTACAGTTTGTCGTTTGAACTGGACTTCATTTTTTGCAACTTTTACCACTTCTTTAACATCATTTATTCCTGCCATTGTAGCAGATAACTTCACAAATCTCATGTTACTTTGTTCTTTACAAATATTAGCTATAACATTAGCCAGTGATGTCTGAAAGATTTTTTAATATTAAAACAGATTGCAGCTGTTTAGTAATAAAAAAAATATTATTCGACAAACTCTCTTCCCACAGAACAGAAAAAACAGTAGAAATCGCATAGCGCTTCATTAGCATCAAAACCAGTGTACCCCAAACTCACACATATTATGACACTTATACAGGGTAATCGTATAACATAACACTAATGAATCCTTTGTGTGCTTGGTAATTTAATATTAAACGAAAAATGGGGACACCATTTTGAATATATATGCGTAGCTGAATTTGCTTGAAACCTTGTTTCGCAGACAGAAATTTCATAGAATTTCGTTTCCCAGAAAATGTTTCATATAATATTTGGTTCTTGTATTTTTATTTCGACTATTATTGTTTCAAAGACTATTTACTTGAATGAAACATATTTCACAGAAACACAATTCAAAGAATTTTTAATCAAATTTTTTTGTTTAACAAACTTATCAAACACTAGAATTACTTTTTAACAAATATTGTTTATTCGGTGTATTTTTCTATGGAATTTATTTCAACAAAAATATATAGGTATAAAAAGAAAGACAATAACAAAAATAATCTTAAAAAGTCAATATGTTGTGCTACAAAAGATAATGACAGAAATGAATTGCTGTGAAACCGACTCCACGTAGTCTTGTCTGCCCTACCTACACCTAGAGTGTAATTTAAATTCGCGTAGGCGCGCAGGGGCGAGGCGGCCAGCGAGCTGAGGAGCAGGTGGTTTTAACGCCCGCCGCCGCGGCTGAGGCTGGCCGGCGAAGCCGGCCGGGCAGTAAGCCGAAGCTGCGGTGGTGAGCGTGAATACCATCTGCGACGATAAGCTCGCGTGGTACCGCCGGAGCCCCGCAACGCCGTAGCCGTGACAGAAACCATGCCTGCTGCATGTTGCATGTTCGCTTGCATGCTCGCTTGCATGATGCATGCTTGCTTGCTTGCATGCTGCATGCTTGCTTGCACGCTGCATGCTTACTTGCATGCTGCATGCTTGCTTGCACGATATCGATAAAGATAATCGGAATTTTAATAATCGGAATTCGTATTTTTGATGTTCGGAATTTTCATTATGTCGGACTTTTTGTTATTCGATCTTTTGAAACTCGGTATTTTGAGAATAGTAATTATAAACGTTCGGAATTTTGAAATTTTAGTATTATAAAAATAGGATGAATGATAAATCGGAGTTGCCATAATAGGAATTTTGAACTATTCGGAATTATGAAAATCGGTATTTTGAAATTCGTATTTCTGACTTTCGGAATAAAGTTTTTCGTATTTATGTAGTGTACCCAACCTAACCATGTCGATTCCGCCCTAGAAGAATACCCCCTATCCATGTCACCAACACCAACACCAACCCCCAACCAACCACCACACCAACTACTGCTACTGTTGGAATTTTATTTATGGCATTATTCCTGCTTTTCAATCGACTTCAAAAAGAAGGAGGTTCTCAATTCGTCTGTATGTTTTTCGTTTATTTTTTGTATATTTGTTAAGCGATCTCTCCGACAAACGTAAACCGATTTTGAAAATTCATTTTTTTATGGATAGGGTATGCTTCAGGGGTGGTTCCATATAAATTTTATCGAAATTGATTCAGCACTTTTTGAAAAATCAACAAATACCCAAAAATTTTACATTGACGACGTTTTAGTTTTATCAATCTTTGTAGTAGTTAAGTTCCAATCTCTTCTTAATAGATTTGGATGAGAAAGAGGTACTAAAAAGCGGAAAAGAAAAAGCTTTTTACAAAAAAGACAACCGCCTTCAAAAAGTGAAAAATAACTTTAGCACAGAACACACATTGACTTTAGTTTCGAAATTCAGTGGCTTTGTTCTGTTTGTTGTTTTGTATTGCCACCGACTTCCGAAACTAAAGTCAATGTGTGTTCTGTGCAAGTAATTTTTCACTTTTTGAAGGCGGTTGTCTTTTTTGTAAAAAGCTTTTTCTTTTCCGCTTTTTAGTATCTCTTTCTCATCCAAATCTATTAAGAAGAGATTGGAACTTAACTACTACAAAGATTGATAAAACTAAAACGTCGTCAATGTAAAATTTTTGGGTATTTGTTGATTTTTCGAAAAGTGCTGAATCAATTTCGATAAAATTTATATGGAACCACCCCTGAAGCATACCCTATCCATAAAAAAATGAATTTTCAAAATCGGTTTACGTTTGTCGGAGAGATCGCTTAACAAATATACAAAAAATAAACGAAAAACATACAGACGAATTGAGAACCTCCTTCTTTTTGAAGTCGATTGAAAAGCAGGAATAATGCCATAAATAAAATTCCAACAGTAGCAGTAGTTGGTGTGGTGGTTGGTTGGGGGTTGGTGTTGGTGTTGGTGACATGGATAGGGGGTATTCTTCTAGGGCGGAATCGACATGGTTAGGTTGGGTACACTACATAAATACGAAAAACTTTATTCCGAAAGTCAGAAATACGAATTTCAAAATACCCAAAGTCAAAGTCAAAGTCAAATCATTTATTTCAATTAGACCATTATAAGGCACTTTTGAACGTCAAATGAGAAAAAAAAATTGATTCTAGGTGCCCATTCCAAAAAGTAGTTTTGTATGGAGAAGAATGGGCAAGAAACTCCATACTTACTCTTTTAAAAACGATGTTAACAATATTTGCATTTACAGGAATTATATAATTATACGTGAATACGATGTACCTTGCATAAAAACACTAGGTATTTGAAAGTGTGACTAAGTTATATGTACATAGATACACAGTGTTCACATATTACATATTACAATTAATGTTGAAACAGTAGACGACCACTCCTTATATTTTAACAAACAATGAATCAGTATGTGAGCCTGAGCAGTGTATAAAAAAAGAGTCAAATATATATATGCACATATTTATACTAAGTATGAAATTAGGTATTTTAAATTAGCAATCGGTTCGATTTTGTCTAGACTGTCGATCGTCCTATGGAGCTAGACCAGCATGTTTCCAAGCATTCTTATCTTGAATATAGTCCTCTAGATTATAATAAGCTTTTTTACAGAGTGTACTTTTAATATATGATTTAAATTTTGTTTCACTTAGTTGTAATATATCACTAGGAATTTTGTTGTAGCACTTAACACAGTACCCCATAAAAGATGTATGGACTTTAGACAATCTAAAATATGGTTGAGCTATTTTGTCCTTGTTTCTAGTATTAAAGTCATGTCTATCACTTACTTTATTAAACATATGTAAGTTTTTTCTTACATACATAATATTTTCATAAATAAATTGGCAAGGCACTGTCATTATATTAATATTTTTAAATAGTTCCCTAAGAGATTCGCGGCGACGTAGATTATAAATGGCTCTGACAGCTCTTTTTTGTAAAATAAAAACGGATTCAATGTCAGCAGCCCGACCCCACAGTAAAATACCATACGACATAATGCTGTGAAAGTAGCCAAAATAGACCAAACGCGCAGTTTCTACATCTGTTAACTGTCTTATCTTTCTAACAGCATAAGCCGCGGAGCTTAGTCGCCCCGCAATAGATGTTATATGAGGTCCCCATTGTAATTTCTCGTCTAGCGTGATTCCTAGGAAAACCGTTTGACTAGTAAATTCCAGTTTCTCTCCATTAAGTATGATGTCACATTTACTATTCCTAACATTTGGTAAAATGAATCGAATACATTTGGTTTTTTTTTCATTAAGTACCAAATTGTTTACCGTAAACCAATTTTGAACCTGAAGAATAGCGTCATTTACGTCGTCTAGATTTTGTGACCGTCTGTTTATTTTAAAAATCAATGATGTGTCATCGGCAAATAACACCATTTTTGGTTGATTTTGAAACAATTGGGGTAAATCATTTATATAAACTAAGAATAGAAATGGACCCAATATTGAACCTTGAGGAACGCCCATAGTCGTTTCAGACCCCAATGAGTTCACGCCGTTAACCTGTACTTTTACCCGTCTATCCCTCAGGTATGACCTTAGTAAATTAAGAGATGTTTTACTAACCCCGTAGTGCTCCAGTTTCAGCAAAAGTGTCTCATGGTCAACGCAATCGAACGCCTTTGAGAGGTCGCAAAAGATTCCAATGGCATCTTGTGATTCCTCCCAGGCGCTAAAAATGTTCTTTATTAGGGTGACACCGGCGTCAGTTGTACAACGCCCTTTGGTGAAACCATACTGTTGTTCATGAAAGATGGAATTTTTATTAAAGTGACGCAACATTTGATTGAGCATTAACTTTTCAAACACCTTGCTGAGAACTGGCAGAATCGACACAGGCCTATAATTGTTGGGGTCTTTACTATCACCGGATTTGAACAACGGTACTACTTTACTGTGTTTCATCAGATCCGGAAAGACTCCTTGGTCTACACTGGTGTTAAATATAAGAGCTAAATAGGGCGCAATCGTTTCTATAATAGATTTACAGACTTTTACAGACATTCCCCAGAGATCTTCTGTTGATTTAATTTTAAGATCTTTAAAGGCTCTTATAACAGCCTGGGGGTTTGTATGTTCAAACCTAAACTCCGAACGGCATGCCTTAACATTCTTCCTAAGTAAGGCAGCAGAGAGCGCGGGAGAGGAATTTAAAGCTTCAGTAGTTTTAATGGGAATATTTCCAAAAAATGCTTCAAATTCCTGAGCTACTTCTATATCTGAATTTATGGGGCCATGTGCAGTCTCTAGATTAAATTCAGTATTACGCTGTTTTTTCCTACCTGTTTCATTATTTATTATTTGCCAAGTAGTTTTTATTTTGTCATCAGCTAATTTTATTTTATTTCTAATATAAAGGGATTTGGCTATTTTGCAGACACTTTTAAAAAGTTTTGAATATTTCGCAACATACTGATGAAAGCTTGTATTCATTACATGTTGCTTTAGACCATAAAGTTCAAATAGTTTTTCCCTGCTTTTACGAATACCTGGAGTCGCCCAATCGCTAAATAAGAACTTTGTGCAAATACTTTTAGTCTTTAGTGGAAATGTATCATTAAATTGCGTGTTTATTAGTGAAAAAAACTCAGCGTAGAACTCATTTGGGTCATCTATATTATTAAAGCAATGAACACTTAGTTTACTTTCCAATGAACTATTAAATTTATCTAAGTTTTTACATGTAATTGGCCTAAACCTTATTTGAATTTTTTGTAAAGGAATGTAGGCGCATAACGTTATTGTCTGTCCACTATGATCTGATGGTAGCTTATTTATAATTTCTTTATGTAAATAATCACAATTACAAAATATATTATCAATACAAGTGGCAGAAGAAGCTGTCACTCTGGTTGGTTCCATAAAAACATTTGACAAATTAAATGACCTAAAAAGACTCAATAATCTGATACTACTGGAGTTGTTTTCTAACAAATTAATATTAAAGTCACCACATATGATGATTGATTTACTACTAGTACTAATTTTTTTCAACACATCTTCCATTACAGAATCAAATGTAGATAAATTCTGGTAACTGGGGGGTCTGTATACACATACTATAATATGCTTATCCAGCTCAACACAGGACAATTCAACAGTATGTTCTACTGATAATCCAACGATGTCTTTTCGTTCTTTACACTTAATAGAATTTTTAATTAATATTAATGACCCACCATGTATCATATGTTTTCGGCTAAAATGGCTAATTACACAATAATTTTCATAATTAATAGACATCACTTGTTTATCTTTTAGCCAATGTTCTGTTAAACAAATAATATCATATTTGGTTATTTCTAAGAACATTTCTATTTCAAGTAATTTGGAAAAGCAACCTTGAATATTTTGATTAAATAATTTTAAAGTATGTTGCTTTCCTTTATTTGTTAGGTTGCCAGAAGTTACCTTTTTATTATTCAATAATAATAAATGATTATTTGAAGGTGTAACTTCTGTTGTCTCACAACTTAGTTTAAAGTGTTATCCGGAGTGACCTCCACAACTACATTTGAAGAGTTCATAGTCCCTGTTTGTGATCCAGCAGGAAGAGAATACCCTATCTGACTGGTTGTGGCATCTAAGGATGTTGGCATAGTAGGTGGACCCTCCTTCGTACTATATGAAGATTCACAAAAATTTATCCCTATGTTGTTAGTGCAACTAGACAACATAAGTTTGTCACTTAACCTACAGTTTGTTATATTATTATTAGCTATAACATTGTTAATATTATATGCTATCAACATAGCAATTACATGTCTACATTCTCCAGACAGAGATAAAGTTCTCTGAGTTAACTTAAAACCACTAATAAAGTTATTAGTGTCAAAATATAATAATTTGTCACTATGACAACATGTCAACATATGAATAGTACTATTCAATATATAAATGTGATTGTTTTCTACTTCTGATAAAGTATCAGAGTAAGGAAAGGCACACAGCATGAGCTTTCCTATGTTTAACTTTAATAAGGTGTTCACACCATCCACTATGTCTTTTTTAGTAATACCAGTACTATTACCTAAAAGTAGAACCATTGTACAGTAATGGTCTATGTTTGTATTTACAATTCTCTTAATTATTTGTTTAAAACTAATGTTATGGTAACTATGATTGGTAAAACTATGACTAAGGTAATTGTGTAGTATTTTCCCAAAGCCTGAACCTAATTCATCACAAAATAAAATAGTTTTATTAGTTTCCTGTGTATTGACACAGGTGTTTGCTGGAAGAGCCAACACCGGTGAAACCATGTCAAGCTGAGGCTGAGGAGATGGTGGTTGGTTGGCACTACTGCAGGAAAGATTATTAGTCAAATTCTCGTACTTCTCAGCATTGTCCTTCACCAGGTCCAGTAGTTCCCCAGCCTCAAACAAGCGTTCACTTAGTTGATGTTGTGACGATTCATACTTTTCAAAAATAT
Source organism: Charanyca ferruginea (assembly GCA_947361185.1). Classification (NCBI taxonomy): domain Eukaryota; kingdom Metazoa; phylum Arthropoda; class Insecta; order Lepidoptera; family Noctuidae; genus Charanyca; species Charanyca ferruginea. The sequence goes on from OX376057.1 coordinate 16,187,087, forward strand.
CCTTCAGCATGTGTTCTTTGTGTAATAAATCATTATAAAGGAGTTGAATATCCGTGTCATATTTTTTCCTACATTTATCTAGTTCAACAGTACAAATATTTAAGTCTTTTGATAGGGTGACACGTTGCTTTCTAAGGGAAAGATTTAATTTTAAAAGATTTTCTTTTTTGATTGATTTTTGTGACCGTTTAATGAATTTCTTGACTTTAATATATTTCTTTAGTTTTTTGTGACTCATAACAACGGGACATAATGGCATGGTATCATCACCAGTCAAATCTATTGTTACCGCTGGCTCACACACTGATTTTGACCTACTGCCTACCAACTCCATGAACAGGTTATCGGTGTTCACAGCTTGTTGCCTGACTTTGACCGATTCTGAGTGAGATAGGGCCTTACGGGCATCACACAATTCATGTTGAAGTTCTGTAATTCGGTTTAAAGCTAGTTCGTGGGTGTCACTGCACTCTTGAAATGTTGTTAACTTAAACTGTAATTGAGTGTGTTGGTCAGCTAAGTCCATGTGTTGTGTATGTAGCTCAGCCAGTTTATTCTTAAGGAAGGTGTTTTTGTCTACTATATTCTTCACTTCCACCTCGCTGTCATCTCTTTCCTGGAGCAACTGTTTACATAAAGCTTTAGAAGCCTCGAGGTCCTTTAGTGTAGCTCTAAGTTTTGCTTCCATCTCTTTGATTGTAGCACTGCGGGTCATCATTTTCTTTAAAATATCAGTCACCTGGAATGTGTGTAATAAAGTGCAGCTAAATGATAGTGAAAAAGAAAATGTTTCTTGTTTATATTAATAGGAGGTAGGTGGTAGGAAAAAAAAAAAATGTTTTAAATGAAAATAAGTATTGAGTTGGGAACAGAAAGATAATACGATTAGATGAGGCTGTTAGAATTGAAGGGAATGTTAAACATAGATAAAGTAAGATGAATAGGTGGGTACAATACCTACAATAGTAACACTTAAAGTTAAATTTTTAGTTTCTACAAGTTTAGGGCACATTAAGTACAAGTTTGCAAGTTTTATCTAAGGTTTATAATTATAATTACATACAAATAATAATAAGCCTATTATGTGTAGTACACTATGAAGTGTTTACTGTCTGGGCGAATGTTTCGTCGTCGATTTTGCTTCCACAACTTGTCAAGCAAAAGGAGACATAAACCGAGCCAGTGTGTGATGGACGTAGCTCAGAGACCTGAGCAGTATTTCGTGATGTTCAGTGGTATGTTAATACAACTTAGATAAAACAAAATACTCCCCGGGTTCGATGATATTTCAAATCCTTCACCCGTTCGTTAGAGTGGTGACTTGACAGCCGGTTTTTGTTATGCATATTGTGTGAAGTTTTCGCGACAAAAACACTGCATATGTACTGTACATATAACTTATCACTTAATTTTAGTTATATAACACTAATTCACGTAAATTAAAGACTTTTACACATTTTGCAAATTAATAAAACTAAGAGGTCGTTTTTTTGACGACCGGCTACCAGTGTGGCCAGATGAAGGACCCATTTTCATAATTCCGAATAGTTCAAAATTCCTATTATGGCAACTCCGATTTATCATTCATCCTATTTTTATAATACTAAAATTTCAAAATTCCGAACGTTTATAATTACTATTCTCAAAATACCGAGTTTCAAAAGATCGAATAACAAAAAGTCCGACATAATGAAAATTCCGAACATCAAAAATACGAATTCCGATTATTAAAATTCCGATTATCTTTATCGATATCGTGCAAGCAAGCATGCAGCATGCAAGTAAGCATGCAGCGTGCAAGCAAGCATGCAGCATGCAAGCAAGCAAGCATGCATCATGCAAGCGAGCATGCAAGCGAACATGCAACATGCAGCAGGCATGGTTTCTGTCACGGCTACGGCGTTGCGGGGCTCCGGCGGTACCACGCGAGCTTATCGTCGCAGATGGTATTCACGCTCACCACCGCAGCTTCGGCTTACTGCCCGGCCGGCTTCGCCGGCCAGCCTCAGCCGCGGCGGCGGGCGTTAAAACCACCTGCTCCTCAGCTCGCTGGCCGCCTCGCCCCTCCGCGCCTACGCGAATTTAAATTACACTCTAGGTGTAGGGCAGACAAGACTACGTGGAGTCGGTTTCACAGCAATTCATTTCTGTCATTATCTTTTGTAGCACAACATATTGACTTTTTAAGATTATTTTTGTTATTGTCTTTCTTTTTATACCTATATATTTTTGTTGAAATAAATTCCATAGAAAAATACACCGAATAAACAATATTTGTTAAAAAGTAATTCTACTGTTTGATAAGTTTGTTAAACAAAAAAATTTGATTAAAAATTCTTTGAATTGTGTTTCTGTGAAATATGTTTCATTCAAGTAAATAGTCTTTGAAACAATAATAGTCGAAATAAAAATACAAGAACCAAATATTATATGAAACATTTTCTGGGAAACGAAATTCTATGAAATTTCTGTCTGCGAAACAAGGTTTCAAGCAAATTCAGCTACGCATATATATTCAAAATGGCGTCCCCATTTTGAATATATATGCGTAGCTGAATTGAATCAGAATCCTAATTTTAACAGTTTATTCGGAATATTGAAATTCGGAATTTCGTTTTTCGGATCGAGAACTCATCGAGTATTTGATTCTTCGAACATATGAAAATCGGAAAACAAACAAATCGGATTTACGACATTCGGTAAAATAACTTTCGTGATTTTAAATAATAGAGATTATAATTTTTAGGTATTATGAAATTCGGACTTTTGAAAATCGGAATATCGAAATTCGGAATAAAATATTTCGGAATATTTGGGTGTTCCCGGTTAGGTTAGGTTAGAACTGTGACCCCCTACGAAGCAGAACCAAACCGCTTTTAACAGTCAAACTTATAATATACTCCGAAAGTTAGGTTAGAGTACCTATAAAAAAATCATAACTCAAAAAGGGGGGGGCTCCGCAACTTTTCGTTCACAGGGGGGGTTCTACACCTCCCCCCCTTAAATCGACGGCAGCTAATCTAAAGTCCTACCAGCCCAGCTCTACAGACAATTGAGACCTATGATTAAAATGTAACAGTAGGTAACAAAGTACAGATATACCTTCCCACAGCCAGGTGGTCCCCAAAGAATCATATTGGGTATTATTTTCCGTTCTATTGAAGATCTTAACATTGAGCCAGGACCGAATGCTTGCATCTGCCCAACAATGTCTTCCAGATGAAGTGGTCTCATGCGTTCCGCCAAAGGTAAACTTTTGATTTCCTTTATTTGGTCTTTTGAGCTGTGATCGAGCACCTGTGGTTTCTAAAAAAGTATAAATTTTAATGAATTGATTAAACCAAATATCTTCCAAAACCATTGGCTTGTAAACTCACCAGAATTTTGGCAGAACTTGGACTTGTGCTTATTCGTGGACGTTTCTCTTGTAAACTATTGTTTAAGTGTGAACTATTTCTTTTATAATTCGGTTGGTCTACTTTATTTTGTTTTAATTTAGTTGCATCAGATGTATTTAAAAATAAACATTTATTGGCATGCTCTTCAATCACGGTTTTCTTGAAAACTTTATTACAAATGGGACATGAAATATTCGTTTCCGCGGACTCTGGGTCCATTTCATCTAATTTTATTGAAGCCATCGTTAAACGAAACTACTTGAAAATTACGAGTAAATAATATAAACTTTACAATGTGTAAACTTTCAAAAGTTTACATTTGCATCACACAAACAAAAAATGTCTATGCCGTGATGCGCACGCACGCCGCAAATAAATGTCAATCAACATCAACAACGTCTACGACAGACGTCGGTCGGTCGGTATCATGAACATAGGTAAAGATGGAGCCGACCGACACTTCGAACCATAGACATAGAACACTAGACTACTGCTCAGCGTGTCGCTGAAAGGGACAGAAAAGCACAACTAAGAACACCACCCCGTACCATTTTGCAGGAATATGTGACGACTTTGTTTAGCACATGAACCAAAAACGCGGCACGCGATAAGGGACCAAAAATATTAATTTCTGTCTCTTGTCTTTACAAGCATTCTGTATATATTTTTCTTTGTCTTGTGTAAGCGAGATAGAAGATGACCAGCAGTCTATAGTGCCTTCTCTGTCTACGCTTGGAAGAAAATCTTGAGTGAAATCCATGAAGATATAGGTATAAATGGAAATGGAGCCAACACTTAGAACAAAATCTTGAAACCAACTGTGGGCTGATGATAAGAACGAGACAGTGATATGTGTTTTCTTTATCTTATGTATGCATTCAGAAAGAGAGCGTCTGCCCACAGTTGGCTTCACTTAGGTATTTAGAGTATTGCCTCCATTTTTATCTATAAGCTTCTTGGTCAAATCTACGTAGGTTTTGTCGAGAGAGAGAAAGAGGTTGGTTAGTGTGACGAGTCGTCACACTAACTAAATCAGAAGTGTCAAATAATGTTATTATGGATCAATAGTTGTACATACTATGATTAGTTAAGTTATAAAGTTATATTTTAAAGGTAATCGGGGCCTGAATGTACACATAGGAAAGGTCCATAAACCCCCAAGTACACTCTCTTCAGACCCTGTAACTACTCCTTTTACCTCCATCCCATCAACAACCACTTTTGACCCGTTTTGGAAAACCCTTTCAAAATCCAAAAATTCTATTCCCGTTTTGAAGCGAGTTCCCCGTGGTGCCAGGCCACTAGTTGCACAGAATTTAGCGGGTTGCATTCGCCTTGCCGCCCGGGAGAACTCGCAACGTGCCTGGGAGCAGTTACTTACCTTTCCCTACAGAATTCTTCACGTCCAAAAAAATTTAGCAACTAAAAAGACTTTAACTGCACAAATTAAAGAAAATTGTAATGTTTTGGCTCAACTTTTGGATCCAAATTTTTCGTCTAAGAGATACTACTCTTCTAGGGGTATATCCCACCTGGTAGAAACAAAGGTAGGGAAAGGTGACATTAGTGGAGCAACTAGGATTCTCTTCAGTAGTGATGTGGTGGCATCGTGTTCTCCGGAAACACTTTCAGCTCTGGAGAGTAAACACCCTGCCCCAGCAGATGGCCTTTCTTTTCCCGACCCTCCTGACTCGGTTAATCTCTCCCTCACCGTCACAGGTCGAGAGTTGATCGCTGCCTTTTGCTCCTTCCGGAGCGGCTCCGCCGGCGGCCTCGACGGCTTGACTCCTCAGCACCTAAAGGACCTTATTTGTTCAGGCGCCGGGGTAGCTGGTGAGTTACTTGTGAAGGAGCTTACGGCTCTGATCAACCTTATGCTCTCCGGCAAGGTGAACGATTCCGTCATCGACGTTTTGTACGGGGCCAACTTATGTGCCCTGCGCAAGAAGGACGGCGGCATTCGTCCCATTGCCGAGAGAACTACATACCGTCGTGTGGCAGCCAAGATTTGTTGCAAATTCTATGGTGAGGTTGTTTCGGAAAAATTTCAGCCCCTTCAGCTAGGTTATGGCTCTAAAGGGGGCTGTGAGGCTGCTGTACACGCTTTGTCGACCTACCTAAATTCTGGCAAAGGAGAGGTCATCTTGAAGGTTGACATAAAGAATGCTTTCAACTCAGTTAATAGGGACCTTGCTGGCAGAATCTAAAAAAGAAATACCCCAAATTTATAGTTTCCTTTGACAATGTTACAGACATCCGTCTAAATTACTATATCGTGACAACCTTTTAGAATCTGCTGTTGGCTGTCAACAAGGTGACCCCCATGGGCCAGTGATTTTCAGTCTGGCCATTCATCCAATTATTCGACAGCTAAATTCCAAATTTAACGTTTGGTATCTCGACGATGGAACCTTGGGAGGTGATGTAGACGGTGTTTTAAAAGATTTGAGTTTCATAGAAAAGGAAATGCATTCCATAGGCTTACAACTCAACCTTTCGAAGTGTGAATTATACTTATCGGACAATACTGACAGACAATCGACACTTTCCAAATTTAACGCAATAGCCCCAGACATTAAAATTATAGATAAAAGCACTCTTCGTCTCCTTGGGACTCCCATCTTCGAGAATTCCTTTCCCAGTTTTATTGAGGAAAAAATACAAAATTTTAATGACATCTCGGAAAGATTACTCCAAATTAACATGCATTCGGCCATCACCATTATTCGGTTCTGTTGTTTCGGCCCTAAATTAAATTATTTCCTACGCGCTTCCCATTTGTGGAAACACAATCACCTTTTAGAAAAAATGGACCAAATTATCCGTCATACTTTAACATCTGTTTTAAATTTGGCAATGGACGACCGTGTTTGGGCCCAAGCTAGTCTACCTATTCGTATGGGGGGCCTCGGCGTCCGTAAAATTTCAAGTATTAGTTTGCCTGCATTTATATCCTCGGTCCACGGCACTGAAAAATTAATCAGGAATGTTTTAGCTCCTACACTGGTTGATTTTGATGTGCCGTGCTTCGCCGAGGCCATGGACGCCTGGAAACTTGCTTGCCCGAGCACTGATTTACCCGACAATCCATCTTCTCAGAGGCGGTGGGATGAGCCGCTCTGCAGGTTAGTACAGAATAATTTACTTTCCACTTCTTCTAATTCTGCTGAGCGAGCGCGTCTGCTGGCTGTGGGTAAATGGGAGTCGGGTCTTTGGCTTCTGGCACTTCCGTCGTCAAACGTAGGTACTATGTTTGACGACACTACTTTTCGCCTCGCTGCTTCCTTACGTTTAGGAGCATCTTGTTGTTCTCCTCATCGCTGTCGCTGTGGGGAAGCTGTCAACTGCCTCGGACACCACGGCCTATCGTGCAACCGGAGTGCAGGTCGCATAGCGCGGCACGCGAATATAAATGACATCATTCGTCGTGCTCTCGTCGCCGTCGGCGTACCAGCAGTTTTGGAGCCCAACGGCTTGGCACGCGACGATGGCAAGAGACCGGACGGCATGTCATTATTTCCTTGGAAGTTGGGTAGGCCTTTAGTGTGGGACGCTACGTGCGTCGATACTCTTGCGCCATCCCATCTTCCTAGCTCAGCGTGCTGTGCTGGTGCTGCTGCTGCGGTTGCAGAAAACCTCAAACGGCGAAAGTATAGTCACCTTGGTGATAACCTTATTTTCGAGCCGTTTGGGGTTGAAACCCTCGGGTCGTGGGGTCCGCGTGCTCATCTCCTTTTTAAGGAAATTTCTAAAAGGTTAGTTGACACTTCTCGTGATCCAAGAGCTGGTTTTTACTTTGGGCAGAGGTTAAGCATTGCCATCCAACGGGGCAATGCAGTCAGTCTCTTGGGCACATTCCCAGACGACGGCGATGTGGAGGAATTTTTTGATGCCTTATTATATTAGTTTATTTTTGGTTTAATAGTTATAGGTTTTTCTTTTTTTTAATTGTACGTGTAAATATTGTATATTTATTAAAAATAATAAAAAATTGTATCATGTTTAGTTATAAAACAAAAAATTTTAAGTCACACTCACGCGTCACGCATGCTAAACTGGGTTGACGATCAGTGAATTACAATGCCATTTCCTAAGGAATCGGTAATGGCGGTTGTTTACTTCGCAGTTTACATCGTTATAATAGGGTATTACACCAATTTTTGAAAAGTGGCTCAATAGAATTCTGTAGTGCTAATATGCCACCATTAAAAACCCAAAATTTTTATTCTATCGATAAGTGCCATAAAAAAGCATCTAAAATTTATACTGTTTAATTTATAAGAAATGTCTTAAAATAGTAATGTAGATAAAGGTGAATAGGTAATGGTAGATGTTCAACGGTATTGAGTACTTTATTTTCTCTTTTTCTTTTTTTATGGTGAAGTCAGCTATTTTAATATGCTGCAGAACTTATTGTTCTTTTTCGAAAGTCACTTTATTATTAGCTATTTAATTTGTTAGTTTAGTTGTAGATCTTATTGTGCATGCTGTGGTCTCCTATAATTGAAGGAGTACACCTACGAAATACTTTGGCTGTTAACAATATGTTGTAATGTTTAGTGTATATCTTTTGTTGGAGATCCTAATATAAATAAATAAAATAAAATAAATAAAATACTTTCAAATTTCGCGCGTGGTTTGACGAAAACGCCTTTTACTGGACGCCATATTACTCAGCGAAAATGACGTCAGTTCGTTTAAGGTGTGTCCAAACACAGCGCGGCAGCTACGCGTGGCATTCGCAGGACACAAATTTGCCGCGCGACTATTTTAGACGTATCCAGAAATGTTTGCGCGGCATAACTGCGCGGCATATCCGAGACACGCCGCGAGCGCCATATATTATATTAACCCTAGATAGCTAACCTTCTGGCGTACCCTATTTAAGCTAACCATCCGTCGATACGACGGGCATTTGTAAAACTATTATTTTACCATAAAAAATAAACTTTATCATATTGTTGTTGTTATTGACAGTTAATACATAGGTTTAGCAATAAAAACACGTTTTCCAAATTGGCCTGATTTATTTACTTTTATTACTACAGTAAATTTTCTTAGAATTTAAAAAAAAAGGAAAAAAATCGAATTAAAAACTTTAACTTGCAAAATCAATTCAAAAATATAGCATAACATTAATTTTAATTGTTATACATGGTATTTAGGAACATAATAAGTAATTATAAAATAAAAATAATTAGTTGTCTTTCACACATGTGCCACAAAAAAAAAAATTTTATTCACCACTTATCGCTACCTTACATTTTGTGCAATTTTTTTTAGTCATGCGCTTTTTCTTGTGGTTGCACATTCCACACGTCTAACTTTTCCGTTTTTCTCCTCTTCAAGAAGTTGATGACTTTTCTACATCAAGAGAAGCTTGGCGTGATGGCTGCTGGTCTTCACTGGTGATTTGATAATCTCCTCGTAAATTTTATTTGTAATGAACATATCAAAGCAAGATAGTTCATCTGTTAATCGTCTACATGAATGGCCAGGTCCCCTTGAAGTACGCACGATGTTTCTCGCCAAGGTTCTACTTGAAAGGTTCACTTTACTCGTAGAACAAATGTACCGATTTTTACATCGCTTGTGTGTTTCCTTGAGGCAGTTGTTTGATACTGTTTTGTGAGGTTTCTGGACGAACACGACTCACGCGAAAAATATAAATGCACAGTCAAATAAAAAACTAACGGTAAAGCTAACCATCCGTCGAAACGACGGGCAAAGGTTACGTACCTCAAAAACTGTGATACTTACCTGATTGATGCATGCGCCACTGCAACGACCTCACCGGCGACTAAGTTGGCTAAAAGAGCCAAGTCGTTCAGACAAGTGTTTAAAAAGTGACAGCGTTATTTCTTTGCGCTACCCGTCGATTCGACGGAGGTTAGCTATCTAGGGTTAAAATACGTCCACACACAATCACCGACGAACGAACGGTAACACCGTTCGCGCGCGGCAGCTAGTTCGCGACGTCCGCGCGCGCCTGTCGTCCTATCATAGCGCGGCAAGAAGCGCGCGGCGCGCACGTTTGCCGCGCCGTGTTTGGACACACCTTTAGTATCAAATGCGCTCATATTAAATATGATAATTGTATATAATTTAAAAATAATTAAAAGCCTATTTCGTAATAGGTGTAATAATTAAAAAATTACGTTGGTTATGAAAATAATAAAAGTACAAAGCCTATGTACGCCAATCGGTTGACTGACAGTTGGCAATTTTTTGTTTACACAGCCGTACGGTGTAATAACATGGCCGCTAGTGTTATAAAACAGATAAAAAAAACTGAAAACTTTGAATTGAATTTAAAAAATTATTTTGCGATTTTATGAACTAAAACTAACATTTTCAGACTGCTTTTTGCTTGAACTATCTCAATAATATATTTATAGATTTTTTCTCGTATAGAGTAAAATACCCTATTAAAGCAATAGTGCAAAAATTAGTAGTGCGTGGTTGTGGTTATACGTGGTGTCCAAAAGGTGATACACCCACCCGTAAGTGTTAAAATCGTGATTTCTGACTGTACAGAGTCTCAAAAATATATCCCGAAGGAATAAAACAATAGATTTCCAAAGCAAGACAATTCATCGTATATTGGTTAGTCGAGGTCATTATTTACAGGAGAATCTTAACACCGCGATACAGAAAACCTGTGTCACGGTACAACGCCATCTATTAGACTAATCACTGTACTAAACAAATGACAACTAACTGATACTAACATAACAATATTCAAACAGATTAGACATTCCGCCCACCATGGACAGCCCTGTCCATCAACTTTAACAAAACAATATTAACTTAGTGACATTCTGTTGTCATGGCCGCCATTGGCCGCCCACCATAACATAGTTAAGGGCAATTAATATCAAAATACAAAATCATATCTTAGGTGAATAGAACTAAACACAGTGTAAAGCAAAATAAAAAAATAAAGTCGTACAAGCAAAAATAACAACCGGTACAAACCAATTACTAAGTTGTTATAGGTAAAATTATTAATTTGGATACAGGTCTTTTGATCTCATTATTTTTACACCTTATGGTTACCACGCGAGTAAGGTTGTCCAAACCTGGATGTTTATTAACAATAACTCCGTATAGCCATCTAGCAGGTGGAAGACCATCTTCCCTCACCAGAACAATGTCTCCAATCTTAGGTTCGGGCTTACAATCTGTCCATTTATACCTATGCTGCAATTGGGTTAAATATTCTAGTGACCACCTCCGCCAGAAATCTTGAAGCATTTTTTGTGTAAGGTGCCACCGCTTCAAATTAGTAATGGATGAATTTTCATAATTTGCATCAGGCACAACTACCAGAGGTTCACCCACAAGAAAATGACCAGGTGTCAAGGGGCATACGTCCTCTGGATTGTTAGAAAGCTGAGAAATTGGCCTTGAATTAAGGCAAGCCTCAATTTGCGCTAGCACTGTTGTCATTTCTTCAAAAGTTAATGTGCTGTTGCCTATAATTCTTTTTAAATGGTGTTTCGTGGATTTGACACCAGCCTCCCACAATCCTCCAAAGTTTGGAGCATGGGGAGGTATAAAATGCCAAGTCGTACCATTCGTAGACAGGAAGTCAGCTATTTCCGAAGCCACTACAGACCTTTCAGCGTTGAATAGCTTTCGCAATTCCTTTGCACTACCAACAAATGTGGTCCCGTTATCACTCCACAAATCCAAAACACGACCACGTCGGGCTACAAAACGTTTAAATGACGCTAGAAAACTCTGAGAAGTCATATCGCTAACAACTTCCAGATGAATGGCCCGGGTCGACATACAAACAAACAGGCATATATATCCTTTTGTAGAGTGATGACCGCGACCTTTAGTGGTTCGGATGCTGATTGGACCTGCGTAATCCACACCACTGCATTGGAAAGGTTTCCGAGCAGATACCCTTGCTTTAGGTAACTGACCCATCATTTGTTGGTTTATTTGTGTTGAATATCGAATGCAAATTACACACTTATGAACAAACTGCCTAACGAGAGTTTTTGAATTGAGTATCCAATATTTAGATCTTAAATGATTGAGCATCAACTGCGGCCCGCCGTGCAAAGTTCTCTCGTGAGCCTCCGCAATCAAAAGGTTGGTGAAGTGTGATTTATGAGGAATTAATATTGGGTGCTTCATGTTCTCATCAATAAGAGCCTGGTTCAGGCGACCGCCAACTCTTAAGACCCCATCATCATCAAGAAAAGGACTCAACGAGGTAAGTCTACTACCCTTATTTAATTTACGCTTCCTTTTCACAGATTCTATATCATCTGGAAAGTATTGACATTGGCACAGTTTGATGCAGGTGAGTATAGATTCATTTAATTCCTTTGTAGTTAGCCAAGTAGTTAATTTTATTTTATTACGTTCAGTTCCTTTCATTAGTAAAAACCTTCTGCAGTAAGCTATTACTCTTATTAACCTACTAAACTTGGAAAACCTAGCAAATAGACTATCGTCACATTCTATAGCAGTTGCGTGACATTTTACTTTTATCTTTCTTTCTTCTAGTGTAGTTTCCTGTATATTCCCTCTATTATAGTGTATCTCTTCGTTCTGCAACCATATTGGACCCTTTTTCCAGAGCTGCATATCACTGCACTCCGCAGGGCTTATTCCCCGAGATGCGCAGTCAGCAGGATTATCCGAGGACGTAACGTTGACTTCTATCCATGATGGTAAGTATTTCTGAAACCCGATTAGCGATAAATGTCTTCCACCGACTAGGGTGGCTGCTTAGCCACGCCAAGACGACAGATGAATCGGTCCATGCGTATATGTGCTGCTTGGGAACCTCCATAATTGTAGCGACTTCTTGAAGAAGCTTTGCTAGTAAGACAGCTCCACAAAGCTCTAATCGCGGGATTGATACCGTCTTAATAGGAGCAACCTTGGTTTTTGATGTCACCAAGTTTGTGTGAATATTTCCATCTCGGTCGATAATGCGGACGTATACTACTGCGGCGTATGCCACATTAGATGCATCTGAAAAGCCATGTAACTCCAGAACCCTTTTCTCCTTGCTCGAAATAATCCAACGCGGCAGACGAAATTTGGTAAGGTTACAAAGTTTTTGTCTAAAGTCAAGCCACTCTCTCAGCAATGATGGAGGTAGTTCCGAGTCCCACTCGATCCCGGTCATCCAAATTCGTTGAATAAACACCTTTGCAGTTATGATTATCGGTGCTAACCATCCGAGGGGATCGAAAAGTCGCGCTATATCCGAAATAACCTTTCGCTTGGTCACTGGTAAATCTACATCATTTTGCTGTATAGTGTACACGAAGTCATCATTATCCCTATTCCAAGCTAACCCTAATATTTTTGAAATTACATCTGCTTTGAGTTCCATGTTCCCTTGCGTCCGTGAAATCTGTTCACCGTCTTCAATAAATCCCAACAAAACTCTGTTGTTACTGGACCACTTTTGCAACTGGAAACCTCCGCGATTGAGCAACTCCGATGACTGCTTCCAAATTTCTACTCCTTCTTCTACAGTTTGACACCCTGTCAAAAGGTCATCCATATAGAAATCTGATATAACACGGTCCTTTGCTAAAGGGAATTCAGCGCCTTCGTCTTGAGCTATTTGCTGCAAAGACCGTACTGCTAGATAAGGTGCCGATGATGTACCAAATGTAACTCGCAAATGACGTAAGACTTGAAGTTCATCATCTGGATTCTCGCGCCATAAGATACGCAGAAAATCCGTGTGATCCTGGGATACCTTAATCTGTCGGTACATTTTTACGATGTCAGCTACCAGACAGATAGGATAACAGCGCCAACGCATGATAATGTGACGAAGTTCAGATTGCAGACGAGGACCCACCATTAAATCATGATTAAGAGATACACCATTATTACCTACACAAGATGCATCAAATACGATGCGCAATTTTGTTGTACTCTTATCGTTGCGAATGACGGCATGATGCGGTAAATAAACGGAACCTTCTTTATCCTTATCCTGTACGATATCCATATGATTAAGGGCTATGTACTCGGCAATAACAGCTGAGTACTGAGCCTTGAAATCAGGATCTCTTAAGAACCGCCTTTCTAAAGTTAAAAATCGCTTTAAAGCAATTTCTTTTGAACCGCCGTATTTACAAGCAGGATCGCTTGACCTAAAAGGCATATGCACAATATAGCGACCCGATTCATCTCGTTTAGTCGTGTTTTTAAATAAATCTTCACACTTCTGATCTTCCGGGGTCCAGTGAATCCTATTGTAATCAATATTGGGTTCTGATTCTAGTTCCCAGAATTTTTTGAGAAGTGCATTCTCATCTGTATGAGTTGAATGTAACGAAACTACAGTATTGTGGCATGTCTCGCTTTGATTGACTTCACCTACCCGACCAGACAAGATCCAACCTAGTCTTGTATTTTGTGCAATAGGCCGACCAGGTGGACCTCTGATTAAACCTTCTAGCAAAATCTGGCCATAAATCTCTGCACCCAAAAGCAAATCAATCTTGTTCGGTGTATCGAATGAAGGATCTGCTAAATTCAAAGACGAGAGTGTGGTTAAAACGTTTGCCATAACCTTCCTTTCTGGTAAAATTGTCGTTAATTTTCCTAAAACGTAAGCCTTAACCGTAATGACAAAACTAGGGTCGACGCGTGATTTAACTTTAAGGAGAACCATCGAATTTAATGAAATAATCGATCGTCCTTGATCACCGCCTATACCTGAAATGAAACCCTTAGTTGGTATCTTTTTAAGACCCAAGAGCTGGACTGCGGACTCCGTCACAAACGAAGCCTGAGAACCCTGATCAATCAAGGATCTTAATGCTATGGCAGTCCCACTCTTTGACTCCGCTGCAATTAAAGCAGTGGCCAATAATATTTGGCTATGACTGTTAGCGAAACAACTTACCATGTTAGTGGACTTGCTCTGGATTGATGTGGTTGCTCCAGCAGAAACGCTGCTGTCTACAACTTGATCAGTAGTGTGACTATCACTAACTGATGTGGAAATATTCTTGAGATGAAGAAGAGTATGATGCTTCCTCTTACATAAATGACATCTGGTAGATTGGCGGCATGCATATACGGAGTGATTTGCTCCTAAACAGTTGTAACACAATCCGTTTGTTTGGACAAAATTACGACGCTTATCCATATCGAGAGCTGCAAACTTTTTACAATTAGCAAGTTTATGATCATCTTGACAATAAATACACACAATGGCTGACACATGAAGCGATTTAACTGGAACATTACGATTATATTGATAACGTTGAATCTTATTGTCCAAAAATTCTAGCGATCTAAATCTTTGTTCGAGAAAAGATCTGAACTGATATATTGATGGTAAGTCATCTGAACAATCGCTAATTTTCATTTCCCATTGTTTACGTGACTCGCTGTCTAATTTTAAACTCAATACATATATAACTATAATGTCCCAATGTTCCACCATTATGCCTAAATTTTCTAACGCATGTAAACACTCATTCGAGGTGTCCAATAATTCTTTAAGTGCGCTCGAGGATTCGGTTGCAATATTCTTTTGACTCATAAAGCGTTTTATTATGCAGTTTGCTAAATATTTTTTATTATTGTATCTGTTTTCTAATTGAGTCCAACAGATCACATAATTACTACTAGTAATGGGAATGTGCCGTAGAAGACTTTCGGCTTCTCCAGACAAATGAGATTTTAAATAATGTAATTTTTGAACATCGTCTAGAAGACCATTACTGTGTATGAGGGATTTAAACAAATCTCGAAAACTAATCCATTCCGAATAGTTTCCTGTGAATACCGGCAACTCAATTCTTGGTAATTTGATAGAACAACCAGAACCCTTTACAGAAGATTCAGCCACTTTGTTTGAACTATCTGAACATACAATTTTCTTTAATGTTTCTTTCAACTCAGCTTTATAATCAGTAAACAATTCTTCAGTAATTTCATATAAGTTTTTTATGTTATATTCAGATTTTTCAAATTCAATAGACTTAACCGATGTTACAATTTTTAAATGAGTTTCAGAAAACGCTGACCAGTTAGATTTTAAAGTTTCTAATCTGGTTTCGATGTATGAACTAGTTAGTCGCTCCTTAGGCGTTTTCTTAAAGTTAGACTTGGCTTTATTTATAATAGAATTCAAATTAAATTGTAAATTACTCATGCCTTCCATGTTGATACGATAAAGACGACAAGTCTTTTCTACTAAAATGTTCTTGAATGCCAATTTTTCCTAAGTTCGTAGTTAAACACGTGAAAAATTACAAGTCTTTGAAACTTATACACACCGCATCAAAATCGGGCATAGGTTCCCCGTAGTATACTTTTTCTTGAAATTATTCTAAGTCTAATTTTTTTCTAAATTCTTCTAAGTTAGTAAGGTCCAAATTTGCTTGACCATTTGACCAATCACTTTGCTACCGATAAACTTTAAAGTACTCACAGATAATCCTCGAATCACTTCACTATCACTCACATGGACATAGCTCGTCGTAATGATATGCGGTACTCTCCCCGCACCTCAGCTGCTGGTCACGCCGACCAGCACTGACTGTCAGCACCAGCTCCAACCGGTACAGATACTCCTGACGCCGCGTTGTACGTTCTTCGAATCCGCTGCTGATGCTGCTCCTCACCAGACCAGACCACTTCGCTGGTCGCAATGTAGGTACTCCGCCAAGGACAATGCACACCAATCCTTCAACCGGCTACGAAGGACCATTTGTACAGAGTCTCAAAAATATATCCCGAAGGAATAAAACAATAGATTTCCAAAGCAAGACAATTCATCGTATATTGGTTAGTCGAGGTCATTATTTACAGGAGAATCTTAACACCGCGATACAGAAAACCTGTGTCACGGTACAACGCCATCTATTAGACTAATCACTGTACTAAACAAATGACAACTAACTGATACTAACATAACAATATTCAAACAGATTAGACACTGACATTGAATCATTGTAAACATATTCAGTTGTTTTTTCACTTAATGTCTTCTTAAAACGTTTTATCAATGTTTTCAACATATCAATAAATGTTAACTATATCAAGATCAAATACTTTTATACTGAATTGCATTGATTTTGTGCAATCTGTTTGGTTTTATTAACCGACTTCAAAAAGGAGGAGGTTCTCAATTCGGTTATTTTTTTTTATGTATGTACAGACGCCAGCACGTCAAGCCATACCTAACTGTCAAATTTTCCCAATTAAATATGAACCTTATAATTTTGTAATAAAGTTGAAAATCTATCAAAAAAAATTGACAAATTGTAGTAGCTTGATGTGCTGGCCTCTGTACATCGATTACTCTGAGATTTATGATCCGATTTACGTGATTCTTCTTTAGTTTGGTGCGGAATAGTTCCCATAAAAAATTAACTTTGTTCGGCACAGTAGTTTTCATTTTATGAACATTTTTTTATTTTTTATATATACTACTCAAAACAAAATAAGGGCCACGAGGTATTTTTTCATTTTGATGTAATTTATTAAACATTTACATATTGAAAGTAGTAAAATATTGAGTAAACAAACTCTTTGATACCTAAACTTTTTAATATTGTAGTATTCATCTAATGCTGGCAACAATTTAAAATAAAATTTGATTTAAAATCCTTTTTGAAAATCATGATTCCATTTTCTTTGACGTTTTGCTTTCCTTAGCTTCTTGGTTTATTAGAAATTATCAGAGTTCATTGATATCTCGAGTCAGAAACATCTTTTGCAATATGCCACAAGCACGCAGGCGTCATATGGACTCGCTGACAGCAACCAGAGCCGTTACGATGATTGAAGAAGGTCACTCGCAGCGATCTGTGGGTTTGCAATTGGGATTTTCTCGAAGAGCTATTCAAAATCTATGGAATCGTTTCCAAGCGACCGGCAGTGTTAGAAGAAGACCTGGTTCGGGCAGAGTTCGCATTACAACTCGAAGCGAAAGCCCTCGCTTCACTTTATGAATGGAGCGGGGAGGCGCGGGAGCGGGGTATACGACCGGTGCCGCGGGAGTACGCGCGGCGCCGCTCCGAGCTCCGCGTGATCCTAACGGCGGAATGGGAGGGACGACTTCTCAACCCCAGCGCAGGGCACGTCGTAATTTCGGCGGTAAGACCCGTCATGGAGGATTGGTTAGGGCGCCGACACGGCGCCCTCACGTTCCGGCTGACGCAAATACTGACCGGACATGGCTGTTTCGGGAAGTATCTGTGTCGCATAGGCCGCGAACAATCACCCGGGTGTCACCACTGCGGAGATTGCCTGGAGGACACGGCGCAGCACACGCTGGCAGAGTGCCCAGCTTGGGCAGGGCAGCGCCGTGAACTCTCCGCAGCAGTAGGTGACCTCTCGCTCCCGAACATCGTCCTTTCGATGGTCCAGAGCGAGAGTGCGTGGGAGGCTGTTGCCTCTTTTTGCGAGCATGTCATGCACGCAAAAGAGGCGGCAGAGAGGGTGCCTCGCTTCCCTCTAGGAGAAGACGCACCGGGCGCCGGAGGGCGCTTAATGACCTCCGGCCTCCATGAGTTGCCGGCCTGCGGGTGGTCGACTTAGAGGCAATCCACCACCCGACCAGAAGCAGGCCCGCGCGCGTCACACTAGAGGATTCGGCGGCAATTAGACCGCCGAGGTCGACGGGACCCACCTACGTTATTGGCGGGTCATAGCCTGGTGGGGGCGCGGTGCATGCGCGAGCGAATCCCGTACCCCCGCCCATAGGTCAGTCGAGGAACACCGTGGTGGTTTTAGCCGGTACGAGTCCGGCACACCCCACCGTCTTCCCCGGACGGGGGATAGTCCATGAGGATTTCCCAACGATAAAAAAAAAAAAAAAAAAAAAAGTGTTCGCTTTACAACGCCGCCGAGATCGCACAACGACGGCCCGCAAGCTGCAAAATCGTTTACGGCTGACAACGGGTACTCGTGTCAGTGACCAAACTATTCGTAATCGATTGAGGCATCAAGAAGGCGAGTTGTCCGTGTTCCATTAACCAGAAATCATCGTGCAAATCGTTTAAGATTTTCCCGTCAACATTTGGACTGGGACATAAACCAATGGGGCATGGTGCTCTTCACAGACGAATGCAAAGTTATTTTTTTTAACGACGATCGGCGTATTAGAGTATGGAGAAGGCGCGGCGAGAGATTTTCAGAAGCCTGCATCCATGAAGTCGATCGTTTTGGTGGTCCAAATGTAATGATTTGGGGCGGGATAAGCTTACACGGCAAAACTGAGCTCGCTATTTTAAATGAGGGTACTGTTACTGCTCAGCGGTATATTGAGGAAGTTGTCAGACCACATGTGATCCCATTTGCACAGCGAGCAGGTCCTGGATTCATCTTGATGCAAGACAATGCTCGTGCACACACGGCTCAAGCGACTCGGTTTGTACTGGAAGACTCTCAAATTCAAGTCTTGCCGTGGCCGGCGAACAGTCCGGACTTAAATCCAATAGAGCACATGTGGGATCAGTTGAAACGAAGAGTTAGAGACGGTGATCAGGAAATCCACAACCAACAGCAACTCATCAACGCTGTGAAAACGACCTGGGAAGAGATTCCAATGGAAAATGTCAGGCATTTGATTGAGAGCATGTACTCCAGGCTTCAGGAGTGCGTAGCTAAACGAGGGGGGCATACCATACCCGTTACTAAAAGATGAGCATGGAGTATTTTCTTTTGTTTTCAGTAACTTTACGTTGTTTTTATTTTTAACCTAAAATGTGTTTTTTCTTTCAAAAGCAAATAAACTTTTTAATCATTATTATTTGAATAAATTTATTGGTCTACATGGTAAAAACAACATTAGTTTTCGTTATGGAGACAAACAATATATATTGGTTTTATTATTTTCATAGTACAGACAAAATACCTTGTGGCCCTTATTTTGTTTTGAGTAGTATATTTATTTTTATGTTTGACCACGCATAACTTTTTTCAGTGTAGTCCGATTTCGATAATTCTTTTTTTAATTGATAGTGTATACCTCAAATATAAATGTCCCATAAAATTTCAAGAAGATATTCCACCCCTAAGGGATGAAAATTAAGGATGACAGATTTTTGTTGGTGAATTAATTTCTGTGATGTAGGCACTAAAAAAAAAGCGAAAAAAAAAATTAACAAAAATGACAACCGCCTTCAAAAAGTAAAAAATAACTTTCAATTTGCAAGTCGGTGGCAATACAAAACAACAAGCAAAACCAAGGCCGCCGACTTGCGAATTGAAAGTTATTTTTTACTTTTTGAAGGCGGTTGTCTTTTTTGTTAATTTTTTTTTTTTAAAGAAGTCGTATTGAAGTAGTGTGGCCATATTGAGGATATATTTAGGACTTTGCGTGAGAACTTAACTAATTATACTAATACTAAGAAACGTGTATATATTTAATGACTGATAAACACATACATTTACGGCAGTCAATTTTTATTTAATTTTAGTTGCTCATTATTCGGGTATTTTAACAATATTATTTTTTTAGGTTTCCTAATAATAGTACTCAAAGAAAATTGTGGTTATTCATTGAACGGTTGAAAATGAAGTTCTATGAAAGTGTAAGGATTTGCAATTTGCACTTTAAGAATCAGAACATATGATTCAAGAACAAGGTGCTTATAACAAACAGCAGTTCCTACTATAATTCAACAGTAGGAAAGGTAAAAAGATAACTTATCATGTATTTAGAAATAAAAACACATAAAAATCAAAATAAAAAAATTATTTACAATTCTAGGAAAAAGGCAGGGAGCTCAAAGGGCATCAAAAAACTCGTCCACATCGCTGTCAACGGGACACGTGCCCAACAGGCTGGCAGCATTGCCACGTTGTATGGCAATGCTGATTCTTTGACCCAAGAATAGACCAGCCTTCGGGTCACGTGAGGAGTCGACCAGCCGCTTGGCGATGTCACGAAAAACAATATGGGCACTCGGACCCCATGGCCCTAGAGTTTCCACCCCAAACGGCTCAAATATATAGCTTCCAAGAAGGTTATTATATTTGCGCCGTTTGAGGTTTTCGGCACCTGCAGCAGCCGCCCCAGCACAACACGTTGTGCTAGGAAGATGAGATGGCGCAAGGGTGTCGACACATGTTGCGTCCCACACCAAAGGCCTACCCAACTTCCAAGGCATTATGGTCATCCCGTCTGGTCTCTTCCCATCGTCACGTGCCAAGCCATTCGGTTCTAAAATAGCAGGCACCCCGGCGGTGGCAAGAGCACGACGGAGGATGTCATTGATGCTGGCGTGCCGTGCCATTCGGCCTGCGCTCCTACTGCAGGAAAGGCCATGATGTCCGAGGCAGTCGACTGCTTCACCACACTGACAGCGATGTGGAGCCCCGCATGGAGCGCCCAGACGCAGGCATGTAGCGAGTCGGAAGGTATTATCACAAATAAAAAATAAAATGTTTCAAATATATTTAAAAAAAAGCAACATTTTATAAAATTTACTATAATTTTCAGACAACATGTTCACTACATGAATAATCTATGGTGCTTTAGGGATAGCGTGTTACAAATAAGAAGGCGAATAATGATCTGTGCCTTTTATTTGGGAGCGCTGCTTATATACAAAATTAATAAAAATAAATCATAATAAATAGGGTATATTAAATACGTTTGTAACTAACACAAAACAGTAATGTCGGTAGAGTGTGCCGCGCTCCTTTCGTTTAGCGAGCGCGATGATACGGCCGGCCGGCCCGCATTT
Organism: Charanyca ferruginea; assembly: GCA_947361185.1. NCBI lineage: Eukaryota > Metazoa > Arthropoda > Insecta > Lepidoptera > Noctuidae > Charanyca > Charanyca ferruginea. The sequence goes on from OX376057.1 coordinate 16,208,199, forward strand.
CTTTGCGTTTGCTTAGCTTAGTATGCGCCATAGATGAGTATGCGCGGGCGCGCGGCGGCGATCGGCTGCGTGCGGTCCTAATCGTATGTCTGTCGTACGTAAGTATCAGCTGCTACAGTGCAAATAGCTGCTCTGCCAAGTACTAATTCTGGCGTTTATAGTAATTTTCCACTTACGGAAACGGGAGTGAAACATGCTGGCTGCAATGTAGTAAAAAACAGTGTCGAGATAGTCTTGAAAATTTATATTTTCAAGTATATCTCGACCTACCAATCCTAACAAGTTACCTGGTGTTATGTAATACATAATAAATATTAAATATATACCTTTTATGTCTATTTATTATGTATTACATAATAATGTTATTTATTTATTTATTTACACTTCATGCACAAAGGTACAAAGGCGGAGTAATTGAAGTGTATATTTAAATAAATAGCTCAAAATTTCACATAATGATTAAAAAAAAATCGGTTTCGAGATTTTTTCGTTTTATTGTATTTTCTGAGAAAATTTACCATGGTAATGTATATTTTTTTTACACCATCAGAAAGTAGAGATTTCAATAAACAAAAAACTCACCAACTTTTTTTAAAAAGCAGATATTTTGACGTGAGGTTTTTCGATTGAAAATTAGGGTGCTTTTTCGATATTAAGTCGAAATAAGGTGAAAAAAATAAATATTTTGAATAAAATTACAGTGTATTTGGGACATAAAAAGGTAAGTTTTTACCAAATTTGGTGAAAAATAAAATATTTTTGAAAAAGATAAAAATAAAAAACCAAAAACTTGGTTATTTGAATTTTTCACATACATTTCGAGGTTATGTGAAAAAAGTGTTAATACAAAAGTTGAAGATATTTTTATTACCTACAACTTTGCCATTTTACTTTTTTCCATAACACTTGAACTTTTGTCGGAAATCGAGATAAACGTTTTTTACCTTTAAAAACGCACCCCCATCCACTTCCCGACCTCAGATCGCCCGTAATTTATTTTTCCTTTCATTTTTGTTATATTCTCTTCCTTTTTCAATGGGTTTCATTCTACTATATTTTTTTTTTGCTTTCAAAAATTATCGGCACTGGTCTATCATGTATGCAATGTATGATTGTATGATATGTATGATTTTAATTTGGGTGGTGTTTTGAGGTACTTACATATAAGCGTTCATATTAGGGCCGGCGCTGACTGACGTCGCGGCTCGGCAAAGGATTTTATATTTGATCGTTATTCTTATTTTATCGAGTTTAGAATTCATGTTACTTTATTTCATGCAATGTGATTATACGCATACATTGTATGCGTACGCGTGTTGTTTACATTATTGATGTAAACAAACTTAGACGAGATATTTGTTTAGCCTAGGCCTTAATGGTAAACAGAATGTAGATATTTATAAATAAATCACTAAATGGGAAGCTACTACTTATGGCGTTTTCTTGGAAAAATAATATAAAGGTTACCCTACTTAGAAAGAGAGGGTTGGCCCACAGAGAGCGATATAGTGATTGATAGGTATGCGTAGACAGAGTAAGCACTAGAGACGGCTGGTTATCTTCTATCTCGCTTACACAAGAAAAAGAGAAATATATACGAGATGCTTGTAAAGAAAAGAGACAGAGCCTAATATTTTTTGTCCCTCATCGCGTGTCGTGTTTTTGGCTCATGTGCCCAACAAATTTTGACACTTTTGTGCCTTCTTCGAAAGATGTTGCGACGAAATATTAAATTATTTAGAAAAATACTAACTGTTTTGTGATTTATTGTTGAGGACACTTGAGAATTGACGTTACATATTCCTGCAAAATGGTACGGTGCAGTGTTCTGCTGGCTGCAAAAGCAATAGTGAGAGGAAAATTGCCGGATTGTCTTTTCAATCGTAAGTAGCTAAATATTTTAATTTATTTGATGGAAAGAAGAAGACAATGGAAATTTTCAACTAATATGGTTTATAAACTGTTAAAATACATTTGTATCTGTTTCAAGATGAAATAAGTGTTGAATTATGTTTTTATTACTTATTGTTTTTTACTTAACCTCCAAGCTCAGTGTTGCCTACTTTTTACTCGGATACTATCCCATTTTAGGGGGTAATATCCCCTTAAATTGGTACGCCATAAAAATATATTGCAATAAATTACGTTCATTAATCATTCCAGGCCCCTTATTCACAATCATCCGATTCGATTCCGTACCGAATCGAAAGTCAAAAGATATCGAAGATGTCCTTTAAACGCAATTCACAAATCCGAAACCAAATAATTTTGACAGTTCAAATTCGATACGAAGACTGAAGTCGGAAATGAGATTGTCGAATACGGTTCCTTACTGACACGGAAACTAATCGAATGGTTGTGAATAAGGGGCCAGGTGAATGCTTTAATAGAGTAAAGTAGAGTGTATAGCGGTGGCAGTAAAAGCAAAGACACAAGAATTATGAAACATACCATTCAAATCACAGAAATAATCACAGTTATTTACATGACTATTTCTGTGTGTTCCATTTTTCGCCGTGCGTTACCACACCATCTTTACCTTTTTGTATCTGTATACAGTATAAGATATAGTATTTATAGTAGGTATTAAAATGTTGCAAATCTTTCAGATTTCCCGTCAAACAAGAATCACGAAAAACGCATTCACCACGCAACCAAACAACATTTTGCACCACAGCAAAGAATAAGAAATGTGCATACAAAATTAGTGCTGTTTCAAGGGCAATAAAACCAATAACCTATGGTGTAACTTGTTTGTCCCCGTCTGCAATATTAATATTCTACAGATTATAATGCTTGTTTTGTCTTTTCAGTTGTGTTTTTGCAGTCGGGTTTTTTGGTTTTAAATAATTTATTTTATTAAAATGTTTTTTTAATTTTTGTAATGTTTTTTTTTGCATTACTCATTAATAATATTTTATTAAAAAAAATTTAAGACATTGTATGGCGCCCATAATCCGCCATTTCGATTTTTCAAGAGTTTTGTGGATCCAGTGACACTCGCACCATCAAGACAGGTCAAAAACATGACCCTCAAAAATATGTTTTACTTAGCAATGTAGTTCTTTATTGAAATCGGGTGATTATTTTTTTTTTACTTCTCTTGCTCAAAAAGTCCGTCATTCTAGCGTACCAGAGCGAGGATAAAAGGTAATGGCGCGAAGTCTTTAGATTTTTTTTCAAAAATTGAATTGGTGAACGTAATTTATTTTCTTGCAATCGTAGTGAACATTCGGGGTAAAATCACCTTGAAGCGGGTAACCCTAAAGATTTAAGTACCTTGATTTTCTGTCCCTTACAGCGACACGCTGAGCGCTGGTCTAGTGTTCTATTCTAAGTCTATGTAGGTATGGCTGCAAGTAGGTATTCGAAGTGTTGACTCCATTTTAATCTACTACTTCATAGTCGGTATCACCATAGAGTATGTACTTAGTTGCTTGGTATCAAGAAGCATAAGATAAAAGTGGAGTAAACTAATAGTGGCTATATTCGTTATTAATTAAAATAATGTCTTTACAACTAGGTACATATATTATGTATATACCTTCTTTCATTTTTAGTGAATGTCGTTAAATGCAGTTGACCCGACAATATTATTTCTATCAATAAAACTTGGTAGTGGGACCAAATAGAGTATAAATAAAGATTACAGTACACATAATAATAACGTTCATTTACAAATATATAAAAATTAGATGATTTGGGTAGTTGCAAAGACATTAAACTATACATAGTCGATATCTCTTTGGGTAGTTGACATTTCTGTAAAATTGTCAGGACGGAGTCGGTAAAACAGTAATCAAAACCAAAAGAGCAAAACATTTATTCGATAGTAAACGTAACAAAAATAAACATTTGTTAAAATGTTGGCTAATGAACTATTTCTTCACTCGTATAAGCAAAAGTCGACTTTAAGGTGACGAACCTTCTCATAGCGCGACTGTACATTGACCATACGGCCTTACACGTTAAAAATATAGCTTTTCGTAAGTCTCACTTGAGGCGCAAATATTTTTTTCGGTCTAATTTTAGAAAGGTGTTATTTTTCATTAAATCTACTACTCATAAAACACAACATGTATTTTATTGAAAAGAAAATAAAATTCGATTTGAATGAAAGTTCGAGTTATTTTTTTTAAATTGTAATATTTACAATCACAAAATTAGGAAGAAACTCAAGAAGGTTGATGAAATTAAAATACCTACTGACGGACGGACAGCCCCCCCGCGTGTTGAAGTACCGTACTACTGTAGGTAATTATTTCGAGGACAGAGCCGAGTCACAATACTGTTAGATATCTTTACCGTGACTGTACGGTAGTACTAATATATTTTATACTACGGTACAGGGTAGGGACACAAAGTACGTAAGGCTGCGGCGCGTAACCTTTATATTTTGTAGTAGGGATTTGCATAATGCTGGAACAACTTAATGATAAATAAAATAAATTATTTTCTCAGTCAGTATGTTCAGTAACTGTTTTTTGTGTATCTGAGCAAGTCAGGTTGTAATAAGAAAAATATAATTATTAAATATATTATGCATTTCAGAATCGATATACAAATACAAACGATATACAATTGTACCTAAATAATTATTTTCTTATAAATGTTAAGGCTTATAAAAAATAACAGTTTGTTTCGTATGTGATGTTGTCAATTTTTTTTTGTCCTGAATTTAAAGACCGTTCTTAATAATTAATCTAGACTACCAAACTAATAAGAAATTTAAACCTTACTTATTAGGCTAGTATTTAACTGTAAATAAAAAAAATCCTAATCCTAATCAAGAATACCTACTGGTTGCACCACTGGATTGCACAGCAAAATAGATACGTGAAAATATTATTATTTTAGCTACAGTTTGTTCGTGACATACCACAAAGAAGCATAAAGGTAAAAGTGGAGGCAACACTCTGAACACCTAAGTGAAACCAACTGTGGGCAGACGCTCTCTTTCTGAATGCATATATAAGATAAAGAAAACACATATCACTGTCTCGTTCTTATGTATGCATTCAGGAAGAGAGCGTCTACCCACAGTTGGTTTCAGTTAGGTATTTAGAGTGTTGCCTCCACTTTTATCTATAAGCTTCTTGCAGGCAGGTGACTGCTGACTGACACTGACAAGTGAGACTTGAGTCACTTGAGTGAGAGTGACAGTTGACAGTACTGACAGTGACAGACAGTGGTGCAAAGAGTATTAAAGAGTAATACGGTGGATGAAACATGGAACTGGAAGGAAGGATGGGAGTCGATGCACAACGACGTGAACGCAAAAGTAAATAATTAATTTAATATTTTTTATGAATGAAAGTCCAACGTAAGGATTTCTTATATTGAAAGGTAAACATGGATATATTATCTACAAGTGTCAAAAGACGATTAATCAAAAGGAAACATAAAGAGGTCAGCGAACTTGAAGCAGACAGTTACTTAGAAGCACCCATAAATACCGGAAGAATAATCGTAAGTACATATCATAATACTGTGTAAAAAGACACGTGTCGTAGCTGTTAACTAAGCGTACTGCCTATCAAACTCAGAAACATAGAGCAAAAAAATATTGCTGGGAAACAACTTTCATTCTTGGTATCAAAAATTACTATACATGTTTTTATGCTATGCGCATAGCTTATGAGTGAGGCAGCGGTACAGTCAGCAACAAAAGTCGATTAACACTTCTGATTTTTAAATCATTATTGTTCAGCGCAAAATTAAAGGAAATGCAGAAAGTATTAAAAATCAATACAAAATAAACTCTTGGCAATGACCTAAAATACTGAATAGTTTTAAATTGTTTTATTTTATCTTATTTAGATGTGATGAAAATTTTACAGTGTTAATCTACATAATACGTTGCTGACCGTACAATGGTTGCGGGGTATTTATCATTTTAAACTTTAAAAAATTAAAACTATGTAAACTCCACTATAGCAGTGGAGTTTGTCCTTCAATATCTCTGTAACCAGATAGCTTGGTCCCAGGTATGGTTTGAAACAGAAATATGATTGCAATTAACATTGTGTGCTGCTGAGAGTAAGACATAGTGAATAGAATACATAACTTTATTTACAACCTGTTGTACCTGTATACAAAAAATATTTAGACCTTTTTTATTATATAGAGTTTTATACTTTGTACAGACAGGGTCATCAACTGCTTACCCCCTATGCAAAGAAATTTCAACGCGCGGGGCGTTAGCAGTTGATGACGCTGTCTGTACCAAATATATTATGGCACATTATTATTTTGCCTTTCATTATAGCAAAAAGATGGTGCAATAGCTGAAGAAAAAATAAAGGAAACAGCATTATCTAAAAATACAGACCAGTCCCCATTAGGTGTGTACTTACATTTGGAAATAAATCTGGTGTTTCTTGGCCTACTAGTATTAGGACTATGTACCAGACTGCCCAACCTTGATGAACCCCGCTATATTGTGTAAGTAACTTCATACAATAATATTATAAAACTTGTATTAAGAGAGAGCCAAGAACTAATCAAATATTATTAGTAGTATTAATTAAAACTAAGTGAAAGGTTTCACACATACTACTGTGTCAAGAAAGTAAAAACAAAATATGTATTAAATATCTAAATTTATTGTATCGCCTTGAGAGTAGATCCCTTCCATAATGATACACTAACGCCAACGAATAACTCAATAATCAATCGTTTTTTGGAATCGACAGTACTTGCCGCGAATTTTCTATTACGTCATCTTTTTTCAGTTAGAAGGCGCCATTCCGAATCTTGTTGGCTGGTTTGCATGTCAAACTCGTAAACTCATGTCTCGTCACTAGTAACAATGCGTTTTTTGAATGTGGGGTTGGAATTGACTCTTTAGGGTTCCGTACAAACAAAAATGGTATGGTCTGTCCATCTGTATGTCACAGCCAATTACTCTGAATGTACTGGACCAAATCAAGTGAAATTTGGTAGGATGGTGTAATCCTATGACCCAAATACAGATGTGCAAAGTAAATATTTTTTTTTAAATAAGGGTCATTTACGGGGGATAAATTACCAAATTAAAAAAAAAAATTTGCAAACCTTACTGTGTCATATATCAAATGAAAGGGCTCGTTATGAGGATCACAACTATGTTTTTGTTATTGTTGCAAAATAAATAGTTTTGATTATATTCTTGAAAGAAAACGAAAATTGACTATTCCGCCCCCCCTCCTGATCTCCGAAACTACAGAGCCTAAAATTTTGAAAAAAATACGAAATATAGTTAATTGCTTGTAGATTACAGGCAAACCTATGAGAATTCTATCAGTTGGCATTGTACTGAAACCTTTTCCACGCGAGTTCAACTCACACTTCGCCGGTTTTGTTTAACACGTTTTCAGCAACTTTTACGCGATTGCGATTTTGCAGACGATTTAAATCTTTCGGTAATAGTTGAGCGGCAACGCATTTCATGCCAAAACAATCGTTTAAAACATTACGAATTGATTCTTGAGAAACGGAAATTTCAGCAGACTATTTCTCCCAGGCTAAAACGACGATTTACCATTTACTTTATTATAGCGATGTTAGGTAAGTGAAAGACGTTGATGGCCGACCAGAACGAGGAAAATCTTACACCAGATCTCGACCATATTTAAATGCATTATACCACTCACACGCACGTGTTTTTGATAAAGTCGATTCACTGAAAGCCATGTGACATTTTCAGTGCACACGAAATTCTAATTATTTGTTCGACATTTTTAATTATTGTAAAAATCGCAAAACACAGTTAACATGAACTGACAAAATGGCGCACGAATGACGATCGAACTCCGCGTGAGTAAAGAGGACAGTTGTGCCAAATTAGTTAGCGGCAAAAATAATTTAGACAATCCCTTTAAATGAGCATTTTAAATTATTCATTCCCAGTATTTTCTTGACAGAATGTATATTAAAAGTATACTTTGTAAACAAGCATATTATTATTTAGAAAGGAATATATCCAAGTACCTATTTTACTAAGTACACACGGCTACACATTTCCAGTATAACCTGATCGCGCATTGTATAGAATTTCCATACAATGAGAGGTCAGCTTATTCTGGAAATGTATAGCTTGATGTGTATAATTAATTGTAATTTAAAAAGCTGTGTATAATTATAATAGATACATTATATCTTTGAAAATGCTGCCTATATAAGATTGATGTGTTTATTCTGTATACCGACAGACATAGAGAACATTATTTATTTATTGCTTTAACAGCACCACAAGTTGAATATTTTGGTCTATTAGTGATTTTACATAAACTTTATTATTTGCACAATATAAAACAATATTTTTTTTCTAGATTTGATGAATTACACTATGGCCGTTATGTGTCTTTGTACACAAAGGGAGTTTTCTTTTTTGATGCTCACCCACCTCTTGGGAAACAGTTGTTATACTTAGCTGGCCGCGCTGCTGGCTATGATGGAAACTTTACTTTTGACCGAATAGGCACACCTTATACAGATAATGTGCCAGTGAAGGCTCTGCGGGTTATTCCGGCAATAGCAGGCAGTATGTTAGTAGCTGTTACATATCAATTAATGTTGGAGATATCTTTTTATCACTGGACTGCTATTCTGGCTGGTCTTCTCGTCCTGTTTGGTGAGTAATAAATACCTACTATTCTGTTATATTAGTTGCTTAAACGTGGGTTACACTGTAAGTTTTTTGAAAATAAAATAACGGAATGATGTAGAAGCCTGTTAATATTTTTATTGCTCTTCGAAGTAGCCTCCGTTCCTTTTTAAGCACCGTCGCATGCGATGGAACCATTGACTGAAACAGTAGGGCCCCCTCTTTTCTAGGGATAACGCATAGGTACATAATATATACGCAGCCATAATCAGGGTTCATAAAACGAATTCCTCTAAGTTTATTTATTTATTTGTTTTGATAAAGTAAAAGTCACAAGGCTGTAAGGAGGATGACTCACTAACTTCACACCATCGATAGACAAATATTCGATAGTTCGTCTGGCGGAGTGACCTGGAGCGTTGTCGTGGTGGAGGAGGATCCTGCTTCTTGGGTGCTGCTGTCTTAACATTTTCAAGACAACCGGTCACCAATGACTGACATACCAATCTGCCGTAACAGTCGTTTTGTCTTCTAGGGCAATTGTTGCAAAATGATCAAATGACCCGTGCGGCCAAAGAATGAGGAAATCATATATATCTTTTATTTGATTTCTTCCAGAAACATCCATTGCACAGATTATCTTTTGGTTTCAGATTCGTTACAATACATCCAGCTCTTAACACCTGTGTGTGAACCCTCGCAACAAGGTATAATACATGTACAGTCACCAAAAGAGATAAGTATCCATGTCGTCGGGAATAGTTGAAGTTTACTTAAAATCCAATGGAGGCTTTAAAATGAATTTTAATTAAATCATTGAACTGTTTATTTTCTATTCATTGTATATAATTTTATTCATAAACACCCATCGGTTTCTAAGTAAACGTCAACTGTAGGGTATTACACCCATTTTTGAAAAGTGTCTCATTAAAATTTTGTAGTGCTAATATGCCACCAAAAAAAAACACAAAATTTTTATTCAATCGATAAGTGCCATAAAAATGCATCTAATTTTTAAATTTTCAAAATTCTCGCGTAGTTTGGCGAAAACGCCTCTTACTGGACGCCATATTGCTCAGCGAAAATGACGTCAGTTCGCTTTGTATCAAATGCGCTCATAATAAATATGATAATTGTATATAATTTAACATACATATAATTGTAACATACAGTCGTGCTAGGGTACCACTCCACTTCAGCTACAAAGTCGATGACGCGCCTATGAAAAGAGAGGAGGTGGTGCGAGATCTTGGGGTTCAAATGGACGCTCAATTGAAATTTCGGGAGCACATAATCAATGTCTGTAAAACGGCTTATAAGCGATTAGGATTTGTACTTCGCAGAGCAGCGACATTCAAAAACATTAAAGCCATTGCAGCATTATATGATGCCCTCATAAGGAGTCAGCTGGAGTGTAATGCTGCAATATGGGCTCCACATGAGACTAAATATAGTCTCATGTTGGAGCGCATACAAAATAAATTTACGAGGTACATATACCTTAGGCTTTATGGGGTGTATCCCTTGTATCCCTTGATGTATCCAACCTTGTTCGTTTTAGGCATGGTGGGATACAACAAGTTGGAAACAAGGAGGGATTTATCGCTGGCATCTTACATGCTTGGAGTGTTTCGGGGTAATATCAAAAATTCGGGGGTTCTGCAGTGGATGGGTTTGTGTGTGCCCGATGGGTATGTGCAACGCCGACGACGACCACATTTATTCGCGGTGCCACGCGGCAGTACAAACTTGCTGAACAAAGCCTACCTCACTCGGACCGTGCATACACTTAATCTGGTTGCTGAGAGAGTGGACTTGTTCTCGTGTTCGCTGAGTGAGTTCAAAAAAGTAACGTTACATGTGTTGTGTTATATATAATTTTGTTTTTGTCATTAATTGTTGTTTTTATATATAATTTAATTTTGTCAATCATTGTTGTTTTTTAAATCAACTGTACCTACTATATAGCTCGGCACTATCGTATTGGGAAGTTGCCTGTAATGATAGTGAACATGTTATGAAATAAATAAATAAAATAAATAAATAAATTTAAAAATAATTAAAAGCATATTTTGTAATAGGTGTAATAATTAAAAAATGACGTTGGTTACGAAAATAATGAAAGTACAAAGCCTTTAAATATACGCCAATCGGTTGAGTGAAAATTGTCAATTTTTTATTTACACAGCCGTAAGGCGTAATAACATGGCCGCTACTATTTCATGGTGTTTTATAACAGATTAAAAATACTGAAAACTTTGAATTGAATTTAAAAAATATATTTTGTTATTTTATGAACTAAAACTTTTTTTCCCGACTGCTTTATGCCTAAACTGTCTCAATAACATATTTATAGATTTTTCTCGTATAGAGTAAAATACACTATTCCCGACGACATGGATACTCATCTCTTTTGGTGACCGTACCTATTCTACAAGTTTTATGCAATGTCTGTAATATCGTTCACACTCAAATACAAGTATAAAACTTGTTTAAGACAAATCTTGTATTATACTTGTTGTGCAAATACTTATTTCCCGCCTTGCTGAACTGTTCCAGTCGCAGTTCTTTGCCTTTCGCGGTCTCCAGACACAGACACGTCGGTTATCTGGATGAGTACTGATTCGCGATTTGTCAACGAAGAGACAGTTTTGCCAAATGTTGTCTTCTTCATTTTGCCGGAGCCTATAAGCCCACTGCAATCTCCGTCGTTGACGTTACCGGGAATTCAGAGGAGCTCGCCAAGACCTCCGTGCTCGTAATCCAGCCTGGTGCAAGCAATTCCGAATGGTCTGAGTGCTAACTTCAAGCCCAGAGGCGACCCGAACTTCTGCTTTTATTTTAGTAGCGTTGATTGTTGGGTCACGACTCACGGGCTGCTAGCATTCTAATATAGCGCTTTTGGACAGCAGTCAAAACAGTTGGGCGACCACTGCGGGGTCGGTCAGCTAAATTACCCATCCTGTGGTACCTTTGCAACGTGGTCACGACACAGGATTGGGATATAGCAACTCTGCGTGCTATTTCTCTTGTGGTGTATCCTTCTTCCCTCGAAGTTACTATTCTTGCTCGTAAAACTTCTGATAATCCTCTTGGCATTTTTTCAATCACAACTTTCCGCTAAAAAGTATTTTAAATCCGTTAAAATTGACTAAATCAAATTTCTGAATGAGCGTAGGCTAGGACTGAAAGCCTTTTTATATGAAAAAATAATTGAACTGTTTTATTGTTTTATATTCTAAACTAGGTGATGCCGGCGGCTTCGCCCGCTTCACAAATTATATACTAAAATCTTCCTCTTGAATCACTCTATCTAAAAACCCATCAAAATCCGTTGCGAAGTTTTAAAGATCTAAGCAAACATTGGGACATTAGGGACAGACAGATGCGGGGGACTTTGTTTTATAATATGTAGTGATCTATATTTTTTAATAAATAATCTAAAAAGAAGAAGAAATCATAATATTAGGTCCTTACATATGAAATTGCCGATACTTAATATTGGCAACTTTGAAATCAAATATTTTGTGTTTGAATAGGAATTCCAAATTCAAAATTATTTCAAAATAAAGACCAAAGAATATTGTTCTAAAATTCGTGTTTCATTTGTTTTCACGTCATTTGTTTGGGCTTGAAAATTGCTATAGCAACAACAATGGAGAAATTAAAAATTCGCGGTATCTACGAATATGAGTTCCACCGTGGCACCAGTGCAGCAGAAACGGCTCGAAGGATTAACGACGTGTACGGGCCAAGCACCGCTAAGGAACGAACGGTGCGTTTTTAGTTTCAACGTTTCCGTTCTGGAAATTTTGATTTACAAAATGAGCCTCGTGGACGACCGGATACTCAAGTAAATAATGACGAATTAAAGGCGATAGTGGAAACGGGTCCATCTCAAAACACTTCTGAATTAGCAGCAGCCTTTGGAGTAAGTGACAAAACAGTCATTATCCATTTGCGTCAAATTGGAAAAGTAAAAAAGCTCGAAAAGTGGGTACCGTACGAATTGACTGAAGCACACCAACAAACACGCATCGGTTGCTGCGCTTCTTTGCTCCATCGTCACAATAATGAGGGAATTTTAAATCGTATTGTCACTTGTGATGACAAGTGGATCGTGTACGATAATCGCAAGCGATCATCACAATGGCTTAACCCTGGAGAACCGGCAAAACCTTGCCCCAAGCGAAAACTGACCAAAAAGAAGATTCTAGTTAGTGTTTGGTGGTCCTGTGCTGGTGTCATCCACTACAACTTCTTGAGATCAGGTCAGACGATTACTGCAGACATGTATTGTCAACAGTTGCAAACAATGATGGAAAAGCTCACCATTAAACAACCGAGACTGGTCAATTGCTCTAGCCCATTGCTCCTTCAGGATAATTAAGTAAATAATGACGAATTAAAGGCGATAGTGGAAACGGGTCCATCTCAAAACACTTCTGAATTAGCAGCAGCCTTTGGAGTAAGTGACAAAACAGTCATTATCCATTTGCGTCAAATTGGAAAAGTAAAAAAGCTCGAAAAGTGGGTACCGTACGAATTGACTGAAGCACACCAACAAACACGCATCGGTTGCTGCGCTTCTTTGCTCCATCGTCACAATAATGAGGGAATTTTAAATCGTATTGTCACTTGTGATGACAAGTGGATCGTGTACGATAATCGCAAGCGATCATCACAATGGCTTAACCCTGGAGAACCGGCAAAACCTTGCCCCAAGCGAAAACTGACCAAAAAGAAGATTCTAGTTAGTGTTTGGTGGTCCTGTGCTGGTGTCATCCACTACAACTTCTTGAGATCAGGTCAGACGATTACTGCAGACATGTATTGTCAATTGCTCTAGCCCATTGCTCCTTCAGGATAACGCTCAACCACATACTGCACATCAGACCGTCGCCAAGTTAGAGGAGCTGCGACTGGAAACTCTGCGTCACCCACCATACTCTCCAGATCTTGCCCCAACCGATTACCACTTATTCCGAAATTTGGACAACTTTTTACAAGGATAAAAATTCAATTCTGATGAGGCAGTTAAAACAGCCTTCAAGCAGTTCATCGATTCTCGCTCCTAGGATTTTTTTACCAAAGGGATCAATGAGCTCCCTATAAAATGGCGGAAGTGTATCGATAACAATGGTGCATACTTCGATTGACTAAATATATAATTTGTTTTAGCGCTTTTGGACAGCAGTCAAAACAGTTGGGCGACCACTGCGGGGTCGGTCAGCTAAATTACCCATCCTGTGGTACCTTTGCAACGTGGTCACGACACAGGATTGGGATATAGCAACTCTGCGTGCTATTTCTCTTGTGGTGTATCCTTCTTCCCTCGAAGTTACTATTCTTGCTCGTAAAACTTCTGATAATCCTCTTGGCATTTTTTCAATCACAACTTTCCGCTAAAAAGTATTTTAAATCCGTTAAAATTGACTAAATCAAATTTCTGAATGAGCGTAGGCTAGGACTGAAAGCCTTTTTATATGAAAAAATAATTGAACTGTTTTATTGTTTTATATTCTAAACTAGGTGATGCCGGCGGCTTCGCCCGCTTCACAAATTATATACTAAAATCTTCCTCTTGAATCACTCTATCTAAAAACCCATCAAAATCCGTTGCGAAGTTTTAAAGATCTAAGCAAACATTGGGACATTAGGGACAGACAGATGCGGGGGACTTTGTTTTATAATATGTAGTGATCTATATTTTTTAATAAATAATCTAAAAAGAAGAAGAAATCATAATATTAGGTCCTTACATATGAAATTGCCGATACTTAATATTGGCAACTTTGAAATCAAATATTTTGTGTTTGAATAGGAATTCCAAATTCAAAATTATTTCAAAATAAAGACCAAAGAATATTGTTCTAAAATTCGTGTTTCATTTGTTTTCACGTCATTTGTTTGGGCTTGAAAATTGCTATAGCAACAACAATGGAGAAATTAAAAATTCGCGGTATCTACGAATATGAGTTCCACCGTGGCACCAGTGCAGCAGAAACGGCTCGAAGGATTAACGACGTGTACGGGCCAAGCACCGCTAAGGAACGAACGGTGCGTTTTTAGTTTCAACGTTTCCGTTCTGGAAATTTTGATTTACAAAATGAGCCTCGTGGACGACCGGATACTCAAGTAAATAATGACGAATTAAAGGCGATAGTGGAAACGGGTCCATCTCAAAACACTTCTGAATTAGCAGCAGCCTTTGGAGTAAGTGACAAAACAGTCATTATCCATTTGCGTCAAATTGGAAAAGTAAAAAAGCTCGAAAAGTGGGTACCGTACGAATTGACTGAAGCACACCAACAAACACGCATCGGTTGCTGCGCTTCTTTGCTCCATCATCACAATAATGAGGGAATTTTAAATCGTATTGTCACTTGTGATGACAAGTGGATCGTGTACGATAATCGCAAGCGATCATCACAATGGCTTAACCCTGGAGAACCGGCAAAACCTTGCCCCAAGCGAAAACTGACCAAAAAGAAGATTCTAGTTAGTGTTTGGTGGTCCTGTGCTGGTGTCATCCACTACAACTTCTTGAGATCAGGTCAGACGATTACTGCAGACATGTATTGTCAACAGTTGCAAACAATGATGGAAAAGCTCACCATTAAACAACCGAGACTGGTCAATTGCTCTAGCCCATTGCTCCTTCAGGATAATTAAGTAAATAATGACGAATTAAAGGCGATAGTGGAAACGGGTCCATCTCAAAACACTTCTGAATTAGCAGCAGCCTTTGGAGTAAGTGACAAAACAGTCATTATCCATTTGCGTCAAATTGGAAAAGTAAAAAAGCTCGAAAAGTGGGTACCGTACGAATTGACTGAAGCACACCAACAAACACGCATCGGTTGCTGCGCTTCTTTGCTCCATCGTCACAATAATGAGGGAATTTTAAATCGTATTGTCACTTGTGATGACAAGTGGATCGTGTACGATAATCGCAAGCGATCATCACAATGGCTTAACCCTGGAGAACCGGCAAAACCTTGCCCCAAGCGAAAACTGACCAAAAAGAAGATTCTAGTTAGTGTTTGGTGGTCCTGTGCTGGTGTCATCCACTACAACTTCTTGAGATCAGGTCAGACGATTACTGCAGACATGTATTGTCAATTGCTCTAGCCCATTGCTCCTTCAGGATAACGCTCAACCACATACTGCACATCAGACCGTCGCCAAGTTAGAGGAGCTGCGACTGGAAACTCTGCGTCACCCACCATACTCTCCAGATCTTGCCCCAACCGATTACCACTTATTCCGAAATTTGGACAACTTTTTACAAGGATAAAAATTCAATTCTGATGAGGCAGTTAAAACAGCCTTCAAGCAGTTCATCGATTCTCGCTCCTAGGATTTTTTTACCAAAGGGATCAATGAGCTCCCTATAAAATGGCGGAAGTGTATCGATAACAATGGTGCATACTTCGATTGACTAAATATATAATTTGTTTTAAAAAAAGTTATTTTTAATTTTTTGATACCGAACGGCAATTTCATATGTAAAGACCTAATATAATCTGCCGTAACAAAAAACATTTCGATTTTTCAAAGTGATCGCAAACTTTTTTTGATGTGTGTACCAACCACAATAGGGTGTTTTACCAAAAATATCTAATTAGTCCGTCAGATAGATATCCAAAAAATATTGGACACGTGTTTTTTCTTTTTTCACGTTAACAAAAAATGAAGACGATACAGTGCGTCGAAAACTCGTGTGACATCACTATGGTAGTACACTTTTACTGGCGAGGTGACGTCACAAACCCCCACTCATGATCTTTGATGCGTTTTATACTTATAACTTCGTCAGTTTTTATTGATTTGATAAAACAAAAAATACGTATCCAATATTTTTCGATAATTTAGCTGATGGACTAATTAGATTTTTTTAGTAAAATACCCTATTCCAAATTTGAATTTATATTTTCGAATTTTCATCCAATAAATGAATGGCGAATGCTACACGCTCGATGTTTATCGCGATATTTGGATCTCGGTCCAGGATCGTGATATTTATCGAGTGTAGGTGTCACGTATCGTAAATTCGTAATACGGATCGCCAGATTTCAAAAAATCCAGAAATCTTCGATCTGTATTTAAGTATCGTCGATAAATATCGAGCGTCTAGTCTCAGGTCGATATTTATCGTGTCAGTCAGTACTGTTAGTGAATCCTGTTAGCGATGGAGGAGGACGCGTCGAACGAGACAGCGACCCCCGTTGTAGGCCTTACGAGCGATCAGTTGTGCTTAAAAAAAAATTGTAATTATGTTGATAGGTACATAATGCAATGTCAGAGTTAACTTTTCTCTCACAGAAATTGCCCTTCTTATGATTGTATCTTTTTTAGTCAATTATGGCGTTATTAACTGAAATAGATTTTCAAAGCAGTCATCACATCAGACATGCGCAAGTAATTTTCATAATCATCTATTCCGTATAAACGAATCTGATTCAACAAGTTTACGTGCGTAAAATGTCTGTCTTGAAGCCAATATTTTGACCATTTCTTTCTCTTCACACGCCTTTTTAATGCTGATGCTAATATGATAGCAATACAAGCTTTTTTGATATTGTCACTCATTGCAATAGCATAATGCACGCCTTTGCTGAATCAAAATTATCAACGAACTGGTGCGATCCGTATCGTACGTGTAGTATACTACGTGTAATATACTACTATATAGTTTTTTATTGTTCTGAGGCGTCAACTCAATAACTCTGGCGCAGCCCACTGCGCCGACTCATTGAATTTTTAGACTGTTTAGGTTGTAATTCGCTTGAGGTACGAAGGAATAATGACCAAACAGTTGTGCAAAATTATGAGTGAAAAAATGGATGCTTCCGAACTGCATCGCGAACTTGTCCAATTGTTTGCCCCTGTTAAATACCACCGTAGTAGAAAGCATACCTACATTGTTTGCCGTCCCTGTTAGGTGCACAGTCGCTTATGCCATAGATTAATAATAGTTCCTATGCCCCGTTTTTTGTCTTCGCTTATTAGTGCTCTCTCGGACGCCAAGCCTGACTGTGATTTGTTCGCGGACGAATGAAAGGCGATCTTGTCAGTATGTTTGAAATATTGTGAGATGAGCGGGTGAATGTCGTTAAGTTATTATGTCTTTAACTAATATAATTGGCCAATGGCATTTTTTAGTGTTAAGGAAAAAAAAAAATGAGTTAACCGAAATTGTGCCATGGCGTAGTGAGCACTTCTCTGTACGCCGCTCACACACTTATAACACAAACGAACGACGCAAAGTAAAACGTAAACGAAAAAAAACTTGTGCGGTCGGGGGACCCCGTAAACCCTACTTACGGGGTCCCCCGACCGCACAAGTTTTTTTTAAACCACCTTGCCACCTTTTTTTGAAGCAAATAAAGTATATTTACTTTCTAAGGTAAAAAAATAAACTACAGCATCTGCGAATAATGTATTATTTGTGGTACAATACATTTACAATTTATTTTTTAAGTTTCATTTTTCGCTTTTTAGTACCTACTTCTTATCATCCAAAGGGGATAGAACCGATCTGGCATATCGACCCGCCGCGCCGCCATATTGTTTTTTTTTCGATATCACGGCGGCGCACGATTATCTTGATATAAATGGGCAGAGGACTCATAGACGAAAAATGGTACCCCAAAGTGTCACGTTACCGAGATATTTGAAGGTAAAGATCGACAATGAGTACAACGACAATCATTATAAATAGACTTATTACGTGTCTATAGGCGTCAGATTGTATCCAAATAATCGTTCCCAGGTTGATTATTATTATTACTATTTATTGTAAGGGAGTAGGTACATTACATACTACTAGGAGCACGAGAAAACTGCTACTATACGTAGTTTTTTTAATATCTCGGTATTGTGACACTTTGCGGTACCATGTAACGTGACATTTTTTGTTCGTATAAGAGTCCTCTACCCATAAATACAACTATAACCGTGCGCCGCGCTTTCGAAAAAAAAAACAAAATGCCGCTGGGCTGGTAACACGAAACAAATTAAGTCATCTCTTTATTTTTTCACCCACGTTAAATATTTTTATGAAATTTATGTTTGCATTTGAGTTATAGGTACAGACGCCAGCACATCAAGCCATACATAACTGTCAAATTTTCCCAATTAAATATGAACCTTATGCTTTTGTAATAAAGTTGAAAATCTATCAAAGAAATTTGACAGATTGTAGTAGCTTGATGTGCTGGCCTCTGTACATTATATATTAAAAAAGAATCATCGAAATGGGACTACACACTCAAACATAAAAAAGACAAGTACGTGTCGAATTGAGAACTTCTTCTTTTTTTGAAGTTATTTAATAAAACAATTAACTTTATTGATTCTTTTATTGAATAAAACCTTTGAAAAGTCCAAATAGGTAAAATAAAATATTTTCACGTAAGTACTTTAATACGCTCGTAAAGTATAAAGTACGTTTACCCGAAATAACGTACCTACAATACTTTATTATTAAGTACGGATGGCAACCCTACCCGTAAGGAACAAAGTTCCTTACGTACGTGTCTGTAGAAAAGAAAAATATATACATAAAAATAATAATATATCAAGAGCAGGCGAGTGCGCAGCAGCGGCTCAATACACGCACACATACACACACAGATTTCGTTACGTGACGATTTCTACTAATTCGCTCTACCCGTAAGCCGCGAGGAACTTCGTTCCAAAAACTAGTCATGACACGGGTAGTAGTTTAGCCCGGTACCCGGCAGCGCTGACATGCTGTGACGCGTGCATTGCAAGTCGGCTTGATGCCAATCGTGCTGAGAAACTGGTGTTTTTACATCATAATTTGCCAATTTTAAATACTAAATTATACATATTAGAACCATTTGTATTTTTGCATAATAAATGTTTTTCCAATTAATATTTTAGTCATTATTTTTCCTTCACTACCCGGCAAACCCGGCCTTATTATCCGTTATCCGGCCGGATCATAAAAACTGCCGGATCCACCAAACCGGGTACCCGTCCCATGTATAGAAAAAACATAATAAAGTTCTTTACATTTCTAAATAATATTGAAATATAAGGAGTTGTAGATAATTTGAAATTTATAAAATGGAATAGGCTATACCAGAAGTGTTCAACACATTTTGAGGAAGTGAGTTATCACATCTGGCGCAGTGAACTGAGTTGGCGCAATTATTGCTCGACGCAGTGCAGTGTTATATTACGATAGTGATGTCAGTGATGTGTAACACTTTTTTGTTATGAATACAAGTCATGAGTGTCTCGGAACTACTCATACACTTTATTTATTTATTATTAGGAAAGCTTTCATTCATAAATATATATATTGCATGATTTCAGAAAATTGTTTTTTAGCACAGTCAAGGTTTATGTTACTAGAAAGTATACAAATACTGTTTGGACTGTGTGGAGTTCTGTGTGCTGTTAAAAGTACTCGCCGAACAGGCCTTGCAAGCATAGTTTGGCTTTCCATAGCTGCATTTTCACTTGGATGTTGCTTCTCGTGAGTATAATTTTGTAACTTAACTAGGTTTTGTTAATGAAATGATTCTAGTGACACTTATAAATTAAACAAAAAACCCTTCTGTATAAGTCCTGGAATTTAATAACATCGAGATGGGACCGCTGATTCTCACTCAAAACTACATAACACACAAAGCATATGTCGAACGTAGGCGTTCACTTTAAAGCTATTAAATTTGAAGCTATATGTGCGAATAACAATCTAAACGTTATTCTATCCAAAATACGTCACGTTTATGAACTTAGGGACTCACCGCGCAAAGAATGTTTGTAAAACAAATTCTCAAAGTGGATGCTTGAGGTGTGATGTCCATTTGCGCAACATCTACGCTACCTATGTATAAAGGCCGGGCCAGACTGTTATAAACAAGCTTCCAACAGGGGTCACCTTGGTGGAAGGCTTGTGGAGCCCTCGATTGGTGTTTGCGTCCACACTGGTTTACAACAAGGCCTCCATCTGTTTGTTGTCGACTCTTTGTTTATAACTGCTCTTTGTTTTTGTTTTAATTTAATCTTTTATTTGTATTTTTATTTTATTAATTTGTAATTCTAATTGTGTTTTTTTTTATGGATCTTGTAGGGTCTGAAATAAAGATTTTTATTTATTTTATTTTATTTATTTATTTATAACGGCGGTATCCACACGCGGTTTTCTAACGCGCGTCCGTCCACAGAGGTTGTTGAAGGTCAAACAAATTTTTGTTGCAAAGCAGTGTTTACACTGTTGTAAACCGCCGGTGGAGACCGATGTGGAGGGCTTGTTTACAACAGTCTGGCCGGTTTAAGTAAGATAGATGGAAGGATGCGATACTACCCCAATGATTAACGTATTTTTATCGTTACAGAGTCAAATACTCAGGCGTGTATTCGTACTTGCTAGCAGTTTTCCTAGTTGGGAGACAGATTTGGTTACGGGTCGGTCGAATGGAATCCGGATTTCGCCTTGCATGGTCGGCATTATGGAGACTGCTTATACTCACCGTTATTCCATTTGCGGTGTATGCGGGTGTATTCTATGCTCACTTGACGATGCTACCTAAAGCTGGCCCTCACGATAGTGTCATGACAAGCGCTTTTCAAGCGTCGCTACAAGGTGGACTTGCAAGTATAACCCGAGGACAACCATTACATGTCGCACACGGCTCTCAAATTACTCTTAGGTAAGCAATCGTGTACTGTATTCTGAATCTGACTATGTAATAATTTTTTATACCTAAATAGGAAATGAATCTAAATCTATAGACATGATTTGGACGAGGTTTAATTTCTAATTCGTTTTAGACACACTCATGGTCGCACATGCTGGCTCCACTCTCATGCCCATGTGTACCCGGTGCGGTACACGGACGGGCGCGGCTCGTCCCACCAGCAGCAGGTCACTTGCTACAGCTTCAAGGACGTCAACAACTGGTGGATAGTGAAGCGTCCAGATCAGGCATCACTGTCTGTGTCGCGGCCGCCAGACGCTATACGACACGGAGATGTTGTACAGTTGCTTCATGGTATTACTAGTCGCGCTTTGAACTCGCATGATGTTGCTGCACCTGTATCACCACAGTCTCAGGTACCTAAAGAAAAGTAAACATCACGATGCCCTTTATTTCTTTTTAAATTTTAAGCTTAAGTACAATACATGCTGTCAATTTACAGGAAGTTTCTTGCTACATCGACTATAACGTATCGATGTCAGCACAGAATCTTTGGCGAGTTGATATTGTGAATCGCGATAGCGAAGACGCTACGTGGGACAGCATCCGGTCCATGGTTCGCCTTGTGCACGTAGAGTCTGGCTCTGCGCTACGTTTCAGCGGTCGCCAATTACCTTCGTGGGGCTTCCATCAACATGAAGTGGTTGCTGATAAAGTGCTGACACATCAAGATACAGTATGGAATGTTGAAGAACATCGATATACGAAAGGTATATTATTAATTGTGTTCATACTAACCGTCATAAACAACATATATTGGTAAATCTTAGGTTGAACTATTCAATCTTACGTAAATTAAAAAAATCCTTAAACCTCAATCCTTAATTATTAAATCTTTACATTTACTAACACACAGGGGCGTGCACAGAGTTTTTAGACAGGGTAGGCAGAAAAAAATAGGTATGCAGGGTCGACAGATATAGTTAAACTTTACTTAGAAACCGATGGATGTTTTTGAATAAAATAAAATAAAATTAATAGAGAATAAACATTTCAATGATTTAATTAAACATTCGAAAACATCCATCGGTTTCTAAGTCAACTTCAACCATTTCCGTCTTTCCGATGACCTGCATACCTATCTCTTTTGATGACTGTACCTAAGTGATTTGCCACCTCAAATGATTCCTAGATTGACTGAATTTATAGACATCAATTAGTTTTTTTGCTGCCGTAGAAAAAATATGAATAGGACTGTATCGATGTAATGCCTCGTTTCAGGCGATTATATTATTTGAAAATAGTAGGAAAGGTAAACAGAACAACCGCTGTATAGGTACTCAAGCGTCAGGCCCGCGTCACAGAGTAGGTAGGTATGTACCTCCTCCTAAAGCATCATACGAACAGATGTGTTCAATTTTTTTTAATCGATTTTATGATAGAAACTCAAAACAGGGTTAAAAATAATATGCGTAGAAGAAAAACGTTTTGCAATCTACTAAACAAGGAACAATTAGGTACTTACCTAATGTGTTTTTTTACCAATAAAATAATCTCAAGTTCACAACTTATTAGAAGTAGGTAATACAAGCACCTACCCTTTTCCCTTTCATGTGATGATGAGGTGATTATCTATCATAATATTGAGTACCGAAACCTAAACAAAATGTAGGCATTTTATTCGGGTTCGGTTCTACAACAAAATCTCGCGAATCTTCTACCTACTTTAATTGATGTTATAAAACAGAACTGTACCAACCTCTTACGACCTAATCGCATGGTTTGTTTGTATTGATTGAAATCTAGCGGCTATCCTCGATCAGTGTTTTTTCACCGAAGCCGAGAGAAAGTTTTGAAAAGGAATCATTTTTTAAGTATTGTCTGTACCTACATAACTACACAAACTTTCACAGTGAAGTTATTCCATTTTACACACTAGTAACAACGTTGAAATAATATAAAAATGCATTCACAAAACCATGAAACAAACCAAAACAAAAAAAATGGCGACTCAGAATAATTCACGTATATTTTTGTACCTACACAATTGTCGTATTCCGTCGTGTAAACTCGTGTAGTAAAATCTAAAATGTTAAAAAGACAATGTCTTCAGTTCGCGTTGTGTGCGTGAGTTGTGACATTGTGTGTCATGTACGAATAGAAAATGCACACGCGTGCTACGAGCCTGTCACGAGGCACACATCCAAACAAAATATAATAATCTAGGCACAAATATTTTGTGTCTCTCCCGTAGGATCCTAGCGGCGCTAGTGCAGCGCGAAGCGATCGAAATGCGCGGACTAAGGCGCGAACGTATCGATGAGACTTCGTGTTACCACCGTTACGCGACAGATGGAGCTGATTTAAGATTTTTTTATTAATTGAGAGTAATTACTCGTGTATAAAATATTAGAGATATCAAAATAAATTAAAACAAGATAATAAATATTTATCTGAGTTGTAGGGTAGGCAATGTCTATGTGACTGTATGAACCGCACGCCACTGCTAACACATGTTGGTAAATGCCAACATGTTGAGTTTGTAAATGTTAGGATTTTTTCTAAATGTTTGGATTTTATAAAATAGAGACAATTTTTCTAAATGTTAGGATTTTATAAAAAAGGAGACGATTTTTGGGGCTTTTACCGTTACAATTTGTTATATGTTAACCCCAACAGTCATTGGTAAAACTATAGTTTGACCGTAATCTGCCTTAGCAAGGCGCGGCGAGGCGGGAAGGAGAGAGCATGAGTTCACATAAGATCGATATTGTCGGACAGATCATACAATATTTTAAAGAGATAGTTTCGTATAAATATTAGGAAATTTTACTCTAATATATTGCTAAGTGAAATAATGAACTAGGTACGTTTTATAAAAATTGTTTCTTTTTTGTTTCATGTTATTAGATAGCTAATAGCTGAAAAATTGTCTAGACAGTAGGTCTAAAACGAAGGCAGGTCTAGGACTGAACAATTTTCTTAGAAGTTCTCGACCACAATTCAATATGCCATCTTATCTCAAACTTGTCAATAACTTACGACGGACACTTGGCACTTTTTCGAATTCGTAAAACGGTGATCGACATCGCACAAGCGACATCGATTTTCGAAATCGCATCGTTTTGGAGCGATTGCTGCTTGTCTAAGCCCCCTCATGTTTTTTCTTCTGATAACTTCTAAATTAAAATCATCAATAACATGTTTTTTCTTTATAACTTTTGGTTTTCTTGGCGGATTAAATTTCAATCGGCCCAAATTTTCAGTTGATGAATTTTTTGCAGTTGTCACATTTCTTGAGATTTTTTTTAATAAGAACTTGTCTCCACCACGATTTTAGCGATATTCGCATCACATTCAAAGCTTTTGTCTGATTTTTTTTGCTTGAAATATTCGGCTACTTTAAAAATGACGGTCTTGATATTATGAGACAACGCACTACCCATCTCTGAATATTTATTTCATGTGCGTCTGACATAGGACATTAGGACATAGACAGTCCTGTACAAAGGACTCTAGCTATCACCGCCGAGCGTTGAAGGCTGTCTGACAGAGAGGAGCGGCCTGCGTTGCTCTCCCGTCTCGCCTACAGCGGTTTCGATCAAACTATAACTCAAACATCATACAAATTATCGTTTGTCAACCCAATTGTATGATTTTAGCTGAAGACAGAAAAGAAAGGGAACGTGAACTTGTATCTGCGGAAATGATACCGACTGCTGTAACACAATTGACATTTTGGGAGAAATTTGCAGAGTTGCAATACAAAATGATAGCACACGCTCCCGACGCGCCTCATGGCCATATGTTTGCGAGTGAGCCTACTGAGTGGCCATTGCTCGTCCGGTCCATAGCATATTGGCTATCACCCAATTCAAACGTAAGTACTTTATAAAATCTGTTCTTTGAATCAAATTCTGAAATGTTATTTTATTTTGGCTTTATGTTAACCGAAAGTTTATTTCCAGGCTCAAGTACATTTAATCGGAAATCTAATAACTTGGTACACCGGATCAATTTGCGTTCTTCTATATAGTGTTTTCCTCGCACTGTATGCCATTCGACAGCGCCGTGCTTGTACAGACTTATCACCGTTGGCGTTGCAAAAGTTTTATGACGCCGGCTATATTCTCTTCTTGGGCTACTGGATCCATTACTTACCTTATTTCTTCATGGACCGTACGCTGTTTCTTCATCACTATTTGCCCGCGTATACGTTTAAAATCTTACTGTTATCATTTGTTATGGATCACATATACTACATTCTTCAGTCGCGGGAAAAAACGCGCCCATTGACAAACATATTTACTTTATGTATTGCAGTATGGTTAGGATATGTTGTAATAACTTTCAAAAAATTTTGTGTTCTCAACTATGGGAACATTAACCTGACTGAACATGACCTTTTGAATCTCAGGTGGAAAGATACTTGGGACTTTATAATCCACAAAAAAGGATGACAAACGTGCCATGCCATTTAAAAGATTTTATTTTCTTGTGTAATATCGATAACTATAAGTATTTACCTAATTAGAAAGGATTAATAAAAATATATTTGTCGTAGGATAATTAAAATCTACTTATTTCCAGAAAATTCGGCATATCTTAAATGAGTCTTGAATAATCACTCACGCCTCACTTTAAATAGGTACAAACTACTAAAAGCGATAAATAAATCTCCTTTTTGTTTGAAGTCGGTTAAAAATAAGGTAGGTAAAGTTGATTGATTTTGTATATAGGTATTACTTCTTATATATACATTAAAAAAAACTTATGAAATTGCCGTTTAGTATCAGGAAATTAGTTGTTATTATATATATAGCTCGATCGGCCCTGATAATGTTCCTGCCTTTATACTAAAGGGCTGCCGTGATATCTTGGCGGCACCTCTCTGTCACATTTTTAACTTGGCCCTCCAGTCCAGTATACCCTGAGCAGTGGAAAATCTCGCGAGTCATCCCCATCCCTAAAACTAGTGACAAAAAATCTGTCGAGGAACACAGACCCATCGTTATCCTGCCTACCGCTGCAAAGACTTTTGAGCACATACTCCACGCACTTATCTACAAGAGGATTAATGCGCTTCTTTCAGATGCCCAACACGGTTTTCGCCCTGGGCCTCAAGTCTGCTATTACAATAGTGTCAGAATGGTCTATCATTGATTTTCATAATGACGCCATTATATTAGTAGATTACCAAACTTGTCAAAATAAACAATTATGAAATTAATTATAGACCATTCTGACACTATTGTAATAGCAGACTTGAGGCCCAGGTCGCACCGTAAACACAAACCTACTGATCCATACTGACTATATCTCTAGCGGTTTGGACGTCGGTAGGCAAGTCGATGCCCTATATTTTGACTTTCAGAAAGCGTTTGTCGATAACGATATACTCTTGTCAAAGTTAGGGGCCATGGGATTCTCATCCAATTATCTTAATTTCTTCTCTGACTACCTTCGGGATCGTAAACAATTCGGCAGACATGGCTACTTCGAGTCCAAGCTCTATAACACTCGCTCTGACGTGAGTCAGGGATCCGTGTTGGGGCCGCTGTTGTTCCTCATCATCATCAACGACCTTGTCAAAAAGGTTAAGTTTGCAAAATGCGTGTTATATGCGGACGACCTAAAACTAGTTGCTCACATCAGAACGGAGGAGGATTGCAAACTCTTGCAAAGGGATATTGACGCTATCTACGAGTGGAGCATTCTAAATAAGCTGTTCTTTAACACAAATAAGTGCTACGTCATGACATTCGGTCGAAGACTACGACCAATTAATTTTGACTACACCTTAGGTGGAGAAAAAATAACTCGAGTCACCAAAGTAAAGGACCTGGGAGTGACCTTCGACCGCTGTCTGACTTTCAGAGATCACATTTCCACCCTTGCGAAAGAATCTTTCAGGCGCTTAGCGGAGCACAGCGAACTGTGCGGACGTCGTGCGCGTTTTTTTTTAATGTATTATACTGTATATTTTTATAATGTTCATTTTATTATATGAATGTATTATATAGAATATACATATATAAGGGAAAAAAAATATTTTCAAGGTAGGTATGTACAAATGACTAGGCAGATTTAAAACTAAGATTTATTTTCTCCAGGCATTATTCGAACTGTGAATCCAAATGTGTATGGATAAAAGCAAATATATAGGCTGACTGGTAATTAGACTAATTAGTGTACGATACTTAAACACGTGATTGTGTTCATGATAACAAACCACTTTCCCGAAGAATTTTTTTTTTTTTTGTTGGTTCACTTTAGGTCACAGGCGTGCGCGCGCGTGAATTTCATACGGCTGTTGTGTTATTATGATAAAAGTGAACCAGTACAAAAAACATTTTTTCTTCGGGAAAGTTGTTTGTTATCATGAACACAATCACGTTTAAGTATCGTACACTAATTACCAGTCACCCTATATATGTAGGATCATCAGTGAGCGAGGAGGAGTGCCGAGCGGTAAATAGTACATCGTCAGGACTATAGGTGTTCCCATTATCCCATTATTTTCTGTATCTTCATTACATAAAGAAAACACAATACAAGTGGTAATTAGTAACAAGAATAAAGTAAGTTAAAGGTACAGCAACAATACAGTTAATCGAACAGACCATTAAGGTCCCACAGTTCGTACAGCGGCCAAGCCACCCAATGATAAACAAACAAACCCTTAAGGTTTATAGTTCGTACTGCATCCTAAGCCACCTAATGATAAACGAACAAACCCTTAAGGTTTATAGTTCGTACAGCAGCCTAAGCCACCTAATGATAAACGGACAAACCCTTAAGGTTTATAGTTCGTACAGCAGCCTAAGCCACCTAATGATAAACGAACAAACCCTTATGGTATACAGTTCGTACAGCAGCCTAAGCCACCCAATGATAAACGAACAAACCCTTAAGGTTTATAGTACGTGGGCATAAGCCACCCAAATACAAAGTGTATCGCTCGCTAGCAGCAAGCCTATACAGCTATGTGAATATACAGCAGCGCTGTACCAGGTAGACCGACAGTATTGTCGGGAGCAGGAGCTCTTTACTGAGTCGAATCCGAGGATCGACTGCCTGTAATACGGCTGTTGGTAGTCGCTACGTCCCCACCAGGGGGCGCGGCAGGCGGGTTACGGGCATGGCCCTTGTCCCGCGGTATAATTCGGTGCCCGTTAATACGGGCACGTCCATTAGGTGGCCGTTTAGGCCTGGCCTGGGGCAGGTGCGTTGGTGGCGCAACATGCCAACGTGAGTGGATGCATTGGTAATCAGCAGGAGCGCCACGGTACTTACACGTACCGCGTTCTTCACGTCACCCCGGCGGTCTGTCTCCGCCAGGTGGGACCTCCGGTTCCCCGGAGGAGGCCCAGCGGAAGACGACCAGCGACAGAGGCGACGACTCACGGCGCTCGCCGCTGAAGATGTGGACCCCCGTCTGCGCACGCTTCCAGGTCGAGCCGGTCACGCGAGCTGACTAAGGGGCCGTCATGTGTGTGTGAGCGGCATTGTGTTGTGTTACACCGTTCGTGTTAGCGATAGAATTGTGAGCCCGCGCCGCACATTCAACGCGTGAGTTTATGTGCTTGTGAAGTTGCGTATGTATGGGGTTCAGTGCGCGTCATGCCTATATTAACTTAGTACACGACGCACACTGGGTGTATGTGATGTGTGTGGAGTATTATTGTGTGAGTAAGCCGAGTGTAGGTGAAGGCGGCTTACTCAGGCGTCAGTCCGGTGGGTTGGGGTCGTCAGCGTCCGACAATAGGTCGCCGGGCAGGCGCCTCCTGTCAGGTGGGCGCGCATGCCAGGGCGCTAAATGCTTGACGTGAGGCCAAGCAGATGCGTCGGCACGTGCAAACATGGTTGACGCGAGGCGCCTGCAGTGGTCGTCCAGGCTCTCGATCCTAAGATCCCGCAGGATTACGCTGTTCCTCACGTAGCGAGGGGCAGCGGTAATTTTCCGCAGCGCTTGGTTCTGCTGCGCGCGGAGGAGCTTCTTGTTAGACTCGCTAGTGACGGCGAGCCAAGCTGGGGCAGCGTACGTGAGCAGCGGGCGAATATACGTCTTGTATACACCCAGCTTGGCACGCAGCGGGAGGCGGGATGAGAGGACCGGGTGGAGCAGAGCGCGGGCTGCTCTGCCCTTTGCGGCGAACTTGCGGACGTGACTTCCCATGGTGAGTCGACGATCGATGGTGACCCCTAGGTACTTGACCTGTGACGACCACGCGATGTCGACTCCTTGCAGCTGTAAGGGTGGTGGGAGGTTGGCGCCTCCAGCGAGCAGCGCCTGTGAAGACACGTGAGTAAGAACTCACGTTAACCGACAACCGCCACTTCGACAGCCAGTCGGGAAGCAGGTTGAGAGCGCGCTGCTATTTGACGACCGCGTGTCTCGCTTTGATAGAAGTCGAGATGTACGCGGCGTCGTCAGCATACAACGCGAGCGTGGTATCCTGCGTCGTGGGGATGTCGTCGGTATAACATGAGTAGCACAGTGGCAAGACACAACTACCCTGCGGTACCCCTGCCGCTATCTGGCGCGCGCCTGACAGCGCACCGTCGACCACCACCCTGAAGGTCCTGTGGGAGAGGAAGGAGGAGACTACCATTACGACGCGACGGGGCGCGTCTGACTTCGATATTTTGAAAAGCAGACCGGCGTGCCAAACGCGATCAAATGCTTTTTCCATGTCGAGGAATACTGCAACTGCGTGTTCTAATTTCTTATTTAATGACGCCGTAAGTAAGTGCAGTACCCTCGACAGCTGGAGCGTCGTGCTGTGTTCCGAGCGGAACCCGAACTGTTCCGGGCGAGGCGTCAGGTGAGGTGTTAGATGTCGCAGCAGGAGTTGTTCAAACACCTTGGATGTTCTCGACAGCAGAGTGATGGGCCGATAGCTCCCAGGCTTCAGCACATCTTTGTTCGCCTTGGGCAGCATTATGATGCGCCCTTCCTTCCAGCTGGTTGGAAAGACCCCCGTGCGCAGTATCCCCGTGTACAGGCGCGCCAGTGCCGCTACCGTACGGTATGGCAGGTGGCGCAGCACTGTGTTGGTTATACCGTCCGCTCCAGGGGCCTTTCGGGGCTTGGTCTTCAGTATGGCGCGTCTGACTGCGCAGGGCGAGAAAACAATAGGGTCTTCCTCTGGGGCTATCGGCGAGGCGAAGTATTCCTCAAGGTGCCTCTCGACTGCTGCGACATGCTCGTTGTCGTCGGTCGGGTTCGGCTGGAATTGACGCTCCAGGTGCTCGGCAAAGATCTCCGCACGGTCTGCTGCGATGTATCTTAGGGCCTGTCGCTGTGCAATAGCGGGCGCACTGGAGCTGGGGTATTCGAGAGCTGCCTGCACAGTCTGTGTATCGACGGCCAGTCTCCTTCGACATCGTCGATATGTGACTCCCAGCTCTCGGCGTTGAAGTCCTGCAACTTGGCCCTTACCTTCTCCGCGAGACGGTTGAGTTCAGACTTCATGGTCGGGCATCCAGTAGTCTGCCACCGTTTGCGTAGGCGCCTCTTCTTGGCGATCAACTCTTTCAGGTGGTTGGGCAGGGGTTCAAATAGAGACCCCTGCGGCTGCGTCACTATTGTCGTCGCCAGTTCGTAGGCGCGTTGGTTGCAAACGGTGATCTCTTCTGCCAGTCTATCAACGTCTGCGGCGGTGACGATGGGCCAAGTTGGTGTGGTAGTCTCCATCACTTCCTTGAACCTGTTCCAGTCCGTTTTTCGACGTGGCGCTGGAGGAGAGAGTCGGGTCGGCATTTCTGACAAGACGACGAGAACTGCTTGGTGGTCAGACTGCATCTCGTCGTCTATTACCAGTTGGGTGATCTGGCATCTCAGGCCTCTATGGATCACGATGTCCAGCACGTCCGGTGAATGTGCCTGCGTGTCTGGGTAGTGGGTGGGTGTTTCAGGGCCGGACACCGTGTACCCATAGGCTTCCGCATCTGCGAAGAGCCGTCTCCCCCCGGGATTCGTGGTGTGGCTGTTCCACGCCGGGTGCTTGCAATTCATGTCGCCAGCGAGGACCGTCGGGTGCGGCGACCGATGCAGGAGGGCCCGTAGCTCTGCTAAGTCAAGCGGTGCTGCGGGTGGGCTGTAGCACGCGTAGATATCGACGTCCTCGCCAGCCAAGTGCAACTGGACACCCAGCGCATTAAATGATGCCAGCGACGTCAGAGGGAGAGCTTGATGTACGACTCTTCGCTTTACCAATACCGCCAGACCGCGGTAGATGTTGCCGAGTGCCGACTTCTCATCTTTCCTGTAGATCAGGTAACCTGGTTTGGTCCGCTGGTCCCAGGAGAGTTTCGCTGATTAGCGCCCCGTCGATCTTCTGTTCCTTGAGGAGGAGGCGGAGGGGGGCAATCTTTCTCCGGAGGCCGCGGGCGTTCCAATGTATAATCCTCAACGGCTTAGCCATGACAAAGCGTGAGTAGTGCGGCCAGGCCGTCGAGGATAACTAACTCCGCGTCTTGCCCCTGTCTGATGGCCTTGATTAGGTCCATCAGTATTTGGATAGCGCAGGCGGTAAATTCCTTGTGGCGCTCCTGTCTTAGGGCGCCAGTTTGTGGTGGTGCGCAGCGCCGTTGCTGGTCGCGGGCGGCGTTGGAGCCTAAAGTGGCCTGTATTTTTGCCACATCTGGGGCAACCCTTTCGGCTTCTGGGCAGGGCTTTGATGCCTGTTGGCCCTTATTCTTGTCAGCAGAAGCGCCGGCGGAGTACATCGTCGCCTGCGCCATGGTAGGAGCAAGTTCCGGTCGTGTGGGCTGGTTGACGGGGACCTCAGGTTTCTTCCTTTTCTTGCCCCCGCGCTTTTTCTTCTTCCGCCCCGAGGACGGGGGAGGGGCTTCCCGGTTTGTGGGCCCGTTTGCTGCGGCCACCAGCGACGCACTGGGGGCCTCATGGTCCTCCGTGTCGGGCCTCTGGGTAGCGGCAGCCAGCCGGCGTTGTTGCCGCGAGATGGCGACAGTGCCCGCACGCTTGTTTTGTATCTCTTTTTGAAATACGGGGCATCTTATATTGTACGCCGGATGGTCCCCCGCGCAGTTGGCGCAGGTGGCTGGTTCCGTCTTTTGCGCGGGCAATCACGGGCAGCGTGTCCTTCCCCGCATCTCACGCAAGCGAGCGGGCGGTGGCAGTGGTGCGAGCTGTGCCGGAAGTTCTGGCATCGGTGGCACTGAGCGGGCCCACGCTTGCCCCTCCATGCCTCGATCTTGACACCACGCATGTACAGAAACACCGTGGTGTCATAGATCCTCCTGATATCAGGCGTCTTCTTAAGGACTGCATGAAATATGCAGCCGGGTCTCCCTTATTATTAACGCTCCCCACGTATTCCGGCTGATATCCCAGCAGTCGGAGTTCTTCTTCGATCTCGGTGGGGTCGGTATCTGCCGGCAAACCCCTGATCGCCACTTTTAGGTTGTGCTCCGCTGGCAGGGAGTAAGCGAACCAAGATAGGCCGCTCGACTTTTCCAGGTCGGTCAGGTCGCTCTCGGGCAAGAATCGAATACCGCCCTGATAGGGGCGGGCATTTGGTTTGGCTGCGATTCGGCCCCGCCTCGACCGCAAGGTTCACGCTGTGGAAGTGGGGGGTCGATGCAATATCGCTTCGCCTCTTCAGTGGCCTCGTCGTCCGGGCTTCTGGGTCGGCGCTGGGCACTGGCGATGGCGTCGAGCTGAGACTCGAGTTCCGGGGTATCACTTGGAGCGGAAGGGCCGGTTTGCGCGGGCGTATCTCCTGAGACGCCTCGGTAACCGGTCCCTGAGCCCTCCGATGCCATCGAGAGGTCAGACGCCTCTCGCGATGAGCATGCTGATAGCATCGCGGGAGAGTCCTGGGCGGCATTTCTGGGTGGGGGCGGCGATTGCGGCACGCCCGCTGTACTCGTTTGCGAAAGTGCGCGTGACGCGGCTCGGTCCACGGTGGGCTTCACAGGTGGTGCAGCGGAGCGCGGGGACGCAGCTGCATAGAGCGCCGGTTGCGCTACGGGGCGCACTGGCTGCGCGGCGGGGCGCACGGAAGTCCGCGCGGGTGGGCAGAGCGGCGTGGCGCGCGGTGGGCGCGGTGGGGCGCGCGGGGGTCGCAGCGACTCGCGCGGCGGGCGCGGCAGCGCGATTTGTAGGCGCGACAGGCCCCGGGGCCTGTATAGGCACGGGGCGAAATGCCGAGGGGCTGATATACACTGCCGGATGTCGGCTCGTCGACGGCGTCGGCGAAACGCGCGCAGTCGCCGATGACGTCGGTGTGCCGGCAGCTGTCGGTCTTGCTGATGGTGGAGCTCCGGCCGGTGGCGCACCGGATGACGTGCGGCCGATGTTCGGCAGCGACGTAGCCCGGTCCAACACTGGAGCTCCTGGAGCTCCTGGGAGCCGGCGTCGCCGTGGCCAAGAGAGCCACGGGCGCCAGGCTTTGACATCGTGTGGGCGTGGCCTCCGCGACCGCGTCGGTGACACTAACACCGGGCAGCGCGGCGGTGGCGCCCTCTGTGCTCGCACCAGTGCCCACTTGTTGCACCAGCACGAACACAGAAGAGACCAAACTTAACGGTCCGAACGATGTTTTTTCTGACGAGACGAGGTCAGAAATAACAGGATAAGCCACAGGCAAATCCGCCTGTAATACGGAGTGCACGATCTTTTATAAGACGATGCCCCCACCTTGCAAGCTCTCCATACAAGTCTGTCCATTGGCGCACGGAAGTGCGTCACGCGTTTACTTGATATAAAACACTAAAATGTGCTAAATCTAATAGGATCTTATTATAAAGTAATCAAATAACACAATAATAATTGTCATGAATAAACAATAGTGATTTCATAAAGTAATTCGTTTTGCAATCAAAATAACGTGTCAACAATTGTTTTGAATAAAACCATCGATAACAATTATCGAAATAAAGTAACCACAAATCAGTGTGCATACACTGAGTACTCAATAAATCATGTTTCAAATTAATAGACAACAATTGATAGTAATATCACATAAATTAACAATAAGAAACACAAATCATATCAAATTTAGTAAACACCCACAATTGTGATTAATAAACAGTCTCCGACATATAATATTTTTTTCATTTTATTTAAAACAAATGTAGATTATGATGTTAGTAATACCTTTTATCAGCCTGTGTCCATAGGGTATTTTAGGAATGATCACACCTATCTCCTATATTAAAAGGAGAATCTGACTGACGGCTTCCTTTTAATATAAAATCTATCATTATATGTGGTGACTTTAATATTAATTTGTTAGAAAACAACTCCAATAGTATCAGATTATTGAGTCTTTTTAGGTCATTTAATTTGTCCAATGTTTTCATGGAACCCACTCGAGTGACAGCTTCTTCTGCCACCTGTATTGATAATATATTTTGTAATTGTGATTACTTTCATAAAGAAATTATAAATAAACTGCCATCTGATCATAGTGGACAGACAATAACGTTTTGCGCCTACATACCTTTACAAAAAATTCAAATAAGGTTTAGGCCAATCACATGTAAAAACTTAGAGAAATTTGATAATTCATTGGAAAGTAAATTAAGTGTTCAGTGCTTTGATAATATAGGTGACCCAAATGAGTTCTACGCCGAGTTTTTTTCACTATTAAACATGCAATTTAATGAAGCTTTTCCACTAAGGAATAAAAGTATTTGCACGAAGTTCTTATTTAGCGACTGGGCGACTCCAGGTATTCGTAAAAGCAGGGAAAAACTATTTGAGTTTTATGGCCTAAAGCAACATATAATTAATACAAGCTTTCATCAGTATGTTGCGAAATATTCGAAACTTTTTAAAAGTGTCTGCAAAATAGCCAAATCTCTCTATATTAAAAATTAAATTAAATTAGCTGATGACAAAATAAAAACTACTTGGCAAATAATAAATAATGAAACAGGTAGGAAAAAGCAGCGTAGTACTGAATTTAATTTAGAGACTGCACATGGTCCCGTAAATTCAGATATAGAAGTAGCTCAAGAATTTGAAACCTTTTTTGGCAACATTCCCATTAGAACCACTGAAGCCTTAAATTCCTCTCCCGCTCTCTCTGCTGCCTTACTTAGGAAAAATGTTAAGAAATGCCCTTTGGAGTTTAGGTTTCAACATACAAACCCCCAGGCTGTTATAAAAGCCTTTAAAGATCTTAAAATTAAATCAACAGAAGATCTTTGGGGAATGTCTGTAAAAGTCTGTAAATCTATTATCGAAACAATTGCGCCCTATTTAGCTCTCATATTTAACACCAGTGTAAACCAAGGAGTCTTTCCGGATCTGATGAAACACAGTAAAGTAGTACCATTGTTCAAATCCGGTGATAGTAAAGACCCCAACAATTATAGGCCTGTGTCGATTCTACCAGTTCTCAGTAAGGTGTTTGAAAAGTTAATGCTCAATCAAATGTTACATCACTTTAATAAAAATTCCATCTTTCATGAACAACAATACGGTTTCACCAAAGGGCGTTGTACAACTGACGCCGGTGTAACCCTAATAAAGAACATTTTTAGCGCTTGGGAGGAATCGCAAGATGCCATTGGAATCTTTTGCGACCTCTCAAAGGCGTTCGATTGCGTTGACCACGAGACACTATTGCTGAAACTGGAGCACTACGGGATTAGTGGAGTATCTCTTGATTTACTAAGGTCATACCTGAGGGATAGACAGGCAAAAGTTCAGGTTAACGGTGTGAACTCATTGGGGTCAAAAATGACTATGGGCGTTCCTCAAGGCTCAATATTAGGTCCATTTCTATTCTTAGTCTATATAAATGATTTACCCCAATTACTTCAAAACCAACCGAAGATGGTGTTATTTGCCGATGACACTTCATTGATTTTTAAAGTAGACAGACGGTCACAACATCTTGACGACGTAAATGACGCTATTCTTCAGGTTCAAAATTGGTTTACGGTAAACAATTTGGTACTTAATGAAAAAAAAACCAAATGTATTCGATTCACTTTACCAAATGTTAGGAATAGCAATTGTGACATCATTCTAAATGGAGAGAAACTGGAATTTAATAGTCAAACGGTTTTCCTAGGAATCACGCTAGACGAGAAGTTGCAATGGGGACCTCACATAACATCTATTGCGGGGCGACTAAGCTCCGCGGCTTATGCTGTTAGAAAGATAAGACAGTTGACAGATGTAGAAACTGCGCGTATGGTCTACTTTAGCTACTTTCACAGCATTATGTCGTATGGTATTTTACTGTGGGGTCGGGCTGCCGACATTGAATCCATTTTTATCTTACAAAAAAGAGCTGTTAGAGCCATTTATAATCTACGTCGCCGCGATTCTCTTAGGGAACTATTTAAAAATATTAATATAATGACAGTGCCTTGCCAATTTATCTATGAAAATATTATGTACGTAAGAAAAAACCTACATTTATTTAATAAGGTTAGTGATAGACATAATATTAATACTAGAAACAAAGACAAAATAGCTCAACCATATTTTAGATTGTGTAAAGTTCATAAATCTTTTATGGGGTTCTGTGTTAAGTGTTATAACAAAATTCCTAGTGATATATTGCAACTAAATGAAAGAAAATTTAAAACATATATTAAAAGTACACTCTGTAAACAAGCATATTACAGTTTAGAGGATTATATCCATGATAAGAATGCTTGGAAACATGCTGGTCCGGGCTCCATAGGGCAATCTACAGTCTAGACAAAATCAAACGGATTGCTAATTAAAACTCCTTAATTTATACTTAGTATATACATTATATTTAATTCTTGCTTTGGGTCACACACTGGTTCATAGGTTCATAGTTTGTTGAAATGTATGGAGTGGTTGTCTAGTTTTACAATAATTGTAAATAATAATATGTGAACACTATGTATCTATGTATACAACTTAGCTGTCATTCTTTATCTTGTAATACTTACAGACAGACAATATAGTGTTTTTATGCAAGGTCCATCGTATTCACGTATAGTTATATAACTGAAAACTGTAAATGCAAAATATTGTACACATTTTTTTTAAAAGAGTGAGTATGGAGTTTCTTGCCCATTCTTCTCCATACGAAGCTACCTTTTGGAATGGGCAACTAGAATCAACTTTATATTTTTTTATTATGACGTTCAAAAGTGCCTTTTTAATGGTCTAATTGAAATAAATGATTTGACTTTGACTTTGACTATATAATCTTCTCTATTTTTTTTTTTTTTCGCAACTTTTCTTTCAACTACATAAAATGATTGTATACGGAAATCAAATTAATGGTAGCTGCAGCTATAACCTCCACGTCCATCTTGAACGCTTGCCGCTCAATAAATGATCCCGGACGATTGTGTATTTTTGTAGATGCATGCAGTCAGTATGCACGATGATCGTGACAATTACGTTGCCGATCACAGACGATCAACGAGTGCTGATCATGGCCGATTGTGTAGAGGAGGCATTAAATAATCAAAGCCCCCTCCTTAATATATTACTCTTTGATGCATTGTGTAAATTATAATAAACCATCCAAAATAAAATAAAAAACAGCTGACCCAATAACATTTATAATGTTCGCATAACTCGAAAAATTTCACTTTTATTTTCATTCCACTTCATTCTGGTAGAACAAGAGTGTTTTTTTTATGACGTTAGTAATATACCTATTCCTGCGAACACGGACTAGAAAAAAAAGGACTCCTCCACGCCACGCATAGGTATCGAAAGTGACACACATAGATCGGTACCACAGATTAAATAATAGTTCCTTTACTTTACTGTGGTAGTAGATACTCTCGAGCGTGTGCGTAAAGTACGTTTTAGCGCGCACGAGCGGCTGTAATATTTTTGTAGGCAGTTATAGCGTTACGTATCTATCTTTTTCTATGTAGTGAAGTATCTGTTCCAAAGGAACTATTAGTTAATCTGTGCCTATACCCATGCCCATGTCTAACGAGCAATGCTCGTGCTCATTTGTTAATGCGTTCTGTGCCAGCCCCGCATATGTGCGGAATAAATGTACGTAAATACTGGTTCGATCCGGTTTTTGGCAGCGATACACGCATTACGTTACGTGACGATTTCTACTAATTCGCACTACCAGGGCTGTAGCTAGGGGGGGGGGGGGGCATTGTGGGGCAATGCCCTACCTTGAAATCTTAATGCCCTACCTTAAAAAACCAAAAACTAACATAAATTATTGTCTATAATTAAATTGTTTGTTCATAGTTTGAGATAAAAAATTGTAGCGATAGGTTAGATACCTATCGCTACAATTTTTTATCTCAACTTTTCCAATTTGCGACATTTATTTCATATTATAATAATTCTTTGTTCTGTGTATTGATGGCATTTGTAGCGCCATCACATGACGCGATGAGTCTATTTAATTATATTATCTGTGATGCAGAGGGGATTCCCCGTAACATAGATTGTAATATGGGCTATATTGCAATCTATGGTACGCGGAATCCCCTTTTAAACTGAACATAAACTAGAGATTTTTTAGTCAAAAATTGATACAATTGTTATTTTTATTGCTATAAACTGAAGATCAAAATCAAAAAATCAAAATAAAAAGTTTGTAATATTAGCTATGGTACCTATTCCTTCTGATATTGCACAAATCGGAAAACCAATAAGACCAGTGAATAAGACACACACCACCACTTGTTTTAGACACATATCCAAAACAACATCAGGGCCTTTGTTTCCGATTGGTAAAAAATGGTTTTCAACTTTAACTGCAATCAATAGGCCTCAAAGGCGGTCACGAGAGAAGGGCTGGTATGGTATTTCAGGCTTTTGAAAAAATAAAAGAACAAAATCAGTTGATCTGAACGAAGTTCTTCGCATTTTTAATAACATGCCGAATCGTAGAATTCATCTGTTTTAAATATTTTTATTATTACCTATAATTAGTTTGCAGAAGCAATAAGATCTAAGTGGTATTTTTGGTCGTATCTATTTACTCGTTGATAAGTGTAAATAGATACGACCAAAAATACCATTGTTGTACAATTGTTAGGTGGGGTGATCCCCACCCAATAATTAATTATTACCTCACTCTCACTCAGACGTGGATCTCTACATCCAAATTAGCAGTGCTATTCTGTTACAATCTCCCTCGGTGAACACCTTGGTGACGTGAGCTGTCATCCGTCCGTCTGCTTTGTCAATCCCTACACAAAGTACGTAAGGCTGCGTCGCGCCCGAGCAGAGACCGCTTAGAACAAACCGCCATTTTTACCACGCACACATTGACATTACGTTTATAGGCATTCTCAAGCAGTTTCAAGCAGACTTCAGACTCGACTGTCACGTGTTGTCTAAATGAATAAAGGAGAGACATTGACATTTTTGATTTTACGACGAACAAGAAAATTTTGTTAGAAAAAATTGCCAAGAGTTCCAACCAGTGTCAATATTTCACTTTGTCACAAATAAAACCTACAGAGTCAATACAGTAGCAGCCCTAGTGAGTATGGCAAGTTTAGGTAATTATTTTTGAAGATGGCGGGTCGGGAGCGGCCCTTCTGTACCCTCTATCACAGAATACTTAATAGTACTACGTACAGAAGGGACACTCCCTTCCCCGCGCTATATCAGATACCGCACCCTCACCCCGCACTTACAGGGGCTAACCGTCGACTCTTTAGCCAGGGCGCTCAAAATCGTAAGAACTGCAGCGCTGTAGGTACTGCTGACACAAACACACAATTTTGCGATTTATTTTGTTTTAAGTTTTATTTATTAGTTTTAATCTCGATGATTCATTTATTTTCCAAGTTTTCGTCGTTTTATAATAATACAATTAAAACTTCCGTAATAATAACATACCAACATTACCAGCTATTAATATTGCTCTCTCTCTTTATTGTCTTTGTTATGTACTTATGTCCCTTTCTTTCACGTTCTATTCATTCTTGGAATTGAAAAGTAGTACCCTACGCACTAACTTTGTCGCGTCGCCCCATTGCGTTGCCGCGTAATGGTACGGGGCGATCGTGAATTCCATATTTTGTAATTAGGTACCTTAATTTACCATTATTGATGAATACATAAACCTCTTTACATAATAAATATTATAATATGACTTTTATGTCATTACAAATCCGAGTATTCATAATCAAATATCATTTATTTTATTTATTAGAAATAAATCATTGACCGCTCGGACAAGATCACTTCATAATAATGCTCGAAACGTTCGGGTAGTTCCGTCGTCGTTCGGTTCGCCCGACGCAAAGCGCTGCACTTTTCGCGCCATTTTGTACGCCACGACATCCAACTGATTCAACCCTACTAAAATTCACGCACACATTTGCACGTGTACAGACGTCATTTGGTTTTGTAGTAGTAATAGGTAATTATTTTGCAAGTTTTGTATGAAGTGTCCGAGGTGTGCCTCTATATTTTGTGATCCCTAGCATGGGGACGGATGACAGCTCACTTCTCCTAGGTGTTCACCGAGGGAGATTGTAACAGAATAGCTCTACTGGAAGTTCAGATTTAATAGTTCTTAGATCCATGCTCATGCTGTCACAGAAATTATTTGTCTACGAATAGCTATTGAATGTACACCACTGACCTAGAGGTCAATGATATACCTACATGGTGATTGATTTAGGAGCCCGTGCTTCGAGGGCCGATCAATTACGTACGATAATTTTTTTACTTCCGCCCTACCTGTAACCAATGCTGCCCTACCTCAAATTCGATTCTAGCTACAGCCCTGCGCACTACCCGCGCCGCGTTAAGGAACTTCGTTCCAAAAATAGTGGCATTACTAAAGGATAGAGTTGATAATATTTAGTTATGTCTTAGGGCCCCTTTTCCTGTCATTCGTATTTTCGCCCGCGCGCGGATCTGGTTCGCATGCTGGTGATAGCACACTCCTGGCCACAAGCCGGACAAAGATTTCGTTTGCCGCTGCAGTGTCGTGCGTGTCATCAGTGACAAAACTCGTGCGTACTATGACTATGCGTGCGTGCGACCCGCGTCACAGTAAAAACAACACTGAAGGCAGAAGAACGCTGCCCGCATTCGGTTAGTACGCACGCGGGCTACTCGCCCGCAGCCAATCTGCGTTCCGCGCGTGTGCTGCCCGCATGATAGGAAAAATATGTATGAAATGATAGGATGCGGGCAGCTTGCATGCGGACGAGATCCGCGTGCGGACGAAAACACGCATGAGAGGAAAAGGGCTTATTCCTATCATGCGGGCAGCACGCGCGCGGAAGGGAATTTTTATTGTCATGCGTGTTTGCGCCTGCGTGCAGGCTAGGCACGCATGCTTGTTGCGGGCCGCACATAGAGCAGACCATGCTCTGAACATGCAGAGAGACCTGAAATTCAGGTAAATAACAGATTGAATTTGTAAACATACAGAAAAAAATCCTAGGTTTATATTTTAGGAGCTGCAAGACTAAAACCCCATGGCCGCGCCATTGAAACGGTGAATAACACGTTATCGCCGATATCACGCTGAAAATGCATCGTAGACGTCTGAAGTTGGTTCATTGTAAAATCTAGATTTGAATTTGTCGAAATTTGAAAAAATACATCAAAATATCCTAGGTTTATATTTTAAGAGGAGATGGCGATTTGGAGATGGCGCTGACGTGTTAACATTGTTTTGACTGGGCTCTTGCTACAATTAAGTTTTAAAAATAAATAAACTAAACTACGGACTGTGAAATATCGAACAAAGTGAAACTGAACACATAAACTAACTGTGACAGTGTTAGTGACGATTATTGTGCACCTATAACTAAAATAATTGTGTTTATACTGGTCCCAAACAGTGACTTGTGGGTAATGGTAAATACGACGTTTCTAAGTTACTTGTGAACATATTGTGACATTTCGGCTTAATATTGGAAATGTTATTCGTTATTTATTGGAAAAAAGAAGAACTGAGTGCTTTTTTCAAAATATCATACAAAAAGATTCGTTTTTTATTTGAATTTTGTATGACTACAACGCCACCTGATGTAAAACGAAAGTACCACTATTACAATTCTCTAACAATGTTGACTGAGCAGATAATATCGCAAC
Source organism: Charanyca ferruginea (assembly GCA_947361185.1). Lineage (NCBI taxonomy): Eukaryota > Metazoa > Arthropoda > Insecta > Lepidoptera > Noctuidae > Charanyca > Charanyca ferruginea. The sequence continues at coordinate 16,250,503 of OX376057.1, forward strand.
TTTGGTGCAGAGACATCTAGTTACGGATATAGTAATCACAGTAGATGTCACATTCAAGACGCCAATTTCATCGTTTATTACTAATACCGTTTGACCTAGTGGTGTGAAGACATCAGATGAACACGAAACTCTAGGTTCGAATCTCACCGGGCGTAATTATTTTTGTAAGTTTCTCAGTATTCTCAAAATGAATTTCTTAGAGAATATAACGTTCCGTCGCACTCGTACACAATCTGAACCGCGCGACGATGAAAGCAACTTGTCGGGTATATCGCAAACTCACAATAATAACTGTACGGCGAGTACAGTACGGTCAACGTAACTTGGCGCGTCTGAAGTTAGCCAATTAGCTGCGCAGTAGACAATTTCGTTCCTAAAAGTTCCATTGCGCAGCCAAACAGCTAACTTCAGACGCGCCAAGTTACGTTGACCGCATTGTAGTATGCCTGATATATCTGAAGACGAAGACGTATCGTTATTACAAAAACTAAAAGAGGAAATCGCCATTCTTACGTCTCAATTAAAAAGCGCACATGAAGAAATAGCTTTATTAGAAAATGAAAACAGTAATTTAAAAAAAGCTAATGAACAAATATTAAAGAAAAATGTCAGTCCTGCCAAAACAAAAGTAAAAACACCCTCAACGAAGTCAAAGACAAATCTTAGTATTAAATCGACACCTCAGACAATAACGAAGGCAAGCAAACATGACGGCTCTTCCTCTAAGACTGAATCAAAATGCGGAACGGTTAAGGCTAAACCAAAAATATGCATCGTAAGTAGCAATAATAAAAACGATGTATTATCTATTGCTGAAAATGCATTCCAAAGTAACAATAATATATGTCATTATTTAAAATCAAATGTAAATACAAAACAGCTACTAGATGGTCTGGAGAAAAAACTAATACATTTTACTTTGGAAGATTGCTGCATCATATTACTTGGACAAGAAGATTTTAAGAAAACTAACGACTATTATGATATTATCTTTCATATTAGAAACACAGTTCAAACCTTAAAACACACCAACGTAATAATTTGTTTGCCTACATACAAGTATCCCTTTGACGCGAGTTTATTTAACTGTCGAATGGAAACTTTTAATAATCTTTTATATTTGGACGTAATGACGCATGAACATGCATACCTTTTAGACAGCAACCTCAACCTCAAATATGACAACAGCATGTTTAATATATACTCGGGTACCATCAACAATATCGGACTATGTACTATATTTAAGGATATACAGGAATTATTTGCTGAAATCACCCAAAACGTTGGCATACAAAGGGAAGGAATTGATAAAAATAAAAAGGAGGGAACTATAACGGAAGACAATTTTTTTCTTGACTAATCATTTATTTATTTTGCACCAAAACATCGCAGGCCTCCTAGCAAAATGTAATACTCTTGCAGTCTGTCTGAATGAGTTGTTAGATAGAAACATATGTGTGGACGTTTTATGCATTACGGAGCATTTCATGATGGATGGTTATGATAAGCACCTTAACTTAAACAACTACTGCTTGGCGGCTTGCTTCAGCAGGAAAGAAAGCAAGAGAGGTGGAGCATGCATACTGGTGAAGTACGGTCATCAATGGAGAGAGTTGCCAAAAATAGCAAAAATATCAACAACGGGTATTTTTGAATGTTGCGCCATTGAACTTGTTACTCACAGAATTGTGTGTGTTTGTATTTATAGAGTACCTAATAACAAAAATTTTAATGAATGTATGAATAAATTGGAAATAATATTACGTACCTTAGTAAAAAATAATTATAAAAATATTGTCCTAGTAGGAGATTTTAATATAGATGTTCTTAAGAAAAATAAACAATCAACAGAATTTGAAAATATATTATTGAGCTCCAACTTAAAACTCGCTCTTCATCAACCGACCCGTCTTAAGAGCCAAACATGCATAGACAATTTTGCGCATAATTTTGACAAGTCCTGTAAAGTCACAGTATTGGAGTTAGCTTTGTCTGACCATACTGCGCAATTACTAAAATGTCCAATTAGCACCGTGAGCACTTTTAAACGGTGGACTACGAGACGACGTGACTATAATACCGACAACATCAATAAGTTTAAAGGTTATCTGCGTAATCTATCCTTTTCAGACGTCTATGCAGCCAGTGACCCAAATGTAGCGTATAAGGCTTTTGCTGATATGTTCACTTTACTATACGGTCAGTGCTTTCCAGAAAATCTTATTAGTGTAAATGTCCACAAAAAACAAAAATGGGTATCACGTGGTATTAAAAAATGTAGTGAGAAGAAACGCCAATTACTGTGGCAGTATCGAATAAAGTCGACTCATCACAACAAAACGCGATTTAAAAACTACTCAAAAGTATTTAAAAAAAATTATTAATCTAACACAGAGATCGCAAAATAATTATAAAATAAAGACATCAAGGAATAAATGCAAAACAACTTGGCAAATCATTAATGAATCAAAATTAAATTTACCAAAGAATAATATTAATAAAATAAGAATGAATAATGAAATTATCTCGGATCCAAAACATATTTGTAATTTATTTAACAATTATTTTATTGACAAAATTCAACCATCAATTAACTCAGGGCATAGAGTCACAAACCATATTTTAACTAAGAAGGATTCTATGTTTATCGCTCCATGTGTGCCGAATGATGTACTGAAAATTATTTTAGCGTTGAAGAATACAAATAGTGTAGGTTACGACGGGATCTGTACGAAAATATTAAAAGCAGTAGCCGATGAAATTATTCATCCCTTCAGTCATATTATAAATCTGTGTATAACTGAAGGTATCTTTCCAGATTCACTAAAAAAATCGGTAATAAAGCCATTGTTTAAAAAACAAGACAGAGAACTAATGGAATTTTACAGACCGATTTCATTAATACCGATATTTTCAAAAGTAATTGAATATTATATTTATAATCAACTTAATTTATATTTAGAAGCGAAAAATATTCTATGCAACGAACAAAAAGGATTTAGAAGAAACAAAACTATTAATTTGGCTATTTATGACTTTTTGCATTCGATTATGACAAATATGGATAACAATACGCCGGTCTGTGCTATATTTTGTGACATGACCCAGGCCTTTGATTATGTCCAACATGACATACTATTGAAAAAGCTTGATGCCTATGGTGTTAGAGGGAATGTTCTCGACCTTTTTAAATCATACTTACTCGACAGAAAACAAGTAACAGAAATAAGTAGACTAAACGCGAGAACCAAAAATGAAGAAATATTCCTATCTGAGGAACGCACCGTTAGCTACGGAGTTCCGCAAGGAAGTGTATTAGGACCTCCATTTTTCACAATCTACGTTAATGACTTTCCAAAGGCAATAGATCATCATATGTCACTATTCGCGGATGACAGTACAATAACTATACCCTGTAATGATAAAAACTTATATAAAAATGACATTAACAATACATTAAATAAAACCATACAATGGTTGGACAATAATAACTTAAAAATAAATTTAAGTAAGACTGTAATTATGCATTTTAGTCAGCGCGCATTGAACTTTTCTAATCTTGACATAACATATAATAATAGCAGAATCGACACAGTTGATACAACTAAGTTTCTAGGACTAATTATTGACCGAAATTTAAATTGGAAGGATCACATAGATGCTCTCAGTAAGAAAATCTGTAGTAGTGCGTATGCATTATACTTGCTGTCACGAACTGTCAATAGGGAGACATTATTAACAGCTTACTATGGCCTAGTAGAATCTGTACTCAGATACGGCGTGATCTTTTGGGGTAATTCGACTAATAGAGAGGTTCCATTTAAAGCACAAAAGAGATGTCTTAGGGCTATGTTTCATTTGAAAACCATAGACAGTTGCAAACCGTACTTTGTAAAGTATAAAATCTTGACATTGCCATCCATTTATATTCTAGAAAACGTTATGTTTGTTAGGAACAACCCGACCCTATTTCCACGCAGGGCTGATCAATTTCCCAGGAACAGGCGCGATCAGACCCAACTGTGTGGACATCCGTGTAGGACTGCACTTATGCGCAAAAGTGTTTTTCATATGGCTCCAAGTGTTTACAATAAGTTGCCAAAAAGTTGGAAGGAGCTTAATAATATACAATTGAAAAGAAAACTCAGGACATATTTAGTTAATAAAGCCTTTTATAGTATCAACGAGTTCCTAGAGGATAAATTTGTGTGCCCTAATAATGTTGTATAATTTGTATTAATTTATTGTTCATAATTAATAGTCATAGTTCCTTATTTCGATGTTTCTTTTTTGGTTTTACTCATTTATTTATTTTTTTGACATTTTTTTTTTGATTTTCATTTTATTTTAAATTTTTATATACATATTTTTTGGTATTTCGTTAGTACGTTTAAAGACATTGTTGATTTTAATTGAGTATTTCATGATATTTGCACGTCACAACTTGTGACAAACATGACTGTACTGAATATTTTTCTATTTCTGCCATCTTGCATGCATGGTAATCACTGTATGTATACGCGTGTTTTAGCAGTTAAAATATTATCTTATCTTATCTTATCTTAAGAGCTGTATGACTAAAACCCCATGGCCGCGTCATTGAAACGGTGAAAAACATGTTATCGCCGATATCTCGCTGAAAAAGCATCGCTGAGGTCTGAAGTTTTTTGTAAAACCAAGATTTGAATTTGTCGAATATTGAAAAAATAAACAAAAAATACCTTGGTTTATATTTCAGGAGCAGTAATGCGGTATCGCGTAGTAATAAGTTCTGATTATCTATCGAAAAAAGTAAGTATTAGCGAGATCTTTTTTTGTAAACAACACAATATGTAGAACTATCGATAATATAGGCTGGCTAAAAAAAATTAAAACCTTCAGTACGTTTTGAAAGCAAAAACATATTATGAAAAAGAAAAGTTTTCTTTAGCTTATTGTCACAATAAAATGACGATAAAAAGGCCACGCGTGTGGCCAGGAGCATGCTATCACCCGCATGCGGACCAGGCCCCTTATTCACAATCATTCGATTCGATTCCGTACCGAATCGAAAGTCAAAAGATATCGAAGATGTCCTTCTAACGCAATTCACAAATCCGAAACCGAATAATTTTGACAGTTCAACGAACATACGAAGACTGAAGTCGGAAATGACATTGTCGAATACGGTTCCTTACCGACACGGAAACGTATCGAATGGTTGTGAATAAGGGGGCTGATCTGCGCGCGGGCGATAATCCGCATGACAGGAAAAGGGCCCTTACATGTAGGTATATAAAATGATAAGATGCGGACAGCCTGCCTGCGGACGCCAACGGTCAAATGAAATAGTAGGTATGCAGTTGACATAATTGCATCACGTGACATCTGATGACCAAATGTCAACTCCATACAATTTAGTTTTTCCGTGGGCTAACAGAAAGGGATTTTGTCAACAGACAGGAAACCTTTTTCCATAAGTATTTTTGTATGAGAATTAAATTATATTTTTTTATAATAACAGGTTGTTTGAATTTTTAAATAACTACAAATTCTGCAAGAAATTTTTATTTTATAAGCAATGTAATAATGTAAAATTGTATCAAGTTAACGACGACTGTGGGTGGGTTCCACTTCCATTGGCTGGGGGCTGCTGATGTTAACAGATGTAACCTCCAGGGGAATGATGCGCTGCTTTAGCACAGATGTAGTGCCGAGGGCATATCGGTAAGAACCTTGTTTCTTGCCCTGAAAAAGAAATTAAAATTGTCATGTTATCAATTAAATTTCAATGATTTTACAATTTTAGCAGTGTAAAACTGCTTATTGCTGAAAAATGTTACCTTAACATTGGCTTCTTCATATGTCCTGAGGTACTGAGCAGGTCCTGTGTTGCGAATGACACACAGGTCAACATTAGAACCTGATCCCAAGTCATTGAAGATACCAGCAGCAATAGCATCACGAACAAGCTTCTTTCCTTCCTCCTCATTCATGTTTGGCTTCCAGCCAGATTCAAACACTGCCATGGCAGCTAAGGAGCCAGAACCTAGTTTAAAAAAACAGCAATTGGCATTAGAAGTTCTGAGAAAATATGATCTTGTGTTACTGATGAAGAGAAAACAAAAAAAAAATCCTACCCATTGTTGCATAGGGCAGTTTGTCTACAGACCCATGAGGGTAAATGCAATAGATATGAGGTCCAGTTCTATCGACACCACCAAGAACTAGAGCAGCACCAATGTGCCCCTGGTAACGGAACAACATACGCTTCAATAGGGTGGCGGCAGTCTCAACGGGTACCGTACGCCCTGTGTGCAGTCTCTGTAACTCCAACTGTGATGCAACTGTTTGGGTTGTCATTTCAGTATCAGCGGCAGTGCCAGCACCGCAACAGTACATGTTGCCAGCTAGGTAATGTATTTTTTGGCAGTTTTTATCAGACACCACAGTATTTTCAGTCGCTCTGGTGTCGGCTCCAAGGATGACACCATCGGCGTATATTATGCCCACGATAGTGGTACCGGTTTTAGTAGCTGTAGGTGCCGGAAATCCTTTCTGGGCTAAGAAAGCATTGCTGTAAGCAAGAAGAAAATTATTGAATTTTTTAGGTATGAATGAATATTAATTATTAGGTTCGTTTGTACATAGTCATCGCTTACCGCTGGCAGTTTTCAAACGAAAATCCTGGAGCTGGCACTTCTGGTACAAGAACAGAAGCCATTTTTATTCAATTTGACGGGTTGTTGACGATTTAGTTATGTGAGAAAACTAACAATACAAACCGAATCGTATTTCTGCAAGCAAAGCAATGACAATGCTTTTAGCTAAATGTCAGTTCTTACTGTCATTCATGTCAAAGTTCACTTCACTCGCTAATCGCTGTCACTCATGAAGATATATGTCTCTATATTATTTTACTCTTTGATATATGTATAAATGGAGCCAATACTTAAAACAAAAGCTTGAAACCAACTGTGGGCTGATGCTCTCTTTCTGAATGCATACATAAGAACGAGACAGTGACATGTGTTTTCTTTTATCTTATGTACGCATTCAGAAAGAGAGCGTCTGCCCACAGTTGGCTTCACTTAGGTATTTAGAGTGTTGCCTCCACTTTTATCTATAAGCTTCTTGCTATTACTTTACATCATGAAGCTGTAGATTAAAATGGAGTCAAAACTTCGTATACCTACTTGAAGCCATACCTATCTATCACTATCTCGCTCTCTGTGGGCCAACCCTCTCTTTCTAAGTAGGGTAACCTTTATTTTATTTTTCCCAGGACATCGCTATAAGTATTAATGTATAAATATCTACATTCTGTTTACCGTTAGGGCCTAAGATAAACAAATATCTCATCTAAGTTTGTTTACATCATGTTACGTAATGTATGCGTATACATTGCATTAAGAAATAAAGAACCTAATATGAATTCTAAACTCGATGAATTAAGAATATAAATAACTTGATCAAATATAAAATCCTTTGCCGTGCCGCGACGTCAGACAGCGCCGGCCCTTATATGAACGCTTATATGTGTAAGAACCTCAAAAAGGAAATAAAAACACCACCCAAATTAAAATCATTTATTGTAACTTTTCTAGCATACATGACTAAATATCATTACTCTATGTAGTTTCTGTCTCTTACCACGTAAATCACCGAGATATTTTCTGTATGTCTCTTAAACTGAACGCATGACTCACTAGTTAAAATATGTTTACTTAATAACATTATTATGTAATTCATAATAAATAGACATAAAGGTATGTATTTAATATTTATTAACGGAAAGGGACACCAGGTAACTTGTTAAGATTGCTTATATTTTCAAGAATATTTCGACACTGATTTTAACTACATTGCAGCCAGCATGTTTCACTCCCATTTCCGTAAGTGGAGAATTACTAAAAACGCCAGAACTAGTACTTGGCAGAGCAGCTATTTGCACCATAGATTCTTTATGTAGTGAACTTGTTGTCTGAAAATTATAATATATTTTATAAAATGTTGCTTTTTGTTATACAGGATGTTTGGTAGATCGATGCAAAGCCGAAAACGGAGCTAGTATAGACCATTTACAACCATTTGAACCGAACTTGTGTTAGCCGAAGTGTGACAAATTTTTTTTAGCAATATTTTAATGATTTTTGATGACAAAACCCAAAATATTGCAGTTAGTTGCAAATAATGGCCAATTCGAAAGATAAGTCATTTATTTTTTATTTTATTTGGTTCACATAATGCGTAAACAATCTAATAAAACATAATTAGGGGATTTGTGTGATAAGACAATTCTTTTACAGACATATAAAGTCAAAGACATTTTTAAAGATTTCAGAAGTCTGTTTTTAGATGGCATGACAAAAAAATCACGGATGGTGCCTTTTGTGTTCAAACATTTTTAAAAACATGTCTGGTTATTGTTATTTCTTTCGAGGTATCAATTACGCGGATAGCTCACTAATTATTGAAATGAGGACGTACAAACCAAATCCCCCTATTTGGTTTGTACGTCCTCATTTCAATAATTAGTAAGAAATTTTATTTTTTTGGCGAATTATTTAAAAGGAAATTATAATTAAAATCATTTATTATTCGTGTTCAAAATGTTTGCCGCGGTCTCTAACACCAACACGGGCCCATCTTCACACTTCTGTTGTTGTTATTTTTAACTTCATCTCCAGTTTCATCGTTTCAAACGCTGAATTAATTATCTCAATCAATTCTTCTTTCCTGTTTATTTCGACATTCGTATAAACTTCCATGGCCCGACCCGAAGACGACCCGAAGACGTAAAAGTCAAGCGGAGTCATGTCGGTTGACCGGGCGGGCCAAGGGGTTGACCCGTCTCTGCTGATCCAGCTGATAAGGAAGCAATTATTTTAGTGCTCCCGTACCTTTAATGTCCAATGCGCTGAACAACCATCTTGTTGAAAGATGACTTCTCGGTTTATCTAGCGAATATCGGGGCCACGAATTCAGGCGACTTGTCGGTCTCTAGCGAATACCGGATAATTTGTATGGCGAATCTAGCCATACAAATTATCCGGTAAGAAATGAGGCAAATTCTGCATATTCCTCGTTCGAGAAATTCATTCAAATAAATTTAAAAAACGTTAAATAAGTATACTAGATACTTATTTCACTGATTGGGCCCCATTGCATCCCGGATAATTTGGATGGCAACAATTATTTGGAATTCCTACAAAATGATCTTTCAGAGCTTGTAGAGGATTCCGGGCCCCGATATTCAGTAAAAACCGACAACTCGTCTGAATTCGTGGCCGCGATATTCGCTAGAGAGACCGAGAAGTCATCTTTCAACAAGATGGTTGTTCAGCGCAGTGGACATTAAAGGTACGGGAGCACTTAAATAATTACTTCCTTAACAGCTGGATCGGCAGAGACGGGCCAATCCCTTGGCCTGCCCGGTCACCCGACCTGACTCCGCTTGACTTTTACGTGTGGGGTCGGGCCATGGAAGTTTATACGAATGTGGAAATAAACAGGAAAGAAGAATTAATTGAGAGTATTAATTCAACGTTTGAAACGATGAAACTGGAGATGAAGTTAAAAATAACAACAACAGAAGTGTGAAGACGGGCCCGTGTTGGTGTTAGAGACCGCGGCGAACATTTTGAACACGAATAATAAATGATTTTAATTATAATTTCCTTTTAATTTTCCTTTTAATTATAATTTCCTCTCAATTTGGTTTGTAGGTTTTCATTTCAATAGTTAGTGAGCTATCCGCGTAATTGATACCTCGAAAGAAATAACAATAACCAGACATGTTTTTAAAAATGTTTGAACAAAAAAAGCACCATCCGTGATTTTTTTTCATGCCGTCTAAAAATAGATTTCTGAACTGTTTAAAAACGTCTTTGACTTTAAATGTCTGTAAAAAAAAATGTCTTATCACACAGTTACACTAATTATGTTTTATTCGATTGTTTATACATTATGTTAACCAAATAAAATAAAAAATGAATGAGAGTTATCTTTCAAATTGGCCATTATTTGCAACTAACTGCAATATTTTGGGTTTTGTCATCAAAAATTATTAAAATTTTGCCAAAAATAAAATAGTCACACTTCGGCTAAGACAAGTTTGGTTCAAATGGTTGTAAATGGTCTATACTAGCTCCGCTTTACGGCTTTGCATCGATCTACCAAACATCCTGTATATTTGAAACATTATATTTCTAAATACATGATAATAATGTAACACAGTTTTAAATACAGTTATCTTTTTACCTCTCCTACTGTTTAATTATAGTAGGAACTGCTGTTTGTTTTAAGCACCTTGTTCTTGAATCATATCTGATTCTTGAAATGCAAAATGCAAATTCTTGCACTTTTATATAACTTCATTTTCAACGGCTCAATGGATAACCACAATTTTCTTTGTGTACCATAATTAGGAAACCTAAAAAAATAATATTATTAAAATACCCGAATAATGAGCAACTAAAATTAAGTAAAAGTTGACTGCCGTAAGTGTATGTGTACATCAGTCATTAAATATATACACGTTTCTTAGTATTAGTATAATTAGTTAAGTTCTCACGCAGTCCTAAATATATCCTCAATATGGTCACACTACTTCAATACGACTTCTTTTAAATAAAATCAAATAGTTTGCACAAAATCAATGAAATTCAATGTAAAAGTATTTGATATTGATATAGTTATCATTTACTAATATGTTAAAAATACTGGTAAAATGTTTTAAGAAGAAATTAAGTGAATAAACAACGGAATATGTTTACAATGATTCAATGTCAGAAATCACGATTAACACTTACGGGTGAAATTTGATATCACCTCCTGGACACCACATATTACCACAACCACGCACCACTCATTTTTGCAACATTTTTTTAAATTAGAATAATGATTACCTCGAATAATACCAGACGAAGCTGTGAACTGCAAAGTAAACAACCGCCATATTGATCATTTTTATGTTGACACATAGTGTCAATGCTGCCATATTACCGATTCCTGAAATGGTATTGTAATTCACTGATCGTCAACCCAGTTTAGCAGGCGTGACACGTGAGTGTTACCTAAAATTTTATGTTTTATAACTTAACTAATCATAGTACAACTACTGATCCATAATAACATTATTTGACAGAGTTTAACTTCTGATTTAGTTAGTGTGACGACTATTTCGAAGAATTTTGTAGGAGATTTAAATAAGAAGGTAGCAATACTACAGGCCACACTAAAAAGAGAGGTCGGCCCACAGAGAGTGAGATGGAGATATGTTGGTATTTGACTCAACTTTTTGTTCGAAGTGTTGGCTCCACCTTTACCTATAGCTTCTTGCTTCACATCACACCAGGGTTGCCAAATGTAAAGGTATAGATAGAGATGTCCATTATTAGACACGATTAAGGAAAGACAAAAGCATGCTATAAATGAGCAATAGGGGATAATGCTGCAATGTTCTGGCACCAGAGTGCAGCACTAGCGTAAACAGTAAACAGTTTTTCGACGAGTGGTTTAAAGCGTGAAATTCTGCCTTTAATTGAGTTCAAAATTGGGAAGTGTAATAAATTATTTAATAATGCATCAGTGCTGTGTGCCTTTGTGTTTCGATGTAGGAATGTAGGGAATCAGTCATTTCCAAAAGAAGAAAATGTTCGAAAAGTATGGGAAGCAGCTAAAAATCACTAAAATATGTTCAGGTTAAGTATTCAGGTGAGATAGTCGCATTTACAGAATAACGTTCACATTTATCATGTAAGACAACCAAATATGATTTTATTTTATTCTGAGCACAACCTAAAATCCACTTTCAAATGGCCGTAGGTTGCCATAATATAGTTAAAGTACGGTTAGGTAAGTAAGTAAGATTAATTAAAACTTTGATATATTTTCACAAAATGCCTAGTTATTACAATTAATAACATAATATAACAAGAATACGAGGTTATGCTCCATGGCGGTTCGTTTACTGTATGTGCAAGTGACGCACTCTCCACTCTGCGCCGAGTTTCGTGTAATGTTCCCTATTGCCACTTAGTAGCATAGCTCATGTGTACGTATTTAAATACTTTACTAAAAATAAGCATGCTTATAACTATGTTATTATGCTCAAAAATCGACTGTCGTGCGATTTTGGAGCATTATAAACCTTAGAGCATATAACCTCTGGGGGGAGTATAGCTGAGCGAATCCCTATGCCAAAGTACACTTCATACATTACATTGACCATTTGGCCATTAACGTTATACTTTTAAAACTAGTTCCGCTGACCGCTGCCATTGTGTATCGTATTGGTAGTATAGGCCCTGTACTACGTTTCGATTCACAGTTCACACAAATCACAGTTTTTCGTTTCATATCGTCACCCATTTTTTTTATGTGAATCGTCGTTTTATAATGGCGGAGTTGAAAAAGTACGGTCGAACAAGCTATTTGGTTTACAAGCAAAAATATTCTATTTCTAAATAAATTCTAAATATTCTATTCTATAATCTTTCTACTACACACAATATTTTATTTTATTTCATTGTTTTATCTCGACTAATCTCGAGCACGTTGGCATACCTGATAGGTAGTACCTACCAACGAGCTCAAGATAAAATAAATAAAATAAAATATTGTTAGAGTTGTAGAAAGCTGAGCATTTTTGCCTGTTAACTAAATAGCTTGTTCGACCGTACATTGATAATAATAATAATAATAAGTTTTTATTTGTCATCAATTCATCATGTAGTACATACAAGAGTAATGTAAACACAGACATAGCACTTATAAAAACAAAGGTCAAGCAGGTGGATTAATGTCCCCCATGCTAGAAAAATCCTGTGTTATGGGGGGCATCCAACCGTCCATTTGGTGATAAACAATGATGTTTTTAAAAGTAGATAAATACAAGCAAAATTCTGGTACTGTACTAACGATACCTAGTTAAATAATAATTAATCATTATTTGTGACATTATTTTATCATTATTTCCTCTACAACGGCTGCCAGTGTCAATGTTACTATTAACTGCCGTTTCGTTCTAAAATAATGAGCTTTTCGTTAAACTATTCACTTTTAACATTCATTTTTATTGCGGGGTTTAAAACTATTTTGAATGCTCGAAGATAGTCTTTAGGTTCTAAACATCTTTATTATATTTGTCCAAATCCTGCCATGATTCTTTTCGTAGTGTGCTGTATGTGTTTCCTTCGCCTCTCGCAAACAGTGGCAGAAACAGTTTTTCGATGATTCAGATGATTCGCTGCCTTGGCAACTCAGGAGGTTATATGCTTGAAGCTTTTACCGAATTTATGAAAGCTTCTTGTAAAAACATATGTTTTAAAGGTCCTAGATATCTATTTTCAAAGCACTGAACCAAATTAAATATAAGCTTAAAAATAAATAAAATAATGTAAAACTGAAAGACTCACAATTTCTCACATTTCAGAAATATTTATCACAGAATGCTAGGCAATAATAGCATCAATCATTATTTTTATATTCTAGTAACATTAAGCCTACGAGTCTTTAAATGATTGGATGGATAATTATTTGATTTAAACTTTTCATGCAATTATAAACTTTACTATACAGCATTAGCCGCTAGGTTATTGATAATATGTCAGTATACTTTTGACTCTTTGGTTCTGCGAAAACTTGGACCAATCGCGGGTGGACGAATTGTCTTCGTAGTTCGCACTTCGTTTCGTCGTCGTGCCATTTGTCAAATTATTGCAACTGCTTGCTGTTGTCAAAAGACGATAAAATGTGTTGAGGAATAGGTACCATTCCAGATTTTTAATTAAATTAAATATCTATTTTAGCTGCTAAATTAGTTCTTAGGTGTAAAGTTAACAAAATGCTTAGTAACACGGCCTATATATGTATAATTTATCTTACATCTGCGTTAGTGCTGACTTTGGCCGGTCGAGACTTCTATCAAATTCTTGGTGTAACTCGTTCTGCAACCACAAATGAAATCAAAAAAGCTTACAGAAAATTAGCAAAAGCACTGCATCCAGATAAAAATCAAGATGATCCTGACGCGTCCCAAAAGTTTCAAGATCTTGGTGCAGCATATGAAGCCCTTTCGGATCCTGAAAAGCGGGAGCTGTATGATCGTTGCGGTGAGGACTGTCTTAAGAAAGACGGTATGATGAATAACAATGATCCATTCTCGAGCTTTTTTGGAGATTTCGGTTTTCATTTTGGTGGCGAGACTCAACAGCACGAAACACCACGAGGGGCGGATATTGTTATGGATCTCACTGTCACCCTTGAAGAGCTCTATAATGGAAATTTCGTCGAGGTTTGTAACACAGATTATATTGTTTATTTTAGGAATATTTTATTCAAAAGGCAACTAAGTAATTTTTATTTATAGATAACTAGAAACAAGCCTGTTATCAAACCAGCTTCAGGTACACGCAAATGTAACTGCAGACAAGAAATGGTGACCAGGAACCTCGGTCCAGGCCGGTTCCAGATGACACAGCAGACTGTGTGTGATGAATGTCCTAATGTTAAGTTTGTCAATGAAGAGAGGCTACTGGAGATTGAGGTAAGTTTAATGAATATGACTTGCTCATAGGATTATGTTAACAGTCAACCAGTTTCAAATCTTAACACTAGAGAATAAGGGTTAAAGTGGGCTATATGTATGTACCTATGTATTGATTATTGTCATGAACTTCACTGCTGTCTTATACATAATGCCTTTATGTTAGGGTTGACAATAATGTAGTAGTGTATGTGAAGTGCAATTGAATGCTCAAAGATGTTTTACATAATATTTCATTTTGTCTGTCATTTTTATGACAGACAAATGAAATATCTAAAACATCCAAACCCTAAACTTTTGCTTAGCCCTTATTTTTTTATGTTTAAAAAAATTATTTTGCTACTTTAACTTTGAACAGTTTACTTAAAATAAATGAATACAGCAGCATTATTACATTACTCTCTGTCCACTCGTTTAACTGCTTCTTGACAGATGGAACTAATTAGTGCAGCCACGTAACATTTTGATTGTTTACACTTTAATTTGTAGGTATGTAGTATCGTTTTTTTTTAAACAAGCGAGAACCAATCATAATAAAATTTAGGTGAACATTTGTCATCAGAGGAAAGTTCCATGTTGGAAATAATAGAGTAGAATCTTTGATTATATAATGTCTAGATGGAGCGTCAAGTGCACGCAAATGTGTCAAAAAGTGTCAGCCAACTATTGGCTCACAAGTGCTTACCCGCCGATCAGTACAGATCGTGCCCCTTTACTGTCACTACGTATTACGAGCGCTAAATAAAAAACAAATATCAGCGATACAATGACGGTATGTGCTATTAAATTGTGTCGGAATTATAAAGGAAGGGTAAAAAATACCAAACACGTCACTTACCATCGCATGATAAGTGACGTGTTTGGTTTTTTTTACCTTGACGTCGCTGGCGATTTCCCGTAGGTTAGGTACCTTTATCAAACCGGTATCAAAGTACTTTGTTGTTTAGATATTTGCGAATTAATCATATGTCAACACAGAAACACATTTTTTGGAGAATTTTTTTTTCTGGGGAGGTTATCATACAGAAACACACTTTTTTAAGAAGTTTTTATCTTAAAAATGAGTTTCTGTGTTGACATACGATTAATTCGCAAATATCTAAACTAATTTTTTGAAGAAGTTTTTTTTTTTTGGGGAGTTTGTCATTCCTGTATGACAACCTCCCCAGATAAAAACTTCTTAAACAAATGTGTTTCTGTATGACAACCTCCCCAGAAAAAAAATCCTCAAAAAATGTGTTTCTGTGTTGACATACGATTAATTCGCAAATATCTAAACGCCAAGTTGTTCAGTACATTCGAGTGCAATAAAATCACCGATGGCATCACGAAAAGAAAAATATTTGCATTTAGCGACATTTAGCATGATGAAGTGCGGTGTTCCGAGATTATATAAATAATGTATTTATAGTATATGCACTTCACATGGCGTATTTGTACAAACATTCGCCATTTATGGATAATAAAAAAAGTACTTTATTTCAATAACCATAGGGTAAATTTTGCAATAACCAAATAAGGTGAATATTTGTACAACTACGCCATGTGAAACGTGTGCATGCCCCGACCGCGCGGTGACCTATCAATAATCTAAGTGTTTCGTATTTAAAATTAGAAATAATATCTGTTAATCTAAATATAGAAGTTCATATCTCAAAGATAGTATTCATTGGTATATGTTTTGTGGTTTGTCCGCAAGAACCATTATACGAGCTAAGGTATGCATAACTCACGGAGCTCAAATGAAAGTCGCGCGCCCGTCGGCTGAAATGTAAGTCCGAGGCTCGGACAACTGAGTTGCTCAAAATTAATTGGTTTCAAGTGTGTTATGCTATTGGGATGCTGTACTTTTTTCGATATTGCTGTGATTAATCATTTAGTAATAAACTAATAACTCCCCTCACACTTGCTACTCATGACAATGAAACTAAAATAATTAATATACTATTTTCAGGTAGAAGTTGGTGCACCAGATGGTCATAAGTCCAGTTTACGAGGAGAGGGTGAACCACATATGGATGGAGAACCCGGTGATCTAATCTTTGTATTCACAACTGAGAGACACCCACAGTACACACGTAAAGGCGATGACCTGTACACCAACGTCACCATAACTCTACAGGTAGGTCTTAGCCACGGCTATATGTCCAACAACACACCTCCATTTGTCAAGTAAAGAGATTAGATAAATTTTATACTTTTGACTTATCATCAATTAAATAAAACCGAGTGATGAAGTCCTATTGCTTTCTGACAACTAATGCCAACAACAACCAGCTAACACATATACAAATTTTAGATAGACTGTACCAATTCTGTTGTGCACGAGCTAAACTTATTTTAAACTATTTATATCTTTTCTCTCCAATAAAACAAGAAAGAGCCAGATATTTATAAGAGCTGTCAATATAAGTTGGTTTAAAATGTTCATACAATTATAGTAGTCATGTCAAAACGTATTGAATATAACACTGCGAAGTTTAAGAAAAAAGTAATTTGACATCTCTAAAGGTGTGTCCAAACACAATGCGGCAGCTACGCACGGCATTCGCAGGACACAAATTTGCCGCGCGATTAGTTTAGACGTATCCAGAAATGGTTGCGCGGCACAACTGCGCGGCATACCCGAGACATGCCGCGCGCGCTATTTATTCCGTGTTCAGACCACAATGAAAGTCGCCACGTTTGTTGTAGCTCTGCTCTCTGCACTATAGGAGCCATATATTTAAATTAGGTGAATAGCTGCTTCATTATCCATATTGCTTGTTAAATTAAATTCAAATATGTCCACACACAATCACCGAAGAACGAACAGCAACACCGTTCGCGCGCGGCAGCTAACTCGCGACGTTCGCGCGCGGCTGTCGTCCAATCATAGCCGGGTTTGGACACACCTTAACTTAGTTCTTATCTGTCACCATCCATTTCTTCAGCTGCCTGGCAGTAAGAGATGCCAATTGTCTAATTTTAGTTTGAGATAGCAGCAGTAGCCAGTGAGAAGGATAACCCTCTTATCTATTTCGGCATATGGGAGTAGTACCTAGGGTTTGAGTAAGTTTACTAGGCATCAGGTCAGATAGTTATTTCACTCATAGTTGATTTAACAGAAAACATTTATAGATTTATATATTGTGGTGATGATAATATCCAGGGCAAAACCTTGGTTGCCTTTAGTTGATAATACCTGTGGTTGTATGATTGTTGGGCCAGCTTGTTAGTGAGTAACATGGCATTGGGCTACAGCTTGGAACACAGCATGGGGTTGTATATCATTATCACTCCATCCATAAAGATTTAAATACAGTAAATTATCCAATGGGACACAAATATTATCTTTTTTCATACTTTTTAGTTCGATTTTTGTCGTCGAGTTTAGTTTTTTTATGATGTGTAGATTAAATTCTTATCTTGAATAGTCGCCAGTCATTACTTGGTTGCACACATTCATGGTATGGTTGTTATACTAAATAACATCCTTGAGCATATTAAGATTGAAAACATGAAATGATTTTATTTTCAATAACAAACTTTCAAAAATGTATCTACCTAATTAAGTTCACATTAATAAAATTATAGTTTGTATAATGCATTGCATTGTATATTGACCTTGTGATAGTTTGTATGTCATCATACTCAATAATGCACATCAATATTGTTTAGCTGTGCATTTCTCTATTAAAGCATTTAAGTGGAACAATTGTGTAATTATATTTAGTAGCAATAATCCATCAAGGGAATCTCTTGTCTATTCATGTACATAACATAATATACCTAACAAGTTTAAATAACAAGTAGGTACATACAATTTTCAATGTTGTGCATTACAAACCCAACAGGCATGAAAAAGCACTGCCCACATTAATATAAAAGTTATTATTATTATTATAACATTACACAACACTATGTATATCTATCTATACTTCTGGTGGTGAATCGGTGCCAGTTACTCATCATCACGGAGCCGAAACTGCTGAAGATGCAAAACCCAGATTTACACAGAAAATTCTTTGTATACAGCAGACTTATAACTTCATTCAATAATGTTTCACTCCAATATTTGTTTTTTGTTCAGGATGCATTAGCAGGATTCACAATGGAACTGGTGCATTTAGATGGTCACAAAGTGTCTGTATCCCGTGACAAAGTGACTTGGGCTGGCGCTCGTGTCCGCAAGAAGGGTGAAGGCATGCCCAACTTTGAAAACAACAACCTTCATGGAAATCTCTACATCACCTTCGATATTGATTTCCCAAAACAGGACTTCAATGATGAAGATAAAGAAGGTATTGTTGCGCTTGAATATTAATTGCTTGCTGGCGGGATGAATCAGGGAAGGGCCGGTGATCGTTCAGGCGAAATGAAAGCTTCTTCGGAGTGTTACTTCTTCTTTATTATAATACTGCTGGATTCGGAATATCGAACCACCGAAATTGACCTCTTTATACAAGCTTACATTTTGATCGTTTTAATCCCTTGGACGGGTGGTTTAACTAACAAAATAGTATTCAGAGAAAGCTTGCACTGCATTGTATCTCTTAAAATAAAAAATATAGCAAGTGATAACGTAATATTCGCAAAATGCATGAAACCGATAGTAGTTCCGCGAGTTAGTTACCTACGCGTACGCCGCGTCGACGTCGGTGCCTACCTAACTACCTACACTCCGCCCGATCGACTTTAGGTTATTGACTCGCTCAGCTGATCATGTTCACGTAAACAAACTTAATGATTCCAAATTTTCCTTCATACTTTTACGAGTTTAGGACCGTCATAATTGCCTAGGTTTCGAGACTTAGCTAATAAAATTAAAAAAATATGCTAAAGCGGTACATGTAAAATAAGTCTTTACAGGCCTGCTAGTTATGGCGTATTTAACAATGTGGAATTATTTACAATGATTTTAAAAAGGAAAAAGTTCTAATTACACGATTTAAAAAAGTTCTGTTACATACCTAAATCACCTTTGATTTTTAACTTTCAAGGACACTTCGCAATACATAATAATTGTTCATAAAAATGTGTAGGTAATCAAAATTATTTACAACGATTAAAAAAAGAGTTCTGTTACAAACTAATAATTCATAAATTCTGAATCATCACTAAAGGGTTACACTTCACGATAGCGTAATAATTGTTCGCTGTACAGACGACGAGCCGCTTGCGCATCAAAACCCGCGATCGCGTAGAATTACACCATAGCAACTCCAGGTTGGAGTAAGCGTAATTATTACGAGACGCCATTACGTTCACGCAACAAGGATATTTTTTAACAACGGCACACCGATGACGTCTTAGAGAAACTGAATTGTTTACATGACGTGGTCCTGCGCTGCCCTTAGCGCGCGGAGTGCGCGGGGCGCACGCTTTTTGCATTGCCAATCAAATGGGGTTTGGGGGCGGGGTTTGGTCTAGGATTGGCTAATTTTTGTGAGTCCATGTTGACTGCGCTTACGCGACATTGTTGTTAGTATCGAATGGTGCCTACTAATGACCCGCATTATTTTTACACGCATGCGAGAATTAATTCGAGTTTACAAAAAAAAAGTATATTATTTTTTAATTTTATCTTTACAAATCAATAGTGTTTCATGCACCGGATCGACCCTCCACGGGATTAAAACGATCAAAAAGTAACCGTGTATAGGCTGTTCTGACCAATCACAGCCCTGCAAATTTGCGCTCGACACTAATATTTTGCACACGACACCACTGTCGCCGTTTGTATGGGGAAACAATTTTAGCCAATTTCTGGTGGTAAAATATACCTTATAATGTTACAAACATTTTTAGCGCATGGGTATTAACTTACTCTAGCTAATTACAAAAAACCCTATTACAATATCTAGATTTTAACCCTTAAAAATAGCAAAAGACCCTTAGCGGTCATCATTACGGTAAGGTTTCTCAGTACTTAAACTTATGTGCCAACATGGTACATGTGGCGCCGCCAAGTGTGGAAATAAAATCACAAGAAATTCTCACTTTATTTGTAGGTACTTATAAAAACTTAGTAAATACTAGATTTTCCTAACTACCATTTTATTTTATTTTATTAAACCCTTAAAGTTCTAGGTAAATAAATTACAAAACGAAATTAGCACTTTATTCGACATATGCCTTTTACTAATAACAAGTTTATTCACTTAATTACTTACAGATCAGCCTCTGAAAACTTACTTTAATACATACCAAACATTTACTTTAAAGTTATAAAAATGCAACTACACCTTATTTACTTTATTATTTCAGCACATATAGTTTAACAGAATTACATCTAATTGCTAGCGCCTTACTTTAATATTCAAACGAAACATATTTCACTTAGTTATTGCACGATTATTAATTTACACTACTTACATGCATTCTTCTTCTTCTTTTTCCTGCCCTTATCCCATGTTACTTGGGGTCGGCGCAACATGTTTTCTTTTTCCATTCCGTCCTGTCCAACGTCATGCTTTCATTGACTCCCTTTTCATTCATATCATTCTTCACATGCATTATGAAACATATTCACTTAGTAATTTCATGGTTAAAGCTAACACTATTTTACCTTATAAAACATAGCCACTTAGTACTTTCACTGTTCATAACTAACACTATTTTCACGTTATCGAAACACTTTAGAAATTTCACTTAAAGTTCATAGTTCGTCGCTAACAGGTATTTTGTTATGACTTGAACCAAAGACAATCATAAATCTCTATTTTGTAACTAATCCTTTTTTTTTTTGTTTCAGCACTACGGAAAATACTTAAACAAACACCAAATAATAAAGTATACAATGGACTATAGTAGTCATACTGCCAATTTAATTTATTTAAGTAGTGAAATGAGTGCAATGGTATGAACAAAGTCTGTTTTGTGTGAAGGATTTTTCGTTACCTGTGAATACATGTGATTGTTTTTATATAATAAAACATACTAATTGTAGAAAAATAATATATTTTATTTTTAAACTAGAACAATTGAATTAATAATAATAATATATAATTTATCTCGGGTAGCAAAGACCCATAATATAACTTACAGTCATATTTATAAAAACTACAAAAATACTAGTAAACTATTGTACACGAAGTGACGGACAAAAGCTCATCTACTAGAGTTTGACTTGTGACTTAAATGGTATAGCTTTCGTAAATTATACGCTTCCGGGAAAGGCTGCGCGACACCACGCAACGCAATATGACGATATTGCGTCGCGCGGTAAGTCACGAGTCAAACTCTAATAGACAAGCTTTTGTCCGTGCAAATTCCTTGACAATATCTAATCTATTTCAGAAAAATCTATACTGTATTAGTATAGGCATTGCGTATGTTAATCACGCGGCATTTAAAAGAAAATAACCTAACTCGATATACTCAAATAGTATAGCGTTTTACTAAATAATTTGCGCAGACAAAAGCTTAGACTAATTTGCAACATTATTTAATATACAGTAAATTTATTAACGCATAATGATTTGATATCATTATGCGTTAATAAATTTACTGAATCTGTACAGTTCTTAAAAAATGAAGTCAGGTCAACGCAGCCCCACTTTGCGGGGCTCCTGGTTTAAAAAAAACCACGAAAGAGATGAACCCTTCTAGCCGCCTTCTAACCTAACCTGTCTTGGTCGGTGAGTGCCCCAGCCCCCAAATTCCGAGCTTTGTGCGTTCGCTCTTGCACAAAATTCTACTGACAACGTTGACGGAACCTTTGGCATTAGCTGATTTTCAGTCGCCTTTTGTAGACACTTAAATTATTCGGTGCGATATTATTTGAATTATAATTATCCTACAAGATATTAAGTCATGACTGTACCTATACTAAAAACAATTATGGCAAAGTATTATTGTACCAAAATTGTTATGGCAAAGCATTATGCGAAAAGAAGGGACCCCATTTCAAGTACTTACCTAAGTTTCTTTACCTGCTGCAATAGGTGAGATATTATCGAATACCTATTTTGACCGAATCAGACTAGCTGTAACTGTAATGTTGCTTTCAAATAAATTATCAAAGTGTATTCTAATTTAGTCAAGTCGTTACCAAATTATATAAGTTACTAGCTGACCCGACAGACGTAGTCTCGTCCCTATATATCAACCCTACCAAACTACCTACCTACCCTACCCTACCCTACCCTACATACCCTGTATCCGGCGGCAAACAGTTGATTTGGTTTCGTCCGGCTGACTGCGCTAAAACTGCTTTGATTGTAAAAATTATGCGCGCTGCCGAGCGCCTCCAGTTTCGCAGCGCCGAGACGGCGCTTTGCCCCCGCCATTCACTGACTACCCCACACCGCGCGCCACTCACTGACTACCCCGCACCGCGCGCCACTGATTAACTACCCCGCACAGCGCACCACTCACTGCCTACCCCGTAACGCACGCCACGCACTGACTTCCCAGCACCTTGCACCACTCACTGACTACCCAGCACCGCGCGTCACTCACTGACTACCCCGCACCGCGCGCCACTCACCGATTCTTTAAATTCCAATACTGCTTATCTCTATTAAGGGGCTATTTAACGACTTTTACAGATTTTAAACTGACAATCGTGTCAAAATGTGCAGTGTCAATGATTTGAAAAAAATATATATTAAACTAGAACATTCATTAAAATAGAAAAAAAAAAAAAAGGCAGTCCTTTTTAAGGCAGAGGTGATATTTTTACCACCAACATTTTCTATTTTTCCTCTTGCAAGAATCATAGTAGGATTCCTATTTTTTTTTGCATAGGCAACAGGAAAGACCTATCTTGTCAATCATGAAAAAAAAACTGACGTTAAATGTTTTTTTTTTGGCGGCACTAATTGTCATAAAAATTGCGCCATTTTTGAATAAAATTTTCATCTCCGTGAATTTTCACATTTTTATACTGGAAAAGAAGTAAGTATTTGATTTTTTTTTTACGTATTTATGTTTATTATTGCAAATTATTGCGATGATTTAGAAATCACTATCGTATTTTTATTAGTAAGGACAATTTATTTGGTGGGAAAAATATTCCCACCGCCCGTGACGTGTAATGTATGCTAGTTGAATTAGTACCTCCTTGTTCTAGATATTCATAAAAAATGCCGCGCAATTTGAATGACGGCGACATAGAGAAGACATTGGAGGAGATTCTCGGCATACCGGATGATGGTTCAGACGACGAATTCGAGTCTGATGAGCTAACTTTCATCTTTTATAACATCCTGTACTTCGCTAGTATACGTAGTCGTTGACGGGCAGTGGGAACATTTTTACCACCATAATCTATAAATTTTCCAAATTAAAAAAAAAATAATGTCAGTTTTTTTTATATACAAACAAAAACACGCCGTAAAATGTAAACAAAAGTTATTTCATTTCTCTGGAACCTTCCGCTTTATAAAGGGTTAATCATTTTGTAAGTGAATATTTTGAATTATATTCATATTATATAGTTTAATTAACACGTGAATACGCCTTTTTTTAATTTTGAAAGAATACTACTTTTATTTAATTTTTTCGACTAAACTTTGAGAGTTTTGGACGCAGAACTGATGCAGAACGGACGCAGTCTGCGTCCAAAACTCTCAAAATTTAGTCAAAAAAATGAAATAAAAGTAGTATTCTTTCAAAATTAAAAAAAAGGCGTATACTAAAAGATAGATAATAAAATTGTCTGTAAGATGGTGTAAGTTTCGTTTAATTATACCTGGTAGATTTTGTGTGATTGTCAATGTTTTGTCCGCGTCAGACACAACTTCACGAGTTAATTAAACTATTTAATATGAACTTAATCAAAAATATTCACTTACTAAATGATTAAGAGAATGTTCTAGTTTAACATATATTTTTTTCAAACCATTTACACTGCACATTTTGACGTGATTGTCAGTTTAAAATCTGTAAAAGTCGTTTAATAGCCCTATAAAGAGTGAAGTAGTGACATACATACCAACTTATAAGTGTTAGTGGGTATGAATACCCACGTTAAATACGTTTTTACCATAACCTAATTTACAAGGCACACAAACAAGGAACTATTCTATAAAATGGCAAGATAGGTACTAGAGAAAGTGCAATAGGGTATTACACCCATTTTTGGAAAGTGTCTCAATTAAATTCTGTAGTGCTAATAAGCCACCAAAAAAGAATTTTTTTATTCAATCGATAAGTGCCATAAAAATTAATCTAAATTTTCAATTTTCAAATTTCGCGCGTAGTTTTACGAAAACGCCTCTTACTGGACGCCATATTGCTCAGCGTAAATGACGTCAGTTCGTTTTGTATCAAATGAGCTCATATTAAATATGATAATTGTATATCATTTAAAAATAATTAAAAGTATATTTTGTAATAGGTGTAATAATGAAAAAAATACATTGGTTACGAAAATAATAAAAGTACAAAGCCTATGTTACGCCAATCGGTTGACTGACAGTTGTCAATTTTTTGTTTACACAGCCGTATGGCGTATTAACATGGTTGCTACTATTTCACGGTGTTTTACAACAGATTAAAAATACTGAAAACTTTAAATTTAATTTAAAAATTTGTTTTGTTATTTTATGAACTGAAACTTACATTTTCCGACTGCTTTATGCCTAAACTGTCTCAATAACATATTTATAGATTTTTTCTCGTATAGAGTAAAATACCCTATTGCGCTTAAACTAGGAAAAACTTCTGTGCTATAAGCACCAGTTTTATTCATCACCCGTTCTTGATTTTACAGTTGAGCACAATAGTATATTAAAAAGTAACTAGTGTACTTAGATAGACCAATTAAAAAGTAAAGACAGAGCCGTCGTAAACAATCGCGATGAAATAAGTGAGGACAAAAGTCGGCTATGTGTGCGTAACGCGGTGTAAGATATCGTAGAATTGAGCTTGTGTGCTAGAGAATAATGCTGTGTGACTCCCAATCTCCCAAGTGAGATGTACAGTCAACAGCAAAAGTAGATGATCAAAATCAAAAGTTCAATACTAATGAACGGAGTTCGCGTCAGACCTGTGTGGAGTCGAAGTGATTCAAAAGTATGTGTGTGACAATCACATACTTTTAATAAATAAACTAATAATAAATTATGTAAATTAGTGTTAGTAAATTAGTATTGAATTTCTGATTTTGATCATCTACTTTTGCTGTTGACTGTACCTACTTTGGTAAAGTTTTATTGAACTATGCAGAAAATCCGTTACCTACTAGTGAAAATTAATCCCTAAGACTTATTTAGGAAACATGAATGGTTTTTGCAGCAGTTTATGACACAGGACGGCATAATTTTAATTTTACCAAAACTACGTCATGCGCTCTGTCACTCGCGGCAGACTACCGAGCGGCTTGGCCGTCTTCCTATCACCAAATCGTCTTCAAATTACGTGCCACAGTTTTATTTAGGAGAGCGCAATGTTCCGTCTATACTTTTTTATTGGTCTGAGCTAGTCTGCTAGTGTAATAAGAACAAGGAAAGATTTGATTTTACCAGGGTAATTTCACCGCTTCACATCTCTATAAAAGACATACTTCGGTCAAAATTCTTCCTTGAGGAAATTCTCAATATCGTCGGAACTCGCACTACGATCAATTTGAAGTTATCAACCCTTACGTTTCAGCTGGACTTCGCTCGAACATACCTACTCCACGATCTCCTCAACCTCCGTTGTGTGATGTAGCCGGGCGGAACACAGTTGCGTCGTCGTAGGTGTTGCCAAACGCAGCTTATTGGGTCTTGCCAGCGCGGTCCCGCATCCCGCATCCCCGGTTTCCGACTAAGAGGCTTCTTCCTCTCCACCTTCACGAAGCCATACTTGTCACACGTGCCCGTAGCTGGGCTGAGCCTTCCCATCTCTCTCTTTCTAGCTCTGGCGGGTTTGTGCGTGGCGATTTATTCCCTTGACGTCGAGTCGCACCACGTCGAGTCGCTGCCACGTCGAGTCGCCGGTACGTCGAATCGCCATTACGTCGAGTCGCCGTCACGTCTACTTGTTCTTTATATACTTCATTAGGTTTTTTATTTAAAAAAATCAGCCTGGTGCCGCCACGTCAAATGGGACGAAAGGTGCAGTCAACGAAATAAATTATTCAAATCATAATACAGTCTTTATAATATTTTTATTTATTTTTAGACTGTAATAATTGAATAATTTATTGCGTTGACTGTACCTTTCATCACATTCGACGTGGCGGCATCGGCACCAGGCAGATCTTTTTAAATAAAAATTCTAAGGACATATCAAAAGAACAAGTAGACGTGACAGCGACTCGACATGGCGGCGACTCGACGTAGTGGCAATTCGACGTAGCGGCCACTGGACGTGGTGCGACTCGACGTCAAGGGAATAAATCGCGTGGCGACGATAGCAGCAGCGTAGGCACATTTAGGTTGACGTACCTACACGAGTCACTACCTCGACCGGCATCGAGTCGGCGATGGGCGGCGGCGCATGTTGTGTGCGTTATCCCAGCAAAATTATGTTGAAAATAGTAATTTAAATGTGATAGATAATTAGTTTCCCAGATTCTGTAATGGTTGCGCACATTTTAAAATGTTGCACTTAGTTTTTTAGTTATTTCAAAAAATATTTCCTGCTGGGGTAACGTTACCGCAGCCAGACATTTTCTTTTTATACGCTTTTTATTAGCTTCACCTGTATGTTTGTTTGTAACCGACTTTTTTGGGCGCGATTTTGACCCACTTTAAATGGGCAGATTTCGTTCAAACTTCGTAGATTTATCGAGGACCGATGACAATACACTAATTTGATAAAATTATAAAAAAAAAAAAAAAAAAAAAAAAAAAACATAAGTCGTTCAAAATTAGTTGCCGAAAAAACAGCTATTATATACTAGGAAGGTACTGCACAAGCGCCCCTGGTAGAATAAATGTACATAATATTTATAGATATAACCAAACTAAAAAGTAAAAAATAAATAATAGTTTAAAAAAACTAAAAACACGCTTTTTATAGAAAACCAAACTAAAAAATAGAAAATAAATTTTAATAAATTATTATATTTAAAAAAAAGCATGGTGCATGGTGTCAATAGTTATATATATTTTATTGACAGATATGAGTAGAGTGATTATCATTTTGATAATATCTTAAAAAGCACCCCACGATTTTTTTAAAATAAAATAA
Source organism: Charanyca ferruginea (assembly GCA_947361185.1). Classification (NCBI taxonomy): domain Eukaryota; kingdom Metazoa; phylum Arthropoda; class Insecta; order Lepidoptera; family Noctuidae; genus Charanyca; species Charanyca ferruginea. The sequence continues at coordinate 16,278,143 of OX376057.1, forward strand.
TTTATTAAAATTTATTTTCTATTTTTTAGTTTGGTTTTCTATAAAAAGCGTGTTTTTAGTTTTTTTAAACTATTATTTATTTAAAGGGAATATTGTTGAAGTAAATTCTAGCTATATAATTAGTTGTATAATGTAGACAAGGTAAATCTTGCAACTTATTTTGTACCTATTTGTTCTTTCTTCAGCTGCGAAGTTATACGAGATCTTGCTGGGGTCACATTTGTGGTTTTGCTGGATCTCTGAAACGGTTGACCAGATTCTTATCATCATTTGTACATGACTTCCTAAGAATGAATATAATACATTTTGCTGTCTTCTAATTACTATATAGCTAATATTTATTTCAATATTACCATTAAGAGGGTCGTTGTGAGACCAAAAATTTTCATACAAAAAGCTATTAGACCAGTGCCGATACCTTTGAAAATGATAAAAAGTGAAAAAAAAGTAGTAGAATGTAACTGAATGTAACCCATTGGAAAAGGAAGAGAATATAACAAAAAGGAAAAATAAATTACGGGCGATCTGAGGTCGGGAAGTGGATGGGGGTGCGTTTTTAAAGGTAAAAAACGGTTTATCTCGATTTCCGACAAAAGTACAAGTGTTATGGAAAAAAGTTTAAGGGCAAAGTTGTAGGTAATAAAAATATCTTCAACTTTTGCGTTAACACTTTTTTCACATAACCTCAAAATTTATGTGAAAATTTCAAATAACCAGGTTTTTGGTTTTTTATTTTTATCTTTTTCAAAAATATTTTATTTTTCACCAAATTTGGTGAAACTTACCTTTTTATGTCCCAAATACACTGTATTTTTTTTTTTTCACCTTATTTCGACTTAATATCGAAACAGCACCCTAATTTTCAATCGAAAAATCTCACGTCAAAATATCTGCTTTTTTAAAAAAGTCGGTGGGTTTTTTGTTCGTTGAAATCTCTACTTTCCGATGGTGTAAAAAAATATGTACATTACCATGGTAAATTTTCTCAGAAAATGCAATAAAACGAAAAAATCTCGAACACGTTTTTTTTTTTTTAATCATTATGTGAAATTTTGAGCTATTTATTTAAATATACACTTCAATTACTCAAAAAACATAAGATTCCATGTTACATTGATAAATAAAAAAAATGCAAATCGAAATATACTACTATAATTATCAACCAAATAAGTTAATAATTAATAAGACATCTACAATATTTTGAGAAAGTTGTAAAATTTTCTTGAAATTATATGCGTAAATGCCCATTTATTGCTATTTTAAGATAATCTTATATACCTAAGTGACCTACGGAAATTTTAAGTCCATCAAAAGGTATTTCATAGAGAAGTGGGGAAGGGGCTAGAAGGGTCTGGGCCTTACTGGGCCTACCTGTTATTCCGTAGCTGTAAAAACCGTTATCCAGTATTCGGGATACAGAGCAGTGATCAACATCGTTGATAAAAATAAAATATATATGCTGGCGAAACAGTAAATTACCCACCCACAGACGCGGAATTGAGTACAATTGGCTTCGGTTTATTTTTTAGAAGCTTCCATAGAGTTACCACTTTATAAAACCGATTTAGGGCCAACAAGTCGGCTCAGCCACCGAAGAGGTTGGAACGGTCATATGGAAATAATCCGCCGCTGCTGAGGACGTTGGTACGGGACACCGGTTATGAAACAAAATATTACTATTTTTATTTTAGACCTGATTGATACAGATTAAGTAGGTACAGGTAGTATTTACCTTGCTATGTAAATTGATTGATGCACATGTATTGTACAATAAACCTGTTAAAGTTACGTTAGACACCGAATTTATTATAATCTATTTTTACAGTAGCTGTCGCGCGTATTTGTAACCATTGAAATAATTTATCTTCTAAAATTATGTAGCTTTCATTAAGTTGTATATTTAATTCCAATTTAAAATTACAGTGTCAATGCTAAAAACCTAACAGAAGCAGGGATGCAGAAGTGTAATATTTTGGGGTGTGTAACGTTTGAAATAATAACAAAAGCTCTAAAGATCATATGATCTAATTTCATTTAACATACTTTTTTTTAATATAACGATGAAATGATATAATGAATTATTGATATAATTTCATTTTACCTAATTTTATATGGTATAATGAACATTTTCTATAATGCACATTTGAACTAATATTAATATAGTATAATATTCAGTTACTATAATATTCGAAATCTATAAGTAACATTTAGCATAATTTAGTTATTGAATAATTTGGGTTAGGTTAGAACAGTGACCATTAACGCGCGAAGGCGAGCAAGCGGAGCGAGCGCCCCGCGGCAGCGGCCGTCAAAGTCAATATGTTGTGCTACAAAAGTTAATGACAGAAACGAATCGCTGCGAAACCGACTCCACCTAGTCTTGTCTGGCCTACCCCTAGAGGGTAATTTAAATCCGTGTAGGCGCGGAGGGGCGAGGCGGCCCGCGAGCTGAGGAGCAGGTGGTTTAAACCACCGCCGCCGCGACTGAGGCTAAGCCGAAGCTGCGACGGTGAGCGAGAATACCATCTGCGACGATAAGATCGCGTGAGTCCGCCGGAGCCCCGCAACGCTGGAGCCGTGACAGAAAACATGCCTGCTGCATGTTGCATGCTCGCTTGCATGATGCATGCTTGCTTGCATGATGCATGCTTGCTTGCACGCTGCATGCTTGCTTTCACGCTGCATGCTAAAAATTAACGTGAAACGAAATTCTATAAAACTATTAGCTATGAAACAACGTACAAGCGGTTATAACAATATGTTTCCTGATATTTACTTATTCATTACAGAATTTTGACTGAAATTTAGTTAATATCATTATTAGGTCAAATGAAAATTAGGTCAACTGAACGTTACCTATATAAGAAGAGCAATACACAAATTGTAAATTATATGAAATGAACTTTATACTAAATGTTATTAGAGCAATAGATGTTTATATGAAATATAACATTAGATCACATGAAATTAGGTTATTTGTTTTTATAGCATATAAAAATTATATCATGTGAACGTTATTTCAAGTGATATTATACTATCTGTTATTATGCCAAATACACACCCAATATTTTGGGGCAACAGTACAGACAAGGAGCGCGCTTTCATAGCTTAAAAACGTTGCATCAGAGCCATATATAACTTACATGTAACTAACTCCTGTAAGCCATTTTTTTAAAAGATGAACCTATTAACACTAGGTACCTTGTGTCTACCTATATATTTGAGGCTGCAGTATTTGTCAAAAATAACATTGAGTTATTTTATTTTTTTTTATTTTTCCTTTATTGGCCAACCAACAATTGTTTACACTGTAAATAGTTACATTAAAATTTACCATTACATAGGGATAGTGTAACAATTTCTTACAGGTTAGCACCGCATGCCCCATAAACATAAAGATGTGCCACAAATTGACACAATTATAACATTAATAATAACTAAAATTAACAGTTTATGTGATTGAATATAAAGCTAATATAACCAGTAAAAGTAAGATTAAATACAGACATAACAAAATGTAAAAAAAAAGGAATAAAAAAATAGATTACACATTGTTAGAAGTTATCCTATGAAACTTGGCATATGAGTCAAAATGCACGTCAACAAGATCGCTGGAACCATTTAACAATTTGCAGAGACGAGGAACAACAGAGTTGGCACCAAGTATTGTTCTGCGGAGTGGAGGGTGCAGAGGAGTAATGGGAGCACGAGGGAGTCTAGCAGGAGCCCGAAACTGAAACTTGGATAGCAATAGTGGACAATCAATTTTGCATCGGAGTAGCTTATATACGAATGTGGAATCGATCATTATTCTACGTTTCTCCAATGAAACCATCTTAAAATAAGATAGTCGGGCTTCATATGATCGTACTCTTTTTGCAATTCCGCTGGCATATGCCAGATGCCAGAGGAATCTCTTTTGTATTCGTTCCAGTCGAAGGATGTGCGTGGAGTAATGTGGTCTCCAAACTGTACTGCAGTATTCTAGGGTACTCCGTACGATACAGTTGTACAGCAAGATCTTTGTCCGACTGCGCTTAAAACCAGCAACATTCCTTACAACAAATCCCAGCATTCTAGAAGCCTTTTTGACGACGCTCTCAACATGAGGTACAAATGTCAAGGCGTTGTCAAAAACAACTCCTAAGTCCCTTATTTGTTCTACCTCTTGGATAACGTGAGGGCCCACATGATATACACTAGCTGTCAATTTCTTTTTCCGGGTGTATTTCACGTGGTAGCACTTTTTTACGTTTAAGCTCATTTCATTATCGTTACACCATTGTACTAACGAGTCTATGTCCCTCTGCAGTAATATTTGATCGTGTTGAGATTCTATTATCCTAGAGAATTTCAGGTCGTCTGCATACATATAACATTCTGAGAATCTTAGGCAGCGCGGGATATCGTTAACGAAAACATTGAATAGAACCGGTCCAACATGTGAGCCCTGGGGAACCCCTGATGATGTCTTGTAGGTTCCAGATTGGAAACCATTAACCGCAACAAAGAAGAAACGATTTTCGAGATAAGACTTTAGCCAATTGTAGAGTGTACCGGTGATTCCATATGCAGATAACTTTGACAGGAGTATATGGTGAGGCACGCGGTCAAAGGCTTTGCTAAAGTCTGTGTAAATCACGTCAATCTGCTTGCCGCAGTCGATGGCATCCGATAGCATTTCTGTAAATGTCGCTAGATTGGTGCAAGTAGACCTGGAACCCACGAAACCATGCTGAGAATAGCTCAAATAGAGTTTGAAGTGTGCCTGAATGTATGGACAAACTAAGGATTCGAAAACCTTGGCAAAAGTTGACAAGATAGAGATAGGTCTATAATTGTTGACGTTGTCTTTTTCATCACTCTTATAAATTGGAATAACCTTTGCTTTTTTCCATAAGTCTGGAAATATGCCTGAGCTAAGTGATTTGTTGAAGATCAGTGTTAAAGGCGACACTAAAGCAGGGGCACATTTATAAATAAAAATTGGCGGAATACCATCGGGGCCAGCGCCTTTACGAAGATCCAATAATTTAAGCTTGTTCAATAGGCTTTCACGATCAATCACAGGTGCAGTTAGTGGTAGACTGTTATTCTTCATATTCTGAAGAAAATCGGACTCCGGTTCACTATACAGTGTAGCATTCGCATCGTTAAACGCGGAGGAAAAATTTGACGCAAACATTTCACATATTTGTGGACCATCCGATGTAGATACGGTTCCGTTAGTCATTGTAGCCGGAAAAGAGCCAGAGCCACCTTTTTTATCCTTAATGTACGCCCAGAATCGGTTTGGATTTTTGGATATTTCATTTTCTATGCCTTTTATGTAAGTATTATAACTGTCAATAGCTAAATTGGAACACCGTTTGCCTAATAATTTAAGTTCGAGTTCATCCCTAGGGTTCTTATAAATTTTGTAACGGGATCTTATTTTTTCCTTTTCCTTTAACGCTCTTATTAAGCTTTTGTTGAACCAAGGAGGATATTTTTTATAATTAAAGGTAGGCTTGGGAGGCTCGTACATATGTACAATATTTAAAAGCCTGTCATAAAATACACGAAGCATTTCATTAACATCAGCCGTAGCCTCAAATATTTTATTCCAGTTTACATCATTTAGACTCTCGCAAATTTTTATGTAATCGAGTTTATAATAATTAATTCTTCTAGTCTGAGGGTTGTATGGAAGTCGGGTTTCTACACTCGCTTTAATCAGGATTTCAATTGGAGGATGGTGGACATCAATATTGCTGAGGGAGTTTAGGGCCGCAGTAACGCTACAGGAAGGTAAATTGGTCAATACAAGGTCTAATATTCGTCCAGACAAATTCATAATGCCATTAAGTTGTACCAATTTATGCATGTGAGTAAAATCTATTAGAACATTACTAATGCCAGGGGGAGTATAATTATTCACAGAGTCATTAACCAAGTTCCAGTTTATGTGACCTAAATTAAAATCACCGACAATACAGGCGTGCAAGTCTGTCTGTTCGAGTGTCACATTACAACAGTCCAAAAAATTGTCCAAGGTACTACGTAACACAGGGGGTGGCAAATAAACTGCGCACAGAGCTATTTGACGAAAAGATTTCATAAACGGTACTTCAATAGTTACCCAAAGATCCTCACATTGGCTTTCCCAATGAACCATACGTTTTGAATTAATTTTCTTTAATACGGCGATCAAGACACCACCTCCATCCTTTTTCCTACCATCTCTATCTCTTCTGTATACAGTATATCTATCATCAAAAAGCTCCGCGCTCAGAACACTACTATTCAGCCATGTTTCAGTCAATACAACAATGTCATAGCTCTCCAAAGATAACTGACGACAAAAATTATGAGTTTTCGTGCGTAGACCTCTTGTGTTTTGGTAATAAATATTAATATTAAGAGCCGAGAATTTTAACTACGATTAATGCCAGTGCGATTACAATTAATGATAACGAAAGCTAAGTTAACTTATTTAAGGTGTCCATGTTTTTAACCATGATGTGCTCCGATTCCTGGTCTTTACGCATAAAAATCCTACCACCTCGAATCCACACAAATTTATAACCAAGTTCTCTGGCTTTGATCCTCGTGGCAGCGTGCAGAGCCCTATATGTTGGGGACAGATGTTCAGTTACAAAAATGGCTGATTTTGGCCCAGAGTAGCCGAGATGTACGCTGTTTAATTTATTGTCCTTATTGTTTTTATTAAAGTTAATAATAGACGCTAGGAATTGATCACGAAGTCGAGGGGAAGCCAGCTGTACTACTATTGAACGTGGTCTGGTGTTACTTGGGTTGAGTTTGGCAACCCTAGTACAATGTAAAATATCTCTATTGTCCACGACACATCCAGCTACTTTAGAGATTTCGGCCACAATGTTAAACAGATTTTCGTGTTTCTTCTCAGGTAAGCATTGAATTTCAATATTGTTAGACCGTGTTTGCTGCTCCAGCTGATCCACACGCACATTTAGCGAATTGATAGTATTGCTCATTTCAAGATTTTTCTTCTGTAGTTCTATAATGGTCTCCTTAGATGAAGCATGCTCCTTTAGTAGGTCTTCATACTGACTGTTCATAAATTTCATAGAGTCATCCATGGCAGCCATTTTTTCATTGATAGGCTGCAACTCTCTATTCAGTGTTGCAATCATGGTCTCATTAAGTTTTGACAACATTATCGATAATTCAGTCTTCATTACTTCCTGAATGATATCGCGAACATCATCCCGCGATAACACATTTTCAGTGGTCGTCTGCGGTGGAGATCCAAGAGCTTGCCTTTTGTTCCCTCTAGTGGTCGATATATTACGCAGGGGAGCGTTTTCTTGCTTATTTGTTGGCGACGTGTCGTCAGCCATGTTTAATTAATTTTGGTATATAAATCGTAAAAGAACCAAATACGTGTTATAATGGCAAAAAGCAAAGCAATTGTTTCAAAAGAAAGAAACACAAACAAAAAAGGCAAGCAACAAAAAAAAAAAAATGCAAAAAGAATGAGTGTTCTTCAGATTCGAACCCGCGCTCTCGTAATTGAGGTGTCGCTCCAAACTCCAATTAGCTATTTCGACTTGTACTTTGGGTGGTAAAATTAGCAACTGGTATTTCGTACCTGTGTCTCAGTAAGCGGGGCAATTGTGGATTCGTGACCATATATGGTAGCGCACCGAGCCGTGTCGTGTGATCTGACTCACCACCAATCGGCGAATAGGAGCAGCTCGCGCAGGTGTGACTCACTGTTGTTTGATGATATTATGTTGCTTCTTTTAAGTTTTAAACTGCTTATTTCTTCGCATTTGATAAAGAACTCGTAGATATTATTTCACCAAAACGTGTAGTAACTTATGGACTATTTGATAAATGTGTTGAAATATTAATAATACGTTATAAATAAACAAAAAATAATTATTAACAACAGAGTGATTTGTAACACGTCTTACTGCTAGCGCGCGGCGCGTGAATTTAATTACCACACTCGTATACGGCGAAAGGACAAATTGCGCACAGTAGCTAGCAAGACTTATTTGATGTACGAAAGCATCTTTTGTTCAGCTTCGCGCATCTTTATGGTACTTTTGACCAATATTCCTAGATTTCGAACCTTTTGAATTTTAAAGTTCTTGAATTATATAACATAATGTGTATGTACATAATATGTGTATCATGTACATTGTACATAAAACAAAATATAACATAAAATAAAACAAATAGATATATCATAACTTGATTTTCATAAAAATATATTGAATAGATTGTCCAAATTAACAAATATTTTCACAGTAAATACATTATTGAAATAAAACATACATGATTTTTAATTGAAATGAGTTGGTACATAAATCTACTATACATTGTTTCAAGGAAATATGGCGTACATAAAATGTTTAATGCAATTTCTTTGGAAATTATTCCCGTAGCTCCAATAATTGAAGAAACTTGCATCCATACCGATTCACTCCAAGTAGTACATATCTATATTGTTGAAATCTACGCGGCCAGAGTCAAATAAGGAATGAATGATTGCAATTGGTAAGGGTATGGATATATAACTGATTTAATTTAAACGATTTTTATGGCAACACTAGGTTTAACAGTTCATAGACATGTGGCTTGTCATGAAATACTTGAATACATACATCGAAATAGTAAGTACTACATATTTATAATTATTTAATAGTAACAAAAACTAAAAACCGAAAAAACTCAAAAATCATGACAAATGACCAGAAAAAATTAACACATAGTGTGTATAGTGAATATGTCCTTGTAATTTGTTTGATATAATTATATTTTTTTTATTGTATCGGTTTTTCTACCTCGAATTATAATCGAAACCGAGGACTCTATTTACAACGACACTGTAATTTCTACTGGTACTCATTGAAACGTGTTACCCCAGCAGAAAACTGGCTCCAGAGTGATATGAGTGGAACATATGTAGGCCTAGCCAAGTTACAATCGCTTCGTATCGAATCTCTTTCTACAATAATTAACGCCTCGTAATCCATTTGTGGTTTTCGATCACGTGACTTATCGTTGAGCTGACGCCATTCCCATACATTTGATTAGTTTCTATTAGCGTTATCGATTGTAGATTGTCAATTTGGGTAATTACCCAAATTGCTAAATTTAGCTTTAATCTAAACGAGAGCTAAATAAAAAAAATGTGCGCTTTGTCGTTTATTTAAAAAAATAATATTTAAAGAAAAAACGATTCCTGCTGGAGTAACGTTGTTCCCGGAAAATTTTAAAGGAATGATCGCAGGGAGAAATATTGTGCAATGCATTTCCTGCTGTAGCTTGCAGAATCGTGTATCTCTAAACCATTGTATGTACGCCTATAAAATAGACATACACGAGTAGCTCTTTATTTGTGAAGTCAGAATTAGATTTCAGAAAATTTCAAGTAATCGCGCTTTTTTGAAAACCCGAAAAACTTTCGCAGCGCCTAAATGAGAAAACATAAGCACGCTGCAACCCGTATTCGATCCTTGACGTTAATAATAATCTGCCTATTAACCTAGATAGCTTTTATCAGGCAGGTTGTTAATCCGATCATTGGTTTAGATTTTTCTGCTTGAACAACGTTACTCCAAAAGGAGCCACTTTCCTGCTGGAGTAACGTACACCATTGAAACCCAAATGTTAATCTCGTATTGAAAATGTTGATCTCGTATTGAAAAACTTAGAAACACCTGAACACAAAAGTTTATTATGTTTCTTATTCCTACTGGGTAACACTACTAATTCATATATCCCTTTTATTCACAGTGACTGTTTATTCCAGGCCTAACAATGTGGACAATTCTCTTTGATTAAAATCCGTTAATCCGTTCTCACGTAGGTAATGAAGTAATAAGCGGAAATAGACGGACTAACAGACCTGAGATTCCTGTTGTATTCTTTATTCTAGCTTTTCTATTTGATTTAAAAAGGTGGAACATTTCAGACGTTTTCATCTTTTAGATTTTAGTATAGCTTGATAGATTTTAATTAAAACTTGAAACTTGGGCGAACTGACAGAATCGTGGTATTATTTTCATACGACCTGTGCGCTCTTGGAACAACTCAACTAGAAATAGGGTATTACACCCATTTTTGAAAAGTATCCCAATTAAATTCTGTAGTGCTATTAAGCCACCAAAAAAGAACCACAAAATTTTTGTTCAATCGATAAGGGCCATAAAAATGCATCTCAATTTTAAATGTTCAATTTTCGCGCGTAGTTTGACGAAAACGCCTCGTAGTGGACGCCATATTGCTCTTCGGAAATGACGTCAGTTCGCGGTGTATCAAATGCGCTGATATTATTTAAGACAATTGAATATAATTTTAAAATAATTAAAATAATATTTTGTAATAGGTGTAATATTTAAAATTTACGTTGGTTATGAAAATAATAAAAGTACAAAGCCTATATACGCCAATTGGTTGACTGACAGTTGACATTTTTTGTTTACACAGCCGTAAGGCGTAATAACATGGCGGCTACTATTTCATGGTGTTATAAAACAGATTAAAAAACCTGAAAACTTTGAATTGAATTTAAAAAATAATTTTCTTATTTTATGAACTAAAATTAACATTTTCCGACTGCTTTTTGCCTAAACGGTCTCAATTATATATTTATAGATTATTTCTCATAAAGAGTAAAATACCCTATTTGAGTGAAGCAGTCTTTAAATCAGGCATACGTAACCATTAATCTTGAAACCGAGCCTTCGTTGTGCGTAGTTTCGGACTTTTCGAGTAACGGGAGGGAAGCAGGTCACGAGACGAGGCAGGAGGCGTGCGCGGCGGGCTCGAGGTGCGCAGCGGCCCCCTGCAGCACGCTGTTGACCACGGCCCGCGCCAGGTAGCCCACCGACACGCCCGGCGCCGCCGCGCTCAGAGCGTTGCTGTCCGTCGACCCAACGTCCTGTGTACAGACACATAGACGTCACACATGCCCGAGATCAGAAGGCTAATTCACGTAATTTTATGACGCGCCAATGAAGTTTTAGTGCAGTTGCAGTTAAGTTCAAGTTTGAGTGATAAACGGTATTCTTCTAATCTTTCAACTGCGCGTAAGCTGCGCGTGAACTGCACGTCAACTGTACGACAACCAAACTCTACCAAACTTACTAATACTACTTTAACTAATAGAATCGATTACATTTCAGTGAATATGACGTTATTATAATATTAAAATAATACCGCAGTACAGATTTTAGTGTTTTTAAGTCATTTTGAGACGTGAAACGAATAGTAGAATAACGATCATGTTGCGTTCCGAAGCACGCACCAAAGACGCGCAACAGTAGAATGTCGTTATTACGCTTGCGTGACGCGAACTTGACGCGAGCGTGTCTGACAGCGGTAGAGAATATGAAAAGCGTTGTTTTGATCGAAACTTAACTGCAACTGCACTGCAACAGCACTTCTTTAGTTACGTGAATTAGCCCACTGTTCTATGACCGCGGCTACATTTAACCGTGACAAAACCATACAAATATTATAAATACAAAAGTGAGTTTGTTTGTTTGTTACGCCTTATTACGGCTAAACTAAACTGGTGAATTTAGTACAGACTAAGTTGAAACCCCAAGAAAGGATTTAGGCTTTTATTAAATCTGCAACTTCGTTCTCATCCGCGGTAACCACGCGGGCGAAGTCGCAGGCAAAAGCTAGTATTAATAGCTACGTGTATTTTTTGACATGATTTTTTGCGTACGATGTTAGTCACATCCCGAATTATATAAAGAAAGAGTTTAAACTTAGTCCAAGCATAAGCCTTTGAGCCAGTTACTTTAATTCCGTCCAGCCAGACCAGCCAGTCGCCAGTTTCTTTATTTAGTTCTGTCTTTTAATTTTAGTTTTTTTTAACCACATTTGATTTGTATTTTTTGTGTTGTTAATGTGTCTTGTGTGTGCACCAAATAATTGTTTTATCTATCTATCTATCCAATTTTGAAGTTTGATGAAGGCAAAAAATATTTTTACTTAATTAATACAATTTGTCAATTTATTAAAAATAGAAAGCATCATGGCAGGATTTGTCCAAAAAATAAAGATGTTGGAATTCTAGAATCGGGTATATGAAGAGTATCTTCAGGCATTTACAATATTTTAAAAACCCCGCAAAAAAGAAGTGGATAGTTTAACGAAAAGCTTATTATTTCAGAACGAAACGGCGACTGACAGAAACAATGACACTGACAGTCACCATTTCACAGATCTTACATTGATATTGCATCGTTTTAAGCGAAATAATGTCACAAATAATGATTATTTTTTTCCACACACTTGTGACATGACTTGTCTGCCAATTTAACGTAGCTTGTCATATTATTTTTTTTATAAACACAAAATGTGGGCATCGAGACGAAACGAAAAAGTGTTATTTTCATTTCGTAATATTTATTATGCGGGGTTTTAAAAATATGGTAAGTATGTATATCAATCTACTCCTGGTAATGTATTGTTTACATTGGAAAATATTTTAAACCCTCTAAATTATTTTTTATTTTTCATACAAAAAAGCTAAGAGATGGCCAGTCCCAACTAACGGCGCCCATCAAACAATAGGGTATTACACCCATTTTTGAAAAGTGTCTCAATGAAATTCTGTAGTGCTAATATGCCACCAAAAAAAAACTCAAAATTTTTATTCAATCGATAAGTGCCATAAAAATGCATCTAAATTTTAAATTTTCAAATTTCGCGCGTAGTTTGACAAAAAACGCCTCTTACTGAACGCCATATTGCTCAGCGTAAATGACGTCAGTTCGTTTTGTATCAAATGAGCTCATATTAAATATGATAATTGTTTATCATTTAAAAATAATTAAAAGCATATTCTGTAATAGCTGTAATAATGAAAAAATTACGTTGGTTACGAAAAAAATAAAAGTACAAAGCCTATATTACGCCGATAGGTTGACTGACAGTTGACAATTTTTTGTTTACACAGCCGTATGGCGTAATAACATGGCCGCTACTATTTCACGGTGTTTTATAACAGATTAAAAATACTGAAAACTTTGAATTGAATTTAAAAAATTGTTTTGTTATTTTATGAACTGAAACTTAAATTTTCCGACTGCTTTATGCCTAAACTGTCTCAATAACATATTTATAGATTTTTTCTCGTATAGAGTAAAATACCCTATTCAGCTTAAGCAGCTACAATCCTGGTTTCATATAAAACAGGATTAACTTCGTGAATAAGAATGCTTGGAAACATGCTGGTCTAGCTCCATAGAACAGACGAGTCTAGACAAAATCGAAACGATTGCTAATTTAAAATACTTAATTTAATACTTAATATAAATACATATATTTATATATTAGATTTTTCTTTGTACTTAAAAACTGCTCTGGCTCACACACTGATTCATTGCATGTTGAAATATAAGGAGTGTTGTATCATATGTGAACACTATGTGTGTCTATCATAACTTAGCTGTCATTCTTTAATATGTGATATTTTATAGTGTTTTTTTTTATGTAAGCTATACCGTACATCTTATGAATTCACGTATATTATTATAGTTCTTGTATATGCATATATTATTGTTAACATCATTCTTAAAATAGTAGTGTACGAAGGTGAGCTGCGCGTTTCTTGCACATTTTTCTCCATACAAAACTACCTTTTGGAATGGGCATCTAGAATCAATTTATCTCATTTGACGTTCAAAAGTGCCTTATGACTTGATTTGACTAGCTAAACTTCATAATTTTGGTAGTGAGGGTACCTAAAACTTATAAAAGCGGGCGCTCGATCAGATTGAGCCTACGATCGCTAATAATATATATATATATATACAAGAATTGCTCGTTTAAAGGTATTAGAAAGAATAACTTCGTGAATTGGGTTGTTAACACCATTAACCAATAATTCCAAAGTACAATTTATCTTAAAATACACTTTATTTAAGCACCGAAAACCCGATTCATTTTCAATTAACTGTAAAATTCGATTTTAAGTTGCTTTGAAATCAGTTAATAGTTAGTCAATTGAGTTGGTAAATAAGTGACGTCACAGGCCGCTATTGTCACACAAAATCTCGGAAAGGAATCTCGTTTTGACAGACCCAATTGCAGACCACTGTGGGGTTGTTTGATGGAGACTGACCTTAGCGAAGGTGAGCTGCGCGTCGTCCACGAGTTGGTCGACGTGCAGCGGCTGCTGCAGGTACAGCTCGGGGTTGCGGCGCAGGATGGTGGCCAGCACGCACAGCAGCTCCACGCACAGCTGGCGGCGCGCCGGGCCCGCCACGCGCACCAGCGCCTCCTCCACCAGCAGCGCGAACGCCAGCTCCGAGCGCGACATGTTCACCAGCGTGGGCTCCGCCGGGATCGAGTGGCCCTGCAGGTATGGTTCGATTCTAACTTAATGGCGGCTCTGAACATTGCTTTTATGACATTGGAGAATATCATTCAGAAAGAGAGCGTCTGCCCACAGTTGGTATCACTTATTTGTTCAGAGTGTTGCCTCCACTTTTACCTATAAGCTTCTTGGATACAAGTGTGTCAAGTGACAGCATGGTGAGTGACACGAGGAGCACGAAGCTGTGGGCGCTGCGGGTGCTGCTGTTGCTGGCGCGCGCGGGCGCGGCATTCTATACTATAATATTATAAAGCTGAAAAGTTCGTTTGTTAGCTTGAACGCGCTAATCTCAAGATCTACTGGTTCGAATTGAAAAAAAGTTTGAGTTTTTGAAAAAAACCCATGCGAAGCCGGATCGGGTTGCTAGTATGAAATATTGTAGCAATCCAGGATGACAAGTACTTAATTTTGACATTGATTTTAAAGTAACGATTACCTAATTATAATGATATTAATTTTATTCACACTAAAACACAAATCTTAAAATTTATTGTGGGTACTTAATGATTTGATTTGATTTGATTTAGTTATAAGAATTACATTTGAATATTTGTACACCACATGTCGTGGTAAAATGTATAGAACTTGAAAAATATTAACACCATGCTATGTAAAACTACTTACATTTTTACAAATAAATAAATTCTAATTCTAACACAAGGCGAGTGGCTGCGCAGTAACAATTTCACGTGTCAGAGGGGGTGAGGGGCGGGGTACTGCGCAGTCAGTAGCGCACTTCACAGCCGCCATTAAGTTTGAATCGAACTGTACGAACCACGCACTCCAACTTAGTAGATAAACACGTTATTTAATCGCCTACTTTTACGTTTCGCATATTACTGTAGGGGCAAGAGAGAGAGGTGCGAGCACACATTTTCTTTCTCTCATAGCCAATTGCAAACGGATACATACATATAAATGGAGCCAAAGAAGTTTTTGTTTAAAAGGTTAATGTAAAAATAAGACAACAGATTTAGCACAATACAGAGTGGAAAAAATCAATAGGCCCTGAAGGGAGGTTTCCCTTAAACACGTTGTTTATTTAAATAATCTATCTTAAGTATTTAAACTGGTTAGTTTAAATACTTAAGATAGATTATTTTACTTAAGAGCGCCCTTCCCCATCGGTCTAACTTCAACGCGAGCGTGACTAAAACATGTTTTGTTTCATCTAACGCAATGTTCGAAAACAAACGAGTGAGTGAGAACGCGATAACATGGCAGGAAAATTGTCGCGCGGAGATTTCAAAAAACTTGTCCCATAAAATATGTGTTTTTGAAAAACAAGTTTTTAGTAATAATGTTTGTAATTTAGAATCTCCATTACATGAACAAAGTTTCTATGAAGCTGTTTTTATACTTTTTCAATGTATGAGTGCATTATGAACGGCCAATATTCAGATTAAAATTGGGCAAAAATTGTCGTTACATAAGGAATAACCACAAGATACCCGTGTGTTCAAAATATTTGAAGGATAAATTGTTATAACGCCGTAATCACGTACGAGCGTTTGTACGGGAACTATGACGGGATGTGCGCTCTTAAAGGAAACATTATTTTATATTTATAAAGAAACAAAACTGCATTCACAGATTTCTCGACAAGCTTATCAAAACCAGAAATCGAACCAGCTAAAATTCCAATAAATAAACACTCGCTATTTTATTTAATTAATCAAGCAACTGCAATAAGTACCTGAATAATGATTCCTTTGGGTGTTCGTAGCAATATATCCCAGACTTGTATGTAGAAGTGTTTAGGCACGCGACATAGACAGCCTTCTAATTGTCGCCTTTGTAACGGTGTCAACCTATTGAAAATATATGAAGCTACAGAAAGTTTATTTAACAAAAGCTTTAGCCCACGGCTTTGTCCGCGTGAATGGCGATTATCACTGACGCAGACGAAGTCGCGGGATAAATTAAAGCCGGATCCAGATCCGAAGCTACCTCTTTATCAAAACATATTATGGGAGAGAAGTAGCGAGTAAATGCTAGTGAAGAATCAGCGACAACATAGTTAAAACATCCATACTTCCATACTAATATTGTAAATGCCAAAGTAACTTTGTATGTTACGTTTTCACGACAAAACAGCTGAACCGATTTTGCTGAAATTTGGTATCAAGATAGCTTGAACTTTGGGGAAGGACATTTTCTACTTTTTAATCCGCGACTTCGTCTGCATCCGTGATAACCGACATTCACTCGGACGAAGTCGCAGGCAAAAGCTAGTATAAAATAAAACATACCCCCTCTCCTCAGCCCAGTCGGAGACTGTCAGCACCCTCTGCAGCAACGTGCGCAGTTTGTACGGCGAGAGAGACTCCAGCGTGCCGTCCGCGCGCTTCTCGTCGGGGAACAGCTCGAGGTAGATGCGGATGGCATGCAGCACCCAGCCCACGCGGATCTTCAGGATGCCGCGGAACATGTCCGGGTTCGTGCCGATCAGACGCCCCGAGTACAGAACGATTTCCTGGTGAACTTATGTACGGTCAACGTGGTCAAACGCGTACAATGGTCCATATTTAAAAGATGCGGAAACCAAACCGGGGTGTTTGGTTTCCGCACACATAACATAGATAAAACATAAATGTACGGTCAACAAAACAGATTTGTAACCAAGGTCGTCGAACATACTTGACGCAAAGAATCATGGCAAGATTCATACATTCATTTGTATGAAACAAAAAATCATTTATAGGGTTTAAAATATTTTCCAATGTGGAGAATACATTACCAGGAGTAGATCGGTATACTTGACATATTTTTAAAACCCCGCATAATTAAAATATTTCCAAACGAAAATAAAACATATTCGAAACATTTCGTTGCCCATTTTGTGTTTATAAAAAATAGAAAATGACAAGTGACATTGCCGGATCTATCAAATTGGCAGACAAGTGATGTGACAAGTGTATAGAAAAAAATAATCATTATTTGTGACATTATTTCCCACATAACGATGCAATTTCAGTGTAAGAACTGCGAAACGGTGGCGGTTGTCAGTGTCACTGTTACTGTCAGCGCCGTTTTGTTCTGAAATAATGAGCTTTTCGTTAAACTATTCACTTTTAACATCTATTTTTATTGCGGGGTTTTAAAAATATTGTAAATGCCTGAAGATACTCTTTAGGTACCAAAGAGTATAAGAATTAGAATTTCAACTTCTCAAAACATCTTTTATTCGAAAACATCCATGGTCCAACGTCCATGGTTTCTAAGTGAACTGTACCTATATCTGGCTAGCTAGGCGTCTTTTTACCTGTTATTGTTTACTTTAGGAGTCTTTTTATTAACTCTCGTTATGTCTTTTACCTGTTATTCATTATGGAATATGAAATAATAATCTTACCTGTTGTAATACTGCACCAATAACATCGTATGGCTGTATTGTAGAATACATGACAGACTGTATTTCCCCGGGCGTCATGGGCTTATCAAATACGGTCTCCTTCTGACCAATTACGCCCACTGTTAGCTGTTTACAAAAAATAAAATAATTATTATCAGAACTACCTTACAAAATATGTATCATGTTAATATTTGCAACGATTTCTTATAAGTAAAAATGTGTACGTGTACCTATTTAGGGACCCTAGCGATGCGTTATGCTGAATTGCATTATTGATATTGTACCAGAGCGCGACCGAGCGGCTCGCTAGTCGCTACATACCTTCTCCCGACCACATCATATCTTACTGTACTATTTAGTAGTTATTGTAGGACAAGATTAAACATTTATTCTATTCAGTTCAAATTTATTTGCATCTCGATTAATTAGTACCTAACCAATAACACGCACGACCAATGGTACATATCAAATGTTTTCACACTACCTGCTAGACAATGTCAAATTATATGTCATGCAAACCTAACCTAAAGAAGTCATTTAAGACCTGAGGTCTAGCAGGGCATTAATATTGTACATACTGAGTTTCATTATGACCCGCTGGTCATTGATGTGATTTTAATTTGGAACATAAAGTAGAAATCGCATTCGAACATTTACGATAGGTAGTAAGAACATACTAATTCCATCATTCACCATTAAGATCTGCACAAAAAAATAAACTGTTCGAAAATCGAACTGGCCACCACGAGTAGAATATAAATAAAAGAAAATTAGAACACAAATTAAAATACTTTGATTCTAGTACTATTGCTTTTTATTGTCTCGTAGATGGTGTGAAAAGTAGAGCTCCTCGGGGATAAAGGTGCTTTCGTCTTGGGCGACCTTGAATCCCACGCTGCACTCAGGATTCTTGTCTTTCACTTGAACTCTAAACTCCCTCGCTCCGCTCGAGAGTTAACGCTGGAGTCTTTCGATTTGCTCAGGATTCAATACGGCGCCCGTTACATAAGACACTAACTACTTTATCCCCTTAATTATGCTACTATTAAAATCAAAGTAATTGTGTTTTCTAAACTTTGCGAACTTATTACTTACTATATGAATTTATTTATGTTATTTTTCATTAATCTGTATCATACACATATACATAGACTAATAGGAAATACTTACTGATTAAATAAAACGTAAAATAATGTATAAAACTCAGAAACAGAGTTGAATAAAGTCAAGTTTCAGTAAAACTTTTTTTACGACGTTCCATTTTACGTATTACGTTTATAGCACATAGGGGGCTATTAAACGACTTTTACAAATTTTAAACTGACAATTACATCAAAATGTGCCGTGTAAATGATCTGAAAAAAATATATGTTAAACTAGAACATTCTCTTAATCATATAGAAAGTGAATATTATATAGGTATAATTATCCGAAACTTACACTATCTTACAGACAAGTTTATTACCTATCTTTTAGTATACGCCTTTTTTTAATTTTGAAAGAATACTACTTTAATTAAATTTTTTCGACTAAACTTTGAGAGTTTTGGACGCAAAACTGATGCAGAACGGACGCAGTCTGCGTCCAAACCTTTCAAAATTTAGTCAAAAAAAATAAATAAAAGTAGTATTCTTTCAAAATTAAAAAAAAAAGGCGTATACTAAAAGATAGATAATAAAATTGTCTGTAAGATAGTGTAAGTTTCGGATAATTATACCTGGTAGATTTTGTGTGATTGTCAATGCTTTGTCCGCGTCAGACACAACTTCACGAGTTAATTAAACTATTTAATATGAACTTAATCAAAAATATTCACTTTCTATATGATTAAGAGAATGTTCTAGTTTAACATATATTTTTTTCAGATCATTTACACTGCACATTTTGACGTGATTGTCAGTTTAAAATCTGTAAAAGTCGTTTAATAGCCCCTTAATACGTTTACCCTTGACGTAGAATAAGCATAAAGAAATGAAAAATACTTTTTTTACAGACAGTATTGTTGGGACTTCGCGCGGCCTGTTGGAGCGATCAAAACGTAAGTTCTGCAGAGTTGGTATTAGGATATACGTTGCGTTTACCGGGCGATTTTTATGACGAGCCTAAAAAAGCACAAGTAGATAATTTACCAATATTTGTGAACAAACTAAAGAGTATTATTAATGGCATGCATTGACATCGTCGTATAGTGGCCCATACGGTTGTACGTTGTTTCATAGCTAATAGTTTTATAGAATTTCGTTTCAAATAATTTTTTTCTAATAATATCGTTTCATAGAACAATCAACACGCAGAATACTTACTTTCAAGATTTTCAAATCATTGATTTTTGTTTCACATAAAGTTTATTGTTAGAATTATCATATCATAGAATAACAAATCAAATATTCTTTATTCTTATATTTTTTATTTATTCCCAAGAATGGGACTCTCAGTTCTAACCAAACTTACTGCGCGTGCGTGCAAGCAACCATGCAGCGTGCAAGCAAACACGTAGTGTACAAGCAAGTATGCAGCATGCAAGCAAGCATGCAGCGTGCAAGCAAGCATGCAGCGTGCAAGCAAGCATGTAGCGTGCAAGCAAGCATGTAGCGTGCAAGCAAGCACGCAGCATGTAAGCAAGCGTGCATTATGCAAGCGAGCATGCAACATGCAGCAGGCATAGTTTCTGTCACGGCTCCAGCGTTGCGGGGCTCCGGCGGTCCGACGCGAGCTTATCGTCGCAGATGGTATTCACGCTCACCACCGCAGCTTCGGCTAGCCTCAGCCACGGCGGCGGGCGTTAAAACCACCTGCTCCTCAGCTCGCGGGCCGCCTCGCCCCTCCACGCCTACGCAGATTTAAATTACACTCTAGGCGTAGGGCAGACAAGACTACGTGGAGTCGGTTTCGCAGCGATTCGTTTCTGTCATTAACTTTGGTAGCACAACATATTGACTTTTTAAGACAACATTTTTGTTTTTGTCTGTTTATATTTTTTTGTTTTTGTCTGTTTATATTGATTTAAATTCCATGGAAAAATACAACACACAAACAATATTCGTTAAAAAATAATTCTACTTTTTGATAATTTTGTTAAACAAAAAAATGTGATTAAAAATTCATTGAATTGTGTTTTTGTAAAATATTTTTCATTGAAGTAAATAGTCTTTGAAACAATAATAGACGAAATAAAAATACGAGAACCAAATATTATGTTAAACATTTTCTGGGAAACGAAATTCTATGAAATTTCTGTCTGCGAAACAAGGGGACACCGGCCCATACCAAGTTATTAGCAGAAGTGAAAAGACTTTTAACATATAAAAAGGCGACCGTCAATCAATTTTTCCATAGATAGGTGAAAACTCGCATATATGCTGTACTATTTACTCATACTCATATCATTTATTGAATTTACAATGTTTTCAGGCGTTTACATAAAATTGCTTGTGCATCGCTTTTTGCGTGAATAAATAAATGGCTTTTCTTTCTTTCTTTTTACCCGACTGCGCCAGAAGGGTTATGTTTCTTTTTCTTTCACACTCGTGGACCCAATCGTGGATATAGCAGAGTTATTGTAGAGCAAAAGATTATTATACCCAGTTCAAGTTTATTTGCGTATCCATTACCGTACGTACCAACACCTGTTTCCCATTGACTAACACTATGGTGACAAGTAGGTTGATGCAGTTCACGTAGCAGATAATTAAGCAGCTTTTCGAGATAAATCATGAGCTCGCGTTAACAAATCTAATTTAAACCTTAAGTCAATTACATAGGGTTTATATCACGAAATACGTGACCTGACACTCACCTGTTTCCCGTTGACCAGTACTGTGGTGATGAAGGGGCTGATGGAGTCGACGGTGTGGTTGAGTAGCGACGAGCAGTAGCGCACGGCGCGCCAGTGCCGCAGCACGCCTGCACTATGGTACAGATTCTTCAGAGACTCCAGGGCGTTTGTACCGTTGACCTGTGTCGAGATTTATATTAATACCACAGCCAAATCGAAACACTACCTACTCTTACACAATGTCTTATTTTGTAAATAAAAACGATATGTGAAAAAAAAAACAACATTTTAAGTTTTGTATGAACATGTGAATCTAAACAGATAACGGTTCTGTCTGATGTAACAAATTACATCAAATACGATATCTTTTCATTTAATGCTTTCAGTGCCAGCCACCCATATGTGCGGAGTAAATGTACGGAAATACTGGTTCAATCCAGTTTTAGGCAGCGAAACGGCACATTAACTTTCTACAAATTAATGATTTTGCTGATAGAGAACATTCGTTCAAAGTCACTTCGCTGACCTAAGAATCGAGCCAGCTGTGTGTATAATTACACTTTCCAAAGCCTATTCAATCTTAACACTTTTATATTAAAATCATAATATGTTGAAAACCAGATAAATAACTCCTATAAATCACATTGTGGCAATTAAAACAGCTCACACGAATTGGAAAAATCTTCGTTGTTCTTATCAATTTATTCTACGCATTTCCATTTACCGAAATATGCAAATTTATACAAACTGCATCAAAAAAAATGCAAACAGCGCCTTCTATTAGCAGTACAACCTTATAATACGGTGTACTAACCTCAACGTTATACAAGTTATTAACGCCAATTTTTGTACTATTCTAAAATTTTAAAATTTGATTTTGTGCTTAAGGCACTTGTAAAAATAAGAACATATTAAGTTTTTTTCTGATAATTAACTAAAATTAAGCTTTAATAAAATATTAATTAATTTTTCTGGGCTACGAATGAATGAGGTTTTGATAATATACACACCTCAAACATAGGTCCCTCCCTTTCTATCAAGATCCCCCAAAGTTGGCACTGAGCGAAGATATTGTCGAGGGTCCTCAGAGCGGCGACCACGTCAGGTGTAGACCGGTGCTTGAACACATCGTAGGAAATGTTCTCTTCGCGGTATGTAAGCGTGCGTGGTACGTCTGTTAAGGATTGGTAGCCGATGTACTCGTGCTCCAACTGACGGAACTGAGTGAACATCTCCGATGGGAACTCGCCTTGACTCATGAAGTCCAGATGCTCTGTCGATAATTTAGTTGAAGTTAATTTAGTTAGTATATGTTTGTTTAGTAGGAGTCAATATCTTTTGTATTGTTTGTTAAGAAATACAGAACTGAAATCAAAGACCGCATTAAAATTTACATTAGAACCTCCATACTACCAGTGTTTATCAGAATGTCACACTTAATTACATAATGATGACTACTTTTAAAGTGTCCGAGGGTATTACTTACGTTGAGTTACAAGAAAGTAACATTAGTTTAACGGAGACTTTAAATTCATGCCATCCCTTACAATTTGTATCAAAAAGAAAGTGACAGCATCAATTTAAAGTCTCTCTTAAACTAACGTTGGTTTTGTGCAACGCACTGTAAGACTCCATCAAAAAGGTTGGAAAGCTTTAGATAATATTTTATATTTTTAGAACTGCCCGACCTGATGAAAAATCTTGTATCTGGACTATTTGAACTACTAGGTATACTAAACTATTTATAGTACTTGGTACACACGGCTACACATCAAGCTATACATTTACAGTATAAGCTGATCTCCCATTGTATAGAATTTTCATACAATGAGAGGTCAGCATATACTGGATATGTAAAGCTTGATCTGTATATTAGAAGTAAGAATAGATTTAGTATAAATATATAGAACTTGTAATTGTTAGTAATAACTGCAATAACGCATTGGGAAACTGTAATGATAGATGTAAGGATGTAAATAAATAAATAAAAAATATTTAGGGTGCTCTGATATACGGTACAAAAACAAATAGGATTACTTGCCCATACAAGAGCTAGAGATCAAGTTCTGGAGCCTTCCGAGGCGCACTTTGACGCCGTCGCAGTGACCCTTCTTAAGCATCGCGAACAGGTCCAGCATGTGCTTGAAGTGCGGGTCGCGCATGTGCTCCTCGCGCACCAGCAGGCACACTGTCGGCCGGCCGGACAGACGCCAGTATCTGGGAACATAATAACGTTATACCAATGTCAACAAGACAAGAGAAACGATGTCTAAAATGTTCTGGTACAGTTACCGGCCCGAAAGTTGGCCAGATATGTTGTAGTGGGGGAAGTTCGCGCATGTAAAAAAGTATGAAATTGTGCGTGCGAGAACTTCCCCCACTACAAAATATCTGGCCAACTTTCGTGCTGGTAATTATTATATAAAATTTAATCACCATGCAAGCTAAACTTTTAATTTTTATGTAGGCATATTTTTTGTTGTTTTGAAATTCCACCAAAAACATAAAAAGGTGGCACGTTCTCCAAAATTTATGCGAATTATATCTTGATTAAATGATATCATAAAAGCTAAAAGTTAGTCTGTCTTTCTGTCTGTTACGTCATCTGGATCTGGATTATCAGCTATTTTTTTATTGACGAAAGGATCTCGGCTCTGTTGTAAGATCGACTAAGCATACTAGGCAGTTTTTGTTGGCACTGCAATTTTGATAGATGGTAACCTTGACCTGATGCTGCAGCCAGGAAAGCCTAGGTACGAAATAACCAATTTCTCGACAACTTGCAGCTTTTGGTTTTATTCAATTGATCTCAATGAGTTGTAGTAAGAGAAGTTGAACTTAGTTTGATGATAGAGCAAGAAGATTGTCCCAGGAAATCGCCCGTACTAATCACAGACCAATAGTTTGGAGTGGTTGGTTTAGGCTAGATAATGGTGAAGCCAACAAACTATTATATACTTATTTTCATATAATTTATATTTCAATAATTGACATATTAAGTATGTAGTTAATAATTTGATTAAATAATTAAATAAAAAAAATCAAGTAGAGTGCGTGTTTAACAAAAAAGTTAAGGACTGGGCTGACAAATATGTGCTCTTTCATAATGTTATTATAGTCCTACACTCTTAACTTTAGGAATTAATAACAAAGAAGTACATGGAAATTACAGTGTTTTACACGACTACGGCTAAACCAAAAGGAGGGTTATGATTTTAGCAATCCATATCTACTAGACTATTCGCTTAAGCGCCATGATATTCCGCTAGCTAGGTATTTTCAGTGATATCACAGAAAATGGCATCTTACAGCGGACATTAAACACATAATCAAAAACAAAATTAAAGTAATTACATAATTAAAACATGTTTGATGTCTAATGGAAAGTCTTATCGACGAGCACGTTTCACAAATGTATATGTCGGAGACAGTTTATTAATCACATTGTGGGTGATAACTAAATTTGTTATGATTTGTGTTTCTTATTGTTAATTTATGTGATTTTACTATCAATTATTGTCTATTAATTCGAAACATGATTTATTGTGTGTGCACACTGATTTGTGGTTACTTTATTTCGATAATTATTATCGATGGTTTTATTCAAAACAATTGTTGACACGTTACTTTGAATGTAAAACGAATTACTTTATGAAATCACTATTGTTTATTCATGACAATTATTATTGTTTTATTTGATTACAGATCTTATTAGATTCAGCACATTCCGTGCGCATGGACAGACTTGTATGGAGAGGTTGCAAGGTGGGGGGCATCGCCTTATAAAAGAGCGTGCACTCCGTAAGTATGGCAGTCGATCCTCGGATTCGACTCAGTAAAGAGTTCCTGCTCCCGACAATACTGTCGGTTTACCTGGTACAGCGCTGCTGTATATTCACATAGCTGTATAGGCTTGCTGCTAGCGATACACTTTGTATTTGGGTGGCTTATGCTACTGTACGAACTATGAACCTTAAGGGTTTGTTCGTTTATCATTGGGTGGCTTAGGCTGCTGTACGAACTATAAACCTTAAGGGTTTGTTCGTTTATCATTGGGTGGCTTCGCCACTGTACGAACTGTGGGACCTTAATGGTCTGTTCGATTAACTGTATTGTTGCTGTACCTTGAACTTACTTTATTCTTGTTACTGATTACCATTTGTATTGTGTTTTCTTTACTAATAGTGTGTAATTGTTTTCACAGGTATGTTGTTTATCCCTAATGGGATAATGGGAACGCCCATACTCCTGACGATGTACTATACCGCTCGGCACTCGTCCTCGATCGCTCAGTGATATGTTAAGTTAAAAATAAAGTTAAAAACCTGGCTATGACAAAAACGTCCACTAGTAAACAAGTACAAATATTATAATTGAGAAAGTGTGTTTGTCTGTTTGTTACGCTTTCACGGCTAAACTACTGAAGTGAAGAGTGTTTTGGAATTTGGTACAGACTCAGCTTGAACCAAAAAAGAAAAAGCTTTATTCCGTCAATTTATCTCCAACCGCGATACATCACATTCATGCGGACGGAGTAGCGGGTACAAGCTAGTAATGTTACAATCTCAAAATATTATGACGACACGGTTGGCGCAGTGGCTGAGCGATCGACTGCTGCGCAGCGTGTTGCGGGTTCGATTCCCGCCCAGGGTAAATATTTGTGTGATGAGTACTTGTGTTTGCCTTGTGTCTGGGTGTTGTTTATCTATATGTATATATTTAAAAATGTATTTATGTTATATCAGCTGTCTGACACCCATGGGTCTCCCTAGTTTGGGGTCAGATGGCCATGAGTGAAATATCCCCACATATTATATTATATTAAAAAATTATATTATACTTTACAAATATGCTAATACTGTTTTTTAATGCCGACATTTGTATGAGTTACCAGCCTACGTGATAATGATTTATCAAAATATGAGTTTGCGCTATTTTATTACAGTGTTCCTCTGACCACCTTCTAGCTTCATCATCAGACTCTGGATATCATCTACTAATAAAGTACTTCAATAAAAATCAAACGAGCCCAAATTCGATTTTATTGCATTTTTTTAGTTCTGAGTTGCTGGGGCCACCTTCCGGTTCCATCATCAGATCAGCTCGCCACTACCATAATATTGCATGGTCACCGAACTTTCCTACATGTCAAATTTCAGCGCTTATGTGTATTTGTGGAGCGGAGTTAGAATTTCAACTGCAGAACCTGTCTATATAACCAAAAATACAATGAGGATGGTCATTTACGCTGTTAAAGTTAAAGACACCAGCCGGAGTATTCTGAAAAATCTCCCCAGGTGAATTTTGGTGATGGGAACTTGAGGTGAGCTGCCAATCCCTAGCATTAGGTAGGACGACAGGCACGATAACTCATCTCAAATTCATAATTTTTACATTAGTAGCACAGGTGACATAAGTGTATAGGTGCAGCGATATAAATAGTACTAAGTTGTCTTACTTGCCAACGAATTGTAGCTCAGTCTTAATGTCGTCGATGAGCAAGGCCATGTCTCTGTACAGGTAGAACTCTGACACTTCGAATATAAGCGGGTAGCACAGCACTGTCATGCCGCACACCCTGTATATCTGGAAACAATATTGTTCCTTTTAATGTGTCGATGGCAATGTGTCAACCCAGAACTTAGGTACAATTTTGTTATAAGTTCGTTTTTGATGTTTTTATCTGGTTCTGTGTTATAATGACAATTGTTTACTGGTGGACGAATGCACGACACAGGATTAAGTTCGGGATGGACCTGTATTTTCAAGTAACCTGTATCATCAACATTATTATAATTTATTTATTTATAACAAGCTGACCCGACTGACATTGTCCTGTCTCGTGTTTTTTTTTTTTTTTTGCCGAATTTTTCAATTTTCTCACCGTTTAAACCTTCCCTGGACTTCCACAAATATTGCAAGACCAAAATTAGCCAAATCGGTCCAGTCGTTCTTGAGTTTTAGCGAGACTAACGAACAACGATTCATTTTTATTACATAGAAGATAATGTTATAATAATAATTATAATAATTTAACTATGGAATATAACAAAGGTTGTAAAAACCATAAATTGCTTAGTTTGAACGAGTGGAAGTATGGGTCGGGGAGTCAAAACCCTGAATCTTCTGACTGACTACCTTTCTGCGCCTAACGTCGGATCCATTTCACTGTTTACCTATCCAACTACTCATCTAGACCAATTCTTAAAGTTGAAACTCGGTTGATCTGTGATTAGTAACTACGAGTTCCTGTGACCATCTTTGAGTTTAATCATTATGGTCCCAATTTCTGAGTCAATGAGCGTTAGGCTCATTGACTCAGAAATTGGGACCA
This sequence comes from Charanyca ferruginea, assembly GCA_947361185.1. Classification (NCBI taxonomy): domain Eukaryota; kingdom Metazoa; phylum Arthropoda; class Insecta; order Lepidoptera; family Noctuidae; genus Charanyca; species Charanyca ferruginea. The sequence goes on from OX376057.1 coordinate 16,305,984, forward strand.
TATCCCAAACGAAACACGAAATCAATTAATTTTCGTGTTTTGACACGTTTGATCAACGCCGGAATAAAGTAACACAGTAACAGTTCAGCCTCACAGAATGTCAGCACTGCCGGGTACCCGGCTAAACCACTACCCGTCCCATTCCCATGTCTACTTTAGACATATTAATTCAAAGTAAACCAAATTTCAAGTCGATCCGATGAGTCAAAGTAAAATAAATTACCATGTCCAAAATAGCTAGCACTAAGCAGAATTTATTAAACCACATCGATTGAACTAGATTTCTAATAAAGAAAACCACATCGGAAGCGCACCGTCCGGTTGGTTACGTATGTATACACAGTATTCCATGGCCTTCAAACTGATTGCTCTCCTCTGTATTCTTCAGGGTTAAAAAATAGAGACAAGGTATGCAATTCAACAACATGCATAAAAGATAAATATTCATAACCAGCCATACCTTGCTTGTGCCGAGAGAGCCCACAGGCCTTATGGGACGTCCGGTAAGCTTCAACTTCGGACAGACTCCGAGCTCTCGGTACACGTGCACCAGTTGCGTTGAACTGCAAACCTTCAGAAGTAACTTATTATGCGTTATTTCTATACTAACACCATTTTTGTTTTTTTTTTGACTGAGAATCTAGATGAGTTTTTCCAATCCACATGTTAACTCCAGAAGGTGATCCGTTGATCTCAACGGATCACCTTCTCATATCAACCCATCTGGGTTGATAGATGGGTTGATATGAAAGAATTCAACAACTTAAAAACCGGCCACGTGCGAGTCGGACTCGCACACCAAGGATTTCGCACCACTGTACAAATTAACACAACATATTAAATAATCCAAGAACAAACTTAACATTGTAGTTGAATAACTTGTTCTCCCATACCTACACTAAAACAAATGTGTGCAAATGTAAGTATTTACGGACTATATTGAAAGATTTACCACGTTATGTTCAGACCATACACTTTTTATAGGTTTTCCTGTAATCTATAAGTATATTTGAGACATATTAACAACAAGCCCTTTCAGACACACGGTACTGTTTGCAAAACTTCCTCTCTGTCCTTTTGGTACAACACTCTATCTTTCCCCGCTGCCTATCTGGCGATTTTCAGTAAGTATGAAAAATACAAGAATTAAAAGGCTTGGCAGCGACAACCTAGCTATTCGGATATAAAAACATCACCATTTTTTACATATAGATTTACTAATTGATCTTACCTGAACTGGTTCAACTTCGTGTGGCGTCTGCGTCTGTATACCGTACGTGCCCATCATGGCCTGGAGCCGCATTGACTCTGCTATTAACACGACTTGGACTACCAGATCTGTTGCTATACCCTGCGAGAAAAAATAACCTTGAAATACGTATTATGTATAACTGATGTTATTATATTACTATTAAGTGTATTTCGTGTGTATAATAACAAGCACAATAAAAAAAAAACAAAAAAAAAAGTTAACGTAAAGAGGCGGAAGGTGAATTGGTGACTGATTGACTTATCATCGCCGAGTCAAAACAACTGAAGTTACATAAACCAGATTTACACAGCAAACTCTTTGTGTAGAGGAGACAGTAAATTGAAAGACTTTTTTTTAATTATTCCCTAAATGGTAAAAAAGGGAGGTATACCGATTGTATGAAAAATGTTTAGATTAATAAACTTGAAACGTGTCACGAATATTTGGTCGTTCTTAATGCATACATACATTGAAAATTAAAAAACAGCTGCATAGAAACCTTGCACATGTTATGGAGATTCTAAAATACAAACATTATTTGAAAAACTTGTAAGGTTTTTTCAAAAAAACTAAGTTTTATGAAATCTTCGCACGCCAATTTTCGTGCGATGTTATCGCGTTTGTTTTCGAACATTGCACTGGTAGAACCTTTTAAAAGGGTTCCATTATTATTCATTATTCCGGAGTCCTAAAAATCATAATAATAATTTAAACAGATTATCCTGCATAATGGTCAGGACAAAATTTTGTGAATAGGTATTAGCCTCAGCCGTCCGCTATTTCTACATCATCTGAGACGGCGCGTATTATACTTATGGCTAGAGCGTGTGCGCCGTAATGGCGGCGCGTGATCACAACAGCTAATAAGCGTGTTAAGTAATCTCTGATAAGCACGCAGCATAGTTCTATGAACTACTGTTAAGATCTTGGCATAGCTGATCCATGCAAGTATAGGTTATGCAATGAAATTATAACATTCTACAGAAAACATTGCAGCGGATTTCGTAGCTCATAATACTTACAAACGTGGGTTTGGCCTGCATGTATAAGTACATGAAAGTAAAATGTTTAATTTTAAACCAATGGTGCAAGATCCCGGAGTCGTCTGACTTACGTAAGTTTTTCATAGCTGAAATTTTAAGAATAATTTTATTTTTGACAAGATATTGTTCTTAATAACCTATTAATTACTATGCCTAACATTAATGAATAGGTTACGGTCCGTAGATCAACATTTCAGTCAAATGCTTTAAAGGTCATAACTTTAAAGCTGATTTATATCATATCCATTTTTTTAAACCAGCCATTAACCCAAAGTGAATAAGGTAGCTTTTGCACCTGCTACTCGAAAAAGGGCCTAGTATTCAAGCCAGCAAGTACGCAATACCTTCTTAGCTACATACTCCTCTATATATTGTCAAAATTTCAGCCATGATTGAATGACATATCTCTGGCGGCTCTGGGGTCTTGGTCCATTATACAAAAAAAATCTAAGACAAGTTGGTAATTATGGGAAAATATTGATTAGGACTAATCAAAATTCAAGATAAGTTGGTAATTATGGGAAAATATTGATTAGGAGTAATTCAAAGCTAAGATTAGTTAATTATGAAAAAAAAAAATCATTTGGCATAATCAAAATCCAAGATAAGTTGGTAATTATGGGAAAATATTAATTATAAATAGTCAAAATATAAGGTAAGTTGGTAATTATGGGAAAATATTGATTAGGAATAATTATTTATCATCATTATATAAACATTATGTTCTTTGTGCTGACAATGACATAGTGAACAATTTTGCGGCGCACAGCCGTTGGTTATAACATAACATTCTTATAAGTTTAGCGTACCTGAAAAGCAGAATACCGCCCGGCCCGTCGAGGCCGATTGTACGAAGGCATGTATCTCCTGATGGGGTCCAACTCGTTAACATGCAGTAGTCCGCCAGTCAACAATTGAGCCAACACGAACAACGACTGCGCCCACAGGAACAAACCACCTGTGTCTAATATATCAAGTAAATCATCAAGTCATCAAGTAAATATAAAGGATATTTAATTATAAAACTAGTTAAAAATAAGACTTTTGTGCGAAAATTTTTTAAGCTAAGTGATGTCGATTTTTCCTGTTCAACTACTTTATGAACCAAACTCACAGGTCTCAATCTTTTTTAGAGTTCAGACAAAATATTTTTTTTTCTGATGCACACAAACAGACCATTGTATTGTACTAGTGTGTGTCAATGCTGTTACGCCGTTCTAGCATTCGTTTAGATTTTAAGTCGCGCTAAATCGAATACGCGCCCTTAATGCGATTCACAGAATGCATCTACTTACCAAGTTTCAACAGTATAGTTCTTATAGTTTCGGAAAAAGTGTCTGTGACATACGGACGGACGGACAGACAGACATGACGAATCCATAAGGGTTCCGTTTTTGCCATTTGGCTACGAAACCCTAAAAAACAGGTTGTATAAATCTCGAGATCTATCAACCTCAAAATCTATTCAGACCAGCACGTGTTTTTCTGGCTTAAAAAAGCTGACTAAACATAGATTTATTCATCAATGCAGTGTTAATCGCAGTTAGAAGCCCATTAGTTACTACTGTAGGTACTGTCTCTACTGACACTAATGCTATTAACAGACGATCGAACCGTCTGCCGAACAGAGGGAGACAGCATCATATGCTAGAAGCACTTAGGAGTGCAGAATTCTCTTTCTGACATATAGCGCTGTCTCTCTCTATTCGGCGGACGGTTCGGTCGTCTGATAGAACTTTAAGGTAAGTAGGTATGTATCAAGAAATAGAAAAAAGTTAGTTGTGTGTTTATTGCAAATAACGATCTATATAGGTATACTCAGGCAGGTAATCTAGTAGAAAAAGCGGAATACAGTGAAATGGAACATGTTTAATATTAAAAATAATAGTATTCATGAATAATTAATTAAACGCAAGATAACACCGAATACTCGAGGATAATAAATTGATTTGGTTAAATACAACATAAAACACGAAAAAAGTGTTAAACAAGAAGAAAACAGTCAACAATTAAGTTACATTTTTACCTTTTTCATTACTGTCACTGGGGTGATCTGGAATTATTGAATTGATTTTTAAATATCAATAGTTATAATTTTGCAGTTTTTATTTAACAATTTAGCTGTATCTAATTTTTCCGAAATCCAAAGCCTAAATAATTTGGTTTTTGTAATTAACATCTATTATGTTTTCGGACTTCACTTTTTTCGGACATAGTGATTATTTGTTCATTTAATAAGACAGTTGTGTTTAAAATATTGTTCCATAAAATGCGATAAATTATCTTTTTTGAGTTCTTGTGGCATCTCATGGCCCTATAAGAGGGATTGAAATTTTATAATAAAACTTACTTGCAGGCAATCTTCGCACTGAATTTGGTTCACTGCGCTCATTTTCTATACCCTCGCGGGGAACATAATAATACCAAGGAATTACTGGATCTAAAATAATATACACATTCTCATTTAGTCGTCATAGTGGATAAAAATATTATCTGAACCACAATAATATTTGTTACACACCTCCAAATTCATCCATGTATATCCTAGCTTTCAGTAGTTTCTGGTACTCTTCAACTTGATCAGGTAGAGTGCGGAACACGCCGTCAATAATCATCATTACATAGAAGAGCGGCCACTCTGACTCAATACCATCAAACTCCTTGAGTTCTCCTTCATGGTAATATCTCCTGTGCGGATCTTCTAGCACGCACTTGTACCCATCACGGCTAAATCTTTTAAATCCACATTTGCCTTGCAAACGTTTCAAAATATTATTCTTTGTTAACTGAACTAGGTGCTCCTCGTGTGTGGCAAAAGCCGGAAATGATACTGTTGGTAACAGTGCAGCGTCGACGCCCTAAAATATAGATAATAAATTTGAATTATTAAGGTTAGACTGGAAGCTGACTCTAATATAATTTGGAAAAGGCTGGGCAGATAACAAAGGCAATGTACATTTTTTCACTGACGACATGACATCAGGTTGTCCTTGTATTATCATCTTAATAAAATCCTCTTTAGTATTGGTTCTAGCTGAGTAAAGTTGGGCAGGGCCAGTAGTGACAATTTAAACTTTAATGAGTTAACTATGCAAAGTCATAGAATACATTATAGTACTGCATGGTGCAGAAAAATGGATGCAGGTGGTGTACAGGGTTCTTGCAGGCGCTAGACAAAAAAATTATAAATAACTGCTTTTACCATTCACAGCGTAATTTAGAAGTTTGAGCTTCATTTACCTTGGAACTAGATTCGCGCGGCAGCATTGTTTCAAAAATACTTCTGTTTCGGTTGTGAGCATCAATATCTACATAGACTACACTCCACGATGCGCCTTTATCTCCGAAAAGATTGCATCCATTAATAGCTTCAAGAGCCGCTTTAGCCATGCCTGAAATAACATAAATAAATGTAGGTATCCCATGTCGAAAATATCTGCAAGTATCATGGTTGTTCATGTAACATACCAATGGAAGATGCATGGATTTCAGGCTTGCCATCATTATATTTAGATCCTCTTTCCCACATGCCATAGTCAGGCGTCCTATACGCACGCTCCACGTAATATACTAAATTTTGAACAAACGCCACCTCATCCTGTGCAAAAACGTGAATATGTATTAGGATATTACATTTTTACATTATCATGCTGAGTGATAGAGTGCTCTGACCATTACCTGTGTATAAATAATTTGTAGTCCAGATGTGATCATTTGTACGAGGAACAGTAAATATAGGGACACAACATCTATTTGTAGATGATGGTACTGTTCATCAGTTAGGACAGGTTCGCCGGTAGTAAGATGGAACTTGACATGTAGCGCGTGTGCAGTACTCTGGCGCGTCTTAAAGGCCTCCACCCGGGCCGACTGCTTTACCCAGCACTCCAGGATGCCACGCATGCACTTTACAGTGCTTTGACCCAGCTCGTAAGATTTCCCTCGGTCATCATCAATGCGTCTGAAATTTTTTACTCAAACTTAAGTTTATTGCACACAAACCATTTACTGACACCTTAAGTTGGTCAGTCAAAAAGTTGATGCTACAGAACAATAGGTTTATATGGAGAAATAACAGGCAAGAAATTCTATTGACACTATTTAATTGAGCAACTATACTAGGTGAAACTAGGGGCATGTTACTGCATTTGTGTGCTCTAGGAAATCTCATCAGGGGATAGAATATTGGGCCTTTTTTCTTATTTCTACTTTATATTTATATAATTTAGTTAAGGTGACCAATAATAATTAATGTTTTTTGTTTGCTCAAAACATTTACTACAGATAAAAATATGAATATATATATATATATAATATACTGATATTTATACTGATCATGACACGAAAATAAATATTTCAGTAGATAATATCTTAAAAAATGTAATGCACACAAGTTAATTGCAAATAGTCAAGACATAAGAAAAAAATACAGTAGCATTATTTTTTATTTTGCCAATTCATGGTACATTATTACCTACACTTTTCAAAATAGGCCATGAGGTTTTGTTCCATATAAGTTTGAGTTTGTTCAATAATGCCATTTTATTACATGGTGAATTGCTCTAAAGGCCCTGATCGACGAGCAAGTAAAACCGCGGTCTTATGGCTCGTCGGTGTATCAATACAGCGGTTTTGTCAGTTGACGAGCCTGGTTCGCGGCTCCTCATGTTTGCTTAATTTTTTACTCGGCTCGTCGTTCAAAACCGCGTGTCGATCACGATTAGCGAGCCAAGTCGCCAGTTATCGCCGATAGGGCTAGAGGATGGACGCGCTCCACGTCACATTTTTAATAATGGATCTGCAAACTCACACTCACAACTTCATAATAGAATTGATAAATGGCTCAGATAATTTCTGCAATTGTGTGGCTGCTTCAGACTCCGAACAAGACATGTTAACACAATTTGACTATGATATGACTGTTTCACTCGCTAGTCGATCAGCACCAAGGAGCCGCGAGTAAACCGACGTTCTTTAAAACCGTGGTATAGACTCGTACGTCGATCACCCATTTAAGAACTATATAGTTCTTGACTCAGCTAGAGAATATGTAAAGGAACATAACAAATCAGACAACAATACACAACCAGGAATAGGGCAAGTATTAAAAACAATATTTAAAAATTATGAAATACTAATAACCTGTATGCCTGGTATAAGCCCCATACTGCTGATGCACAGTAAATACTATCTCTCACACTTCCTATGTGGAGGTCTGATGACAAAACTGGAAATAGTCCCGTAATAGGACTTTGAAACCTTAATAATTGTCTTTTAACTGTAAAATAAAACAAAGCCTTAGTTAAAAATTAAAATCAATATGCAACTTCTACTACTAAAATATCTATAATTTAAAAATTTATTTGGTTGATTTTTCTACATACATACCTATGGCATAGTATATATCTAGTTGTCGGACTGTGTCTTCATAATTAGATATCTTAATAAATTGTTGAGAATTTATGTCATCAATACTTCCTTGACGGATCATTATTTCTGGGATAGGCTGTAAAAATTTTAGGAGAATACTAAGATATAACATAAGATTTTTTTACAAAAAAAATTAAGCTCATATTTTAAACGGATAGGTACAATAAGCTAATTTTTGATGTAGTACATGTACTTAATATTATCATTAATAACCGTCCACCAATCCAGATTCCAGTGGATTCGAACTGTCGGCGTGGACAAGGAAACGAGTACCAAGAATCTTTGCTAAAAACAAAACCTTTTATCCCACCTATAAACAAAAACTCAGAAACTTTTCAGTTCTACACCAAGAATCTTTGTTAACAACATTCAGATCGAGTTTTAGATCTACTCTTCGTTATTGTACCTACAAGGTACTTCTAGCATTGCCTAAATAAAATATAATTTATTATTTGAATTCCAATAATAAATGAATGAATATTTACATTTTTCCAATTCAACAATTCTTTAAAGGGCTATTGTGAAAAACATCACTATGGATCACTTTACTTAAACTCAATAATGGTTTCGCTGTGGTTTTAGTGAAAGACCATGGAAAGACCCACACGACAAATAAGTAATAAAATATATATATAATTATTAATTTATTTCAGTTACTTTGACCACTATTTGACATTGCCTGTTGCCCCTGGCCCCTGTTGGTGTCAAATGTGATTCAAATATATATTATTATACTCTTTGGATTCAAATCATACATTAGTGAAAAGTGATGTGAAAACACCAAGAAGCTTATAGATAAAACTGGAGGCAACACTCTAAATACCTAAGTGAAGCCAACTGTGGGCAGATGCTCTCTTTCTGAATGCATACATAAGATAAAGAAAACACATGTCACTGTCTCGTTCTTATGTATGAATTCAGAAAGAGAGCATCAGCCCACAGTTGGTTTCAAGCTTTTGTTGTAAATGTTGGCTCCATTTATACCTATATCTTCATTGAAACCACCGAAACGATTGTGAAATTATTAAATGGAAACCAACTTTACACACTGACAATAAAGTTTATTTTGCATTATCAATAGGTGTACGAATGAACGGTTTGAAAGGGACATACTTTTTACATGAAGTTAAAGCTTCTTGACTTTTATCTCTCTTGTCAGTGTCACTCTTGTGTATTTGAATTTGAGACTGTTCAGTTTAATATTTCTAACATCTGGATGGATCTGGAGGATGGAGGGTAGAGATGAAAACTATCTCTGTGAATCTAAAGTCCAAATCAAACATTTTTATGAATGGCAGTTTTGATTCTAGTTCTCTTACAAAAAGGTAGTTTCCTACGGAGAAGAATGGACAAAAAACTATATACTATTTTTTTTAAAATAATTATAATAATAATAATAATTATAATAATTTAATAATTTTATTTATTTAAAGCAAAAACTCAGTTTACAGAAACTCTGTGTTCGATAACAACTGCATTAGTATAAATACTGTGTCGCAGTCATTATCGCCCACCTCCAGAAGGTCGAGACAAAAACAGAATTTGGACTTAAAACTAAACGAAAAAAAAAGAAGAGAAAAATAAAAATTAAAAATTAAAACTAAAATTATAACTAAACAATATTTTCACAGTGTAGTATTATGCGAGTCTGTGCGTTTGTATGAAATAATTGTGTAGGTTTTGTGCGTGGAGTGTATATGTGTGTGTGTGTAAGTCTGTGTGTGTGTGTGTATATGTGTGTGGGAAAGAGGCGTCTATGTGTTTACGCATGTTATACTTATAAGGCTATCAGAGAGTGAGTTTAAGTTTTTACGTAAGTTTCTAATTCTTCATATGTAAGTGTATAAAGCCATTCGTCCGTGATCCTACGGCATTCACGCAAGGTCAGTGGATATATATTAAGCTGTTCATTTACTCGATTGTACAAAGTGGAGCTAAGATAGTGGTATTGCCGCCGAACAATTTGAACTCTGGTAGATTCCACCTGGCAGACTCTGGCAGATCGGCGTTTTTGGGTAGCGACAACAGGATCAAATTGGAGGTTTGAGTGTTTACGCAATACTACAGCTAGAAGAAATGTGTGTCTGACTGTTGGTAACTCGCAAAGAGCGTACAGTTCAGTAGTTGGAAATGTAACAGGTTTGTGGGTCATGACTTTTAAAACTGCCCTCTGAGCCCTTTCCAGACGGAGCATCAAACACTTCCCAGCCCCACCCCAAGCTGCAATACAATATTTTAGGATGGAATGTACCAGAGCAAAGTAGACTGTTCGTAGTGTGGCAAAATCAGCAGATGTTCGCAGGTTTTTAAAAACAAATATTAATTTTCTGACCCTGGAAACCAGAGCCTTAATTTGCTCCTTCCATGTTAGTAAACTATCTATTATGACTCCCAAGTATTTAATGCTGTGGGTGCGCGTAATCTGAGCACAACCGGTGCAGTCAGTGGATATTAACCCGCATTTATGCGCCGTCAGAGCATAGGAAGAAGGAGGTTGAGAGGCTTTACTTGGAGCAAATGTAATAAAGTTTGTTTTTTCTACATTGAGGGTAAGTAGGTTTTTATTCAGCCATTCAATTGCAACACGCAGAGTGGACTCTGCATAAGAGCGGGTTTCCATCCAATCCTTACCATGAATGAGCATGACGGTATCGTCCGCATACGTAATAATTTTGGTGTTCGTTAGGGCCAGATTACATAGATCGTTTATGTAAATAAGAAACAGGGTAGGTCCTAGGACGCTACCCTGCGGGACTCCGTAGGTTAAAAATTGCTGTTTGCTAACGTGATTTCCTATCTTTACGGTTTGAGAGCGCTCACTCAGGTAACTCCTAAAGATGTTTAGACACACTCCCCTAACACCAACCCGTTCCAACTTTTCAAGCAAGAGGGGAACAGAGACCGTGTCAAAGGCTTTTGAAAGGTCTAGGAAAATTGCTATTGTTTTGAGTTTATTCTTTATATTTTTTGCTATAGTTCCAGTTACTTCTAAGACTGCATCTTCTGTGCTTATACCTGATCGAAAACCATATTGGTTTGCTGAAATTATGTTCTGGGAGTTAAGATAATTAAGTAGTCTGCTATTTATAATTTTTTCTAATACTTTTGACAAAATTGTGAGAACTGAGATGGGTCTGTAGTTATTGACACTGCCCCTGTCCCCACTCTTGTAGATGGGATGTACAAGTGCTCTTTTAAAGACAGCCGGGAATACTCCTGATGTGAGTACAAGGTTAAATATGTGCGTAATAATAGGGATTAAGGTGTCGCGGGCAGCCCTGATCAAGGTAGCAGAAATGCCATCCCAACCCACGGCACAATTTGTCCTGAGGCCGAGTATGATGCGTTCAATCTCTTCACAGTCTGTTGAGAAAACGCCCATGGAGTTAGGGCAGGCATTGTTGTCAGAGGAGCGCGTACAGTGTGCGTTAGTTATATTTGACGCAAGGGTCTTCCCCACGTTCGCAAAGAAGTCATTTACATTATCCACTGAATCTGAAGGATCGGGATTAATGGATAAAAGTTCAGTAGCGGAAGATTTGTTATTTTGAAGATTAGAGATGGATTTAATAAGATTCCATGTAGCCTTAGGATTCCTACGATGTCTCTCAAACTCAGTCCGTTCATATTCCCGTTTAATTTTTTTAAGTAAGTTATTACAGAAGTTTCTGTACCGCTTGAATGTCACTTGTAGTATACTATTGTTAGGGTCTCGTTTGGATTTAAGGCAAAGATTATCCCTATTTCGTATGCACCTCAGAAGCCCCGGTGTGATCCAGGGTTTTGTAATCCTTTTTTTGCTTGGGATGATACGTGTAACAGAGTTGTTAATAACCACAGTAGAAATAATGTTAACAAACACAGTAGCAGCCGTATCTGCATCATCACAATTCATCACTGAAGAAAAATCTACAGTTTTTATAATTGCAACGCATGCATCCACGTCTACTCGGCGCGATAAGGGAGGGGTTTTAGTAATATCAAATATTAATTTGCAAAACACAATCACCGGAGCATGGTCCGTTATAGTAGAATCAAGGACTAAGGTTATAGCAGGTTTGTCTGATTTGATAACTACGTGGTCTAGACAGGCGTTGTTACGAGTGGGAAACAAATGTGCGGGAAGCATTGCATGGGATGCTACTGTGTTTAGATACGTGTCAGAATTTATATCATTAGTATTTTGGGATATATTTATATTGATATCGCCAATTAAAACAATAGTCTTAAAGGACATTAACGAGTTTAGAGTTACATCTAGGCAGTCAATAAAGTTCTCAGTGTTACGAAACGACGGGGACCGGTATATTGCCAAAAGGGCTATTTCCGTCCCAAATTTTAGAATCACGCAGTTCGCATCTGTAAATACCGGAATTTCGACAGTGACTCGTAGGTTTTGCCTAACATATACTACAATACCGTCGTTTTGGTTCGCGTGATCGGACTGGAATGCTTCGAATCCCGGTATAGTAGGAAGGTTAGGGCATTTGCGTAACCAACATTCGGATAAAACAATAGCATCAAAATGCACCTTAATTCTGTTTAACAGGATTAGAAGATTATTGAAATTAGAACTATTGCCTATACTTCTAATATTCAAGTGAAATATATTAAGACCGTTTACAACATTGTTTAAGTAGGAATTACATTGTTCTGGAGAACACTGATAGGATGACGAGACTGCTAGTTGTTCTAGTTCATGAGTAATTTCGATATTTTCATTCATTATGTAATTCTAAGAGGTAACAAATTAGTCGTAGTATCAATCCAGTGAGGGCTTGGAACAAGCCAACGTATACGGTACGGGTTGTCGCACGTAGTTTTAGGTTTAGGCTATAGTGGGAGGTTAAAAAGGTTTTAGAAATGATAATTATGCGCGTATGTGTGTGTGTGTGATTGTAGGTGTGAGAGTAAGTGTGGTATGGTGTGTTAACATAATTTGTGTATAACTTTTTTGTGGTTTGCATAGGTAGGGCAATCCGCATACAGAACAGTAACAACTTTACGATTTTCATGCGATTTACATAATGGTAGCAAGGTTTACAAGTGAAATTTAGGTACATGTTTTCTAAAAGATTAAACGTGATTTGTTGGTTTTCATGATAACAGCATATTATTTCCTTTGCGGATTTAAAAATGGTATGATCAAAGTTCCCTAGTCATTTTGTGTCGGTATTCCTCGGGAAGTCTGCTTCACTTTTGATTAAAATATGTGGTGCGCCATCCTTCTCACGGAGATAAATTTTTCCATTTTTTATCCAGCAGTATCTGAAGTTGTTGGTGTTCGCAAAATCTCTGGCAAGGAAAAAGATCCTTTTCATTCTGTGACTAAGGTTTTCTGAAATAAATATGGGCTTCACAGGCCCACCAAGTTTTAGATGTTCAGTAGACAGTTTATTATTGCCTTTGTTGAACCTTTTATATTTTTCAATAAATTTTTCTTTCAGTAGATTGGTGGAGAAGTCAACGATGATTGTTCTATTGTCTTTGTCTTTAGTTCCTATGCGGAAAATGTCATTCACCTCGTGTGTTTGGAGGGATACATTTATAACGGAGGCGATCTTGACAACAGAATTTAATAAATTATCTTTAGACTCCGGTTTGGTTACCGGGATATTCTTTAATTCCACACAGGACGATCTAGCACCACACTCTAGTCTTTCTATCCTTTCTTCGAAATTTTGCAAAGATAACGCATTAGATTTACGTTGCTCATCAAGCTGATTTTCTAGTAATTCAATTTTAGATTTTAAACTATCATACTCTTGGGACAGGGATGTTTGAATTTGAGAATTTTGAAGTTTAATTTCTTCCATACCTTCATATATCTTTTCGATTTTTCGATTTTGTTCGTCTTTAAAATCCTGGAACATAGCTTTTATTTCTGCCATATAAATAGAAACCTGGTTGTCCGGATCCGACCCCGATTTAGTGCGTTTTCGTTTATTCCGCTGATTACTATTACAATCGTCGGCGATAGATTGGTCTTTTTTGGTCATATCTGGTTCTGATGAGCTATGATATAGTGAAGTTAACGGCGCTGTGAGCGCAGAGGTAACAATACAAGGTGTAGATGGGGGTGATCGATTAATCGGCATGATTGACTAACCACGTTCAAAAATATAAAAAGTAAAAAAAAAAAAAAAAAAATAACATTTTTGCTGGACTCGAACTTGCGTACTCTTGAGTAGCACTAATGTAGTGCGGACACTTCGGCCGCTGGACCAAACACGCTTAGCGATATTATTTGAAATAGGTGATTATTTGCTCAATAGCAATAGTCGAGGTGCGAGGTATATGGCCTTGACTTGAACTAGCGGTCGCCGATCCTTTCACTTTTGCAAGTCACAAATCGTTTGACACTTCACCTTTGTTTTTTAAAAATTGTTTCTGCTTTATTAACACATTAAATCTCCACATACAAATTAGATTTTACACTGATTTACTGTAGACACTATTGTGCATGCGATAATTTGTATTTGAAAGTAGTAAACTAGTTTAAAACTTGTTTTTTAGATAAAAACTTTGCGAGCACACAAATACACGACTGCATGCCACGACGATCGGGACGGGGGGGCCCGTAAATATGGTGTACTACTATATTTTGCATTTACAGTTCATTCGTACAATATGTCCGTCTGTTAAAAATGTGTTAGACGCTTTACTCACCATCCTTCTTGCTGTTCGTCCCGCCAAGGTCATGCACGATGCACGATGCAAAACGACCGTGAATAAGCTTGCTGTACGTCAATAATTATTATTAATTGTTTTTTTTCACGGTACTTTTGCATGGCGACCTTGGCGGGACGTACAGCAAGAAGGATGGTCAGTAAGACGCTTTACGTGAGTGAGGGTGGCGATAAAATAGGGTATTTTACTCTATACGAGAAAAAATCTATAAATATGTTATTGAGACAGTTTAGGCATAAAGCAGTCGGAAAATGTAAGTTTTAGTTCATAAAATAACAAAACAATTTTTTAAATTCAATTCAAAGTTTTCAGTATTTTTAATCTGTTATAAAACACCGTGAAATATTAGCGGCCATGTTATTACGCCTTAAGGCTGTGTAAACAAAAAATTGACAACTGTCAGTCAACCTATTGGCGTAATAAAGGCTTTGTACTTTTATTATTTACGTAACCAACGTAATTTTTTCATTATTACACCTATTACAAAATATGCTTTTAATTATTTTTAAATGATATACAATTATCATATTTATTATGAGCTCATTTGATACAAAACGAACTGACGTCATTTACGCTGAACAATATGGCGTCCAGTAAGAGGCGTTTTCGTCAAACTACGCGCGAAATTTGAAAATTTAAAATTTAGCTGCATTTTTATGGCACTTATCGATTAAATAAAAATTTTATGTTTTTTTTGGTGGCATATTAGCACTACAGAATTTAATTGAGACACTTTTCAAAAATGGGTGTAATACCCTATTGCATCAATGCTATTTTGTTACAATCTCGTTCGGTGAACATATTTATGTACTCTGTGGTGAACACCATGAAGCTGTAGATTAGCTATATCTTCATGGTGAACACCTATACCCACAATAAGATTAGACATGAACACAAACCTTTTTTACAGTCCCTTCAACCGATTTTGACTTCTATTCCGTAGGCTTAAGGATTACATTAGAGGCAAAAAAGTGGTTAGAATAACAACTGTTTACTGCAGTTGCCATTTGTCATGCTTCAAATGCAATATAAGTCAAAATCGGTTGAACGGACTGTAAAAAAGGTTTTTGTAAATGTCTAATCTTATTGTGAACAGGGTATAGGTGAAGTGAGCTGTCATCCGTCCCGATACCAAGAAGCTCCCGAAACTTTAAAGGGATTGACAAAGTTTGTCAGCTCACTTCACCTTTGTCAATCCCTTTAAAGTTTCGGGAGCTTCTTGGTATCGGGACGGATGACAGCTCACTTCACCTATACCCTGTTCACAATAAGATTAGACATTTACAAAAACCTTTTTTACAGTCCGTTCAACCGATTTTGACTTATATTGCGTTGGTAGCATGACAAATGGGAACTGCAGTAAACAGTTGTTATTGTAACCACTTTTTTTGCCTCTAATGTCATCCTTATGCCTACGGAATAGAAGTTAAAATCGGTTGAAGGGACTGTAA
Source organism: Charanyca ferruginea (assembly GCA_947361185.1). NCBI lineage: Eukaryota > Metazoa > Arthropoda > Insecta > Lepidoptera > Noctuidae > Charanyca > Charanyca ferruginea. Next base: position 16,321,850 of record OX376057.1, read on the forward strand.
AAAAGGTTTGTGTTTATGTCTAATCTTATTGTGAACAGGGTATAGGTGAGATGAGCCGTCATCCGGGATGGACGGATGACAGCTCACGCTCACTTCACCTAGGTGTTCACCGAGGGAGATTGTAACAGAATAGACCACAGAGTCCTTTTAATTGATAGGTACCTACCTACCTAAAATATATCTTTTTCGTGGTGCTTGACGTCAACAAACAACTGTTGACTGACAGTTTGACAGTTGACGTGACGTCCTTGTCATTGTTTTGTTTTAGTTGTTACTACATAATATTTTCAGATTTTCAGTATTATTTTCATTCATTTATTACAGTTTAACAGTTAATAAATAGGTATGTAATCTGGGGTACCAGGTTTGTGAGTTGGGTTCTGTGGCGAATTTGTTATTTGTCACGCGTCTGTGCTGTGGATGTGATTTTGTCATTTTGTGATTTCATGTTTCATGCATTGAACTAATAGTTTCATGTGGATCTAAACCAAACAGTTTGTTTATCAATAATTTACTAAGGCTGTGTTATTATCTCACGGCCACGGTGGTTCCACTCCCACTAGAAATCAGGTTGGTTATTTTCGGCTCGTATCTACAAAATAAATAAGCAATGATCGATAAAAAGTTATCGTTGTTTACATTATTGTTTGGGTAGAAGCTACTTCAAGCTACCTATTATAGTATTTCATTCCAGTCCATGATCCTTTAGGTGACACTACGTCAACGATTGGTCAACGAGAATGAGTAATGACAAGAGTGAAATATCTTCAGAAAATGATAACAGCAGAGACAGCCAACAGGTTTTGACCAATATTAAGTTAATAATATATCACTAATGAATGACACACAATGTTAATGGCACCAATAAACCAAAAGCAAAATAACAGATTTCATTGTCTATTGTTGTCTAATCCATTTAAATTATAACATTTTTAAATCATTGTTTACTTAATTTATTAATCTTGGAACTCCACAATATACTCTAATTATTTTATTTTCTTGGGGAAAACAGATAAATCAATTAATGTTGCCTCCTGACTTTACTTTGGTTTATTTTTCTTATGTTTGTTTGGGTCTAAATAAGTACCATAAGTGTAGGATATTATTTATTTTAATTATTTTGAGAAACCGATAAGACAATATTAGTTCAAATAAAGAAGCAAAAATTATTACACAATCACAAGTATGTTCATAAGACTAACAATTTGGCTCAAGTTATGGATTTAAACTAAAATGCATGTTAGTAGGACCTACTGAAAGAGGAGAAAACCTCTTTTCATTTCAATAATTGGTTTAACACTTTCACTGTCTAATTAACAGACACAATAGTGAAACAATCAACCTGAACCGTATGTGGCTCATGGAACAGGGAAAGGGTTAATATTAGTGAATAATAATGACTGCATGATCCATTTTCAGTACCTAACAATTAGGTATATAGGTACAATGCATTACTTGGTTTCAGGTGGACTTATTTAGTTTGATTGGAGGTAGCTGGCCACCAGCACCACGTGAGCCAGAGCAAGCTGAATATGGGTTGTTGCTGCGTGACCACAAACACACTATGCAGCGAACTTCACACAATGAGCGAGTCAAATCTGTAAATTTACTGGCTCATTTAGCACCAGAGAGGCGACGCAACAAAACAAATAGCATTCCACCACCTTCAACTTTTGGTGAAGACAGACAACAAAAAATGGTTCATGAACCTAAGAAAATTGAGACTGGAATTTTAGTTGGTGGGTGTTCAGTTAATTTAACACAATAAAACCATAAAACTATTAATGCTTGTACTATAGCCTACTGCTCTACATTTTTATTGCTTTTTTGAAAACATGTGTAATGATTTTGTTACATTCATTGCTGAGCCACCTACAAAGTCACTAAAGAAACACAGATATGTAGCTTCTTGTAAGTTGCATAACTTGAGGCATGCCATGAAATAAGAAATGGTTTGGCTAAAGGGATTGTTCAAAAAGAATCATGGCGAGATCCATACATTCATTTGTATGAAAAATAATAATAATTTAGAGGGTTTAAAATATTTTCCATTACATACCAGGAGTAGATTGATACACTTGCCATTTTTAAACACCCGCAAAATTAAAATATTATGAATTGAAAATATCACTTTAAAGTATGCACTGTAACGAGTGTTTTCTACTCGCTACATAGTGTCGACCTCTCTCGTCATTTTTTGGAAGTTTTCGATAACGCCGACTACACACACTTTAGATATTTGATAGATTGGCTAGGATTTAGTAGAGTAATCGATAAAACCATAGACCATCAGTTTGACAGTTGGACCTTATTTCCCCGGCTGTCAGATTATTTTGACGTTTCCGGTTTGGGATATGTAGCCTTCACTTTCCGACCGAAGTCACCAAGATGATGCACGAATAAAATTCTATTCCGTGCCAATCATTAGATTGGAATATTTCAAGGGTCCACCCCTGACTGGAACCACTTGGTAGTGATGTCAGCAGCCGTGCAACGGTAATATTTTGGGAAATCGTGAGTATTTTGCTGGTTGAATTTTCCTCGCCATGACCTGACAATAAACTTGAGGTCATGTGTCCTAACCCTCGTCGATTTTCCATTGTTTCAGCTCCTATATCGCCATCGCGTATTGAGTGTGCCCATAGCACGAGTGATTGGCATTGTTTTAGTTTTCGTTAAGATCGGTGAGTAATTTACAATTCCCGATTTATCTCGTCGCCATTTTGCTCGACGCGTGGGTTTATCTAACTAAGGAAATCGTTTTGTTTTCAGCCCCAAAGGCGTTCTTACTTATATTTTGGATTTTTTTATCTTAAAATTTAACTTCATCATGGATGAGCTGATGCGCTTCACCTCGTGTCTCCAATCAGGTTTAATTTAAATAAGTTTTTCTCGAAGCCTGTGGTATGTTAACTTAAATTCTTTCTCGTAGTTTCCACTTAAAAACGTGCAATACTGACAACTTAAACATAAACTCTAGTTATAGCATTTAATAGTTATAAAACAACTTGCCCTTCAAAAGAAAGGAATTTTCTATTATTGTGTTCGCCATACTGCCTGCGATAGAAATAAATGAGCTATTGTTAAAGAATTTGCAGCTTAATTTCAGAAATCTCCGACCTAGATTAGAAGTCCTGTCCTTTACCTTTTAGCTATCCCGGATCCCCTTTGTTTTAAATTACCTAGTGAGCTCTGGCGCCCGAATCTTATTCCTTTTAGTTATTTTTGTTTAATTTTGAGCTCCCTAACTTCTCAACTTTAGAATCACACACATAGTTTGTTAGTTAGTTAAATAAAATCTAGACCCCTTTAAATTTTTTTATTACAATTGTCGCACTAGAACAGGGACTGAAGCAAGGTTTGTACGGTGAGTACAGTCAGTATTGCACACTAAATTCATTTATATTTTAACTAATGAGTCTATTGTTTACAATATTTAGTTTTCATATTGTATTTCATATTGTTTTTACATTGTAATTGATCTAGTTTATAAACTTTGAATAATTAGACTCATAAGTTGTAACTTAGTTTGATATTGTATTTTGCAAACAATGTTTTAGTTTTACATTGGATAATTTGTTTATTTTCTTGTGTTTTTAACATGTTTTTTCCTTAGCAAAACCAACAATTGTTAAGTGTAGACCGTGTTATTGTTAAATCTCATACAGTGATATAATTCATATCTAAGTTAACTTTTTATGTTAATAATTAAATTTAAACATTAAGTACATTATTGTGCACCTAGTTTATTTAATTTTAAGCCGTTTTGTGAGTTATTATTGCACTTTTTAACGTTAAATAACTTAGCAATTTTTCATGGAAATACCACATTGATTTTCATACTTAACCTCAAACTTTAATTTTATTTTTCAAACTTTGATTTATTTTGAAATTCTTTGAAGTTTAGTCCTTGCTTTTCATTGCTATTTGCCTTGTTACTCGTTAGTCATGGAGGACAAGGGAGTTCAGTTTCCACCGCCTCAGGATTCGGTTGAGGTCGAAGCTTGTACTGCTGCTGATGCTAATGTTGTTGAGATGGGTCACGAGATGGTTAATGCCACCGATGTTGGCAATCCTTTTGAATCTGGAATCGCACATTCGTCTTCGGATTTTACAGCTCGAGCTTTGCCTTCTTTTAACTCCTTGAATGCGCTTGTTAACGAAAACATTCGTAAAAACTTTCCTCCTCTTACTAAACTGCCTGATTTGAAACATAGCAAAATAATTTATGATGGTAGAACTTGTGTTCGTGATTTTATTACACAAGTTGAAGAATATTTTCTTTATAGAAATTACAACGAAAATTTGCTGGTTGGTTCTTTTACAGATTTGCTTAATGGTACTGCACTCAAATGGTTTAGATCTGTTCGAATTCGTATTTCTTCCTGGCATGAACTTAAGCTTGCACTTTTAAAGCGCTTTGATAAACCTAATTTTGATCACTTTTTAGAAAATGAGCTCCGCACAAGGAAACAGAAACAGTCTGAGTCGCTTCCTGATTTCATTACGGAAATTTATGACATGGCTAGTCGTCTTTCAGTACCTTTATTTGACTACACTTTAGTTAACGTGATACAACAAAATATGTTACCGATTTACACACCCTTTTTGTTTCGTAGACAAATAGATTCAATCGAACAATTTCTAGAACTTGCAAAAGACTTAGAAGTTGTTGTAAACAGAAAACCTTTTAAAGAATCCCTTAAACCTTCTGTTAAATCTAATGCCGTTTCTAATGATTTAGTTTGTTTAAAATGCAAAAAACCTGGACATTTATATAGAAATTGCAAGTCTATTCCAGGTGTTGTTTGTTTTAAGTGTCATAAAGCTGGGGTCACTTCTAAGACTTGTGACGTTTGTAATTTGGATACTAAAAACTCGCAAGAGTCAAAAAACTGATTAGGCAGCATCGAGCCCACGTTTTTGATAAAACTTCGAGCGTCTCGATGGGTGAAAAAACTGTTAGAAGTCACAAGCCTGATGATGTTGCCCGTGACAAAGAATTTTCCAACTGGTTAGATTATTTAAAAACCTTTTTTAATATTTATCGTTCGGCTCCTATTCTGTTTACAAAACAGAATGATGCTAGACCATTTTTAACTTTTTTTGTTGGTAATCAAATTTTTTCAGGTTTGTTGGACAGTGGTTCCGATAAATGCATTTTAGGCTCAAATACACATGAACGATTTTTACAGTTGGGTTATAAAATTAGACCTATTAGTGGCGCTGCTTGCACTGCGGATGGCTCCGCCCGGAGAATTATTGGTGCCATGGATTTGCCAGTAACTTGTGATAATATAACTAAATCCGTAGAGTTTTTAATTATTCCTTCTTTTGATCCATTAATTATTTTAGGTTTTGACTTTTGGATTAAATTTCATTTAGCTGAAGAATTGTGGAAGAACATTATACTTGTTCCAGAAAATAATAAACAAGTTTGTTCAATTACCTCTTTTTCTGAACTTTCTCCTTCTGAGAAACAAAAATTAGATAATATTATTGCTTTGTTTGAAGATATTTCTTATGAGAAAAGAGGTTTAGGTCTTACTCATTTGGTTGAACATAAAATTAACGTTACTAGTGAACCTTTTAAACAGAGATATTGGCCTCTGAGTCCTGCTAAGCAAAAGGAACTTTTTGATGAAGTAGAAGTTTTATTAGGAGAAGGTATTATTCAACCCTCTAAGTCTCCTTGGTGTTCACCCGTATTGGCGGTAGAAAAGAAAGATGGAGGTACTAGATTGTGTTTAGATTCAAGACGTTTAAATTCTGTTACTATTAAAGATTCTTATCCCCTTCCTTATACTTCTAGAATATTAGACAACCTTAGAGGTGCTAGATATATTAGTACTATAGATCTCTCTAAAGCATTTTTGCAAATTGCACTTGAAAAATCCTCCCGCGAAAAAACTGCTTTTGTAGTACCTGGAAAAGGTCTGTACGAATTTGTTCGAATGCCATTTGGTCTCACAAATGCACCAGCTGAGTTGCAGAGACTAGTAGATAAACTTTTTGGTCCAGAGTATGATAATTCTGTATTCTGTTATTTAGATGACTTAATTTGTATTAATTCTGATTTTAATAGCCATATAGCACAGTTGCATAAAATTCATAGTATATTAAAAGAGGCAGGTTTAACTGTAAATTTAAAAAAGTGTAATTTTTGCAAAGACAGACTTCGCTATCTTGGTTTCATTGTTGACAGTAATGGTTTACATACTGATCCTTCTAAATTAGAGACAATAGAAAATTTCCCACGCCCAGAAACGGTAAAACAACTTCGCAGTTTCCTTGGTTTATGTTCTTATTATCGTAGATTCATTTGTAAATTTGCTGATATTGCTTCTCCTTTAACTAAATTGACAGCAGGTAGTAAAAATTCTAAAAAGTCACTTACTTGGAATGACGAAGCTGAAAATGCATTTCAAGAATTAAAACATTCTTTAATAACTTCTCCTGTTTTGCAATGTCCTAATTTTGAAAAACCTTTCTTTTTGCATTGTGATGCCAGCTCTGTGGGCATAGGTAGTGTTTTGAGTCAAGAAGATGATAATGGTGATCAACATCCCATTGCTTTTTATTCTAGATCACTTAATAAATGTGAAAGAAATTATAGTACCACAGAACGTGAATTATTAGCTATTTTAGATTCCATAGAACATTTTAGACCTTATATTGAAGGAATGAAGTTTACTGTTATTACTGACCACGCTTGTTTGAAATGGCTCCTAGGTCTCAATAATCCTAGTGGACGCTTAGCTCGTTGGGCTGCTAGAATTTCTCAATTTACTTTTGATATTATTCATAAAAAAGGTTCATTACATTTAGTTCCAGATGCTTTATCTCGTATAGAAGTCACCGCTATAACCACTCAGGATAACTTAGTCTCCCCTGATGATGAAATTATTGATCCTTGGTATAGAAAAATATTTATTCAATGTCAGAAATCTCCTAGAAAGTATAAGAATTTTAGAGTCGAAAATAACACTTTGTATAAATATTGTAAAAATAAATTTAACCCTCATAGTCTTTTAGACTGGAAGATAGTTATTCCTAAAGAGAATATCTTAGATACTATTAGGTCAAATCATGATGATGTAAATTCAGGTCATTTAGGTATTCATAAAACTTTAAAGAAATTAAAACAACATTATTTTTGGAAAGGTATGTTTAATGATGTTCACCAATACATTTTGTCTTGTGATACTTGTAAAGCTTACAAACATACTACTTCTCCTCCTTTTGGTACGATGATTAATCCTAAAAAGGTTGATCGCCCCATGCTTATGCTTTCAGTAGATATAATAGGTATTTTACCTAAAACATATTCTGGTCATAAATACATACTTTCAGTTGTAGATGTTTTTACTAAATATTGCTGGTTCTTTCCAATGATTAATGCAACTACTAGAGTAATTTGTAAACATTTTGAAAAAGAAATATTTCTTAAATTTGGTTGTCCAAAAATAGTAGTTTGTGACAATGGAACTCAATTTACTTCAAAACATTTTGTAGAATTCTTGAAAGGTTTTAATATAACTAAAATATTTTATAACACATTGTATACACCTCAAAATAATCCTGTTGAGAGATATAATAAAACAGTCGAAACTTGCATATCGTGTTTTGTTAAAGACGATCATAGGACTTGGTCAAGTTTTTTGCCCAATGTTCAATTAGCTTTAAATAATAGTGTAAATCTTGCTACAGAATTTACACCTAATTTTCTTATGTTTGGTAGGGAACTTGTTTTAGATGCTTCCTTACATCATTTTAGTAACTCTGTTGATAATTTATCTCAACTAGAGGTTTCAAATAGGAACTCCTATGCAGTTTCTCTTAATTCACTTAGTGATATTTTTGTAAAAGTTCAAGCTTATTTGTTAAAGGGGTATAAGCGAAATGCCGCTTATTATAATAAGGGTCGGAAAGTCATTTCTTTTGATGTGGGTGATGTTGTGTGGAGAAGAAGTTTTGTTCAATCTCATGCACCTGCTTATTTTTCGGCTAAGCTTGCACCTAAGTTTTTAAAGTGTGAAATAACTGAAAAAGTTTCCGATAACGTTTATGTTTTGAAAGATTTAAATAAGGGTTCCGTGGGTCGTTATCATGTTAAGGATATAATTAAATTTTAAAATTTTGGGGAATTCATAGATTTGGTTTTGGTATTGAGTATTTTTGTGTGAAGGTTGGTCTTTGTTAGAATGATGAATGAAAGGTTATGACCATCTGAAGGTTATTATTATGTTAGGTAACTTCAACACAATTTATTAGATTCCAAGTCAATTCTTATTAAAATAAACTTAGGTCATTTTGGTTAAATTAGAAATACCTACTCTTTACACTATACATTTTACACATCAAAGGATCTTATCTTGTTTGTTTTGTTTGTTTGTTGAGATTGTATGGGATCTTATATCTTTTCTTTCTTTCTTTTTTAAAGGTAATCCTTTACTTGTTTACATTTTTTTTTGTAAGAGAAAGATCCTATGCAACCTTACACTTTGGGTTTTTTATTACCTAAAAAGATTTTAAAACTTAAATTTCATTTCAAGTTTTTTGTAATCTTCTTTTTTTGGTAGATTAAAATCATTCTATTTCTCTCATAGTTTTAAATAGTTATTGATTTTAATTCTATTTTTTTACTGTTTGTTGACAGTGTTGTTTTTTGTCTAGATATTTCTTCGATACTAGACTTGGATTTGACTTAGTTAGTAACGCGTTCATACCGGATTTTGCTTTTGAGGTCATTCTGTAACTTTTGTTATAGAGCGTCCTACCTTGTTTTTGCGGTCATTCTGAAACTTTTGTTAAAGAATGTACTTTGTTTTTGGATCTTGGTGTAATTTTTGACCTCGATTTCATCTTGGCTTTCGCCTTTAGGTATTGTGATTTTCCCCTTCGGTAATCCAATATATTTTGTTTGTTTGTCTGTGCTTGGAAGGTTGGTAGAGTAGAGCCAATCACAGCTTACATTTGCCCTTTTGCCCTTGTGTTGGTCATTGCTGTGCCAGTCACAAGGTGGAATTTTGACTTTCGTCATAACTTTTTACTATTGTGCTCGGAAGTTCGGTGGTGTAGCGCCGATCACAATATTGTTTTTGTTTGTTACAGGTTATTGCTGTGACAATATTTTTGGATAGAGCCCTTCAACTCTATCCAGCCTTTTAGATAGAGCCCTTCAACTCTATCTAGCCTTTTTGTTGGGAATCCATATTTTTAGATAGAGCCCTTCAACTCTGTCTGACTTTATTGATCGGAATCTATACTTTTAGGTAGAGTCCTTCAACTCTATCTAGAATTTTTGTTTAGGTATTGTTAATTTTAATTGGTTGTTGCTGAGATAGACAGAGGCTATGGTGCCTAACTGTACTCAAAGCTGAACTGTAGGTTAGTTGAGGATAGTCAGCGGCGATAGTGCCTACCTGCACTCCAGATTAGTTGGTAGAGATGTGTAGAGTTAGTCAGTGGCGATAGTGCTTAACTGAACTTAAGTGGTGTGGTTTAGTTTAGTAGGTTGGCTGAAGCTAGTCAGTGGCGATAGTGCTTAACTGAACTTAAGAGGTGTAGGATAGTTTAGTAAATTAGTGTAAAGTTAGTCAGTAGCCATAGCGCTTAACTGTACTCAAAGTTAGTGTTTAATGTTTAGTAGTTTTGTTCAAGATTTAATCAGCGGCTCCCGTGCTTAACTGAATTTAGATTTGTTTAGTGTTTAGTCTTGTTAGAGTTTTAGTCAGCGGCCCTCGGGTTTAACTGAATTTGGATTTGTTTGTTGTTTGGCTTTGTTGATCGGTGTAGTACCGACGTTTTAGTCAGTGGCCATGACGCCTAACTGCACTATGATAGTTTTCTGTTACTGAATTTTTTGTTCACTTCGTTTTTCGTTGTTTCTTTCTAATAAAAGAAAGTTCCTTTCTTTTATTTTTCGGGGAGGGATGTAATGTAACGAGTATTTTCTACTCGCTACATAGTGTCGACCTCTCTCGTCATTTTTTGGAAGTTTTCGATAACGCCGACTACACACACTTTAGATATTTGATAGATTGGCTAGGATTTAGTAGAGTAATCGATAAAACCATAGACCATCAGTTTGACAGTTGGACCTTATTTCCCCGGCTGTCAGATTATTTTGACGTTTCCGGTTTGGGATATGTAGCCTTCACTTTCCGACCGAAGTCACCAAGATGATGCACGAATAAAATTCTATTCCGTGCCAATCATTAGATTGGAATATTTCAAGGGTCCACCCCTGACTGGAACCACTTGGTAGTGATGTCAGCAGCCGTGCAACGGTAATATTTTGGGAAATCGTGAGTATTTTGCTGGTTGAATTTTCCTCGCCATGACCTGACAATAAACTTGAGGTCATGTGTCCTAACCCTCGTCGATTTTCCATTGTTTCAGCTCCTATATCGCCATCGCGTATTGAGTGTGCCCATAGCACGAGTGATTGGCATTGTTTTAGTTTTCGTTAAGATCGGTGAGTAATTTACAATTCCCGATTTATCTCGTCGCCATTTTGCTCGACGCGTGGGTTTATCTAACTAAGGAAATCGTTTTGTTTTCAGCCCCAAAGGCGTTCTTACTTATATTTTGGATTTTTTTATCTTAAAATTTAACTTCATCATGGATGAGCTGATGCGCTTCACCTCGTGTCTCCAATCAGGTTTAATTTAAATAAGTTTTTCTCGAAGCCTGTGGTATGTTAACTTAAATTCTTTCTCGTAGTTTCCACTTAAAAACGTGCAATACTGACAACTTAAACATAAACTCTAGTTATAGCATTTAATAGTTATAAAACAACTTGCCCTTCAAAAGAAAGGAATTTTCTATTATTGTGTTCGCCATACTGCCTGCGATAGAAATAAATGAGCTATTGTTAAAGAATTTGCAGCTTAATTTCAGAAATCTCCGACCTAGATTAGAAGTCCTGTCCTTTACCTTTTAGCTATCCCGGATCCCCTTTGTTTTAAATTACCTAGTGAGCTCTGGCGCCCGAATCTTATTCCTTTTAGTTATTTTTGTTTAATTTTGAGCTCCCTAACTTCTCAACTTTAGAATCACACACATAGTTTGTTAGTTAGTTAAATAAAATCTAGACCCCTTTAAATTTTTTTATTACAGCACCCTGTGATGAATAAAAATAAATGTACTAGGTAATTATTGAAATGTAGATGATTTTTAGATGATGTCCGATATACCTAATTGCTAGTTTCCAGTTAGAGGTATTCCCAAATCAAATCGAAATTATAGTTACCCTGCTCGAACATTGTATGAGATAATTTCATTTCTGAGATTACACGCGTTGTAAACTGTTCTGAGGGTAAAACATTATGTCATTCTTATGAGGTTAATATGTCGAATAAATGGATGTTCACACCGCAATCCTAGCAATTATGGAAAGGTAATGAGATATCAGCATATTATTATAATGTTTCTACCGCGCGGCCACGTTTTTTTTGTTTTGGACTGATTTCGTCGGTTTAACTAAACCTTAGTACCTAGCATTTATTGCCTTGGTTAGTTTTGACAAATTAAGACCTTTCTTTTGTAACAGTTTGACTGTATGAACTCTTAATTTTTAAGAAATAATCTATACTTCTATACTAATATTATAAAGAGGAAAACTTTGTTTGATTGTAATGAATAGGCTCAAAAACTACTGGACCGATTTTAAAAATTCTTTCACCATTCGAAATCTACATTATCCACGAGTAACATAGGCTATATTTTATTTTGGAGAAAAATAGGGTTCCGTAAGATATGGGTTTTTCGGCCACAAGGTGTAAAAAATCAACCAGAAAAGTTACTTATTTTGCGTACGCTGCCTAAACTATAAAAGATAGAACCATAAAATGTTCTAATTAATTGTTAATCTTATAAATATCTACAAAAAAGTCCGCGACACACTATGTCGAGTGAGGCACAACAACCATTTTTTTATTTAAAAATCTTGAATTTTTTTTGGACTACATTTAAGCGCGTTTATTTTAGTCATGCTATTAATCCTTATCAAAATAATTTTTTTCATCACTAAGTACAGTTTATGTAGATAATATTTGGTCTTTGAATGATTAAAATTGAACGTTTGGTTTTGAAATTATGGCGAAATTAAAATATTACGATTTCTGCTGCACGGCGCGTTGCGAAGTGGGCGTCACCAAGGCGGGGGTGCGCGTGCGGGAGGGGAGTTTAGATCTATGAGTAAGGTACCCGCGCGGCTCAGTCGTAATGAATAAACTCAAAAACTACCGGTCCGATTTTAAAAATTCTTTCACCAATCGAAAGCTACATTATCGCTGAGTAACATAGGCTATATTGTAACGCGAACGAAGTCGCGGGGAAAGTGCTAGTTATCAATAAAGAAACAACAAGTGAACGATTGAGTGGCCATAACTCCAAAGGTCAATATTTCGTAAAATATTGATCTAGATATATCTTTTTTAGACAATTTCTGACAAATTCAGTCTTCAATAGACAAAAAGAATTAAATCTCTAACCTAAGTAGTTGCTGAGATCTCCATGGCCGCGCAATCCTCCACGTTACGTTCGCGCGGCCAACTTAAAACCCTCATAACTTCTTTATTTCTACTCCGACAAATTTTTGGTTTGTTCCCTTCGATTTCGACAAATTCCGACAATTTTTTTGACGATTTTTTTTTCTGTTTGGATATCTTGGCGGAGCAATCGTAACGCACACTAATCTATAACGATCTATCAAATTGGCAGACAAGTGATGTGACAAGTGTGTGGAAAAAAATAATCATTATTTGTGAAAAAAAGATACGGCCGTTTATGTCGCAGAAAACGTACATTTCAACACTCTCCAGGGAATCAAAATTTATAGGGTACTTTCCGTTGACCTAGAACTATGAAATTTGGCAAGTAATATCGTCTTAAGGTGTGACCAAACATAGCGCGGCAGCTACGCGCGGCATTCGCAGGATACAAATTTGCCGCGCGACTATTTTAGACGTATCCAGAAATGTTTGCGCGGCATAACTGCGCGGCATATCCGAGACACGCCGCGAGCGCTATTTATTCCATTCCAGACCACAATGAAAGCGGCCGGTGTCCCACAATGCACTATAGGAGCCATATATTATATTAACTCTAGATAGCTAACTTATCGCTACCTTACATTTTGTGCAATTTTTTTTAGTCATGCGCTTTTTCTTGTGGTTGCACATTCCACACGTCTAACTTTTCCCAGTTTTCTCCTCTTCAAGAAGTTGATGACTTTTCTACATCAAGAGAAGCTTGGCGTGATGGCTGCTGGTCTTGACTGGTGATTTGATAATCTCCTCGAAAATTTCATTTGTAATGAACATATCAAAGCAAGATAGTTCATCTGTTAATCGTCTACATGAATGGCCAGGTCCCCTTGAAGTACGCACGATGTTTCTCGCCAAGGTTCTAGTTGAAAGGTTCACTTTACTCGTAGAACAAAGGTACCGATTTTTACATCGCTTGTGTTTCCTTGAGGCAGTTGTTTGATACTGTTTTGTGAGGTTTATGTCAAGTAACTCAGATGCTGCCCGCATCTGAGTTACTTGACATAACTCATTCCATGGTTAATGGTACGTCATGTGCTGGACTTAAATGTCTTTCATCGGCATCCAATGATTCATAATTGTCATCACTTTAGACGTCATCTTCCACCACAAAATCTTTGGTCGCACTGGCAGAACTATCATCAACAACATCGTCACTAAGCTCTTGGTTTAGCAGGTTTAATATGCTATCTTCATTCAGTAAAGACATGGTTACAATCTAAAAAGAAACACGACTCACGCGAAAAATATAAATGCAGTCAAATTAAAAACTAACGGTAAAGCTAACCATCCGTCGAAACGACGGGCAAAGGTTACGTACCTCAAAAACTGTGATACTTACCTGATTGATGCATGCGCCACTGCAACGACCTCACCGGCGACTAAGTTGGCTAAAAGAGCCAAGTCGTTCAGACAAGTGTTTAAAAAGTGACAGCGTTATTTCTTGGCGCTAGGTACCCGTCGATTCGACGGAGGTTAGCTATCTAGGGTTAAAATACGTCCACACACAATCACCGACGAACGAACGGTAACACCGTTCGCGCGCGGCAGCTAGTTCGCGACGTCCGCGCGCGCCTGTCGTCCAATCATAGCGCGGCAAGAAGCGCGCGGCGTGCCGCGCACGTTTGCCTCGCCGTGTTTGGACACACCTTTTTATACTATAAATACAGGGAAAAGTCTGAAAACTATACATTTTTAATTAAATCATAAAAAATATATTCTTAATTTATAACGAGCTTTTGTCCGCGATTTGTTCCGTGTGAATGGCGGTTATCGCGGATGCAGACGCAAGAAGTACCTTATGTGCTTACCCAGGGTTCAAGCTATTTTCATACCAAATTTCATCAAAATTGGTTCAGCCGTTTCATTGTGGAAGCATAACAGACAGAGTTACTTTCTCATTTATAATATTAAGTTTGGATATGTACCTACAAATTTGTACGGAAATCTAGGTGAGCGAGTCCTACTCGCACTTGTCCGGTTTTTATTCTAATATTGTAAAAGATACACAGGTTTTTATTTCAAAACTAATCAATCTCACCCCGTTTGGCTGGTATGCATGGTATGTTTCGGGGGCGATAAATTGATCAAGCTAGGTTTCATTTTTAAAATACGAAAAAAAAAATACCGAGTAAAGCTGTCGCCCAGGTACTATTTATATAATGTAGCATATTACGCACGCGTGCTTTTCACGTGTCAATACCGCATTAGTGCGGTACTTAATGAGTATTCTTAACTCTCTGCAAAGATTTTTTGATTGCTTTTATGCGTAAATGTTTTGTGAATAAATTGACTTCTAGACCAGTGCCGATAATTTTTGAAAGCAAAAAAAATATTAGTAGAATGAAACCCATTGGAAAAGGAAGAGAACATAACAAAAATGAAAGAAAAAATAAATTACGGGCGATCTGAGGTCGGGAAGTGAATGGGGGTGCGTTATTAAAGGTAAAAGACGGTTTATCTCGAATGTTATGGAAAAAAGTTAAATAGCAAAGTTTATTCTAAGAGAAAATTATGTGTTACGAAACCAAATTCCATTTCGTTTACTTTAATATCCAAAGTAGACGTGAAATCTAGTCTAAGTTTTCAATATACTTACATTTCAAAATTTAATTTTGATGAAAAGTCTTAATTCCTTCATAAATCTCAGGGGCCAATTTCACGAATGTTTTCATAATCGGAAATTAGCAAATCAGACATTACAACTAACATCGATGTTAATTGTATTTATGTTCCACCAACAAAAAATAATATGATATCAGAAAATCTGGCGTTAAATGAATGAATTTTGTCATTATGTGTCTTTCACTCTTCTATCGGTCAGTAATCAAAGCAGCCAAAATAAAAAGTCGCAATGTCACAGGTCTATGTTCATTGACAATGTATCACTTTAGCCGTATCGTACTCGTACAGACTCGTGTTAAATAATACAACTAAATAAAAAATGTCAATTGTGTAGTCAAGTATGAGTGTGTTTTCGCAACATTTCATTTTGTCGGTACATAATTATGTCAATATTTTTTCCCAAGACACAAATCTACCTACCTACCTAAGCGTCTAGTTAAGACAAACCCAGAAATGTTTGCGCGGCAATAATACGCGGTATATCCGAGACACGCCGCGTTTATATCGCGTTCAAACCACAATGAAAGCGGCCGCGTGTGTAGCACTACTAGTATTTTAAAATTGCGTAGAAGAAGGAACAGAAGACAGTCTATTAAAAAAGACAATATTGGGTGCGACCACTTGAGAGGATGCAGAATTTGAAAGCGATTAATTACCGCGCATGACTGCCACGCTGTGTTTGAACACACTTTTAGTAATTTTCTAATTTTGTTTGTTATCCTTTTGTGTAAGAATAATAATGTCTCATTGTGGGAAAAATAAGGGGAATTTTCTGATGTGTAGGGCATCTACACATCAGAAAACAACAATTTACATCATCAACAATTTACATACTGTAAATTGTTCTAAATTTCCTAAACATTTTGACTTCGATAATAAACAATTCATTTTGACAATTTTGACAACTGACTAAACGCCGTTGACTGCGGCAAAACACATACGTTTGTGTTTCAACAAAAATACGTGAGTGCGGCGCACACACAACCGTATGTGTTTTAGTATTTTGCTAAACGCCAGTGCGGCAAAACACATACGGTTGTGTGGCGGCCGAAGGTACGCTAGTGCGGCAAAACACATACGGTTGTGTGGCGGCCGAATTTTACGCCAGTGCGGGTCACACGCAGAGCGTGTTTCCGTCTAAGACTGCGGGAAAACGCATGTGGTGTGTTTTTTTCGTTGCTATTTTCGTTATTAAGTCCCAATGTTGACGTGTTTGAAATATGTATAAATACTAGGTAACAAACCTAGATAAATTTATAATTTTGGTTTAGAACCCTTAGTTTTCATACTTGCCTACATAATCGGGGGGCAATACTATTTACATTTTTAAGTCTTGAGAGAAAAATAACTGATCTATAATGTATAAGTAATTATTTATTTATTTATTTATATTTAATATAAATCGTGTGAATATTTCTAAAAAATATCCACACAGTCGACGCAAAATCGAAAAACACAACCGTATGTGAGCGCCCGCACAGTCGACGCAAAATTATGAAACACAACCGTATGTGTTATCCGCACACGCGTAGTAAAACACGCCAAGCGCAAAAACCCGCACTGGCGTAAAGTCGTTTCGGCTGTGCGGCCAACACACCAGTTGTGTGGCCAGCCGCACTGGCGATCGGCGTAGCGAATGTTCGCCCGCAGTCAACGTGTTTGTGTTTCAACAAAAATACGTGAGTGCGGCGCACACACAACCGTATGTGTTTTAGTATTTTGCTAAACGCCAGTGCGGCAAAACACATACGGTTGTGTGGCGGCCGAAGGTACGCTAGTGCGGCAAAACACATACGGTTGTGTGGCGGCCGAATTTTACGCCAGTGCGGGTCACACGCAGAGCGTGTTTCCGTCTAAGACTGCGGGAAAACGCATGTGGTGTGTTTTTTTCGTTGCTATTTTCGTTATTAAGTCCCAATGTTGACGTGTTTGAAATATGTATAAATACTAGGTAACAAACCTAGATAAATTTATAATTTTGGTTTAGAACCCTTAGTTTTCATACTTGCCTACATAATCGGGGGGCAATACTATTTACATTTTTAAGTCTTGAGAGAAAAATAACTGATCTATAATGTATAAGTAATTATTTATTTATTTATATTTAATATAAATCGTGTGAATATTTCTAAAAAATATCCACACAGTCGACGCAAAATCGAAAAACACAACCGTATGTGAGCGCCCGCACAGTCGACGCAAAATTATGAAACACAACCGTATGTGTTATCCGCACACGCGTAGTAAAACACGCCAAGCGCATAAACCCGCACTGGCGTAAAGTACGGCCGCACACGCCAAGCGTGTGCGGCCGCACTCTCGTCTCGTTTACGAAAAAGCGTTTCGGCTGTGCGGCCAACACACCAGTTGTGTGGCCAGCCGCACTGGCGATCGGCGTAGGGAATGTTCGCCCGCAGTCAACGTGTAGCAATTAAATATAACGTCTGATCAAACATGCGTGCATTTAAACATGGATTTGCGCATGGTGACACACTCGCTTCTTTTTAATGTCCGGTTAATAGTTTAACCGCCGTTTAAAAAACTAACAAACATCGGTTGGTGAAACTAGGTCTAAAAGAACTATGTACTTACTTACTTAGTTTTTGGGTCGTAAAAACGTCGAAAAACATTTAGTTATTATTCATTTTCCTAATATATATACATATACTAATAATACGTTTAGACTGGATGTGGACGAGTTTTTTGACGCCCTTTGAGCTCCCCTGTCTTTTTCTTGGAATTGTACATAATATTATTAGATTTTTAAGATTTGTATATAACTAAAATTGTAATTTAATATTTAAATAAATATATTATACGTTTAGTTTCGTTCGTTCGATGAATATTAGAATTAGTACTCGACATCGCAGATATGTCCAGGAAAAGATAAGCCTGTATCTAGCAACCCTAGTTATAGCCGTTGGAGGGTACGGGTTTATGCGGTGATGCTTTTTATTGTTTTCATCATCATCATCATGAGGGGGATCAATAAATGGGGGGTTTTGCCATAATCGCCATATTGTTTTAACCCTGTTAAATTAAAAAAAAACTTTGCACTTAAATTCAAATTAGTAAATTACATATTTTACCTAACGCGGACGATATCGCGGGCAGAAGCTAGTTATTTAATGCTCTTATTCATTCTATTCATTGTTTATTTTTATTGTTAGGGTACTTTACCGGTTTATTCATGGCTGTGGAGTACGTTAATTGTATCACTGATTATTTTATTATCAAACACCACAATGTTATGCTAGAGCACTGAGCGTAGGACTCTGCGTCTATCTATCGTCCGATTATAGCAAGTAGCTTTTCTGGATCTAATTTTAGGCATTAGTGAGGCAGGGGGCGGCCGGCCGGTTGGCACGCTCGCGCTGTGCATCTTCCACCAACCAACATGTCGTATTTACGTGACTTACCTATAGATGAAATACCGCTTTGTGTGCTTGAATGTGAACAGTGTATGACCAAAACGATTTAAAATTCTTTAAAAGTTTATTAAACTGATAAATTCAGCTAATTATTTTTTTTACAAATACATGTAGTTACTATGAGAAACTAAGTTCCTACCTAGTGAATTTGTGTCCTAATTTCGAAGAGGACCGAAATACTTGCTTAGTGAACAATATTTTGATCTTGATCGAAATGCAATTCTGGTTTCTAATTTATAATTTCAGTTGAAAGACGTCCACTGTTGGACATAGGCCTCCCCCAAGCATCGACATCAACATCAATATCATCCCTGTGCTTCTTGCATCCAGTTTTTAATTAATTTATTTACAATTACATTTTTTATATCAACTGTCTGATACTCATAGTACAGGGTCTCCCTAGTTTGGGGTCAGATGGCCGTGTGTGAATATGTCCCCACATATTTTTTGTCCCTTTTTATGTTAATTGCAGAGAGTACATTTAGGTTGTTTGATTTATAGACATATGTAATGCGGAGGCCGTCCCTGAGGAGCTGTATGATTCGCCTGCGTTGGGGTCACCTCGAGCGGCTCCACCGGCCTCTAAACCCTCAGCGATACATGTGGCTGAAGACATTGGAGTCGGATCACTCGTGGAAGTCGCTACTGATGTGGACCAACATTATTACGGCGTAGTCAGATGGATAGGAGTCATTGATGGTAAATCTTTGTTTGTCTTATCTTCTGTAATTAAATCGTAGAGACCAAAAAGTTCGAAGGTTTTGAAAGAAATAATAAAATAAATAAGAAAGTTAAACGAGACTTTTCTGCCTAATGGCCTGATTTTTCTCTGAATTCCGTAGAAGCTTTTAGAGAGAGAAGAGAGACCCCTTTTTCTTAGGAACTCGTGGAGGTATCAAATTAATATTTATCAAATACAAAATTATACGGTCTCTTGGAGCTGTAAATCAAACTGTTAAGTAAACAAAAATACAGCCTTTCATGCCGCGTATTATAATGCTTTAAAAATTATTAATTGTACCTAAGGGATACTTTTCATTGATCTAGAATCATGAGATTTGGCGAGAAGTCACAAGCACAAGTAAAGGAAAAAATATCGAAAATCGTAAATTTGTTTTTAAATCTCATAAAAGTATTTGTTTTTAGGGTTCCGTACAAAAAACAAAACCCTTCTGGATAACTCATGCGTTTGAAGAAGATTGTACTGTAAATGCTGGTTTTACGACAAATTAGCAATCCAGTTGCTTTCAAAGAGCTATCATATGACTTACGGTTGCATGGAGGCGATCGAGAGATATCTTAGACATGCTTACATATTCAAAAAGCGTTGAATGCTAAAAAACTAAAAAGCTGCTTTTATAAGGTGTTTTAAAACAATAGGATCTTCACAAGTTTTTCGATCCATAGTCGTTAGAGTAATTGCTTATACGATCTCATTGCTGGTTGGGTCGACAGTGATGTTAAACCATGTAAGCGAGAATATTTTTTTGAACTGTAAACTTAAGTTGTCCTTTAGTGCGAAATTGGAAATTATATAGGCGTGTCACTTGAGCACAGCCGCGGGCAGCCTGGTACGATTATAAGGCGCGCGCCGGCGTCGGAGCCCTTAGGACGCGAGTCTTATTCGCACTTGAATGGTTTTTATTAGTTTCGTTATTTTTGTTGGTTCGGAAGCAGTGGGTTGAGTACCTATTCCAGACCATGTCTCCTCAAAAAAGCGAACCTCAGCTCGTACTACGAATTACCAATAGTTATTGGTTATTTTATTGATTACTGACATGTGTTCGGCAAAGATGTTTACTGGGTTACGGAAAGGCTAGCTCATATTCATATAAAATTTTGAATTAGTCTTCAGTTGCCATCACGCTATATAACATTGCCAATGATCAAGAAATAAAACAACAAACAAAATGTACCTTCAGACACAGCGACAGCAGGCGTTGAGCTCGAGCAAAGCGTGTGCGGGCTGGGCGACGGAACCCGCGGTGGCGCGCGACTGTTCTCGTGCGCGGCGGGGCGCGCGTTGTTTGTGCCGCTGCCGCTGTGCCGCCGCGACGCGCGCTTCCGCGACACGCCGCCGCCCGACAGGAACGACCTGCACGATGCCGATCACTTCGACCAGGTATGATAATAGGGTATTACACGAATTTTTGAAAAGTGCCTCAATAAAATTCTGTAGTGCTAAAATGCCACCAAAAAAACCACAAAATTTGTATTCAATCGTTAAGTGCCATAAAAATGTTTTACGAAAACGCCTCTTACTGGACGCCACATTGCTCAGCGGAAATGACAGAGTTCGTTTTGTATCAAACGCGCTCATATTAAATATGATAATTGTTTATAATTTAAAAATAATTAAAAGTATATTTTGTAATAGGTGTAATAATTAAAAAAATACGTTGGTTACGAAAATAATAAAAGAACAAAGTCTTCATTCGCCAATCCGTTGACTGACAGTTGTCAATTTTTCGTTTACACAGCCGTACGGCGTAATAACATGCCGCTACTATTTCATGGTGTTATAAAATAGATTAAAAATACTGAAAACTATAAATTGAATTTAAAAATTTATTTTGTTATTTTATGAACTAAAACTTACATTTTCCGACTGCTTTATGCCTAAACTGTCTCAATAACATATTTATAGATTTTTTCACATATAGACTAAAATACCCTATTATAATTCAAAAAGTTAATAAATAGGGTTGCTGGCCTGTCGGTTTTCTATCGGTTGCATTTTGGGGAGTATTGATGAAAGAAGAAGAAAGAAAAACCATTTATTCACGAGAAAGTGACGCACATTACAAAATAGTTTGTACATACAACAAGACTTAAACTAAAACAAGTGGATACAATATGTTGTAGAAAACAAATACAAATAAAATAAAAATAAACTATAAAAACGTCCGAGACAGAAATATGCGTCACTGCCACGAGAAACGGCTGACGCTCAGCATAAATGCCGTGGTCCGCCCACGAAGGTGCGAAGTCACGGCGCTGGTTTTCAGCGTCAGCTGACGATAAATAACTTTAGCACAGAACACACATGACTTTAGTTTCGGCTTTGTTTTGTTTGTTGGTTTCAGTGACACTTTCGATACTCCATCCTTGTATGATTTATAGCTATCACAACGACATAACACAAATAAAGGACATACTTGCTAAGAGCTATCAAATGTAATCTGTACCAATATTATAAAGAGCTATTTGTTTGTAATTTTGTATGTTTGTAAGTTTGTGTGTCCCACAAATCAATTTGTACCGTTTTAAACGATTGTTTGGACATGAAACGTGGTGCCGCTCGACTAGTAGATTTGAATTGTCTGCAAATCGCGTAAAGGTTACTGAAGACATGTTAGAAAGAGTCAATTCCGACCCCACATTCATAAAACGCATTGTAAATGGTGACGAGACATGGGTTTACAAGTTCAATTCGCATGCAAACCAGTCAACAAGCCGAAAACAAATAACATCAAAGAGAATAAAATCGCGACAAGCACTGACGTAGATTCCAAAAAATGCGTTTAATAAACGTTTTGATGATTGGGTTATTCGTTGGCGTAAGTGTACACGGAAGAGGCCTACTTTAAAGGCAATACAATACATTTGGATGATTAATAATGATTATATTTTGATTTTTATTGAAAAATTCTCGGTACTTACTTAGTACAAGTAAGTACCGAGAATTTTTCAATAAAAATCAAAATATAATCATTATTAATCATCCAAATGTATTGTATTGCCTTTAAGTACCGAGAATTTTTCAATAAAAATCAAAATATAATCATTATTAATCATCCAAATGTATTGTATTGCCTTTAAAGTAGGCCTCTTCCGTGTACACTTACGCCAACGAATAACCCAATCATCAAAACGTTTATTAAACGCATTTTTTGGAATCTACGTCAGTGCTTGTCGCGATTTTATTCTCTTTGATGTTATTTGTTTTCGGCTTGTTGACTGGTTTGCATGCGAATTGAACTTGTAAACCCATGTCTCGTCACCATTTACAATGCGTTTTATGAATGTGGGGTCGGAATTGACTCTTTCTAACATGTCTTCAGTAACCTTTACGCGATTTGCAGACAATTCAAATCTACTAGTCGAGCGGCACCACGTTTCATGTCCAAACAATCGTTTAAAACGGTACAAATTGATTTGTGGGACACAGAAATTTCAGCGGCTCTATCTCAGTTTTGAAGTACGATTTTCAGTCACCATTTCTTATACTACAGCGATGCTAAGTTCAGTAAAAGACGTCGATGGCAGACCAGAGCGAGGCAAATCTTTCACCACATCTCGACCGCGTTTAAATGCAATAAACCACTCATATGCACGTGTTTTTGATACGCACGATTCACCGTAAGCCTTATGTAACATTTTCAGCGCTTCGGCATACGAAATTCCACTTGCAATGCAAAATTTAAGACAAATAATTATTTGTTGGATATTTCTATCCATAGTAAAAATAGCAAAACACGCTTGACATGAACTGACAAAATGGAGCACTGAACAAACAAAATCACCAGTGACGATCGAACTACGCGTGAGTAAAGAGGACAGGTGTGCCAACTTATGGACAAAAATATCCTTCTTTATCGTTCCTCCTTCTAAAATCCCATTCAGAATCAGAGTAGGTATTTATTTGTTAAACATAGGTATTTACATAAAGCTGTTAGGTTGACATAGGTATATGGGCGCTATGCTTTGCCGTGAAGGCGTACAAATGTTAAATAAAATGTATTAAAAAAAAACTAAAATACTCAAACACTAAATAAAACAAAACAATATATTAAATACTTTATTAAATAGCTTTTGAAATGATCGATTCCCGGTACTTTCTTGACTTGAGAATGTAGGTAGGTATATAACAGTAGTGGGAGGCTGTCGCCTCTTTTTGCGAGCATGTCATGCACGCAAAAGAGGCGGCAGAGAGGGTGAGGGAAGCAACTGCCTCGCTTCCCTCCAGGAGAAGACGCACTGGGCGCCGGAGGGCGCTTAATGACCTCCGGCCTCCATGAGTTGCCGGCCTGCGGGTGGTCGACTTAGGGGCAGTCCACACCCGACCAGATGCAGGCCAGTGTAGGCGGCGCGCCGTGTTCCACGCGCGCCACACTAGAGGATTCGGCGGCGCTCAGACCGCCGAGGTCGACGGGATCCGCCATGTAAGCGGATCATAGCCTGGCGGGGGCGCGGTGCATGCGCGAGCGAATCGCGTACCCCAGCCCATAGGTCAGTCGAGGAACACCGTGGTGGTTTTAGCCGGTAGGAGTCCGGCACACCCTCCCGTCTTCCCCAGACGGGGGACAGTCCATGAGGATTTCCCCACGTTAAAAAAAAAAAAAAAGGTATATAACATTAGCTTTTGCCCGCGACTTCGTCCGCGTGAATGTCGGTAATCGGGGATGCAGACGAAATCGCACAATAAAAAATAGCCTACGTCCTTCCCCAGGGTTCGAGCTATCTTTATTCCAAATTCCTTAAAATCGGTTAAGCCGTTTCGTCGTGAAAACATAACAGATAAGAGTTACTTTCGCATTTATAATATTAGTATGGAAGTATGGATAAATTTATTATATTAGTATGGAAGTACGGATTATTATGGATTACTTTACATTATGTACGTATTGTAAAATTAGCTACGTGTATCATATCAGCCTATTGCCATCCACTGCTGAACGTAGGCCTCCCCCAGAGATCGCC
Source organism: Charanyca ferruginea (assembly GCA_947361185.1). Taxonomy (NCBI): domain Eukaryota; kingdom Metazoa; phylum Arthropoda; class Insecta; order Lepidoptera; family Noctuidae; genus Charanyca; species Charanyca ferruginea. The sequence goes on from OX376057.1 coordinate 16,346,163, forward strand.
AACCAACCCGGTCTTGGGCAACCCGCATCCATCCGCTGCCAGCCACCTTTTTTAAATCGTCGGTCCATCTTGCCGCAGGGCGTCCCACACTACGCTTGCCCAAACGCGGTCTCCACTCTAGAGCGTGCCTCAGTTCAGCGTGCTAATTCGATGCGCAACGTCCGCGTCGGTGACTTTAGTTCTCTGGCGAATGACTTCATTGCGAATTCTATCCACCAGAGAAACTCCGAGCATCGCTCTCTCAATGACGCGCTGAGCAACATTGAATTTGTGGACCAGGCCCACGGTGAGTGTCCACGTTTCGGCTCCGTAAGTCATTACGGGTAGAACGCACTGGTTAAAGACTCTGATCTTAAGGGATTGTGGGATCGACGATTTAAAAATACCACGTAGCTTCCCGAATGCCGCCCAGCCGAAGCGTTTCCTTCTGTTCGCCTCCTTCTCGAAGTTGTGCCGCCCCAGTTGTATATTTTGGCCAAGATATACTGGGTGATTTTTTATTCACGTTCCAAATTTCTCAGGGTGATAGTACCCATGAAATTGAATAACTTTCTCCAAAAAACATGGGTCGAAATATTAAAAAAAAAATCGGACTTCCCATACAAAATCAATAGTCAGCTGATCGATTTTGTATGGGAAGTCCGATTTTTTTTTTTATATTTCGACCCATGTTTTTTGGAGAAAGTTATTCAATTTCATGGGTACTATCACCCTGAGAAATTTGGAACGTGAATAAAAAATCACCTAGTATATTATGTCTTACCCCTCGACACAGTGGATTGGCTTTGAACTACGTTCTTGTACTTGGACGGTCATTGTTGCGGCCTTATTCACATCAGCACTTCGACGTATCGGCAGTCGACGAGGCATCTCTGCATGGAGTCCAGCACAGCCCAGGTTTCCACGGTTTCAAACCCGGCCTGCTCCGGCGGTTGACCAGAATTTGTAAACGCTGGTATTACCGGTTCGGAAAAAAGCATAAAAACTACCTGCGTCAGCGCCGCCTTGAGGCGACAACAAACGTTGCCACATCAGCGCTGGCTTCGATCAACTTTCTACATGAATACAACCTAACTCAATTATTAATGTTTCAGCCGGACTGTCCCGTAGTGCCTGGTATAGTCGCGCCACTCAGTTCGCTCGGAGAGCTGGCAGGCAAGAACCGCGGCATCCAAGGACATCACAACTCTTGTTATCTTGATGCCACACTTTTTGCCATGTTCACCTTCACAAGCGTCTTTGATGCCCTTTTGTATCGTCCGCCTGAACCCGAGGTAAAATATTATAAAAAACAATGTGCAAAATTCTGCTTATTGTACGGTCAGCAGCAAAAGTCGATTAACACTGTTACATTTACTTATCATCTAAATGACACAAAATAATACGATGCAATACTTTTCAGTATTTCAGGTAATAGTCAAAAGTAGTCGTATTTCATTTCATATTCTGCTCAATAAAAATGATTTAAAAATCCGAAGTGTTAATCGACTTCTGTTGCTGGCCGTACATAGATGTAAATAATAAATGAACAATAAATAAATCGTTTATTTGCGTAAAACATGGTATAAAATGGTAGTATAAAAAGGAAAAGGCACAAACATGTTTAGTTAAGAGCTTGGTGAAGATGGGATTGGGCCCCATCGAGCGAACTTCGACGCGAGCGTGATTGAAAAATGTTTTATTTCAACCAACGCAAAGCTCGAAAACAAACGAGTGAGTGAGAACGCGATAACATCACAGGAAAATATGCGCGCGGAAATTTCACGAAACTTGTTCCAGGACATACGTGTTTTTAAAAAGCCTTACAAGATTTGGGTAAAAATGTTTGTAATTTAGAATCTCCATTACATGTGCAAGGTTTCTATGAAGCTGTTTTTTTACCTTTTTAATGTATGAGTGCAATAAGAACGGCCAAAGTTCAGATAAAATTGTGCCAAAAAAACTGATTTTCGGACGGGTTTACTGAATTTGTTTCTCAAAAAAGTTTATTTTTGGCTTCATACAAACCTAGATTTTAACCATAAGATACCTGTGTGTTAATAATATTTGGAAAATAATTTGTTATAACGCCGTAATCGCGTACGAGCGTTTGTATGGGAAATATGACGGGTTGGGCGCTCTTAAGTACGACATAGCATGAACATTTTTAAGGTCACAGGATAATGACTTACAAGCAAAATCTTAGAAGGATTTGGACTCACATTTCTTATCCATTAATACACTTAAATTATAAAGCTGCATTCACTTAACCAATCTTTAACAATCTAGTATTTAATGTTTTGAAGTGGTTAGGTAACTTATTATAAACTAGCTTCTGCCCGCGACTTTGTACGCGGATCCTGTTGCTTATGCCAGCGACAACGGGGTCGGCAAAATCGAAGATCTGAAACGTCTGATGTCGAATTCGGTTCAATTTTGGCCAGTAGAGTCAAATTTTCAATGATATACCATCGTCATCAAAAATCAGTCCTAAACTGATACCGCCTTCACCGCGTGTAGGTACTCCTAGCTTATGTTATTTTATAAGATACAGTGAAATTAGTGATAGCTTTTATTTTAGTTATTAGCTTTGATTTTCACATCAGATGTTTCTGATCTTCGATTTTTATAAGTCAACAGGAAATGCCCATCAGACCGAACAACTTTTGCTAAGACGTCATTCCTATATGTGTCATGGTGTAGCTGGGCTCTTGGAGTTCCACATCAGGTGTTCCAGATCTTCAAATTTATTCTCTCAGCGGAGAATGCTCGTCACGTGGAACAAGTTTTGCTATGGTACCATTTTTGTATCTCTTATAGTTTAGCTGGTCTGTTGCGGTTCTGCATCAGGTGTTCAAGTTTCCAAGATAAATTATAGCCTATATGTTGCCCAGACTTAATACCTATACAACAAAAGAAAAATCATTCAAATCCGCCCAGTAGTTCCGAAGATTAGCGTGTACAAACAAACAGACAAACAGACAGAATTTTTTTTTTGGATTCGTGCTCTATTACTGTTCCTAAATCCCCCTCAATTATTATTTTTTTAATATATTCAATGTACAGACACAGTTTTGTTACTGTTTTATTATATGTATAGATTACATTGCTAGACAGTTTTTATTATATTTGGCAAGTCTTGGCATATCATCTAATACTAATTTAAGTGGGTCTCGCCTGTTCCGAGGACACAGATCGTTAGCTGTCTTAAATAGTTTTCGATTCTTAACACCAAACACACATATCTCATAAATGTATAGAAAAACCGGGGTAACAAGGCAAGCTTTATAAATATTGGTCGACATGATTCATCACGTTGAAAACCATACATTGCTCTTATGCACTTTTTTGTAATATTGAATATTTCCATACTTACAATTTTGTTTTTTACGGAAAGCCAATTTTAAAGAGCATATTTTAAATGAATTTTCATCAAAGTCATTTTTATTTTTGTATCACACAATAAACACTTTTTACTCATTTTTGACATCCCAATTAATATTATTTGGCACGTGTTGTCACTAATAAATGATTTTCGACTGTACACCAGCATGCGCACTCGGATGCATTCAATGGTCAGGTAGCGTGCAGCTGCTATGTTGTGTCCTGTTCTATCATACGGACTTCGGACGCTCTACTTTCTACCTACCAAATAGCTCCAATTCTAAAACTTTATAGCTTTGCAATAATATTTAATGTACTATTTTATTCAAGTAAGCCTATACGATTGGTTTTGTAATTAAAATATCTTACTTATGTATCAATTTCGATTAATTAACAGATCGGTATATTGACTTACCTGTTCACATCTGCTTGCCAGGCACAGAAATAAGTAGGCAAGCCTACCTAGGCATATTCTGTGTGTTAAATACTATCAGTTGAGATGAAATTCATTCGGTTATGAAAAGAGTGAAGGTGATGAAAGAAAATTGATGAAAATTAATTCAATTAAAAATAACTATGCAAACTTTTCGATAGGCAAGTTATCAAAGGCATGTTTGTTGATCTATACTAATATTATAAAGCTGAAGAGTTTGTTTGTTTGGTTGAACGCGCTAATCTCAGGATCTACTGGTTCGAATTGAAAAATTCTTTTTGTGTTGGATAGTCAATTTATCGAGGAACGCTATAGGCCTATGCGAAGCCGGGCCGGGTTGCTAGTAAATTATATTTGATAAAAAAATATGTCTCATCAAGTTATCTGATGGGTGAAGGTCGATCTTCCACGTCTCCTCTACTATTATGTTTTTCATGGCTGAAAATTGCAAAAAACCTAAGAGCATTCCAATTTCACGGGCTCTCACCGTAGCAGTCTTTGTGTTATGTTAGTACTGAAGCTGCTTGAGATATATAGGTGCCCTAAGCTGTTCAGTTAATTAGAAAATTATTTTACAGGATTCTCCGCATTATTCCGAAGTACAGCGGGTTCTAAGAGAAGAAATTGTGAACCCATTGAGAAGGCACGGCTATGTGCGCGCCGACAGAGTCATGAAGTTACGTACTTTGCTTGAAAGACTTTCCGACGTGCCTGGCCTGACATCCGAAGAAAAGGTAAAATTACTTTAAAAACAAATGTTATGCTATGCTTTATAAGTAGGTTTCTTTTTAGTTTGTTACCTTTCATTTTATTGACTACCGGACTTTCATTATTTTAAGACGGACATTGAAAATCCAGTGTACGGTAAAGTAACCCTCCGCTCGGTGTATTGACAAAACCTGCTCACGTGTTTCCTACTATGTTTTTCATGACACATGTAATAGTTATAGTCAAAAACAAAATATTCATACTTTTTAAGTTTTTAACTGACTTTATTTTTAAAATACATATTATTTTTGACCGCCACATTCATTGTTGACAAACCAAAATGTGTCCAGCACGCCACGGTCACGAGTATATGTACAGACTTTTATACGTAAATTGGCTGACCCGGCAAACGTTGTTATGCCATATAAATAAAAAAAAAATAGCCTTCGACCACCTACTGTAAATATAACAAAAATTGCCGTTTCGGAAGAGTTCGATAAATGACACTATGACACAAGATTTTTATATATGTATTAGATAAAGCTTGTCAAACTTACAAAACAACATTCTTTTTTATTTTCTTTGTTATTTATTTATTTATACTTCACACAAGGTCATCATTTTTATTAGTTGAACTTCTTTCTTTATATTTCATTTATGTTAACATAAGATGTCAAAAACTAATACCAAATATAGGAGGGATGAATTTGTAGCATGGCGCCGAGGGCACGTTTTTGCTTTTAACACGTGGTGGTCAAAAGGTTAAAAAACGACAATCCAAATTTATCGACCGAAACTATTATGTACTTACGTTTGTAAATTTTTCATATCTAGTTCCGCATGCCATCTAGTGTAAGGTAGTGAAACAAAAAAAAAAACAGGGTATAACTCTATAATTTTATTTTCCCTACATTTTTTTAATTACCCTTAATGAAATAAAATGGAGGCCAAAAAGTTCCTTGGTTTTCGGCGCGTTTTGCTTTACATAATTATTTTTATATTACAATAAACTAATTGTCCCACCACTGAATAGGGCGCTCGCCAGAAGCACGGTCATAGAACGTGAGCGCATGGTGCATATTTAGCTTATTTAATATTCACAAAATCCACAGCTCTTTGATAATTCATCCTAAAAAATAATAATAATAATATGTGGGGACATTTCACACACGGCCATCTGACCCCAAACTAGGGAGACCCAGTACTATTGGTGTCAGACAGCTGATATACATACATACACAAATACATTTTTTTTTTCTTTTAAATACATACATATTATAGATAAACAACATTCAGACACAAGGCAAACACAAGTGCTCATCACACAAATGTTTACCCTGGGCGGGAATCGAACCCACAACACGCCGCGCAGCAGTCGAACGCTCAGCCACTGCGCCAACCGTGTCGTAAAATAAGCTGGTCTTACAGCCAATTACGGATTTACAATTAAATAGCTATAAATACACGCAGCAGAAATAGACATACAGAATACAGAATTAACTGCTCGCGCCACAACCAAGCATTGCTAGTGTATACAGTGTGGGTGAGTGTGTGAGGAGTTGCAGGTGGTGTGTGAGTATGTTATGGTGTGTGTGAGGATCGTGTGTATTTATCTAGTATTCAATTGGAGTGATTCTATTTGGATTTATTACATACCCATTACATAATATGTAAATAAACTTAAGTACATATATTACATTCCTTCGTAATTTCATAACGAGATGTTAAGACTTATCACCATTAATCCTAAATCCCCGAATAAAAATAAAAATCGTCGTAAACCATATCTTGTCTAGTGTTGCTATATTATTTTTCTCCAAAAAATGGGAAAATCTCTAAAATTGCATCATTGCTGCATTGAAAAGCAAATGAATGGCAGGGCTGTTTGTATTTTATTGTTTCTTCTTTTCATAAGTTCATTTGAATATTTATATGTAGTCAGTATGTCATGGAAACAATTAACTAGATTCGCCGTGCAATAAACAGCACCTAAATTGCGCTGTGTAATAACACTCGGGATACACCATCCCTTTTATTTTCACAAACCTTGTTTATAGGAAAAATACTTGTGAAAATAAAAGGTACCTACTAAGTTCGTCCCTGTGTTGCGAATACATATTGTCATAGAGACATCTAGCATGATATAGCTAAACCACGTAGAAAATGACAGCTTTTAGCTTTGCTATTCATCGCTAGGAAAAAAAGTAGGGCTTAACTAGATGTGGGCACGGCTAGACCTGAAGTGGCAGGGTTAACTTGAAAAAGTGTCACACATCTTTCTATGGAAAAAATCGATTACGCTATCTCTGTTATACTTACTTCGTGGGTCGTGTGAAACATCTAATGCGGAGGGCATTAGATGTTTCACCTCAAAATTATAAATAAATCATTTATTGATTCATCATCAAATTTTTATTTAGATTATATTGTCATTATTATTTCAGGATCCAGAAGAATTTTTAAATGGTTTAGTAGCGCAGCTACTGCGAGCTGAGCCGTTCCTGAAGTTGTCTTCGGGACAAGAAGCTTACTGTTATCAACTGTTTGTAGAGAAAGATGAACATGTTTCGTTACCCACCGTGCAGCAGCTTTTGGAGCAGTCCTTTACCACGTCTTCTGTGAAATTAAGTGAGGTAGGATTTTAATAAGGTACAATTAGGATAAGATTATTTACTTACTAGATCAAGAAACTAAGTAACATCAATAAGTGAAATGGATGTTGTGTCAATTTTTTAATTACTAGTAGTAGAACTAGATAGTAGGTACATTTATCTATCTTATTTTCATTGAAAAGGTGACGAGACAATCGTATGGTTATTAGTTGTAGTTACTGGTACTTATATATACCAGTGTTTAACGGCAGCATAGGCGCTAAGTGGGTTTACTAATATTTGCCATAATTTAAAATGCAATTATTTTACATACCATACTTGTATTTTATATGTTCATAATTTCATTAGAAATAACGCTTCAGTTGCCATAATCGTGTAATGACATAAAATCATTTTCACTAATTTCATTGGTCATAATCGATTAAGTGTCATACTCGTAATAATTTGAATGGGAACACCCAAATATTCCGAAATATTTTATTCCGAATTTCGATATTCCGATTTTCAAAAGTCCGAATTTCATAATACCTTAAAATTATAATCTCTATTATTTAAAATCACGAAAGTTATTTTACCGAATGTCGTAAATCCGATTTGTTTGTTTTCCGATTTTCATATGTTCGAAGAATCAAATGCTCGATGAGTTCTCGGTCCGAAAAACGAAATTCCGAATTTCAATATTCCGAATAAACTGTTAAAATTAGGATTCTGATTCAATTCAGCTACGCATATATATTCAAAATGGTGTCCCCTTGTTTCGCAGACAGAAATTTCATAGAATTTCGTTCCTCAGAAAATGTTTAATATAATATTTGGTTCTTGTATTTTTATTTCGACTATTATTGTTTCAAAGACTATTTACTTGAATGAAACATATTTCACAGAAACACAATTCAAAGAATTTTTAATAATTTTTTTTTGTTTAACAAACTTATCAAACAGTAGAATTACTTTTTAACAAATATTGTTTATTCGGTGTATTTTTCTATGGAATTTATTTCAACAAAAATATATAGGTATAAAAAGAAAGACCATAACAAAAATAATCTTAAAAAGTCAATATGTTGTGCTACAAAAGTTAATGACAGAAATGAATTGCTGTGAAACCGACTCCACGTAGTCTTGTCTGCCCTACACCTAGAGTGTAATTTAAATTCGCGTAGGCGCGGAGGGGCGAGGCGGCCAGCGAGCTGAGGAGCAGGTGGTTTTAACGCCCGCCGCCGCGGCTGAGGCTGGCCGGCGAAGCCGGCCGGGCAGTAAGCCGAAGCTGCGGTGGTGAGCGTGAATACCATCTGCGACGATAAGCTCGCGTGGTACCGCCGGAGCCCCGCAACGCCGTAGCTGTGACAGAAACCATGCCTGCTGCATGTTGCATGTTCGCTTGCATGCTCGCTTGCATGATGCATGCTTGCTTGCACGCTGCATGTTTGCTTGCACGATAAACGATTGCACGATATCGATAAAGATAATCGGAATTGTAATAATCGGAATTTTTATAATCGGAATTCGTATTTTTGATGTTCGGAATTTTCATTATGTCGGACTTTTTGTTATTCGATCTTTTGAAACTCGGTATTTTGAGAATAGTAATTATAAACGTTCGGAATTTTGAAATTTTAGTATTATAAAAATAGGATGAATGATAAATCGGAGTTGCCATATTAGGAATTTTGAACTATTCGGAATTATGAAAATCGGTATTTTGAAATTCGTATTTCTGACTTTCGGAATAAAGTTTTTCGTATTTATGTAGTGTACCCAATTTGAATCCTTAAATAATCATGGCGAGATCCATACATTCATATGTCATGTATGAAAAAAAATAATAATTTTGAGGGTTTAAAATATTTTCAAATGTGAAGAATACATTACCAGGAGTAGATTGATATACTTACCATACTTTTAACCCCCGCATATTTAAAATATTACGAAATGAAAATAACACTTTTTCGTTTGATCTCGATGTCCATTTTGTGTTTATAAAAAAAAGAAAGTGACAAGCAACGTAAACGGATTTATCAAATTGACAGACAAGTGATGTGACAAGTATGTGGAAAAAAAAAATCATTATTTATGACATTATTTCCCATAAAACGCTTCAATTTCAGTGTAAGAACTGCGAAATGGCGACTGTCAGTGTCACTGTTACTGTCAGTCGCCGTTTCGTTCTTAAATAATGAGCTTTTCGTTAAACTATTCACTTTATTTTGCGGGGTTTTAAAAATCTTGTAAATGCCTGAAGATACTCTTTAGGTACCCAAGAGTATAAGAATTAGAATTACAACTTCTCTAAACATCTTTATTTTTTTTTGTACAACCCCTGCCATGATTCTTTTTGCCTATATTAGCACAAGTCACAACAATACTAATCAATTTAAAATAATATTGTTTTTTTTTTATAAAAATAATAATGTTATATTACTTGAATTATGTACATTTATTTTTTATTCACAAGAAACCTAAAAATAAACTTAATCTCCTATGGATGCTTGCTTTGCAAAAGAGGAAATCTGACGCGTTGTGTGGTCACACTTCTAACCTAACCGTTTCGATTTTGACGAACTGTTTATTGTGTAAAGATTGTTTGCTGTCAAAAAATATTTCATTACAGACCAAATGCCTTAAGGGCGCATATTCGATTTAGCGCAACTCAAAATCACGACTGCTTTAAATGATTGCTAGAACATCGTATCAGCATGGAAGCACACTAGTACAATACAATGTTCTGTTTTTGTGCGTGAACGCGGAAGTATGAGCACGAATCATTGAAATTGATCGACAAAGGATTGCGCGCGAGGTTTTATAATGTGTAATAACTGAAAAATATTCTGTATATTAAGCATAACTAACTACATAACCAAAACGTAACTCCCCCCCCCCCTCTCCTTAACTTACCAAAATGTAGTTTAGGGAAATCAGAGATAGATTTTCTAATGTCTAGGCTACTATAGGTATTGGTTCAGAATGGATTAAGCCTGGAAAACTGTCGAGCATTTGCGACGGTTTAGGCTAGGTATGGTTTTGGGTGTGTAGTGAATAATGGGTATTCATAGGATTGCAGGAGAGGGGAGCTTTTGTTAAAAAAAATACGAGTATGCTTTAGAACACACGACTGAAGTAAGACTTCTTTAGCACCATCTATATGTATGTATGTATCCGTTTGCAACTGGCCATGAGAGAAAGAGAGAAAGAAAATGTGTGCTCGCACCTCTCTCTCTTGCCCCTACAGTAATATACGAAACGTAACTCCCTCTCTTTCTATCTTCACTGACTTATATCTCCCTCTCAACTTCCGTTCGCCTCACGCGATCACACTTTTCCTAACGCTCTCGTCACGCATTCACCAGCTTACTCCCCAAGTCAAGCATGCGTAAAGAAGTTTTACTTCAAAAATATCTTAAAATTATGTATTAAAAATATGTATATTAAAATCTTTTTACAGGTTCCAGCTGCTTTCATCATTCAAATGCCACGATTCGGCAAACAATACAAATTATACCAAAGAGTACTACCATCCCCTCTTTTGGACGTCACTGATTTGATAGAGGGTTGTAAGTATTTAGATTGAATAGTCAATAATTTGATTAATTTAAGTTATTTTATAAAAACGTAAATAAACTAAAATTCAGTAACAATTGACACTTACATCGGTTTTGCCGTCAGTCGACTTGACATATTTACAAAATTAAATAAGTTCACAAAATACAAACAAGTTCTACTTCTCGACACACAATATAATAATTAATTAATCTAAACTCTCGAAAACACAGACGGACGTATTTGCTAGGGGCATAGATATCCGAGAGATATGCCTTAATATTTGTTCAAAAAAATCTGTCGCTTGTTTTTGTCTTTTGTTTTTACTCACACAAAAAGAAAAGAAATGGATACGGCACACATGATACTTTTTCGCACGCACCCAATAAAATATGCGTAACACATCTGTGCTATATATCTTTTCGCACACATGCTAGAAAGAGGCGGGCACTAGAAAGTATAGATACAGGCACTGAATGCACACACGCGACACTAGTCTGAAATAGGGAAGAGGGGTTGGTATAAATATTTCATCCATAAAAATATCGATGAAAGTCGAGTGAAAAAAAAGAGAAGTGTATTATGCATCATCATCTGCCTAGCCTTTTCCCAACTATATTGGGGTCGGCTTCCAGTCTAACCGGATGCAGCTAAATACCAGTGTTTTACATGGAGCGACTGCCTATCGGACCTCCACAACCCAGTTACTGGGTAACACGATACCCCTTGTGTTCGGTGTTTTTACCGAACTTAGTTAGCAATATCGGCGTGACGCATTTCCCTTATTTTATTTCTTGCTTAAGTCACTAATTACTTATAACTTGACATTAGATTTAGTGCACTTTGGTCTACCGCGTTAGCCGGGTATATTCTAACATTTTATAACAGTTTCAACATTTTATAACATTTTATTTAACATTTTAACATAAAGTTTATTAAGTAACAATTTGAGAGTGAATCAATAAATAGTGTTCAACATTAACTTTTGTTTCTCCTCAACAACACCGACACCTCGCTACGTACCCCAACATATTTTTGGTCCTTCGAGCTGGATCACGCGTCGCGTAATTTCAGAAATTCGGAATTTCGGTGTGCAAGGTCTTAACTATCGAAACAAACAACATTGTGTGTATGTCGTGGGGCTGTCGGAGCGAACATTGGAGCAGAACAGTGCAGCTGCAGCAGAGGCTGAGTACTGATCGCGGAGAATACAAGTAATCAATTTCCTTATAATTTATAGTCAGTAAGGGTTGCATTTTAACATCCTAAAACAATGACGGAACTTACCGGAACGCAATCAATGATCTATGATAGCATCATAAAACTTGGTATGATTGAAGAAGGATATTGCTAATAGGAAAACAGTAGATTACTTTAAGCGGAAGCTTTTGGAGAGTTATTGGAAAGATTACCAAATTAATCATGAGCGAATTAAGGGGAAGGTAAGAAAAACTGATCTTTATTTCACCGAGCGAGAGTAAAGTACGGTGTATAAGTCAACCAAGGCGTTGCTCAACCAACAGTCAGCGATTCATGATAACAGGAAGCTTTGCAACAGGTGAGCAAACAATAGCTCGAGACAGATCACCATCGGCTTCAAGTATGCGTGCAGAAGGAATAAGCACAGTATAAAGATATGAACAGTATGGAAACTAGGCCTATTTGTTGAAATAATTACCTACGCTCCATTGGAGCGTTAAGGTTGTCACTCTTGATGTCTGTAAAATTGATGTGTTTTATTGTAACAAACTTTTTTCACGCGTTCAGCGGTTAGAATTTGGCTGGTTATCTTACCCTCTTTCTGGTCAAAATGTAAATCCAAGATGGCGGCTGTCATTTTTTATTTATTTATTTGTCATGGGGGTCGTTTTCACAGTTTTCGTGGATGCTAAAGCCAATAGTGGGGTCAAAATGTAAATTTGTAAGAAATAACTACTCGCTTTTTGAAAAAGATGAAAAGGCTATGTCAAAGAGAAAAATAGTGCAATAGCCACTAGTAGTCCCGCAAAATAGGCTAAAACTATGCAATAAACATTGTTATACCATGGCGGTGAAAATATATAACCTCTTAGCCGAAGAATTTAGAAGTGCTACAGATTAAAAAAAAATTTTTTTTATTTATTTTTTTATTTTTTTATTTAATTTTTTTTTAAATGCTTTTTGACTGGTTGTGTGAGAGATGTTTTTATTCCATCAAAGAATATTTTGATTGTAAAATGTAAAACTTAGGTATTACTATAATAATAATATGACATCTACTTATTGACATCTCATTATTCTTGTTATTTTTTATTTATTTTTTTAATGACATGAGATCGCTATTTGTAAGATAAATTATTATTTTAGTTGAATAGAATCGTATTTAATTTTATTAATTGAATTGTAAAATAAATTTAAAATATAACATTATTATTATAATTTTTTGTTAAGTTCCTATTGCTAATTACTAAATGTTACATAAATCATGCATGCTATAAACCAAGATGTAAAATCTAAACGGCTGAAATGCCGAATATAGTGAAACTATTCTAACTTAAGAACCTATGTAAACCTACCTATATTCTTGCAAATAAATATATCATTCATTCATTCATTCATTCATTTAATTTTTTTCGTCATGGGAGTTATTTCAATAATTTCGAGTGAAGCCGCCATCTTGGAGCTCACTATTGGCTTTAGCACCCTCGAAAACTACGAAAATGACACCCACGACAAATTAAATTTTAAAAAATTTACAGCCGCCATCTTGGATTCAGAGTTTGTCCTCACTATCGGTTTGGACGCCCACGAAAACTATGAAAACGATACCCATGACTAAAAATTTAAAAATTTTTGGAGACGCCATCTTGGATTTACATTTTAACCTCACTATTGGCTTTAGCACCCTCGAAAACTACGAAAATGACACCCATGACAAATAAATTAAAAAAAAATGACTTGACTCTATATCTGATAAGTGGGAATTTGAGGACGTCACTACAGGCTAGATGGACAGCTATTGACTTACTACATTGGGGCATCTAGATCGAATTGGAGGGAGAGAACGAACAATACAGCAACATGTACGATAAGAATGAGAAAAAATTCAACAACCTGAAAAGGGCTATTAACACGAAAATGTGGTCAGTAGCCCCCAGGGAAAAATCAACACCTCAACTTGAAATACCGATCTTCAATGGAAATTACAACCAATTGGTATCATTTGGAGACCTATTTACAGAAGTAATACATAACAACCCCTCATTATCGAGCGGCCAAAAGATGCAGTATTTAAAGGGTAAGGTTCGTGGAGAAGCAGATAAACTTATACAACATCTACCGATAAATACTGATAACTACTTCGTGTGCTGGAATATTCTCACCCATCGGTATGACAACAAAAAACTAATATTCTCGTCCCATATGAACATTCTGTTAGGCCTGCCAAGCATACAACAGCAATCGCTACAGCAGATTAAGCGAATGCATGACCCCACACATGCATGTCTTAACGCCATCAGAAACTTGGAAATCGACACCGCGTCCTGGGATCCAATGATCGTGCATGTTCTAGGTCAAAAACTAGACACGGAAACATACACGGATTACATAGAATCTCTGAAGAATTCGAAAGAACTACCGGTTCTCGCAGAGTTCTTAGACTTCTTGGAAACAAAATTTACATCCCTGGAAACAGTTCGCCGAAAAGATAGTGTGCCCACGAAGACGTCATCTCATCAAAACAATCATCCAAATTCAACATCGAACAATAAGAAAAATAATTTCTACAATCCGGACAACAAAAGCAACGGAAATAGAGCAGTTGCGAAATCGATGCATGCGTCAAACATGAAATGCCCTCTTCTCTATAATTGCAAAACATATTTAAAAATGACAGACGACCAAAGACTAAAAACTGCAACCAAATTAAAACTTTGCACGATTTTTTTATTTAGCCATTTTGGAAATCAATGCACTTCCAACTTAACATGCCGAAAATGCCAAGATCAACATAATGCCCTTTTGGATGACGCATTTGCGAAATTAGCAAGTGCATCAACGCTGTCGTCAAGCGGCAACAACGTTGAGAAACAAAACGCAAAGTGCAATGAACCCGTAACGAGCATCGTGAATGCATCTCAAGAAGAAAAGGCGGGGATATTGCTAGCGACTGCTCTGATTAAGGTCAAAAGTGCGGATGGAACTTACCAAACCATGCGTGCCTTGATCGATCAAGGGACCCAAATATCCTTAATAACTGAGAAAGCTGCTCAGATGTTAGGGATCAAGAGACGGCGATGCAAAGGAGCCATCTTTGGAGTGGGACAAAAAGATAACAATTCTAAAGGGATAATAAAAATAGAATGCACTTCGACTTTGAATTCGAATCTGATGTGCTTATTATGAACGAACTCATTAAAAGTCTGCCAAACCAAACATTCACTAAACCAAATTGGACTTACTTAAAAAACATGAATCTAGCTGACCCGGAATTTTACAAAAGCCGACCAGTTGACTTGCTGTTCGGGGCGGACATTTATGCTAACATTATGCTAGGTGGAATCATAACAGGAGAACATGCCCAACAGCCGATGGCTCAACAAACACAGCTGGGATGGTTACTGTGCGGTAACGTAAAAACATATCAATGTTACGTGGTACTAAATAACATTGAAGAGATTCAGCAATTTTGGGAAGTTGAGGAGATTTCAGAACCTTCAAACCTATCTGTAGAAGATCGGGAATGCATGGACTTCTACACAAAAACCACAATAAGAAACAGGTCGTTATGAAGTCAGAGTACCACTGAAAGAAGACCTAAAATAGCAACTGGGGTCTTTCAAACCAATGGCTATTGCTCAGCTAAAGAATTTGGAACGCCGCTTACAGAAACAACCAACATTAGCCGAAAAATACAAGGATTTCATGAAAGAATATGCTGCGTTGAATCACATGAAACCGGAACAGAAAACCAATAACATAACACTCGAATGCTTCCTGCCTCACCACGGCGTGCAGAGAGAAGAATCGTCAACAACAAAGCTTCGTGTGGTCTTCAACGCATCCGCCAAAACATCCACCAAATACAGCTTGAATGACGTCATGCTCAAAGGACCCAATCTACAAAAAGATCTACAGACGTTATTACTTCAATGGAGACAATACCCCTTTACCTTCACAGCGGATATCGAGAAGATGTACCGTCAAATATTAGTTAATTCCATTGATCAACATCTACAAAAAATAGTTTGGCGTGAGTCATCAACACAACCTATTCAAGTGTATCAATTGAACACGGTAACATACGGGACAAAGGCCGCACCTTTTTTAGCTATTATGACACTAAAACAGTTGGCGGCGGAGCGATGCAACTTTCTAGAAGCTGCTGCTGTCCTGGAAAACAGTTTTTATATGGATGACTTGTTACACGGCTGCTACAACATAGAACAGGGTAAAAAATAGATAAACAATTGATTCAACTTTTGAAATCAGGAGGCTTTAATCTTCGAAAGTGGTCATCCAACAGCCTGGAATTATTGGGGAACATAACAAATCAAGATAAATTTGTTTACAGCTTCAAAAATGATGACATGTTGAAAACCTTAGGTTTGCTGGAACCCAACAGGAGATCAATTTAAATCGAAGCATATGCGTGCGTGGTATACGCACGAACAAAACATCACATGAAACAGTAATAGTTGCCGCAAAATCAAAATATGTACCAAGTAAAAAGACCGTAACATTGCCACGAATGGAGCTTTGCGGAGCCCACTTACTAGCTAAGCTGATTAACAAAGTCAAACAGAGTATAAGTTGTCAGTTAGAAATATATGGATGGTGTGACTATATGGTGGTCATAGGGTGGCTACAAGGTGACTCAGCACGTTGGAAACCGTTCGTTGCTAATAGAGTCAACGCAATAAAACAAATAATGCCGGAAAACTGCTGGCGATATGTGAAATCGGGAGACAACCCGGCCGACTGTGGCAGCCGAGGAAAAAACAGCCTATCTACAGAACAAACGAAGGAATAAAAAGGATAAAATTGGTAAACATGGTTGAAGACGTTAACAGTAACAGCATAATAGACAATTTATTATTTCAACATAATTCGTTTATAAAAATAACTCGCGTATTGACATGGTTACTGAGGGCATTGACGCCAAAGTCGCAACGTAAACATTTACCGAAGTACCTAACATTACTAGAACTGCGAAAAGCCAAATCAGCTATTATAAAACGAGTGCAAAGTACAGTATTTACGTCAGATATTGAAATGTTAAACAAAAACGGAAATGTGGCAACAAAAAGCAAATTATTGAATTTAAACCCTTTCGTCGATAAAAGCGGTTTTCTCCGAGTTCGGACGTTTAAAGAAAGCGACCATGAGTGACGAAATGAAACATCCGAAGATAATCCCTAACAAAAGTCGATTAGCGAAGTTAGACGAAGCTCGTCAGTTAACATTCTATGGGGGTCCTCAACTGACCTTAGCTGTTCTTAGACAACAATACTGGATAACAAGCGGATACAGCACGACCAAAAAACAGTTAAGGAATTGTGTAACTTGCCGGAAGTATGAAGCATGAAAACAACATCAATTAATGGGTGACCTTCTAGCAGCTAGAACCAACACCGCTCCTCCATTCTACCACACTGGGGTGGACTACACAGGCTTTGTAAACATTAAGGCAAACAAGGGGAGAGGGGTGAGAACACTGAAAGGCTACGTGGCAGTATTCATATGCATGGTCACGAAAGCCGTTCATTTGGAACTGGTGTCTGACCTTACCAGCTCAGCATTCTTAGATGCACTTAAGAGATTGGCGGCCAGGTGAGGAATACCACATCACTTGTATAGTTATCAAGAGACAAATTTTATTGTAGCAAATAGATTGCTGCAAGAAGAGAACAACCAATTAGAACAAGTTTTCGGTGATAGCTGCCAGACAGTTATTGCTGACATGAACATACATGTTATATGTTAGTAGAACAACTATCAATTATTGTCGATATCTATATGTCAACGTTGCACACCACTAATGCATCGCTTACTTTTGGTCAGTTTAACCAAATGCTGGCGACATGTGCCACGCCCCCATGCCATATCCCTCGATATTCGTGGCTAAGGGTCTACTTTTATAGCAGAACTTTTTATGTCATTACATAAACATCATTACACAGAAAATCGTTTGGCATACTCATTTATATAGTCAGAATCATATTTAGGCATAAATTCCATATCCATAATAATGTTTTGCATAACTTTCTAAAGCATACATTTATTTAAGTATAATGATATCAACAGTTCTTAAAAAACGAAACCCTGCTTTGCTCCTATTTCAGGGTGGTTTAAAACAACCACCTAACCTGTCCGAGTCGGGATGCCCCAAGTTCCGAGCTCGCTGCGTTCACTCTTGCCCAAATTCAAGTGACATCGTTGACTGAACCTCGGGTATTAGGTGCTTTGCTTTCACAATTTGTAAAGACAAATCAGTCTTTATTATTATGCTAAAATAAGCGGTATTAATATTTTTATAGAGCCATGCGTGTGGTGAATGAGTTTCACGAGAGGGTTCATGTGTTATGGTGCAACTTGAGTGAACTCGCAAAAGCTACATTGTATATAATATGTTATTTAAATGTAGGTTAAGATTTAGAATATATTGTGTATTTTTTATTGGATTTAGATTAAGGATTTAGCATGTAAGGCCACTCTATCGCATTGGAACCCAAATCTGTAATGATAGATGTAGGTAAGATTAAAATAAATAAATATTGCAATGAATAAAAAAATTTTGGATATTTTGTCGTAGTGCCTCGCCAGTGCACGGTGTGCGGCTCGCTGGCGCGCTGGGAGTGTAGCGCATGCGCGGGCGCGGCGCTGGAGGCGGGCGCGCTGTGCGACAGCTGTCGCCGCCTCGCGCACGCCACCCGCCCTCACCACAAGGTATGTCGTAGTGCCTCACAGTGCACGGTGTGCGGCTCCCTGGCGCGCTGGGAGTGCAGCGCATGCGCGGGCGCGGCGCTGGAGGCGGGCGCGCTGTGCGACAGCTGTCGCCGCCTCGCGCACGCCACCCGCCCTCACCACAAGGTATGTCGTAGTGCCTCACAGTGCACGGTGTGCGGCTCCCTGGCGCGCTGGGAGTGCAGCGCATGCGCCGGCGCGGCGCTGGAGGCGGGCGCGCTGTGCGACAGCTGTCGCCGCCTCGCGCACGCCACCCGCCCTCACCACAAGGTATGTCGTAGTGCCTCACAGTGCACGGTGTGCGGCTCCCTGGCGCGCTGGGAGTGCAGCGCATGCGCGGGCGCGGCGCTGGAGGCGGGCGCGCTGTGCGACAGCTGTCGCCGCCTCGCGCACGCCACCCGCCCTCACCACAAGGTATGTCGTAGTGCCTCACAGTGCACGGTGTGCGGCTCCCTGGCGCGCTGGGAGTGCAGCGCATGCGCGGGCGCGGCGCTGGAGGCGGGCGCGCTGTGCGACAGCTGTCGCCGCCTCGCGCACGCCACCCGCCCTCACCACAAGGTATGTCGTAGTGCCTCACAGTGCACGGTGTGCGGCTCCCTGGCGCGCTGGGAGTGCAGCGCATGCGCGGGCGCGGCGCTGGAGGCGGGCGCGCTGTGCGACAGTTGTCGCCGCCTCGCGCACGCCACCCGCCCTCACCACAAGGTATGTCGTAGTGCCTCACAGTGCACGGTGTGCGGCTCCCTGGCGCGCTGGGAGTGCAGCGCATGCGCGGGCGCGGCGCTGGAGGCGGGCGCGCTGTGCGACAGCTGTCGCCGCCTCGCGCACGCCACCAGCCCTCACCACAAGGTATGTCGTAGTGCCTCACAGTGCACGGTGTGCGGCTCCCTGGCGCGCTGGGAGTGCAGCGCATGCGCGGGCGCGGCGCTGGAGGCGGGCGCGCTGTGCGACAGCTGTCGCCGCCTCGCGCACGCCACCCGCCCTCACCACAAGATATGTCGTAGTGCCTCACACTGCAAGGTGAGCGACTCGCTGAGAGTGCGGCGCGTGCGCACTATGCTTTTAAGGTCGGAACCATAAAGTGTCAGGCTGAAGTTATGATTATGACCCACGGAAAGCTTGGCAATAATGAATATTATTTTGTAA
Source organism: Charanyca ferruginea (assembly GCA_947361185.1). NCBI lineage: Eukaryota > Metazoa > Arthropoda > Insecta > Lepidoptera > Noctuidae > Charanyca > Charanyca ferruginea. Next base: position 16,365,906 of record OX376057.1, read on the forward strand.
CAAAATCCTGATAACACCTATATAAAAATCAGCCGTCACACTTGAACGTAAGTGACTAAAGTACCTTTTCTACCTGATACCTGAAGTACAAAAAGATTTAGTATTGAAACTTACGGTTACCCGCTGTCATAGGTGAACGACAAACGCGGTAATGCGAAGACGAGACGCAAAAACATCAAATAGTCGTTGTATATACTGGTGGCCTACGTTGTCGCCTTAATCAATGTGCGACAAAACGCGGCAAGTGCGGATTTGTTTTTTGCGCGACGAGACGCGGTTCAATAGTTTATTAATATTTAAATATTTACTATTAAAAGTACCAGTGTTTTTTCTTAGAAGTTATTGTAGGGCTAAGTATTCATAATATGAATTTTTGAGTAAAAATGCAGTAGTCCCCATGATTAAAACAATAATGAACTGAGATTGCCGCGTTTCTCGCTCACGAATGACTACAATAATATAGGACACACGTAGGGTTGCCAACTCTTTACATATCCGAAAACAAGATCTGTTTCCTTGGTCATTATTATCTACTTTCAAATTCAGCATACTTAATATTAAAAGTGTTATAGAGCCAGCGTCCATAGTTTCATCCTCAGACCAATATAAAAGTTTTTTATTGGACTGAGGTTTCACCATTATCATTATTACCACTGTTATTTTTGTGGAAATAGAAAATATTCAACCATAACCATAGAAAATACTGACTAATTGTGTGCGTTTCGACCGCGCGGCCACGGCGATATTTCGAAAAAAAAAACTTTTCCAGGATTATGTAAAATTTTGTAAAAGTTGATTCCCAAAACCATAAATTTTTCGAAGATATGGTTAAAAAGTTATAAGGATTTGAACGTGGCCGCGCCATTGAAACGCGGAGAACCGCGCGGCCACGGAGATCTTTAAAACTAAGCGTAGCAGAGACCTAAAATTCAGGTAAATAACAGATTGAATTTGTAAAAAAAATGTAAAAATACAGAAAAAAATCCTAGGTTTATATTTTACGAGTTGCAAGACAAAAACCCCATGGCCGTGCCATTGAAACGGTGAATAACACTCTAGCGCCGATATCACGCTGAAAATGCATCGCAGACGTCTGAAATTCATTGTAAAATCTAGATTTGAATTTGTCGAAAATGTAAAAAATATACAAAAAATACCCAGGTTTAGATTTTAGGAGCTGTAAGACTAAAACCCCATGGCCGCGTCATTGAAACCGTGGAAAACACGTTATCGCTTATATCTCGCTGAAAAAGCATCGCAGAGGTCTGAAGTTTTTTGTAATACCTAGATTTGAATTTCTCGAAAATGTAAAAAATATACAAAAAATACCTAGGTTTATATTTCAGGAGCAGTAGTGCGGTATCGTGTAAAAATAAGTTTTGATTATCTATCGAAGAAAGTAAGTATTAGTGAGTTTTTTTTTATAAACAACACCTATTAATAAGTAGAACTACCGATAATATGCAAAACATATTTTTTGTTCATAATACAAAGCCTTGCAATGTGTTTTGAATATTTCGATAGGGTGACCATGCCTTGTTGTTTACAGAAAACTTTCCACCTGTTGTAATAGAAATCATGTCCCAAGGATTCTAAATTGAATTAAAATGAAACGAAGAGATACAAAAACATAATAATATATTTTTATTTCTTTAAAAATCACATAAATCACAGATTGTTTACTTACACTAAGATATAAACTTCTATTAAAATCACAAATCACAGATTGTTTACTTACACTAAGATAAATATTTTTTATTAATTAAGGGGACAATTGTCGAAATCATGCAAAAAAAAATTACATTTCACACAAACCAAAACTATAAAATGAGGTAACCACCTCTTATAAAACGTCAATATTTTTGAGATTTCTAATAGATGATGATTAAGATATTAAAAATCAGGGTAATATTATACTTTACTTTACATTGGGAATAAGCTCGCTAAGTGGGAATATGCAACCACTTTTTTTCTTGACCCTCGATTTCTTGGTGGAAATGTGATTTTTAAAGAAATAAAGATATATTATTATGTTTTTGTATTCAGACCTCTGCGATGCTTTTTCAGCGAGATATCAGCGATAACGTGTTTTCCACCGTTTCAATGGCGCGGCCATGGGGTTTTAGTCTTACAGCTCCTAAAATCTAAACCTGGGTATTTTTTGTATATTTTCTACATTTTCGACAAATTCAAATCTAGATTTTACAATGAATTTCAGACGTTTGCGATGCATTTTCAGCGTGATATCGGCGCTAGAGTGTTATTCACCGTTTCAATGGCGCGGCTATGGGGTTTTTGTCTTGCAGCTCCTAAAATATAAACCTAGGATTTTTTCTGTATTTTTACATTTTTTTTACAAATTCAATCTGTTATTTACCTGAATTTTAGGTCTCTGCTACGCTTAGTTTTAAAGATCTCCGTGGCCGCGCGGTTCTCCGCGTTTCAATGGCGCGGCCACGTTCAAACCCTTATAACTTTTTAACCATATCTTCGACAAATTTATGGTTTTGGGAATCAACTTTTCCAAATTTTTACATAATCTTGGAAAAGTTTTTTTTTCGAAATATCGCCGTGGCCACGCGGTCGAAACGCACACGACTAATTAACTTCAAAAGTAGGTAGCTAGTTACCAAAACACAAAGTCGAGAGCGCGAGAATCTATTCTATTTTATTTTTATATAATGGCAAGCAGTGCCGATGTCAACTTGACATTCCAAAATCGTTAAAAATAGATATTGACGTTTCGTTTTACGTTTACACATTTTGAAACGAATATTATTGCTTAGTTTGATGGCTTTAAATACTTATAATAGTTTCGCCGAGGTACTATACCTTTTTTTCAAAAATATAGTAGTCGGGCCTCTAATATAGTAGGATAGATACTATATTATATAGTAGGGTTGGCAACCCTAGACACACGTCGCGTGAAGTTTTGGTTGGTCGCATCACGTCGTATCGCGTCGCGTCGACCCGTGTCGCGTCCGGTCGCTCACCTAGGAAAACGCCTTACGCATATTTTGGACCACATTTGACACCTATATAGAAACTACTTATTGCATTTAAGTTTGGTAAGTTTAAACGTACTGAAATTAGCGCGTTAGCGAGTGGTTCCAATGTTCTGGTTTAGTTCATTCGTTAATGTTGAATGAATGTTAGGTATAGCTGTAGCTATAGAAACACAATTTCCATTTAAACAAAACCTCGCATCCTTTCCGCAAAGTTTTATATGTATAGTTACATGACTTAACTCGTACTAAATTTTTTTTAGGCCACACCGCTCGCTGTGTGCGAGGAGTTTGCTAACATTCTAGAATCCTGCCCAGTTCCACGAGTGTACATGGAATTGTTTGCTGTTCTATGTATCGAGACTAGTCATTACGTGGCCTTCGTCAAGGCAGGGGTCGGCCATGACGCACCCTGGTGTTTCTTTGATTCTATGGCTGACAGAAAAGGTATGATGCTTTAGTTTTAACGACACTTCAGATTAAATAGAATATAGAGTGTAAAAAGACCCATCACCATAATTGCTATTGAAAATCAGAAAGTGGACTTTGAGTACGAGGCTTCTATATTTTCCCTATCAACTTTTTGTGCTGCATAATGTACTTGGTGGCCCTTGGCTTCGTTCAAAGTATCTCTTTATATCCGTTATACTTCTGATTGCAGAACAAAATATCTATGCTTTCAATGTGCTTTTAGCGGGATTCTTCAATGCTCCAGCATCCCATAAAGTTAATGACATTATAAATGTCATACATAAATAATTGACGTTTTGTCTTTGGTATTTAGTCCATCCAAACTCAATGTTACGCTGTTACATCAGTTTACGTTTTAAAGTGGCTGTAAATAATTAGCACTATAATCTATATAATAAAAATGAATCGTTGTTCGTTAGTCTCGTTAAAACTCGAGAACGGCTGGATCGATTTGGCTAATTTTGGTCTTGAAATATTTGTGGAAGTCCAGGGTATACGGTGAAATTTGAAAAATCCATTGACAGGACAACGTCGGTCGGGTCAGCATACTCCGTTCACAATAAGATTAGACATATACACAAACCTTTTTTACAGTCCGTTCAACCGATTTTGACTTATATTGCGGTGGTGGCATGACAAATGGCAGCTGCAAAAAACAGTTGTTATTGTAACCACTTTTTTGCCTCTAATGTCATCCTTAAGCCTACGGAATAGAAGTCAAACCCGGTTGAAGGGACTGGAAAAAAGGTTTGTGTAAATGTCTAATCTTATTGTAAACGGAGAATAGTAAAGAAATAAAAATGCTTGGTGGTTGTCACTTCAGGTGAGCGCAACGGATACAACATCCCAGAGATCGTGTGCATCTCGGAGCTGGGCGCGTGGCTGAGCGACGAGGGCTCGCGCGGGCCGCACGCCGCGCCCGACCGCGCCCTTCCCGCGCACGCCAAGCGACTGCTCTCCGACGCATACATGTGCTTCTACCGTAGCCCCGACGTCGCCATGTACCGATAGCTCGTTCATATAAACTGTTATGCCTCCTCTACACAATCGGCCATGATCGGCACTCGTTGATCGTCTGTGATCGGTAACGTAATTGTCACGATCATCGTGCATGCATCCACACAATCGTCCGTGATCATTTATTGAGGGGCAAGCGTTCAAGGTGGACGTGGAGGTTATAACTGCAGCTACCATTAATTTGATTTCATTTCCGTGTACAATCATTTTATGAATGTAGTTAAAAGAAAAGTTGCGAAAAAAAATGGAAAAAGAGAAGATGGTGGTGTTTGAGCATTATCGTAATAGGGAATAATACTTTTATATTAAAAATGATATTAAAAGGAAGCCTTCAGTCAGATTCTCCTTTTAATATAGGAGATAGATGTGATCATTCCTAAAATACCCTAGGGACCTAGGCTGATATAAGGTATTACTAACATCATAATCTACATTTGTTTTAAATAAAACGAAAAAAATATATTTGCTTTTATTCATACACATTTTGTCTAGTTATGCGAACATAATTATGGATTCACAGTTCGAAGAATGCCTGGAGAAAATAAATGTTAGTTTTAAATCTGCCTAGTCATTAAAATTATTTTTTTCCCATAGTTTGAATATACATTCTAATAAAATAATAAAAAATACATTATAAAAAATTTACAGTATTATAATACATTATAGTGTGGGCACGCTCTCGCAACTGCAAGCGATTCCCTTTGATGTGTGTCCAAAAAACCGTCAAGTCGCCGATCGCCGCAATCACGACGACGATTACGGGCCATGATGGGCGACTACAGGCGAGTACCCCGTCCACACGATCGTGCTCGCGTGGAATCGCCCATCATGGCCGATTGTGAAGAGGCGCCATTAAACTAGTGACCAGTGGCCCGGACCAGCTTCGCTCAGTATTCCATGGCAGGTGGAATGTCCAATTTATGAAATAGTGCAATTGCACCAGGGCCTATTTCAATTAATGGACAAAACTTCAGACATGATGACTGTAAGCATATACCCTATGTAGTAAAATCATCCTGAATTAATTATGTAGACTATGTTAGGTAAAATATGAAATTGATTCATTCGTTTATATAAAATTGCGGACATACCTAAATACCTCTGCAAATACTATAAATACACATACGAATCGTATAAAGAACCTGCTTTTTTGTACTTAAACCCTTAAAAATATATACCATCTTAATTCAAAAAGTAACAAAGACTAAAGACTCAATTGTTTTAGTAACAATACTCCTTAACCCGTTAGTATTTAAAAAAAAAACTATGGGTATATGTGAATCACTGCTACACGCGTACCACAGAGGTGGAAAGCCTGCAGCAGAGTCACATACAAACAATCAAGCCTACTAGCTACACAGCGCAGAATAATGTTGGGGCTGGCCCGCATGTGGCGCACCAGCACTCGGCAGCCTGTCAGCTTTGGATATAAAGCTTTTTCTAAATATTCGCGACACACACAATGCGGAGATTGGGGAAGCGCATCGTTTTCTCATCGTTGCATAAAAACAATAGACTCGAGCTTCAACAAACATCCTGACGCACTTCAGGAGCGGGTCAACCCTATCTACATCCTAAACGTATTATTAAACTAGAACTCGAAGGACGCTGTACGATTTCTGCGTATAATCAGTCCACAGACTGCACTTGTAAAATGGAGTGCAGTATGCACAAAATAGGGTTGTTTTCACACCCCGTGAGCAACGTGCAAGTCTGCGGGCTATCATATTTGCTCTAACCGACAGCGCCCTTAGCTTTCGCTCAATATCGTCATCGTCTTTCATGCCGGCGATCAAGACATGTCCAAGGTATTTAAACTTACTTACTTTAAACTTACGTGTGAGCGGGGTTCCATTCAAATGGACTGGTAGTATAGATTCTGGACACCATTCGCCGCCGGCACCGAAGATCGACCTCACTCTTAATTGCATTGTAGACCAAACCATGAAGCTTGGCATAGTCTTCACAGATGACCACAAACCGACGCACTAAGCAGAGCCATATCGTCGGCGTAACTAATATTGTTTACACACACCCCATCAATGTAACAGCCGGCTCGCTCTCTGCTGAGTGTCTCGATCAGCTCATTGATCAGCAGGTGTGAGGTCAGCCCCTAGCCCCTGCCTCAAACCGCACTCCAATCCATACGGCTCCGACAAAGTCCCAGCCCATCTAATGCCAGCTACACACGTAACGATCTATCGCAGCGATTAAAATGTGCAAACCGGTGTTAAACGGTTTGCACAGTTTAATCGAACCACGAAGTAAGTATAATAGAGGAGATGCCCATAGCACCGTGACACGCACTGGTGTAATGACGTCATCAGTGGGCGTGGCTTCGGTCATTAGATCTATAGCCGTCTTTGCTTAATTGCTAAACCTACACCAATAAACGTTCTGACGCCACTTAAGGCCTCTTATTATCGCACCGGTAGGCATTTTTTGCGCAATAGGGTATTTTACTCTAAACGAGAAAAAATCTATAAATATGTTATTGAGACAGTTTAGGCATAAAGCAGTCGGAAAATGTAAGTTTCAGTTCATAAAATAACAAAACAATTTTTTAAATTCAATTTAAAGTTTTCAGTATTTTTAATCTGTTCTAAAACACCGTGAAATAGTAGCGGCCATGTTATTACGCCATAAGGCTGTGTAAACAAGAAAATGCCAACTGTCAGTCAACCGATTGGCGTAATATAGGCTTTGTACTTTTATTATTTTCGTAACCAACGTATTTTTTTCATTATTACACTTACTACAAAATATGCTTTTAATTATTTTTAAATGTTATACAATTATCATATTTAATATGAGCTCATTTGATACAAAACGAACTGACGTCATTTACGCTGAGCAATATGGCGTCTAGTAAGAGGCGTTTTCGTCAAACTACGCGCGAAATTTGAAAATTTAAAATTTTGATGTTTTTATGGCACTTATCGATTAAATAAAAATTTTGTGTTTGTTTTGGTGGCATATTAGCACTACAGAATTTCATTGAGACACTTTCCAAAAATGGGTGTAATACCCTATTCATCAGCAAAGTTCTAGAAAAAAAAACCGTCATTGTCATAGATATTCTACTACTCGAAACAAGAGGGCGCCACCTCCTTTTCGGTATAAAAACTATGTGAAAATATAATTATTAATAGGTTTAAAACTATTATGTATGTTTGTAAATACATTTTAGATTTCATCCTTTCTTGTCGACAAAAAGTATCGTACTGTTAACATAATTCATTTTATTTTACAATAAACTAATTGATCCACCACTGAATAGTGCGCTCGCCAGTTGCACGCTCATCTAACACGAAAGCATGGTGCATATCTAGCATAAAATATTAAATCAAAATTAAAAACCGAAGCGCCGCCGATAGCACTACTTACCTATAATTTACTTCGCCATGTTACATTGTTAATTATCAAGTTATATTTTTTTCGGGACAAAACTATATTTAATTCTAAATCCTCGAATAAAAATCGTCGTAATCCATAATTATGTTGTCTTATTTTTCCCCTAAAAATGGAAAAAAAAAATAATTCCTGTTCAGTAACACCTGTCGTCGTACACTGTTGACATCAAAATCACAAAATAGGTACTTGTTTTTTACTAATAAACCAGCGTACCAGGAATTTTGAGACACAAAAATCAAATACCTATGTTTGTTTTACAGTGACGGAGTGTTAATGAACGGGAATAATTGAAATAATCGAAAAAAAACCCGTTCGTACACACTGTGAACGATCGAAACTTTTTTTCCCGATCGTCAACAGTGTTGACGACGGGGTGTTACCGATGCTGACCGATGTTACCGATTCGGGCCGTATTAGAATTCAATAATTTAATAACAGCGGCGACGATTATTAAGGTGGCACATATCACATTTACATGTACCTGTATAATATAGTTTGATTACATAAAAAATATAAATAAGGTACAGGCGCCAATGAAGGCCCGCTTAATTTCAAAACCTCGTAAAATCTTGCAGATAAGTAAAGTAAAGAAAAAAGATAATGGAAGTTGTATTATATTTATTTGAGAAACAAGATATCTAAAAAAGTAGTACAGGTTTTGGCATTTTAACACAAATGTAAACACTTTTTAGAAACTTGTTATTGGGCTATCTTGGGAAGCTGGTCGCTGAAGATGGCCCGAAAAATATTAATGAAAGTATATGCATTATAAACTCTTAAACACTTTTAACATAAAACATCGAAATAAAAACACATACTTCCCATAACATTATTCATAAAAGGTAAAAAAATCAACCAAAAATTTAAATGTGGGCTATCTTAAATCTATCAAAATGAAAATCAACAATAAAATAAAAACAAACCACTAAATAAAATAAAATTTAACTTCGAGATCAATATTGAAAGTAACTTATCAAAAATAAAAATAAATCAGATTTTTTTTCTAAAATTTATTTTTTTGATGTCATTCATTAAGGGAATTATACTATGGGCCATGATAGGAAATTACACCCGGGTTGAGTATAATCTCGTAAAAATACAAAAAAAGGAAATAAAATAATAACACTCACCTGTAATTCGCTTATAAATAGATTATATATGAATTTTCACATTTTAAAGCAAAGAGATTTGTTTTAAATTCGTTAATTTTCAAAAGGATTTAGATAATGCAGGTAATAAAAAGTGTTTCGTCTTGACATGAACAAGCAAATTGCCATCAGTCTCCAAAATGGCGACGCGCCGGTAATGAAACACACTTGCACTATTGTCTATAGTATCAATAACATACACCCACGAAATTTCAAATGTTTCGAATAATCATAACTGTATTTTTTTAAATGTGGGCTATCCTAGGAGCCGGGCCATCTTCGGCGACACTACCTTATTAGAATTAAAAACTTGTTGTATTTTATTCTTTCTTCTTTGCATAAGTTCATTTTAATATTTATATGTACTTATGTAGCCAGTATGTCGTGGCAACAATTAACTAGATTCGCTGTGTATTTTACAGCACCTAAATTCCGTAACACTCGGGACACCATCCCTTTTATTTTCACAACCCATGTTTATAAGAAAAACTTGCAAAAAATAAAAAGGTACAAGTTCGTTCCTGTGTTGCGAATGGAGACATCATATAGACATCTAGCATGATATAGCTAAACCACGTAGAAAATGACAGCTTTTAGCTCCTTTGCTATTCATCGCTAGGAAAAAAGGCGGGGCTTGACTAGATGTGGGCAGTGCTAGACCTGAAGTGGGCAGGGTTTAGCTTGAAAAAGTGTCACGCATCTTTCTATGAGAAAAATCGATAACGCCATCTCCTCTGTTATACTTACTTCGTGAATCGAACGTAGGGTCGTACGATAGATCGTTACGTGTATAGCTGGCATAACCCGATTGATCTTGCCTCCATACCAGCACTTCAAAGTGCTTAAGTTCAGAAGGAACTCCAGCTTTCTCAAGCTTAAGGCCTATAGTTTTTTATATCTGCGATATCGCCTGTTTCATTTTTGACCTTTATTATAGTATCGTTTTCTTTTAAAATATGTCCCATTTCAAATTGTATAGGAATATGTTCTTTAGAAGAAATAAAACATTCATACGAGGTATCTTCTTTTATTGATTTGTTACTATCGTAACGTAGCTTCTTGTTCCGTATATTTGTCCAAACTCTTTCTTGCTCTTCACTAGCCTTTCGTTGTCTTTTCCCCACCCTTAACAACTCCTTTTTCGCACCATAACATCTGTAGCATCCATTTTTAAGAATCATTTAACAAACTCCGTATATCATTCGCGAATACGGATCACGGTGCGGTGATGCACTTGCTTCATCAGCCATGAAGCGATCACATTAAACATTCAATAATTATTATTTAATTAATAACTGGTGTAATTGTAAACAATTCCACGTAGAGGGGATAACGATCGGTTATCGGTCGATCGATCGGTTTATGTTACATAAATCATATGTATTATAGTTGTACCTATTTATTTTATGTACATAATTACTGAGTAAATTAGGACTTTGATCATTTGTTTTTAATAAGTATGAATAATTAATATCACAGATCGTCACGATTATTTGACTTTTGAAATTTGCAATCGCAACTATTAGTAGGTTGCGGGACACTGATCATGCTTTCTTCTATATTTACTTCGCTTTTTACCACTTTACTCCACTCCTGAAAAGAAAACATTTTATTTTTTGAATCATCATAAAGGCCAACCAATCAATCCTAAGTACATATACCTACTTTAAAGCTGGACTGCCTCGGTTCCAACAAGAATGTGTTTGGAAACCGGCGACAACATTTTAGGTCGTAATGTTGTTGTCGCCGGTTTACAAACTGTAAAGCTAAAGGCAACCGTTTTGCTCCTAAAGTGCAAACACTTCAATATTATTTCAAAAATGTTTTTAGTTAGTGAACTTATGTTCATCGGTTTTGCTTTATATTATTCCCATTTATATTTATTTAAAAAAACAAGCTGACAGCGCTTGCGACTAAGTTGCCCAATTGCAATTGTTGTTTTGCTTTATTATACTAAGTAGGCTTATTGATTGTGTCTAGTGACTCTAGTTTCTGTCTGCTTGGTTTAAACTGTCTAAATGAACCTGTCAAAAATTTCGTAAATACTCGAAATTATACTACTTAAGACGTCGGTTTGATAAGGGAACGTAGGAACGTTCGAGAGTACTGCCGCCACCGCCACCCACGGTATATACCTAGGTACAGTCAACAGCAAAAGTAGATGATCAAAATCAGAAATTCAATACTAATTTACTAACACTAATTTATATAATTTATTACTAGTTTATTTATTAAAAGTATGTGATTGTCACATACTTTTGAATCACTTCGACGCCACACAGTTCTGACGCGAACTCCGTTCATTAGTATCGAGTTTCTGATTTTGATCATCTACTTTTGCTGTTGACTGTACCAACCCGTTTTTGTATACCCCTGCCGGAGGGGTCTTAAATAGCCGATTAGACAAAATACGTACAGTCACGAGCAAAAACATGTAAACAGTTGGTCTCGTTCTAAACTGATTATTTCCTAAAGTATTGATTGAATGTTATGCGGTTACGAATAGTTTTTTTTTTTATCCCAAACTACTATAAATAGTTATTTCACGAGAAAATGGTTTTGAATTTAGCAATCTGTATACATATTTATGCTCGGGACTGTACATAGGTATATATCTAGGTACCGCGACTGGCAAACCGTGCCATCCCCTACGGGGTTTTTTTACCACCTAGAAATAGGAGCCCCGCGACGGGTCTCCGTCGACCAGGCCTCGTTTTTCAAGAACTGCTGGGGCATTTTTTTTATTTTGTTAAAACGACATCCTTCGTGCAGGATTGTATCAAATCCTCTTGTTTTTAGCTGGATGAACTTGACTGACTTGGACTCCTTAGGTTAGTAGGGGATAACGGGAGCCTGTAAATGGCAAATGAAGACCTCCGTCATCTCTATCCTGTTTAGATTTTTGATGTCTAACAGAACTGCCCAAGAGACAGAAAAAGGAGCCGTAGCTTCGTAGAACCTAATATACCGACTAGTTTGGCCGAATACACTATAATTAAGCAAAAACAACATTGTTTTTGTTTTAGTCGGACTTTTAAGAGCAAGACTACACCCCAAAACCACAAAACGTTTGTTCTTTCCGGTTTCCATTCGCGTGCTAGCTGCTAAGGCACTCCTATTTATTAACAATATTAAAATCATATTAACATACCCAAAATAAAGCTGCATGATAACAAATAACATGCTGCGGTAATAGGTGTTCATTTGCGAAATTCTTTGCATTAATAGCAATTTGTTGAGCTTTCTCATCGTTGACCCGCGCCCAATTCACACGTTCGACTATATTGGACAAATTTCGTGTTACTGGTACAAAATGTTTCCAAGCGATGAGTTGCTTGTAAAAATGTTCGTGGTACGGGGAATCCTGTTTAAGAACCAAGCCTCCGCCAGCTAACAGGTACGGCATACGATAGGCGGCTACCGTACCATCAACATTGATTTGATATTTAAACTGAAAGATAAAACACATGGTTATGTTATGTTGTGTGCATGTGAATACACACAACACACACACACACACACACACTCACACAGAGCAAGATACAGATGTGTGTGTATTCACATAGAGCAAGATCGCACAAACGCTTTTTAACGCAGACTAGATTTCCAACGTTCAGCTCAACACAGAGAGATCAACAACCAGCACGCAATGAAAAAAAAAAAACGCTTTACAAAAGGGCTAGTGCGAACCGCTTAGACTAATTTAATCTTTTGACCATAGTAATGTCTAAATGTGTCCAACACGCCACGGTCATGACTACATGACAGGCATGACAGACGAATTAGTGTGCGTTACCCCAGCAAAATAATGCCGAAAATAGTAATTTAAATGTTACAGGCAATTAGATGTCCAGCTTCTGTAATTGTTGCGCACATTTTTAAATTTGTTGCACATATAGATTTTGAGTTATTCCACAAAAACATTTCCTGCTGGGGTAACGTTACCGCAGCCAGACATTTTCTTTTATAATGGGAATATTGAAATAAATATTAGCCATATAATTAGTAGTCTAGACGAGGTAAATGTTGCAACTTATTTTGCATTTGTTCTTCCTTTGACTGCGATGTTATTCAAGATTTTGCTGGAGTAACGTTTGTGGTTTTGCTGGATCTTTGAAACGGATAAGCAGATTCTTATCATCTTTTTTACATGATTTCTTAAGAATTAGTTTGAATTAGTTGGGTAATAAAAAAACAAAATTAATGCACCATTCAAAGGTTATGTAATTAAATATAAAAACACTTCAATAGGTCCTAACACTTTGAATAAGAGCTCGAAAGACTTACTTTAAACGTTGTTTTGTAGCTTGTATCTGTCTTTAAATGTATGTGAAGTTTCATTAGTATCCTGTTAGTAATAAACAAATTATGATGAAATTCAGTTCTCCACTTTGACGGTCATAATGCGAGCTTAGTTATTTGGCCTCCGATAACCCTGTATGTGAATATATAAACTAAATGATATATCAATAGTTAGTTATTTAGTTCAGTTATATTCCTGTAAAAGTTCAGCGTAGTACATACAATAATTAACGAGATAATAAAATAAAAGCCATTAGGAAGTGCAACACCGTGATAACCCGACCCTATTAAGGTGGTTACAAAAAAGCGACCGCGCAGTACATTATGCTACCTTCTTAAATATGTAGGATAGGTTTACAAGTTTAGTACGGATGTGTACACAAGTGTTTTGAATTTGTGTTATTAAATTTTATTTACAGGTAAAATAATCATTTTAATAAAACTTTCAAAATATTGATAAAACTTTAAAACAATCACAGGTAGCAATACTGTTCTTATGGCATTTTCCATTACTTTTTAAATTTTACTTTACACTTTGTCTTTACTAATACAAATCTTCACTTTTATAATATAAATTAAGATTTAAAACCATCGCAGAAAATAACAGATATATTAGGTCCTTACATATGAAATTGCCGATACTTAATATTGGCAACTTTGAAATCAAATATTTTGTGTTTGAATAGGAATTCCAAATTCAAAATTATTTCAAAATAAAGACCAAAGAATATTGTTCTAAAATTCGTGTTTCATTTGTTTTCACGTCATTTGTTTGGGCTTGAAAATTGCTATAGCAACAACAATGGAGAAATTAAAAATTCGCGGTATCTACGAATATGAGTTCCACCGTGGCACCAGTGCAGCAGAAACGGCTCGAAGGATTAACGACGTGTACGGGCCAAGCACCGCTAACGAACGAACGGTGCGTTTTTGGTTTCAACGTTTCCGTTCTGGAAATTTTGATTTACAAAATGAACCTCGTGGACGACCGGATACTCAAGTAAATAATGAAGAATTAAAGGCGATAGTGGAAGCGGGTCCATCTCAAAACACTTCTGAATTAGCAGCAGCCTTTGGAGTAAGTGACAAAACAATCATTATCCATTTGCGTCAAATTGGAAAAGTAAAAAAGCTCGAAAAGTGGGTACCGTACGAATTGACTGAAGCACACCAACAAACACGCATCGGTTGCTGCGCTTCTTTGCTCCATCGTCACAATAATGAGGGAATTTTAAATCGTATTGTCACTTGTGATGAGAAGTGGATCGTGTACGATAATCGCAAGCGATCATCACAATGGCTTAACCCTGGAGAACTGGCAAAACCTTGCCCCAAGCGAAAACTGACCAAAAAGAAGATTCTACTTAGTGTTTGGTGGTCCTGTGCTGGTGACATCCACTACAACTTCTTGAGATCAGGTCAGACGATTACTGCAGACATGTATTGTCAACAGTTGCAAACAATGATGGAAAAGCTCACCATTAAACAACCGAGACTGGTCAATTGCTCTAGCCCATTGCTCCTTCAGGATAACGCTCGACCACATACTGCACATCAGACCGTCGCCAAGTTAGAGGAGCTGCGACTGGAAACTCTGCGTCACCCACCATACTCTCCAGATCTTGCCCCAACCGATTACCACTTATTCCGAAATTTGGACAACTTTTTACAAGGATAAAAATTCAATTCTGATGAGGCAGTTAAAACAGCCTTCAAGCAGTTCATCGATTCTCGCTCCTAGGATTTTTTTTACCAAAGGGATCAATGAGCTCCCGATAAAATGGCGGAAGTGTATCGATAACAATGGTGCATACTTCGATTGACTAAATATATAATTTGTTTTAAAAAAAGTTATTTTTAATTTTTTGATACCGAGCGGCAATTTCATATGTAAAGACCTAATAGAATAAATGTTTTAAGTTCACATTATGCCTACTAATACTTACATATATCGTTTAAAAATCACAAAGTGATGGTAATATAATATAACATCACAATGTAAGTAGTGAAGTGCTTACAGTGAGCCCCACTGTTTTATAGTCTAATTTCAAATATTACAATAGTTTTTCCTAGCTAAATACGGATAGTTGTATTCTAAAAATGACTTAAATTATTTCAAAATCACATCGAATATTGAACAGTGTACGCGTCTGTACCGAACTTGTAAGGTGTATTATACTAAACATTATAATAGGTAGCATAATGTACTGCGCGGTCGCTTTTTTGTAACCACCTTAATATAGTCGGGTTATCACGGTGTTGCGCTTCCTAATGGCTTTTATTTTAATATCTCGTTAATTATTGTATGTACTACGCTGAAATTTTACAGGAATATAACTGAACTAAGTAACTAATTATTGATATATCATTTAGTTTATATATTCACATACAGGGTTACCGGAGGCCAAATAACTAAGCTCGCATTATGACCGTCAAAGTGGAGAACTGAATTTCATCATAATTTGTTTATTACTAACAGGATACTAATGAAACTTCACATACATTTGAAGACAGATACAAGCTACAAAAAAACGTTTTAAGTAAGTCTTTCGAGCTCTTATTCAAAGTGTTAGGACCTATTGAAGTGTTTTTATATTTAATTAATTAACCTTTGAATGGTGCATTAATTTTGTTTTTTTATTACCCAACTAATTCAAACTAATTCTTAAGAAATCATGTAAAAAAGATGATAAGAATCTGCTTATCCGTTTCAGAGATCCAGCAAAACCACAAACGTTACTCCAGCAAAATCTTGGATAACATCGCAGTCGAAGGAAGAACAAATACAAAATAAGTTGCAACATTTACCTCGTCTAGACTACTAATTATATGGCTAATATTTATTTCAATATTCCCATTATAAAAGAAAATGTCTGGCTGCGGTAACGTTACCCCAGCAGGAAATGTTTTTGTGGAATAACTCAAAATCTATATGTGCAACAAATTTAAAAATGTGCGCAACAATTACAGAAGCTGGACATCTAATTGCCTGTAACATATAAATTACTATTTTCGACATTATTTTGATGGGGTAACGCACACGACGAATTACTACTCTATGGTATAACGTTTAGAAACGTAGAGTAGTAATTCGTAGTTTGGCGCCAAGGGCACATTTTCGTTTTTTTTGATGTGGTGGTCAATAGGTTAAACATTTCAATATTAAGTAGGTATATTCTTTAAGTATCCCATAAGAATAAAAACGGCTGAACCTCCCCTTGGGGGATACTGATGCCCAACAGTGGGCTTCCAAAGGTTGACATGCTGAAGAATGAAAAGGAATGAATGCACATGTTATAATTTGAAACAAATGTGGTGCCGGATTTAGCTGAATAGTCCTTAGACCAAAATATTAGAAAGCATGAACCAAATGACTTACATTGAAAAATTTAAAGAATGAAATATGCGGCTGTTTTGGTCCATATTGAGCCTCTTTATCTCTAAAGAAAAAGAAATTTGTAAGAGAAACATTAAACAAATCTGGATTGGCGCGTGCGATATCAACAAGTTTCAAACGTTCGGCACGCGAATCCCGACCCCGCCAAACAGCTCGCGGTTCGCGCTCTTCCCATACAAATTCTGCACCACTTTGGACCGATAATGTATCTAAAGTCACTCTGTAACCATAAAAAAAAACATATTACAGAATATCAACTTAATAAATCAATGTTAGTATCGTACATTCAATATAGCATTTAATTATTGTTCCGAGATCCCTCCGTGTCTCGGAAAGTACGGCGGTAGTCCCGGCTGTCATTCGTAAATCTTTGTCACTCGTTATAAGCAGTCAGAACTCAGAAGCTAGATTCAGCTGCATCGGATTAGTCAGGAAGCCGACCAAAAGATAGTTTGAAAATCTCTAGACAGATGATGATATTCTGTAAGTATATAATTATTTATTTATTTAGGTTAGCCTACAATTGTTTACACGTTACATACCTATATAATTTCAGAGCACACAATATACATTTTTAAGGGCGCGTATTCGATTTAGCGCAACTCAAAATCTAAACGATTGCTAGAATGGCGTAGCAGCATTGACACACACTAGTACAATACAATGGTCTGTTTGTGTGCATCAGAAAAAAAATATGCACGGAATAAGCACGAATCATTGAAATTGATCGGCAAACGACAGCGCGCGATGTTTTACAGTGCTTTTTAAAATAATTGTCTAAAATAAATGAACTCGTATAACGGACTGAAAAATATTCTTTATATTAAGCATAACATTTACTTTCATAAAATAAATATATCGGTTATGTTTTTATTCAAATACTGGTGAAAAAAGATTGACAAAGTGAACCGATTTTCTACTTTTTCAACGTTGTTTTTTAATACATTAACGGTTTAACGAAACAAAACGATATGAAAGAAATTGTCTTCGCTTTAAAAAACCATAATGAAAAATTATACTTTTACTCTGTAGCTGTCTAAATCAAGACTTAATCTTTCTAGAACTGTAAATTGTCTTTAAATAATCTGCTCACATAATTACGATATTGCTCTGGGCAAAACGCAAAATCAAAAACATGAAGTTTTCGACACGAATCGAATACGCGCTCTTAAGGGGCTATTAACCGACTTTTACAGATTTTAAACTGACAATCACGTCAAAATGTGCAGTGTAAATAATTTGAAAAAAATATATGTTAAACTAGAACATTCTCTTAATCACTTAGTAAGTGAATATTTTTAATTATATTCATATTATATAGTTTAATTAATACGTGAAGTTGTGTCTGACGCGGACAAAACATTGACAATCACACAAAATCTACCAGGTATAATTAAACGAAACTTACACCATCTTACAGACAATTTTATTATCTATCTTTTGGTATACGCCTTTTTTTTAATTTTGAAAGAATACTACTTTTATTTAATTTTTTCCACTAAACTTTGAGAGTTTTGGACGCAAAACTGATGCAGAACGGACGCAATCCGTTCCAGGCTATGTTACGGGAAGCAGGTTACAGAGATCGGCGCTCTAACTGGAGTTGCAGCACGACTAGTAGGTGGTGGCTCTACATTAAATAGTCTGTTTAAAGTACCAGTTTGTCGAACTCAGACAAAACATGCGCCAGCAGCGAGGAGACACGACATTCACCGACATTTTAAACGCCTCTTCTTTCCGCCTTCTTGCCTATTTAAATTTGTTAGCCTATTATCGATAGTTCTACGTATTAATGTGTTGTTTACAGAAAAGATCTCGCTAATACTTACTATTTTCGTGTGCGTTACCCCAGCAAAACAATGTCGAAAATAGTAATTTAAATGTTACAGGCAATTAGTTGTCCAGCTTCTGTAATTGTTGCGCACATTTTTAAATTTGTTGCACATATAGATTTTGAGTTATTCCACAGAACCATTTCCTGCTGGGGTAACGTTACCGCAGCCAGACATTTTCTTTTATAATGGGAATATTGAAATAAATATTAGCCATATAATTAGTAGTCTAGACGAGGTAAATGTTGCAACTTATTTTGTATTTGTTTTTCCTTCGACTGCGATGTTATTCAAGATTTTGCTGGAGTAACGTTTGTGGTTTTGCTGGATCTCTGAAACGGATAAGCAGATTCTTATCATCTTTTTTACATGACTTCTTAAGAATTAGTTTGAATTAGTTGGGTAATAAAAAAACAAAATTAATGCACCATTCAAAGGTTATTTAATTAAATATAAAAACACTTCAATAGGTCCTAACACTTTGAATAAGAGTTAGAAAGACTTACTTTAAACGTTATTTTGTAACTTGTATCTGTCTTCAAATGTATGTGAAGTTTCATCAGTGTCCTGTTAGTAATAAACAAATTATGATGAAATTCAGTTCTCCACTTTGACGGTCATAATGCGCGCTTAGTAATTTGGCCTCCGATAACCCTGTATGTGAATATATAAACTAAATGATATATCAATAATTAGTTACTTAGCTCAGTTATATTCCTGTAAAATTTCAGCGTAGTACATACAATAATTAACGAGATAATAAAATAAAAGCCATTAGGAGGCGCAACACCGTGATAACCCGACCATATTAAGGTGGTTACAAAAAAGCGACCGCGCAGTACATTATGCTACCTTCTTAAATATGTAGGATAGGTTTACAAGTTTAGTACGGATGTGTACATAAGTGTTTTGAATTTGTGATAAGAAATTTTATTTACAGGTAAAATAATCATTTCAATAAAACTTTCAAAATATTGAAAAACTTTAAAACAATCACAGGTAGCAATACTGTTCTTATGGCATTTTCCATTACTTTTTAAATTTTAGTTTACACTTTGTCTTTAGTAACACAAATCTTCACTTTTAAAATATAAATTAAGATTTAAAACCATCGCAGAAAATAACAGATATATAATAAATGTTTTAAGTTCACATTATACCTACCTATGCCTACTAATACTTACATATATCGTTTAAAAATCACAGAGTGATGGTAATATAAAATAACATCACAATGTAAGTAGTAAAGTGCTTACAGTAAGCCCCATTGTTTTATAGTCTAATTTCAAATATCACAATATTTTTTCCTAGCTAAATATGGATAGTTGTATTCTAAAAATGACTTAAATTATTTCAAAATCACATCGAATATTGAACAGTGTACGCGTCAGTACCGAACATATAAGCTGTATTATACTAAACATTTTAGAAGGTAGCATAATGTACTGCGCGGTCGCTTTTCTGTAACCACCTTAATATGGTCGGGATATCACGGTGTTGCGCTTCCTAATGGCTTTTAGTTTATTATCTCGTTAATTATTGTATGTACTACGCTGAAATTTTACAGAAATATAACTGAACTAAGTAACTAATTATTGATACATCATTTAGTTTATAAATTCACATACAGGGTTATCGGAGGCCAAATTACTAAGCGCGCATTATGACCGTTAAAGTGGAGAACTGAATTTCATCATAATTTGTTTATTACTAACAGGAGACTAATGAAACTTCACATACATTTGAAGACAGATACAAGTGACAAAATAACGTTTAAAGTAAGTCTTTCGAGCTCTTATTCAAAGTGTTAGGACCTATTGAAGTGTTTTTATATTTAATTAATTAACCTTTGAATGGTGCATTAATTTTGTTTTTTTATTACCCAACTAATTCAAACTAATTCTTAAAAAGTCATGTAAAAAAGATGATAAGAATCTGCTTATCCGTTTCAGAGATTCAGCAAAACCACAAACGTTACTTCAGCAAAATCTTGAATAACATCGCAGTCGAAGAAAGAACAAATACAAAATAAGTTGCAACATTTACCTCGTCTAGACTACTAATTATATGGCTAATATTTATTTCAATATTCCCATTATAAAAGAAAATGTCTGGCTGCGGTAACGTTACCCCAGCAGGAAATGTTTTTGTGGAATAACTCAAAATCTATATGTGCAACAAATTTAAAAATGTGCGCAACAATAACAGAAGCTGGACAACTAATGGTCTGTAACATTTAAATTACTATTATCGACATTATTTTGCTGGGGTAACGCACACACTATTTTCGATAGATAATCAAAACTTATTCCTACGCGATACCGCACTACTGCTCCTGAAATATAAACCTAGGTATTTTTTGTATATTTTTTCCATTTTCGACAAATTCAAATCTAGGTTTTACAAGAAACTTCAGACCTCTGCGATGCTTTGTCAGCGAGATATCGGCGATAACGTGTTTTCCTCCGTTTCAATGGCGCGGCCATGGGGTTTTAGTCTTACAGCTCATAAAATATAAACCTAGGATATTTTGATGTATTTTTTTCAATATTCGACAAATTCAAATCTAGATTTTACAATGAATTTCATACGTCTGCGATGCATTTTCAGCGTGATATCGGCGATAACGTGTTATTCACCGTTTCAATGGCGCGGCCATGAGGTTTTTGTCTTGCAGCTTCTAAAATATAAACCTATGTTGATTTTTCTGGTTTTTTTTTACAAATTGAATCTGTTATTTACCTGAATTTCAGGTCTCTGCTACGCTTAGTTTTAAGATTTCCATGGCCGCGCGGTTCTCCGCATTATAACTTTTTAACCATTTTTTATAACTTTTTAACCATAACTTTGACAAATTTATGGTTTTGGGAATCAGCTTTTACAAAATTTTACATAATCTTAGAATAGTTTTATTTTCGAAATATCGCCGTGGTCGCGTGGTCGATACGCACACAAACTTAAGGAGACTCAGTAAGTGGGGACAGTCCATTTGCTTTGAGTTTGTATAGAAATAGGGCATCCATGACTTCTCTTTGAGTCGATTATTAGAACAATGTATAAATTTTGGGTCATTTGAACAATATTGCAAAGAAAAACATTAAATAGGTAATATAGAACTAGGTACAATACGTTAATTGAAGTAGATGAAATATAGTAATATCTCGGAAGTCGATATTAGAAAATATAGTATTAATAAATTCGCATTTAAACATCTCAACCACGGGAAACTGATTTTTGTATTCGCGTCGCGGCAACACTGTATGGTGTCATTCATATTTTATGACTTAATAGAAATTATAGGATACTTACTTATGGAATATTATACCAGTGTGTTTCTCATTTTTTGTAGAATTATTTTTACAGTTTTACTACGAAAACTAACATTTTCATTCGGATCATGACCAAAAATTTATAAAATACACGTACGTCCACCTGACACATTGCTTGCAACGAGATTACGAGACTGGATCGGGTAAGCGAATTTTCGCATAGTACCTATTTGTTGTCGTATTTGACAAGTACGTCGGCGGTATCTAGTCGTAGCACGTGGAAACCTATCAATAATCTAATGCGTGCACTTCACATGGCAATTTGAGAAAATATTCGCCTTATTTGGATAATACAAAATCGACTTTATTAACCATAGGGAAAAATTTTGTATTATGTATATAAGGCGAATATTTGTACAAATACGCCATGTGAATGAAGTGCCAGTAGATGCATGCGATAACGAACAATATTTGCTAAGTCAAAACGACGGTGTCATAACTTTGACAGCAAAATATTAGAAACCGGTCAACGGGTCGACTCAAGATGTGTTAAGTGTAAAACAATGTGCGTTTAGTCAAAAATATGTGAAAATATTCAGCTTGGAATGTTTCGTATTAAGTAGATATACACAAAACATGTAAACAGTGGCTTTACTTATTTTACCTAACGCGTATAAATTTCATTTATCGATAGGAACCCTCACCACATTCACCACTAGTTTTTCTATATATATTTCGTTATACATTTACAGCTTGGCGCTGGACGAGGCA
The DNA here is from genome assembly GCA_947361185.1 of Charanyca ferruginea. Taxonomy (NCBI): domain Eukaryota; kingdom Metazoa; phylum Arthropoda; class Insecta; order Lepidoptera; family Noctuidae; genus Charanyca; species Charanyca ferruginea. The sequence continues at coordinate 16,388,532 of OX376057.1, forward strand.
TCGCGTTTTGTATCTGTGGCGGTGAAAAGGTTAAATAAAAAAAACAAGAGAGTGTTATTTACTATGCCGTCCCACTAAACAATGACTTTTTACAGCTTGGCGCTGGACGAGGCATCGCGTTTTGTATCTGTGGCGGTGAAAAGGTTAAATAAAAACAACAAGAGAGTGTTATTTACTATGCCGTCCCACTAAACAATGACTTTCGATACCGATATTTCCTGACCCAACTCTCTCACGTTTCGGCCCGTATAACGAAAGTTGGTAGGGCCATGGGAAGGTTGGAGGGAGTGACCCAACTCTAGTGTTATGTATGACCTTGGGCCGACTAATCCATTTAGACCGCAGTTACGGTAGTACTAATATTTATACTGAGGCGCAGTTGTCACCGCGGAGGAAACTCACATATTTGCATAGCTATTATGAACCCTGAAAACATTAAACTCTTTGTTTTGGTCAGTCAGTTGTTGATAAGCAAATCTTTCTGCTGGTACCTATTCTAATATTGACAAAAATATAGAAGTAGAAAATAATTTATATTGTTACGTAGGTCGCCATGCTAGCGCCACCTATTATCGAGTAGCAGAACTACGTCACACGCTGGCGCCATCTATTGTCGAGTAGCAAAAATACGTCAAACGCGTGTGCGTTACCCCAGCAAAATAATGTCGAAAATAGTAATTTAAATGTTACAGGCAATTAGTTGTCCAGCTTCCGTAATTGTTGCGCTTATTTTGAAATTTGTTGCACATATAGATTTTGAGTTATTCCACAAAAACATTTCCTGCTGGGTTAACGTTACCGCAGCCAGACATTTTCTTTTATAATGGGAATATTGAAATAAATATTAGCCATATAATTAGTAGTCTAGACGAGGTAAATGTTGCAACTTATTTTGTATTTGTTCTTCCTTCGACTGCGATGTTATTCAAGATTTTGCTGGAGTAACGTTTGTGGTTTTGCTGGATCTCTGCAACGGATAAGCAGATTCTTATCATCTTTTTTACATGATTTCTTAAGAATTAGTTTGAATTAGTTGGGTAATAAAAAAGTAATAAACAAATTATGATGAAATTCAGTTCTCCACTTTGACGGTCGTAATGCGCGCGGAGTTTTTTGGCATCCGATAACCCTGTATGTGGATATATAAACTGAATGATATATCAATAGTTACTTGCTTAGTTCAGTTATATTCCCGTAAATTTTCAGCGCAGTACATACAATAATTAACGAGATAATAAAATAAAAGCCATGAGGAAGCGCAACACCGTGATAACCCGACCATATTAAGGTGGTTACAAAAAAGCGACCGCGCAGTACATTATGCTACCTTCTTATATATGTAGGATAGGTTTACAAGTTTAGTACGGCTGTGTACACAAGTGTTTTGAATTTGTGTTATTAAATTTTATTTACAGGTAAAATAATCATTTCAATAAAACTTTCAAAATATTGATAAAACTTTAAAACAACACTGTTCTTATGGCATTTTCCATTACTTTTTAAATTTTACTTTACACTTTGTCTTTAGTAATACAAATCTTCACTTTTAAAATATAAATTAAGATTTAAAACAATCGCAGAAAATAACAGATATAGAATAAATGTTTTAATTTCACATTATGCCTACTAATACTTACATATATCGTTTAAAAATCACAAAGTGATGGTAATATAATATAACATCACAATGTAAGTAGTAAAGTGTTTACAGTAAGCCCCACTGTTTTATAGTCTAATTTCAAATATCACAATAGTTTTTCCTAGCTAAATACGGATAGTTGTATTCTAAAAATGACTTAAATTATTTAAAAATCACATCGAATATTGAACAGTGTACGCGTCTGTACCGAACTTGTATGGTGTATTATACTAAACATTTTAGAAGGTAGCATAATGTACTGCGCGGTCGCTTTTTTGTAACCACCTTAATATAGTCGGGTTATCACGGTGTTACGCTTCCTAATGGCTTTTATTTTATTATCTCGTTAATTATTGTATGTACTACGCCGAAAATTTACAGGAATATAACTGAACTAAGCAACTAACTATTGATATATCATTCAGTTTATATATCCACATACAAGTTATCGGAGGCCACAAAACTCCGCGCGCATTACGACCGTCAAAGTGGAGAACTGAATTTCATCATAATTTGTTTATTACTAACAGGATACTAATGAAACTTCACATACTTTTGAAGACAGATACAAGCTACAAAACAACGTTTAAAGTAAGTCTTTCGAGCTCTTATTCAAAGTGTTAGGACCTATTGAAGTGTTTTTATATTTAATTAATTAACCTTTGAATGGTGCATTAATTTTGTTTTTTTATTACCCAACTAATTCAAACTAATTCTTAAGAAGTCATGTAAAAAAGATGATAAGAATCTGCTTATCCGTTTCAGAGATCCAGCAAAACCACAAACGTTACTCCAGCAAAATCTTGGATAACATCGCAGTCGAAGGAAGAACAAATACAAAATAAGTTGCACCATTTACCTCGTCTAGATTACTAATTATATGGCTAATATTTATTTCAATATTCCCATTATAAAAGAAAATGTCTGGCTGCGGTAACGTTAACCCAGCAGGAAATGTTTTTGTGGAATAACTCAAAATCTATATGTGCAACAAATTTAAAAATGTGCGCAACAATTACAGAAGCTGGACAACTAATTGCCTGTAACATTTAAATTACTATTTTCGACATTATTTTGCTGGGGTAACGCACACGTTAAACGCTGGCGCCATCTATTATCAAATAGCAGATCTACAGTTCTGGAATATTCGAGATGGTTAAGTTTCGTATTGCAACGTTCTTGATCAATCCCGTGTTTGCTAGAATGTTCGCATTATGTCCTAAGTCACATATAAATAGCGGACTGCGAGGCACGGGGAGTTAATGAATTCGCTAGTCCCCGCGCCGAACCTAGCATCCGCGACCACGCCCCCGCCGCTCCTAAGGCCGCCCCCGCCCCTCCTAAGGCCGCCCCCGCCGCTTCAACAGCGCCCTCAGCATCCCGCGTACCTGCATCTTTCCCTACCGAGAGGAAACTCGAAGTCATCAACCTCGTCTACCAAATTTACCGCAACCCCGCTGCTGAAGCTATGGCTAGGGATATTCTCGCGTGCATATCCAATATTAGCGACATCCTTAAGGTGTTCAAAGCGTATCCGGAGATTACGCAAGCCCTAGATAAACTTTACCCTAACTAATCCAGTGGATAAGGAGAGGCCGTGTACTACCAAACCCCGATCTCTTAAGTTAGGATTCTTTAACGCCAATGGCATTATTAACCAACGTGATGAGATCGCCAACTTCCTCCGCGACCATCAACTTCATATCCTCTTCATACAGGAGACCTTTCTTAAGCCCCATCATCGTGACCCGAATATTGCCAACTACCGTATAGTTCGCAACGATAGGTCTCGTTGTCACAGGGGCGGTACCCTAATATATTATAGAAAGGCCTATGGACCCTCCTCCCCTCTCTCGCCTCGAGGTCTCTGTCTATCGGCTCGGCATGACCGGTCATCAGCCGTTAACTATTATATCAGCATACGTCCCTCCCTCACCATCGGAGGATGATCCTATCCTCCTCAAGGATGACCTCTCTGCTCTTCTTGGTCTGGGTGACTCCGTCTTACTGGCGGGCGATCTCAATGCCAAACATCCCTCCTGGAATAGTAACAGGACCTCTTCCAGAGGTAGGAACGTGTTTAACCTCTGTTCCCAACTGAACTTCGACGTCATCGCTCCGATGACTCCCACTCATTTCCCCCACGATCCCAACCATTTTGATGCTGCTCAAGAATGTGAACCTCCGTTTGCAATCTATAGAGACGCTACACGAGCTTAATTCCGACCATCGTCCAGTGATATTAGAACTAGCTCCCCGTTCAGGTCCCTCTGACCCTAGCCAGCCCCCTCCGACCCAAATTATTACTGACTGGAGGAAAGTAAGCGAAAGCCTACAATCCACCACGTCGCCTCACTTGGACGCTATCCCCGACCACTTGGTGACAGTCGCAAACACGACGGGCGCGATCGACTCGTTTACAAAGCATGTACAATCCGTCTTGAACGATTGTTCAAGGGAGGTTCCGGCGATGCGCGATCATCGCTGGAAACAGCCTGACGATGTGCGTGATCTGATGACCGAGAAAAACGCGGCCGTCCGTGCGTACAGTGCCTTCCCCTGCGATGCGAACACAAGGCCCACATGCGCTCTTTACAGCGTGCTGTAAAGAAACGCATCGAGGAGCTGCGCTCCAGCCGCTGGGACAAGACACTTAATCAAAGTTAAAGTCTTAGTGAACTCGAGCCCACCCAACTAGCCTTCTGGGAACTCCAGAGGAAGCTCCGTTCTTCCAACGAGGCCTCCATGCCCCCTCTCATTCGTCCCGACAATAGCGTCGCCTTCAATAACGATGAAAATGCCGAATGTCTAGCCGACAGCCTTGAGTCTCAATGTACCCCCAGCTCTCAACCAGTAGACGAAGCTCACCTTTCTGAGGTCGACGCCGAAGTCGAACGTAGAGCCTCTCTCCCACCAGTTGAAGACCCTGATTATCCTCTGCCTCCTGTCACTCCCGACGAAGTGCACGATATTGTCAAGAGGCTCAAACCCCGGAATGCCCCCGGCTCTGACGGTATCACCAATAAGGTCTTCAAACTTCTCCCCGCCTATCTCATAATGCTAATGACCGCCATCTTCAATGGCGCTCCAAGCAACAAAATTTTTCCTCACGCATGGAAAGACGCCACCGTTATCGGCATTCTGAAACCAGGCAAACCCAAATCTGATCCCACCAGTTACCGTCCCATTAGTCTACTCAATGTTCTAGGCAAAATCTACGAAAGGCTTATTTATAAGCGGCTTAAAGACTTTGCCGAAGCAGAGTCTCATTCCCGACGAGCAGTTTGGCTTTCGAACCGAACACAGCTGCGTCCAACAAGTCCACCGCATCGTCGAGCATATAAGCGCTGGTTTCCAGCGTGGCTTGATGACGGGTGCGCTCTTCTTTGACATAGCAAAAGCATTCGACAAAGTCTGGCACAACGGCTTACTATACAAGCTTCGCAAGCTTCCAGATCGTCTCGTGCTCATCTTGCGTGACTTTTTGTCGAATCGCACCTTTCGCTATCGCATCGAGGGTGCGCTCTCTTCACCCCACCCGATACGCGCTGGCGTCCCTTCAGAGCTCCGTAGTATCCCCCTTCATTTTCACAGGTGCATACCCACGTCGGTTTTAAGGAAGTACTCCCTGAGACTGCATACCTCACGGTTGTGCAGGGACTTAGCATTAAAAAAGCCTCGGCCTCCGCACTTCCGTGGGATATACAGTCTCATTACCGATGACCGTGGGTGATGCATCCGATTTGCGGTCAGCAATGTACGGACCCTCCTATCCAGGGCATCAAGTTCCGTCTGAGTCCACTTGAGTATGCCGAAAGAGTACATCAAAACCGGCATGACCCATCCGTCGGAGGCGCGCACCTTGTTTCCGCCTGGTAAAAGACTATTTAACACTTTATTCAGGCGGCCAAAGAAGCGCTCCCTCAACGATTGTTTCATGTCGGCAGCATTGATGCCTAACGCTTCCGACATACCCAAGTACTTGTAGGTTTCGGTTGAGGAGAGGGATCTAAGGCGTATGGAATCCGAGAGTTGGGTTCCCACGGATTCCATAATCTCCCCTCGCTTCACATGCATGACTGCACAAAGAAGTCCACACCAAATTCCATCCTGATGGCACTACTGAAAGTTTCTGTTACTTTCAGTAGCTCCATCAGTCGCAAATTGTTGGGGGCAAAGAGTTTCAGATCATCCATGTAAAGGAGGTGAGATATAACCTGACCTCCTCTTCTCAACCGATAGCCCAGACCTGAACCCTCCAGCAACGTGCTTAGAGGGTTCAAGGCCAAACAAAACCACAGTGGACTCAGACTATCGCCCTGAAATATACCTCGCTCGATCCTTATCGGCTCGCTATTCTCCCGGATTTGCCGACATCCTGGATAGCGAAGGACCATCCTCCATTGCCCCATACATGACATCAGGAAGGTGCGTAGAGTTGTGTCAACTTTATACAACTCTAACACCCTCATGAGCCACGTATGTGGCACAGAATCATAGGCCTTCTTATAGTCTATCCAACATGTCGACAGATCCCTTCGGGAACGACGAACCTGCTGGTTAATGGCCATATCAATGAGGAGTAGCTCCTTAGTACCACGAGACCCGTTCCTACATCCATTTTGGGAGGCAGACATAATAGAATTTTTGTCAATGTGTTCATTAATTTTAGCTCTCAAAATGGATGTAAGAACTTTATAGACCGTTGGTAGGCAAGTGATCGGTCTATAATTTTTGGGTTCCGCAGTACTACCTGATTTATGGAGCAGGTGGGTTATTCCAGTTGTTAGGAATTGAGGCAACGATCCTGACTCTAGGGCTGACTGGAACTGGGACGCCAAGCGAACGTGCGATCTCTGGAACCATTTTACCCAGAAGTTGTGCAGCCCATCCGGCCCTGGAGATTTCCAGTTAGGTAACGGACGGACTGCACGAGCTACATCTTGGGGGCTGATGGGAATTGCCCCCATTTCTGGTATTGTATCACACGCTCGCTCAACCTCCCGAGTCGAATCGCCCTCAGTGTGACTGACAGGCACCGACCAGATGCTGCGCCAAAACGAACACATGGCATCATCATCCGGCAGGCGCGTATCAGTCACGCCTTGGTCCGGTCGCTCCCAAGACCTATACACCCACCTCTCATCACTTTGGAATATGCGGTTCTGAGTATACCGCTCCACTCGCCGCCTGTACCGCCTTATACGGTTTGCCCATGCACAGATCTTCTGCTTCAGGAACTCGATATGCTCTGTAAATCAAATAATCTCGAGGACTGATATCAGTCCCCGAGAATGCCCGTCTCACAAAGCGCATCACTCTAGGGCGCATATTGCCCTCCCTGAAGCAGATAAGCTTGCCGATGAGTGCTCTAGCCTCACCAATACGACGCTCAATCCTGCACTGCCATGCTGGTACAGCTGGTTTTGGTCGTGCAGCTCCGTCACGGTTCGGGAATTTAACATGAGCTACACGACATGCTGCTACAGCCGCGCAGTACAAGATCGAGTGGGTATCGGCGAGGTCTTCGCTGCTGTCAAAACAGTTTGACAACTGCGAATCTAAAGCACACACCAGCGCCCTGTTTTTCTTGTGCATGGGCAAACGAGGTAATCGCGGTCTTAGTTCAGGCGGTGTAGAGCGATACTCCCGGAAAGCATCCTCCAAAGCACTCCTCAATTGAACATTGCACTGGGTACTCACGGATATAGCCTCGCCATTATCCTGTTCACCATCGTCGTCAGGTCGCGGTGAAGCACTGGGTAAGTCTTGCGATTGTATCGCGACCGCAACTAGTGGCAAAGCAGACGTGACGTGACTACTCCGTGATTCAAGGCGTAGTCGATCAAGCACAACGTCATCCAGCATATGATTACGCTGGATGGCCCGCACCTGATCCGACAGTCGCTGTGCCCACACGTTGACAGCTGGCTCAAGCACCTGAAACAGAGAGAGCATCCGACCACGGTAATCAGTCAGGTTACTTCCCCCCTCTGTAGCCCCAAAGTATGAGCGCATGACACTTTCATTGAGAGACTGTGTCCATCTCATGCGCTGCACACTTCCACCGGGAGCGGGGACCCTATCAGAGACCGGAGGGTCTCGAGGCCCCAAGCTGTCCGGCGGCCGGCGTCGTCCCCGCCGATGTACAGGTGGTGGCGTCGTCGGCGGAGAGAAATATTCGTCGCTCGAGCTCGACGCAACTGCCGAGGCCGGTGTCACAGCACTCACGATGGGGCTGGGTTCCGGCGGCGGCGAGGCGGAGCTGAGCGACAGGTCCGGAGATGGTGGGCGTGCTCGTCGTATCGCTGCTCGCGTCAACATTGTTCTTCACATCGATATATTTCTATGGTTCTTCAGTATTCAATTTAATTTTGTATGTTTCCATCAATAATATATATGTAGGTACTGTAGGATATACTTCTATATTTATTTCGTAGATTTTTTTCATTTTTCATTTCCATTTGACAACTGTCATAAAATATTTTTCAACCACTTTTGTACATATATTATTATTATCTATTACTCGGGTCGCAACCCAGACTGCATAGCTCGTACCCTCCAATCCGCGGCAAAAGCCTTAGGCGCTTATTTCCGGAAATGGAGAATCGAGGTAAACCCCATCAATAGTCAGGCAGTACTCTTTTCCAAACCGCGTTCGTCCCCCTCTCTGCCCAGTCCGATAACCATGTTCGGTAAGCCTATCCCTTGGGAGAAGCAAGCCAAATACCTAGATGTGATTCTGGACCACCAAATACCCACCATCCAGCAGTTCATGAAACGCTCCGCCAAGCGCTTCTTCGACACTGCTGAGAAACATTCTAACACTTTGATCGTATCGGCCGCCCGGTACACTCCCTCTCATATTAGTAAGACTCGACGACCGAGACATATTCTGACCCTGACGATGCTATTACTCTCCTCTAGGAGAGAAATAAGGCCACCAGTACAGTAAACAAACACAGACACAGACCGCCGTCATTCCGTCCTCGCCGCCAAGGCCCGCCGCGACGACCCCGTACGTCCCCCGTCCTTTGCTTGTGCCAGCCCGCGCCGCTGAGCCAGTAGCTTTAAATTCGTCCCTAAATAATGGAAATCCGATCCAGCCAGTCCCTTTGCTGTCCTTTCCCAGCGACGCCCTAAGCCGAGGCTCGTACCCCACAGGAGGTGCCCTTAGCGTGTCGCCGTAGTCGCTTAGTTTGTAAGTTATTTTGCAGGCCCTAAAAATAATAATTTTTAAGGCACCACAGGAAAGTCCGGTTAAGCAGCCGACAACCTCCAAGGTTGCCTGCGAGATGCCAATCCGAAAAAAAAAAACAAAAATGCGGGGAGTTAGGTGCTTTTTGGAAGCGAAACTAAAAACTGCGAATATTGCGAAAAAAGCATCAAATCTTGTAGAAACCCGTGACGGAATTCGCTAGTCCACTTCGGTCGTCCCACAGAATATATATTACAATTTGACTCGACCGTTTCGTAAACCCCACCGATCAAGGGGCTGCGATCGAAGTGATTATTAAGTGATTTTTGTGAGTGACTAACAATAGGGAACATTACGCGAAACTCGGCGCAGAGGGCGCCACTAGCACATTCCGTAAATCATAACCTCGTATTCTTGTTATATTGTTATTAATTGTAATAACTTTAACCATATTATGGCGTCCTACGACCATTTGAAAGTGGATTCTAGGTTATGCTCAGAATAAAATCATATTTGGTTGTCTTATGATAAATGTGAACGTTATTCTGTAAATGCGACTATCTCACCTGAATACTTAACCTGAATATATTTTAGAGTGATTTTTAGCTGCTTCCCAAAGTTTTCGAACATTTTCTTCTTTTGGAAATGAATAATTCCCTGTATTTCTTCATCGAAATACACAGCACTGATACATTATTGTATAATATAACACACTTTCCAATTTTGAACTCAATTATAGGCAGAATTTCACGCTTTGAACGACTCGTCGATAAACTGTTTACGGATTATGCTAGTGCTGCACTCTGGTGCCAGAACATTGCAGTAATATCCCCTATTGAGTTTGTGACTTGTTAATTAAAGTGTTTGTGTTTTGTTTGGTGTAAATTGGTGTAAATCATTTATCCCGAACCCCAGCTCGTAACAATATTATGTCTAAATAATTTAGTGCTACCACACTACATTACCTTCCCATATTTTCCAAAGTAGACTCAGTCAAATCATATGTTGGCATTACAATGTCATAAGTTTCATCACTGCCACACCATGAAAAAACAGGCAACGGTTTATCACGCTTGTGGACCAAAGGCCAATCACCGAGATTAATTATCAGTTCCATATCAGGTAGTTTTACTTTCCTCATTAAAGATAATAGTATATTATCCGAAAACATATTAAAACCAACATGTTTACCATAACAATTACGATACAATTCATTTTTTTTTATAACATAGTGACAAAAACTGGTACTCTCTGGTTGATGATACTTTTGTATAATCTTTTGTACTTGCTCTTTCATATTTAAATTATCAAATGGCTTAAGATCTTTCATGATTTGTTCATTTGTATGGGAGCAGCCATAATTATTGAACCACTCTTCAAAATCTTTTTCTGGACAATGACACTGATCTGAATAAATTGGCCCTGCAAAAAAATATTTTTGTGTTATTTCCGTATTTTGTAACTGGTAAAAATTTACTGGAGTACAGCTAGAATATTAATCAATCAGTTAAATATTAACTAAATCCTAATTCAAAATCTTTTTTAACAATTTAATTACACACACCAATGCAATGTTTTTAAGTTTTGTTCTTCTTTTCAATTGAGTACCTATTCAATTACTTACTTCACTTTAATATGTTTAAATTAATATGTGAAAGAAAAACACAACATCTTCTAAGGTTGGCTTGCAAAAAAACATACAAACCTTTAAACTTATATGGTGACTTTCCCAAATCCTTTCTATCATAGTGCACATGAATAGATAAGTCTGAGCATGTTTCATATATCTTATAGCGCACAATGAAAGTGCCATCTTTTCTATCTAATTTGTTAACCCAAACACGACAATATTTGGTTGTACTGGATTTACCATTAATTTCAACTACCAATTTTTTATTTATTTCCTGAGTGTACCTGCAAAATAAGATTATGGATGAGACGTATTCACAATACTAGGTGAAAAAAACAGCAGGCTTTGTTTCGAAAAACTTGCAAGTGTGAAAGTATTTGCTGTGCTATAGGGCGCAGGCGCAGGCAGAGCTGGAAAATACTTGCATAGGAAACCAATCCATGTATTTATATAATTACGGAGCACAATTGTATTAGCAAATAGAGAAACTGAACGTCCAAGCATTTTTTGCAGACGCAAAAAGATAATAGTAGTAAGATAGTTCTAAATATGGATGTTTAATAATGTAAACAAAATAAAAGTCTTTTAAAGATTAGTTAACATTTTAAATTTGGTACAATTATAGTGAAACAAATAACATTCCCAGTGTTGTTCATCCCTGTTTTTTTTAGGTTTTTAACATTGACACTATGTTTTAAATTGGAATAAAAATAATAATACAATTAAATGAAAGCCACATAATATAATAAAGGTCAATTATTAAAGTGGTCAGTGGGTCGTCTAATGCCTTATTGTCCTAAAATATGACATTTTGTGTTAAAGTCTCTTTGGTATTGTACAGCTGCAGTGCTTTAGTATAGAGTATATTTCTTTGAAAATGCTAGTTGTTACTCTTGTCAGATAGATTTTTCTTGTTCAATACATATATTTTCCTAAAAGCATTTCCAGCTCTTTTATGCGAATGGTGCGAATATGGCTATCATGAGCGTGGATGTTATGGCATTCGTACCGCAAGACAGAGAGTCATGGTATGTGGACAATGGAGCGACAAGCTATGTCACAAACAGGAGTGATCTGTTCCAAATATTCCATAAGTTTGACGAAATCCAAGGAGTAACCACCGCGAATGGTAACATTGTTCAAGCACGAGGCAAAGGAACAATTCACTTGGAAGCAGAAGTCAATGGAAAGATTGTGGATTTAGCACTAACAGACGTTTGGTTTGTGCCAGAGATTAAAAGAAATCTGTATTCTGTGCTTGCAATGCATGATAAACAGAGAAATAGCAAGTTTATTTCGACGCCGGAAACTTGTGAAGTATTTTTAACTCAACGACTGTCGGGCGATAGTGTTGAAGGTCAAACCTCCGCTGTTTATGTCGAACTGTGTAACATAAGACATTCGACAGGTTAACCCTGGAGTAGTCGCGTGGGCTACATAGGTAGCCCACTCATACAAAATCGAGAATTTCTCAGAATCGGTAAGCGTTAGGTTTCTGCGCCCCCAGGTACTTTCGAACGAATGTACGAGAGACACGCTAAGTGTAGTGCAAGCGTCAGTCGCAAGCGGTTGTGTCACAGGACTTCAGCGAAGTGCATAGACTACAATTGTAGCCCGCGCGACCAATTGCGTAAGTATTTTTATCATGTCAAACTTTTGTGTTTTTATTAATTTTATGATAATTAACTTAAATTCGTTATTTAAACTTTATTTATTAGTTTCGGATTGATTTAAAATAAGGGACGTTTTATTTTTTTGCATAAAAATTGATAATATACGAGGTGCACCGATTGAGGCATGGCTGAAGATGATGAACCGCCTCAGAAACGCGCACGCATTGATACATACCGGAGTTGACAATACATTGTGGTCAAAAACGATTCCTCTGAATAGAGGATTCCTCTATGATTCACAGAAACCCAACCAACTGCCTCGGCAGCGACATCGAGTGTTGTTGTGCGCCGTTGCCATGACTTTGGAAGAGCGCGCAGTAAAAGCACCAGAAAGATGTGCACCGCGTGTAACAAGTTCGTATGTGGGATCATTCGAATATTATGTGTCTGTCTTGTGCGGAAAATAGAAGTTAGAAATTAGTTCCTAGTATTTTTTTTTATTGTGATCTCAATTAGAGCGAATCCTGTGATTTTTGTGCCAATTTAGAGAGGTTTTTTTATTTTTGTTGATTTTTTGTAACACAGAGGTTATGATTAGGTTATGTTAATCATATTTAGTTAAGAAAACTGTACTGATTATATTTTCATACGTCTAATAAACCGTTTATGCTTATGAGTTTATTTATTTCAATTTGAAAATGGACTACGTATGTAGCCCGTGCGACCACTCCCGTTACTTTTAGGTGCGCGACTACTGCAGGGTTAAATGGCGTAGTTGCAGTTGTTGGTAAACGTAACCACTGTGGAGGACTTTATAAGTTGAAAGTTCGCAACATCCTGCCAGCAGTATCAGTACTTGCCACTTCTACAAGCGATTTGATGCAGCTTTACCATGAAAGACTAGCGCATCAAAATAAAAGGCACGTCAAGGAAGTAATTCAAAGAGAATTGGGATTGTCACTTCCAGTAAACAAAGAGTTGTGTGAAGCGTGTGTCTACGGAAAGATGCATAAACTGAAATTTGCACGAGAGAGATCTACACAGCCTGGTGAAATAATTCATACAGATGTTTGCGGTCCTTTCCCTATGAGTTTTACAAAATATCGATACTACGTACTTTTCAAAGATGACTACTCCGGATACTGCATGGTTTATTGTATAAGACACAAGAACAAAGTCAAAGACAAATTGCGTATAATGCTGCAAGAAACGACTGTCGTAGGACATGTAGTTAAAACACTATTAAGTGATAACGGAACGGAATTTGACAACAAGGAAGTAAGGGATATTTTGAATAAAAAAGGAATTAGGCAACGCCTGGTCATGCCTTACACGCCAGAACAGAACGGCTGTAGTGAGCGTCAGAACAGGACGTTAGTTGAAACCGCAAGGACGTTAATGAATGCTCAAAGAGAGCTACCAAAAGCATTAATATGGGCAGAACTAATAATGACTGCTGCGTACATCATCAACCGAACAGGCGCAACTAGAGAGAAGGACAAGTCGCCCTATGAATTATGGTTTGGGAAAAAGCCCAACATAAAACATTTAAGAATTATTGGAAGCACGTGTTACGCTCGCATTCCGAAACAGAAACGAAAAAAAATGGATAAGAAAGCAACTAAAAGCATTCTCATAGGATACGACAATGATGACGGTTATCGTATCTGGTATGAAACACAGCATAAAGTTGACAACCTCATCCGATCCAGAAATGTTATCTTCGAAGAGACGCCTATTCTTGGCATAAAAGCTGACAGTTAGAGAGAAGATGCTAAATCATTTGAGAAAGATTGGACAGTATCATTTAAAACAGATTTTGAAAAAGGTGTTCAGCAAGAGCCACCGCTAATAGATATTCCTACAAATCATGAAGTCCTATCAAGACAGAGGTCTATTCGATTAGAGGGAGATATAGGAGAAGATAGACATTTAGACATGACGGCTATTGAGACGGCAATAGACGCTGAATTTGAAGATAATAGACAGCCATTCCAATTAGAGGGAGAAGAACAAAGTGAAATGATAGAAAATGAAAACGCATTTTCAGATAGTGAAACTGAAGAGTTCGTAGATGCTATTCCTTCTGAAGTTGAGATGCCTATGAATTCAGAGGGAGATGTTGCTATACCGGACGATCCGAGGTATAATCTCAGAGACAGAAGTACTCTACGACCTCCACAAAAATTGGATGACTATAATTTGTTCTTCGTTGATTCGATTACCGAAAGAGAACCTTCAACATATAAGGAAGCAGTATCAAGTGGTAAAAGTAAAGATAGATGGTTAAAAGCCATGAATAATGAAATGGATTCTTTAGAAAAATTCAAAGTGTGGGACTTGGAACATCTACCGAGAGATCGAAAAGCCCTGCCATGTAAATGGGTTTATAAAGTTAAAACCAACCCTGACGGTAGAGTAGAGAAATATAAAGCTCGATTAGTTGTAAAGGGGTTTAGGCAAAAGAAGGGTTTTGACTTTCAGCCCAGTAGCCAGGTTAGCAACTGTAAGATCTTTGCTCAGTGTTGCAGCAAGAAAAAGAAACTGCATTTAATTCAGTTTGATGTTGCAACAGCCTTCCTCAATGGTGTTTTGCATGAAGACATTTATATGAAGCAGCCAGAAGGTTTTGAGGATGGGACATCAAGAGTATGTCACCTAAAAAAGAGCCTCTATGGATTAAAGCAGGCACCACGCTGCTGGAATTATTGTTTTACAGAAACTCTTGAATCTTTAGGTTTTAAGACCAGTGACGCTGATCCATGCTTATATATGAAAACCATGGGTGATAAGAAAATCTTAATAGCACTCTACATCGATGATGGTTTAGTTGCAGCGAGTGATAAAAACCTTGCAAATAATTTCATTGATGATTTGAATAAGATTTTACTAATCACAACCAAGCCAGTTTCATATTATCTCGGATTAGAAATAGAGCAAAAGGAAGATGGCTCTATTCTAATAAAGCAAGAAGCTTACGCAAAGAAGGTCTTAGAGAGATTCAATATGAGAGACTGCAATTCAGTATCAACTCCTTTACAGAAAGAAGGAATTATTGAAAAAGGGAAAGCTGAGAATGAGTCACAGTCATTTCCTTACAGAGAAGCAGTAGGCTCGCTCGCTTGTTTGATGGTGGGCACTTGCCCTGATCTGGCTTATGCTGTAGGAGTAGCTTTGAGGAGCTTAGAAAAGCCAACTACAAGCGATTGGTGTATGGTAAAGCGCATCATGAGATATTTAAAAGGAACATTATCAAGAGGAATATTGTATGTTCATGATGTGAATTCTCCTAACCAAATAAAAGCCTATAGTGATGCTGATCATGCTGGATGTCTGAAAACAGGTCGGTCTACGACAGGAGTATTGTGTTTATTTTCGAGAGGCGCAATATCTTGGATTAGTCAACGACAAGCATCAGTTGCCATTAGCACCACAGAAGCCGAGCTTGTGGCAGCAAGTGAAGCTGCAAGAGAATTAGTTTGGCTTAAAAGACTGTTTAAAGATTTGAATGGTCAAATTGAAATCCCTGTTTTATTTGTGGATAACGAAGCAGTGGTGAAACTAGCACATAATCCAGAGTTTCATCGTCGAACGAAACACATTTGTGTGAGGCACTTTTTTGTGAGAGAACTTGTGCTTCAAAACGATATTGTGGTCGAAAGGAACAGCTCTGCTACACAGTTAGCAGACGTGCTGACTAAGACCCTGCCCAGACCAAGATTACAGGAGCTTTGTCAGAACTTAGGTCTGAAGAATTAGAAGGTCGACTAGCAGCTAGCAGCTGAGGGAAAGTGTTAAAGCCTCTTTGGTATTGTACAGCTGCAGTGCTTTAGTATAAAGTAGAGTATATTTCTTAATTTGAAAATGCTAGTTGTCACTTGTCAGATAGATTTTTCTTGTTCAATACATATATTTTCCTAAAAGCATTTCCAGCTCTTTTATTCATATCTGATTGCTAAAAACGCTTCGCCGCATTTTGTTTATTATTAGGTACATATTTTAATTATCTATTTGTTGACAATGTATTTTTTTATTGAATATATGAATTCAAAACTGTACCTTTTGCCCACAGTGTGTAAATAGCGGTGTGTGTCTACATCAGCTATACCATAGTCTCAATAAAATCAGAAAATCAGTCATATATGTGACAATGTATAGTACCTACCTAGATTATGATTTAAGGGCACATATTCGATTTAGCGCAACTCAAAATCTAAACGATTGCTAGAACGGCGTAGCAGCATTGACACACACTAGTACAATACAATGGTCTGTTTGAGTGCATCAGAAAAAAAAATACGCACGAAATAAGCACGAATCATTGAAATTGATCGGCAAACGACAGAGTGCGATGTTTTACAGTGCTTTTTAAAATAATTGTCTAAAATAAATGAGTTCATATAACGAACTGAAAAATATTCTGTATATTAAACACAACCTTTATTTTCATAAAATAAATATATCAGGTATGTTTTTATTCAAATACTGGTAAAAAATATTGCCAAAGTAAACCGATTTTGTACTTTTTCAACATTGTTTTTTAATACATAATAGTAATATTTTCGTAATTTTGGCTCTGTAGTACACTATAAGACTGTATATCCTTTTGGAAAAACGCATAAAACATAATATTTTGGGATACTGTAATGGTTGTATTGGTCCTGAAAGTTAACGCTGACGTCTATTTTCGTAAAACGTAAATCAAGACTTAATCTTTCTAAAACTGATAATTAATTGTCTTTAAATAATCTGCTCACATCATTACGATATTGCTCAGGGCAAAACGCGAAAACATGAAATTTTCGTCACGAATCGAATACCTACGCGCTCTTAAGTTCATTTCTTATTTATGATGAACTATATATTATATATATGAATATTTATCAAAATAATCATCAGGCATGCAAGAAATGGCTTTGTTAATTTATAATAAAATGCATTCACTCACGATTGGGCATTAATATGAGTAAAATTAATAAAAAAGTATCTTGCTGGCATTATAATTTGTACTGGTTTGAGTCCTGGTCCTGATATAATTACATCATCGTCCTGTGATTGTGTTAGAACACACAAACTAAGCAAACTTAAAAAAATAGTAAAATACATTATAAAACGTTAAATAATATTTAACATTTCTCTCTGTCTGTCTGTCTCACTGGTTTATTTAACCGCTTTTTGACAGCTGGTGGTTTTGATTTGACAACTAGTGATTGCAGCTACGTATCGTTTTGAATAATAAAATTGAAAATCGATACTATTTATAAATTAAAGTATTTATATATAGTACCTATCGATTATCAATTTTTTTAAGCAATCAAGAATTAATCGTGATAAATTTAGGCGAAGACTCGTCATCAGACGTAAGTTCCATGTCGGAAGACGACGAATAATTTATTGGTTTATTTATAACTAGCAGCCTGCCCCGGCTTCGCACGAGTATTTAAACAAACATTTCAAAAGTTATAATTTTTTACACACACACACACTCTCCCATACATACTGTTTACTGTCTTGTTTCTGCGTGGGGTCATTAAAAAAGAGTAAAATGAAGAAAATTCGAATATGAAATTATATTATGTTTTTTGTATTATATATTTTTTTTTTTTTTTTTTTGTCCTTGCTGCTTTACTTTCTCTGCTCCTGAAAACCAATTTATTGAGTCAGAGCTTCCCTGTAAACGATATTTGATGTTAATCTATTTTGTGGCAGCAAAATAAATTGATTTTCAGGACCTCCGACCCGCGATAGACCAACATACAGTAAAGTTGGCCATGAGTAAAATATTCTTTTCGTAGGTCAATCCCTACTAATCCGAAAGTTTGGCCTTGGGACTTGTTGATAGTTAGGGCGAAAGATGTTTTAACCGGAAATTTAAGCCGTTTAAATGGGATTGGCAGATCACATGCGATCATCGGAATCCTCGGTATATGAGCTAGTTGACCAGCTGCTGGGCCGGTGATAATGGTTGCTACAATTAAATTGTCCTTCAATTCCTTAATAAGCAGCCTCGTCCCGTTGCACATGCTTGGAGGGTTTAAATTCCTCAAAAGCATAATTGGAATCTCAATTTGAAAAATCAATTCATGTGGTGGCAGTTCGGAAGGGTTTAATGAACTTAAAAATTCCTGGGGATAATGGACTGCGTCTTCGATATTGGTCACGGGTAGGGTTGCCATATTTGGCAAGCCTCGTGTCGGGACGCAAATAGAAAAATATCTATCCTAAATATAAAAATTTTAATATAAAAATTTGTTTGTGTCTAATATCTGATTTATTTCGATTATTGACCCTTTGTTTACAACGCTTTTTATATTTTTGTGAAACAAATTCAGATTTGCAGAAATAGAAAAAAATTTCAAAGATCGGACTTTAAAAAAATCTGAAATTATTTTAGGTGGTCTCTCTTCAGCGTTAAAATAGACTTTGGTGGTAGAATTTGGTGCGCGTATTTGAATTTCCGTGACCGTGCGGAAAAACGGGACGTAATAGTGCTTTGTCGGGACGTCGGGACCTAGGCCCCAATGACGGTGACAGTCCCGATATATCGGGACGAATGGCAACCCTAGCTCACGGGGTCTATCGATTTGTATTTTTTTATTTGTCTGGGAACTCTTTGAATTTTTGAATAATTAGATTGTGTATTTCGTTGATACTATCATACCTGGGTGACACTATTGCCCTAGAACACAACCAATGAAAGTTCTTTTCGTGCAAATTCTGAGCCATTTTTCTGAATCTACCTAGTAAGTATTTTTAGTATATTGCATGTATTAAAATTTCTAAACTATGGACTATTTGGCCTATCTAGGCTAGTATCTACTCATCCAGGAGGATGTTACAATTACTGCTTAAATTTGGAGTGGGAAAAATTCCTTCCCCAAGTTTAAGCAGTTGCTGTGGACAATCACCATCGGTGATTCCATGAAGATGAGCTCTCATATTCGTCCGTATAAAGGCGACGATTTTAAGCATGCTTTGATGATATCTGCTCGCGTACCTCTGTTAATGACAGGAAGAGTCTGTCGGAAATCTCCCGCAAATACAAAAGTAATCCCGCCCATGAGAGCAGAGGAGTTTCTAAGATCTTTTAAGGTTCTGTCCACGGCCTCTATATGTGCTCTATGGCTCATGGTGCATTCATCCAACATAATCAATGAGGCGTCTTGCAATAGTTTACCAAGAGGCTCATTTTTGCGAATAGAACATATTGATTGTTGCTCATGATTTACGGATAGCGGATGAGCAGTTTTTTTCAAATAACTTACATTTTTAAACTTGTAATATCTTTCGAATGGAATGTCCAAATTGAATAATTCAAAATGTCATATAATGGTATTGAAGCAGACTTAAATATAAAGATCATTTATTTTGATAAGGATTAATTCCAAAGTATAAATAAAAGAGCTTTTATAGCGGTGGCATTTAATATATTTTATTTAATTGAAAGAACACTTATTGTGACATAACTATAATAGTTAGACATATGCTGTTGCGATATTTTTTGTAGATAATTATATGTTCTGCAAAGACGGTGTACATTATTTTGTTTTATAATCAATAGTTTTCGCAGCGCACGCGATGTAAGAAAGTTTTTTTGGTAATTTTTTCACACCTTGGGTTACATTATTGTAGTTTTAGTATGGATCCCTTACTTTTTTGAAAATTTAATATAGCCTATGTTCACCGGAGATAGCGTAGCTTCCCAACAGTGAAGGAATTTTTCAAATCGGTCAAGAAGTTTCGGAGCTTATTCAATGCAAACAAACAAACAGAAAAACAATCAAATCTTATAGTAATTGTTATAGATGACGACACTATTAACTGCCCTCCCACGTGGCAAAGGGTACCTACTCAACGCAATCCAAAAAGAAAAAAGCTATCCAACAGCCCACCACTCATGGAAAGACAAGACAGTCTATCACAGAACCTAGTTGGTACTTCAAACAGATACAGTGGCCTACCTGTAGATCAGATAGAAGAACAAGCAACTAGTCAATCCCTTACCAAGAAACCTAGTAAACCACCTCCAATAATCCTTCATGGTATAGAGGATTTGTCGAAACTGACAGAATTTCTGAATAGCTCTGTACCAAATGGAAGCTATTCCTATAAAATAATCAATAGAGACCAGCTTAGAATTATGACACATTCAGCTGAAGTCTATAAAGACCTGATCGATCATATACGCAAGAATGGACTAATTGGTCACACCTTCACTCAAAAAGAAAAAAGGTGTTGCAGACGAGTGATTAAAAATGTGCACCACACCACTCCAAAGGAGGCCATTGTAGATGAGATAGAAAAAACAGGAAATAAAATCCGAGGGGAAGTCATATGTGCACTATCTAGAAGGAACAAAAAGCCTCTCAACATGTTCTTTGTCAATATAGAACCCGGCCCAAATAACCCAGAAGCAAAGCGAATTCAATATACACTGGACAGCAAATAAACCGAGCCACCCGCTACCTAGGCACTCTAATTCGATTTTCTCAAAAACTAAAAAACCTACAATTATCAAAGTTGTACCTACAGAAAGTGCGTTTCATGGTGATTAAAATGAAAGGAAACTCATTGGGTTTAATCAATATTTCAGTGTTTATTAAGGATTTTACAAAGAAGAGTCGTTTTCCAGTCGTGACAATCGTTAGTAATGATAAAGTGAAAAAAAAAATTAAAGCCAAAAACAAAGATAAAATCAAAAAAAAGTTTTTGATCAATATTCCGTATTCCCTCCCCTTGCTCGGATAACTACCAGCATCCTTGTATTCATCGACCTTACGAGCCTGACGATAAAATCTTGAGGAATTGTATTCCACTCCTCTTCACTTCAATTGCGATTCGCAGCTCTGGAAGCCTTGTTGGAGCAGGTACCCGGGCTCGAACCCGACGTTTCAGCTCATCTCATAAGTGTTCTATCGGATTCAAGTCCGGGCTTCGAGCTGGTCAGTCCATCGTACGAATGCTGACGTCGCGTAGATACTGGGTCACCACATGAGCAACATGAGGCCGTGCATTATCATGCATCAATTGCATATCCTGTCCGATATATCCTGCGTAAGGTACCACATGGTCTGCGAGGATTTCAGTAATGTAGCGATGAGAAGTCAGTCCACGTGTACGGCCCGTCGGTTCGATGAAAACTAACGCCGTATGTGCTGTTAACGAGATGCTGCCCCAGACCATTACAGATCCTCCTCCATAAGCAACAGTTTCCTTGATGCAACACTGAGAATAACATTCTCCAGGGCGACGATATACTCTCTGACGTCGATCACTTCCATGTAGACTCACCCCGGTCTCATCAGTGAAGAGTACATTACTCCACTGCTCTAATGTCCAATCCCTATGCTCTCGAGCAAATTCAAGTCGTGCTCGACGGTGTGCTACTGTTAATGCTGGGCCTGTTGCAGCTCTTTTTGGGGTCAGGTTCCGTTCAGCAAGTCTCCTTCTGACGGTATCTGAACTTATGACCATTTGGCGTTCGTCACGCAGACTTTGTTGGACTTGAATTGCGTTGAGGTGGCGATTTCGCAGAACAGTAAGGTGGATATAACGATCATCTGCTGCTGATGTAGCCCTAGGTCTGCCCGTACCTGGACGGCGATCGAATGCTCCAGTCTCTAGGTATCGTCTGTAAACTCGTTGCACCGAAGATCTGCTGATTCGAAGCCTTCGAGCGACTTCACGTTGCGCAATGCCTGCTTGAAGTAATGCTACAGCTTGAGCTGCTTCCTGAGGTGTTGTATCCATTATTAATCGAAAAAGTAGCAAAAACACACGCGTCTGAGCAAACGATGGGCAAAAACTAAAGAAATGATAAGAAATATCCGACTACCCTCATTGTAGAGAAAAAGAACGCTAATTTCAAACTCTGGTGAAAACAGAGCAAATCGTTAGCATTGTGTTTGTTGCTTGATTACAATGTGAGTTGACGGTACTTTCGAATTAATTTGTAGTCATTTTAATCACCATGAAACGCACTTTTTGTAGGTATAACTTTGATAGTTGTAAGTTTTATACTTTTTGAGAAAATCGAATCAGAGTTCCTAGGTAGCGGGTGGCTCGGTTTATTTGCTGACCAGTGTATATATCATACGAAAGTGAAGATAGAGGATTCACGAAAAACAAACGATATCCCGCAATGTACAAGATGCCAACAATACGGGCACACGAAAAATAATTGCATGCGCCCCTACCGATGCGTTAAATGTGCCGAGGGCCATAGAACCATTGACTGCCCAAAGAAGGACAGAACCACTCCGGCAACATGCACCCTATGTCTTGGAAAACATCCTGCCAACTACAAGAGTTGCCCAGTTTATGAAGAGATCCGAGCAAGAAAAATAGCACAGCCATCACATAGAAAACACACTACTACAAACACGCAGCATATAAAAACTGATATAGCCTTCCCTTCCCAAATAGATGAATTTCCCCAGATAAAACAAAGCAGATATGCTACTGAACGCCCAATAAGCCCCCGCACCACAGAGCCAAGAAACACTGGCTACTGGGACAAAAAACCAGAGAACTCACAATCTCAGCCCACAAATTTGTTAGAACAAATCATTTTAAAACAATCGGTGAAAATAGACACTCTCATTCATCAAATAAGAAACTTAATGGGACTCCTAACGACAATAGTAGCCCAATATAAGAAATGAAGTTCCTACGCATTGCCACGTGGAACATAAACGGCCTTTAAACAGGAAGTAGAACTGTTCGTCAACCACAATAAAATAGACATTCTTTTAATATCCGAGTCACACATGACGGACGAAAAGCTCATCAAAATCGAAGGATACAATGTATATTGCACCAACCACCCAGATGGAACATCGCATGCTGGGGCAGCCATTGTAATAAGGGAAAATATTAAACACCATGTCCTCCCGGACTTTAAACAAATGTATCTGCAGGCTACCGTAGTTTCAATAGACGACTGGCAGGGGCCACTGAGGGTTGCAGCGGTGTACTGCCCTCCTCGGCATCGAATTGATGAACAAATGTTCAGCGACTTCTTTCACTTGCTTGGCAATAGATATATCACAGGGGGAGATTGGAATGCCAAAAATACCTTCTGGGGCTCTAGGCTAACTACAACAAGGGGCAGAGAGTTGAAGAAAGCCATAGACAGAAACTCACTCAATACAATTACTTCTAGGGAACCAACTTACTGGCCATCCGATCCTAATAAAACACCCGACCTTATTGATTTCTTTGTAACTAATGGGATGTCAGGGCTCTATACAAAAATAGAGTCATGTCTCGATGGCTCCTCTGACCATACACCGGTGATATGTACATTGAGCACCACAATCATCTGTCAAGAACCTCGTGATACCTTATACAATAGAAAAACTGACTGGGCATCATTCCAAGAATATATACAAGAAAATGCTAACTTGAATATACCCCTAAAGACAGAGGAAGATATAGAAAATGCTGCTTGGTATACAACCAACTTGATCCAATCAGCTGCCTGGATGTCTACGCCGTTCATTGAGTACAACCCACAAAATCAGGACTATACGCTAGCGATACGCAAGAAACTTGCTGAAAAAAAGAAAGCTGAGACGACAATGGCAAACAGGCAGAAATGCACATGACAAAAGAGCCCTAAATAAAGCTCAAAAGGAACTAAAGCAAATGCTCGAAGATTTTGAAAATACCACCCTCCAAGATAAGCTACAGTCACTATCAGTCTATCACCATAGAAAGCAGGTGACTACTCGCTATGGAAAATGATTAAATCCTTAAAAAGACCAAAGGAACATATGCCCCCATTGAAAAAGCCAGACGGTAGCTGGTCAAGAAAACCAGAGGACAAAGCCGAACTGTTTGCCCAATTCTTGAAAGAAGCATTTAAAGCAAATGAACGTGATGTCATGCATTCGGAAGAGGAAATAGAATGTTTACCTTACAGTGCCCAGAATATGGCCAATTCACTACGACTGTGCACCCCAGCAGAAGTCAGTAATTCCATCAAACATCTTAAGAACCAGAAAGCACCAGGGTTTGACTTGATAACATCTGAAGTTCTTAAACACCTACCAAAAAAAGGAATCATCCTATTAACTATTCTCTTTAATGCAGTACTGAGACTAAATTACTTCCCACGCGTATGGAAAGTCTCGATTATAAATATGGTGGCCAAACCAGGAAAACCTCCAAGTGAAGTCTCATCCTATTGACCAATAAGCCTCCTCCCGCTGATATCAAAGTTATTTGAAAAACTTTTACTTCAACGCCTGCTACCCATATTGGAAGAACAAAAAACAATACCAGATCATCAATTTGGATTTCGAGCACACCATGGAACGACAGAACAAATACACAGAGTAGTGCACACAATCCGCCAGGAGAGAAAAAAATACTGCTCAGCTGTGTTCCTCGATATCCAACAGGCATTCGACCGAGTATGGCACAAGGGCCTCTTATGTAAAATCAAATCCTGTTTACCACATAATGCATATATACTCCTCAAATCATACCTACATGATCGGATATTGCAAGTGAAGTGCGGAGACAGCTTATCTTCCTTCAACCAGATTGAAGCCGGAGTGCCACAGGGCTCCGTCCTGGGCCCTATCCTCTACACGATCTATACCGCTGGCCTCCCAACATCGAAGCATGTGGTCACTGCAACCTATGCTGATGACACGGCTGTCTTATCGTGCGACAAGGATCCTATCACAGCGTCTTTGAAACTCCAACATGAACTGGACGGAATAGAATCTTGGCTGAAAAAATGGAGGATCAGAGCTAGTTCCTCAAAGTCGGTCCATGTCACATTCTCTCTGAGAAGAGATGATTGCCCTCCAGTAAAACTAGATAATAATGTCCTGCCCCAAAAAAATACTGTCAAATACCTAGGTATGCATCTGGATAGAAGACTTGCCTGGCGCGAACATATAAAAAACAAAAGAGATCAGGCAAACAGAAAACTAGCAGACATTTACTGGCTTGTAGGCAGGCAGTCTTCACTCAGCCTTGAAAACAAACTCCTCATTTACAAATGCATACTGAAGCCTGTATGGACATACGGTATAGAGCTTTGGGGGTCAGCCAGCCACTCAAACATAGAAATCCTGCAACGCTTCCAAAACAAAGCACTTAAGACGATAACCTTGGTTCACAAAGAACAGTGAAGTCCATGAGTACCTACAAATCCCGTTAATTAAGGAAGATGTCGAAATGTCATGCAAGACCTACAAAAAAAGACTCGAGCGACACAAAAACCAACTCGCTGTTACCCTATTGGACCATAAAAACTCCATATTCCGCTTAAAAAGGAAACGAATAGCCTCAATTTAAGTAGTACTTAAATTAATCAATGTAATGAGGAGGGGAACACCCAAATATTCCGAAATATTTTATTCCGAATTTCGAAATTCCGATTTTCAAAAGTCCGAATTTCATAATACCTAAAAATTATAATCTCTATTATTTAAAATCACGAAAGTTATTTTACCGAATGTCGTAAATCCGATTTGTTTGTTTTCCGATTTTCATATATTCGAAGAATCAAATGCTCGATGGGTTCTCGGTCCGAAAACCGAAATTCCGAATTTCAATACTTCGAATAAACTGTTAAAATTAGGATGCTGATTCAATTCAGCTACGCATATATATTCAAAATGGTGTCCCCTTGTTTCACAGACAGACATTTCATAGAATTTCGTTTCCCAGAAAATGTTTCATATAATATTTGGTTCTTGTATTTTTATTTCGACTATTATTGTTTCAAAGACTATTTACTTGAATGAAACATATTTCACAGAAACACAATTCAAAGAATTTTTATGACATTTTTTTGTTTAACAAACTTATCAAACAGTAGTATTACTTTTTAACGAATATTGTTTATTTGGTGTATTTTTCCATGAAATTTATTTCAACAAAAATATATAGGTATAAAAAGAAAGACAGTAACAAAAATAATCTTAAAAAGTCAATATGTTGTGCTACAAAAGTTAATGACAGAAACGAATTGCTGCGAAACAGACTCCACGTAGTCTTGTCTGCCCTACGCCTAGAGTGTAATTTAAATTCGCGTAGGCGCGGAGGGGCGAGGCGGCCAGCGAGCTGAGGAGCAGGTGGTTTTAACGCCCGCGGTGGTGAGCGTGAATACCATCTGCGACGATAAGCTCGCGTGGTACCGCCGGAGCCCCGCAACGCCGTAGCCGTGACAGAAACCATGCCTGCTGCATGTTGCATGTTCGCTTGCATGTTGCATGCTCGCTTGCATGATGCATGCTTGCTTGCATCCTGCATGCTTGCTTGCACGATGCATGCTTGCTTGCATGCTGCATGCTTGCTTGCACGATAGACGATAACGATAAAGATAATCGGAATATCGGAATTCGTATTTTTGATGTTTCGAATTTTCATTATGTCGGACTTTTTGTTATTCGATCTTTTGAAACTCGGTATTTTGAGAATAGTAATTATAAACGTTCGGAATTTTGAAATTTTAGTATTATAAAAATAGGATGAATGATAAATCGGAGTTGCCATATTAGGAATTTTGAACCATTCGGAATTATGAAAATCGGTATTTTGAAATTCGTATTTCTGACTTTCGGAATAAAGTTTTTCGTATTTATGTAGTGTACCCAATGAGGAGACATGTCACCGGATGTGTCAAACTCAAACTGCTACAACATTTTAAGCCAACAGATCTGATTATAGCCCAAAGTGGCTGATCACAGATGGAAAAGAAAAAGGAAAATAATAATAATAATATTAGTATAGATTACAACGTAAAATTAACTTTAAATATTTAAACCCGCAATATAAATCCATTGGATTATTTTCAAAATATAAAGGTTTTTAGGATTATATAAATATAAAATTATTACTTTCGATTTATTCATAAGTAGCGGATACATTCGATCCCATCACTAAGTACGTGCACTGTACTATAATGTCTGTAAGAACCATAAAAGAACTCTTATAGGAAAAGCGCGGGAAACTTCAAACTTGCCGGACGCGTCCTTTTTTTGTGTGCGTTACCCCAGCAAAATAATGTCGAAAATAGTAATTTAAATGTTACAGACCATTAGTTGTCCAGCTTCTGTAATTGTTGCGCACATTTTTAAATTTGTTGCACATATAGATTTTGAGTTATTCCACAAAAACATTTCCTGCTGGGGTAACGTTACCGCAGCCAGACATTTTCTTTTATAATGGGAATATTGAAATAAATATTAGCAACATAATTAGTAGTCTAGACGAGGTAAATGTTGCAACTTATATTGTATTTGTTCTTCCTTCGACTGCGATGTTATTCAAGATTTTGCTGGAGTAACGTTTGTGGTTTTGCTGGATCTCTGAAACGGATAAGCAGATTCTTATCATCTTTTTTACATGACTTTTTAAGAATTAGTTTGAATTAGTTGGGTAATAAAAAAACAAAATTAATGCACCATTCAAAGGTTATTTAATTAAATATAAAAACACTTCAATAGGTCCTAACACTTTGAATAAGAGTTAGAAAGACTTACTTTAAACGTTATTTTGTAACTTGTATCTGTCTTCAAATGTATGTGAAGTTTCATTAGTCTCCTGTTAGTAATAAACAAATTATGATGAAATTCAGTTCTCCACTTTGACGGTCATAATGCGCGCTTAGTAATTTGGCCTCCGATAACCCTGTATGTGAATATATAAACTAAATGATATATCAATAATTAGTTACTTAGCTCAGTTATATTCCTGTAAAATTTCAGCGCAGTAGCGCAGTAGTTACAAAAAAGCGACCGCGCAGTACATTATGCTACCTTCTTAAATATGTAGGATAGGTTTACAAGTTTAGTACGGATGTGTACATAAGTGTTTTGAATTTGTGATAAGAAATTTTATTTACAGGTAAAATAATCATTTCAATAAAACTTTCAAAATATTGAAAAACTTTAAAACAATCACAGGTAGCAATACTGTTCTTATGGCATTTTCCATTACTTTTTAAATTTTAGTTTACACTTTGTCTTTAGTAACACAAATCTTCACTTTTAAAATATAAATTAAGATTTAAAACCATCGCAGAAAATAACAGATATATAATAAATGTTTTAAGTTCACATTATACCTACCTATGCCTACTAATACTTACATATATCGTTTAAAAATCACAGAGTGATGGTAATATAAAATAACATCACAATGTAAGTAGTAAAGTGCTTACAGTAAGCCCCATTGTTTTATAGTCTAATTTCAAATATCACAATATTTTTTCCTAGCTAAATACGGATAGTTGTATTCTAAAAATGACTTAAATTATTTCAAAATCGCATCGAATATTGAACAGTGTACGCGTCTGTACCGAACTTGTAAGCTGTATTATACTAAACATTTTAGAAGGTAGCATAATGTACTGCGCGGTCGTTTTTTTGTAACCACCTTAATATGGTCGGGTTATCACGGTGTTGCGCCTCCTAATGGCTTTTATTTTATTATCTCGTTAATTATTGTATGTACTACGCTGAAATTTTACAGGAATATAACTGAGCTAAGTAACTAATTATTGATATATCATTTAGTTTATATATTCACATACAGGGTTATCGGAGGCCAAATTACTAAGCGCGCATTGTGACCGTCAAAGTGGAGAACTGAATTTCATCATAATTTGTTTATTACTAACAGGAGACTAATGAAACTTCACATACATTTGAAGACAGATACAAGTGACAAAATAACGTTTAAAGTAAGTCTTTCGAGCTCTTATTCAAAGTGTTAGGATCTATTGAAGTGTTTTTATATTTAATTAAATAACCTTTGAATGGTGCATTAATTTTGTTTTTTTATTACCCAACTAATTCAAACTAATTCTTAAAAAGTCATGTAAAAAAGATGATAAGAATCTGCTTATCCGTTTCAGAGATCCAGCAAAACCACAAACGTTACTTCAGCAAAATCTTGAATAACATCGCAGTCGAAGGAAGAACAAATACAATATAAGTTGCAACATTTACCTTGTCTAGACTACTAATTATATTGCTAATATTTATTTCAATATTCCCATTATAAAAGAAAATGTCTGGCTGCGGTAACGTTACCCCAGCAGGAAATGTTTTTGTGGAATAACTCAAAATCTATATGTGCAACAAATTTAAAAATGTGCGCAACAATTACAGAAGCTGGACAACTAATGGTCTGTAACATTTAAATTACTATTTTCGATATTATTTTGCTGGGGTAACGCACACCCTTTTTTATCTAATTGAAAATTTGTTTTAAATATTGTAAATATATAAGATCAGTAGGTAGTAGTGGTAGTACTAGTAGTAATTTTAGTAATTTACTTTTAATTTAGTTTTATATATTGCTCAGGGGCCTGACCAGGGGGGCTTTGTCCCCCCAGCAGGCACTTATATTACAATTCTTTCTAACGAATCGGGTATAGACACCGATGGATCGTGTACGAGTCGAAATTTAAAAAGAAGTCGTACAGGTGTGCAAACACTGTAATAAGCGTCATCATACTAAAAAACGCCACGGATCTAAGTCTTCGGGTTGTGGTTGCACGGACTCTCCAAATGTCGAATCGAAACCATTAATATCTGTTCATAATGCAATTCCCGCAATCCCTGCTCCCTCTCCAGTTATTCCCCCTACACAAATAGGAAGAAAAGTTTATGAAAAATCAGATATTGCGCCTTTTGTAGTACATGTTCAAAAACATGTTGCATCTCCAGATGATGGAACCACACTGCACCCAATCAGTTTCGGTAAAGGAGATGGCCAATTTACTTATAACACTCAGCCTAGCATCTAAAAATTATTGTACATTAACGAATTTTGTTTTATTTAGAATTTAGTATGCTATAAAATTTACTGTAAAAGTTACATAATCCACTAACTTCAGATTTCTTAGAAATTAACAAAAACATGTTATGTTCAAGAACTATGTTTAATCTAAACCTACGGTGAGCGTAGTGGGACAGTAAAGGAATGATTGATAGACTTTTGATAAAAGGTTAGGTAGTGTCATAAAGGATTGTGAGTGTTCAAATAAAAACAAACGTTGAATAATTTTTTGAATGAAATATTTAATATTCAAAAATTCTAACGAAAATAGTGTCTAACAATGATGCGTGTGGAGTAATATTGGTCTGATGTCTAGCCCAGCCTAAACACCAGATCATTGTCATCACGTGGCAACAACAGCCTACGGTTCTATTACCGACCAAGCAGTTTCAATAGTAACCCAAAATAGATTCTAGTGGGCAGTTGCTACTGGGCTCAACATCGAACAAAATATATGTATAATAAATCCTTTGACTTGTATGCCTAGATTTAATACGCCCCCTTATTAAATAGGGCGTATTCCCACCTAAATGTAGAACCAACTCAATGTCTTCTTAGCCGTCCCGTAGCTATTCCGATACCGCAGTTAATACACCTCATTGTAAACAGTCAAACAAAACGCCTTCAAGAACATAATCAATGGTAGTGTTAAAAAAATTGGCCGTAATAAAATATCAATATCGTTTTCAAATTTTCTGGATGCATATTCTTTTATCACAGATAAATGTCTTAAAAATTACAATTACAAGGCCTTTATACCAACTTTTAACGTTACTAGAATGGGCTTAGTGCGTGGTGTACCTGTGGAATGGTCTCCGGAGGAAGTTATTGAAAATATAATGTGACAATTGGTTGTGGTCCAATATTACGACGACGACACGGTTGGCGCAGTGGCTGAGCGATCGACTGCTGCGCAGCGTGTTAGGGGTTCGATTCCCGCCCAAGGTAAACATTGGTGTGATTAGCACTTGTGTTTGCCTTGTGTCTGGGTGTTGTTTATCTATATATGTATGTATTTACAAAAAAAAAAAAATGTATTTGTGTATGTATATCAGCTGTCTGACACCCATAGTACAGGGTCTCCCTAGTTTGGGGTCAGATGGCTGTGTGTGAAAATGTCCCCACATATTATTTATATATTTATTTATTATTATTAAAAGTAAAGCGCCTTAACTTTAAATCCCTAATAACCATCCCAATCCATAGTTGTTACTTTTGATGGGCAGGTTTTACCTAAAATAATTTTTATGTGCTACAATGCATGATCCGTAGATCTTTATATTTTCCCTACTGTACAATGTTTTAACTGTTGCCGCTTTGGTCAAACTAAACTTCAGTGCAGGTCAAAACCTCGCTGCTATAAATGTGGTCAAGGCCACACTGGGGACAGCTGCGAAAGAGAACTAGAAAGTGCATCTTGCTGCCGTTGTTCTGGTTGTCATTTTGCAACTTATAAGTCTTGCCCAGAATCGTCTAGACAAAAATCAATTAAAACTTATATGACAGTTCAGTTTCATACGCGGAAGCATCAAAAGTACATCCCCCAGTAAGTAAATCATATTATTATACTGATACACTTTTATCTTCTCCTTCCAAAAACTTTTCTGATACTCCATCAATCTTCTCACCTAATAGAATGCCTGTATCAAGTAGTTATAAAAAGACTGTCTTCCTTAAGCCACGCTCTACCCCCAAATCTGTCAAAGGCTATAATAAAGAGGCTCACAATGCCATTATTAAAGATTTTGACATTCCTCAACCATTGAATGGTTGTGCTTTTTCTAATAATCTCAATAAAGAAGAAAAAGAAACGATTTTTTCAATAAACGACTTTCTTTCTGCATTACACAATCTTCTCTTTCAGTTTAATAATTCAAAAATTTCACCGTCCAACGCTGCACCTTCTTTTAATATATCTCAATCCATTCATAATGGCACATCAAAAATAATAATTGTGGGGGGTTTAGAAACAGTAATAGAGCACGAATCCAAAAAAAAATCCTGTCTGTTTGTCTGTTTGTTTGTACACGCTAATCTTCGGAACTGCTGGACGCATTTGAAAGATTTTTTGTTTGTTGTATAGGTATTAAGTCTGGGCAACATATAGGCTATAACGTAAACGGACCTATCAACGACCCCTCAAATACTGCACCTATCACCGTCCCTTTTTTAAAATCATCATTTTAAAGTTTTGTGTAAGAGTTAGAATAGTAGTTACCTACTTTAGAAAAAAATTAGATATTCTAATAGTGCAAGTATCTATCACATAATTTTGTGTGTAAATCAACGAGTCAAAGAGTAATTTGTCAGTTAGTCGGAGGCACCCGCAAACAGTGCACATTTCATAGTGTCCCGCTCCCGTTGACGTAAGTAAACTCACTCTTATCTTAAGGAAAATTAGGTATGTAAAACATTTTGTTGAATGTTTTATTAATTGAAATGTGGTCTTACTACTTTCATTAACACCACTATCAACTAATTGTCCTCCAATTCAGCTTTAATTTTGTTTAAATTCAATATTAAAATGAGACGGTAATAGGAACAATATTTGCATTTTTGTTCCTATTACCGGTCCATGACGGTGATATGAGAATGACGAATATTTTAAACTTTGTTTTTATTATCCTAATACTTTGATGTATTGGTTGTATGTCGATTTGTCGAACTAATTTGATAGATTAGTAATATAACTTTAATTTGAGCTATTAACGCCATATGTTTTGGAGTACCGATCATTGTGAAAATAAATTTTGTTGTTAAGCTTCATTTTATGTTAATGTAGGAGTCATAATTCTTAAATATTGTGTTTTGTAGTTGAAATACCATTACTATTGAACATTTATAGCTATTAACGCTTTATAATGATACAAACTTTCAATAAAAAGACAAATTATCTCAATACGGACTATTTAATATGGGTCGTTAATTGGAAATTCGTTTTCCTTTACTAGAACCTATTAGCGATTTATAAATTATTTTCTTTGTGTAATCAGTTATTTTATTGCGTTGCGTATACACAGGTAGTAAGTATAAAATAAATATATTTATCTAACCGAAAAATTGTGATTTGATGGTAACCTACACGTAAATCTTTCCATATGTCACAGTCAATACCTAGGTACCTTATTCATCTAAACTAATATTATAAAAAGAGAAAATTTGTTTGTTTGTTAGGATTTAATTCAAAAACTACTGGTCCGATTTCTTTCACCAATTTATCAGTTGAAAAAATTACGGATCCTTGAAAAAAAATTACAAGGTATCGCGGTGCATGTGCGAGCAAATGGTGGCATGGCAGGGGAAGGGATTTTCATTTGACAAAACATAGTCAATACATTACGTAATAGTTACTAGACTACTAATAGCTACCCTACCAACCTGCCTACCTACCAACCTATCTATCTACCCTACCAACCTGCCTACCTACCAACCTACCTAGGTAGGTAGGTACGTACCTACCTACCATACCCTACCTACTTACCTACCTGCCACAATTTACTCACTGTATAAACCTTCCCTAGACTTCCACAAATATTTCAAGGCCAAAATTAGCCTAATCGGTCCAGCCGTTCTCGAGTTTTAGCGAGACTAACGACCAACGATTAATTTTTGCTATATGTGTAGATAGAATATATAGAAGATTATCGTCTTGTCAATTTAGCGGTCGGTAATTGGTACCGCAAAAACGGTAATATGAACAAGCCTTATCCGATGGGTCGGTAATAGGAATACAGACTATTTACTCTTTTTATTTATTTTTAAAATTATACGTTGATTCTTGCTGGTTGTTACATGATCAACTTAAAAGAACAATATTTCAAAAACGAAAATAAAATAATAAAGTGACACTAGCAACAGAACATGTACTTAAATCTTGCACATCAATCTGGACTTGGCTTAAACTGGCGGTAATAGGTGCACTTACGTTAGTTTATCTTGGAAACTTGAACACCTGATGCAGAACCGCAACAAACCAGCTAAACTATAAGAGATACAAAAATGCAGTACCATAGCAAAAATTGTTCCACGTGATGAGCATTTTCTGCTGAGAGAATAAATTTAAAGATCTGGAACACCTGATGTGGAAGTCCAAGAGCCCAGCTACACCATAACACATAGGAATGACGTTTTAGCAAAAGTTGTTCGGTCTGATGAGCATTTCCTGTTGATTTATAAAAATCGAAGATCAGAAACATCTGATGTGGAAATCAAAGCTATCACTAATTTTACTGTAAAGCTATCACTAATTTC
Source organism: Charanyca ferruginea (assembly GCA_947361185.1). Taxonomy (NCBI): domain Eukaryota; kingdom Metazoa; phylum Arthropoda; class Insecta; order Lepidoptera; family Noctuidae; genus Charanyca; species Charanyca ferruginea. The sequence goes on from OX376057.1 coordinate 16,422,677, forward strand.
ACTGTATATAATAAAATAACATAAGCTGGGAGTACCTCCACGCGGTGAAGGCGGTAACAGTTTAGGGCTGATTTTTGATGACGCTGGTATATCATTAAAAATTTGACTCTATTGGTCAAAACTCCAATTTATTTTTTTTATTTTATTGAATAAAAATATGACTTCCTGCTTATGTTATTTGAGTGTTTAACTTCCTTTACACGGTGGTGGTGGTGGTGGTGGTGGAAGGCGTGGGGAGGATGTGGCCAGGGCGTGAACGGGGCGCGGGGAGGCGCGGGGCGCAGCGCGCTGCATACCGCGCACGCGCCGGCCAGCCGCTCCAGCGCGCCGTCCACGCCCGGGAACCACAACCGCTTGCGTGCCTCTGCCTTCATCTTTACCACTCCAAAATGTGAACTGTGAAGTTCATTACATATTTGTTCTCGCAACAATTCTGGAATGATAACTTTGTGGCCCCGCATCAAACAACCGCTTTCAACCGACAGTTGGTTACGACAGTAAAAATATGGTTTCAATTTGTCGTCGTATATTTTTCTTGGCCAACCTAACTCCACATAATCTTTTACTTTACGCAAAGTTGAATCTTGCTCGGTTTCGCGTTGTAAAACAGTTAGCGTTACAGGCAGCCCTCCGTCAACGACGAAGTAAACATAAGATGCGCGGTCAGCTGTGGTAAGCGGTTGGTCTCGCTCTCGCGCCACCACCGCGCGCGCACCGCCGGTGTCGGCTGTGGGCCCTGCGCTGCCCGATGACGGTGACTCATTCCCTACCGGTGCGCGCGATAGATAATCGGCGCTGTTATTTTTACTACTTACATATTCGATGACATAATTATAAGCTGATAAAAATATTGCATAACGCTGTAGTCGATTAGCTGTTATCTCCGGTATACCGCGGTGTGGGCCGAAGATGGTTAATAGCGGTCTATGATCCGTTCGCAAGGTAAAAGGCACCGATCGAGCATATAAATACTGATGGAAACGCTTTACCCCGAATACTATAGCTGTTGCCTCTTTTTGTATTTGAGCATATTTTTTCTCGGCTGCTGTTAACGTCCTAGATGCATAGCTAATCGGTCGTTCACGCCCATCGCTTCCTACTTGTGATAGCACCGCGCCTAACCCGTATGGAGAAGCGTCTACCGTCAGGATTAATTTCGCCACGGGGTCAAAATGTGCCAGTACCTCATCCGAAGATAACTGTTTTTTAATAGTTTTAAAGGCATTGTCGTGTAGTTCTGACCATTCCCATTTTGTTGTTTTGTGCAACAAGTTATATAATGGGGCTAGTATAGTTGATGCGTTGGGGACAAAGTTGCGATAATAATTTGTTAATCCTAAAAATGATTGCAATTGTGACACGTTCTGTGGGGTTGGTGCTTGTGACACTGCTGTGACTTTATCTGGTGATTTTTTTATACCATTCTTGTCTATTATATGCCCTAGATAGTTTACTTCATTTTTGAAAAACTCACATTTGGTTGGTTGTATTGTGAGGCCTGTGTCCGCTAGCCTGTCTAGTACCGAAACTAATCTACTCATATGTTGTTTTTTATCGACGCCGGTTATTAAAACATCATCAAGGAAAAAAACTACACCATCTAACCCTGATTATATGCATTCCATGGCACGTTGAAATATTGCGGGTGCGCTCGACAAACCGAATACTAACCTTGTGTATTTAAATAGTCCGCGATGTGTATTGATACACGTTATATTTTGTGATTGCTTTTTTAAACAAAATTGGTTGTACGCCATAGACAGGTCTAATTTACTAAATTTAACGCCACCATGCAACTTGGCAAACAAGTCATTAGCCGTGGGTAACGGATATTTATCAACAATAAGTTGCTTGTTAATTGTGACGGAAAAATCTGCGCAAATTCTCACTCCTCCGTCCTTTTTCAAAGCGGGTACAATTGGTGACGCGTAATCTGAGTACTTTACTGGTTCCAGTACTCCTAATTCGACGAGTCGGTCTAGTTCGTTATCAATTTTATCTTTCAAAGCATATGGTACTGACCGTGCTTTAAAATAAATTGGTTTGGAGTGTGGTTTTAGATGCAACTCCACGGCGTACTTATTAAATTTTCCTAATTTCCCAGAGAACACGGTGGGGAATCTTGTTATTAAGTAGTTCACTATTGAATTGTCATTCGATCTGCCAATTGATTTTACTATTGGTGCCAGTTCTAAGTCAAACGTGCTTATAAAATCTCGGCCTAACAATGATGGGCCGCCGTTACGTACGACAAACATGTGAAGTTTACGCGTCACTTTGGAATATTCTATATCTAAATTAATTACGCCAACTGTTTCTAAAAGTTCCCCCGTATAACTGTGAAGTTTTTTATCTGTAATTAATAACGGTACTTTGCTGAAATGCTCGTTGTATATCTGGTGTGATATAATACTAACTGCGGATCCACTGTCTATCTCGAACTCCAAGCCTAGCCCACCGATAAAAACGCTCGCCAGCATCGGTCGACCCTTATCACAACGTATATTTAAACACAACTTACCGTCGTCGCCCTCATCATCCACTTTACCTTCCTCCACGTGTTTCACTTTCGCGTCACTTGAGCACATCTGTCTCAGATGGCTCTTGTTATTGCACTTTTTGCACTTATAGTTTTTAAACCGGCACTGATTGGATTTGTGATTAGCATAACCGCACACACTGCATTTTTCCCTAACCGCGAACACGGAACCCTCATCGACGCTGCCGGCGGTCGCGCTCGAGCCACGTGCTACCGGCGTGGCCTGGGAGGCGCGCCGAGCACACCGCACGCTCTCCGCTAATTCCACCGCCTTGGCTAATGTTAACTCCGTCTGTTCCTGGGCAAAGAGCTTGTCTCGCTCGGGTCCTGGTATCATACCCATGATGAATTTGTCCAGAAGAGCTTCCTCCAAGTTCTTAAATCCGCAGTGTGCCGCCAATCCCCTAATTCTGGCCGCCCATTGAGTGTGGCTTTCGTCTGAACGCTGCCCTGCCGAGTAGAAAATTGATTTTTCTGCGAATCCGAGCCGCTTCGGCTCAAAATGACGGTCTAGAAGTTTTAGAATTTCTTCAAAGTTAGTTTCTTCCAGCTTCTTAGGCAGCGCCAAGTCCCTTGCTAGCATATAAGTAGGTCCGGTGAGGGCGCTTATAAGTATTGCCCTCCGTTTGACCTTCAACTTGTCCGATTCGTCCGTAATATCGTTGGCAATAAACCATTGTTGTAGCCGTGATTTATAACTTATCCAGTCCTGGGATAAATGATCAAAGTTCGTAATTATTCCGAATGAAACACCAAAAGTAGACATTGTGCACTCGTAAATTCGTCCTCGTCGCCACTGTTAGATATGCAGGTATAGGACGGACAACAATCAAACACGCTAGTCAATGACACACTAAGTTTAATCTGTGTTCGGGTTACTTAGCCGGGTCGCAGCCGCGGTACGTTACACATAAGTACATATATAACAGAGGTCAAATCTTTCCCAATGTTCCAAAGGGGCTAAAAGATTGAGGATCATAAGATCCCAAGAACCTACTGAAGAGCGTCAGGAGAGACTTGATGCTGTTCGAGAACATCAGGCTGCAAATCGCTCCGTGGAAACCTCTTCAGATCGCGAAGCACGTCTGCGTTCTCAGCGTATTTACGCATCTACATCCAGGTCAGAGACAAGTGGGGAACGTGATGCGCGACTGACCGCTGATTGTGAACGTCACGCATTGTCTCGCGAGTCGGAGACGTTCACGGATAGAGAATTGCGCTTAAGTTCCAAGCGTATCTACGCATCGACTTCTAGGTCTCTAGAGACAAGTGGGGAACGTGATGCGCGACTGACCGCTGATCGTGAACGTCACGCATTGTCTCACGAGTCGGAGACGTTCACGGATAGAGAATTGCGCTTGAGTTCTCAGCGTATCTACGCATCTGCTTTTAGGTTTCTAGACAAGTGCGGAACGTGATGCGCGACTGTCCGCTGATCGTGAGCGACATGCATTGTCTCGCGAATCGGAAACGTTTTCCGATACAGAATCACGCTTGAGTTTTCAGCGTATTCGCACATCTACTAACAAAATATTCATAATCGGTTAGAAAGTGAGAGAGAAAGAATTGCTGGAGTACGGCATGAAGAGACAGAAGAAGAGCGCAACGAACGTTTGAATTCTGATCGACTTCGACATTCTCTGAACAGAATGTCGATATCATCTGAAGAATCGGATGTGTCTCAGATATAGCCGTAGGGCATGGCGACCTTCCTTTGGTTGATAAGGAACGGAGTGCATTTACGTATACTTACTCCTAAGATTGATTACGCCACATATTCCGCATCAGACGTTCAGATCTTCGATTTTGCCGACCCCGTTGTCGCTGGCATAAGCAACAGGATCCGCGTACGAAGTCGCGGGCAGAAGCTAGTTTATTAATAAGTCAAGCCATCACGTGCGCAAACCTGCCAAAATAGGTAAACAAACACAAATGGTTGCCGTCCAATTTAAATTTTCTCATACGCGTGATAATAATTCTTATTTCAATGCAAATACGAGTCTTGGTAAAACTAAAACAGCACATAAAACCTTTAATTTTTTTTCTATGATTTTTTTTCTCTCAGAATTGGGTTAATTGAATTTAAAATCATTTGGGGTGTCTGAGGTTTTGCGTGTTTAACGTTACACCTTGTATATCTTTTAAACAAACATGAGCCATTTTTGTCTTTGCTTAGCAGAGACTTTGCTCAAACCTTATCATATTTTCAAAATTAATGGTTATATGACCATTAGAGAAGATAGATCTGATGGATAAGGCGGGGTAGCTATACTTATCAAGAATTCTATCCCATTCTCTATCATTACCTTACCTCCTCATAGTGAGGAAATTTCAATTGTAGCAATAAAAGTATATCAAACTTGTCTTGTATCTATTTACATACCTCACCCTTCTTCTGTAGGTACTTCAAGAGTTAAATAATCTCTTTTCATTTCTTCCTAAGCCATTTTTAATATTGGGGGACTTTAACTATCACCATCAATCATGGGGTTGTTCAACTTCAAATTGTTATGGGGATGAATTACTAGATATAATAGACTTACATAACTCAGGATCTGCCACACGGCGTTCAGATCCCAACCCTGGTAAGAGTATTATTGTTCTGTGTCCCAACCAGAACCAAAGTGCAATGGACCTTTCCATCTCTTACTCCTCCGCTGTTCTTTTCTGATTAATTTCGTTGCGGGATCCAAGACAGTTGAAACGTTTCTCTGGGACTCGTCGAGCTTCATTGCTCTGGCGCTTTTCTGGTGGTCGACACTGTTGATTCTGGCTTACAGGAGTTAAAGTGGTTAGGGAATAGTGTGGCGGGCTTGTCCCATAAAAAAAAAGACCTTTCCATCTGTTCTCCAAACTTAGCCTCTTCATTAACTTGGCATAAGTACTCTGACCTCCACTTATGGTAGTGACCATTTTCCAATGGTAATTTCTTATCCTCTTTCGAAATCAAATGCGTCAGTAAGGAGATCAAACTTAAAACATAAACTACCCAATAAAAATAATAATGACTGGGACTAATTTCGAGACATTGTTGACACTAAGCTTTGTTCCTTGCCAGTAATTTCTGACAGTAATGAAAATAGTTGTGCTGAAGCTTTAGCGCGCTTATTAATTGCAGCAGAAGACGAAGCTTTCCCTGTAAAAAATAACAATATTAATTCCATTCCTCGCCTCCATGGTGGGACTCGAAGTGCACAGAAGTAGTTAAGAAACACAAAGAGGCTGAATACAATTATAACCTTGATATGTCTGACATTAACTTTGAAATTCTTTCTAACATAATTAGAGAAACTCGCAAACAATACAAAAAGAAAAAAAATGAAGGTTGGCGTAACTTTTGTTCATCCATTTCACCAAATACTCACCCCACAATAATTGTTTGGCGCAATATTCGTAGATTTAGGTCGATATAAAACAACTCAACTATTCCTGACTCTTTGACCTGTGACTTTTTAAATAAACTAGCTGCTCCATGGGTCCCTGAGGCCATTAACCTGAACTTGTTAGTTGTTACCTCACCTGTATTATTGGCCAAAACACTCACACGCCCCGATAGAATTACCATTCTCTCTTACTGAATTAAAGGGTGTTATTCATAAAACTAAAGATTCTGCCCCAGGCATTGATGGCATTCCGTATTCTTTCTTTGCTCATTTAAATGATGACGTACTGAGCTATTATTTAGAACTTATTAATTCTATTATGTACAGAGGCCAGGCCAGCACATCAAGCTACTACAATCTGTCAAATTTCTTTGATAAATTTTCAACTTTATTATAAAAGCAGAAGGTTCATATTTAATTGGGAAAAATTGTCAGTTAGGTATGGCTTGATGTGCTGGCGTCTGTACTCAGGAAATATCCCTAACCTCAATTGGTATTGCCATTCCTAAAACCAAATAAAACACCATCTGATGCTTCTTCATACCGTCCCATAGTTTTGTCGTCAATTCTGATGAAATTAGCAGAACACTTAATAAAAAATCGTCTAGAATAGAATGGTATGTTGAAAGTAAGGGTCTATTAGCAGAATCACAATATGGCTTTAGAAAAGGTAGAACTACCGCTGACTGTTTAAGCATTTTAATAACTGATATTCGGTTAGCCTTTACTAATAACCAATCCACCATTGCAGCTTTCTTAGATGTCAATGCAGCTTATGATAATGTTGTATTATCAGTTTTACAAAATAAATTAAATGCCTTGCAAGTTCCATTGAATCTGTCGAATTTTATTATTAAAATCTTATCTGAACGTTCGGTTATCATGTTAATTGGAGATCAGGAGCTCTCTCATCTTGAATGGAGAGGTCTCCCACAGGGTTCTGTGCTCAGTCCCCTTTTATACAATATTTACACTTTTGTTGTAGACTCTTCTTTAACTAACAAGTTCAGGTTCTTCAATATGCTGATGATTTATTATTATATTCTTCAAATCAATCTGTTGAACAAGGTAGCTATGCTATCAATTCTGCTCTGTCTACTTTAGAATTATGGTTACATCTAAACGGTTTAGGTCTATCCACGTCTAAAAGCACAGCCGTTTTATTCACCCAGAAGAGAAAAACCCCTTTCATAAATCTTGTATACAAGGAAACACCTATTCCCGTTAAAGATAAATTCAAATATCTGGGTGTATTCTTAGACTCTAAACTAAGTAGCGCTCCTCACTGTGATTATATTGTTAATAAATATGAAAAACACTTAAACATGTTAAGATGTCTTTCTGGTGTGTAGTGGGGTGCTCACCCTTTTTCTTTAAAATTAATTTATAATGCTATTATCAGAAGCACTCTTGACTACGGAATGTTTGTTCTAGAGCCTGGTAGTATTATATCTTTTAAAAAATTGGATAGCATCCAGTCTAAAGCATTACGCATTATTTCTGGTGCCATGAAATCTAGCGCCATGAATGCACTCCAAGTTGAATGCGGGGAAGCCCCGTTATATCTTAGGAGACAATTATTATCTGACAATTATTTATTCAGTTCTCAAGTCATTCCCTCATTCCCAAACTGATCTCTTTATTGGCGTAAATTGAATCCTCAGATTACTGGTCCCATAAACGTGCTCCTTGTTTAGTTGTTAGCTAAACAAGGAGCCAAATCCTTTCTCCTTCTTCTCCGACTCACCGTTCCAATAAACTTCCCATGTTTAGCAGTGGTTATGAGAGTTTACAATTCAGTCCAGACATAAAGTATGACTGTGTAAGTAAGTCTGATCCCAATTGCAATTTAATTTTTAATAATTTCCTCGATGAACACCATACCAGTACCACCATATAATTACAGATGCTGCCAAGCGTTCTCCGATGGGTTGTGTTGGGATAAGCACTTAATACAATATCATACAGAAAGTAAAATTAAGTACTTCCGGAGACTTCCGTTTTTACGGGGGAATGTTTCGGAATTTTAAAAGCCACTGAATATCTCCGAATTTTTAAACTTAAAAAATCAATATATTTTTCTCATTCTCATAGTGCTCTTCTAGCCATCAGTAAATTCCCTTTGGAATGTAAGTCCCAGTGTCAGGTCGTTTGTTTGATAAGAGAATTGGCGTTCAGAACAATCTCCGAGGGTAATACTTTGCAGTTTGTTTGGATTCCTGCACATGGTGGAATTCACGGCAATAAGGTCGCCGATACACTTGCCGGTGATGCGGTGCAGTGTGGGGACTTAGTACCTACCGTTCATAAACTTTTAATATGATCTTATAGTGCCAATCCCACACACAACTTCCCGCACCTCTAGAGTACGTCGTGTGTTCGTAGTTCGGAGTTTTCTTTGTATAGAAGTACCCCGGCTACAATCTCATGACCTTACCGAAGCCTGGAAGGTAGCGTGGGATGCAGGTAGCAAATGTAAAGGGCATTATTTTTCACTAATTCAACCCGATGTTTCGGAAAAAGCGTGTTTCGATAAGGCAAAGTTTGGTAAGATGGAGACTTCTATTAATACGGATGAGACTAGGTCACGTTTGCTCTCCAGCCCATCTTGCCAAACTACACATCATCGACGACCCCATTTGTGTCCCTCCGTAGTATTCCTTTTCCTACTTCAATACTTGCATTACTTTGTACCAATTGCTTTCCTGTATATAAATGTATAGTCTCATTCATTACTGTAAATAATATAAAGTTGTAATTTAGTTCTCATTGCCTTCTTCCTTCATTACTTGGTTTTTTTTTTACCTGATTTCATAAACACTGATCTTATTTAAATAGTATACAGGGCGTCCCACGGATATGCCACATGGAGGGAAAGTACCTTGAATATTGAAGATGGAACATTTTACTGAAAGAAGACTTTATTTAAATTTAAAAAACAATTTAAACTGCATTCATAGATATTTAAATAATTACATGGTTGAGCCCGGGAATCGAACCCCGTTACACGAGAAAAATAATCATCGTGTAGCTTTATCATACCGATCGAAAGGCTTCATCGTATGGATTCCTTTTTGCTAAATATCATAGTGTCAGAAATAAAAGGAAGACCATGAATTTTAACATTTGATGTGAAATTTTGTTCAGAGAAATGAAAAGCTGACATTGCCGTAAGGACATAATTGATAAATTGATTAATTACGTGTTAAAAACGTTAAAATTCATGGTCATCCTTTTATTTCTGACACTATGTTATTTAGCGAAGAATAATCCTTATGATGAAGACTTTCGATTGATATGATAAAGCTACAGGTGATTATTTTTCTCGTGTAACGAGATTCGATTCCCGGTTTGAACCGGGAATCGAATCTCGTTACACGAGATGTAATTATTTAAATATCTATGAATGCAGTTTAAATTATTTTTTGAATTCAAATAACTAAGTCCTCTTTCTGTAAAATGTTCCATTTACAATATTCAAGGTATAACTTTCCCTCAATGTGGCATATCCGTGGGACGCCTGTATACTCCCAAATTGCGTAATTATTAATTTTATTTCCGTTACCTTTATTTTCTACCCTGTAAATAAATAACTTGAAATTGGCTAAATGCACAAACTGTGCGAAGCCAAAAAAAAAGAAAAGAAGTCATTTCAAAAGATAATCCATGAACTCAAGGCAGTTTATGTATTTATTTTATAACGTATTTAAAGTTTACTTTTAGGTAATCGGGAATAGTTACGTTTGCTTGGAGCGATCGTGGCCAACAGCCTGCCCGCTCGTCCGCCATCCTTGTAACAATTCTGATAATTTAAGAAATAAAAGGCTATGCAGAATTGTACGATACAATTTAATAGCTCTCACAGAAAGATTAAAATGTGATGAGTATCAAAAACAGTAGTAAGAATAAAAATAAGCACTGACCTAAACGCACTACGTTCAGGCAGAGATTTCCAGGTTAGTAGGATCCACAGCCTGGCCGGCAAACGGGATCGGCCGAAGAGAAGACTGCCGCGATCGGCTGCTAGCTTTGCGGCGCGAATCTTATCAGTAAGACCCGCCCTGGGAGCAGCGGCACGCGACAGGACGACGGCACAGCTCAGGACCGTTACCGACTTTTGATGTGGACCGGTAGTCTTGCAGTTAGTAGACTGGTAGACTTTAGTTAGCTAAGCGTATCAGTAATCAGCGTGTTACTCAAACGACAGCGAGATCTAGACTGACCCATTTGACAGGTTTCTTTCCTGTCCGCTCTTCCGAAATTCATAATACTTTCCAAGTATGAATTCTATTTCTAGAACGCCCGTATGGTCTTATATAGCGGGGTATTATAGTACCGGCCAGACTCAATTATTGTAGACTGCCAGTTATTTTTATTCTATTAGTGCAAATAGGATTTTAAAGAACACACAAATACATTAGCGGGTGTCCAGCTGTTTAGTATAAAATACAGCAATACACACATATATTCGACATCAGTTTGGAGGTTTTACGTTATTTAAGCCGTAAACTTATTAAAAGTAATATTGACAATTGTCAAAATTGACAACTGTCATTGACAAACATGTCATAACAAAAACATTATTTATTTTCCAGATTTGTAAAAAGGGAATTAGCTTTAACCCTAGATAGATAACCATACCACGACAAACGTTAAAGATAACCATACGCTTCAGAAGCGCACGCTTTTTAAATGAGTGTTTACAATTGATTTTATAATGAAAAAAATAATTGATATTATTATCTTAAATGGTATATTTAAAACTACACAAATAATAAACAATTTAATTTTAATTTGTTTATTTTCATAAAAATAAAACTAAATGCGTAGACCTCTACAAAAAAATTACAAAAATCAACAACCTTAGGCCTTAGGATCAAAATCATTTCATTTATCTTATAAAAATAAGGTTTTTCCTTAGAAGCTATTTAACTACAATACAATCAGTCTAAAAAAAAGAATTAGTCTTAAAAATATTGATTTAATATACAGAAATGGCAAACGTAATTATTATGCTCCCCACAAACAGTTTTTTGAACCTAATTCAGGTAATTTTCAAAATTATTTTTTTTAAGACATGCATTTTCTAACTCTTCTACATTTTGGTTGTGAATAAACTTGTTTTCGAAGTCATTTTGCACATTTTCTTCGCTCAGGTGATCATCCAACTCGCTATCACTTTCCAGAGGTTTATCAGGGTCGTTTTCCTCGTTTCTACTCAACAAAGCGCATATTGCATCTACTGCCAACTTCCTAATATGTTCCATAATGTGTCCTTAATAAATTGTTTCTAAAAACAAATAAAAACATTAGCAACTACGCCTAACATCAAAACAACTTCAATACTAATCAACTCTTCGAAGTTACAGAAAAGATAACCATACGCCTCGTGAGCGCAACGACTCTTTATAACAAGAAAACTATAGCTCTTACCGCATAAAAACAGCTGTCCTGCGAAAGGATAGACCGACGACTGAGTTGGCTAAGAAGGACAAAGTAATACACACGTTGTACGAAAAGATACAGCGTCAAGTTTCCCGCGCGGGCGCCTCTACGACGTAGGTTATCTTTCTAGGGTTAAGGAATATAATGTAAGTAAAACTTAAGGGAACTATGATCTGAGACACACATTGTAAAGAAAAAGACGTAAACAAGACGAGCATAAAGACTGTAAGTACATTTAAAGTATAAAAACAAGTATTATTATAATATTTAGACAGCAAATATGAAGAACGATTGCATGTTTATAAAAAGTAAATATAGCAAGTGTAAACATAATGCTATATCCTTTTGGATTGGATTTGGGATGTCGCATGATTCGGGTGCCATTCCGAAGTTTGTCGCGCAACCGGCGCGCGGCGCGGGCGAGCACGCGACGCAATCTAGACTAGAGGTGCGGAGAGTCGTGTGGGAGTGGCACTAATGTATCCATTAGTTTTATTCGACCAATTGCTCGTGTGGGAACAAGGCATAATAAAATTTTAGTTGTTGGCCGTATCGGGTTCACTCAAATTAATGTTTTCTGCTTACTTGTGCATTCATTAGGTTTAGGCAAAACTAAATGGTTTTGTAATGAAATACTTTTTGGAGGAAATATTTTTTTATTGATTTCATCATTTACATAATACATAAAGTTAAGTCTTAATTTTAGGAGAATCGCTTAGGCACAAGTAACAGAGGTGTCAAACATGCAGAACACATTCATAAGGATAATTGAAGCCAAAAATAAAATTATTAAGAATAGATTACATGTTTATTTATTATTAACCCCACCGGTTCTCAAAACTGATTACACCTATTGCCCCACTAAGCGATTTCTTTTCTATATTGCGAAACACACTTGGGAATAACAACAAAATACGGATGGAAGAAAAAACCTGTACTCTGTTGTCATATTTCCTAGAACACCTTAACTTAATTAAATTTTCTTTGATCCTACTGTTTGCTACTTCTGGGGCGCCACTTGGCGTGAAGAAGCGCTGACATGATGATGATGATGACTCTTTCACGCTTAAATGACTGCTGAACGTAATTAGCTGAAATCTGGCACTCATACAGTTTTTGATCTTGCTTAACATATAATAAATAATATCCCATATAAATATGGGATACTAATTATTAATTTGTGTGCCCGTGGGATAATTTAGGACTTTGGCTACACATTGACTAATTCTGGATTCACGCTGACGAGGTCGCGGGCAGAAGCTAAATTAATAAGTACGTGTATTTTTCTTGCTAAGTGCGCGTGTCAGGATAGTGGCGCTGCGTTTTTAGATATCGTATTAAAGTTGGTACGTAGTGACCCGTCTAATGCGCCACAGTGGTACGTACCACTGTATCGCTTCCCGCCTATAATTTAGACGTAACCCGACGTAGATGTCACTGAAAAAATATCAAAAACGTACACCTCAAAATTGGAGCCGACTGTCTGGATCTTTAAAACTAAGCGTAGCAGAGACCTGAAATCCAGGTAAATAACAGATTGAATTTGTAAAAAAAATGTAAAAATACAGAAAAGAATCCTAGGTTTATATTTTAGGAACTGCAAGACAAAAACCCCATGGCCGCGCCATTGAAACGGTGGAAAACACGTCATCGCTGATATCTCGCTGAATAAGCATCGCAGAGGTCTGATGTTTTTTGTAATACCTAGATTTGAATTTGTCGAACATGAAAAAAATATACGAAAACTAGTTATTTTTCGTATATTTTTTTCATGTTCGACAAACATTAATAAGTAAAACTATCGATAATAGGCTAACAAATTTAAATAGGCACCAAAATATTAAATAGGCAAAAAAACGTTTTGAGGGCAAAAACATATTACTTATAAAAAAGAAAAGTTTTCTTTTGCTTATTGTCGATAGTTCTACATATAAATGTGTTGTTTACAGAAAAAGATCTCGCTAATACTTACTTTTTTCGATAGATAGTTAACTACGCGATACCGCACTACTGCTCCTGAAATATAAACCTAGGTATTTTTCGTATATTTTTTTCATTTTCGACAAATTCAAATTTAGGTATTACAAAAAACTTCAGACCTCTGCGATGTTTTTTTAGCGAGATATCAGCGATAACGTGTTTTCCACCGTTTCAATGGCGCGGCCATGGGGTTTTAGTCTTACAGCTCCTAAAATATAAACCTAGGTATTTTTTGTAATTTTTTTCCATTTTCGACAAATTCAAATCTAGATTTTACAATGAATTTCAGACGTCTGCAATGCATTTTCAGTGTGATATCGGCGCTAGAGTGTTATTTACCGTTTCAATGGCGCGGCCATGGGGTTTTTGTCTTGCAGCTCCTAAAATATAAACCTAGGATTTTTTTCTGTATTTTTACATTTTTTTTACAAATTCAATCTGTTATTTAATTGAATTTCAGCTCTCTGCTATGCTTAGTTTTAAAGATCTCCGTGGCCGCGCGGTTCTCCGCGTTTCAATGGCGCGGCCACGTTCAAACCCTTATAACTTTTTAACCATAACTTCGACAAATTTATGGTTTTGGGAATCAACTTTTACAAAATATTACATAATCTTGCAATAGTTTTTTTTTCGAAATATAGCCGTGGCAGCGCGGTCGGAACGCACACGGTACGTGCACTTGTTTTCGCTTTTTAACCGACTTCAGTTCGACCCGTATGTTTGTATGTATGTATGTTTGTCCGCGATTATCTCCCGTTTGGCTGAACCGATTTTGATGCGGTTTTCAGAAAAGTGTTTGTTACATTTTGGAGAAGGTTTTAGTTTACAACAAACATTTATTTATTTAGCGCTTTTTGAAAATAACAACAAAAACCGAGAAGACGTTTTCGTTTCTTCCATCTTTCCATCTTTGGAGGACTTTCAATATCTGTTTTAACTGTGTTGCCGTTCCTTAATGGATTTGGGTGTTAACGAGGCACTAAAAAGTGTAAAATAAAAACTTTTTTGAAAAAAGAGAACTGCCTTCAAAAAAAAACTTAACTTTAGCACAGAACACACATATAACTTTAGTTTCGGAAGTCGGTGGCTTTGTTCTGTTTGTTGTATTGTATTGCCACCGACTTCCGAAACTAAAGCTATATGTGTGTTCTGTGCTAACTTAGAAGTACAATACAATACAACAAACAGAACAAAGCCACCGACTTCTGAAACTAAAGTTATATGTGTGTTCTGTACTAAAGTTATTTATCACTTTTTAGTTTTTTTTTTGAAGGCGGTTCTCTTTTTTTTTTAGTTTTTATTTTACACTTTTTTTGTATGAACTAGCACTCCCGCAATGTTCTGTGGCTAAACTGCGAGCTTTTTGGAGTACGACAAGCACTCAATCGATTTTTGTTAGGCTACCTTTCCACCTTTTCCAGACATGTAAGCTAAACGGTGACGCTAAGCTACAAAACTATGCGTCTATTTCGCGCCGGGCGGCGGCAGCACATGAATAAAAGCCGAGCAGAGTTAAAGCTTCATACTAATGGCGAGTGCAGGAGGAGCACTATACTACATGCACAACTATGTGTGCATGACCCTGTTACCGACAAGGCGCGCGGGGCGTGCACTGGCGCCCGCTCGGGTACAAACTGGTTTAAGCCCGCTCAGTAAGCGGTCAAAGTTAAGGTGTGCCAGTGCGGCAGAAATATGAAGCGCGGCCGTTTAGTTTTATTTTATACTAACTGATGCCTACGGCTTCGCCCACTTGACAAATTATATACTAAAACCTTCCTCTTGAATCACTCTATCTATTAATAAAAATAAACCCGCATCAAAATCCGTTACGTAGTTTTAAAGATAAGCATACACAGGGACAGACAGACGCGGCGGGGGACTTTGTTTTTATAATATGTAGTGATAATGACGATTTATTCATGTTTTAGTAACAACATAAAGTTGCTAAACTGTTGTACTGTTTGTACAAATAATGAGAAACAAGGCGACTTACTTTTTTGTATATCTAAAGGATATTGTCAGGTGATTAGCTACCTACCTTTACACATTTATAATGCTCATTATTACGGAAGTGTTTAGTTACGAGGTAGGTACCTAATATATAAAATAAGATGTTAAAGTTTTCCCATAAGAATCTATTTTATTCATGTTATTTTATTTTGATTTCAATCAATAAAATATAATATAGGTACTTACCTACTTAATTTTAAACAAACTTTTAACATAATTAACCATTTCGCCTTTCAAAGCTACAGCTATATTCAAAGCTCCTTTTTTTATTTTTAACTAGCTTTTGTCCGCGACTTCGTCCGCGTGAATGTCGGTTATCGCGGATGCAGACGTGGTGGCTTATAATAAAGTAGCTTAAATATGTCCTTTCCCGGCGTTCAAGCTATATTTATACCAAACTTCATCAAAATCAGAACAGCTGTTTCGTCGTGAAAACGTAACAGACCGAGTTACTTTCGTATTTATAAGTACTATTAGTATGGAAGTATGGATTACAGAGTGACAGCCTTATGAAAGTAGGTAAGAATTTTTAACGCTGAAGCTTTCCCTTCTGCTCGGTTTTTATTCATGTGGCGGCAGTGCGTGCGTACATCGTCGCATCTAGGTACGGGTACCTATCAGCTAATCGCTTGCTCTATCGACGTAGAGTATTTAAAGCAGGTTACTGAACACCAAAAAGAAAATTGAGCAGAGACAAAAAACTTTTCCTGTACGTTCTTATTTCAATGACGATAGTCGAGCTACAAAACAAAATGCTATTCAATGCCGTGTCAGTCAGTACGCGTTTGCAACTGTAATATCGTGACGAGTATTCTGCTCTACATAAGCCGAAAGGCGCTGTCTTTGAGTTACGTCCTTTCAGTTTTTATTATAGATACCTTTCAATAACTCTAACAATTTCGCATCGAATGGTATGACCCAAATAGCTTGAACTCACGGACTAGAAAAAAAAGAAGGACTCCACGCCACGCATATCAAAAGTGAAACACCTAAAGTACGCCGGCCGGACCACGGAATAATAAAAACAAGTGGAAGTGCCACGCAGCCATGGAACGTGTGGCACAATTATGTGGAAATGATCAACATTGGTTCAGTCGCAATCAACTACTTGCTGCGACTTGACATATCGCACGTAAGGAAAAAAAATACAACCATGCCTTATTGTGCAATTTTTTCATGCAAAAATGATAGCACGACAAAGAATGTTTCTTGCAGAGGTATATTGTATCACTAAAAAGTATAAAACTTTCTTATATTTCAATATAATCGATTTTTATTGTCAATACCATATTTTTACTTTGATGCGAACTAAAAACTACCTTATGTCCATTCACTAAAGTCTAAATTAGCTTGCTCGCTGTATTGACTGTAATCGTTTTCCGTGGCATAAATTCTAGAAACTTCGACGCTACTCGTTTAGGGATGGGACACATTAATGCAAATAGTTCGTGTCGATAAAACAATAACATGTATGTTTTTAAAGTAGGTACCTAACTTTTTTTTTATAAATAAAAGTACGATTTAAAAACCTTATTCTGGCAAATAGTCATTCATTCGCGGTTAGACGTAGATAGATAGTAGATCTTCATATACAAAAATTCAGATGTCAATTATGTTTTTAAAAGACTGTCACGTATTTAAAAAAGATATTGTCATGTCTAAAATAATGCGTCATTTTATTGGGATGTCAATCAATTTCCTACATACAATCATATTACGGACTCAATGAAAGGTATCGCAGAAAAATATGTCAATACATCATTAATTAATCATCATTTTTGATCCATTACGTACATTAAAAAGATTAATTTAAAGACTGTAATTATATTTCTTACATTGTACAAATTATAAGAATATTTATTTATTCCAGAAAACTTAAAATCTATGCTACAAATAATTAGGCATTTAATATTTAAACAGACAAAAGAAGTGAGCAACTGTAACCGAACTAGGCAGTGCCTGTATTTCGGTTATCAGCGCCTGGCCCCTCGAACTAATTTGTTAAGCACAAGCCTATAAATCAATTTTATTTCTTGCTGAAGTAACTTATTACTTTATTACTTGCTATTATTATACTTATTATAAACTATATTACATTATTACATCCTCTTTCTTGTAGATGATGAGAAGTGATGATTTCATCTCTTCATGTTATGTGCAAGAATGTATGTTTGAAGAGGGCGAGTGCTTAATAAATAGATAGTGTCATTAAAATTTGTGTAATTGTGAGTGTGCGGTGTGTTGGTGTGTATGTGTGTACCTATGTGTGTGTGTGTGTGTGAATAAATGGAGTGTGTGCATGTGTGATATTATTATTTGAACACCAAATAATTTTCTTACTGTACTATTCGTAAAAGATTTTCAGTTTCATCGTAAGTAAGCTTCTGTAGATATTGGCGTACTGTCTGTTTGCATTTTCTCACTGTCAACGGATAGATATTTAATGTTTTGTTAACTTTGTTGTATATATATGGCCCAATGAAGCCAACAAACCTAGCACTAAGTTTTGTTTTAAAATTGGTTGGTTTCGTGCATACCATATGTTTACGGCGTTTTTTTAGCAATAGTGGATCGAACTTAAGGCTAACATGTTGTTGTAAGATGACGTTGAGAACGAACAGTTGTCTGACAGTTAGAACCTCGCATATCTGGTAAAGTGTCTCAGTGGGAAAGTAGATTGGTTTGAAATTGCTAACCTTCAGAATGGCTCGCTGGGCGATTTCAACCGATTTTATGGTTTTGCACGAGCCTCCCCACGAAGTTATACAGTAGGTAAGCAGTGAGCGGCAAAGGGCGTAGTATACCCGTTTTAGAAGGTCAGTGTCAGCAACATGACGCAGATTTTTAAAAACATATATAAGTAGTTAATTATCGATAACTTGACCACATCTCTCATTGAATAGAAAAATACAAAACAGTTGCATGCGAAAATGACATCTATTTATAGTAACAATAGATGTCATGTTAAGTAATTTGGTAACAGCGCTCTCTAGCGTCGAATAGCTGAACTCGTTGGACACTGCTCGAATTGGATTGTTAGATGGAAAAAATCTCTTTAGTGATTTTGTCATGTAAAATAATAGCAACGTTCGTCAGTTGTGATACGATTTAATTTCGAACAACAATAAAAAAAGCTCTTCGCCATAGTTGCGTTTATAATTTGTAGCCAATTATATCATCGTTTTCTGTGTATTGCAAGTACATTTTCATTTGCAAATGTGTGAGTTTGGCGACACTGGATCCAGTATTAAGTAAGACTAAGGGCACTTCCCCTTGTTTTTATTATTCCGTGGGCCGGACCGAGACGCACACATAGATCGGTACGGTCGGTAGTCGGTACTTTCGGCGCGGAATCCTTTTTTAGGGTTCCGTACCTCAAAAGGAAAAAACGGAACCCTTATAGGGTCGCTTTGTTGTCCGTCTGTCTGTCCGTTAAGACCCTATATCTCAGGAACGGTAAAAGGTATCGAGTTGAAATTAAAACCATATACCCTAAGTATATGGTTTTAATTTCTACGGTCCCTTGAAGCTGTGAAAAATCAAACTTCTTAGTTAAAGTGAAAAAAGATACGGGAGTTTATGTCGCAAAAAACGTACATTTAGACACTCAAGGGAATCAAAATTTATAGAGTACTTTCCGTTGACCTAGAACTATGAAATTTGGCAAGTAATATATTCTTATACTATATACAGAGAAAAGTCTGAAAAATTATACATTTGTGATTAAAACACAAAAAAAATATTCTTTATTTACAACGAGCATTTGTTCGCGATGTGGTCCGAAAAAGTGTATGTGCTTTCCTAGGGTTCAAGCTATTTTCATAACAAATTTCATCATAATTGGTTCAGCCGTTTCATCGTGGAAGCGTAACAGACAGAGTCATTTATAATATTAAAGTATGGATGTGTACCTACAAATTTCTACGGAACCGTCTGTGGGCGTGTCCGACTCGCACTTGTCCGGTTTTTTTTTTCTAGTCCGTGACTATGATGTAAACGCACACACGTACACGCGTGAAACATGTTTGTACAAACGGCCTGGCTTACGTAGGGTGCTTCACTTTCGATATGCGTGGCGCGGAGTCCTTTTTCTTTTTAGTCCGTGTGAGAACTATAAATATTTCCTTAAATTATTAAGAGATTTGGCGGCATGTCTATCGATTTTCTCGAAACTTATTTCAGTAAAATATTACCTGCCTTGACGTGCTGCCATTAGGCGCACAGTGCCAAAACCATATACCTACCTAACCGTGGTACGTCTCGATGCCAATCCCTAACAGACTCGCAAAACCTCTAAAAAAATATACCATCGCTAAGTTGCGAAGTCACGTCGAGTCTGTGTGTGTGTCTGTGTGTTAAATGATGTTTACAAATCGGCAAAGTAGGTACCTAACCTGCCTGTATGTTTGCTTCTCTCGAAATACAACAAAATCCCACATTAAAATATGTTTCAATACCAAAACTTAGGGTGCTATACATTTGCTCATGATCTATACTGATTGTCGCGTCGATGTAACGCAGAACTTTTCTTAGATTACCGGAAAAAGTGCATTGATATAGTACAGGAATCTTTGAATGACATTTATGCTAAAATCATGTACGCATAAAAAAGTCGGCCAAATGCGAGTCGGACTTGCACACGAAGGGTTCTGTACCACCGTACAATATTTATATACTTATTTATGTTGTAGTCAACATTTTTAATCAGTCAAAAGTACTTTCAACTAGCAAAATCAGACAAAAATAGTATGCTTTCGACAATACTACTTTCGACTGAAATAACAGTTTATAGTAGTTTTGATTAACTGTTTCCGTCCAAAGTGGTTTTAACTGGTTATATCAGTCAAAACTCTTAAAAAGGTGAACTGAAACTAATTTTGTCTGCTTTTGTGCTTTTGAACCCAAAGACGCTCGACGTCATGTCGTCTTATTTCTGTCTGCAGGGTTTAAAGGAAGCTAACCAAACCGAACTTCGGGGTGCCCCTGACGTCGACGGTTTTAATGTAGGTATTGATTGTAATACCAAACATTCGTAATAAACGATTTTACATTTAATAAATATCTTTATTAACATTCTAACTACATAGTTAATAGTGCTAATGACTGATGCTTTAGCAGTTAAAACTAGACTAAGAGCGTCAGTTAATACAACTTTTAACCGCAAATTTGCAGTCAAAAAGCACTATTTACCTATCAGTCAAAACCACTTTTCACCAACCTGTTCAGTCAAAGTTACATTTGTCTATTTTATTTAGTTGGTAAGTATTTTGACTGGTTAAGACTTATGACTGCAACCTATAATAAAAACAAACATGTACGGAGGTAAGTCTTATCGAAACCAAAGCTTCGGAAAGACTTACCCGGAGGTAAGTCTTTCCGAAGCTTTGGTTTGTATTTTTGTTACATGTTTGTATTTTTAAAGAAACTGTAATAATTAGAGAGAACCCTGTATATCACAAGTTTAATCTTAGCTTGAATGCCAGAGGTCGTTAGCCAATAAAATAAGCACTTGAAGAAAAAAAAACAGTCAGTTGTGCTCATTTCAAATTGTAAAATTGGCTTTAAAGAATTTTATTATTATTATTATACACCACATACAAAAAAAAAATTATTGCTTGCAACTTTTTTTATTATTTGTTGTTGTAGCGGCCATAGTAGTAATATAATTCTGAAATACACTGTGAAAATTTCAAGTGTGTACCTATTACGGTTCAAAAGATACAGCCCAGTGACAGACGGACGGAAAGACGGACAGACAGACAGCTGATTTGAGCTGAGTCTTAGTAATAAGTTAGGGTGGCACTCTTGAGTATGCAACCCAGAAAAGGAGGACAAAGTATCGCTAAGAAAATAGTACTGTCACGGCGCGGTGAAAAGGTGTTACGCATAAAAAGGCGCCCGTGCGAACAACCGCTTATTGTTTTGCAAAACTCTGTCAGCCTTTATATAATTTCAAATTTAATTCTATAAATTCAATAGAAATACTTTTAGAATGAAAATTTTTTCACTCTTGGGACCAAGAGAGAAATATAATACAGCTAGTAGCCTACCATATAAAAGTGCATTACTTACAGTATCAAAATGTATGGAACAGCTGATAAACCGACGAAAAATGACAATCTCTCATAATCTAGAATCTTATTATACTAACTACTGAATCCATGGTAAAACTTTCCGTTAAGATGTCCTTTCCACCGTCTTACTTTTTTTTTTTACAAAATTATAATACACCATTTTAATCGTCTTACCAATGCAGCCGACTTAACAATGACTACTAATTATAAATAAATAATTTAAAACTATTATTCAATGATAATGACGCGAAACGAAGTATGAAAGACCCTGTTGCGAGCGCGGTCTCACATCACGCGTTAATGCGTTTCAAGGGCGGGCGGTGCGGAATAGTCCGGCCAAATCTTTATCAGAGTTTAGTCACGCTCGCCTTAAAATGTGTTTCTTACTATTGCAATCTTAATGTTCTCAGCTTATAGCAGTTTGTAAAAATTTAAAACCACTTAATTCTAATTCTCTCTTCATAATTGTACGGATATTATTTTATGTCGGGAACATTAAGTGTACCACGTTTGTAAGATGATTAAAATGCTACTGTGTAGGTATAAGGTAATTATAAAATAGTTGTGCATAACTTAACATTACAATAGTCTATTTTTTACTGTTGAGTAGGCGGTTGGAACCCATAACCCGGATAAGGTTGCGGAGCACCGGGTTGAGGGGCTCCAGGTGTTGGTGCACGAGCATATGGGTAAGGAGACGGAGGATATTGAGCTGGGGGATATCCTTGCTGATAAGCATGTGGGGGATAACCACCTCCCGCTGGTGGATAGTTTTGCGGATTTTGTGGGTATGATGCTTGTGGAGGTGGTGCTGTAGAAACAGATGGCGCAGGGCTTCCGGGTTGAGATGATGGGTTAGAGTAAGGTGGCTGTGTAGCTGGAGGGTAAGGTGACGCCTGCCCAGGAGGTGGGTA
The DNA here is from genome assembly GCA_947361185.1 of Charanyca ferruginea. Taxonomy (NCBI): domain Eukaryota; kingdom Metazoa; phylum Arthropoda; class Insecta; order Lepidoptera; family Noctuidae; genus Charanyca; species Charanyca ferruginea. The sequence continues at coordinate 16,445,022 of OX376057.1, forward strand.
TTGTTGGCCAGATGGGCCACTTGATGAAGGTGCCCCAGATGCCACGGAAGTAGGAGGTGCATTATTTCCATGGGAACTAGAATTATAAGTTGGAGATTGCGCAGATGGAGATCCATAACCTGAGGTGGGTGGATTTTGTGATGTATAACCAGTAGATGGAGGTTGTGGAGAACGATTTGGTTGAGATGTGGGAGTCGTACTATAAGCTGACGTAGGTGTAGTATTGGGAAAAGGTTGCGATTGGTAGGGTTGTGGTTGTGATCCCGTAGAATTGTTATAAGAACTTACCCCAACATTAGAGTAATTTGAGCCTGTTTGCAAAGGTGGATATACTGAATTACCAGTATAAGCTGGTTGTGTTGCTCCACGTACAGGGTAGGGGGTTCCAGCAGCAGCAGGACTGCCAGGTGGTGGAGCGTAAGGCTGCTGTGCCGATGATGGAGGATAACCAGGGCCTGGGTGCGTTGATGGTGGATAGTTACTCGGAGAAGTTGTTATAGGGGGACCGTAGTTTGAGTTTGGGGGATAACCCTGTGGTTGTTGAGGAGGATTAGGAGGTCCATACCCTTGAGTAGGTGGGCCATAACCTGGTTGTGGAGGGTAAACACTTGGTGCACCTTGATACTGTCCTTGATATTGATTTTGTGGGTATGGTCGTTGACCATAAGATTGTGTTGGTCTTGTTGGTGTTGTTGAGACCCCAGGCGGTCTGTAGGATGATGGAGCTCCCCCAGAAGCATCGCTACCACTCGGAGAAGGTGAATTGATAGGCGGTGCTTGGGAGTTACCAGCAGCTAGCTGATGTGGCGGCTGTAAAACAATTTTTATTTCAATGAAATAACAAATTGATATGGGCAGTTGATTGGTAGTCTATTAAAGGCCGAACCCAATAACCTATATTCAGAGAAAGGTATATCACTACTGATGATAGACAGTATGTTTTTATGTACGGTCACCAAAGGAGATAAGTATCCATGTCGCCGGAAACAGTTGAAGTTTACTTAGAAACCGATAGGTTTTTATGAATAAAATAAAATACAATTTATAGAGAATAAACAGTTCAATGATTTAGTAAAATTTCATTTGAAACCCCCATTGGTTTCTATGAAATCTTCAACTATTCCCGACGACATGGATACTTATCTCTTTTGCGTACTGTACCCTTGAAAGGACTCACAATCATCAATAACTGTTATTTATCTGACGGAAACAATAGATAAAGGTGGCCCTCCCATGCGTTTCGTTACAACCAATATCATCATAAACAACGTGATTTTTATAAGAACTTCCGTATGTTTAAAGTGTTAAATGACTGGATTTAGTTTTAATTTACATAAATTATAAAACTCTGTTAGTAAGTCAACATTATTTAAGATTTGACTGTATTTTGCTAAACAAAGCGGCAATGCTGGAGAGTAGGAATTAAACGTAATTGACAGTTTAAAACTCAGGAAGTAATTTATTTTAGTAATTATTTCGTTGAGTAAATAACGTATTGTTGATTTGTAAATTCATATGATCGATATCAATACGATTTATGTGATTGGACCTCAAAAGCAATTTCCCAGTGGATAGGATAACTCTGTTACTATTTCGAAATCAGTACATCCACTTTAGTCGGTCATGTTTCATAAGATTGAGCAAACTATTTATCCCTACAATTCGGCAGATAAACAAATCTGTTACCATTAGGTACCATCCTATCAATCAAATAGCTGTCAACAGTTATTGGGATACATACTTTGGTTTTTTCATACATATAGCTATGCGTAGTAAGTCATAGACCCTCATAGTAAGTCATATATAGATTATTGGGACGTTATAACCAGAGATAGATAGGTTTTATATCACCAGTATGCCAAAATTGGAGATGGAATAGGTAAAAAAAATAATACAAAAATGTTTATTAGTACATTCACATGTAAATATACAAGTACACAGATAAAGAATTCAATGTTGTACATAAAGACAAATTAAATGGCGAACTGCTGCCTCCTAAACTAGGCAGAAAGCCTAGGTTATTGGGTTCAGCCGTTAGTAAATTAGGTTGCACCCTACTCAATCCATTAGTTAACGTGACGGTGAGAAAAATGCTTCGATTTTCTTTTATAGAATCATTGTAAAATAAGGAAAATAAACTTATTTTCATAAATGTGCCAAAATAAACCCATAGGCTGCAAACAGACTAATGGTTTAATAGTAGTGAGTATGTACACAACGCTCCAGAGAAATCTCACCCTCTAGAAGCGACATCTAATTAAAGGATAATATACTACTATGTTAACGTGAGCGCCATCTCTGTGAAATCCATAAAACTGCTAAGATATTCTAACAAGAAAAAAAATACTGACGCGGGCGCTCATGCAAGCGACCGCTAGGTAATATTCAACGCATCCTACCTATTGATATTTTTTAAATTCCAAATGTGTTCCACAAACATTATATTTCTTTACAAATTTCTAAAAACTCGCAACAGAATTATAATTTTTAATAAAATCCTTGGGCCGGATTAATATTCGAACCTGGACCCTATGACTCACGAACCAAGCTGTTATACCGCTGCGCCAATCAGTTACTTAATTTTGTAGTGAAGTTTATCGATATGTTTATGAATCCTCTATCACATCATTCATGTCGGTCGTATCGTTTATACATAAAATAGATATTATGAAGAAGAATCAGGGTAAGCTTATAATTTTGTTAAGTAAAATTAATATGATGACATATTTTACTTAACAAAATTATAAGCTTACCCGCATAATTACTCGCCTGCTTGTGTACTCCAAAAAGGTCTTATAATTACAATAAAATCATGCCTCGATTGAGTAACTTTTAAAAAGTGAAAATAATCATCCCTTGGGAACAAAATCAAAGTTTAAGAGTATTGCTTGAGAATTAAATGTCGACGTAAGTGTAATCTAAAATGAAATCTGTTTATATTTTCATGGGTGCAACGATATCAAGAAAGTGGTGATGTGAAGTGTAACCGCCAAGGGCCACGGCCGATTGCTTACACAAATCAATCGAACCGTCATGGATGGTATAGCTATTAACAATATCACTAATCGAATCTTAATCCGGCATAAAGTACTAGATCACAATTTTTTGGTTGTGAAATAATTCATTATTTCGCAACCACCGCTGCGTTGCTGCGTTTCGCTTACCACTGTCCGGAGACATTCACATGCAGCTAGGATCCATAATTATAAAAATTAGACTAACCGAAGCTCATCGAATATATGAATTTTGATTGGGAAAATGAAATATGAATTTTTACCGACGAAAAGATGGACGTAAAATACTGTGGAGAAGACCAGGCCAGCGATAAAACTCCTAAAATGTTTTACCTTTGAGAACTAGTGGCAGCTTAACGCTGGGTAAGCAATAGTTATTTAATTCAAAATTAAAATTTACCTAACTACTCACTTGATTAAAATGTAAATACTATTTAACATTTCATTATTTGATTATTTGATAAATTATGACTGATTAGCGCTGTCAATAGTAATAGCGCTAATCAGTCATAAATTTATTATAATAAAATGTTATTATTAGTAATAAGCTATTTTTTATGTCAAATAATAATTATAGAACTTCTCTTTATTATAATTATAAGCTATGAACGCAAATAAATAAAATAATTAAATAATTAAGTTGGAGTCGCGCCACAATACGAATTTCAAGTCATATGTGGTGCGAGTCCCGACGCATTATCTTGAGACCTTCCTCAAGAAGAGTTTTGGCCGAAGGGTGTCGTGTACCGGCGATTCCGCGGAAGGCTACGCGACACCACGCAGCGCAACACGACGCCGTCTCTTCGTGTGCAATAGTTTAAAAATATTTTTGTGGGTTTTATTATAAATATGTATGATAGTCTTACGTATATATGTTATGGGTCTTTTGTTACCCGAAATAAATTATATTATTATTATTATTATAAACTAAATCAAATAATAATAATATAATAATATGTGGGGTCATTTCACACAAGGCCATCTGACCCCAAACTAGGGAGACCCTGTACTATGGGTGTCAGACAGCTGATATACTTAGTCTGGCCATAAATACTGTTAGGCCTCTGCTTCGAATCTTGCGGTCAGCGGGGCGGCGGCGGCGGCAGCGCGGTGGCGGGGCGGGAAACGCAGACCCGTTCTCGAAACGAGCGGCACTATAACGGCGTAGTGTTGTGTTCGTGGTTGTGTCGTCGAGATATTTGTTTTTATTCGCGAACGAAATGTTTGAACAACGGCGACATCTTTTTGATTCAAATTTATTTCCTAACGCTAAAAATAAATTGCACAACACAGCAATGCAAACGCGCGGGCGGTCACCGCTTGAAGAGTGCACCGCTCGTTGCCCGCCCCCGCGCCGCTACCGCACCGCTGTTTTCGAGGGCCGGTCCATTTGATTTTACGCATTAGATCCTGCGCAGCCGCGCCGCCGCCGCCGCCGCCCCGCTGCCCGCAAGATTCGAGACAGAGGCCTTACAATTAAAAATAAGAAAGATATTACATTTGAATTTGGAATCTGTCATTTTTATACGATTGTTCATTGAGTTTTCTAATTTTGGCGCCAACACATTGTACAATAATTTGCGATATTAAAATGGAGTGGGGTGAGAAAGAGAACCGAATCGCTGTGATTGCATTACACAAAGTTGGTATGGAGCCAAATGCAATTTTTAAAACTTTCCATACGCTTGGTATTAGTCAAATGTTTGTGTACCGGGCTATTAATAGGTACAATGAGACCTCCTCTGTTTGTGACAGAAAAAGATCTGGCCGTCCACGTAGTGTTCGTACGAAAAAGGTGGTCAAAGCAGTAAGGGAAAGAATTCGAAGAAATCCTGTCCGAAAGCAAAAGAATTTATCTCGGGAGATGAAGATAGCACCCAGAACCATGTCGCGTATTTTAAAAGATGACTTAGGACTTGCAGCCTATAAGACACGCACTGGTCATTTTTTAACCGATAATTTTCAAAAGAATAGGGTGGTAAAATCGAAACAACTACTGAAGCGGTCCGCAAAGGGAGGTCACAGAAAAATTTTGTTTACGGATGAGAAAATCTTTACAATTGAGTAACATTTTAACAAACAAAATGACCGTATTTATGCTCAAAGCTCTAAGGAACCTTCCCAAATAGTCGACAGAGTGCAACGTGGGCATTATCCGACTTCAGTGATGGTTTTGGTGGGGTGTTAGCTATGAAGGAGTGACTGAGCCATATTTTTGTGAAAAAAGTATCAAAACATCGGCACAAGTGTATCAAGATACCATTCTTGAGAGGATAGTTAAGCCCCTTAACAACACTATGTTCAATAACCAAGTATAGTCCTTCCAACAAGACTCGGCGCCGGGTCATAAAGCTCGGTCCACGCAGTCTTGGTTGGAAGTGAACGTTTCGGACTTCATCAGAGCTGAAGACTGGCCGTCGTCTAGTCCCGATCTTAATTCGCTGGATTATGATTTATGGTCAGTTTTAGAGAGTACGGCTTGCTCTAAACGCCATGATAATTTGGAGTCCCTAAAACAATCCATACGATTGGCAGTGAAGAATTTTACCATGGAAAGAGTGTATGCTTCTATTGATAACTGGCCTCAACGTTTAAAGGACTGTATTGCAGTCAATGGAGACCACTTCGAATAAGCTTTTTATATTTTAAATTGTTTTGTATTTATGTATTAAAATAACACACTGTAAAAGTAATAAATATCATTTGCAATAAAAAAAAAAATATTTCTTCGTGACAATATTTATGGCAAGACTAGGTACATACACAAATACATTTTAAATACATACATTCATACATATATAGATAAACAAAATCCAGACACAAGGCAAACACAAGTGCTCATCACACAAATATTTACCCTGGGCGGAAATCGAACCCGCAACACGTTGCGTAGCAGTCAATCGCTCAGCGACTTGGCCAACCGTGTCGTCTAAATAAATAATTAATAACTAAAATAAATAAATAAATAATATGAAAATTATTTTAGTTTTACACCTTTAATTGACAACAATATTGATACGTTTGAATTTATAAATAATATAAAATAAATTTTAAACATAAAAATATATTGTATTACATTATTCTCTGTAAAACGAAACTGTTATAAAACTTTGTAAAATTGACTCTTTAAATGGGGTATAGTAATAACACTTTTGTATGTTTTCAGGATATTGATAACGAGACAATTTCGATGAAGAGGTTATGAGAACTTAATACGATTAAGTGTTTTTTTTTTTTTTAATGGTAAATGGAATGAGGTACACATTAGAAGAAGTTATAGAAAGTAAAGGTTACCCTCTTCGTTATTAGTATAGGTTTGACCCCACAAGTTACAGTTAAGTTTTTTTTATAGTTAACCAGATTTTTTGTAAACAGTTTTGAAAAATCTCCAGAGATGTAAATTGTTGTTCTGTTTGTTTCAAACGTGAGTAACATGTTGGTTCTCTTGTGAAATCATCTAAACTAAATTATCAGTTTTATTGGGAAATAAATGTTTGTTAATCCAAATTGGGTCTATTAAAAATGTAATAATAATAATATATTGGGACATTTCACACACGGAATAAAAAAGTTATTTCATATTATATACCTAGGATGTTTGGTAGATCGATAAAAAGCCGTAAAGCGGAGCTAGTATAGACCATTTACAACCATTTGAACCGAACTTGTCTTAGCCGAAGTGTGACTAATTTTTTTTAGCAAAATTTTAATGATTTTTGAAATATTGCAGTTAGTTGCAAATAATGGCCAATTCGAAAGATAAGTCATTTATTTTTTATTTTATTTGGTTCACATAATGCGTAAACAATCTAATAAAACATAATTAGGGGATCTGTGTGGTAAGACAATTTTTTTACAGACATATAAAGTCAAAGACATTTTTAAAGATTTCAGAAGTCTGTTTTTAGACGGCATGAAAAAAAAACACGGATGGTGCTTTTTTTGTTCAAACATTTTTAAAAACATGTCTGGTTATTATTCTTTCTTTCGAGGTATCAACTACGAGGATAGCTCACCAATTATTGAAATTAGGACCTAAAAACCAAATTAAGGGAGAAAATTAAATTTTTTGGCGAATTATTTAAAAGGAAATTATAATTAAAATCATTTATATTCGTGTTCAAAATGTTCGCCGCGGTCTCTAACACTAACACGGGCCCATCTTCACACTTCTGTTGTTGTTATTTTTAACTTCATCTCCAGTTTCATCGTTTCAAACGCTTAATTAATTCTCTCAATCAATTCTTCTTTCCTGTTTATTTCCACATTCGTCTAAACTTCCATGGCCCGACCCCACACGTAAAAGCCAAGCGGAGTCATGTTGGGTGACCGGGCGGGCCCAGGGGTTGGCCCGTCTCTGCCGATCCAGCTGTTAAGGAAGCAATTATTTAAGTGCTCCCGTACCTTTAATGTCCAATGCGCTGATCAACCATCTTGTTGAAAGATGACTTTTCGGTTTATCTAGCGAATATCGGGGCCACGAATTCAGACGACTTGTCGGTCTCTAGCGAATACCGGATAATTTGTATGGCGAATCGAGCCATACAAACTATCCGGTAAGAAATGTGGCGATGTCTGCATATTCCTCGTTCGAGAAATTCCATTCAAATAAATTTAAAAAACGTTAAATAAGTATACTAGATACTTATTTCACTGATTGGGCCCCATTTCTTCCCGGATAATTTGGATGGCAACAATTATTTGGAATTCCTACAAAATGTTCTTCCAGAGCTTGTAGAGGATTCCGGGCCCCGATATTCACTAAAAACCGACAAGTCGTCTGAATTTGTGGCCCCGATATTCGCTAGAGAGACCGAGAAGTCATCTTTCAACAAGATGGTTGTTCAGCGCTGTGGACATTAAAGGTACGGAAGCACTTAAATAATTGCTTCCTTAACAGCTGGATCGGCAGAGACGGGCCAACCCCTGGGCCCGCCCGGTCACCCAACATGACTCCGCTTGACTTTTACGTGTGGGGTCGGGCCATGGAAGTTTATACGAATGTGGAAAGCCTTCCCGGTCACCCGACCTGACTCCGCTTGACTTTTACGTGTGGGGTCGTCGGACCATGGAAGTTTATACGAATGTGGAAATAAACAGGAAAGAAGAATTGATTGAGATAATTAATTCAACGTTTGAAACGATGAAACTGGAGATGAAGTTAAAAATAACAACAACAAAAGTGTGAAGACGGGCCCGTGTTGGTGTTAGAGACCGCGGTGAACATTTTGAACACGAATAATAAATTATTTTAATTATAATTTCCTTTTAAAAAATTCGCCAAGAAAATTTATTTTCTCCCTCAATTTGGTTTGTAGGTCCTCGTTTCAATAATTGGTGAGCTATCCGCGTAGTTGATACTTCGAAAGAAAGAACAATAACTAGATATGTTTTTAAAAATGTTTGAACAAAAAAAGCACCATCCGTGATTTTTTTTCATGCCATCTAAAAATAGATTTCTGAAATCTTTAAAAATGTCTTTGACTTTAAATTTCTGTAAAAAAATTGTCTTATCACACAGTTACCCTAATTATGTTTTATTAGATTGATTACTCATTATATTAACCAAATAAAATAAAAAATGAATGACTTTATCTTTCAAGTTGGCCATTATTTGCAACTAACTGCAATATTTTGGGATTTGTCATCAAAAATCATTAAAATTTTGCTAAAAAAAATTAGTCACACTGCGGCTAAGAAAAGTTCGGTTCAAATGGTTGTAAAATTAGTCACACTGCGGCTAAGACAAGTTCGGTTCAAATGGTTGTAAATGGTCTATACTAGCTCCGCTTTACGGCTTTGCATCGATCTACCAAACATCCTATATATTTTATTTCATTTTGATTTATGAATAATAAAGAATACTTTACCCCCAGAGACCTATTCAATAAACGTGACAATCCGACAATTTTGTCAGTTTTTGACCAATAAGTCGAATTGTCGCGACAAGTGCAGTTTAATAAAGATGACAATTATGTCCAAATGCGACAGGTAAATACTGACAAAATTGTAACCCGTTTAATAAAGGCGACAATTGACAGATTTTACCTGTCGAGTCTCTAAGATAATATTCTTTGACTTAATTGTCATAGTAAATGACAAATTTGTTTTTTTTTGACATATTTGTCAAATTACAATATCGAGGCATGCTGAGTGAACATGAGGGTAATACAAAAAAAATATAACAATTTTACGTCTGTTTTGACTTGAACTTCGTTTTTGTTTGCTATTTGAAATAGACGCCAAATTAATGATTTTAGACCTTATCTATAAAAATAGAGACGTTTTATTCGGCAAAATTAGTGAAACTTATTAAATTCGTACAGTTTCCACCAAATATTCATCTTCACTACTACTGCTATCCGTCGACGACGTTAACACCATTTTTAAAATTAGTCGTAATAAGTAATATAACTACTAAATTACCTTGACATTAGATGATTGGGCTGTCGAAAATTTCTGACAATTCGACAAATATAGCAATATATACCTATACCTATCATGACAATTTAGTGTTTAATAAAACAAATTTGACAAGTTTTTCCGGACAAATCATCACAGGCGCCTATTAAGAGAAATTGTTCATTAAACAGAAATATGTCAAATTGTCACGACAAGTCGACAAAACTTTTCCACCTTGACAAATTTGTCAGTGATAATCTTTATTAAACATTAAATTGACAAATTGTCGGATTGTCACCTGTCACCTGTCGCCAGTCACCTGTCATTGTCGCGTTTATTAAATAGGCCCCAGGGCTGCCTAAATATGCTGATGTTGGATAGCGCATGACAATTTTGTATCAATAACGTAAACAATTATTGTTAATAGTGAGCATCTTGCACGCTTAAGCCCGTCACAGACTTAGCTGCCTACGATGTATATTAATATAATTCATAGCTAGGCATATTACGATATATTTTCTATAGTAAACTTCGAGTGACCACAGACCCAGCTGAAAAAACAACGACCGCAGACTTAATAAAGGCAAAAATATATTATTATATTTAAATATTATAATATAATATAGCATAGTATATTAATATATATTACAGCTACATATAATAATAATAATAATATGTGGGGACATTTTCACACACGGCCATCTGACCCCAAACTAGGGAGACCCTGTACTATGGGTGTCAGACAGCTGATGTACACACACAAATACATTTTTTTTTGTAAATACATACATATATAGATAGTATGTGACGGGCTCTTGTAGAATCGATAAATGATATTATTAATTTAATAATATGTGGGGACATTTCACACAAGGCCATCTGACCCCAAACTAGGGAGACCCTGTACTATGGGTGTCAGACAGCTGATATACACACACAAATACATTTTTTTTTGTAAATACATACATATATAGATAGTATGTGACGGGCTCTTGTAGAATCGATGTCAATAACTACAGAACACTAACTTCATTGATGTCACAGAGATGACGCGCACGCAAACATAGTAGTACATCATCTTTTAACAGATGTCGCTGGGGAGAGGGTGTCTCTCGAGCTGTGTGTACCTATAATTGCACCAGCCCTTCCCTTCCATATCCTTCAAACCAGAACACAGTAGTAGCACTGCTTGAGTAGAAGAAATAGGTATAGTGAAATTAATTCCCCTGACAAGATCCTGTACAAAGAGCTCTAATACTATACTAAATTATATTATACTATACATACTGAGCAACGGATTCAACCTTGCAACTCTCTGACTATATTATTTATTATACTAGCACTTTGCTTGTGACTTCAACCGCAATTAATCCGTAGTGATTTTTCTCAAAGATCCTTAGATTTTTGATTTGATAAATTTAGCCTACTACTACTCTAATTTAGTTACTCAAGGATATGTAGCATTCTAAAACGGTGAAAGAATTGTCTCGTTGAGTCAAGTTCCAAAATCCCAACTATACTTCGACTTTTAATTCTATTCAGTAACTAACTTGACAGTACAAATAATAACAATGTTACCATACTAAAACTAATAGTGTTGAGGTAGTGAACGATTTTGCGTAAAGAACGAATGATGAAAACAGTTCAATTTAAATAAAACTTAAACTATTCTTATGTTAGATCTGGAATGAACAATGAATAATTGTGAATAAAAGTAGGTACTTAAATTCCTTTCTTTTTCTTCTAATAACAAAATAAAAATCATGTAATTATTTTACTTCAGTCATTTTAAAAGTGTCTAAATGGTTAAATGGTCTAAATTTAAAAAAAGCTTTATATATTCTTATGTAAGATGCGAAATAAAATATAAGAAGTAGGTAGGTAGAGTAGGGTAGGCAAGGTAGGCAGGATAACGGAAGATTTTGTCTAATTTTTTTTCATTACACCACCCGCGCGAATCCGGGGCGGGCAGCTAGTAGTGTGAAGATATGATGGGTGTGATGCGTGTGTATAGATTTTTTGTGTATATCATGTTTTTCAGAAAAGCCCATACATTGTTCGCTCTGGAATCCCCTTAAAAAAGAAGAATCGGATATTGAGGTGAAAGCACAGGTGAGAGCAGTGTTACCCACTCCAGAAAATATATTATGCTAAATCTTCATTGAGAAAATGCTAAAAAGATGACTAAAAAATTCCTCAATACTATGCTGTTTCATTTTTTGTCCTATGGCGGCTACTGATTTGTTTTGTTTGTATAATCCCCGAACCCTAAAACCCCTCGACCCTAAAAGTTGTGCAATAAACTCAATTTCAATATAATTGTATTGACATTGAGTTGTGAAGTTATTGTGAAGTTGTGCATACACAACACAACAACAATAATAATTTTCCAGAGGAAGACGCCAAGTGCTATTTGGACATATAAAGGAGATAGGAGCATCGCTGGGAGGACTTGCAAGGAGACTATGTCGAAAAAAATAAATAAAATACACACTATTCGTAAATCATACCTAAAAAGTGGCTAAAATATGAAAAATTTTAAATAGAATCGTAGATTTTTTTTCCATTTAGTGATGTCAAAAATAGAGGTGGCAAATAATTATGATTCAATTTAAACATATTTCCTAAGATTTATTATGGCCATATGTTACAAACTGTAATACATTAACTTTTGTCATATGATAATATTAATACGATTACAAGTATGACAAAGCAATTACTTACAATAACACTTTTCTATAGTTGTAATAATATTAATACATAAACATCTGTATCTAGTCTGCAATATTGTTTAGGTAGACTCTTTTCTAAATGACGATTAGAAACCCCTAAATAATGAGCATGATGAAATATGTAAGTTTTGTTCACTTCAGCATTATTCATCATCTGACTAGCCTTTCCCCACTAAGTTGGGGTCAGCATCCAGTCTAACCAGCTGCATCTGAATACCAGTGTTCTATATCAAATCAAATCAAATCAAAATCATTTATTTGCCAAAATATGGTACATTGGATGTTCGAACAGATGGTTTCCGCATATTCTGCCATACATGGCGTGCAAATGACAGTACGATAAAATTAATTGTTTTTAATTCGGCTTTAATTAAATATGGCTATGTCAATAATTAATAATAATATTTAAATAATAACAAAATGATAAATTAAAAAAAGAAAGAACCAAACAAAAACAACTCAATATAAAAATCAATCATAAATAAATTATCTAAACCTTTTCAATTAAGGATTAGTGACTTATCTTCTAAATATTCCTTTACAGTGTAATATCGCTTTTGTAGTAACATTTTAAACAGTATTTTTCTAAACAATGGTAGTGGCAAATCTTGTAGGGTATTTGGTAGATGGTTGAACACAATAATCACCATGCAGTACACATTTCTCTTGAACAACTTCAACTTTATCGTAGGCAATTTAAGTTTATCTTTATGCCGTGCCCGGCTATTTGCCTTGTACTCTTGTTTTTCAAATAAACTGTAATTTTTCTTTACAAAGATACATATTTCTAAAATGTAAAGGCACGGTAATGGTAAGATTTTAAGTTTCTCGAACAGTGGTTTACAGCTATCTAAAATGTGGGCTCCACACATTGCCCGGACACATTTTTTTTGCGCTTTAAAAACTCTGTCGATGTCCACCGAGTTACCCCAAATGATTAAGCCGTATCTAAGTACCGAAGATACATAAGCATGGTAAGCAACCATAGCGGTATCAATATTTACTGTTTGCTTAATTCTCTTGATGACATACACAAAACGATCTATTTTTTTAAGAATTTTAACTATATGTGGTTTCCAACTGCAATTTTTGTCTACGGTAATACCCAAGAATACGCATTCGTTAACAGTAGTTAATTGAGATTTTTTATAGTCAATGTCCAAGTTATTTATTGTTGCGTTTAATGCCTGAAATTGTATTATGTTTGTTTTTGTCATATTTACCTTTAAGTTATTTATTTCTAACCAGTTTATTGCATTGTCTAGACTATTACAAATTTCGTTTTTTAGACTATTCTCATTGTCAGTTTTGAGAATTATAGTTGTATCATCGGTGAATAATATGCAGTTTCTATCTATCGCTTCGGGGAGGTCGTTGATGTACACTAGGAAGAGGTGTGGGGATATAATTCCTAAATATAGAGCGACAGGCTATGTATGAAATGGATGGTCATCCATCCACAAACCGATCACGGCAAATCACTTCAGCTTTATTCTAACTACCTATTTAAAATCGAGTATGACCTCATTCATTACTCAATACATAGTTAGTTTTTTAAATTATACTTTTAGGGAATACCCAATAATATATGAAAATTGGTGATTGAATGTTTTATAAATAAATAAATAAATATTGTAGCTTCTATTTGCACTTTATTTATAATTATCCAAAATTAATTCAGAATGTGATTCAGATTGAAAAATATGCAACAGTTCATTGAAAATTCAATTGATCTTGTCTAAGCGTAAACTACCATAGAAATAAAATCACCATCAGTTTTAATTATTTAGTTCACCATCACTCCCTAGATAACGTTGCCCTGTTTAAAAACGAGCTATGGTTTTGTTACAGCCAAAAGTATAAGTATAAATAAGTTCCGTGAAGGAACAGTTTGAACAGTTTGTTGTTGTATGAGTATTATTTGTGTACAGTGACAATACAATCGATTGAACATCACTATTTTTTTTCGACAGGATATGACTATGACCTTTGGCGAAGACGGTGACTATTAATGTTATAAGTTGCATAAAACACTTTATAATTTTTATTTTAGCATGCATGCTAGTCCATGTTACAAAAGTATTTGCAATTAAATTCATAAAATAGACAATTAATTATCGTGTATATCCGAGACTTTCTATTGCACAGGGCAATATCAAGCAATATCTTTTAAAATAATTTGTTTGCCTAATTATTTATGTCTAGGTACCTTATTTTGTCAATTTCTGGTAACCCTTCAACTGTCAAGTTACTAAATAGAATTAAAAGTCAAAGTTATATGCTGGGGTTGCTTCCGGTCTAACTGCATGCAGCTGCATACCAGTGATTTACATAAAGCAACTGCCGGCAAAAGCGGACTCAGACTTTCTGGTTACTTATAAAGACGATAAATAAATAAAGGTTTCTTAAAACAACGTTTTCTGAGGGTTCTTGGTGTGAAATGGATGGTCCCCCATCCACGGACCGGACGCGGCAAGCTTAGCTTACCCATGACCGATTTATTTGTACATACCTACTTACAGTACGGTCAACGTATCTTGGCGCGTCTGAAGTTAGCCGATCAGCAGTAGACAATTTCGTTCCTAAAAGTTCCATTGCGCAGCCAAACCGCAAACTTCAGACGTGCCAAAATACGTTGACCGTATTGTACATAACGAAAAGTTATTAAAATATGAAATAAACTAAAGAACAATATAAATTAATAGTAAGTAGTAGAATAATATAAAGCAATAGCAAGATAAATGTGGGCTGTCTATGTACCTACCAATATTATTTGGTTGTAACTACCAAAAATGTTATATTCATGATGGTTACATGTCTCAAAGTTAACACTACCATCAGAAATATTAAGTAGATAATGAATATTTACCGGGAGTATGCTTTGAATGTTTTGGTTGACATCTGCGACTGAAGCCAAATATACCAAATTCCTGTGTAATACTTGTTGATACTGATGACACTCCATAAGTTGACCTTTTGCTTGATATTCTTGAATAGTTTGAATGAGATGAGCATTTTCATCTAACATCTTTTGGATTTGTGCGGGGCTCAAAGGAGGTCGATTTCCTCGTGCTGCAAACGCTACAGACATGTCGGTCTAGTTTCCACACAAATATTTTTTTGATAAAAAATATAGGTAATTGTTACAAAATGTTAATTGTCTGTGTGTGGAACAAACATTTATAATAGTAACACAAATCAAATCTGAAATGATCACAATTACTTTTCCGAATTACCATAGAGTAAGGAATTTAACGCAAATTACTTTGATTAAACGATAATAGTGGTGGGCACAGTACACAGAATATACATATATAGTCTATTATACTATTAGTCTATAGCATGAAGCTGTAGATTAAAGTGGAGTCCACACTTCGAATACCTACTTAAAGCAATACCTATGTATCACTATCTCGCTCTCTGTGGGCCAACCCTCTATGTCTAAGTAGGGTAACTCTACATTCTGTTTACCATTAAAGACTAGGCTAAACAAATATCTGGGCCCTGTTTAATAAACTTTACAAATTGTAAATTGTGATTGTATTTTACAAGTTACAATTCTACAAGTTTCTGTTTAAAAAAGAATACAATTTACAAATTTACCATGGTGGAAAACTGTCAAAATTGTAAAATTGTACCTACAATTTTACATATTTCTGTTTAACATTTTCTCTTTACAGGTGACAATTTACATATTTGTAAGAAAACTGTTTTATTGAACGCATAATTGTAATTACAAATTTACATGTTTTGTAAATTGTAGAAAAATTCCGACAGAGAGAGACAGGTGGACTCGCCATGTGTCTAGAGATGGGCAATCCACCGGGTTTAAACCCGGAGCTTTGATAAAAACCCGATAAACACCCGCAAGCACCCACAAACACCCAGAAAATTGGGTGTCTATTTGATTAGATGAAATTAAATTAGTGATGTTAACAAATATGATTTAAAAGTGATTTTTTTCTTACCACGTAAATCACCGAGATATTTTCTGTATGTCTCTTAAACTGACATGAACATGACTCACGAGTTAAAATGTGTAGTATGTAATTGAAACTTAACCTAATAACCTAATATTTAGTAACGGAAAGGGACACCAAGTAACTTGTTAAGATTGCTTAAACTTTTAAAAATATTTCGACACTGTTTTTTACTACATTGCAGGCAGCATGTTTCACTCCCGTTTCTGTAAGTGGAGAATTACTATAAACTTTAGAACTAGTACTTGGCAGAGCAGCTATTTGCACCATAAAATCTTCATGTAGGGAACTTGTTTTCAGAAAATTATAATATATTTCATAAAATGTTGCTTTTTGTTATAAACCTTTTTTAAAATATTATATTTCTAGATACATGATAATAATGTAACACAAATAATTAAATACAGTTATTTTTTACCTCCCCAACTGTTTCTTCAATTATTATTTTAGTAGGAACTGCTGTTTGTTTTAAGCGCCTTTTTCTTGAATCATATATCTGATTCTTGAAATGCAAATTGCAAACCCTTTCGCTTTCATAGAACTTCACTTTAAACGGCTCAATGGATAACCACAATTTTCTCTGAGTACTATTTTTATCAAACCTAAAAAAAATAATGTTATTAAAATACCCGAATAATGAGCAACTAAAATTAAATAAAAATTGACTGCCGTAAATGTATTGTATATATCAGTCATTAAATACATACACGTTTCTTAGTTAGTTCTTCTTCTTCTAGTTCTTAGTATAATTAGTTAAATTCTCATGCAAAGTCCTAAATACATCCTCAATATGGTCAGACTACTTCAATACGAAATCACCCGCCGCCGCGACTCCGCCTTTGTACAGTGTTTTTTTTTTGCATTTTGTGCATAAAGTTTTAATAAATAAATAATAAATACGACTTCTTTTAAATAAAATCAAATAGATTGCACGAAATCAATGAAATTCAATGAAAAAGTATTTGATCTTGATATAGTTATTTACTAATATGTTAAAAATACTGGTAAAACGTTTTAAGAAGAAATTAAGTGAAAAAACAACGAAATATGTTTACAATTATTCAATGTCAGAAATCACGATTTTAACACTTACGGGTGAAATTTTATATCACCTCCTGGACACCACGTACTGCCACAACCACGCACTGATCTTCAACCCAGATTTGCATTCGTGACGCGTGAGTGTGACCTAAAATTTTATGTTTTATAACTTAACTAACTTAGTACAACTATTGAGCCATAATAACATTATTTGACAGTTTAACTGATTTGATTTGTGACGACTATTTCGAAGAATTTTGTAGATTTAAATAAAAATGTAGATTAAATTTAAATAATAAAGAATATTGTAGGCCACACTAAAAAGAGAGGTCGGCCCACAGAGAGTGATATGGAGATACGTAGGTTTTTGATTGACTCAAGTTTTTGTTCTAAATGTTGGCTCCGTCTTTTACCTATATCTTCATGCTTCAACCTCATGATAAACTGTGTGAACGGAACGGAATAACCTACGTCATTCATTCACTTCGGCCTCTTCTGCATGAAGATATAGGTATAAATGGAGCCAACACTTCGAACAAAAGCTTGAAACCAACTGTGGGCTGATGCTCTCTTTCTGAATGCATACATAAGAACGAGACAGTGATATGTGTTTTCTTTATCTTATATATGCATTCAGAAAGAGAGCGTCTGCCCACAGTTGGCTTCACTTAGGTATTTAGAGTGTTGCCTCCACTTTTATCTATAAGCTTCTTGCTCTTCTGTCGACTTTAACCTGAGGCCTGAGTGGCTGAGGTTCTCAGTAGTTAGTTAGTATTATATATCTATGCCTGAGGTGATGTGATTGTGACGTATAGTTAGGAAACGCGATAGTGCAATAAATTGATGTTGTTATCATTGTCAATAAAAATTAATAGTACACTTTTCGTGGCGAACAACCGCACCTTAGAAGTTAAGTCTGGGTACGTACACAACATACTTAGTAGGTCTAATATCTTACCCTTTAATCATATTCTGATCGATTCACAATAATTAAATGTGCATTTAAAACTAGGTAAGTACCTACTTACTGTTCCAAAGTACAGTTAGGTATAAAATCGGTAGTTTTGATTTTTGTCGTACTTATAGCAACGTCATGTACTTAATATTATTTATACCTACTTCATTCAAAGCATTTTCAATATTTCTTTTATAGCTATCTAAGTCTACACGAGATTTTGTTTTTTTTTTTAATAAATAAGTAGCAGGCCAAGCCAAGCTCTACCTACTTATATTAATAGGTACCTACTCGTACTTTCTAGTCGAATCGCGAAGACTAGTTTTAAAATAACTTAGTTGCAAGCTGCTGCATAGTGTAGGGGCGAAGTCCGTGGCTAAGTAAAGGCCGTACAGATATCGGTCAAATCGCTTGCCGCGGTTGGTCTGTGTATGGGTGACCATCCGTTTCATACCCTTTTATATGTTCTGTGCCCTTAACCCTTTTCATTCCCTCGTGTGCGTTACCCCAGCAAAATAATGTCGAAAATAGTTATTTAAATATTATAGATATTAGTTGCCCAGACTCTGTAACTGTTACAAACATTTTTTGCACTTGTAAAATTATTGTTTTTTTTTTTACTGGCCGGCCATGTCATGTCCTATATATAATGTCAGTGATGAACTGATGATATATGGCACAGAAATCTGGTCCTTAACTACTGGCCTCCTAGAGAAGCTCAGAGTCACGCAGCGAGCCATGGACAGAGCTATGCTCGGAGTTTCTTTGCGCGATAGAATTGGAACGGGGAAATTTACCGAAGAACTAACACCGACATAGCTCTCAGAATATGCAAGTTGAAGTGGCAATGGGCAGGCTCGAAGAACCGATAACCGATGGGGAAGAAAGGTTCTCGTGTGACGACCACGAACCGGAAGACGCAGAATTGGTAGACCTCCCGCCAGATGGATCGTCAAGGTTGCGGGTAACTGGTAAACACAACGCGCAGGTTGCCTCTCGTTGAGGCGTTCTATGGGAGAGGCCTTTGTTCAACAGTGGACGTCTTTCGGCTGATGATGATTGTTTTTTTAATATTTCACTAAAACATTTCCTTTTGTCACGTTAACTTAGAAGTTTGCTTTTTCACAGCTTTAACTAAGGGGCCGTGGACCTAAGTACCTATATGGTTTTAATTTCAACTCGATATCTCCACGCATTCCCGAGATAAAGGGTCTTGATAGACAGACGGACAGACAGACAGACGGACAATAAAGTGATCCTATAAGGGTTCCGTTTTTTACTTTTGAGGTACGGAACCGTAAAAACAAAAATAATGCACCATTCAAAGGCTATTTCATTAAATAAACACTTCAATAGGTCCTCACTTTGAATAAAAGGTCTAAAGACTTACTTTAAACGTTATTATGTAGCTTGTAAACTGCCTTCAAATTTTTGTGAGGTTTCAACAGTAGGTATCCTGTTAGCTTCATGAACAAATTATGATGAAATTAGTTACAAAGAGAGTAGTAACAAAAAAAAAAAAAATACAGACGAATTGATAACCTCCTCCTTTTTTGAAGTCGGTTGAAAATGAATCGTTGTTCTCGCTAAAACTCGAGAACGGCTGGACCGATTTGGTTAATTTTGGCCTTGAAATATTTGTGGAAGTCTAGGGAAGGTTTAAGCGGTGAGAAAATTGCAAAATCAATTGACAAGACAATGTCTGTCGGCAGAGGCGTATCTTGGGTGGGGCAAGTAGGGGACGCAGAAATTGCCAATTATTAAATTTAAAAATCCTTCTTCTTCTTCTTCCTGCCCTTATCCCATGTTCGGCGCAACATGTTTTCTTCTTCCATTCCGTCCTGTCCAACGTCATTCTTTCACTGACTCCCTTTTCATTCATATCATTCTTCACACAATTATCCATCCATCTTTTCTTTGGCCTTTCTCTCCCTCTCCACCCATCTAAATTAATATTTATAGATCTTTTGGTCATATGCGTTTCATCTCTTCTCTTCGCTTGCCCATACCAAGACAAATTTAAAAATCTAAATACAGTACAATAAACTATTATTTTACATATTGTAATTTGTGATTCTGCTATATACCCCCAAGTGAGCGAGCTTTATTGAAACTACATAGTACTACTAATTTGTTATGTAGGTAATTGTCAGTAACAGTGACTTGAACAAAAATATTCGTTGCTAGACTATGCCAGCCCCATAGTACTTGCCCTGCTCCGCTAACTCCCATTGACCAGCCTGTCTGGCCTGATAGAGCATTCTAGCTGCGCCTGACGTTTGCGCAGCTAAGATGCTCTGGAACAGACCCACATCAAGCCGGTTTACTTCTAACAACTCAAATAAATAATCTCTCATAAGTGTCCCCCGGACACAGTACATCAAAAAATGATACAAATCTTCAACAACATTTAAAAAAAATGAAATTAATAACGGGCATGTGTCCGAAACGTAACTAAAAAATAAAGAATTTGGTTTGTATATTTGCGACGTTACGGAGGACGTACAGTTTACACGAAGAAATACTGGATGTTAGGATGCTAATATCTACAAGAAAAAACGTCAACCTGAAGAAATCTAAAGAATTAGGTACTTACTTGAATTTATTGTGCAATACGGGGATGAAAACGTATTTCCAAATCTACGCATTTCTATTCAAATTCTGCTTGTTTACAATTGCAGTACCTATCTATCGCAAGTT
This sequence comes from Charanyca ferruginea, assembly GCA_947361185.1. Classification (NCBI taxonomy): domain Eukaryota; kingdom Metazoa; phylum Arthropoda; class Insecta; order Lepidoptera; family Noctuidae; genus Charanyca; species Charanyca ferruginea. The sequence goes on from OX376057.1 coordinate 16,465,846, forward strand.
GTGAGCGATATTTTAGTACGGTAGTATTAATAGGTAGGTACGTAAACTGTGCTTTTAGTAAGCTGAAATAAATAATTTCGTATTTGAGGGCTACAATGAGTCAAGAAAGATTAGGTGACCTAGCTTTGCTCAGTATAGAGCGAGAAAACTAATTTCGCAAACATCATCGATATGTTTGCGTCGCAGGACAGGAAAGTGCAGTTGTAAATGCAGTTGTCCTATTTACGGATTTTCATTATAAAAAAGATAATATATCTTTGTTTTGTATGTACGATTAATGATTAAACCCAGTTTTATTTAGTGTTCTGTTTTAAGATTTAAATAAATATACATATGGGCGCAACCATGAAGATATAGGTATAAATGGAGCCAACACTTAGAACAAAAGCTTGAAACCAACTGTGGGCTGATGCTCTCTTTCTGAATGCATACATAAGAACGAGACAGTGATATGTGTTTTCTTTATCTTATGTATGCATTCAGAAAGAGAGCGTCTGCCCACAGTTGGCTTCACTTAGGTATTTAGAGTGTTGCCTCCACTTTTATCTACACTCGGCGTCACAAAAATCGCACCTTTTCGAAAATAAGTTTAAAACATGTCCCGCCAGTAACGAATACATTAAACCCAATTAATATTGGTATCAATTAAAAGTATGTTTAACGACCTTTAAATTAACAACAGTTAGAATTCCTAAACACAACAGATCTCATTAGCACGTAACGTTAAAAAAAATGTTGTCAAAATACGCATTACAACGGCCACTAATTGCACCTCCCTACAAGGGTATAAAACGGGCGACCATTCGCTATTCAACCTTTGAAGTGAACACACGTGAACAGCTACAGCAAGAAAAATACCCCAGAAGATGGATACCACTGCAGATGAAGCCGCTCAAGTCATTGCACTACTGCAATCAGGGATGCGGCAATGTGATGTTGCTCGGCAACTGAACTTGAGTCGTTTTGCCGTTCGACGAGTGTTCCAACGTTTCCAAGAGACTGGTGGCTATATCCGAAGACGTGGATCTGGAAGACAACGGTGCACATCCGAAAGAGACGATCGCTTCATTGTTTCGACGTCTTTACGTAATCGGTTCTCCAATGCTGTTGAGCTGCAACAACAACTGCGATCAGCTCGCAGAACTTCTGTAAGCGTCTCCACGATTAGAAGAAGAATGCGGGAGAAGAAAATTGCAGCTCATAGGGCTGCTACAGGGCCCAAATTGACTGCACAGCATAGGAGAGACCGGTTGCAATTTGCCCGTGACCATGTGGATTGGACAATAGACCAATGGAGGGCTGTGCTCTTCTCGGATGAGACGAGGGTGTGTCTTTTCTGCAACGACAGGCGTCGAAGAGTGTATAGGAGGCAAGGGGAACGATTCGCACAAGCCTGTATTCAAGAGACAGTGGAATACGGGGGTGGCTCGTGCATGTTCTGGGGCGGCATGTCAATCGACGGTAAAACGAACCTTGTGTGTGTTTCTCGGACTGGAAGTGCTCGCGGGCAAGGGTCGCTGACTGCTGCTCGGTACATAACAGAGATCTTAGAGGAGCAGGTTGTCCCTTATGCGGGTTTTGTTGGCAGTGGGTTCACGTTAATGCACGATAACGCCCGTTGTCACACCGCTTTAATTGTAAGAGACTACCTGCAAGAAGTTGGCATCCCTGTTATGCGCTGGCCGGCGCGAAGTCCAGACCTGAACCCTATTGAGCACCTTTGGGATGAACTGAAACGGCGAGTACGGGCACGAAATCCTGCCCCTACCACTCTCCAAGACCTTCAAGATGCCGTCGTTGCAGAATGGGACAACATTCCACAAGAGACTGTTGTCACATTAATAAGGTCCATGAGAGAACGCATGGAAGCAGTCATCAGGGCTAGGGGGGGTAACACTAGGTTTTAAGTTAGTTTTAAGGACTTTGTTGTAATTTTTGCTGATAAAATAAAATTTAACTTTTTAATCATTTGCATTAGCTTGCTTTTTTTTATTCCCTGGTAAACAAAAAACCAAATCCATTGGTTTATTCTGAAATTTAAATAAATTGCCTTTCCAATTATACCTTATAGTCATATGTATACCATTGATTAATAGGGTTAAAATGACTTTGAAGGGAATTCTTAAAGAGGTGCGATTTTTGTGACGCCGAGTGTATAAGCTTCTTGAGCGCAACTAATGATGCGTGCCCTGGGCGCCACTTTCGGTTGGTACACCCGCCCCTCTGTCGGATCAGCTAGTAATAAAATAAAAGTCATTAAGAACTGCACGACCGTGGCAATCCGACCATGTTATATACCAGACCATGGTATATCTTTAAAAATATCTGAGTTTCGAACAAGAACCACGATGAAAAATGTCCATTTAGTAACCATCACTAACGTAATATTTTATCAGCAATGTGAGTTATCTATTACATATTTTTAATAATTGTTATTTAAAATAATTATAAACAATACTGAAATAAATTTAATTTACCCTATCTGCAATATATTTCTAGCTTTAAATCGCCTATTAAAATATTTTCGTCACGTTTTAGGTCAGATTGACTTATGTTTTTAACATTGTAGTTAATTAGCACTTTCTAAATTGATTCAAACTATTTTAAATGAAAATGTGTATCACATTCTACTATATTTCATCCCAAATATATACCTTTACTAGTAATAAATTCCACTTTACAGACGATAACTTGGTGTAAAAATTTGTGACAGCGACTTAGTAGGAAATGTCATCGTGACTAAATGGAAACATAAGCGGTGTTCATGATAAACTTTTAATAAGTATACAAAAAATATAATTTGTTCGAGAACAGTCTTGGACATTCCAATCGAACGCAACATCTTTTTTTGTTCGTGCCTTTCTTTAGCCGTTCTATTTATGTAGTTTAAGCTTTTTTCGGTAACGTTTACCTCGTTCAACAAATGCGCAATCTTATGATAAACTGAAAGAATAATAAATATTTTTAAAACTTCTAATCAATGACTATCATGAAGTCGATGGATGTTACACGGCTATAACTTTACAGCCGTAAATGGGCCAATCCGCGAAAAAGTGTCCCGTTACTAAGTGGGACAAAATGGACAATAAATAAATAAAAATATAAGGGTTTTTGTATGATTCGATGTGGTATTTATCAGGGTTTAAGAAAACTATATAATATACAACTAAATATATATAACTTAAAAAATATCTGAGTTTCGAACATGAACCACGATGAAAAATGTCCATTTAGTAACCATCACTAACGTAATATTTTATCAGCAATGTGAGTTATCTATTACATATTTTTAACAATTGTTATTTAAAATAATTATGAACAATACTGAAATAAATTTCATTTACCCTATCTGCAATATATTTCTAGCTTTAAATCACCTATTAAAATATTTTCGTCACGTTTTAGGTCAGATTGACTTATGTTTTTAACATTTTAGTTAATTAGCACTTTCTAAATTGATTCAAACTATTTTAAATGAAAATATGTATAACATTCTACTATATTTCATCCCATTATATACCTTTACTAGTAATAAATTCCACTTTACAGACGATAACTTGGTGTAAAAAATTGTGACAGTGACTTAGTAGGAAATATCATCGTGACTAAATGGAAACATAAGCGGTGTTCATGATAAACTTTTAATAAGTATACAAAAAATATTATTTTTCCGAGAACAGTCTTGGACATTCCAATCGAACGCAACATCTTTTTTTGTTCGTGCCTTTCTTTAGCTGTTCTATTTATGTAGTTTAAGCTATTTTCGGTAACGTTTACCTCGTTCAACAAATGCGCAATCTTATGATAAACTGAAAAAATAATAAATATTTTTAAACTTCTAATCAGTGACTATCACGAAGTCGATGGATACACGGCTATAACTTTACAGCCGTAAATAAATATATGTATGTACGTATAATATAAACAAAAACACATAACTCCATCTTAGTTGCAGTCGGTTAAAATACACCACGTAAACTTAGCCTTACGTGTCCATTAAGTCACAAAAAATGTTCCCCTAATATGTCACGACACTAAACAGACGTGACGAATCCTGCTTTACTAACAATAATGACGACAACTTTCAATATTCTTTGTTCTTTTAGAAGAAATCATTAATTCATTACATACACAGATACATGTAGTCTATTTCACAAATGAAAGAATATTCTTAGAACTTACTGGTATCACGTTATAACTGTGACTATAGTGGACATCTTAATTGCGTCGTGCGTCGAATACGCCTTCCGTCACCGATTACCGCGTCACAAAAGCCCGATGGGTAAAAACAAATGGTTGGTCTACCATAATAATGTTACCATGAAAATAAAATAACTTCTTTTAGTAGTTTTGTACTATAGAAAGCAAATAAAACAGTAGTGACTAAAGTGGAATGTCCACCTTGGTGCTAATTTGATTATCATTTATTTCAAGATTTTTCTTGTAATACAACAAGATTGGTTTAAAAAAATATGTTATAATTGAAAAGAAAACATTAATCTTTAAAAGCTCACAAAAAACGCTTAAGTGTGTCATAAAAAAACATGAATTTCGGTTAGTTAAAGTTTGCGACAGGAGGTGTGACACGCTAAAATAACCTTTTTTGTTCCTTAGTTTTATTTTTTAATCAGTTAAATTAGCTACAAATGACTACGTTTTGTATTTATTTTTAAAGCTAAAGAACTATACTATACATAAAAAAAAAATGAACTCAATGGAGTATAAGATGGTCTTGTAAATTGTTTGTATATTCTTGTGACAGTACTTTTTCCGTATGGTCAATTTTTCGCGGAATGGCTCAAATATATATATTAATATAAACAAAAACACATAACTCCATCTTAGTTGCAGTCGGTTAAAATACACCACGTAAACTTATGTGTCCATTTTGTCACAAAAAATGTTCCCCTAATATGTCACGACACTAAACGGACGTGACGAATCCTGCTTTACTAACAATAATGACGACAACCTTCAATATTCTTTGTTCTTTTAGAAGAAATCATTAATTCATAACATACACAGATACATGTAGTCTATTTCACAAATGAAAGAATTTTCTAAGAACTTACTGGTATCACGTTATAACTGTGACTATAGTGGACATCTTAATTGCGTCGTGCGTCGAATACGCCTTTCGTCATCGACTACGGCGTCACAAATGTCCGATGGGTAAAAACAAATGGTTGGTCTACCATAATAATGTTACCATGAAAATAAAATAACTTCTTTTAGTAGTTTTGTACTATAGAAAGCAAATAAAACAGTAGTGACTAAAGTGGAATGTCCACCTTGGTGCTAATTTGATTATCATTTATTTCAAGATTTTTCTTGTAATACAATAAGATTGGTTTAAAAAAATATGTTATAATTGAAAAGAAAACATTAATCTTTAAAAGCTCACAAAAAACGCTTAAGTGTGTCATAAAAAAACATGAATTTCGGTTAGTTAAAGTTTGCGACAGGAGGTGTGACACGCTAAAATAACCTTTTTTGTTCCTTAGTTTTATTTTTTAATCAGTTAAATTAGCTACAAATGACTACGTTTTGTATTTATTTTTAAAGCTAAAGAACTATACTATACATAAAAAAAAAATGAACTCAATGGAGTATAAGATGGTCTTGTAAATTGTTTGTATATTCTTGTGACAGTACTTTTTCCGTATGGTCAATTTTTCGCGGAATGGCTCAAATATATATATTAATATAAACAAAAACACATAACTCCATCTTAGTTGCAGTCGGTTAAAATACACCACGTAAACTTATGTGTCCATTTTGTCACAAAAAATGTTCCCCTAATATGTCACGACACTAAACGGACGTGACGAATCCTGCTTTACTAACTGTGACTATAGTGGACATCTTAATTGCGTCGTGCGTCGAATACGCCTTTCGTCATCGACTACGGCGTCACAAATGTCCGATGGGTAAAAACAAATGGTTGGTCTACCATAATAATGTTACCATGAAAATAAAATAACTTCTTTTAGTAGTTTTGTACTATAGAAAGCAAATAAAACAGTAGTGACTAAAGTGGAATGTCCACCTTGGTGCTAATTTGATTATCATTTATTTCAAGATTTTTCTTGTAATACAATAAGATTGGTTTAAAAAAATATGTTATAATTGAAAAGAAAACATTAATCTTTAAAAGCTCACAAAAAACGCTTAAGTGTGTCATAAAAAAACATGAATTTCGGTTAGTTAAAGTTTGCGACAGGAGGTGTGACACGCTAAAATAACCTTTTTTGTTCCTTAGTTTTATTTTTTAATCAGTTAAATTAGCTACAAATGACTACGTTTTGTATTTATTTTTAAAGCTAAAGAACTATACTATACATAAAAAAAAAATGAACTCAATGGAGTATAAGATGGTCTTGTAAATTGTTTGTATATTCTTGTGACAGTACTTTTTCCGTATGGTCAATTTTTCGCGGAATGGCTCAAATATATATATTAATATAAACAAAAACACATAACTCCATCTTAGTTGCAGTCGGTTAAAATACACCACGTAAACTTATGTGTCCATTTTGTCACAAAAAATGTTCCCCTAATATGTCACGACACTAAACGGACGTGACGAATCCTGCTTTACTAACAATAATGACGACAACCTTCAATATTCTTTGTTCTTTTAGAAGAAATCATTAATTCATAACATACACAGATACATGTAGTCTATTTCACAAATGAAAGAATTTTCTAAGAACTTACTGGTATCACGTTATAACTGTGACTATAGTGGACATCTTAATTGCGTCGTGCGTCGAATACGCCTTTCGTCATCGACTACGGCGTCACAAATGTCCGATGGGTAAAAACAAATGGTTGGTCTACCATAATAATGTTACCATGAAAATAAAATAACTTCTTTTAGTAGTTTTGTACTATAGAAAGCAAATAAAACAGTAGTGACTAAAGTGGAATGTCCACCTTGGTGCTAATTTGATTATCATTTATTTCAAGATTTTTCTTGTAATACAATAAGATTGGTTTAAAAAAATATGTTATAATTGAAAAGAAAACATTAATCTTTAAAAGCTCACAAAAAACGCTTAAGTGTGTCATAAAAAAACATGAATTTCGGTTAGTTAAATTTTGCGACAGGAGGTGTGACACGCTAAAATAACCTTTTTTGTTCCTTAGTTTTATTTTTTAATCAGTTAAATTAGCTACAAATAACTACGTTTTGTATTTATTTTTAAAGCTAAAGAACTATACTATACATAAAAAAAAATGAACTCAATGGAGTATAAGATGGTCTTGTAAATTGTTTGTATATTCTTGTGACAGTACTTTTTCCGTATGGTCAATTTTTTGCGGAATGGCTCAAATATATATATTAATATAAACAAAAACACATAACTCCATCTTAGTTGCAGTCGGTTAAAATACACCACGTAAACTTATGTGTCCATTTTGTCACAAAAAATGTTCCCCTAATATGTCACGACACTAAACGGACGTGACGAATCCTGCTTTACTAACTGTGACTATAGTGGACATCTTAATTGCGTCGTGCGTCGAATACGCCTTTCGTCATCGACTACGGCGTCACAAATGTCCGATGGGTAAAAACAAATGGTTGGTCTACCATAATAATGTTACCATGAAAATAAAATAACTTCTTTTAGTAGTTTTGTACTATAGAAAGCAAATAAAACAGTAGTGACTAAAGTGGAATGTCCACCTTGGTGCTAATTTGATTATCATTTATTTCAAGATTTTTCTTGTAATACAATAAGATTGGTTTAAAAAAATATGTTATAATTGAAAAGAAAACATTAATCTTTAAAAGCTCACAAAAAACGCTTAAGTGTGTCATAAAAAAACATGAATTTCGGTTAGTTAAAGTTTGCGACAGGAGGTGTGACACGCTAAAATAACCTTTTTTGTTCCTTAGTTTTATTTTTTAATCAGTTAAATTAGCTACAAATGACTACGTTTTGTATTTATTTTTAAAGCTAAAGAACTATACTATACATAAAAAAAAAATGAACTCAATGGAGTATAAGATGGTCTTGTAAATTGTTTGTATATTCTTGTGACAGTACTTTTTCCGTATGGTCAATTTTTCGCGGAATGGCTCAAATATATATATTAATATAAACAAAAACACATAACTCCATCTTAGTTGCAGTCGGTTAAAATACACCACGTAAACTTATGTGTCCATTTTGTCACAAAAAATGTTCCCCTAATATGTCACGACACTAAACGGACGTGACGAATCCTGCTTTACTAACAATAATGACGACAACCTTCAATATTCTTTGTTCTTTTAGAAGAAATCATTAATTCATAACATACACAGATACATGTAGTCTATTTCACAAATGAAAGAATTTTCTAAGAACTTACTGGTATCACGTTATAACTGTGACTATAGTGGACATCTTAATTGCGTCGTGCGTCGAATACGCCTTTCGTCATCGACTACGGCGTCACAAATGTCCGATGGGTAAAAACAAATGGTTGGTCTACCATAATAATGTTACCATGAAAATAAAATAACTTCTTTTAGTAGTTTTGTACTATAGAAAGCAAATAAAACAGTAGTGACTAAAGTGGAATGTCCACCTTGGTGCTAATTTGATTATCATTTATTTCAAGATTTTTCTTGTAATACAATAAGATTGGTTTAAAAAAATATGTTATAATTGAAAAGAAAACATTAATCTTTAAAAGCTCACAAAAAACGCTTAAGTGTGTCATAAAAAAACATGAATTTCGGTTAGTTAAAGTTTGCGACAGGAGGTGTGACACGCTAAAATAACCTTTTTTGTTCCTTAGTTTTATTTTTTAATCAGTTAAATTAGCTACAAATGACTACGTTTTGTATTTATTTTTAAAGCTAAAGAACTATACTATACATAAAAAAAAAATGAACTCAATGGAGTATAAGATGGTCTTGTAAATTGTTTGTATATTCTTGTGACAGTACTTTTTCCGTATGGTCAATTTTTCGCGGAATGGCTCAAATATATATATTAATATAAACAAAAACACATAACTCCATCTTAGTTGCAGTCGGTTAAAATACACCACGTAAACTTATGTGTCCATTTTGTCACAAAAAATGTTCCCCTAATATGTCACGACACTAAACGGACGTGACGAATCCTGCTTTACTAACAATAATGACGACAACCTTCAATATTCTTTGTTCTTTTAGAAGAAATCATTAATTCATAACATACACAGATACATGTAGTCTATTTCACAAATGAAAGAATTTTCTAAGAACTTACTGGTATCACGTTATAACTGTGACTATAGTGGACATCTTAATTGCGTCGTGCGTCGAATACGCCTTTCGTCATCGACTACGGCGTCACAAATGTCCGATGGGTAAAAACAAATGGTTGGTCTACCATAATAATGTTACCATGAAAATAAAATAACTTCTTTTAGTAGTTTTGTAAGTACTATAGAAAGCAAATAAAACAGTAGTGACTCTAGTGACTAAAGTGGAATGTCCACCTTGGTGCTAATTTGATTATCGTTTATTTCAAGATTTTTCTTGTAATACAATAATATTTGTTTAAAACAATATGTTATAATTGAAAAGAAAACATTAATCTTTAAAAGCTCACAAAAAACTCTTAAGTGTGTCATAAAAAAACATGAATTTCGGTTAGTTAAAGTTTGTGACAGGACGTGTGACACGTTAAAATAACTTTTTTTGTTCCTTAGTTTTATTTTGTAATCAGTTAAATTAGCTACAAATTAAATTACTACTACGTTTTGTATTTATTTTTAAAGCTAATGAACTATACTGTACATAAAAAAAAATGCACTCAATGGAGAATAAGATGGTCTTGTAAATTGTTTGTGTATTCTTGTGACAGTACTTTTTCCGTATGTTCAATTTTTCGCGGAATGACTCGTGTAAACTTCCTGTAAACGCCCCTTTCGTTTTAAGATGTCGCGAATTATTGAGTCCAGAAATATAATTATTTAGAAGTAGATTTCAAACTCTTTCATTTGAACACTAGTTCTAACAAAATAATCATTTGAATAGATCTTTTTAAATTTTAATAAAACTAAAAAAAACAATCTCTGGTAAAAAATACTGATAGCAATTCTGCTTATATTGCACTTCCTGTTAGGTATTTTTAAAATGAATGATATAGTTTACACCTAATTGTCTTTAAAAATATAAATTTAAATTTAAAACCTTAGAATAATAACGCATAGAAACCTAGTACGAGCATCAAAAGTAGGAGTATTCAAACTCGACCTTCTAGGGTCTAGTTTGCGCAGGCGGGCCGTCAGTGTTCAAGGTCACGCTCCGTTGAACACAGGTCGCAAGAAATATTTTAAAATGACGGTTTGTTGAGTAAAATACTGCCATAGCCAACCGGTAAACATAAAAAATATGATAAAATTACATTTCACATGTAAATAGTAACATTATATTTTTATTACTTTTACGTAAGTAGATCTCCAAATAAAAATTTTCATAACCTAATTTATTACAATGAAGTGTTGCCAGTGTTGTACGGAAAAATTACCCACAATTCTAAACACTAACACTGTTGGAGTCTACTGTATTATTCTGGTAGAAACCAACAGCTGAGCCATACATTTATGTTCCTATTACTCGGAATCATTATTTATTATTGTAGGTATGGATCTCCTGTTTATTCTTTGGCGATATTCAGGTTCTTAGCGAATTTTATTTTACCTTGAATAATTTTAACAACTGAAAGCGTAAATAATGTAATTCTGTTGTATCCGGTTAATATCGGACACTGTGTTATCTATGCTATATGCTATGTGGAGTACATTTTTAGTTACCAAGAATCCGAGTATACGACTGTTAAAAATATTTTGATGGGATGACAACGAAGATATTATCATACATTAAAATGTTGGCGCGTATACATTTAAACTAATTTAAATAGTAGTAGACTCACAAATGAATTTCTAAGTATAAGTACAAGTTATGTTAAAAACAACAATTAAAACTTTTATAACGTTGTATAACGATAAGTAAATGTGACTGTAGGTATTTTAATGAATATAAAAAACCACATTGACGACTTACATTACGTATGTAACATTTTTTATATGCAATCGTGCTATGGCCCAAATGCATAAATTTTTTCCCCGATTTTAGGGAAAATGGTATTTCCTAGCAACATTTTTTTTACGTCTGTGTGCATGTCAGCGGTCGTAATTACATGCCGCTCACTCACACGTTTACTACTAATGTACAATACGGTCAACGTAACTTGGCGCGTCTGAAGTTAGCTGTTTGGCTGCGCAATGGAACTTTTAGGAACGAAATTGTCTACTGCGCAGCTAATCGGCTAACTTCAGACGCGCCAAGTTACGTTGACCGTACTGTAGCGTAAATTTTTCGTAGGCAGCGTATAGAGTCTGTTCTTCTATGCGTTATTATTTTAAACAATCGCAGATACGGTGTCCCCTTGTTTCGCCGACAGAAATTTCATAGAACTTCGTTTCCCAGAAAATGTTTCATATAATATCTATATATATAAAAGAAAGTCGTGTTTGTTACAACACTTATAACTCGAGAACGGCTGAACCGATTTGGATGAAAATTGGTGGGGAGGTAGCTTAAAATCAGGAGACGGACATAGGATACTTTTTTTTTTTTTTTTTTTTTAGGTTTATGGTACGTGTAGGGTAGGTGTAGGGTAGGTGTAGGGTAGGTGTAGGGTAGGTGTAGGGTAGGTGTAAGGTAGGTGTAGGGTAGGTGTAGGGTAGGTGTAGGGTAGGTGTAGGGTAGGTGTAGGGTAGGTGTAGGGTAGGTGTAGGGTAGGTGTAGGGTAGGTGTAGGGTAGGTGTAGGGTAGGTGTAGGGTAGGTGTAGGGTAGGTGTAGGGTAGGTGTAGGGTAGGTGTAGGGTAGGTGTAGGGTAGGTGTAGGGTAGGTGTAGGGTAGGTGTAGGGTAGGTGTAGGGTAGGTGTAGGGTAGGTGTAGGGTAGGTGTAGGGTAGGTGTAGGGTAGGTGTAGGGTAGGTGTAGGGTAGGTGTAGGGTAGGTAAAGTGACACAGACATCAAGCCAATTCTCGAGTGGATTGAAGCCAGTACTCCAAAACAGAAATTGTGTTATGTTGCAGCATTGAGTACAACCACAGAGTTATTAGGCACAGTGGGAAAGCTTGGTAATCCAGGATGGTGTCCTGTGCCGTAAATGGGAAAATACTCGAGGGGATAGCTGCCACCTGCAAGTGGTCGTTCCGAAAGCAAAGGTACCAGAAATTCTACAGCTCTACCACAATGAGTGTTCAGGAGGTCACATGGGAGTAAAAAGGACTCTATTGGAAATTCGAGAACGGTTCTACTGTATCCATTGTCGAGAGGATGTTGAAGATTAGTGTCGCAAATGCACCAGTTGTGCAGCGATAAAAGTACCTCACACACGCAGCAGGAATGCATTGAAAGTGTACAACGTAGGAACCCCCTGGGAACGGACAGCACTAGTTGTCGCTGGCCCATTCCTTGAAAGTGAAAGTGGATTCAAATATTTCATGGTTGTGATGGATTACTTCACTAAGTGGCCGGAAGTCTTCGCCATTCCTAATCAAGAAGCTACAACAGTTGCTGATAAATTAGTCCATGAATTCTTTTGTCGGTTCGGGGTACCCTTAGAAATCCACAGCGATCAAGGAAGAAATTTTGAGTCACAAGTTTTTTAGGAAACATGTCGGGTAATGGATGCTCACAAAACCAGAACCATTTCATACCACCCACAATCAGATGGAATGGTGGAAAAATTTAATCAGACGTTGGAAAGATATCTGGCAAAAGTTGTAGCAAGCAGACAAAAGGATTGGGACAAGCATACACAACCGTTTTTCCTGTCATACCGAAGTGCAGTTCACGAGAGTACGACTGTAATGCCAGCCTTCGCGAACTTTGGGAGGGAGTTAAGATTACCAGCCGATTTAAATACCCCCCGATACCCCACGCAGTATTACAGATTATGCAAGTGACCTGCGCAATAAGATGAATGACGTATATGAGCATTTGAGACAATCGGGCCAACAGAAGTCAGAGAGAATGAAAACTCGTTATGACCGGAAGATGAACAATAGTGGTTTCGAACAAGGTTCGCTAGTATGGCTGCATAACCCAGTACGTAGTAAAGGTAAGTCCCCTAAATTACAGGCAAAACGGGACGGACCATACCGAATTGTGACCAAGATCAACGACGTAACCTATCGGATACAAAAGAATATGCGGACTGTGCCTTAAAATTGTTCATGTGTATCGATTAGCACGATACTGCGGGAATAATGATGCTCGGGACGAGCATGTCTTAGGAAGGGGCAGTGTTACGTAGGTCGCCATGCTAGTGCCACTGCCACCTATTATCGAATAGCAGAACTACGTCACACTCTGGCGCCATCTGTTATCGAATAGCAGATCTGCAGTTCTGGAATCTTCGAGATGTTTAAGTTTCGTGTTGCAACGTTCTCGATCCGTCCCGTATTTGCTAGAATGTTCGCGTATATGTCCGAAGCCATATATAAATGTAGCGTACTGCGATGCGGTGGAGTTAGTTAGTTTTTGGAAGCGAAACTGAAAATTGCGACTATTGCGAATACTGCGATCTAAGTGATTTTGTAAGTGATTGATTATTCAGTTTGTAACTTTTTAAATAAAGTGTTTTTGTTTTGTTTGGTGTAAATTGGTGTTAATTATTTATCCCGGACCCTAGTTCGTAACAATACATTACCAGGAGTAGATTGATATCCTTAGTATATTTTTAAACCCCCGCATAATTAAAATATTACGAAATGAAAATAACACTTTTTCGTTTCATCTCGATGCCCATTTTGTGTTTATAAAAAAAAAGAAAGTGACAATTGTGTGGAAAAAAATAATCATTATTTTTTTTTCGATGCAATTTCAGTGTAAGAACTGCGAAACAGCGGCTGTAAGTGTCACTGTTACTGTCAGTCGCCGTTTCATTCTGAAATAATGAGCTTTTCGTTGGATTCTGCGTTGAGTATTCCTGGTCAGCACGTGTGCTTAGAATCTTTTCTGAGTTTTTTATTGTTTTTAGTGTTCGTTGAAGTTTTTGTGTCTTGTTATTGTTATTGTGTGTCGTCCTTGTGTTTGTTATCAGGTTCGTACAGGGATTTTCCTTTTTTTATTTTAGAAAGCAATCGTAATCATAGATAAGCATAAACCTCCTGATCCTCCAGACATCCCATTCCCATCCCTCCCAAGTCCTCTGTCCCAGAACCCTCTATCCCAATTTGCGGAGGTCGTCTGCAGCATAACAGAGATGGATGTCTCTCATTCATCAAGAAAAAGACCTAGCGATGAGGATAGTTTGACACCCACACCCCCAAGTAAACAATTAAAAAGCCAGATCGGCCGTACCAAATATTCGGCGATGGATAAAGCTCCTTACAACATTCATGTATCCCGTCTGGAGTCACAAATAAATGCTGGTACTACCCTGCACCTTGTAAATTTTGGAATTTTTTTAATAATTAACAACATTGCGAACATCGTTCTCGGTGGTGTTAACAGGTCGTAACCGCGTTTCTGTAGAGTTTGCCTCCCCTCAGGATGCTAACGCCTTCCTGATAAACCCCCTCCTATTGAAATACGGTTATACATCTTCAATCCCGACATTTAATATCACGCGAATGGGAGTTGTGACTGGAGTTCCCTCGGACATTTCAGAAGAGGAGGCCATGACTTATTTGACTGTTCCCTCAGGATGCGGTCAAATTCTCAAAATTCGGCGTATAAATAGGAAAGTCCAAAAGGAAGGAGACCATGAGTGGAAACCCACAGAAACTTGTGTCATCACTTTTGATGACCAAGTCCTACCCAAACGTGTATTCTGTTGCTACACATCCCTTCCAGTTGAGCAGTACATCTATTCCACAATCCAATGTCGTAAGTGTTGCAGGTTTGGTCATGTGGCTAACCTATGTAGGTCTAAACCACGCTGCAATAAATGTGGCCACGATCACCCTGGTGATGGTTGCAACATTTCTGAGGGCGAGGCGTTTTGTGTGCTCTGTTCGGGGAATCACTTTGCTAATGAACGCCCTGAACAGGGTAGGCAGAAAGCCATTAAGACCATTATGGCTGAGAAATCTATCCCTTATCCTGAGGCTACGAAAATGATCCCATCAGTTTCTCGTAATTACGCAAATGTGACCAAAGCACCAATTTCTCAGTCATACCGAAAGACGGTTACACTTAAGCCTAAGACCCATGCCCCTCTCTCCCCATCATATGATAAAGCTGCTCACCAGCACTTAATCAGTTCCGCCCAACCTTCACAACCTAATGGCTGTGCTCTCAATTCCAATAATCCCACTTTTGATAACTCTGCTTCCTTTATTGATCTCCTTATAAAACTTTTACCCCACATAATTTCTTCTTCTAATTCCCAACTACCGTCCAACGTTGCCGATCAACTTATCTCTCTACTCTTAAAAATTAAAAATGGCGTCCCGCCAAATATTCCTTCAGTGGAATGTGAGGAGTGTGTGGCATAAGAAACACGACCTCATATTCCTTTAAACAAATACAAGCCACTGGCTTGTTCCATAGCTGAGACTTGGCTTACCCCAAGTCTTAAGCTTCCGTATACCACACTACAACATCCTCAGATGTGACAGATCTGATGGCTATGGAGGGTCAGCCCTCTGTGTCAACAATCGTGTCCCACTTTCGCCCATATCTTTGCCATCACTTACAGGTAATATGAGTATTGCAGCTGGTATGGTTGAAGGCATCACAGTGTTTTCGATGTACATTGCTCACCCTCATCATGATTTTTTTACCACCATAAAAAATATTATTTCAAACATCCATGGACCAATATTGGTCATGGGCGACTTTAACTGCCACCATTTCAGATGGGGGTCTGAACGTTGTGATACCTTTGGTGTTGCTCTGGTTGAGATATTGGATGACCTGAATCTCTGTATCCTAAATAATGGCTGCCCAACCCGAAGGCCTACTCCCGGACAGCAAAAAAGTTGTGTTGACCTAACATTTTGTTCGGTCGAGTTAGCAGCCTCAACCCATTGGGAATGTACAACCCTGTCGCATGGTAGTGACCATTACCCAATTGTAATATCTCTAGTTAACAGGACTTATTTAGAAAAAACTTCTCCTCCACTTCTGAAATATAATCTGTCCAAACCAGACTGGGCTAAGTTTGCTTCTTTACTGGAGGACAAAATTGATAATCTTCCAAATTTAAATTCAAGTTTTTTAGATCCTTTTGGTCACCACCATGCCAAGAGCTGTTACGAAGGTTTTGTTACTGCTGTAACCGCTAGTGCAGATTCCTCTTTCCCTATTAAAAATAGTGCCCGTAACAAAATGCCATCACCCCCATGGTGGGATCCAGAATGCACCTCTCTAATTAGACTAAGGAAAGAGGCTGAAGAATGTTACAATGCAGACATGAGCACCCAAAACCTTCTAGCATATTTGCAAGTTAATGCCAGGACCAAGCGACTGCTCCGTAAAAAGAAACGTGCAGGTTGGGTTAAATTCTGTACATCTTTATCTCCCTCTACCCCAGCATCAGAAGTTTGGCAAAATATTAACCGGTACAGACGTGGTTGTTCCCCATCAATCTCTTCGCCAATGACTAGGGAAACAGCTGACTCCTTCTTTGACAAAATATCTCCTCCATATGTCCCACTTCTTTCTGAGATACTTAATGTTCCTCTGCATAATGTTTCCGTGGACCCTCTAGATGCTCCCTTTTCTCTAGAGGAATTGAACACGGTTCTCAGATATATCCGGGACTCAGCCCCTGGCATTGACGGTGTGCCATATTCTTTTATTGCTCACTCTGGAGATAAGGCCAAACAATATTTCCTTAATATTTTAAATTTTTGTTACAACTGTGGTTGGGTCCCCGATCAGTGGAAGATACAGTTGATTATTCCGTTGCTGAAACCAGGCAAACAGGTAGATGATCCGAATGGCTATAGACCAATTGCTCTTTCTTCAGTTCTAGCCAAATTACTGGAGCACCTTATTAAAAACCGATTAGAGTGGATTGTGGAATCAAGGGACCGGCTAAGCTTTCCATTGCCGGCCGTCGAGTTGGGGGTTGATATTTTTTTTACAGAAAGGTTAAATTATTATAAGAACACACGTAAAGTCTCAACATGCGGAGACGCGTACTTTTTGAGAAAAAAAATGTTGAAAATAAATATTTTTGCAGTATTTATATCAATTCCTACCACAGATTATATAGAATTATCGCTATTGAATGTTTCGTTTCACCAACGGTTAAGTTGTCTTACGTTTGGTAACATTTTATTTTATATAAATTTACGTAAATAATAACTTTTTGTACTAGTTTAAATAGTTTTCATGCACACATATATTTAACAGTTTATATATAAATTACAGCATTATTTTCAGTACGAAATAAAAAAAATTAAAATGTTAAGTGTTACCGTTTTTTGTCGGCTTGTGGAACGAAACGTAAAACTGACGCTATTTGTATTGTCACTGTCATCGTCAGTATTATTATTACTTTATAGGAGAAACTGATTGCAATCTTTTTATAAACCACCCAGAAGTAGGAACCCCGCGAAGCGGGGCTCCGTCGACCAAGCCCACCCTCGACCATGCATAAAATATTTAAAGGGTTTGGCTAGTAATAATAAGCCGCAGCTGCGGCTTATTATTACTTTATAGGAGAAACTGATTGCAATCTGGACTTTAGGGCACCCCGACTCGGATAGGGTAGGTTAGAAGGGGATGGCGTGATCGTGTGAGCGAGCGAAGCGAGCGAATAGACCCCGCCATCCCCTTCGTGGTTATTTTTTTATAAACCACCCAGAAGTAGGAGCCCCGCCAAGCGGGGCTCCGTCGACCAAGCCACCCTCGACCATGCATAAAATATTTTAGGGTTTGGCTTGGCTGGTAGTTATGAAACGTGCCATTTATAATTTTTAACTTACTAAAACCGCTATTTACAACTGCCTCTTTAAATCAGTGCCATTTTTTTTGATGAACGGGGATTCCCCCTTCTGTAGGGGGAGAACCCCCTTCCCCCCTAAGGGGTCCCCCATGGTTTTTTACACTTACTATTAATTTTAATTCATAAAATGGGAAAAATTTCCTCAGACTTAAAAATTAAAAAAACTCGAAAAGGGGGGGGCTCCGCAACTTTTCCCTTTAAGGGGGGGTAGTAAACACCCCCCCCCTCCCCCCGCCGCCCTCCCCACCCTTAATTCGACGGACGTCAATGGAAAGTCGTACCAAGGGACCTACTGCCTAATTTCCAATTTGGTTTTAGGAAAGGGCTGAGTACAATTAGTTGCGGACATTCGATTGGCATTTTCCAAGAACGAGTCCGTTGTTGCCGCCTTCCTCGATATCTCCTCTGCATATGATAATGTCCTTCTTCCCGTCCTCAGGCAGAAACTGCAACAGCTGAGTCTCCCGGTCAAGATGATCGAATGCATATGTGGACTACTATCATCCCGTTCTTTGATCCTGAGAGTCCAGGGCGAGGTCTTCGATAAAAGGCAGTCTTGGAGGGGACTACCACAGGGCTTCGTCCTCAGTCCTCTTCTCTATAACTTATATACCGCTAATATTGGCTATTGCATAAACAGTAACCGCCATATTTTACAATACGCCGATGATTTAGTCTTGTATGTGTCAGATACCAATATTAGCGATGCCGCGTCATCTCTCTGCCTCTCTCTGGACTCTTTGGACCATTGGCTTTTAATCCATGGTCTTTCATTGTCCGCTCCGAAAAGCTCGGCAGTAGTTTTCTCTCGAAAGAGACGCATTCCTCAAATCTCGGTGGGGATTTCAGGCAATAATATTCCTTTGACAAGTAAAGTAAAGTTTCTAGGCGTTTTGCTTGATTCAAAATTAACACGTAAACCCCACATTAATATCTTAATTAGTAAATGTGAACGTGTCGTCTCTATTTTAAAAGTTCTAGCAGGTGTTTGGTGGGGTGCTCACCCCTAAACCTTGAAATTAGTTTATAACGCCTTAGTTCGTAGTGTGTTAGACTATGGTACGTTCCACTTAGTTCCTTGCAACAAAGTAGTAGTGCTCTGGCTGGGCTGAATAGGGTTCAGTCTAATTGCCTTCGGATCATCTCAGGCTGTATGAAGTCCTCTCCCGTTAACGCATTGCAGGTCGAGTGTGCTGAACCCCCCCTAGCCCTAAGACGGGAGTATTTAGCCTCCCGCTTTCTGTTTAGAGTCATGTAGAACTTCCCACCCCCTCAAAGAAAGGTTAAACGAGTTAGATGCCTTATGCAGAAGCTCCAACTATTGGAAAAATAAAAAAATCCCCCTAATACTAAAATCGTTTCGACAAATTCAAAATTTAGCAAATCCGATTGTGCAGAATCCCAGAATTCCCCTTTTTAACTTTGCCTATGAAGCCTTAGGTTTTATTCCAAAAATTGTTTTTAATATTGGAATATCCAAAAAATCCCTGACAGCGAACTCGACCTTCAATGCGGTGGTAGGCGAACGATGGAATGGTTTTCAATTATTCTTTACGGATGCCTCTAAATCGACTGAGTCTAGTTACACCGGTGCCGCGGTTTATTACCAAAACTATCGTATTATTTTACAATATAAATGCCTTAAGGAGTCTTCTATATTTACGGGTGAATGTGTAGCTGTATTGGAAGCCTGCCGTTTTATTGAGTCACACACCATGACACCAAATTTGAGAAGGCTGTTATATTTACTGATTCCCTTAGCTGTCTGCAAGCCTTAACCCAAAACCCTTTTAAAAGTAAACTGTGTAGTCCTCTTATTCTTAAAATTAAAACTTCTTTACTGTCTTGCGCCAATAGTCAAAAGGATATTCAGTTAGTTTGGATACCTAGTCATTGTGGCATTAAGGGTAACGAACGTGTTGATGCCTTAGCTAAGGATGCCTGTTCATCTGCATTGGCTGATATCACACATAATACCCATCAGGGGTATGACTTATTATCTCTCCCAAAATCTAATCTTCAGTGTTCATGGCCGGAGCAATGGAATGTGTCCAGCAGAAAGAAAGGCAGTTTTTTCTACGCAGTCCAACCTACCATAAAACCGAAACCTTGGTTCTCTTGCCACAAAAAAGCTTCCAAAACCGTAGTCTCAGTTATTTGTAGAATCCGCTTAGGTTTTTGTTGTACCCCCGTCTTTTTGCATAAAATCAGAATCCGCGACTCCTCTCTTTGCGAATGCGGATAAGCAGAGGGTACTCTAGATCACATATTTTTTGAATGTCCCAATAATATTCCTCCTCTCGATCTATATAGCCGTCTCCCTAAATTCAAGATTCCTCTTCCGATTAATTTCCCTTCCCTTTTAACATATACCTCTCCAGAACTGCTTGTGGCGCTGATGACTTTCATCCGTCACAATAATATAAAACTGAGAATCTGTGTGGTATACCTGTGCGTATATTCTGTGTTCTAACCTGATATATTATTTATGTAACTTTATTTTGTCTGTTTGTTTCAGTCCCGTACTAACCCAACAAGAGCTACAGAACTTCAACAAAACATCGTGTAATCGTGTTTTAATTTCTTTGTTATCTACACACCTATAGACAGTTCTTTTTTTTTTTCTGCACACTTGTTTTCCCTGTCACTTTGACATTGGCAGAATTGTCGACATCGGCATTGCTTGCCATATTATAAAAATAGAATAGCGCTTTTCGTTAAACTATTCACTTTTTTTTTGCGGGGTTTAAAAAATATTGTATAGTGCGTGCCACGAAAGATGAGACTTGACACAGACATGATTTGACTTGCGTAGTACTCGATTTAAAGGTAAATTTCTTTAAATCGAGTACTGCGCAAGTCAAATCCAGTCTGTGTCAAGTCTCATCTTTCGTGGCACGCACTATAAATGCCTGAATATACCTACTCTTTAGGTACCCAAGAATATAACAATTAGAATTTCAACTCCTCTAAACATCTTATTTTTTTTGTACAAATCCTGCCATGATTCTTTCAAAATGTGCGCAACAATTACAGAAGCTGGGCCTGGAATCTATATTGTATAAAAAAAAAATTGAAAAATAAAAAACCCGACTGCGTAATAAGTGAACTGACCAGTCGGGACCTATTCAAATCTAGACCGGCTCCTCCATATTCCCGACTGATCAAATCGCTATTGGCGTGGTTTTTATTTCAATGGTATAGAACTTATTCAACATTACTAAACATAATTCTAGACTACAGGACTTGTTTATTTCTTTTCAGTTTTTATTTAAAGTTAATTTTTTTCGTACTTAGTCGGGTTTTTTATTTTTCAAATTAATTATTTTATTTCATACTCTTCAGTTAGAAATACCTATTCTATGTTACGTAAGCGGTTTATCCTGTTGCAATTCTGGTGTATCGTTGCTATTACGTGTTTTTAGACTTTCGAAGTCAACATGGAACCCTTTATAGTTTCTCCATGCCCGTCCGTCCGTCGTCGAACCGCAGTGTAGCTCAAAGATCATTTGAAATACAAAGCTGTAATTTAGCATGAATATAAATATTAGTCACGCCAAAAATAAAACGTTGAAAAAAAATTTTTTTACGGTACCTCCTCTACACGTGTCATAGTGGGGTTGGTTATTTTCAACCGACTTCAAAAAAGGAGGCGGTTATCAATTCGTCTGTATTTTTTTTTTATGTTTGTTACCTTATTTCTTTGGACTGGGTAAACCGATTTTGATGTTTCTTTTTTTATTTGAAAGCTAGTGCTTCCCGTGTGGTCCCATTTTAATTTGGTCCAGTTCTGACAATGGCATCCATGAGAAAACCGTATAAGTCTTTTTGCATTAAGTATGTGCGCTGTTTGTTACGCGATTTCTCCGGCAAACGTAAACCGATTTTAAAAATTCTTTTTATGGATAGGGTATGCTTCAGGGGTGGTCCCATATAAATTTTATCGAAATTGCTTCAGTACTTTTTGAAAAATCAACAAATACCCATAAATTTTACATAGACGACGTTTTAGTTTCATCAATCTTTGTAGTAGTTAACTTTCAATCTCTTCTTAATTGATTTGGATGAGAAGGAGGTACTAAAAAGCTTTTTTTTTCTAGCCTACCCCATAGTATGTGGTGTCGTTAATATGGTCTTTTAAAAATATTAAGGGTTTGCAAAAACAATATTTCTATTAAGGGATCCTATAAAGTGCCATTTTTTGTTTTAGTCAATTATCCACTCAGTCCGGACCAAGAAGCTTATAGGTAAAAGGGAGGCAACACTCTGAACACCTAAGTGAAACCAACTGTCTGGGCAGACGCTCTCTTTCTGAAAATCTGAATGCATAAGTACATAAACTAAAGATAACACATATCACTATATATCTTTCTTATGTATGCATTCAGAAAGAGAGCGTCAGCCCACATTTGGTTTCACATAAGTATTTAGAGTGTTGCCTCCACTTTTATCTAAGTAGGTATAAGCTTCTTGGTCCGGACCAGCTAAATGGTGGTTTTTGGATACTCACATCAAAAAAAGCTTGCTATCACTTTGAAAAGTCGAAATCTATTTTGTTACGGTAGATTATATTATGATTTCTTCTTCTTTTTAGATTCTTTATTTATAAATATCGATTTAGAATATAAAATAATAAAACAGTTCGATTGTTTTTCCGTGTAAAAAGGCTTTCAGTCCTAGCTTACACTCATTCAGAAATCTCAATTTTAACGGATTTAAAATACTTTTTCGCGGAAAGTTGTGATTGAAAAAAGGATTATCAGAAGTTTTACGAGCAAGAATACTTAGTTAGTAACTTTGAGGGAAGAAGGAACACGGATGAGAAAAATAGCACGCAGAGTTGCTATATCCCAATCCTGTGTCTTGACCACGTTGCAGAAGTACCACGGGATGGGTAATTTAGCTGACCGACCCCGCAGTGGTCGCCCAACTGTTTTGACTGCTGCCCAAAAGCGCTATATTAGATTGCTGGCAGCCCGTGACCCAACAATCAACGCTACTAAAATAAAAGCAGAAATTCGGGCCGCCTCTGTACTTGAAGTTAGCACTCAGACCATTCGGAATTGCTTGCACCAGGCTGGATTCCGAGCACGGAGGTCTTGGCGAGCTCCTTTGAATTCCCGGCAACGTCAACGACGGAGATTGCAGTGGGCTAGGCTTCGACAAAATGAAGAAGAAAACATTTGGCAAAACTGTCTCTTCGTTGACGAATCGCGAATCAGTACTCGTCCAGATAACTGACGTGTCCGTGTCTTGAACACCAGGACACCGTGAAAGGCAAAGAACTGCCGCTGGAACAGTTCAGCAAGGCGGAAATTCGGTGCCCTTTTGGAGTGGTATTATGATTGGAGCTAGAACGCCTTTGATCCCGTATCGAGGCTTCATGACAGCAGACATGTATACTTAGAGCAGTTGCTATTGATAGAATTGTGAGACCATTCCGAGTAAACCGTGGGCACCAATTTGTACTTGCTGGTGATAATGTGCCCGCCCATCGAGCTCAACGAGTCAATGCTGCTCTCCGAGAATACGACATCACAAGGTTAGACTGGCCTGCCGGCTCGCCTGACTTAAACCCAACAGAGCACGCGTGGGATGCTCTTTAGCGACCTGCTTGGAACCGTCAGCCACGTCCCCAGACAGTGCCAGAGCTCAGGGTAGCAGAATGGGACAGGTTACCCCAAGAAATGCTGGATAACTTGATTCTTGGCATGCCCAGGCGGATCTTCGCATGTGTACGAGCCAGGGGAAGAGTTATATTATATTGAATATAAACCTTTTATTAATAAATTGTTGTTTAAGTTTGGTTAAACCAGTGGTGAGCAAACTTTCTTAATGGGGGACCATCCAGAAAGTTTAAGAAATGTCAGAGGAGTGCTAGAATTATAGGAAAATGCATTTTGTGTTGAAACTTTTCATCATATAAAAACATTACACACTTTTCGAAGGCCCTGCCATGGTAGGCGTGTGCGGTGTGAGACCTATGAAATTGCTTTTGATTTGCCATAATATTTTCGAATGCAGGTTCGAGCTGTGACGAAGTAACTATCATCAGCGCGAAAAGGTTTTCATCACTAAGTCGGTTTCTGATTGAGATTTTCCGCAATTTCATGGTCGAAAAAGTCTGTTCGCACACATCACCATAATTTCTCTCTATTCATGTCGAAGGACCGTCGGCGGGCCGGATTAAATGCTTTTGCGAGCCGGAGCTGGCTCGCAGGCCGTCCTTTGCCCATCACTGGGTTTAACAATCTTTTTCTGTCTATCAAATTTCTGTTACAATTACATTTTTTAATAAAAAATAGTTTTATTTTTTAATTTCAAACAGGGTAGGTACCTATTTCTATTTAAAGAAAACACACAACAAATATTTTTTCTTGATAAAGTTCAATTTAAAAAATTATAGAAGTATCAGCATAGGCTAGTGATCACCTGATCACAAACTTTTTTTGATGTGTGTAGGGTAGGTAGATAGAGACAGGATCACAGGACAACGTCCGTCGGGTCAGCTAGTTATCTATTAAATGTAATTGACTATTTTAGACGTTTTTTAATTTTGGCTGTACCTACTCTAGGCAATTAGCGCCCACCTAACAAAAACATTAATTGTTTTTTTTCTATAATTGCTATTAATATAGGTACTTAGTTAGATTCTCTACTCATATGATAACGCATGCACATGCTTTTCTTATTTCTATAATTAGTTAGACTATTATTTTTATATTGTTTCAGGTTAAGCATTTTTTAAATTAAGTATGGCACTTAAAGGCGTAAAAGTCGTAGAAATGATGGGTTTAGCTCCAGGCCCATTATGTGGAAGCATATTAGTGGACTTTGGGGCGAGTGTTACTGTCGTCCAAAAGGTTAGTAAGTACTAAGTTGGTACCTTATAGATAGGTATACTTACTGTACTCGCCCTACCTATCTATTGAACATAACTTAGCTGTGATTACTTAACTTCTAATACTTTGAACAATTGTTTAATATGTAAGAATTAAATAAGTAATCCAATGGAACTGTCGCCGAAGATCCTTTCTTTACTTTTTTTTTAAACGTTGCCCCACACTAAATTTCTTCCTGTATTGTAGGTGCGTTTACAAACATATACCTACACTCACATACACAAACAGTTAGACCCCGGAACAACAACCTGTTGTAAGCCATACACATATTAATAGTTCCGTGCGGGAATAGGACCCGCGACACGCAGCGCAGCGCCAACCGTGTTGTCAAAGAATAAACGTCTTTCTCTCTCATTTCAAACACATTTCATCAAAATATGGAATCTACCAAATGTTACCGAATTTCAGCTGATTTTGTTCAGCCGTCTAAGCGTGAAAAATTAAAAAACATCCATTTATCCTCACAATTGAATTAAAATACATAGGTATTACCTAGTAAGATACTTATTAGAGTACATAACAAGTTGTTTGTTTCTAGATGAATCCAAGCCCATTCGATGTAATGTCTAACGGAAAAAGAATGATATCAGTGAATTTAAAAACACAAGAAGGAGTCAATGTGTTAAAAAAGCTCTGTGCTGATTCAGATGTTCTTTTGGATACCTTTCGACCAGGCGTTATGGAAAAACTGGGACTAGGGCCTGAACCTCTGATGAAGGAAAACTCTCGTCTCATCTATGCAAGATTAACTGGATACGGCCAAAATGGATTCTACAAAAACAAAGCTGGACATGATATAAACTATGTTGCCATGTCTGGCATACTTTCATTGCTTAGCAAAAATAAACAACCACCAGCACCACCACTTAATCTTTTGAGTGATTTTGCGGGAGGTGGAGTATTATGTGCTTTAGGTATTTTGCTAGCCTTATTTGAAAGGACCAAATCAAAGAAAGGACAAATTTTAGATACGAGTATGACGGAAGGAGCGGCTTACATCGGTAAGTGGTTATTTAAATCACGACAATTGCCAATTTGGTCAGGCGAGCCCGGAACAAATCCTTTAGATGGAGGATTTGCATGTTATCAAACATACAAAACTAAAGATGACAAGTTTATGGCGGTTGGAGCACTTGAACCACAATTTTATTCAAATTTTTTAAAAGGGTTACAGTTACCAGAAGTTGAATATGATCAAGCAGGTGATAATGAACATTGTAAGAAAAAATTTCAAGAAGTTTTTTTGCAAAAAACTCAAGAAGAATGGTGTCAGATATTTGGAAACCTTGATGCGTGTGTTACTCCTGTGATAAATATCGACGCAGTTCATACTGATAAATTCCGCGTATCTGATTCGGCTTTCCATACAGATATTAATAATATGGTTGTTCCTGAACCGGTTCCTAAAATGTCCCGCACTCCAGGAATATCAAGCGGTCATAAGCCATTACCTGTGCCAGGACAACACACAATAGATATATTATATGAATTGGGATATAATAGAGATGACATTGAAAAACTTATTAAAAATGAGCATGTTTATGCAACTTTAAAGTCAAATTTGTAGTGACTACGTTAAATAAAAGATAATACAGCTTTCAGTTCCTTTCTTACTAGTATAAATTCATCCTCTTTTGAGGATAAAATGTCTGTATTTAAGAATATTGGATGTACGTAGATTGAGTTCAAAACTTTTAATATATTTTTTAAATCAAACTTGATTATGTTTATTCCAATAGAGTATGGACTGCATTCTTCTTGTGTATTCCCTTGTAATTGTGATAGCCTTTTCTTGCCTATATAACACAGAAATGTCACAAATGACTCGAAGTTCATGCCAAAGTGGGATTTTAGTATCAGCTGGCACTCTGTGGGAAATTCAGGCGTGTCTTTGCAGTCTTCTATTTGCTGCTCTACTATTAGCAATGCTTTTTCTAATGCCTTCCACACTATTTCTATATTACAAGCATTTATCCAATTATGATTGACAGAAATTGTTTGTGCTTCATTCATTACTTGGTGATGCCAACCGGATGGAACAAATAGAGCATCTCCTGTTTCTTGTATGATTTCGAAGTACTTGATATTATGATATTTATCTGGTTCAAATAGTAAAGGGAGGTTACCCAATCTATCTTTTAATTTGTCTTCTTCTCCAGGAGGAAATAAAACCCATTTTTTTCTTCCAATAACATTAACTGACCAACTATAAGAACAATACACGTCTTCGTGCAAAGGTGTCCTGTAACAATTTATTTGTAAGTTTTAATCAAGCATCATTATTGCATACTTTTTAAAGTGAATAAATATAATTATGGTACCGGCAATCTGTATAATTCAGGTATTCTATACAATACCTAGGCAATGTATAGAATACCTGGGGCGCCCAGGCAATGTATGAAATATTATAAATAAAATTTTATTGTGCATTACATACTTTACCTAGGTAATGTATACAATAGGGTATTACACCCATTTTTGAAAAGTGTATCAACGAAATTCTGTAGTGATATGCCACCAAAAAAAACCCAAAAATTTTATTCAATTTATAAGTGCCATAAAAATGCATCTAAATTTGAAATTTTCAAATTTCGCGCGTAGTTTGACGAAAACGCCTCTTACTGGACGCCATATTGCTCAGCGTAAATGACGTCAGTTCGTTTTGTATCAAATGAGCTCATATTAAATATGATAATTGTATATCATTTAAAAATAATTAAAAGCATATTTTGTAATAGGTGTAATAATGAAAAAATTACGTTGGTTACGAAAATAATAAAAGGTTGACTGACAGTTGTCAATTTTTTGCTTACACAGCCGTACGGCACATGGCCGCTACTATTTCACGGTGTTTTAAAACAGATTAAAAATACTGAAAACTTTGAATTGAATTTAAAAAATTGTTTTGTTATTTTATGAACTAAAACTTACATTAATTTCCGACTGCTTTATGCCTAAACTGATTCAATAACATATTTATAGATCTTTTCTCGTATAGAGTAAAATACCCTATTCCTAGGAATTGTATTGAGTACCTACCTGCTGGTCCACCGGCAATGTGTAAAATAAACAGATTTTGGCCTTCGCCCGTCACATTGCTTGTGAGCGCACGTGTGTTTGGTTATCGCGTAAAATATGAATTAGTGTACATAACACTTTAACCCGTAACCGTAAAGTTAGAGTGGTCAATCTCGCGTAAACATAAATAAAAATTATATTTTATTCCCGAACGGCCGCTACACTGCTTTTGCGCCGTTGACCTGAATCACCGTCGCGCTACGCCTACTCGGGGAAGCAGGACAGGTAGCCATAATTGCCATCCCGCTTACTCCGTGATTCAGAGCGTGCGTTCGCTTTGTGGGTCTCCGCGCTTATCAGCTCATTCCTGTGTTGTATTTACGTGCGGCCAAACTTACAAGTTTTGAAGATGCCATTAAATCGAACGCCGCCGCCGACCTAACCTCTGCCACAAAACTCTAACGTAAACAAGGAGGAAGCTGCTGAAAGTGGATCTTCTACTACTGTGGGGATTCAACATTATGATTCGGCGCCAGACTTACGTTCGATGTGGATAATATAACAGAAAGAAAAAAGAGGAAGATTGATGAAAATTACTCTTGTAGTTCTGACGTCATTAAGGAGATGTTCGCGTCATTTTCAAAGGACCAGGCGGCTAGGTTTGAAGAGCTACAATCATCGATTATTAGTCTTAAAGAGCAAAATAGCAAATTGACATTAAGTGTGGAGCTCATGTCAAACAAGTATGATGAGTTCTTATCTAGAATTACCCAGCTGGAATCTGAGAGAGAGACAAAAAAACGATAGAAACTCTTGAGGATAAAATCGAATATCTTGAGCGCAAGTCACGATCAACAGGAATCGAATTTCGAAACGTGCCGAAAAGGGCTGGTGAAACTAAACAGGATTTATGTACCATATTTGAACAAGTTGGACAAAATATTAATGCTCTAGTTGACCGGAACTGTGTAAAGGACATCTACAGGATAAAATCTAATTATCTAACCCAATTATCGTTGAGCTGACAACAGTATTACACAAAGAACAAATTCTAGATAGCGTTATCAAATATAATAAATCTAAAAAATCGGGTGAAAAACTGAATACGTCCAACTTGGGCTATCTAGACCCAGTTAAACCGTGTGCGTTACCCCAGCAAAATAATGTCGAAAATAGTAATTTAAATGTTACAGGCAATTAGTTCTCCAGCTTCTGTAATTGTTGCGCACATTTTTAAATTTGTTGCACATATAGATTTTGAGTTATTCCACAAAAACATTTCCTGCTGGGGTAACGTTACCGCAGCCAGACATTTTCTTTTTTATTGGGAATATTGAAATAAATATTGGCCATATAATTAGTAGTCTAGACGAGGTAAATGTTGCAACTTATTTTGTATTTGTTCTTCCTTCGACTGCGATGTTATTCAAGATTTTGCTGGAGTAACGTTTGTGGTTTTGCTGGATCTCTGAAACGGATAAGCAGATTCTTATCATCTTTTTTACATGATTTCTTAAGAATTAGTTTGAATTAGTTGCGTAATAAAAAAACAAAATTAATGCACCATTCAAAGGTTATTTAATTAAATATAAAAACACTTCAATAGGTCCTAACACTTTGAATAAGAGCTCGAAAGACTTACTTTAAACGTGGTTTTGTAGCTTGTATCTGTCTTCAAATGTATGTGAAGTTTCATTATTATCCTGTTAGTAATAAACCAATTATGATGAAATTCAGTTCTCCACTTTGACGGTCATAATGCGCGCTTAGTTATTTGGCCTCCGATAACCCTGTATGTGAATATATAAACTAAATGATATATCAATAATTAGTTCCTTAGTTCAGTTATATTCCTGTAAAATTTCAGCGTAGTACGGACAATAATTAACGAGATAATAAAATAAAAGCCATTAGGAAGCGCAACACCGTGATAACCCGACTATATTAAGGTGGTTACAAAAAAGCGACCGCGCGGTACATTATGCTACCTTCTAAAATGTTTAGTATAATACACCTTACAAGTTCGGTACAGACGCGTACACTGTTCAATATTCGATGTGATTTTGAAATAATTTAAGTCATTTTTAGAATACAACTATCCGTATTTAGCTAGGAAAAACTATTGTGATATTTGAAATTAGACTATAAAACAGTGGCGCTTACTGTAAGCACTTTACTACTTACATTGTGATGTTATATTATACTACCATCACTTTGTGATTTTTAAACGATATATGTAAGTATTAGTAGGCATAATGTGAACTTAAAACATTTATTCTATATCAGTTATTTTCTGCGATGGTTTTAAATCTTAATTTATATTTTAAAAGTGAAGATTTGTATTACTAAAGACAAAGTGTAAAGTAAAATTTAAAAAGTAATGGAAAATGCCATAAGAACAGTATTGCTACCTGTGATTGTTTTAAAGTATTATCAATATTTTGAAAGTTTTATTGAAATGATTATTTAACCTGTAAATAAAATTTAATAACACAAATTCAAAACACTTGTGTACACATCCGTACAAAACTTGTAAACCTATCCTACATATTTAAGAAGGTAGCATAATGTACTGCGCGGTCGCTTTTTTGTAACCACCTTAATATGGTCGGGTTATCACGGTGTTGCGCTTCCTATTGGCTTTTATTTTATAATCTCGTTAATTATTGTATGTACTGCGCTGAACTTTTACAGGAATATAACTGAACTAAGTAACTAATTATTGATATATCATTTAGTTTATATATTCACATACAGGGTTATCGGAGGCCAAATAACTAAGCGCGCATTATGACCGTCAAAGTGGAGAACTGAATTTCATCATAAACTGTTTATTACTAACAGGATAATAATGAAACTTCACATACATTTGAAGACAGATACAAGCTACAAAACCACGTTTAAAGTGAGTCTTTCGAGCTCTTATTCAAAGTGTTAGGACCTATTGAAGTGTTTTTATATTTAATTAAATAACCTTTGAATGGTGTATTAATTTTGTTTTTTTATTACGCTACTAATTCAAACTAATTCTTAAGAAGTCATGTAAAAAAGATGATAAGA
Source organism: Charanyca ferruginea (assembly GCA_947361185.1). NCBI lineage: Eukaryota > Metazoa > Arthropoda > Insecta > Lepidoptera > Noctuidae > Charanyca > Charanyca ferruginea. The sequence goes on from OX376057.1 coordinate 16,496,802, forward strand.
ATCTGCTTATCCGTTTCAGAGATCCAGCAAAACCACAAACGTTACTCCAGCAAAATCTTGAATAACATCGCAGTCGAAGGAAGAACAAATACAAAATAAGTTGCAACATTTACCTCGTCTAGACTACTAATTATATGGCTAATATTTATTTCAATATTCCCATTATAAAAGAAAATGTCTGGCTGCGGTAACGTTACCCCAGCAGGAAATGTTTATGTGGAATAACTCAAAATCTATATGTGCAACAAATTTAAAAATGTGCGCAACAATTACAGAAGCTGGACAACTAATTGCCTGTAACATTTAAATTACTATTTTCGACATTATTTTGCTGGGGTAACGCACACAGCAGCAGCACAGTTACGCCTTCTGTTGGACATCGCGTGGTGTTATTTATTTAACAGAAAAAGAAAAGGATCTACACATCAGAATTACATCAGAAAAAGATATCGATGACCTAAGAAAGACGGTTTGACTAGTTTTTATTATGGTAACCGCTTTTATAGTTTTAATAATGTACACTTTTATTTTTGCCCTGATTCTTTATTCCGAATGTCAACACATCTTTTTATTACTTTGCATGCAATTAGAGTATTATAATATAAGCACACTTTCAACACTTTTTACAGTTAATTACGTATCTTATATAGATTCCCTTATTTATAATTTAACAGTTCCTAATCAGAGTTCCACGTACCTATTATGTTATTTAACATTCTCTATAATTTTTGCGCTGCAAACATTTTATTGGATTGCATATTATGTAATAATAATAATTATTTCCTATATTTACTAGAAATCTATCAGCCTGATCACTTATACTCTTTCAGTTCCAATGGCTGACTTTGATAATATTTCAAACAACATTGATGATTTTGTGGTCTCTGAAGCAGTCGAGTGTGAAGTTGACGACTGCAACAAAATATTCTCACCTTACTCGTCTTTGTCAATTATTACTCAAAATGTTCGCAGTCTAAATTGTAATTTTACGGGTTTTCAGATTTTGTTAACCAGACTCAAGTTTGATTGTGATGTACTCATTCTTACCGAGTGCTGGCTGAACTGTGTATCTTCTATCCCTACAATCAGTGGTTATTGTTCATTTTACACTTCAGTGAACCCTCTTCAAAATGATGGCGTTGTTGTGTATGTAAGGGAGGAGCTTAGTTTTTGTGTTGAGGAACCTAACTTACAAAATTGTAATTGTCTCCTAATTAAAATAGGTAACAAAGATACTTCGTTACTTGCAATTTATCGATCGCCTTCGTACACTAACATAGACCCTTTTTTGACGTCTCTTGATGAAACGTTGAATAACAGCGTCGTAGTAATGGGTGATATGAACATAGACATAGTTTCTGAGAATCTTAGCTTTTCCTCCACTCAATATCTCACTCTTGCAGCCTACCACGGTCTATTGCCGGCACACTATTTTGTAACTCGGGATGCTAATGGTACATGTTTGGATCACGTGCTTTTAAAAACTAGGCATCCTTCTATCCCCATTGTTCCTCGTTCTTCTCTTACAGATCACAAATCCGTAATATTTTGTTTAAAAAAGGAACAGTATCGTAAATATGCTGTTCTAACGCGCATTAAAATAGACCAAGAGGGCTTAACTCGTGACATATGCAAGATTAATTTTGAACTAATCTATAAAGTTTTCTAGCTGACCGCAACATTACAGTCATGAGTTTCATGATTGTAATGTTGCGGTCAGCTATCTCATTCGTGAATTACAAAATGCTCTGATTAATACTGTAACCACTTTACTTCTACGTCGCAAAAGAATTATAAAACCTTTGATTACTCAAGGCCTGTTGCGCTGCATGCGCAATAGGGATAAACTTCACCAAAAGGCTAAATTGTTTCCAGACGACCCTATTATAAATAGTACAATGTTCGCTATAGGAATTTTTGTACTAAAATCTTAAAAAAGGTTAAACGTATTTATGACAGAGAACTCGTTTAAAAGGCTGGTAAAGATAACAAAAAGTTGTGGGACACAATTAAAAAGTCACTAATTCCACTAAAGACGTGAACTATCCTAAGGAATTACTCACATTATCAGACTCTCCTCAGCACTCTGTAAATTATATCAATAATTATTTCTGCAATGTTGGCAAAACATTGGCGGAGCAAATTGCGCCGTTCAACCAAAGGCCCCTAAAGAAACTAGTACTTCCCCTAAGCATAACCTTAATTCGGCTGTTCTTTTTGACACCGATGAAGATAAGTTGCTACTAACTACTAATACTACTACTACTAACTACGCTTAAAAATGAATGTTCCGTTGGTTGGGATAATTTGCCAAACCAGTTATTAAAAGATAATAGACGTATTCTTGTGCCGCACTTAACCCATATTTTTAATATGTCTTGGGAAAGGTAGATTTCCCAAAGACTTCAAAAAATCTCAGGTCCGACCAACTCACAAGCGTGGGGCCAGAGATCGTATCGAAAACTATAGACCCATTTCAATCCTCCCCTCCCTTTCGAAAATTCTAGAAAAAATTATAAATAGACGCCTAGTTAACTATCTTGAAAGCAAAAATATTATATCTGACAAACAGTTTGGTTTTCGCCGTGGTAAATCAACCGATCAAGCGGTTAGCAATCTTACTGACTTCATAACCACAAATCTAGATAAAGGCAATAAATGTATCTCTATATTTTTAGACCTAGCGAAGGGTATTGTCTTGTTTTCCATAAAATCATTTGTACTATTATTGTTTTCCATAATCGTCCCCCGTCATAATATTTACTTGCACTATTATCATTTATACTAATAACGTTTGTCATATCAACTTATTAGTCATAACTTTCATTTACCATAAAATTAGTTGCCTTAATAACATATGTTATACCTAATCGTTACATGACATAAGCAACATTTAATATAATTTAGAAACGTTTATTGTTTTGTACAAAAATTAATGTCATTAAGGCCACCCACTAACCAAATGATTTATTACAGTAATCTGCAATCTTTAGACAATAAAAAGTTAGTAAAAATCGAAACGGGTAGATTAGGTTAGGTTGTGACCACACAACGCGCGAAGGCGAGCGAGCGTGCCGCGGCAGCGGCCGCCGAGCGCCTGATGTCCTCAATTGCGTAGCAAATATTATTTAGACATTTGTTTTGGCATAAATTAAATTCGCATAATGTTACTAGGCATAATGTGCAAATCTATTGTGTCACGCTAAAGTATTGTCTTAAAAAAAACAATAAGTTGTGCTACAAAAGTTAGTGACCGAAACGAATCGCTGCAAAACCGACTCCACGTAGTCTTATCTGCCCCACACCTAGAGTGTAATCTAAGCCCGCGAAGGCGCGGAGGGGCGAGGCGGCCCGCGAGCTGAGGAGCAGGTGGTTTTAACGCTCGCCGCCGTGGTGATGAGCTCGCGGTGGTGAGGGTAAAACACATCTGCGACGATAAGCTCGCGTGGGACCGCCGGAGCCCCGCAGCGCCGGAGCCGTGACAGAAACCATGCCTGCTGCATGTTGCATGCTTGCTTGCTGCATGCATGGTGTATGCTTGTTTACATGTTTGTGTGGTTACTGCAAGCATGGTAAAAATATGTTTTAATATCATTATGCGTAAATAAATGTATGCTTTAGAATGTTATGCTTAATCATTATTTATTACGTTATACGTAAATAATGTTATTGCAAAAATATAATTAGGAGAAACAAATGTACGTTAAGTTATATTAGGTCTTAAAATTTTATGCAAAGGGATAGAGAAGGTTTATTTTTAGGTTTTCTTGTGATTAAAAAATCTGTATCTGTTATCATGATCATAACATCAACATTGCAGGCGGTTGTACTCGTACTGAACTAGTATTGACGACTAAACTAAACGAACTGACGTCATTTACGCTGAGCAATATGGCGTCTAGTAAGAGGCGTTTCCGTCAAACTACGCGCGAAATTTGAAAATTTAAAATTTAGATGCATTTTTATGGCACTTATCGATTGAATAAAATTTTTGTGTTTTTTTTGGTGGCATATTAGCACTACAGAATTTCATTGAGACACTTTTTAAAAATGGGTGTAATACCCTATTGTGGTAGGTACTGTAATCACTATTGTGGTTTTTGGCTAGTCGCAAATAGGTCGATAAAACTCAATGAAATCATTGATATTTTACATAATCCAGATTTTGATGACGACCTTCGGAGTGAAATCACCATATTTCCACCGGAAAATGCAATCATTTAAGTAACTGACAAGGATTCTGGCGATGAAAATATGGTATCACTACAAAATCTCTCAGCATTAACCAAAAGAAGGCACATTAAATCCTTATCAGCCGTTGTGGGGGCAACAGACACCGTCTACATCTGATCCAGTGGCAAGTTCTTCACGCTATCCTTCTATTACCACAAACGTAAAAAAAACTAAATGGTACACATACCTACCCTAACACTGACATACTCCAAATTAACTATCTTATTGGAAAAATTGACAGGGTCCAAAAAATCTGCCGTCACCTAGGTATGTATTACTTTGAAAATATTGGTTCACTACACAAATCTGTATAGGTACAACTCAGAAGAATGCCGCAGATTATGTGATGACAGCAGGAATGAAGTATTTTCTCGCTATAGTTTTATACAGCTGGTATGTATTGTAGTACCGCGGCAGGCGAGTATTCTACCTTCAATCCTTAGAAAAACCAGATCACGTCGAGACTAATACTAGAATGTCATAATGCACTAGAACATATTACAGTTCTAAACCGTAACACGGTGACACTACAATAAATCAAAGGACACAGTAGATCACTAGGCAACGATGCGGCTGACGAACTCGCCAGGAGGGGTTCCAGCACAAAAGCCTTTGGAGCCGAACCCATTGTGCCCATTCTGTTCAATCAGTTAAAAAGTTGGTTATAAGATTATACACAAACAAGCGGAGAAATGGTGGACCTCGACACCAGGATGCAGGCAGTCCAAGGAGGCTATGCCATCCCTGGATACGAAGCTGACCAAGCGCCTTCTGCACCGGGACAGAGATAGCTTGCGACTGGTGGCGGGGACCATCACCGGACGCTGTTCACTGAACAAACACTTTCACACCCGAGGTATCACTGATAGTTCTCTGTGCAGAGCCTGCATGGAGGCGGAAGAAACGGTGGTGCATGTACTCCTTGAGTGCACTGAGACCCTTGGAACATCAAACTCCCTTGCGGACGCCCTGAGAAAACTGGGAAGACTGATCTGCTTCTGGTTGGAGCAATCGGCCGCCATGGCTCTTGTACAATGGTCCATTTTTAAGGACTAAGTGCAAAACCCAACCCCCCCCTAACAACATAACAACATGTAGTAGGTACCGTGTCGATTTATATTACATATATACTGGAAAAAAATCGTCACATACTAAATTGAAATTGTTTATGATGCTTTGTCCAGAGATCGGTTCACTCTTTGACCCACATACATTGCTGGGAAAATACAGTCATCAAGACAAGTGAAAAATTAAAAAAAAAAAGAGTCCTAAATGTAAATACATATTTACATTGAAAAACTTTTTTGAAAAAAGAGAACCGCCTTAAATAAAATATATTTTACACTTTTTAGTGCCTCGTTAACACCCAAATCCAATAAAGAAGGCAACACAGTTGAAACAGAGATTAAAAGTCCTCCAAAGATGGAAAGATGGAAGAAACGAAAACGTCTTCTCGGTTTTTGTTGTTTTTTCAAAAAGTTCTAAAAAAAATTCTGTTTGTTGTATACTGAAACCTTCTCCAGAATGTAACAAACACTTTTCTGTAAACCGCATCAAAATTGGTTTAGTCAAACGGGAGATAATCGCGGACAAACCTACATACATACAAACATACGGGTCGAACTGATAACCTCCTTTTTTTTTTAAGTCGGTTAAAAATTATGATTTATTGGGTATCATACATGTGACTAGGGAATTATTATTTTGAAGATCCAATTAAATCCAATTAAAATATTAAATAACATTTATATCTGTTTTATAAATGACCTGCAAGCAAACTTTTAATAGCAGTCCATCTTACTACTGGGAGTTATATATCGAGGGTATAGTGCTAAAACCCAATAAGTGTGAAATTGTAACTTTCGAGATATTCAATGTTAAAGGTTTATGGAAGAAAATACTTACTTAATTCTAATAAAATCATTTAAAAGAATGTATTTCGTAAAAGCGTATACATTCAATTAATATAAAAAAGTATTTTTAAATTTCTTAAGTGGTCAATTTTTTTATAAAAAAAAATTAAAGTTACACAGGTATTAAGGTAAAACCCAAAAAGTCGGTACCGGTTTAACTTAAAACAAATAAGGCATTAATTGTACTTTTATCAATTTATTTAGAAGAAATTAAACAAAAAGACAGGATTAATTTACTCCTCGCCACTCTCAAAAGCTGGTTGTTGGTTGTACGTCTTCATATCACGCCCACGCATTGTTTTTTTTTTTAAAAACAGCAGCGGTAAAATTTTTCAAATCAAACATCACAATAAACAAAATTCTTTGACAAAAGGGGGTCCTCTTTTATAATAGTTGTTGCCGTGTTCTTCCTAGCGGCTCTCTAAGCCATTCTCTAAACATTCCTGTTCAATTATATTAGGTACCTATGAAATTACCGTTTAGTATAATAAAAGTTAAAATCATTTTTACATAAATATTTTTTATTTCTGTCAAACAAAATATGCACCCACACTATCGATGCATCTCTACCAGCGCAGTGGTTAGCACTCAACCCTTGACATAACTCCACAAATTTTCCAGATTTTACAGGAAACCAGGATTTTTTTTTTTAATTTTTTTTCTAGAATATGAACATAAATATATAATTATATGAACTTATAGTTTCAGTAATATGTGGGTTATCATTGTTAAATATAGACCAAAATCTATAAATTTTATACATTGCCGGTGTACCAGCAGGTATTCTATATCCCTAGGAATTGTATACATTACCTAGGTAAGGTGTGTAATGCACAATAATAATCATAGTATTTCATACATTGCCTGGGCGCCCCAGGTATTCTGTACATTGCCTAGGAATTGTATAGAATACCTGAATTATACAGATTACCAGTAACATTTATATCTAATGATAATTGCTCATAAAAATTTGAAAGTGCAAAAAGAACATTACACAGAAAGTTCTCTATGTACCTACTGTGTGAATAAAAACAAAATTTCATATTTGTTTCTTACCAGGATTCTTTAGGACCAATGTACACAAACATAAAATCATCTTCTTGATTATCTATCGCAAATTCATTCAGCCAGTCCAATATAAAATACTGTGGAACCTCATAAAATTTGTCGTCTGGTCTACATCTTCTTAGATGCCAGTCTTTTAAATATAATATTCTGCACTCTGATTTATTCTGTAAATACTCTATAAACTGATGTACCTTCATCTCGAACTTGCATTGAGAATTAAACTGAATGTTTTTACAATCAGCAACAGGAGCAATTAGATCACCATATTCTTCAATTAGATTGTCATAATTGATTGTTTTGCCTTTTACCCACTGACTGGCACATTTCCAGTTTTCAGTTACGTCTTTAATCAGACAAGGTAAATTTTTTAACATGAAATTATTAAAAAAGTCTACGAAATCCAAACCACCCTGATAAATAGTCGCACCATCAATACTCCAGTCACTGTAATCATATTCTGGAATTTCTGTATCTAATGGACACTGAATTTCAATTTTACTCTGCGACATTTTAAGCTGTGATCATAGAATACATAATCAATAATAGATGTTGTGATATCGTAGTTGTTATGATGATGATATTATTTGTGCCGGTTCTCTTGCCACAAAATTCTATAAACTAGAAAATAAATTAATAAATTATCCAAAATTTAGTTTAATCTTGTCAACGTTTCCCATTATTTCTGAAATTCTTAAAGTCGTGACACAGACACACACATGACACACACTGCACACAGACATATGACTGACTTTGACTTCTGAACCAAAGAGTAGGTAGTATGTATACGGGTACTCATTATATTTTTATATGTCTATGACTCATAGAGACTAATATATATTAGTTAGTAGTACTCATGAAGATATAGGTATAAATGGAGCCAACACTTAGAACAAAAGCTTGAAACCAACTGTGGGCTAATGCTCTCTTTCTGAATGCATACATAAGAACGAGACAGTGATATATGTTTTCTTTATCTTATGTATGCATTCAGAAAGAGAGTGTCTGCCCACAGTTGGCTTCACTTGGGTATTTAGAGTGTTGCCTCCACTTTTATCTATAAGCAAGCTTCTTGGTGGTACTACTGAATTGAACTGACTGACTACAGACTTCACTGAACTATATTTTAGTTTGTCGTTTAGCAATAAAAATATCAATTTTGCTTTTAATCTGAATTTGACGTTTTTCTTCTAAAAGAATCATGGCGAGATCCATACATTAATTAAAAAAATTAAAAAAACATTTAGAGGGTTTCAAATATTTTTCAATGTGGAGAATACATTATCAGGAGTAGATTAATAAACTAACCATATTTTTAAACCTCCGCATAATTAAAATAACACATTTTCCTTTCATTTTGTGTCTTGCTTAGAAAAAAAAGTTTTTTCAAAAAAAGAAAACCGCCTTCTTTATGAAGGCGGTTTTCTTTTTTTTGAAAAAACTTTTTATTTTTCGCTTTTTGGTGTTGCCCTAACATCCAAATCCATTAAGAAACGGCGACACACTTAAAAAAGATTGTAAGACCTTCAAAGATTGAAGAAACTAGAACCTCGTCTAAGTAATTTTTTTGAGAGTTTGTTGATTTTCTCAAAAAGGGCTGTATACATTTTGATAAAATTTATATGGGACCATTTCGGAGTAAACCCCTTACGAACAAAAAAAGAATTTTGCAAATCCGTCTATATATGACAGAGATATGCCCGAACATACATAAAAAAAAAATATATAAACATTCGAATTGATAACCTCCTCCTTTTTGAAGTCGGTTAACAAGTGTCTTAATCTATAAAAAGAATTGTCAAATTAAACTATTTAAATAGCTAAAACTAGAAAGATTACTTTAGTCTTTGCTAGGAAGCTACCGGTAGAATGCTGTAACATTCCCATCATGCTCAACATTGCCTACAATTCCATCATATTCATATTCAAATTCAATGCCAACATATTCTCAAAAGTTACATTATTGCCGCTGAGAAATGTTTTTGCCATCTTTACTATTGATAAAAGCAAGTCGGCTATCTATTGAGCCGGCAAGGCAGCAAACTTAGAGCATTTGCTGGAAGGCAGCGAATCATCGAACAACTTTTTCTACCACTTTTTACGGGAGGCGAGGGTTAAAATTTAGTAACGGTATCGGTATAGCACGCATTGAGGGGCGGGGGGGTCTTTTGACCACCCTGGTAGTACCACTCCCATGAAAAGAAAATGCACCGTTTCTGAGAAAAAGGTTTTTTTGTAACCTCACCTCAAAAAACTTAAGTTGTCTAAAGGCGTGGGGGGGGGGGGGATTTGAAAATAACTGACCACGAAGGGAATGGTGGCTCCTCTCCTTCTCATCTCCTTCTAACCTAACCTATATGAATCGGGGTGCCCCAAGTCAGTCAGATCTCGAAATCTGAGCTTGATAAAGTCAATCGAATAGGCAGAAAATCGATGTACAATGTACAAGCGTAGGTTAATCCATATTCATCTATGGGTTAATCGTGAAGGCAATCAATTTAATTCGCGAAAGAAGCCACAACAATACAACGAAACAAACATCAAACAAAAGGTAATAACAATACAATTTATAGTACACTACGGAAAAAGTACGATTGTATTCAATTAAAGGGTTATTTTTTGTTTAGATTATTATATGCCCTGTTACTGGACCTGTGCCTTTCCTATAAGAAAACCGCTACAAATGGGTAGAGACCCCATGCGTGGTAGACGAACTGAGGATAGTCGTAAATAGGGTATGCAATTCGAATTTTCACTTTATTCGATTATCCAGTCCAAAAATTCGAATAATGAACTTAAATTGTCCGAATATTCGAATAGTTAATAAAGTAATAAATGAACTTATATTTCCATTTGTAAATCTCCATAATATGGTGGTTCAAAACACAATCATCAAATTAAACAGCTAGTTCAAATCATCAACAGACTCCGAAGACCGTAGCCGCAGCAGCTCACAAGTACAAACAGAGACAGAAAGCAATAATGAGAACAGTATGTCTATGAAAGATCAGCTGCGCCGCTAACTACAAACCCTTTCTTCTTTCCAACCCTCTCTGTCCAGAGCTAGTGTGGACCCATCTCTCCTGTAAGCGTCAAGCTCATCTCTCCATCTTCGCCTAGGTCTACCTCTATGTCGCTGGACGTTTTCCGGGGCCCACATTATGTTTGCTTTAGCCCGCCATGATACGTTACACATACAGACGATGTGGCCAGCCCAGTCCCACTTAAGCTTGGCTACACTTTGAGTGACGTCAGCGATCCGTGTCTTGGAGCGCATCACCGTATTCCTAACGTTGTCAGTTAATCTGACTCTCAGGATGCTGCGCTCAAATAAACGGTGTAAATTCATCGGGCTTGAAAGTAAAAATGGGTGTACCACAGGGCTCAATATTGGGTCCGTTCCTATTTCTAGTTTATATTAATGATTTACCGCATTTACTGAGAAATCAACCTCAAATGGTGTTATTTGCTGATGATACTTCATTGATTTTTAAAGTAAATAGACGGGCACAGGACTATGACGACGTAAATGACGCCATGATTAAAGTTAAAGTTCATAATTGGTTTACTGCAAATAACTTAGTGTTAAATGAGAAGAAAACCAAGTGCATAAGATTCGCTTTACCGAATGTTAAAAGTAGTGAATGTAACGTTTTATTAAATAAGGACGTACTTGAATTCGTCGAAAAGACAGTTTTCCTAGGGATTACGCTTGACTCATAGCTGCAGTGGGGTCCTCACTTAAGGGCGCGTATTCGATTTAGCGCAACTCAAAATCTAAACGATTGCTAGAACGGCGTAGCAGCATTGACACACACTAGTACAACACAATGGTCGGTTTGTGTGCATCAGAAAAAGAAATACGCACGAAATAAGCACGAATCATTGAAATTGATCGGCAAACGACAGCGCGCGATGTTTTACAGTGCTTTTTAAAATAATTGTCTAAAATAAATGAGCTCGTATAGCGGACTGAAAAATATTCTGTATATTAAGCATAACATTGACTTTGATAAAATAAATATATTAGTCATGTTTTTATTCAAATACTGTTTGAAAAAATTGTCAAAGTGAACCGATTTTCTACTTTTTCAACATTGTTTTTTAATACATAATAGTAATATGTTCGTAATTTTGGCTCTGTAGCTGTCTTTATGACTGTATATACTGTTGGAAAAACGCATAAAACAAAATATTTTGGCATATTTTAATGGTTGTATTAGTCCTGAAAGTTAACTCTGACGTCTATTTTCGTAAAACGATATGAAAGAATAACTTCGCTTTAAAAAACTATAATTAAAAATTATACTTTTACTCTGTAGCTGTCTAAATAAAGACTTAATCTTTCTAAAACTGTAAATTGTCTTTAAATAATCTGCTCACATAATTACGATATTGCTCTGGGCAAAACGCAAAAACATGAAGTTTTCGTCACGAATCGAATACGCGCTCTTAACATCTCTTGCAGGGCGGCTAAGTTCACCGCTTACGCTGTCAGAAAAATCAGGCAATTGACAGACGTGGATACCGCTAGTCTAGTCTATTTTAGTTACTTTCATAGTATCATGTCTTACGGTATTTTGCTTTGGGGACGGGCTGCAGATATAGATTCTATCTTTATTCTGCAAAAGAGGGCTGTCAGAGCCATCTATAATCTCAGCAGACGCGAGTCTCTAAGAGAATTGTTTAAACAAATTAATATCATGACGGTACCTTGTCAATATATATACGAAAACATCATGCATGTTCGTAAAAATCTTCATCTGTTTAGTAAAATAAGTGACAGACATAACTTTAATACTAGAAATAGGAACAAATTATATCAACCAAGTTTCAGATTGTCAAAAGTACATACTTCTTTTATGGGGTATTGTGTAAAATGTTATAATAAAATACCGCTCGATATTTTTTTCATTTAATTTTTTTTCGAATTAAATGAAATGCAATTTAAAACATGCATTAAACGCACACTATGTAGGCAAGCATATTATAAGTTGGAAGATTATATCAATGATAAAAATGCTTGGCATAATGCTGGTCCTGCTCCACAGCCTCTTTAGGGAATTTCTTAATTGCAAGAAAATTATGTTGCTCACCCCTTATTATTGACATGAATAACGTGTACCGTTATAATTATATTTACTTATTATATTTTATCTGTCGAATGACATACTTACATACATTGGAAATTTTAGCTTTGTATAAATTAATAGCATTATTTCAATTAATATGTAAATGTGAGAACTATGGATCCATTTATTTATTCAATGTGTTTGACATAAATGAGCATGGCAGTTGAGAGCATTGTCATGCTCGCTCAAATGTCTCACTGATGGTGGCGTGCGGGTTGGATCATTCGGTTCCCTTCAAAATGGTTGAGCTAAGTGGTGCTGATCCGCGCGTCATGTTCGTGAACGGGCGCTGTCAGTTGAGATTGGTCATCTCTTAACTGCCATGGCTTTTATATTAATTTATTTTTAATTAGAATGTTTTGGATTTCTCTTCACTTACATTGTTTTCACATATAGAAGCAACAAGAATAATGTAGCCTGGATTTTGTAAAAGCTTGATTGAAAAGAGTGTCCGTGGAGTTTCTTGCTCGTTCTTCTCCATAGAGACCTACCCTACGTTTTGGAACGAGCAACTAGCTTCAATTTTATTTTGACTATTCAAAAGTGCCTGCAAATGGTTTAATTGAAATAAATGCTTTGACTTTGACTTTGACTTTGACTTATCGCTCGCTGGCAAACCTCGCGCCTGGACCTCAGCTGAACAGTTAAAGACTAGGTTTGAGCGCCGTTTGTAAGGAGCAGAATACACATATCCATCAATTTACGTTTATGGTAAATTGGAAGTCATGTCATGTCATGTCATGGGAGCCTTCATCAGTACCTTGGTAGTTTTTTAGGCTAGGCTATCTATCTACCTACTTATGTACTAGCTACTTACATTTATTATTGAATTAAACAAAATATCATTATAAAATGATTATGAGAGTAAATTATAGGTACAGTCGCCAGCACATCAGGCCATTAAAATTGTCAAATTTCCCCAATAGGGTATATTACTGCAATGTTCTGGCACCAGAGTGCAGCACTAGCATAGTCCGTAAACAGTTTATCGACGAATCGTTCAAAGCGTGAAATTCTGCCTTTAATTGAGTACAAAATTGGGAAGTGTGTTATATTATACAATAATGTATCAGTGCTGTGTATTTAGATGAAGAAATGAAGGGAATTATTCATTTCCGAAAGAAGAAAATGTTCGAAAACTTTGGGAAGCAGCTAAAAATCACTCTAAAATATGTTCAGGTTCAGTATTCAGGTGAGATAGTCGCATTTACAGAATAACGTTCACGTTTATCATGTAAGACAACCAAATATTATTTTAATCAGAGCATAACTTAGAATCCACTTTCAAATGTTCGTAGGACGCCATAATATGGTTAAAGTACAGTTAGGTAAGTAAGATTAATTAAAACTTTGATATATTTTCACAAAATACAAACAAAACAAAATTTAAACATAATATAACAAGAATACGAGGTTATGATTTACGGAATGTGCTAGTGGCGCCCCCTGCGCCGAGTTTCGCGTAATGTTCTCTATTGAATATGAACCTTTAACGCTTTTGTAATAAAATTGAAAATCTATCAAAGAAATTTGACAGATTGTTGCTCCAGCTTGTGTTGGACTCTGTATCTACCTATTTAGTAAGATTTACATTATTATTTACTTTTTAAGTAAGATTTTGTAGTCGGTAGTTAGAGGTTTTGTCAGCTGTGTTTTGCATTTTGGTTAAGTAAGAAGTAGATGTTGAAGTTTGTAACCCCTCGTTTACACCAAAAAACAAGTATAATACATGTCTAATACACAACTTGTATAAAACATGTCCAATACATGTCTTCACACAACTTGTCTTAAACTTGTAGAATACATGTATTATACATGTTTTTTTTTTATCTTTTGTTAGAAAATAAGTATTTGCACAACAAGTATAATACAAGTTTTGTCTAAAACAAGTGTTATACTTGTATTTGAGTGTCAACGATATTACAGACATTGCATAAAACTTGTAGAATACATGTATTATCCGCTCTGAAGCTTTTGCCGCCCAAAAAACGTTGAACCCTACCATTGAAATTTGACCCTTAACGCTCAGCGCGGCCGCCCTCATTAAAACTTTGTTTAAAACCGAACCAAGTGGCCTAGCGTAAGCGTGTTTACTGTTCTGTGTTGACAATTAGATAAAGAACAAAATAACGTATTTTGTTTTGACTGAAATTATGTGTAGAATATTTTATACGAGACTAAAGTCAAGGTCGAGCATATTTTGCCGGTTTCAGTCAAATAACGTTGAATTGTGAAAAAAATACGGCTCTAAGTATATAGTTTCCATCATTTTTAAATACTAGAATAGTTATTTGTACTATTTAATAAGAAACAGTAATAATTGGGTAGATAATCTACATAAAAATAATAATCGAATCTACACGCACCACGCGGAACACCACCGCATTCACCAATAAAACTAGACGGACAATCATAGCCGATTTACACAAAAACTACACAACCTAGAACAAAAATATAGCTATGTTTAGAAAGGTCACTTCATTAGCTCTAATAGTAATATAAAAAGTTTCCCATAAGTCTATAAACTGCTTAGATAATGGACAGAAAACACAAAGGAAGATTTTTTATAAAACAAAAGCATAGCGACTTCAAACTAAAATTACGATGACACTATGCTCTCAACTAACCTGTTTCATTCATGTGACGAATAGATCAAATCCTATAGTTTATATTTATGGTATAAAACTACCACAGTTAATTACATTTTTAATAAAATAACAACAAATACTTACAACGACTTTCTGTCTAAAAACACACGCAACTACACGCAACGACCTTGAATGAACCCCAAGTCTCGCAAGATGGCGGCTGTAGAAGCTAGGGTTGCATCTGACCAAGTAATTTTAATTAACCCGATATTTAAAACAAAATATCGGGTTCGAATAAAACTTCAAATAAAAAATGTAAAATAAATATTTTAATAAAATAACGTATATAATACATAATAAACATAAAAAAATTAAAAAAAAAAAAAAAATATTAATATTTAAAATATGTAATTTATCCCGTTATTTTTTTTTAAATCTTATTAATTATTATTTTTTTTTACAAAGGGTTAGAAATAATTACCTTTATTTCCTAAATCACATTATTTTTATTTTTTAATATTCGTAAATACGTAAAAAAAATATTTGTAAATAAGTCATTATTTAATAAGATTAAAAAAATATGTATATTATGAAAAAAAGTAAAGTAAAAAAAAATAAAACAATAATAAAAAAATTATAATACATATATGTATATATTTTAAATAATCCCAAATTAATTTTTTTTCCTTATCCATACTAATATTATAAATGCGAAAGTAACTATGTCTGTCTGTTACGTTTTCACGACGCAACGGCTAAACCGATTTTGATGAAATTTGGTATGTTTTTTTTTTAATAATATAAATAAAAAAATCACAACCAAGACATAAACCAACACTACAAATATACGCATATTGTGCATCACAATCAAACGAATACCAAACGTGAAAAAAAGCCGCAACCCTGAAAGTGAACCGTGTCTAGCTGGAAACTAGCGAGACCAAAACAAAAAAAAACAAAAAAAATCGTTACAAAGTACTCACTTGGCGCCAAAATTCATGTAATCCAGCACATCTT
The DNA here is from genome assembly GCA_947361185.1 of Charanyca ferruginea. Lineage (NCBI taxonomy): Eukaryota > Metazoa > Arthropoda > Insecta > Lepidoptera > Noctuidae > Charanyca > Charanyca ferruginea. Next base: position 16,512,750 of record OX376057.1, read on the forward strand.
CAAGATATTATGGAACTTTTTACGTTTTGTGGTTAGAATTATGTCTAAACTTTATCATGTCACACATAGTTTCCCGCGATTTCATGTAATTAAGTTAAATTACCACTTTGTAATACGTAAAAACACAACGACAACAAACACGCGTTCGACTATTTCGATTTTAGCACATTTCACTTATAGTATCAGTAAATAAAACGTTGATTTATCACAGAACAGGTTTTCTAGATTAATTTAGAACCATCACATTAGTAAAAACCAATAAATTACAATACTTTAAGGCATTTTGCTTTCGAGCACAAATCAACACGACCACAGCAAATTACAAAATAATACAAAATGGCTTCGTCAAACTTTGGATGTCGATTGAAAATAAAAATTGGTTCCGTGATGTTGCAAACTTGCGTCTAAACGATAGATAATCTAATTCTCAATAGTTTTAACACGTTTGGTAGGACTCTAATGCCCTTAGAATAGAGTTTAGAGCCGATTAACAGAAAAAAAAAAAATGGCACGCGCGTTTCCAAAAGCATGGCCGAGTTTTGCAAATCGATCAATTGCGTTTCGCTAAACATGACAGAGGTTATACCTTGGTGTAAACGCGGGGTAAGGATTGCAGAATAAAGGGAAATATTTTTTTTGAGACGTCTTGAATGGCTGCGACTGAGGCGCAAATATCTTTCAGTCTCAAAGTAAGGGTGGTTTTTTTTATTAAACTTCTAATCAAAAACATAACATGCATTTTTATTCAACACTTCCCATTTCATTTATCTATTTCATTTTTTTTATTAAATGAAAAATATTAAACACCCATATTTACAATCACAAAACTAAATGGAAAATAAAACACTACAAATTTATAATCACAAAACTAGAACACACACTAGGAAGAAATTAAAACACTGTACGCGGGACAACCCTATCGCACGTTAAGGTACTGCGCGCATGTAGGTAACTATTTCAAGGACGGTGCCGAGTCACAATACTGTTAGATATCTTTACTGTGGACCGGTATAGTATGTTCGTTTTCTATGGATGGGTGCAGTGAATAAGTGGACCATGTAGTAAGACGCCTTATTCACCATCCTTCTTGCTGTATGTCCCGCCAAGATTATACATCAAAAGAACCGTGAAAAAAACAATTAATAATAATTATTGACGTACAGCAAGCTTATTCACGGTCGTTTTGCATCGTGCATGACCTTGGCGGGACGTAAAGCAAGAAGGATGGTGAATAAGGCGTTTATGGCGTTATAAGTAACTGTATTCTTACTTCATAGGTACAACTACCTGATATATTACTTTACTCTATGGGTACAACTCTAGCTCCACATTCATTCGGTCATACATTCGGTTCAGACTTCACCTTCATTCAGTTCAGTTCACGGTTGTCATTTTGTGATGGCGGCGCTTGGGGAGTTTTTGGGGAGTTACGCTACGATTTTTAATCATACGTCGCGGTGTTTTCATAGTTTTGATATTAAGATTTTTGTTTATTTTGAATTATTTTATTTATGCAATTTTTAAGTATGTGTTATCATGTTCACGGTTTGAGTCAGCAGCATTATTCGGTGTTCATTACTAACTTACTGGTATCAGTTCTGTGTTTCCAAATAAAAATATACTTACGTATTGGAACCTTATTGGTCTATAATTAGTTTTTCTAATAAACTGGTACCAATTACAATATTGTGTTTTGGAAGGGTCATAATTTTCGCGGTTTTAACACAGTACACTGTCGGACATTAAACAGCCAACATGAATGATGTTCGTGATAAAGTAGTCGCTGGAACCTCGACTTGGGAGAGTAATGCAACTCAAAGTGACTCTTCGCCAGAGCTTCAGTCGTCACCGAGTGGAAGTGGTGAGACGCCCCAAACACCAGGCGCTCCAGTGCCATTGGCCCCACACCTAGCTGCAGACTTACATCCAGATCTATTACAACAAGGATGGCGAAAGTACTGGTCCAAAAGAGAGAACAGACCCTATTTTTGGAATAAACTCTCAGGTGAATCAATGTGGGAATTACCAGCTCTTAAGAGAGATTTCGATCCTATAACTGACCCGTTAGGCATTTGTCACACTGGACCTTCAAATACTGGTAATATGACTCCTGGAGCAAACAAACGTCGTCCATCTGAGGATAATGGACCTCCACCAAAGAAATTTGTTCTGGCGGGACCATGGGATATAGAAGTACCAACTAATGTTGTAATATATGAGAGGCCTCCGACTATTTGTCCACACCCCCATCCAGAAATAGAGGGATTTAGATTTACTTTGGCTAATAAGTTAAGACAGTGCTACCAAGAGCTTTGCCACACAAGAGAAAGCATAGATGCTCCTAAAGACTCTTTTAATAGATGGTTGATGGAGAGGAAAGTGAATGATCAGGGTGGTTCAGACCCCCTACTTCCTAGTCATTGTTTTCCAGAAATATCACATTCTATGTATGAAGAAATTATGAATGACATTCCAATTAAGCTTACTCATCCAAAGTTTACGGGTGATGCTAGAAAACAGTTATCAAGGTATGCAGAAGCAGCAAAGAAAATGATTGAATCAAGAAATGCATCACCAGAAAGTCGCAAGGTAGTAAAATGGAATGCAGAAGATACATTTCAATGGTTGAGGCGAACTGTTGGAGCTACTTATGATGATTTCCAAGACAGGCTGGCACACTTGAGAGTAAGATATCCTAGTTTAACATTTTAATTATTGATAAAAAATATCAGCTGTTCCATACAATTTGACTGGGTAGATGTTGCTGTTTTAATTAAATTAAATATAATATAATTTTTTAATAACCATTGAAAACTATTTATACATAAAATATATCACCCCCTATAAATAAATTAGTTACACCAATTGATAAGAAATTTCAAGCTGCGTTTACTGGTAAAACTGTTTTCTGATATGACACATAGTTTAGAACACATGGAATGTAAAAACCTATTATAATGCAATTATTAGCAAAAAATCGTCAAAAAAAAATGACTTGAATGAACTTATTGTAATGTAAAGTTTTTAAATATCTTCCAGGTAAAACCACATTTCCTTTTGTAATTTATTTTTGTTGTAGGAATTTGCCAATAAACTTCACCAATGATTACAACAAAAATAAAGTAAACAGTTTAAGTTGGTTTCTATATACTGAGACCCTAAAACGATTCTGTAAATTTATACAGCTATAGTTTGTTATCCCACAAGCAGGGGCGTGCACAGAGTTTTTAGACAGGGTAGGCAGAAAAAAATAGGTATGCAGGGTCGACAGATATAGTTAAAGTTTACTTAGAAACCGATTGATGTTTTTGAATAAAATAAAATAAAATTAATAGAGAATAAACATTTCAATGATTTAATTAAACATTCGAAAACATCCATCGGTTTCTAAGTCAACTTCAACCATTTCCGTCTTTCCGATGACCTGCATACCTATCTCTTTTGATGACTGTACCTACGTGATTTGCCACCTCAAATGATTCCTAGATTGACTGAATTTATAGACATCAATTAGTTTTTTTGCTGCCGTAGAAAAAATATGAATAGGACTGTATCGATGTAATGCCTCGTTTCAGGCGATTATATTATTTGAAAATAGTAGGAAAGGTAAACAGAACAACCGCTGTATAGGTACTCAAGCGTCAGGCCCGCGTCACAGAGTAGGTAGGTATGTACCTCCTCCTAAAGCATCATACGAACAGATGTGTTCAATTTTTTTTAATTGATTTTTGATAGAAACTCAAAACAGGGTTAAAAATAATATGCGTAGAAGAAAAACGTTTTGCAATCTACTAAACAAGGCACAATTAGGTACTTACCTAATGTGTTTTTTTACCAATAAAATAATCTCAAGTTCACAACTTACTAGAAGTAGGTATTACAAGCACCTACCCTTTTCCCTTTCATGTGATGATGAGGTGATTATCTATCATAATATTGAGTACCGAAACCTAAACAAAATGTAGGCATTTTATTCGGGTTCGGTTCTACAACAAAATCTCGCGAATCTTCTACCTACTTTAATTGATGTAATAAAACAGAACTGTACCAACCTCTTACGACCTAATCGCATGGTTTGTTTGTATTGATTGAAATCTAGCGGCTATCCTCGATCAGTGTTTTTTCACCGAAGCCGAGAGAAAGTTTTGAAAAGGAATCATTTTTTAAGTATTGTCTGTACCTACCTACATAACTACACAACAAACTTTCACAGTGAAGTTATTCCATTTTACACACTAGTAACAACGTTGAAATAATATAAAAATGCATTCACAAAACCATGAAACAAACCAAAACAAAAAAAATGGCGACTCAGAATAATTCACGTATATTTTTGTACCTACACAATTGTCGTATTCCGTCGTGTAAACTCGTGTAGTAAAATCTAAAATGTTAAAAAGACAATGTCTTCAGTTCGCGTTGTGTGCGTGAGTTGTGACATTGTGTGTCATGTACGAATAGAAAATGCACACGCGTGCTACGAGCCTGTCACGAGACACACATCCAAACAAAATATAATAATCTAGGCACAAATATTTTGTGTCTCTCCCGTAGGATCCTAGCGGCGCTAGTGCAGCGCGAAGCGATCGAAATGCGCGGACTAAGGCGCGAACGTATCGATGAGACTTCGTGTTACCACCGTTACGCGACAGATGGAGCTGATTTAAGATTTTTTTATTAATTGAGAGTAATTACTCGTGTATAAAATATTAGAGATATCAAAATAAATTAAAACAAGATAATAAATATTTATCTGAGTTGTAGGGTAGGCAATGTCTATGTGACTGTATGAACCGCACGCCACTGCCCACAAGTCATTTTTACCAGACAATATTGGGACTAATATTTATAACTTGAATACAATTAAAACTCGTTATACTCATTTAAATATTTACCTGAAGCAGTTCTGATGCTACTGGCAATGAATACCTATTAATTTCACAAAAAATTAAGATGCACAAAATTTTCTAAGCTTAAAATAAGTAGTAGTTGGTATTGTTTACTAAGCAAAATAAAGATGTTTCATGATTTAATTCTTGTTATTCATTATTTTAGCGCATTTTTTCGGTAAATCATAGTTCGGTTATTTTACAGTGTGTTTTGATGGGAATTATTATTTCTATCAAAACACACTAAAGTTTAAAACTTGCAAATAATTGGATTTCATTCAGTAAATTTGAAAGTAAAACAGTGTTTTTAGTGTTTACATGTTCTAACATTCTTTGTAATATCAGATTCAGTTTTTGTTGTAAAGAATCTGATATTACTCGTAATCATTAATCGTAAGTATAGATATTTTCTTTATTAATAGAAAATATCATTACTAACGATTAATGTGATACTTTATATAAAAAAATTGTAATATACAGGTAAAACTGATTAAGTATTTCCATTGCCAACATTTTTAGTATTTTTCAGTGATTTACAGTACCTATGTTTTCTAAGCTATATTTAAATCTAATAACAGTTTGTGTTTCCTTCATAATTACATCTTAAATCTCAAGGATTACTGAATTTAAATACTTATCTATAGAGTCAAACTTTTAAATTGCTGTATTATTAAAAAGCAAGGTTCATGTCAGATAATTAATCAATTTACCCTGTAGGGGCTCAGACCATTAAAAAAGCACTTTTTTATTGGTCTAAGGTAAGATGATGATATTTTGATCTGAGCTACTGGTAATTCTATACATTCTCTGATACCAAATTGGTTACAAAATTGCTTAGTTTATGCCCATAAACTAAGCTATTTTGTAACAAATTTGGCCCTGATTATTTGGGGTGGTTTGTCCCTGGGTTGATTTTGATTTATTTTTAACTTTTTTCATAATTTTTCCTTCCATCCATAATGATTATGAAACATTTGATTATTCAATCAATTTCAATCATTTATGATTCTATCCAACAAAAAAGTCGAAATGAGAACCTTCTTCTTTTTTTGAAGTTGGTTGAACTGCACTGTGAAGATTTTTTGTAGAATCAAGATCAAATGGCCACTTTCATATTTGCATGCCTACCATTTCATATTTTTAATTGTAATGCCATTTATCCAAAATATTGGCATTTTAATAATAATAGAAAATAATAAAGTAACAATAGAATTAACCACGGAATAATAAAAACAAGAGGAAGTGCCCTTAGTCTTACTTAATACTGGGGGAACCAATCACTTTCCCGATTTATTTTTGTCCGAATTTCATTTTACCGAAAACTATTGACCGACGTCTTTTTTGCTATATTATGCATTATTTGACATATTTTTAGATCATCGAAGTATCATGTGTCATAGGTATTATTTTACCGAACTATGTTTCTCCGATTTACAACAATAACATTTTCCTATTGGCCGAAGTCTCTTTTGAACTATTTTCAATTGCCAAATGATTTATTTGCCATATTTTGACCCCATTAAAACAACATTTCGGAATATTATTTGATCACAAATATATAGCCGGTTACTTGGTAACATTTTCAACATTAAATTAAAATAATGTCAATATGTTACAAAATTTAGTGACAGAAACGAATCGCTGCAAAACCGACTTCACGCAGTCCTGTCTGCCTACCCCTAGAGTGTTATTTAAGAACGCATAGGCGCGGAGGGGTGGGGCGGCCCTCGAGCTGAGGAGCAGGCAAAACCATCTGCGACGATAAGCTCGCGTGGGGCCGCCCAGACCCCGCAGCGCCGGAGCCATGACAGAAACAATGCTTGTGCATATTGCATGCCTGCTTGCATGTTTTATGCTTGTTTGCACGCTGCATGCTTGCTTGTATGCTGCATGCCTGCTTGCATGCTGTATGCCTGCTTGCATGCTGTATGCCTGCTTGCATGCTGTATGCTTGCTTGCATACTGCACGCCTGCTTGCATGCTGCACGCCTGCTTACATGCTGCATGCTTGAAGCAAGAATCTTTGTTTGCAAGCTTCTTACTGGGACTACCTGTTTTATTAAGTGCCATTCCGTTTAAATAATTAATGAAACAAAATAGTAGGAAACTAATCTGAAATTAGCTCTCTATAACGCCACTGTAATAAATACATTAGTTTTGAAAGCTCTTTCAAATATTTGACTTCACTCAAATTGTCTTTAATTTTCAAAAGTTTTTCGTTTCTTTAACAACTTATTTTTTTTTGGTGGACTATCGGTTATCATTGACTCAATATCAGACATATTTACTTCTAGGCGTTTGGTGAAATATGGTAATTAAAACAGTGGTATAATGAATGTTCGAACAAATGTTATTTCGGCTAAGTGTAACTTCGGTAAAAACTGTTTCGACCAAATGAAACGTCGGAGCAACGAAAAAAAGCGAATTGATAATAGGTCAACTGATACAGTGGCAGACGTGACTTCGATGAAGTAAAAAAATACGAAACGAGGAAAGTTGAAAAGTTTTAGGTGAAATGAAATTCGGCCAAATATTTTTCGACCTTATGATAGGTAACCTAATACTGGATCCAGTGTCGCCAAAGTCACACATTTGCAAATTAAAATGTACTTGCAATACACAGAAAACGATGATATAATTGGCTACAAATTATAAACGCAACTTTGGCGAAAAGCTTATTTATTGTTGTTCGAAATTAAATCGTATTACAACTGACGAACATTCCTAAATTATTTTACATGTCCAACTAAACTCAACTAAAGAGATTTTTTCCATCTAACAATCCAATGCGAGCAATGTCCAACGAGTTCAGCTATTCGACGCTAGGTAGCGCTGTTACCAAATTACATACCATGACATCTATTGATACTATAAATAGATGTCATATCGCATTCAACTGTTATCTATATTTTTCTATTCAGTAAGAGATGTGGACAATTTGTATCGATAATTTGTACAATGTACAGACGCCAGCACATCAAGCCATACCTAACTGTCAAATTTTCCCAATTAAATATGAACCTTATGCTATTGTAATAAAGTTGAAAATCTATCAAATAAATTTGACAGATTGAAGTAGCTTGATGTGCTGGCCTCTGTACCTAAGAAATATTATTACAGTGTTTAAATTATTCTTTTTAATGTATGTGATGGATCAAAAATGATGATTAATTAATGATGCATGCATATGTTGACATATTTTTTTTTCTGCCAGTCATGTGACAGTCTTTTAAAAATATCATTGACATCTGAATTTTTGTATATGAAGATAAACTATATACATATAGAAGATTTATAGGCCTACGTCTAGCCGCGAATGAATGACTATTTGCCAGAATATAGATATAAGGATTTCACTATATTCGACTTTGAACTTCCTTCGGCTGATATGATGATTATACTGGTAGGTACTACTACTTTAACTATCATTCAACAATAGCGTCGAAATTTCTAGAATTTATGCCACGGAAAATGATTACAGCCAAGACAGCAAGCAAGTTAATTTAGACTTTGAGGAATGGACATAAGGTAGTTTTTAGTTTGCATCAAAGTAAAAATATTATGGTATTGTCAATTAAAATCGATTATATTGAAATATATGAAAGTTTTATACTTTTTAGTGATACGATATACCACTGCAAGAAACGTTCTTTGACCTGCTATCATTTTTGCATGTAAAAATTGCACAATAAGGTATGGTTGTATTTTTTTTCCTTACGTGCGATATGTCACGTCGCAGCAAGTAGTTGATCGCGACTGAACCAATGTTGATCATTTCTACATAATTGTGCCACACGCTCGATGGCTGCGTGGCACTTCCACTTGTTTTTATTATTCCGTGGAATTAACCTATGTTAGTACTTAACTAATGTTTTAAATAATAGTTTTATTGTGTTTTAAGATCTTTTGTTAATTAATTTTTTCAGAGACAGTGTCAACCACACCTTGCTGAGACTGTGAAGGCATCTGTTGAAGGAATCTGCCTCAAAATATATCATTTATCAGCTGAATATGCTCGAAAAATAAGGGAAAAACATAGTGGTCTACTCAAAGAAAACGGAATACAGGTAAATAAAGTTTTTCAGGCAAAGATATTCCAATTACAATAAATTCGATACCTTCCTTTTGTGCTTTGCCGCAGTGAGGTAAACTTAGAGTTGGATAAATTGAAATAATCGTTTCCTACATATTATATTATATTTATTTATTACATAGTATGTATATCTAAAACAAAGTCGCTGCTGTATGTTAGATCTTTTAAACTCCGCAATGGATTTTAATGCAGTTTTCAGCAATAGATTGAGTGATTCAAGAGGAGGGTAGGATTTAACATAGGTTTTATAGTAAGGAAAAGCCGAGAAATACAAAGAATTGTAATGTGATGTCGTAACATTCACATTGTTGTGCGCTTATCAAATGCTGGTTAACCTTACGATATAGATCAAATTAATCTACTACGGAATTGTATATCTTAAAAAGTACGATACAAAAGTCCGTGGTGGTGCTCTTAAGGATAACCCACAATAACCATTTTTGTCTTTTACATAATAATTACAAAAAAATGGGTTTTTTACCAAGCTATTTTAAACAATACAGTATCATTCCTTATGCAATAGGGTATTACACCCATTTTTGAAAAGGGTCTCAATGAAATTCTGTAGTGCTAATATGCCACCAAGAAAAACACAAAATTTTTATTCAACCGTGTGCCTTAAAAATGCATCTAAATTTTAAATTTTCAAATTTCGCGCGTAGTTTGACGAAAACGCCTCTTACTGTACGCCATATTGCTCAGCGTAAATGACATCAGTTCGTTTTGTATCAAATGAGCTCATATTAAATATGATAATTGTTTATCATTCAAAAATAATTGAAAGCATATTTTGTAATAGTACACCTATTATATTATTAATGAAAAAATTACGTTGGTTACGAAAATAATAAAAGTACAAAGCCAATCGCCAATCGGTTGACTGACAGTTGACAATATTTTGTTTACACAGCCGTACGGCGTAATAACATGGCCGCTACTATTTCACGGTGTTTTATAACAGATTAAAAGTACTGAAAACTTTGAATTGAATTAAAAAAATTGTTTTGTTATTTTATGAACTAAAACTTACATTTTCCGACTGCTTTATGCCTAAACTGCTACTTTCTCGTATAGAGTAAAATACCCTATTAAATACCGAATACGTTAGGTACGTTGTGTCTTTCATGTAGACAAAAATTGGCCTACACAGCATATCATTAAAAGGAATATCTTAGACTAGCTGATGCCCTCGGATCGCCCGCGTGGATGTCGGTTATCGCGACCAAAAGTAATCATGAAATTTTGATCCCGTTCCCGCAATCCATAGGAAACTGCGAGGCGCTTGAATTTTATTCTCGCGTCCGCTATTTTTTTGCGATTACTCCGAAGATATTCGTTTAAATTATATGGTGTAAAAGAGTAAAATAATGTGCATGAAATGGTTAAAGCCTGTAACTTATATAAAATGATAAGGATTAATACCGTATTTGTGTAAATAGCATTTCAATTACCGCTTTATAATTGCCCATTTTTTAAAGTATTAAAATGGATATGGTTTGTTATCCTTAAGACATAGATATATAAATAAAATACAGCTAAAACATAGTGACCTGCCTGTCGAACTACAACAATGTTGTGGTAGATTCTGTAGGGACTCCAGTCATATTAACTTTATAAATGACATGACATTGTTAGCATTTTAAGTAATAAAGCCAGTTATACGTATGTGTACATATTTGACGCAATGATAGAATCTCGTAAGATCTTCAAAGGGAGAACAACCAGGATCAGATTCGAATGCGTTTATTAGCTAAACACCATTCGAGTTTAGATTTCGGGGGTTTTTGGAAGAGCACTAAACAGCTTAATTCTAGACCTAGACCCATAGACTAGAATACAGAAGAGCTTAAGGCACGCCTTATAAGGGATTCTTCTGACGATAAATTCAGGATCGGGATAGACAGAGTTCAGAGAGCCATGAATTATGGAATGAATTGAATTAGGAAAATAATGTAAATTCGGCCTAGAATTACGTTTCTTTAATTCCATATACCCAGATGATCCTATAGTATCAATGTATACTGTAGGGACCGAACATTAAGCTACGTTAAATGAAAGGTACGAATAACTTGTAGAATATCATATTAATCAGATTGGCGAGAGGAACTTTATCAGAGCGCAGCTTGGAGCTTAGCTCGGACTGACTGACATCACATGTCGTAGTATGAAAACTATCCTTCTACATTATTCAAATATATTTCCAGAAGGTTCTAACCATAGACTAAATAGTTATGGCTTCATTACATAAAGCCTCTCTGCTGGGCAAGTCTCTACATCAGCTACGCCCCCTTCATGAATAAAAGGGACTAGTAGCTTTTATTCATGTTCTGAACGTTCTAGACACCAATACTAGTTTACGAATTAATTGACTAACTAACCTAACAACTACCTCTTCTTCTTTCGGCACCTCGACATCAGGTTGCTCTGAAAGATTCCTACTTAATAAAATGATTGGACTGGACTGACCCGATTCATCCGGGGATGAGACAGACTCCTGTGCCTCATTTTCATCTAGGCTGCTCTCTAGACAGCTAGACACAGCAACCACATCTTTTTCAACACTGCCTGCTTGGCAGCCATCTTTTTCATTTCTATGGGAAAATGAACCATTAATATCCACAGACTTAACTTCTTTCGCCGATTCCACTACTGGAATTACGGCTTGCTGCTGTAAGAGTTGTTGCTTCTCTACAGCGGGCCCGCACTCGGAGAATTCCTCCCTCATCTTGTCGCAAATATCTGTGTAACTGGTGTTCTTTTCATATATATGTATATGTTTGAAAAAACCATACGCAATGCCTTTCAAAAAGAATGGCAACATTGTTAAGTAATCGCATTGAAGCCATTCTTTACTGATGGCAACCGCTTCAAACTGTTCGATAAAATCATCGAATTCCATACCCGGCGCCTCCACCAATTTGTAGGGACCGAACATTAAGCTACGTTAAATGAAAGGTACGAATAACTTGTAGAATATCATATTAATCAGATTGGCGAGAGGAACTTTATCAGAGCGCAGCTTGGAGCTTAGCTCGGACTGACTGACATCACATGTCATAGTATGAAAACTATCCTTCTACATTATTCAAATATATTTCCAGAAGGTTCTAACCATAGACTAAATAGTTATGGCTTCATTACATAAAGCCTCTCTGCTGGGCAAGTCTCTACAGTACTATGACAGTAGTGAACATTGATCGGCATTGAAATTCAGGGACGAATCGAAAGGCATTTGTTGCTTACAAGGGAAAGTTAAATTAGACAAATTCTTCCTCCACCCGAACCACTACACTCTCTACTTACGGGTAATCATCCAAAATCCAAAGAGCCATGCTTAATATACGTCGATATAGGTAGGTAATAACGCATTTCAAATGATCTCTTTCAAGAGTGCGTAAGTTAAAGAGCAGGATTTTATTTTATTATTATAGGTATGTACACATCTTTACGGAATAAATCCAAAAGAAGAAGAAAACTGCATATGAATACATTGTGTAGTTTGAACAATTAACCTGTTGAACAAATTGACAATAAAAGCGACCATGCTAATTATTATTAAGGATATGTAATGATTGTAGGAACTTCAAGCACCTTTGCAGCAGGCAGCGCTACGCAAGGTGTGGTGTTACCCAGTGCAGTTTGCGGTGCCGGCGCCTCGGCCTCCGCTCGTGGAACATTTCCTAGACCGCGATCAGACACTGTTGCGCTATCTCGGCGAAACACAGGTCCTCAATGCCGTGTATCTACAGAAGCTGGTAAGCTCTTAAATAATTTTATTTGCTACTAGCGATTAGCCCCTGCTACAAACGTTGGCAATCTATTGATGTGGAGACATTGTTAGCGACGAACTATGAACTTTAAGTGAAATTGCTAAAGTGTTTCGATAACGTGAAAATAGTGTTAGTTATGAACAGTGAAAGTACTAAGTGGCTATGTTTTATAAGGTAAAATAGTGTTAGCTTTAACCATGAAATTACTAAGTGAATATGTTTCGTAATGCATGTAAGTAGTGTAAATTAATAATCGTGCAATAACTAAGTGAAATACGTTTTGTTTGAATATTAAAGTAGGGCGCTAGCAATTAGATGTAATTCTGTTAAGCTATATGTGCTGAAACAATAAAGTAAATAAGGTGTAGTTGCATTTTTATAACTTTAAAGTGAATATGTATTAAAATAAGTTTTCAGAGGCTGATCTGTAAGAAATTAAGTGAATAAACTTGTTAGTAGTTAAGGCAAATATCGAATAAAGTGCTAGTTTTGTTTTGTAATTTATTTACCTAGAACTTTAAGGGTTTAATAAAATAAAATAGAATGGTAGTTAGGAAAATCTAGAATTTACTAAGTTTTTACCTACAAATAAAGTGAGAATTTCCTGTGATTTTATTTCCACACACTTGGCGGCGCCACATGTACCATGTTGGCACATAAGTTTAAGTACTGAGAAACCTTACCGTAACGAGGACCGCCAAGGGTTTTTTTGCTATTTTTAAGGGTTAAAATCTAGATATTGTAATAGGGTTTTTTGTAATTAGCTAGAGTTAGTTAATACCCATGCGCTGAAAATGTTTGTAACATTATAAGGTATATTTTACCACCAGAAATTGGCTAAAATAGTTTCCCCATACAAACGGCGACAATGGTGCCGTGTGCAAAATATTAGTGTCGAGCGCAAATTTGTAGGGCTGTGATTGGTCAGAACAGCCTATATAAGGAGGTCAATTTCGGTGGTTCGATATTCCGAATCCAGCAGTATTATAATAAAGAAGAAGTAACACTCCGAAGAAGCTTTCATTTCGCCTGAACGGTTACCGGCCCTTCCCTGATTCATCCCGCCAGCAAGCAATTCTTTTTTTTTTTTTTTTTTTTTTTTTTTTTTTTTTTTTTTTTTTTTTTTTTTTTTTTTTTTTTTTTTTTTTTTTTTTTTGAAACAATCACAGTAGATAATGGAATTTATATTAAAGTTTTTTACATTTAGTGTGGAGGCGAAACATCGCGTATATGGTAATGCTAATTCAGTACATCCCGCAGGCTGCGACGTCGCCCACTAGCCACAGACCGCCCCGCCACTCGTACAACACTACCGCGACTACACTACTGGACTACTCATACATATACATATTATACAAAGTTGCTAAATGAACAAAGGATTTTGGTTTCCCTAGAATATGCGACGGCAAAACAGATGAGCAACGTTTCCCAGGGAACAGCACTGTTGTGTTGTGAGTGGCAGAGGAACTATTAGTTAATCTGTGGTGGCACTGTGGCAGTACACACGCGGTGCAGAGCGCCGCGCCCGCGGTCGACCTCACTACTATACTATAGTCCCCGTCACGAGAAGCTATACATTTTGCAAATAATGAACTTCTACTAAATTAAGTAGCGACACTTCAATCAACAACAAATAATGCCAAATTCAGTCAATTTAAAGTAACATACGTGTAATACAAAACTAACGAGCAATTTCACTTGGTCGGGTTCTATTTTAAAAAGGAATCATCACGGGGGGAAGCAGCCTGCGCCGCGCCCTCGACCCGCGCAACTGAAGAGCAAGCAGGGGTGCCGACCCGCACCGCGCCTCCGACCCGCGCCGTCGAAGAGCGACTAGGGGCGCCGACCCGCGCCGTCGAAGAGCGCCGACCCGCGCCGCGCCGTCGACCCGCACCAACGAAGAGCAAGCAGGGGCGCCGACCCGTGCCGCGCCGTCGACCCGCACCAACGAAGAGCAAGCAGGGGCGGCGACCCGCGCCGCGCCGTCGACCCGCACCAACGAAGAGCGACAAGGGGCGTCGACCCGCACCGCGCCGTCAACCCGCACCAACGAAGAGCGACGAGGGGCGTCGACCCGCACCGCGCCCCCGACCCGCGCCATCGAAGAGCAAGTCGAATCATCGTATCCGGCACACCGGGTGGAAAGCTACCTCACACAGCATAACTCGGATCGAAGCGTCGCCGTGAAAGTACGTCGTTATGAAGGAAGCGTGCCAACATCAAGTCATACTCAAGCTATCAGACAGATCACGCGACGTCACAACACCGAAGTACCTCGAGCTCCCCCACTTCAGCGGGACCTGCGAAGAGTGGTTGGCGTTCAAGAGATCATATGAAGACACGGCCGCCTCCTTCAGCAATGCACAAAACTTAGCGCGCCTAAGAAGAGCAATCCAGGGGAAAGCCAAAGAAGCCGTCCAGAGCGCCTAAGAAGAGCAATCCAGGGGAAAGCCAAAGAAGCCGTCCAGAGTTTACTGTTCACCGCCGAAGACCCGCAAGAAGTCATCAAGGGGTTGCAAGCAAGATTTGGAAGGCCCGGAGCATTGGCACTGGCTGAACTAGAGAAGATGAAGAACCTCTCAAAAGTGGGCGAGAACCCAGGCGACATATGCGTGTTTGCAAGCAGGGTGAAGAATGCCATTGACACAATCAAGGCATTAAGGAAGCCGCATTACCTAAGCTCACCTGAAACCATGAAGGCCATAGTGGACAAGATGCCGCCCTCCATGAAGTTCCGGTGGTTCGCCTACCATAGAAGTAGAAGAGATGAAGAAATTCAAGAGTTATTACTCATTGAAGCCTTCTTGGAAATAGAAGCCGACATGTGCGGGGACTTCGCTCCACCTGAAGCGCTTACGGAGCAAAGGAGGGGAACGAGAAAACCCGTCAACACGGTGCAAGACGCGCCAAAAGAGAAATTTAAGAAGGGTTGTCCGATCTGTGAAGAGGAACATTTTGCATTAGAATGCGGGAAGTTCAAAGAAGCCAGCATAGATGAAAAATGGGACTTGATCAAGAAAGCGACGATTTGTTTCAAATGCTTACGTTTCAAGCATTCAAGAATCAACTGCAAAGCTCCCGTCTGCAAGCTGTGCAAGAGATGGCATCACACTATCTTGTACTCAGAGAAGCCGCCAACGTCCGCGGGGAAGAAGCCTAGTGAAGATGATAAAGGGGGCGCACCAGAAGAAAGGGTCGCCTCAATCCACAGCTCCAAGAGAGAAGAGAAGATTTATTTGAAGATCATCCCCGTGAACCTCTACGGGCCCAAGGGGCAAGCGAGCGTGTTAGCGCTGCTGGACGAGGGGTCAACAGTCTCACTCCTAGATGCATCAATAGCCGAGAAGATTGGGGCCAAAGGGGAGAGAGAGACTCTTGCAATCGAGACAGTCGGTGGGAAGGTATTGAGGAAGGACAACTCTCAGAAGATCAAGTTGAAAATTAGAGGGGTTCACAATAAAGACAAGAGGGCCATCGAGGCGAGAACCATTGACGACCTGAAGCTGTCAGAACAAAGCATAAGCAAGGAAGTTTTGAAGAACTGTCAGCATCTGAAGGCAATTGAAGACCAACTCTTCTATAACTCCGAAAGACCCAAGCTGCTGATAGGCCAGGACAATTGGGGTCTCATAGTAACCAGAAGGCTGAAGAAGGGCAAGCCGGCGGAGCCAGTAGCCTCCCTTACTAACTTGGGGTGGGTGCTGCATGGGTGTGAAGCGGGTTCGAACGCCATAGTGAACTTCATCCACCATGGCAAAAGAACAGTCTCCGAAGAAGACATAGAGGAGGTTGTTCGAGAGCATTTCCAACTGGAGTCGCTCGGGATCCAGAATAAGCTGCTGTCAAATGACAGCGACAGAAGAGCATTAGAAACCCTTGAGAAGACTACGAAGAGACTGGCAAGCGGGCAATTCGAGACGGGGCTCCTATGGAAGAGGGAAGACGAGTCCCTGCCTAACAATTACAGGCAGGCACTTCGACGCCTAGTCAATATTGAGAAGAAGCTGGATCGAAATGAAGAAGTCAAAGAGTCCTATGAGAAGCAAATCCAGAGCCTAATACAGAAGGGGTACGCGGAATCTGCTCCGAAAACGGTTGCTAAAGGAAGGGTGTTCTATTTGCCCCACTTTGCCGTTATACATCCAGTCAAGAAGAAGCCGAGAATAGTCTTCGACGCAGCGGCTAAATGTGAGGGGAAGAGCCTCAACGATGCCCTGCATCCAGGGCCAGACCTATTGCAATCACTATTTGGAGTGTTGCTCCGCTTCAGGGAAGGGCCGGTGGCCGTGATGGCCGACATCCAGGAGATGTTCCTTCGGGTCAAAGTAAGGGAAGAAGCCAGATATAGTCTGAGGTTCCTGTGGCGCGGGAAAGAAAGGAAGGGCAAGCCTGAAGAATTCAGGATGTCGTCGCTCATTTTTGGGGCAGCATCATCGCCAGCTACGGCGATTTACGTAATGAATAAGAATGCAGAAGATTTCGAGAAGACTCATCCCGAAGCAGTGAAGGCAATTAATAGAAATCATTACATGGATGACTACCTTCAGAGTTTCACGTCTGCAACCGAAGCTAAGAAGATATCAAAAGAAGTGAAGGAAATTCACGCAGAAGCAGGCTTCCACCTAAGGGGTTGGGCCAGTAACGACTCAGAAGTACTGGCGGAAGTGGAAGAAATTAGTAAAGAAGACTCGCTGCAACTAACAAAAGAAGCGAAAACTCTGGGGCTAAGATGGCTGGTGAAAGAAGACGCGCTAGCTTTCAACGTTGGGCTACGCAACACTTCAAAGGACTTGCTAGACGGCAGGCGGACGCCTACAAAGAGGGAAGTGACCAGCGCCGTAATGTCTACGTTCGACCCTTTGGGTTTCGCTGCGCCGGTTCTGATTCAAGGGAAGAAGTTGATTCAAGACATCTGGCGGACAAAAACGAATTGGGACGAGGAAATCAATGACAAACAGAAGGAAACCTGGTCAAGATATTTAGAAGAAGTATCGGCGTTAACTAAGTTGAAAATTCCAAGATGCATTTCTCCCCGCGGCAGAAAAGGACAGCTGCACGCGTTCACCGATGCGAGCGAAGAGGCTTACGCGGCAGTGGTCTACTGGAGGGCGGTCGAAGCTGGAGGAAGAGTCCATATCTCCATGATCGCCGGCAAGGCAAGAGTTACGCCAACGAAACCAGTATCGATTCCGAGGCTAGAGTTGCAAGCAGCCTTGCTTGGCAGCAGGCTGGCCGCCACGATCGAGGAAGAAACAGAGCTTGAAGTATCTAAGAAGGTCTACTGGACAGACTCCAGCACGGTCCTGCAGTGGATCAGGGCAGAGCCACGGAAGTTCAAAACCTTTGTGGCCAACCGACTGGCGGAGATTGAAGAAAGAACTAAGCCCGAAGATTGGAGATGCCACAAGGGGAACCCCAGCCGAGTTCAATCATGACGCCAGATGGTTCCAGGGGCCGGCGTTTCTCCGTCAGCCAGAAGAAGAGTGGCCAATCCACGATTTCAAGCCAGAGGGTGACATGCTGGAGGAGAAGAGCAAACAAAGGGTGACAGCGATAAGGGCGAAGGAAGAGGTCTTACTAGATCCAGAGAGGTTCTCAAACTGGGAGCGACTACTGCGCGCTACGGCCAGAGTGGTTGCTTTCGCATGCCTCTTAATGAAGAAGACCCGTAAAGCAACCAACGCCGCCGTTCGCCAGAAGGACGGGCCATGGAAACCTCAAAGAAGGACCCGGAAGGAGAAGGCCCGGATCACCACGCGGCCGGCCAGCAAAGAGGGGGAAAAACGTCGGTACCTGCCCTTAGAGGAAGAGCACATAAGGAAAGCAGAAGAGTTACTAATGAAGATGAGTCAAGAAGACAGCTTCGCGACGGACATCAAAAGTTTGAAGGCAGAAAAACCATTAGAAAGCACTAGTCGACTCAAGAAGATAGACGTCTACGTAGGAAGTGATGGTTTGATCAAGTTAAGAAGCAGAACGATGAAGTTTCGTGACGAAGAAAGAAGAAAAATGAATCCTGTCGTCCTGGATGGGAAACAAAGAATCGCGCGCCTTATCATACAGCATTACCACAGAAAGTTCCTTCACGGGAGCACAACTACGGTTATGAACGAGATTCGCCAGAAGTACTGGATTCTGGGCCTAAGAGCGACCTTAAGGGCGGTCGCACACAGCTGTCAGTGCTGCAAGACAAAGAAGAGGCTGCCGGAAGTGCCTCCAATGGGCGACCTACCGAGCGAGAGGTTGCAACATCACCAGTTCCCGTTTTCTTGCACGGCCGTAGACTATTTCGGGCCGATGCAAGTCACCGTAGGGCGGAGAGTCGGGAAGCGCTGGGGGGCGTTACTCACTTGCCTCACCACCAGGGCAATTCACCTCGAGCTGGCACCCTCACTCAGCGCCAGCTCCATGATAATGGCATTGAGGCGGATGGCGGCCAGAAGAGGGACCCCGAAAGTTATGTTCAGCGACAATGGAACTAACTTCGTTGGGGCAAGCAAGGAACTAGAAGAAGCCGCGCAAGAAAGGGGCATCAAGTGGAAGTTTATTCCCCCGGGAAGCCCAAACATGGGGGGCGCCTGGGAGAGACTTGTGCGAACAGTCAAGACCGCTCTGGCAGCGGTACTCAATGAAAGAAGCCCTCCTGAAGAAGTCCTCCATACATTGATGACCGAGGTCGAACACACAGTAAACTCCAGACCTCACACTCCTCTCAGTATGGACCCCGAAGACGACGAGAACCAGACGCCTAACCATTTCCTTCTGGGGAGATCATGCGGAGCGATGGCGCCGGGAGAATTCAACGACACAGAGTTAGTCGGGAAGGCTAGCTGGCGGACTACCCAAAGGCTAGCAGACCACTTCTGGGGAAGATGGGTCAAAGAGTACCTGCCCCTCCTGATGCCAAGAGCCACCAAGGGGCGGGAAAGCAGTGACCCACGAGAGGGATCACATCGTACTGATCGTGGACGCCACACTACCACGAAACTCATGGTTCCGAGGAGAAGTCGTCAAGGTGTACCCCGGTCCAGACGGCAGAACCAGAGTACTGGACGTGCGGACGACGGGAGGAGTGCTGCGCTGGCCCACGCGTCGTGTCATCGTGCTGGTTCCTGCGTCATCGTCGCTGCAAGGAGATGATGTGCTGCGCACCGCGGGGGAGAATGTTAGCGACGAACTATGAACTTTAAGTGAAATTGCTAAAGTGTTTCGATAACGTGAAAATAGTGTTAGTTATGAACAGTGAAAGTACTAAGTGGCTATGTTTTATAAGGTAAAATAGTGTTAGCTTTAACCATGAAATTACTAAGTGAATATGTTTCGTAATGCATGTAAGTAGTGTAAATTAATAATCGTGCAATAACTAAGTGAAATACGTTTTGTTTGAATATTAAAGTAGGGCGCTAGCAATTAGATGTAATTCTGTTAAGCTATATGTGCTGAAACAATAAAGTAAATAAGGTGTAGTTGCATTTTTATAACTTTAAAGTGAATATGTATTAAAATAAGTTTTCAGAGGCTGATCTGTAAGAAATTAAGTGAATAAACTTGTTAGTAGTTAAGGCAAATATCGAATAAAGTGCTAGTTTTGTTTTGTAATTTATTTACCTAGAACTTTCAAGGGTTTAATAAAATAAAATAGAATGGTAGTTAGGAAAATCTAGGATTTACTAAGTTTTTATATGTACCTACAAATAAAGTGAGAATTTCCTGTGATTTTATTTCCACACACTTGGCGGCGCCACATGTACCATGTTGGCACATAAGTTTAAGTACAGAGAAACCTTACCGTAACGAGGACCGCCAAGGGTTTTTTTGCTATTTTTAAGGGTTAAAATCTAGATATTGTAATAGGGTTTTTTGTAATTAGCTAGAGTTAGTTAATACCCATGCGCTGAAAATGTTTGTAACATTATAAGGTATATTTTACCACCAGAAATTGGCTAAAATAGTTTCCCCATACAAACGGCGACAACGGTGCCGTGTGCAAAATATTAGTGTCGAGCGCAAATTTGCAGGGCTGTGATTGGTCAGAACAGCCTATATAAGGAGGTCAATTTCGGTGGTTCGATATTCTGAATCCAGCAGTATTATAATAAAGAAGAAGTAACACTCCGAAGAAGCTTTCATTTCGCCTGAACGGTTACCGGCCCTTCCCTGATTCATCCCGCCAGCAAGCAATTCATATTCAAGCGCAACAGACATGTCAAAACGTATTCCTATTAAAAATATATGATTAATTTAAATATGTACGGACTTCTATCCGTGGCTTCGTCCGCGTGAAGTTATCTATAATAATAATTTATTCACATAAAAAATACACAAGCCCTATGAAGTCCCTGACTCCTGAGCTAGGTTCAAAGACCTGTGTTACAGGAATCAGTGTCCTTTCCCAATAGCTGTCACGAACGCAAAAATAAAAGCAGTTACAACAAAAAGAAAAGATGGAATGTGTTTATATGTGGAGTGTTAGTGTGTAGTGTGGATGTAGGAATATGTATTGTGTGTATCTATACACACAATATGTTGTCATAAAATATACAGTTATCTTAAAACTTAAATCATGATTGCACGTTTCGCAGGAGTGTCTGTACCGCTACAGCTGCTTCGACGACAAGAAGTTCGAGCAGTTCTTGTCGCGCGTGTGGTGCCTCCTGCGACGATACGCGGCGTGGGTGGGCGCGGGGGGCGAAGCGCAGCTCACGCAGATGTCGCTCCCCGTGCCGGTGCTCGAGTGCCTGCACCGATGCTTCGGCGTCACCTTCGAGTGCTTCGCCAGTCCGCTGGACTGCTACTTTAGACAGTACTGTTCAGCATTCGCCGATACTGACTCCTACTTTGGATCTCGAGGGTATGTATAATTTTTAATATTTGATTTCCTTGGTTTGGTAACAAAAATTCCAAAATGTGTTTGTTTAAAACCGTGTGAATCACGAGAAAAAATCTTGATATAAATAATGGGTTACCTTGAGCTTCGCCCTGCACAGCGGTAACCTTTCCTACTACTACTCCTCAAAGCGCTGTCAATGTCAAATTGTACCCACCGATGTGCGGTAGATTGGACACTACCTTTTTTTTATGCGCCGTGGAAATCCTCATGGACTTCCATCATCGTGGGGGTGACGGTGACATGCCGGCTGGACTTACCGGCTAACCACCGCGGTGTTCCACCTTGTCTATTCTTCCTGTCAGTATGTCTATTTTTCCGTAGACATAGCGTGGTCATGCTACGCGTGCAGGAGGTGCGGGTTTCACTTATCATTCACCGCTCCTTGTACACTGCCTACCGTTACAGAAACCCTACGGGACCGGAAACTGCACTATTAACTACCTATAATGTAATTCTGCATTGTAGAGTATGAACATAGTGACTTTATGATTACTTGTTTGTGTGTCGGCAAATTTTCCTAAAAAAAGTACTGAACTGATTTGAATAAGGTAAATATAGAGCAGGTTCGTTTTACTGTTTTAAGCTGCCCATGGATTTGTGCTCATAGTTATTGTGATAATTAATTATTCTTGTTCAAAATCATAAGTTTAAACGGTTTAAACTTATCATTTTGAACAAGAATCTGAATTTGGGGGTTTCCCCACAAAGGTAAATTAATAAATAATTTCCCCACAATAAAAACTTTTTTGAAAAAAGGGTATAAATTATATACTTAGTATCGTATAAGTTAGTCGTATTTTCAATTAAAAAGTCACTGATATTAATTTTTGGCATAAGTTAATTCGCGCGCATTCATAAAAGCATTTGATGCATCACATTAATCAAAAAGTATTTTTGTTTAGACCATTTCTAGAACTGCGACCAGTGTCGGGCTCGATGGTGGCGCACCCGCCGTATTGCGAGGAATTATTAGAAGCGGCGCTGCGGCACATGGAGCGCCTACTGCAGGACTCTGCCGAGCCGCTCAGTTTCGTCGTCATCCTGCCCGAGTGGCCCGACAGACAGACGCACGCCTTACACAAACTCCAAGCTAGCCACTTCAAAAGAAAACAGGTTCTCTACTTTATATGATTTAAAATACATAATGTTATCGTCCTGTCATCATGTAAATCTTGAAAGCCAATTATTACCTACATAATTATGTAAATGTCTAATAAATAAGTGAATGTTGCTTAAGCTCAGCATCTTTCCACACGTTTAGGCCGCCTGATATCCCGCGCTCGCGGTCATACCTATCAATATACCACTACACGTCTACACCTTCGACAATTTACTTCGCAGCGCGTCTGCTAAATGCATTACCCGTTGTCCTAGTCTAGGTGAACGACAAACGCGATAATGCGACGCGACGCGTAAATTTCAAATAGTCGTTATAATCTATGTGCGACCCAATGCGGCAAGTGCGGATTTGTTTTTGCGCGACGAGACGCGTCACAATAGTTTATTAATAATTAAATATTTACTATTATAAGCACCAGTGTTTTTTTCTTACCTTAAATTAAAGTCAATAACAACCTCTCCTCAATAGAAATAGGTTTTTGAAAATTGGATATTGATAGTTAAATAATAGGGTTAACAGCTGAAATAATATAATCGAAAGTGCTTGTTAAAAAGTCACAATACTCTTTAAATAAATGTGGATTTAGTTTCGGATATAAATGATGAAACTCTCCAAACTTATTTCTTTCTAAATAAGTACAATGACTACCTACAACGTAGGACATACGTCGCGTGAAGTATTGGTCGCCTTACGTCGCATCGCGTCGTGTCGCGTTCGGTCGCTCACCTAGGACAACGCCTTAGACTAGGGCACGACTAGGGACTTTTTCGTTATACCAAAATATAAAAATCGTTTTCGACGACCAGTCCACACACGGCCGATGATCATATCAGGGAGACAGGTCGAAACGTTGGGACAAAGAAATTATTACGAAAATCTGTTATCTCTTATCTGCTAACGACGTGCTGCCTCATTCCCGATAGATGGCACTATATTCTGAACTGAAGGGACGAGACACTATAATATTTTTAATGCTGCTGAGAGAAAATAGCCTATTGTCAAAGAAATACCATTCCTCCACTGCAACACCTAATAATAATATGACTGGAACAATTTTCAAGTATAAAATCATGACGTATTTTTTTGGTTTTAGGTGGTTATTCCAGCTTTTGAGCACGAGTACCGCCACGGATTTCAACATGTCCTTACCAAGTGAGTCATTTAAACTGCTTACACATAATATACATTAATATTAATTACTTATATATAAGACTATTGTATAATCAGTTACGAACACGGTCTCATTACAAAAGATGCCTTAATTGTGGTTTATTACCTTTTTATGGCAAAATCAGGGTTTTATGATTTTAGCAGACTATGTGTTATGTTAGCATGTATAGAAACGGGGAGGTAAAAAACTAAAAAGTAAAAAATAATTTTCAATTTCGTAAAGTTCTGTTTGTTGTTTTGTATTGCCGCTGACTTCCGAAATTAAAGTTATTCCTAACTTTTTAATTTTTTAAGGCGGTTGTCTTTTTTGTTAAAATGTTTTTTACTCCCATTATTTAGTAGTTAAATATTACCATCATTTTGATGATAAAAATTACTTGAAAGATACGCATGCGTATCGGATGTGTGCATGTGATCGGGGTATTTTTAAATTTGAAATTTACTACTTACTACCGCCGCGCCCCAATTTCGCACAGGTGCACTAATTATTCCAGTAGATTAAAAAAAAATATTCTTCATACAAATCATATCCTGACACCTGACACGTACAGCGTGTAACAGAAATGTGTGGTCATATTTAGGAATCATGAGCAGAATCTCCTAAATACATACAAAAAGAAAATAAATATTTCCTTTAAAAATAAAACTATTGTGAATGAAGTCACAAATCAAGTTTTATTTTTAGCAGAAATATTTATTTTCCTTTGGTATCGATAAATAATATATATATCCGGAACTCATAAAAGAAACAGATGATCAGTACTTAATATTAATTACACCACTCATTAGTCAAAGACCACAGACAGAAACTAGTCTATGGATGTATGTCATAACGCCCGTATATTGTCAAAATGACACTAATCACCATGACAACATCATTTCTTTAGTCTAAAAAGTATTAACTGAACACGCCCAAAAGAAATCTGTCATTTTCTAATTTTGTTTGTTATCGTTTTGTATAAGAATTATTTCTGATGTGTAGGGCATCTACAAATTCTGTAAATTGTTCTAAATTTCCTAAACATTTTGATTTCGAAAATAAAATTTCATTTTGGCAATTTTGACAACTGACTAAACGCCGGTTATTAAGTTAACGGACGACCATAGCAGCAATTAAATATAACGTCTGATTAAGACATTTAAACATGGTGAAACTCTCAGTTATGTAACGAATGTACACGTCTATAGTTGAGTACTAACTCCTCGACTTTATTTAACATTTTCTATGGCAATAATGGTGGTGATGTGAATAATCTTCCAGAACGGCAGCAGCTTGTTTTTCCACGTTTAAATTCGGAACACCCAAATTGAACCATGGAATTTGATGGATCATTTTCTTCTAAAGTACTTGAAATTGCATTCAAAATATCTTTGGTAGACATATTTTCAGTACGATGTACTTTATAACGGCGCGTATTTCTGATTTTTCCATTTTTGGCTTTGAGCGACGATTCACAGGTTTAAATGCAATGTTACAACAAATAACATTTTCAAATATCGAATACCGGAAACTTTTTGATCGCTCCTAGTATTGTGTTGCCAAATAAATGCTACTCTTTCTTCAAGCCAGTTAGGTCTAGGCCAAGTCTTGTTGGAGGGTGCATCTCATATCATATAAAGTTATAACTTGATGTGCAAATCTACTGCGCCACGCTAAAGTATTGTCTTAAAAATTCAATATGTTGTGCTTCAAAAGTTAGTGACAGAAACGAATCGCTGCAAAACCGACTCCACGCAGTCTTCTCTGCCCTACAACCTAGAGAGTAATCTAAGCCCGCGTAGGCGCGGAGGTGCAAGGCGGCCCGCGAGCTGAGGAGCAGGTGGTTTTAACGCTCGTTGCCGTGGCTGAGGCTGGCCGGCAACCGGCCAGCAAGCCGGAGGTGCGATGCGTAAAACACATCTGCGACGATAAGCACGCGTGGGACCGCCGGAGCCCCGCAGTGCCGGAGCCGTGACAGAAACCAAGCCTGCTGCATGTTGCATGCTTGTTTGTATGCTGCATGCTTGCTTGCATACTGCATGCTGCATGCGTGGTGTATGCTTGTTTACATGTTTGCATGCTTGCTGCATGCATGGTAAAAATATGTTTTAATATCCGCTGCGGCAGCGCCTGCCGAGCGCCAAATCCCCTCTATCGTTGGTGAATCATTTGGTTTAGGTTTGAACTGTAACCAGCTTAAGAAAATATTTTTAAAATCGTTTTATATTTAAGTAGTGTACCCAGCTACAACTTATCAATAATTAGACTAAGTTATAATGTGTATTTATGCAATTTTCAAGGGCGTCGCCAGCCGATGGCCTAGGGGGGGGGCAAATTGATATATGGAGAATGGGAATAGCATGAATTTTAAATACAGTCAAAAGCACATGTAGCCTTACTGGAAGTGCGTGTCTTACCCCTACGGGCGACGCTTGTACTACTAGGGCCCCTTCACTCTAGCGTTTCTAAAGCGTAGGCGTTCGATGATCGTATGATCGCACAGACGCCGCGGCATCGGCGTTTCCTCTGCAGATAATTAAACGCTGCGCTATCGCAGCGCAGACGTCGGCGGTATTATATAGTATACCGAAACGACAGCAAAATTGTGTGAGGTCTCGCTGCGTCCCGTTGTGCCGGCGTTTCTGTGCTGCGCTGCGCATACGTTCATCGATGAACGTATGCGTAGCGGTGTTCCATCGCTCGACAACGTAGGCTGGGCAATCGCTAGTGTGAAGGGACTCTAAGAACGGTACAAAGTCCAATGTGTAAAGCTCCACAAACTCTTGCCTATACAATTCAATGGCGTAGCTACGTGACCAGGGGCCCCGGTGCGGAAAAAAAAGATGGGGCCCTATCTAAACTGGTTACGTTTCATTTTATCAACTAAAAACAAATACATATAAGTATACTTATTTGTGCTAAAATAAATTCACATCTTCCGCTTAAATGCATAGGACGGCCCCCAGTCAGTGGAGGCCGTTCTAATATCGAGAGGAAGCGCATACCAGAAAGGAATGAACTGGACATAAAAGGAGGAATGAAAAAATCTGAAGTATGAGGAGGGCTAAGCAAGATAAGATTGTTAGAAAACCGTAGATTCCTAGAGTGTGAAGAACATAGCTATTGAAAGTGGGACATTAGATAAGGAGGGGAGATAAAGTGGAGCAGAGAGGAAAGCGTTGTCAACGCACGGAAACTTTTTTGGTGAATGGGCAATAATTTTAGCTCGTACCTGAAGCTTGACACATGGTCATATTTCCTCAAATTAAAGATAAACCTGACGCAACTATTGAGGACCCTATCCAGCTTATCTGTCTGAGACAACATATGGGCCCAAACCCCAATGACCAGTTGCTGTGAAATGACGGTTGATATCATCTAGGTAAATTGTCTTCGGGAAGTCCACATGACGCGGGCTGCCGATACCAAGAGTTCCGAAGAATTTCCAGATATCAGCAAGAGAAGAAGGCGAAATGTTTTCGAGGATATGGCGGCGTTTGGCGTTACGTATAATCTGATTACAGATTTTTGCTTTGAAGAGGTTTCTTCACCCGATCCCTGTGCCTCATCGCCATACGAACTCCTGTCGTCATCCAAGGAGCAGGTGGACGCCTAAGGTGAACCCTCTTTACAGGAACGTGTCTGTCATAGAGAGCAAGGACCGATCGATTGAAGATACACAGCTGGTGGTCTACGGTTGTTGTAGCTGCAAGGTGACACCCATCGAGTTCCGAAGCATCCTGACGTAGCTTCTCCACATCCATGCGCGCAAAACAACACGTATACAGACCTTTATGAACCGGTTTAGGTTTTGTTTTAGAACATACGAGAGGAAAATAAGGTCATGGTTGGAAAAGCCAGGTGCAGAATACTCACCATAAGTGGACACAAGAGAGACACAGGTCGTTAGTACTAATTCGATCCACGTGTCATCCCCTGAGATATTAAAATAAGTAAGTTGGTTGCAGAGGAAGAACATCGAGACTAACAGACTCGATTATGAGTAGGAGTTTACGGGAACAAGAGGCATATTGACGCAATGTGTATGCTCTGACAATGGACAACACCAAGTAGAGTTTTAACACATTTGATATGGATCTCCAGAAAGAGGTACCTACTCGCGGAGGCACAGCTGTAAAGTGAAGGAGAAGAGGCAAAGATCTTGAAAGTAAAATTGCTACGAAGACAAATAGCAACATCATTTCCTGCCTTTCCAATTGTATTAGTACGGATAAGAACGAAACCGGAAAAAAGGTAGGTTGAGAGAAGATGAGGTTTGAGCCAACTCTCAGAAATCAGAACGATGTGCGTGAACGTAGACATCAGAAAAGGTCTCTAACAGGTCAAGTGACTTGACACACTTTGTGTATGGACGTGGCAGACATTAAACATAAAAAAAAGCCTTTCTGTTGACTAAAGCTCCGACGCACAAAGTCACCAAGGGTGTCAACTTCATTTAAATAAAACTTGCATCAGCAGAAGAATTAAAGGAAGCATTGGCACTTTGGCAGAGTTAAGGAGTCATTTTCAGATAACATAAAATGATAATATAAATTAAAGAAATTGAAATATCACGCAAATCAATTGCATAACAGCTGATTGGTTAAAGTGGCTAGGCACAAGAACAGAAATAATTTGTATTTATATTCTGACTGTTTGCTGGCCAGGGGCGGGGTGCCCCCTGAGCTTAGGGGCCCCGATACATCCCACCGCCAAGCCTTCGGATAGCTACGCAACTGTGTATAATGAATAAAGATTGTAATGAAAATTATTATATTCATTACCATGAAAAGATTTTTCGACAAAATATAGGATAAACAATAGAACAATGGGATAAAAATAATTTGGAAGCAACAAAATATTCAATTAGGTGCAAGATTTTAATATTGAAGAATTCAAGCGAGATCCTTCTTTTTGATCAATAAAATTTAACAATTTTTTTTTCTTTTTGAGTGTTAATGGGGGGGTGGCAGCTGCCCCTACTTGCCCCCCCCCGGCGACGCCCTTGGCAATTTTGCTTTATGTTTTTAACTAGGCGTCTTTATCATATTAGACTAAATATGTTTTATGTCTTTTGAGGGGTATATCAAACGATTTTATATTAGATGTATATTATCGTAATGAAAATACAAAAAAAAATTGTTATTTTAAAATTATATCATTCGTTTATTTAAATCAGTTAAATAAACGAATGATATAATTTTAAAATAACAATTTTCATTCATTATATTATGAAACAAAATTATAGAATCAGTGGTTATATCTTGTAAATATTAGAGATTTTGTAATTATATCATATATTACTTACCCCTTATTGGATCCAGTTTAAACTCTTTAACGCATTTTTTGTAATGAGCCCTCTCATGACAGTTCTAGCTTTAGTTCAACTTTAACTCGGGGTCAGTTATTGTATTTTGAACTTTATACCGACTGAAGTTGTCAAAGAATCATGGCGAGATCCATAGCCATACATTCTTTTGTATGAAAAATAAAAATCATTAAGAGAGGTCAACGAATGTGAAGAATACATTACCAGGAGCAGATTGATATACTTACCATATTTGTAAACCCCCGCATAATTAAAATATTTCGAAATGAAAATAACACTTGTTTCATCTCGTTGCCCATTTTGTTTACAAAAAAAGAAAGTGACAAGTGACATTACCGGATCTATCAAATTGGCAGACAAGTAACGTGGATCGTTGTTTACACTGGCGGAGTTGAAAAAGTACATAGATCAATTATTATTTCCCATAAAACGATGCAATTTCAGTGTAAGAATTGCGAAACGGCGGCGGTCAGTGTCACTTGTTTCATCTCGTTGCCCATTTTGTTTACAAAAAAAGAAAGTGACAAGTGACATTACCGGATCTATCAAATTGGCAGACAAGTAACGTGGATCGTTGTTTACACTGGCGGAGTTGAAAAAGTACATAGATCAATTATTATTTCCCATAAAACGATGCAATTTCAGTGTAAGAATTGCGAAACGGCGGCGGTCAGTGTCACTGTTTCGTTCTGAAATAATGACCTTTCGTTAAACTATTCACATTTAACATCCATTTGTTTATCTATATATGTATGTATTTAAAATATATTTGTGTATGTATATCAGCTGTCTGACATCCATAGTACAGGGTTTCCTAGTTTGGGGTCAGATGTGTGAAATGTCCCCACATATTATTATTTTTATTGCGGGGTTTTAAAAATATTGTCAATGCCTGAAGATACTCTTTATGTACCCAAGAGTATGAGAATTAACATTTTAACTTCTCTAAACATCCTGCCATGATCCTTTACTTCCTGTTTATCTTCTAAAACAAACAATTTTATTGAACGGATTAAATTGACTTTTTTAAAAAATCACTCATCCACATATACACGGAATTGTGTGAACAATAATTATAAGAATTATTAATTCACTATGAACGCTCTGTATCATATTATAATTTTAAAAACACCACATAGTCGTATTATGCGGTCATTCGTGTATTATTAATAAGACTACAAAAGCAATTTGCTTTCTGAAAAGAAAAAGTTAAACAATATTCAGATTTAGTATAAAGTCTTATAATACTAAGTGTTGTTATTACCGAAACGTTCTGAAGCAGGCGGCAGCCGTGTAGTCCGTGTACCTAACGGTTATCATAAGTCTAGACTCTAGAGCAACATTTACGGTAAAATGGTAGACAAAAGTTCGGCGTGTAGACGCATGCGGGGAAGTTGAAGTCCGCCAACGTCGCATCCTCTAACGCGCTCTTCAATGCCGCGAAAGGAAATCCCCTTTGATGCCTTGGGGTCGATCTCTAAACATTAGAATCTGTACCTTTTTACTATTAGATACGTATGAACTTACTCTCTCTGCCCTGTTGTCTGCTGTTACTGCAAACAGAACAAATCGACCGTTCATATAACTTAATTAAATAGCGAAAGTTCATAGAGCGTGTGTATATGTAGTTCGGTTTTTTCAGATGAATGACTACGTTCCATAGACATTATTTCAACAAGCAACTGCTCCATAATACAGTAATGTAATGAATTGATCGTCAGTTGATGAATCGTATTTAAATTTTCCTTCTGCTAACAGGTTTACAATTAACACACATACACGTTACGATATTTAGTTTAGTTATATTTTGATCCGATCCATTTGTCCTGTTTGCTGTTACATTTCATTTACAAGGGCGAGATTCAGCAGCTTTGACTCTACTTTGCTAATGGTTGCGGCCACAACACTTTTTTTTACTGTGCTATGAAAAACATTTTTAGACTTCACCAGTCGGTGCCTGCTATTGGCTTCGCTGGGATGACTCTAAGTAACTGTACGTAGCAAAGTTAAAATGGGGGTCTGTTAATCTCGTCCTTAACCCTTGTTTACACTAAGTTAAAATAAACGATACATGTATTCTACAAGTATTATGCAATGTCTGTATTAACGTTCACACTCAAATACAAGTATAAAACTTGTTTTAGACACAACTTGTATTATACTTGTTGTGCAAATGCTTATTTTTGATCCGGTCTGAACAAAAGATAAAACAAAATACGTATAATATGTACATGTATTCTGCAAGTTTAAGACAAGTTGTGTCAAGACAAGTACTTCAAGTACTACAACTTGTAAAATACATGTATTAAATACATGTATAAAAAAAAACATGTATTAAAAAAATACATGTATTAAATACATGTATTTTACAAGTTTAAGACAAGTTGTGTCAAGACATGTTTTGTTTTATCTTTTGTAAGAAAATAAGTATTTGCACAACAAGTATAATACAAGTTTTGTCTAAAACAAGTTTCGTACTTGTATTTGAGTGTGAACGATATTACAGACATTGCATAAAACTTGTAGACTACATGTATTATACCTTGGTGTAAACGAGGGGATATACAAGTTGTGTATAAAACATGTACTTACTACACTTGTTTTTTTTGTGTAAACTAAAGAGTAAGAGAGGTTAGGGCATTAGCATATAGCCCAAGAAGCTTATAGGTAAAAATGGAGGCAACACTTAACACCTAAGTTAAACCAACTGTGGGCTGACTAGTATAAAGAAAACTGATAAGATAAAGAAAACACATATCACGGTCTCGTTCTTATGTATGCATTCAGAAAGAGAGCGACTGCCCACAGTTGGTTTCACTTAGGTATTTAGAGTGTTGCCTCCACTTTTATCTACAGGGTTAAATTTAATTCATGAGCAAATTTTTAAGGAGTGACTCAGACCACGAACCTAAACAACTTTCATTATGGAACCAACTCAAAAAGTGCGAAAAAAAAACAGCTGTTTCATACATTTTGGCCGAGTACCTATCTATTGCACTTCTATATCGAACATCAGATTTTTTTTTCGCGCTGTCGAGTTCGCTCCGTCATGAAAGTTGTTCAGGTTCGTGGTCTGAGTCACTCCTTAAAAATTTGCTCATGAATTAAATTTCACCCTGTATAAGCTTCTTGATATAGCCCACGTAACATGTGACATGTCACAGGAACGAGGTGTACTTCAGATGGGGCGGCGGCACGGTGGTGGTGTGGCTGCAGAACGCGGCGGGCCACGCGCGCTGGGGGCCCACCGAGGAGCGCGTGGAGGCGCTGCTGGACGCGTGGCGGCCGCGCGCCAAGCTGCGCGAGCCCGCGCCCGCCGCGCCCGCCGCGCCCGACCACGCGGCGCCGCCCGCCGCCGACAAGCGCTGACTCTCCGCTCTGTAAATATTCATCGTGTACATACTATACATAGATAGATATATTATTATATTATGGACGATACGTATGGTATCTTTTATTTTTAAATCTCACTTCTCTGTTGTATAGTTCGATAAAAGTTTATTATGTTTTGATTGTTTATTATATTTTCTGACAAAATAAGTTTTTTTTTTTAATGTGATTTACTATTTGACCTGTAAAGCAATTCCCATTTAATTTTTTTTTAGGTGGCTACTGTCTAAGATACGTAGCTACCGGGTCGTAGGTAGGAGAGTTAGGCCTACTGTCCAAGTAGACCGCACGTCATGCGCACGCTATCGTCAATAATTGACGATTGCTTGCATCTTACGTAGAAACAATCGCAACTGTGTCCACGTCTCCACGACGCGGCAACCTGTCGTCTTGCGTTCGTCATACGGTACGCGCAGCGGCATGTTAGTACTCAACCGACGCGCGAGACCCAAACACCCGATGTTTTATGTTACAAAATTTTATTTTTAGTAATTCGGTAATGATTGAAATGCAGAATCATCTTCTGGTAACTCTCTGGCAGCAACAAACAGTCTACAATTTATATTATTTCTTTGGATGTATAGATGAAGCCAGTAAATGTATTCTTTGTCTGTTTCATCGTCTTCTAAAAGTGGTACGCTATAATGACATCATCATCATCATCATCATTTGACATTTTTCCAACGAAAAGGCGTGCTTTCGCGATGCTACTTGAAATAAATCTGAGACGTTTTGTAGCGTGATTCAAACTCAAACTCAAAATCATTTATTTCAATTAAACCATTTACAGGTACTTTTGAATTGTCAGAGTCAGTCAGTCACAAAGTTGAAGCTAGTTGCTCGTTCCAAACAGTAGGTTTCTATGGAGAAGAACGAGCAAGGAACTCCATGAACACTCTTTTAAAATCAGTTAAATTTTACAAATTTAGGTTACATTGATTGACGATTGTATGACGATAGCGTGGACATAACAAAAATGGAAAATACGCCTATCGTCATTTGTAGGTTGCATGCATCCGTCAAATGACGCACCGTGCACAATAAGCCTTAGCCATAATGGCAGTTTGAAGATGGCGCTATTCGTGTATAACCACGGGTATACTTAGTGCTATAATTTCTCATGACTGGACAAAAATGGTTTTAACATTACCCATTGCCTTAATATCCATCTATCTTTCTTCCATCTTCCTATCTTCTTGTTTATCTATTTTTACTATAATAAATAGCAGAGATCAGAAGGTTTGTTACTACATCACGTGAGAACGAATCAACATTTAAATTAAACTTGTATTGTTGCATAGCTGTTGCTGATACTTTTTTTTTTGTTCCGGGGTGGAAAATCCTCATAGTAGATGTCCTCAGCTCTGGGGCGGGCGAAGGGGTTTGTCAGACTCTTGCTGACTTAAAACCACCCCGATGTTCCATCTCACACCAACGTCAGGGGTCACGGGAACTGGAGCTACCTACTTCCGCAACCCCTGACTTTGCTGCTGCTAGGGTAGCAGCAGCTTTACAACTGAGGCATGTTTCACCTTAATGGGATGAGTCGGTCCTGAAATACAACTTAACCTCTATCGTATGCAGCTCCAAACAAAACAGAAAAACAACATTTTATGCATAAAAATTCTGACTGTGACATAAAAGTGCTGACGTTATAAAAAATGTTTCATTACGTACTGGTGCCGTAGTACCGCACTGCGACGCCGCACCTACGCGCAACCTAAAGGTGTTGCGAGAAGAGCCAATTTACGAGCAAGTGTGTTGAAATAGTACACTAGGGTCACATGTGAGTTAAGTTTGTATTAAAGGCTGGATTGTAGCCTGAAATGAAGGCGAGAGTGTAATAATAATAATAAGTAATATGTAAGGACATTTCACACATGGCCATCTGACCCCCAACTAGGCAGACCCTGTACTATGGGTGTCAGACAGCTGATATACACATACACAAATATATAAATAGTTACATATGTAGATAAACCACAACCAGACACAAGGCAAATACAAGTGCTCTTCACACAAATATTTACTCGGGCCGGGATTCGAACCCGCACATTGCGCAGCAGTCAATCGCTCAGCCACTGCGCCGTGTTGTCGTAATAAAATGCTCACGCATTCCATATCACGTTTTTAAACTCACCTGTGAGGAATAAAATATATATGTCGCCGTCATCTGGTTGAATCTGCTATTTGATTGAATGACTAGCGCGTTTATTGAATGACTAGGCCGAACGTTGATTGAGCAAGCGTCACTCAACGTCCAACCAGTTAGCGGATTGTAACATAGCCTTTAAACAGAGCGAACGTGAAATCAGTCAGGTGATAGGAATTTGGGATGAGTGGTGTTGGGGAGAGGAAGGCGAGGTCCACCGACGCCCTGGTCCTATAAAAAAAAAATGCATTTTTTGTAACCTAACCTCAAAACACTAAAGTTGACTAAAAGGCGTAGGGGGGGAGCCACGCTAAGCGGGGCTCAAGGTTTAAAAAAAAATAACTACGAAGGGGATGGCGGGGTCGACGTACGCTCGCTTCGTTCTAGTGAGCGAACGACCCCGCCATCCCCTTCTAACCTAACCTATCCAAGTCGGGGTGCCACGAAACCAAACATTACAAAGTCGGCTATATCCCATTCAACGAACATGCTAAATGTCGTTCAGTCAAGACGTTGAACGTTACATTAATTTCCAATGTGGGAAAAACATTACCAGTAGATTTACCCGCATAGGTAATGAAAAAAAATGGAAAATGGATTGTATAATATGTTGTCCGAAACTGAATAAATAAATAAATAATTAAAATATTTCGAAATGAAAATAGTAGTAGTATAGTAGTAGTAGTGACATTAGAATTTCAACCTCTCTAAACATTTTTTTTTTTTTGTAAAATCCTGCCATGGTCTATTATTTACATCGATTATTATAATATCTATTATTATACCTACCCATCTATCTCTTTCTATTGGTATACTCAAAGTAGTAAAGAATCATGGCGATATCCATACATTTTATTATATCCAGGCACGGACTAGAAAAAAAGAAGGACTTCGCGCCACGCGTATCGAAAGTGAAGCACCGTCTGGACCGTACCGATCTATGTGTGTGGGATTTGAGGGATACCATATAAATGAAAATTTCCCCATTTTTTAAATACCTGTTTTGACAGTTTATTCATTTATGTGAATAAATCGATATAAGAAGTCCACTTAATTGAAATTACAAACATTCTATTATCTTACAAAACTCAACATTAAGTATTTAATTGTTATTGTGTTTATTTTGTACTAGCTTTTGCCCGCGACTTCGTACGCGTGAATGTCGGTTATCGCATATGCAGATGAAGTTGCGGATTAAAAAGTAGCTCAGGTCCTTCCCCAGATATCAAGCTAACTTCATACCAAATTTCATCAAAATCGATCCAACTGTTCATCGTGAAGAAACAGACAGAGTTACTTTCGCATTTATAATATTAGTAGGTATGGAGTATGGATGGAATGGATGGTTGACTAGAAAACGCTGCTGTAAAATAGGTAATTCAATTGATTGTCTTTGTATTGCCCTGGCTGTTGGAGTATTTACGGCTCACCAGCGCCACACCACGCACACAATCGCACTACACAACCGTGCCGGTCGAGCGCCATACTGCAACTGCCACGCGACGCCGGCGAACGAGACGACCAACACTTCAGTCAATACACTACAGTCTTTAATTACCTATAATGAAGATAGGGGGGATGGGGGACGACGGCTCTGCCAACTGGCTCTGCCAACCAAGTGTCGAGTCAAGATGCAAACTGAGATCTTTTACGCTAGGGCTAATGGGGATGACGGTACCATTAAAAATAACCGGAGGAAGAGAGCTAACCGTCACTCGACCCATCATACGCGAGCTTCCAATAATAATGGCCTGACATTTTGAGGGGTTTACGGCCACCCCAAATCTGTCGGACCAGTCTTTGATAGCATTCAAGTCTCGATTTACATCTTCTATAGCGTCTGATAAATCTTCCACCCGCGCAGCTGAATATAATTGAAGATCATCGGCATAAAGATGATACGAGCACCGAAGACAGTGAGTAATCAAATTAATGAAGATAGAGAATAGCAATGGAGAAAGAATACCGCCTTGTGGGACACCAGCATCCAGGACACGCCAACTCGACGAATTGTCGTCAACGCGAACCGACTGCTGATGACCCCGAAGATAAGAAGAGAACCATTCCAGCGCCTCGGAGGAAACCATAAGATGTGAGAGAATGGTTATGAGAATATCATGACTGACGGGCATTAAAGGCATTGGTGAAATCAATTAAAACCAACACAGTAACCTTAGTATCACCCATTGCTTCTCTAATGTCACTTTAAGGAGAGCGGAAGTAGTGCTGTGCCCAGGCCTGAATCCAGACTGGAAAGAGCTTACAAGGCTGTTCCGATGGACAAACCCTGAAAGCTGCTTGTCCACACAGGCCTCGAGCACTTTAGACAGGAAAGGGAGAATGGAAATTGGTCGAGAATGGTTAGGAAGTGAGGGACTAGAAACTTTAGGAAGTGGGCGGACATAAGCCATATGCCACAGGGAAGGAAATTGTCCAGAATCAAGGGAAACGTTGATAATGTGGGTAATTGGTGGAAGAAGAAGATCGAGGAGCAAGTTGACCATATAACGACTAATGTCGTCATGGCCCACCGCCTTGGATTTTAAAGACAGGATGGTCTTTCTAATTTCATCCAAGGCGACTGGAGAAAAGTAAAATGGTTCTATAATGGGATCAGGTAGACCAGAAATGAAATCCACCGTCTGAGACAACGTATGGGCATCCAAATGACAAGTGGTAGTGAAATGACGGTTGATGTCATCCAAGCCAATGGTCTTCGGGAAATCCACATGACGTGGTCTACCGATACCCAGAGTTCCGAAAAATTTCCAGATATCAGCAGGAGAAGAAGATGAAATGTTTTCTAGAATATGGCGGCGTTTGGCGTTACGTATCATCTGGTTATACCGATTTCTTGCAGCTTAAAGAGGTTCTTATTTTCTTCACAGCGATGCCTTTTCAACCTCCGAAATGCCCGATCCTTGCGCCTCATCGCCATACGAACCCCGATCGTCATCCAAGGAGCAGGTGGACGCCTGAGCTTAACCCTCTTTACAGGAGCGTGTTTGTCGTAGAGAGCAATGACCGATTGATTGAAGATAAGCAGCTTGTCGTCGACGGTTGCTGCTGCTGCAAGGTGTCCCCAATCGAGTTTCGACGCATCCTGACATAGCTTCTCCACATCCATGCGCGCAAAACAACGCGTGTGCAGAACTTTAGGAACAGGTTTAGGAGGTTTTAGGACATACGAGAGGAAAATGAGGTCATGGTGGGAAAAGCCAGGTGCAGGACACTGACTATGCGGACACAAGAGAGGGAGAGGTCGTTAGGATTAAGTCGAGCCACGTGTCATCCCCTGAGATATTGAAATGAGTGGGTTGTAGAGGAAGAACATGGAGACTAACAGATTCGATGATGTAAAGGAGTTTACGGGAACGAGGGGTAGGGTGCGCAAGGTCAGTATTGAAATCGCCCATGATGACACAATGTGCATACTCTGACCCTACAGAATCCAGCGCCAGCTCAAGGTTGGGAAAGTAATCAACGGCGGGCGGGCAATAAACAACACCAAGTAGGGCTTTGACACCTTTGACATGGATCTCCAAAAAGAGGTACTCAGCGGAAGCACTGTAAAGTGAAGGAGAAGAGGCAATGATTTTGAAGGGAAAATCACTACGATGATATATAGCAACACCCCCTCCACCCTTTCCAATTCTATCGTTACGAATAAGAACGAAACCGGGAAGAGGGTAGGTGGTAGAGAGAAGATGTGGTTTGAGCCAAGTCTCTGAAATCAGGACGGCGTGGACGTTGGCGTCAGAAAAAGTGTCCAACAGATCACTGTAATGACTAGGTACACTTTGAGCATTGATGTGGCAGACATTAAACGAATGGCCTTTCTCCTTACTGAAGCTCTGACGCACAAAGCCACCAAGGGTCTCGGTCAATGAACAATAACTAGCATCGGCGGAACTAAAAGAAGTATTGGCAGAGTGAAAAGAGTCATTATCAGATGACATACAATAAAAATAAATATAATAATAATAAATAAAATAATATAGTTAAATATCACGCAAATATGCGACTTAATAAAACTTAAACTCTTCGGTGCAACACCACTATCTGTGCATTATAAAGAGAATTTCCCAAACCACACACACAATGCCACTTTACACCCACACACCACACGCAATTCCACCCTTATGCATGATTAAATTAATTTAATATTTATTTAAACCTTTTATAAATTTTTGTTTTTTTTTTTTGCTTCTCTTTCATAGAATTCTAAAATTACTTGTTGCTTGTTAAACCTTAAACTTTTTGCAACGTAACATTACTTCACTTAATCACTGGGGTAGGAGCCTGGAGATCTGTAACACAGGGTTTCCCTAGTACGGACTTCAGTCTCTCGCAAAGGTGCTTTTGTTTGCATTATCATATTCTATAGTCCTAAGGTATTAATAACCTAACCTTTGTGGAGAGAAAATAAATGTTATTTATTATATAATTTCAACTTCTCTAAACATCTTTATTTTTTGTACAAATCCTGCCATGATCCTTTATCATTTGTAATCAATCAATATCACAGCAAATTGGCAAACTATCGATAGTCGTCTATCGGTCAGCAACATACCTAGTGGCTAGTAGGGATGCCCAAGAGGCTAAAATCCTCTAAATACATTTTTTTTTTTTCATATAAATGAATGCATGGATCTCGCCATTTTATATCTAGAGTGATTTGAATATCCTTTAAATTATTAGCATTCTTCCTCAGATTATAAAACATGAGCATTTTCCCTTAAAGGAATCATCCTTTCTCCTACGCTATTCCAGCAGGAAATTGACTCCCAGACTGATAGGTATGAGATGAACGTATAATTAGTGCGAACGCTGCTGTAAATGTGCGCCAAATAAAAAAAAAGTTAGGTATATATTTTTTATTTTAATTGTCGCACATTTACAGCATAATGCGCACTAATTATACGTGCCACTCTTAACCTCAACACGTCACGGTGCGTTCAATGCATCGCAGCTGAGTTTCGAGTCAGCGAAATTCGACTCGTCACCGGCCACCGTCACTGCGTGCGATCCTCAAGCGCGCCCCGCTCTTCTCCCCGCGTTGTTGGGGCGCCGACGACTGTTAGCATGACAACTTATCACGTGTTTACTCGGCTGCCGTTATTACTACGGCAAAACAACAGCGGCAATCGAAGCTAGCGAGAGGTGCCCAGGTTCCCTCCGATCTCGTTCGAAGCTCGTTACCAGTGGGACCAAGCCAAGGATAGGCCGATGAATAAGGCTTCATTCGTGTGGTGAAGAAAGAGAAAAAGCCTATTCGTCGCAATCAGCGCGGTACCGCGTTGACCGAACGGAACATGTTGCTGCTGCGTCCCACTATTCCGTCGAAGCAGCTCTATGTGTCGCGTCTGCACTACACCACGCAGACACAGGACGTTGTGGAGTACCTACACTAAAGATGAAGACCAAATTAACCTTAAGAGTCGAGTGGTTGGAGTAGCGTCACGAAATTGGCTTTAAATCTTTTGTGGTGCGGGTTCACACTCATCACCTGGAGATCTTCGTGAAGGAAGAATTTTGGCTGTTGGGTTTTCTGTGTGCGTTACCCCAGCAAAATAATGTCGAAAATAGTAATTTAAATGTTACAGGCAATTAGTTGTCCAGCTTCTGTAATTGTTGCGCACATTTTAAATTTGTTGCACATATAGATTTTGAGTTATTCCACAAAAACATTTCCTGCTGGGGTAACGTTACCGCAGCCAGACATTTTCTTATATAATGGGAATATTGAAATAAATATTAGCCATATAATTAGTAGTCTAGACGAGGTAAATGTTGCAACTTATTTTGTATTTATTCTTCCTTCGACTGCGATGTTATTCAAGATTTTGCTGGAGTAAGTTTGTGGTTTTGCTGGATCTCTGAAACGGATAAGTAGATTCTTATCATCTTTTTTACATGACTTCTTAAGAATTAGTTTGAATTAGTTGGGTAATAAAAAAACAAAATTAATGCACCATTCAAAGGTTAATTAATTAAATATAAAAACACTTCAATAGCTCCTAACACTTTGAATAAGAGCTCGAAAGACTTACTTTAAACGTTGTTTTGTAGCTTGTATCTGTCTTCAAATGTATGTGAAATTTCATTTCAAGTATCCTGTTAGTAATAAACAAATTATGATGAAATTCAGTTCTCCACTTTGACGGTCATAATGCGCGCTTAGTTATTTGGCCTCCGATAACCCTGTATGTGAATAAATAAACTAAATGATATATCAATAATTAGTTACTTAGTTCAGTTATATTCCTGTAAAATTTCAGCGTAGAACATACAATAATTAACGAGATAATAAAATAAAAGCCATTTGGAAGCGCAACACCGTGATAACTCGACTATATTAAGGTGGTTACAAAAAAGCGACCGCGCAGTACATTATGCTACCTTCTAAAATGTTTAGTATAATACACCTTACAAGTTCGGTACAGACGCGTACACTGTTCAATATTCGATGTGATTTTGAAATAATTTAAGTCATTTTTAGAATACAACTATCCGTATTTAGCTAGGAAAAACTATTGTGATATTTGAAATTAGACTATAAAACAGTGGGGTTTACTGTAAGCACTTTACTACTTACATTGTGATGTTATATTATATTACCATCACTTTGTGATTTTTAAACGATATATGTAAGTATTAGTAGGCATAATGTGAACTTAAAACATTTATTTTGTATCTGTTATTTTCTGCGATGGTTTTAAATCGTAATTTATATTTTAAAAGTGAAGATTTGTATTACTAAAGACAAAGTGTAAAGTAAAATTTAAAAAATAATGGAAAATGCCATAAGAACAGTATTGCTACCTGTGATTGTTTTAAAGTTTTATCAATATTTTGAAAGTTTCATTGAAATGATTATTTTACCTGTAAATAAAATTTTATAATACAAATTCAAAACACTTGTGTACACATCCGTACTAAACTTGTAAACCTATCCTACATATTTAAGAAGGTAGCATAATGTACTGCGCGGTCGCTTTTTTGTAACCACCTTAATATGGTCGGGTTATCACGGTGGTGCGCTTCCTAATGGCTTTTATTTTATTATCTCGTTAATTATTGTATGTACTGCGCTGAACTTTTACAGGAATATAACTGAACGAAGTAACTAATTATTGATATATCATTTAGTTTATATATTCACATACAGGGTTATCGGAGGCCAAATAACTAAGCGCGCATTATGACCGTTAAAGTGGAGAACTGAATTTCATCATAATTTGTTTATTACTAACAGGATACTAATGAAACTTCACATACATTTGAAGACAGAGATACAAGCTACAAAACAACGTTCAAAGTAAGTCTTTCGAGCTCTTATTCAAAGTGTTAGGACCTATTGAACTGTTTTTATATTTCATTAAATAACCTTTGAATGGTGCATTAATTTTGTTTTTTTATTACCCAACTAATTCAAACTAATTTTTAAGAAATCATGTAAAAAAGATGATAAGAATCTGCTTATCCGTTTCAGAGATCCAGCAAAACCACAAACGTTACTCCAGCAAAATTTTGAATAACATCGCAGTCGAAGGAAAAATAAATACAAAATAAGTTGCAACATT
Organism: Charanyca ferruginea; assembly: GCA_947361185.1. Lineage (NCBI taxonomy): Eukaryota > Metazoa > Arthropoda > Insecta > Lepidoptera > Noctuidae > Charanyca > Charanyca ferruginea. The sequence continues at coordinate 16,555,119 of OX376057.1, forward strand.
TACTTCGTCTAGACTACTAATTATATGGCTAATATTTATTTCAATATTCCCATTATAAAAGAAAATGTCTGGCTGCGGTAACGTTACCCCAGCAGGAAATGTTTTTGTGGAATAACTCAAAATCTATATGTGCAACAAATTTAAAAATGTGCGCAACAATTACAGAAGCTGGACAACTAATTGCCTGTAACATTTAAATTACTATTTTCGACATTATTTTGCTGGGGTAACGCACACGGGTTTTCTCGGCGTTTTCAAATTCGATGGCAAATAGATAATAGGCTAATAATATGTATTAGTTTTTGTTATTATGTTTAATTTGTGTAATTTTATATAATGGGCCTTAGGTAGTTGCCTGATAATAATAAACAATATATTCTATTTCATTGTAAGTATGTTTATTGTTCGCCGATGAGGAGTACCATAGGGTATCTTCGAAGTCCATGATCAGTTGACCACGGAGAGGTAACAAACCAGCAATTATCTTAGGGTGCCTTCAAATAACCCGCAAAGAGTCGCGCTGCTGTCGCTAGGTTCGAACATCATAGTTTCACGATAGACTCTGACGAAGAAACATTGCTCTTAGGGTTACCTACTATTAAAATGATAAAGAATTTTAGACAAATAAAAAGGAAACTGCAGTTATTGTATACAAGTCAAGGAACTGAATCTTATAAAGTAAAAGGCTAGGTACAGTGACAAAAAAAATAAAAAATTATAATTACCGGCACGTAAGTTGGCAAGAGATTTTGTGGTGGGAGAAGTTCGCGCATGTAAAAATGTACCTATGGAATTGTGCGTGCGCGATCTTCTTCTTCGCTACGAAATCTCTTGCCAATTTACGTGCCGATAACTATACATACTAGAAGTAAAAATAAAATAGCTCAACCATTTTTAGATTATTTAAAGTACACACATCTTTTAAGGTGTACCTACCTACTCACTCTGTTAAATGTTATAGATAACAAAATACCTTGTGATATATTAAAACTAAATTTAAAAGATACATTAAAAAGGTAGGCTTTGTAAACGAGGATATTATAAGTTAGTGGATTATATCCGAAATAAGAATGCTTGGGAACACTATACTAGAGCATAGACAAAATCAAACTGATTGCTAATTCAAACTATACTTTATGTATTTAAATACAATAATTTTCTTTATTGCACTTATTAGATTACTCTGACTCACACACTATTCATTGTTTGTTGGAATAGGAGAGGTCGTCTACTGTATTATAAATTGTAAAATATATGTGAACACTATGTGTCTGTACCTACATATTTTAGGTGTCATTTCTTAACTTGTAGTACCTACTTTGTACACACCATAATATATGTTCTTGTTCTTGGAAATGCAAATTGTGAACATAATTTTTTAATAAAAGAGTATGTAGGTATGGAGTTTCTTGCCCATTCTTCTCCATACGAAACTACTATTTGGAATGGGCAACTAGATTCAAATTTTACAATATTATAATAATAATATACAAGACTTTGACTTTAAGGTCGTCAAGAAAAGAATTTTACTATTTGCTTAATTTTTTTCACTTGATGAATGTATGGCCATGATTCTTTATTTTGCATATTTCTTTCCAAGCTTCTTCGAATTTATTGGTGTCGGACTTCGAATTCTATAGGTAGGTATCGCTCGACGACTCGACGACTCTCAAGACTTTCAACCTCATCGATAAATTCTTGAACAAAATCTATGTGCGCACCGTCACTAGTCGAACGATAAACTATAGTACTCGTACTTCAGTACAATAACTAAAGCACAATACGTGTACTATTGAAGTCTTCCAATTTCTATCTCCGAAAGTCTACATCAGGTCTTCACAAAATTAATATGGAGACCACCTCAGGATTCCTATACAGAGTATACTCATTCAAACGATTTCAGTTTTTAATCAACCCACAATTTGACGTTGTCTGTGTCTGTCCACAGTTGTCTGTTCATATGGCGAATTTTCTCGGGTTTTTACCATTGAAGTGTGGCTTGGTATTGAAGTATATGCCATGTGTGTGGTTATAATTACCTACACAATGTCGATTAATAGATGTTTGTTTTGGCAATAAAACAGTATAATTATTAAGTACCTATTTATTACATTCAGAGCTGCATGTAAGTATGTACCTACTTAGATAATATTCAAACATTTTATTAAAAATGTTTTTATAACTCGAGTAAAAAAAACAAAAAACAAATTCTATCATAATTTAAATCTATACCCTGTTCACAATAAGATTAGACAAACACAAACCTTTTTTACAGTCCCTTCAACCGATTTTGACTTCTATTCCGTAGGCGGATGACATTAGAGGCAAAAAAGTGGTTACAATAACAACTGTTTACTGCAGTTGCCATTTGTCATGCTACCAACGCAATATAAGTCAAAATCGGTTGAACGGACTGTAAAAAAGGTTTTTGTAAATGTCTAATCTTATTGTGAACAGGGTATAGGTAATTGTTTTTAATAGATTCCCTAATCATTCTCATTTTTATTACCGGTTCCTGAATGTTGCTTTGCTTTGCTTTGCTTTGGATCTATTGATTTTTGTCCCCTTATAGTGTGACTCCATCTGTTTGTCTGTCTGTCAGATCTGCTTAATTCACACGTGACTTGTTTGGAATGGTGTTAAAATGTCTGTACAATTACCGTGGCAAGTGAAAAAATAAACATATTTTGTTTGTAATTTTCATTGCAATAATTGTCGAATATGAAAAGGTACTGGGTCAAATGAATTACATACCATTATGAAAAGGCTTCATTTGCACTTATTAGCAAAAATAAAAACTTCGGATAAAGAGCGAACATAAATGTTACAGTAGGGCATTCCATATCAGCTAGATTGAAATGTTTGATCTTTCGTTTCTTAAAAAATGTTTGTCATAAACAGTCACAGTAACCTACCCAAAGTAGCAACATTGCTAGAATCAAATAACGAGTTTCAAGTGGTTAAATTAAGATGCTTCCAATATTTTTATTCTACTATATAAAAATAAGTCGGGTTTTCCTTCCTGACGCTATAACTCCAGAACGCACGAACCGATTTCCACGGTTTTGCATTCGTTGGAAAGGTCTCGGGCTCCGTGAGGTTTATAGGTGTAGGTAAATAGGCAGGTAAGTAGGTAGATCGGGACAGGACAACGTCTGTCGGGTCAGCTAGTATAAATATGTCTTTTATTGCCCACAAATTAAAACTAAGTGTATTGTTAAGATTCATCCGAGCAATAAAATTAACAGCAAACTGCAACATTAGTAATTTCTTTACCAACATCCGAAAACCATTGCGCATTATTTGTTTGCCCTTTCGTTTGTAATCATTATATCACAAGAACGAGATAAAGGAGCTTATTTAGCGTTTGTCTAAACCGCGGTCGGGTTCGCCGCGCTACGACGCGCAACATTATACATCTACAGTTTGACGTTTGCCGTGGCACGGTGCGTACAGTAGAGTGGTACCTAATTCGCCCAAATGAAAGGGCTAGTATTTAACTGTAAGTCAAAACTCTTTCTTTTTTATAAAAAAAATATCCCAATCCTAATCAAAAATACTGATAGCACAGCAAAATATTTTTTTTTTTAGCAACAATAAAAGTTCGTCTAATTATAATAAAGTTCTGTATTGCTCTGTTGTGTTCATAAAAAAGCGGAGCATAATAGCACTTAGTAATTCATTTTTGTTAAAACAAAGCTGTCTTTATATCCGGCATGATCCTGTTGACGCCTAGTTAGTTAGTTGACGAATAGTTATTTGTATTACGTTGGAACGCTCTAATTAATTTGATGTGCAATCAGTATATTTGATATGAAAATAATATTTTCATATTGGACAACTATTTTGTTTTGTTTCGCGCATTAGAGGAAAAAATATAATATGGTATTGATGCCTATTGGTGCCGATTCCCTTGTTCACAAACTAAACTAAAATTAGGTTAATTTGGCATCTCATACTACCAGGCAGTTTAAGAAAAGGACGGCGACAGACAAAAACTAAGTTAGAGATGACAAATTAGTCTTTTCCTTAAACTTCGCCGTGTTTTTATTTATCAATACGTTCTGAAATGACAACTATAATTGTATGAACGTTTTAAGTCAACTTAAATTGACAGCTCTAATTAAAATATGTTTCTTTATCGCTTTATTGGAGAAAAAGAGATATAAATAGCTTAAAATTAGTTTAGTTCGTGCACAACAGAATTGGCACCATTTTCGGACTATTTTTAGTTGGTACTAGGTTTGTTTGCATTATAATAATAATTTCGATGCAAAAAAAATATTTAATTGATGTAAGTAAATAAATTGAGGGGCGATAAGTTTTTTGATGTGCATTTAAAAATAAGTCAATGAAAATTAGCTACAAAAGGCCAGATTTCCGCCCAATTAGGAATATTACTGCCAAACATTTCCATTAGAGGCGCCACTGAACTATAACGTAAAAAAAAGTAACACTGACATGACAATAGTTTTTTCATCCCACCATCTCGGAAAGAGTATTTTTAATCTTCAATATCTGAGTGGAAAAGCCGTTTTTATTCTCTAGAGGATAAAGTAAATTTATCTTCAATATCTGAGTGGAAAAGCCGTTTTTATTCTCTAGAGGATAAAGTAAATTGAATTTAGAACATCGTGTGCACTAAGTTTGTGAATTAAAAAAAAACATTAAACCTATTTACTGCTACCTCTATGGTGCCGAATATATCATACAACTTTTTTTTAATTTGTTAAAAACTCAGACTTTGTAAACGTTTTTTTTTTGCATTTAGTCATTTCCTCGCTGAGGTGGAATGAAAAGTTACGTGTTGCACTCGAGTGCAAAGATTTTTCACCTCGTGCTCTTTTGATTCCCTCGCTAACGCTCAGGATTCTAATTTTGAATCACTCGCTGCGCTCGTGATTCAATTTTAGAATCCTTCGCTTGCTCGGTCATCAAAATTGAACACGCGGTTAAAAAGCAACTTTGCACTCTTGTATAACAAATAACTATTTCATCCCTTCTATTCGAAATGTGTCGTTTTGTGTTCCTCCATAAGCGGGAGCAAAGTAGCACTTTTCTTCACTAGACTTTTTAGCGGGCAGTAATGAGATTTGAATTTGGAACATGAATCGTTCATTGAAATCGAACGCAAATTGTATAAATTACTGGCTGTAAGTGTTGGCTGTACGGTGTGCAGAGGCGCGGTAACTAAAAAAACAAAAACAAAAGCGCGCGGTTTATTTCACTGTTCTTGTAATCGGTAATGGACTTTATTGCATTTTGCAAAAAAAAAGAGTTCTACGTCGAGTTCTGAAAGTGATAGTACATTAACTCCTGAAACAATAAAAATAGAAGCTAATAACGTCATACAAAACTTAATACCTGCGAAATAACGGGAGAAATAGTTTCTCATAGAAGGAGATGAAAAGTAGAGTCTAGGAGTCGAGAGCAAAAATATTTTTCCCTCAGGCGATGTGCTTTGAATACCTCGCTACGTTCAGGATTCTATTTTAGAATCCCTCGCTATGCTCGGGATTCTATTCTAGGATCCTTCGCTTCGCTCTGGATTCAAAATAGCGCCCTCGACGTAAAAATATTATTTTGCTCCCTTGTCATACAATCTACTATTTTATCCCTTCTATTCGAAAAGTGTCGTTTTGTTCCTCTATAAGCGGTAGCAAAGTAGCTGTTATCTCCTGTACGGTGCGGGGAGGCGCAGTAACATTGAATACGAAATCCCGGGAGAAATATTTCCTCTCATAGAAGAGGATGAAAAGTAGAGTATGACTCGAGAGCAAAAATATTTTTGCAACAGGCGATGTACTTTGAATCCCTCGCTACGCTCAGGATCCTATTTTATAATCCCTCGCTATGCTCGGGATTTTATTCTAGAATCCATCGCTTCGCTCTGGATTTAAAATAGCGCCCTCGCCGTAAAAATATGATTTTGCTACCTTGTCATACAATCTACTATTGTCTGTGCACCTAAATTATATTTTATATATTGACAAAATAGTAAATACGCATCAGTGTTGCGCATTTAGATGCAAAAATGTCTGGGTTCATTTATTTCCTAAAGACCTTAAGCTTCGTAAGCAATGGGAAATAGCTGTTCATCGTAAAAACTTCAAGGCTGCTAAACACTCAAGTCTGTGTTCCGACTGTGTTCTGTTTTTAACTAGCATCAATAATGAATTAAGCATCTTGCTCTTCATTCTTATTATCTTCTTCATCCTCAATATGTGACGAAGGTTTCACTACAAAATTATTATTTGCGTCATACAAAATCAGTCATTCAATAAGATGATTTTTTCCTTTTGAGAGATGCACCGCGTTTCCGGAGACATCTTTTTTAATTCCGGGATAGTTAAACGTCCGTTATTATCAACCATTTTTGATAATATATTACAACAAAACACTCGTAACGCAACTTCTATAAAAGTTACCGCGCTAATAGAGTTTACGTTATAGTTCGGTGGCGCCCTCTGAGACTAGCTTTGCGTATGCAACCCTAATAAGCAATGGCTTAACTAGAGATAACTTGCAACAATTTACACCGCGAAAATGTAGGATCGATGAGAGTTGATAATGAGATAAAGCAATTTTTTTTTTTTTTAAGTATTTTGTGTTTTCGAAATTGATACATTTCAAAGCCTGCTAGAACTACGACTGTTAAATAAAAGTCGCGCGTCAACTTTAGGAAAATAAGACAACTTTCATAGTCAGCAGATAACCATTACAATAACCTGCACTATTCCAGCGCAAAATTAATGCAAATTAGCTCTAGTTTATATCCAAGTTTTTTTTTTATTATATATACTCTAATAGGCTTGCGTTTGCGGACTTGACAGCAAATTACAATTTGTATTGGATTATCAATTACACTGTTTTTACATTTTATATTTGACAGGTTACGTAAATTTTAAACAAGTAAATAACTATGACATTGTAATTAGTTCAGACTTTCTGTGCTAGATGATTATTTTAATACCTTATGTCTATGTTAGTATTTTTTATTCATTTAGTTGTATTCGTCATCTTCATCCATAGCAAAATCCACGCCTGAGTCGACAGCACACACAGGGCTGGAAAACAAATTAGATAAATATTAGCAGTTTGTACAGTTTTATATTGATTATACCACTTACTTTAAAACAAATTACGTAGGTACGTACCTCATTGCTCTACATGTGAAGAAGACAATCCGTTTCAACCTTCTATTATAAAAGAAGTAGTTGAATGCCCACAGACAGCCTGGTTCTCCAAAAGGGTCACTGGCAAGGTCCGGGTTGTAGCTGTATATGCGGCACTCAGGCATCACCACCTCCTCATCGACGGCAGTCCACAGTGTCGGTCGCAGTTGGCGCCAGCGCATGCCACCCACTGCCGACAAAGCCGCATCCACTGCGCTTTGTACCCAACTCAGTGATGGCTCAGCACTGAATTCACTGCTCTGTTTAATTCAAACAAAGTCATAAGCTGAAACTGTGTCTACACGAGCCCGATGTTTATCAGCACTACATTGCGCGCGCTTCGTGCACACACCACTCAATCCTAAGGCTTGATATCCTCCTATTGAGTTGTCGGAGCGCTGACGCGCTATGCACCACTATCGCCCGGCTCATTTATTGCAAAGCTGACTGACTGAACCTACGTACGTGTGTGTCTAATTTTGCACATGACTGTTGCCTTACAGCGATCGGTTTCGCACCTTTTCTGTTTCATACGCGACCGACAGACGTTGCGCTCGACCGACGTACGCGATTTATTCCCTTGACGTCAAGTCGCGCTACGTCAAGTCGCCGCTACGTCGAGTCGCCACTACGTCGAGTCGCCGCCATGTCGAGTCGCCGCTACGTCGAGTCGCCACTACGTCGAGTCGCCGCCATGTAAAATATTTTTATTTATTTAGAGTCTAAATAAATAAAAATATTTTATACACACAGTCAAAATTTTAGACTATGTGTGTGTGTGTTTACTCGACGTGGCGTGACTCGACGTCAAGGGAATAAATCCGTACGCGACCGACGCGACGTTAGCATAGGAGGAAATGAAGCCTTAGAGACATGATAAACAGTGACGCGCGTTTGGTGTGGCACCGAAAAATACCGTGCTTGCGGGGGATTTCAGTTTGTTAGTAAGCAGCTGGTTAGAGTTCTCACTGGCCAACGACCACTGGCAGACATCATGTGACCATGGAATTATAAGTTTCAAAGTTATTCCCTAATTTAGGTGCTATCTATTTGGCCCATTATGCTCATGTGTTCACAAGTGATGTTCTGTTATACCTGCCATGTTAAACATAACTCATGGATAGTGGGTGAGATGACAATCCTACTACCTACCAGTTCTGAGAAGCGGGAAGTGGGTTAAACCCCTTAATGTTATGAATTATGAAAATCAAATCCTTAAAAATATCTTCACACCTTATTTAATCCAAAAACAGTATCTGCTTCTTGTTTAAACCATCCCCAGTGTGCTGGCCGGGCAGTTGATAATTGGATTGTGTGTCATGGTGAGATGTACTAGTGATAACATACTTTTATTGATCACTGTACTTAGAATTTAGTTTTTCAAAATATTTGGTTAAATCTGGTAATCATAGATTGATTTAGCAGCACTAAGGAATATTTAGAATACCTACATAATTACAAACTTTTACAAGCCACAATGATTCTGAACAGTTTATTTTTAATAAGAAATTAATAAGTAGGTAGGTAGGGTTGGTACCCTACCTACCTACTAGATGGTACATTGGTAGAGTGGTGGAGTGGGAATACTAGATGGTACAGACAGCGTCATCAACTGCTAACCCCCTATGCGAAGAAATTTCAATGCACGGGGGGTTAGCAGTTGATGACACTGTCTGTACATTGGTATGTACCATCTAGTATTCCCACTCTTAAGGTTCTCACTTCACTTACCTTTGCCATTGAAAAATCATAATCTGGAAAAGCAGCATTCAGAGTAGCAATCAAGTAAAACAAAGTTTTACGAGATATAGTATCACATAGCAAACCGTCTTCATCACCAGACAAGCTTCGGCTGAAGATTAAAAAAGAATAAGTTTATAAGTATGCCCACATAACTGCTAAAGTGTTAAAAAATACCAACAGTTTTACCTATACATAACACTCTCTGGTGGTGACAACGCCTCCAGTGTTGTTTCTCCGATAGCTGTGAATCGCTTATAGAAAGACTTCTCAGCCCCAGCCATTTTGCAACTGTAGCTTTCCACACGACCCTGTACGGCACTATCTCCATTCAATATGGAGAGAGCTCTGCTCAATGCCTCTAAGCGGCCACTCTCTAGAAGTTTCATTTTCTCTGATGTTATGTTTCTCTCAGTTTACCCACAAAAATTAATTGTAGTAAGCGGTGCCTGTATAATAGTGCTGCACGGGACACTATTTCTGTACATAGCCGAGGGGTGTATGAATATTCCTTTTCTCTTTGAGTGTAGCAAGTTGACACTCGGAATCAGTTTCGTCTTCTGTTCTTCTTCCGCGCTGATGGAATGCGGGAACATCACAAATAAGAAGAAAAATTTATTTACCAAATTGCTGAACGGCAGCAAATTATTTTTAGCTTGTTTTGCCCTATTACAAGGAGAACGCGTCACTTCACTTGTAGTCCCACAAAAATGTTTAGCACTATGCACCAAAGTAACGTACAATTACAGATCAATATCCATAGAAGACATGGTCACTAATAACAGTAAACTAGAAGTCACAATTTCCTTAGCACCACAAAACGTTCAGCAAAATTGTTTATCAAAAACAAAACTAAGATTTACGTATAACAACAATACTTCACTTCAGCAATCGTCAATGGCGGAACAGAAACAGAACCACAGTGTTGTCAGATCACAATTTCACATCTCATTATGTAAAATAGGTAGAATATCATTGAATAGGTAGAAAACATGTCCAAATTGGTAGAAGTTGGTTGCATTTGGAATATAAAATAGGTAGATTTTTAATAGTGTATATCGTGTTTTTAAGGTGACAGACCATAAAAACACGATATACACAAGTATACACTATTAAAAATCTATACATACACATCACACACATCTATTTCTATACACTACTAAAATGAAAAAAAAAAGTCGGTTTACGGACGATAGCTTTACGTGATAACGTTAATTAAGGTCATACAGAAACATAATTATAACATAAGCAAATAATGGTTTCCGTGGAGGTGGGCGGAGCTTATTGCTTGGGCCGATCGTGCCTCTCTTTTGCTTGTTCCGCGCCCTGCTTGTTGTCAGGCGGAACGTGATTACGTAACACTTTTTCGTGCGTGCAGCCGGTGTTCATCGATTTGTGAGACGTTATCACGTCAAAAAGAAAAATAACATGATTTCTATATTGTTTTTTTTAGAAGAAAAAGAAAAAAAATACTTTTATTAACTATTAATAATTGTTCTTTTATTCTACATGTTATATTATATGTAATATAACATGTAGAATAAAAGAACAATAATAAGAACAACTTTAAACTTCTTAAAAATGGTAAAATAAAGCTTTAAGCGCATACGCTTAAAGCTTTATTTTACCATTTTTATTATTCATTGTTTAGGCAAAGTTGTTCACTACCCCAACACTATTAGTTTTTAGGTCAAGAACAAGAAGCTCATAGCCAAAAGTGGAGGCAACACTCTAAATACGTAAGTGAAATCAACAGTGAGCAGGAGCTCTCTTTCTGAATGCATACATAAAAAAAATAAGTTTAAAAACTAAAACCCGACTACAACAAAAAGTGATCTAAAAAGTACGAAACAAGAAAATAATTCACACAGAAATCAAGACATAGGTACAAAATGGTCAAGGTAAGCCGTGGTTGCATGCCTGTATCCCATAAGAGTGCGATGAACATGAATTATAATGGCATGCAACCACGGCTTACCTTGACCATTTTGTACCTATGTCTTGATTTCTGTGTGAAATATTTTAATCACTTTTTGTTGTAGTCGGGTTTTAGTTTTTAAACTTATTTTTTTATTTAAACCATTTTGGAGTCACAGCTAAGTATTATATATTTAAAAGGTACTAGTGAACCCCTTTCTAATGATACTAATCACGGTATGCGAATCTTAATTTATTTGGTAATCTTTCCTTTTTTAAATAATTTGTGACAAGTCACAACTAAATATTATATATTTGAATAGTACTAGTGAACCCCTTTCCAATGATACCAAACACGGTATGCTTGTCTTCATTTTTTTTTTAAATCTTGGTTTTTTTTTCCGCCAGAGGGCGCCACATTGGATTCGGTGACACGTCATATAGCCTATAACCAGCGGACGATCAAGACGCTTCTAACGATACCTCATTTGTTCAGTTCTGATAAGCAGTTTAGGAGCTATGAGCGAACAGATGAACATACATACATACATACATACATACATACATACATACATACATAGCCTGTCAAAATCATAACCTCCTTTGGCTTTGCCGTAGTCGGGTAAAAACGAGACATTGTTATGTGTTTTCTTTATCTTATGTTATCCGAAATTTATGGTTTTATGTGGCAGTGCTACAGGCACCCTTCAAAATTACTATATAAGGACAATATTTTAGAATCTGCAGTTGTATGCCAACAAGGTGACCCTCTCGGGCCAGTTATTTTCAGTTTGGCTATTCACCCAATCATACAACAATTAAATTCAAAATTTAACGTGTGGTATTTAGACGACGGGACTCTAGGAGGTGATATTGACACCGTTTTGAAAGATCTGCAACTTCTAAAACAGAAATTTAAATCTATTGGCCTGGACCTAAACCCTTCTAAATGTGAAATATACTTTCCTGACATTTTTGACCGACAATCGACCCTACAGAAATTTAATGCAATAGCCCCAGACATCAAAATTTTAGACAAAAGTTCTCTACACCTCCTAGGTTCTCCTATTTTGGAAGACAGTTTTTCACTTTTTATTGAGGAAAAAATTAAACATTTTAATGACATTTCGGATAGACTTTCCAAAATTAATCTACATTCCGCTTTTACGCTCATTAGATATTGTTGTTTTGGTCCAAATTTTATGTACTACCTCCGCTCTTCACCTTTGTGGAAGCAGCCACACCTCTTGGACAAAATTGATCAAATTATTAAAAATACTTTAACATCGATTTTGAATGTGGCCCTGGATGACCGAGCGTGGCTACAAGCCACCCTGCCCATTCGTTTTGGTGGTCTCGGCGTCCGCAAAATTTCCAGTGTCAGTTTACCGGCTTTCCTGTCCTCCGTCCACAGCACTGAAAAGTTAACCAAAAAATTTTTATCTCCATCACTGGTTGACTTTGAAGTGCCGTGCTTGACTGATGCGATGAACGCCTGGAAAGTGGCTTGCCCGGATACAGATCGACCCGTGAACCCATCTTCCCAGAGATAGTGGGATGAGCCGCTCTGCAGGTTGGTACGGAATAATCTAATTCATACGTCCACCAATTCTGCTGAGCGTGCCCGCCTACTGCCTGTGGGTGAGTGGGAGTCGGGCCTCTGGCTTCAGGCACTTCCATCACCCAACATCGGTACTATGCTGTCTGATCATACCTTCCGACTCGCTACATGCCTGCGTCTGGGCGCTCCATGCGGGGCTCCACATCGCTGTCAGTGTGGTGAAGCAGTCGACTGCCTCGGACATCATGGCCTATCCTGCAGTAGGAGCGCAAGCCGAATGGCACGGCACGCCAGCATCAATGACATCCTCCGTCGTGCTCTTGCCACCGCCGGGGTGCCTGCTATTTTAGAACCCAATGGGTTGGCACGTGACGATGGGAAGAGACCAGATGGGATGACCATAATGCCTTGGAAGTTGGGTAGGCCTTTGGTGTGGGACGCAACATGTGTCGACACCCTTGCGCCATCTCATCTTCCTAGCACAACGGGTTGTGCTGGGGCGGCTGCTGCAGGTGCCGAAAACCTCAAACGGCGCAAATATAATAACCTTCTTGGAAGCTATATATTTGAGCCGTTTGGGGTGGAAACTCTAGGGCCATGGGGTCCGAGTGCCCATATTGTTTTTCGTGACATCGCCAAGCGGCTGGTCAACTCCTCACGTGACCCGAAGGCTGGTCTATTCTTGGGTCAAAGAATCAGCATTGCCATACAACGTGGCAATGCTGCCAGCCTGTTGGGCACGTGTCCCGTTGACAGCGATGTGGACGAGTTTTTTGATGCCCTTTGAGCTCCCTGCCTTTTTCTTAGAATTGTAAATTATTTTATTATTTCTATGATTTGTGTATAGTGAATAAGCCAATCTTATGTATGCATTGCGAAAGAGAGCGTCTGCCCACAGTTGGTTTCACTTATGTAGTTAGGTGTTCAGAGTGTTGCCTCCACTTTTATACCTATAAGCTTCTTGGTCAAGAACTAAAATATTGTGTGTGTTTGTGCGTGTCAAGTGTGTCACTGTCATAGTGTCATGTGTCACGACTCACTGTTGGACCAAGAAGCTTATAGATAAAAGTGGAGGCAACACTCTAAATACCTAAGTGAAGCCAACTGTGGGCAGACGCTCTCTTTCTGAATGCATACATAAGATAAAGAAAACACATATCACTGTCTCATTCTTATGTATGCATTCAGAAAGAGAGCATCAGCCCACAGTTGGTTTCAAACTTTTGTTCTAAGTGTTGGCTCCATTTATACCTATATCTTCATGTGTTGGACGACAGACAGTGACGACTGTCACAAGTGTCACGTAAGTCACGTTTTTGCTTAAGACAGACACTGACAGACACAAGTGAACAACAAGAACACTGAACAAATAAACGCAGAAGAAGTACGAGATTATCGATAGTACAATTTATTTTGGTCATAAAAACAGAAATAAAAATGTTACTTGTATCGGCCGCTGTTACAGTATTATTAAGAAGTAGCTGTACTAGATGCTTTAGGTCTCAAAATTATGGTAAGGTGTAGTCTAATCTCTTCTTTATTTACTCATCAGGTTTTTATTTAAAATATTATGTTATAAAATACTAGTAACCGGACCCGGCTTCGCATGGGCCTATAGCCTTCCTCTAAATGGACTATCCAACACAAAAATTTTTTTCAATTCGAACCAGTAGATCTTGAGATTAGCACGTTCAACCAAACAAACAAACTCTTCAGCTTTATAATATTAGTATAGATTACTCTCGTCTTTGCAGCTACACGCAAGAGATTTTTCCGTGGTACAGGTATTGTACAAAGTGACAAGAAATGGGAAATCACTTTGGATCATCGTCGTCTGAAAACACCTAATGGCCATGTATTGGCAGTAAACAGTGAGCCCCTCGCTCGTGCTATAGCTGCCGAGTGGGATGCTCAAACCGAAGTAATAACACTACCAACTATGCACCTGGTTTGTATTATTGTTTTTCATTGTTTATTTTTTCAAAACAAAGAAGAGTTTTTAATTAAAAGGGTTAAAATTTAGTATATGGTAGCACGAGATGGGTGGTGTTGGGGAGGAGAGGGGGAGGTCCACCAACCTCCTGGTACTACTCCTATGAAAAGAAAATGCATTTTTTGTAACCTAACTTCAAAACACTAAAGTTGACTAAAAGGCGTAGGGGGAGCCCCGCTCTGCGGGGCTCAAGGGTTCGGAAAATAAGTTGAATTTCGGTGAAAATGACGGCAAATGTTACGAATATTGTGTTTCCCGGACAATTTAACCCAAAGACTGATAAGTGGTGTGATTATAAAGAACAATTACTGTGTGCGCTCGATGCGGCGGGTTACGACAAACTTAATCTCGACAAAGGACGATCGCTATTTCTTTCTCAGTGCGGCAAAGACACTTTCGCATTAATTGCATCACTTTTAGTTTCAAAACGTCCTACGGAAGTACCTTTAGTGGAAATTTTTAGTGTTTTGGATAAGTTTTATGAACCAGAGGTTAACGAAATTTTACAAGCGGGTAAATTTTACAAACGTCAACAAGTGCAAGGTGAAAGCGTGCAAGACTTTGTGGCGGCTATAAGTCTGCTTGGTGCAAAGTGCAAATTCATGGACTTGAAACGCCAGTTGAGAGACCGACTAGTGCTGGGGATGCGGGACGATCGCTTGCGACGCGACTTGTTGAAAAAGAAAGATTTGACATACGAGGTCGCTTTACAGATGTGTCTGGACTATCAAGTGACGTTCCCTGATTTGTACCCTGCGTGTGTGGCTAGTGAGTCTAAGCAAACTCCGTCCAGTGTCACGGAGACTGAACCTATTGACATTGGTAATGTTAAATCGAACGAGTGTCAACGGTGTGCACGCGCACACAGGCCGGGCGAGCGCTGCCCGTTTGTTAAGGCGAAGTGCTTTTACTGCAAAAGGTTTGGGCACATTGCAGCGGCCTGTGCCAAGAAGCCAGGTCGTGTACACCAGGTCGACGACACGAGGGAGGCCAATACGAGTGTAGACACTTCAGCTGAGAAGATGATGGGCGTATACGCCTGCCTCGATAATTACTCGCCACCTATTACCACAGACGTGATGGTAGATGGCGTTCATTTATCTATGGAATTGGACTCGGGTGCATCGCGTACCATTATGTCGGAAGAGACATACAGGATGCTGTGGTCAACGCCCCCACCTCTACGAGCTACCAATCTAAGGCTCGTGACATGGACTCAAGACCCTTTGAAAGTATTAGGACTAGCAGACGTGCGTGTTGTGCTAGGTAATAAGGAAGCGCAATGTGAACTGGTCGTGGTGTCGGGGAACGGACCAAATCTGCTGGGCAGGAACTGGTTCCATACACTAGGCCTTGAAGTATCAGGATTGTGCTGGACTAAAGAGGAGATAGAACAATATAAAATAGATTTTCCTGAACTATTTAAAGAAGGACTCGGCGAGTACAAAGGTCCTGAGGTGTCACTACACGTGCGACCGGATGCTACGCCCCGCTTCTTAAAGGCGCGCGCGGTACCCTACCCTCTTAAGGAAAAAGTCATTAGACAGTTAAACGAAATGGTGGAGGCGGGGGTACTGACACCTGTTCGTTATTCGGAGTGGGGTACACCGGTGACGCCGGTGATGAAAGAAGACGGAACAGTACGACTGTGTGGTGATTATCGGGTCACGGTGAACGCCGCTATAGATACAGATATCCGCTGCCGACGTCTGTGGAAGCGTTTGTGAGACTTAGTGGCGGCAGAATATTTAGTAAGCTGGATTTGAAAAACGCGTACACACAACTAAAGGTAGACGACGCGACAGCTATGCTGCTCACGCTGAACACTCCTATCGGGCTAATGAAAGTAAACCGCCTGCCATTCGGTGTCAGCGCGGCGCCAGCGATTTTTCAGCGTCTTATGTCGACGGCGTTAGCGGGTATGGACGGAGTGGCATGTCTGTTAGATGATATCGCTGTCACTGGAGCCACGATTGAAGAACACAACCGGAGACTTAAAGAAGTACTGAGCAAACTGCAACAGATGGGACTCCGCCTCAACGTAAAGAAATGCGTGTTCGCTGCAAACAGCATCACATTCCTAGGGCACATGATTAATGCAGAGGGACTTCACCCAGCACCTGCGAAAGTCAAAGAGATTCAGGAAAAGTCGGCTCCAACCTACAGAGAGACCTTGCGTGCGTTCCTAGGGTTATATAATTTCTATGAAAAATTCTTGCCTGACAAGAGGATTGTGTTGGAACCACTGTATAGACTTTTAGAATCAAAAAGACCTTGGAGCTGGGGTGAGAAGGAACAGGAAGCGTTTGTGGAGGCGAAGCGATTATTGTCATCAGATCGAACGTTGGTGGGCTATGACTTGCAGAAAGAACTACCTCTCATTTGTGATTCATCAGAATACGGACTTGGAGCGATTATTGCACACGTCATGGAGGACGGGACAGAGCGGCCGGTAATGATGGCCTCACGGACACTACAGGCGCACGAGAGACGGTATGGGCAGATTGATAAGGAGGCCCTGGCTATTATATTTGGATTGACAAAGTTTCATGAATTCTTGGCGGGTCGTAAATTTTGTATTGTTACAGACCATAAGCCGTTGGTCGCTTTATTCAATCCCGCATAACCAATTCCAGACCAGATATCACCGAGAATGTTGCGCTGGTCAATGAAACTGTCCAGTTATAACTACAGTATACAGTACCGGCCTGGAAAATTAATCGGCAACGCGGACGCTTTGAGCAGGTGGACTGCTCCGGACACATCGAGTGTGCAAGAGGACGTGCTGCGTGACGTGCTGCTGCTGGAGGAGCAGCCGAGCGGCTGGGAGCTGGACGCTGCCAAGATAGCCGCAGAAACCAAAAAAGATGCCGTATTGCAAAAAGTAATGTTTCATGCTTTGCACGGATGGCCACGAAGGAACATAGACCCGAGCCTACAAGCTTATTGGACACGGAGAGAGGCTCTTTCACATAATAAAGGTTGTTTATTGTGGAGCAATAGAGTCATAATACCTTCGTCTTTACAGGACAAAGTGTTAAAGTTGTTACATGCCCCTCATGCGGGTATTGTCCAGACAAAAGCGTATGCAAGAGGCTACGTGTGGTGGGTAGCTATGGATCGGCAAATTGAGAGTGTGGTGGCCGCGTGCCAGCAATGTCAGCTAGTGAGAAATAACCCACCAAAGGACCCACAGACTTGGATCGTTCCAGAGAAACCATGGAGCCGTGTGCATGTGGATTTTGCGGGGCCCTTTCAGGGAAAAACGTTTCTAGTCTTAGTAGACAGCTACAGCAAATGGTTTGAGGCTGAAATCATTCCAGCGATGAACAGTGGTACGGTGATAGCCGTTATGAGAAAAATTTTCACTTCACAAGGGCTGCCCGACGTGTTGGTGTCCGATAATGGACGTGCGTTCACCTCGGAGGAATTTAATATTTTTCTTAAAAATAAAGAAACTAGAGAACCTGGACATGCAATGGCAGGAGAAACTTTGCAAAGTTCTATACTATTTACGAACTGTGCCCAATAGCTCCACTAATAAGACACCTGCTGAGTTACTGAATGGGCGAAGATACAGGACTGCAGTGTCGAGCTTACACCCCGACTCTACGCCGAGTCGCGCCGAGGAGCAGCTGGAGGCAGCGGCGCAGCGCTCACCCGCGCGGACCTTTACGCTGCTGCAACCTGTGCTCATACGCATGTACGGGCCCGGACACAGGTGGCGTCGGGCCACCGTGGAGACGGTGGAGGGGCCGGCCACTTATGTGGTGAGGACGGAAGATGGAGAGCTGCATCGGCGGCACGCAGACCAAATACTGGCTAGACCGCCGGATACATCTGCTAACGGGTCACCTGCCACTGACAGTCAGCCAGCCAATGATACGGACTCAGAATTATGACAGGATCCACCGATTGTGATTCCGCCACCTGAATTATGGCCGGATATTATAGGAATTCCTAATGAATGACTTTAGTGATTGCTATGTTAAAAGCAGACATTTTTGTTAAATTGATTTTGTTATCTAATGTGTAATTTTGATATTGTCTTTACCAATCATTATGAGAGAAAGGTATGTTATGTTTGAATCTTGTTGATTGTTTTCATTAGTTGGCAAGTGTAACATTTTTGTAATGAGGGTACAGAGAAATAAAACAGTTTGCTTTCTGATCTCGACTTGGTTGTATCTTTTACAACCCATTAAAAGGGTATACTTTTAGTATGATCCCATATTAATGTTGTAACCCCACATTTACACTCAGCCTCTGCCACTACTGCCGCTGCAGGGAAAATTGCCTTAAATACTTCTGGGTGAGTACCGAAGCGAGTGAGTGTTCACACTCAGTCGTTATACTTCTTTATTGAACGACTCGCAACAATGGATAAAGTTGAGGTTGTTGCGGCAAAACAAATAAGGTTAATATTTGCACAAATACGCCATGTGAAGTGCCAGCATAAAAGCAATGGGGCGTTCGGATTACAGAGGTGTTCGGATCAGAAGAGGTTCGGATTAAAGAGGTCCTACTGTATATAAGTATTAAAAAAAATCTAAAGGCGCCGTCGTCAAAGAAGATGATGAATGAAGGAAATTGCAGTACAGAATAAAAACCTAATTAATAATTTTATTGCCGAGTCGGGTAAGAGTACAAAACACGTTATTTTGTGAATGAGAAAGCTGAATGTAAACACTCACTCACGCTTGCGCTGCCCGACCTTTGACTTCGGCGCGAAAAACCGACAATCGAGGGAGCGCCAGGCAATGGCAGCGGCATGAGCAGTGACAGGGCGAGTGACCTATTTACTGCTATGTTATTCTGTAAGAACTCACTCCAGTTCTCACTTCTGATTCCGCGGTGAAAACTGTTTTAGGTAGTATGTAACTCGATGAAAACTACGCTAGCGCTACTAAGTGCTGGCATAGGTGAAGCGAAATATTATTTCGTTACTATTTAAGCGAATACCAAATACTTTTCACTTCAAGTAAGTGAAATCGGAAATGAGATAGGATTCGAATTCGCGAGTGAATTCTTACAGAATTGCACTGCAGACTCGCGCTGCCCACTTCCCTGTCCAATAAGGCTGAGTGTAAATATGGCTTTAGACATAAGTCATTTGGTTATGGTGCAGAAGATCAAAGACAATTATTTGTTTGTTATTTATCCGGGGCAACATATCGTGGAATTCGAAGATACCCCATGCAACTTCTCATCTTCAAATAGGGTACATACAGTGAAAGTGATGTTGTGGGGAATATGGATTACATTAGCTGGTTATGTAATTTAGTGGTACCGTGTCTGAATAATTATGTACTAGCTTGTGCCTGCCAATTTTTTTTTTAAATCAGAATCGAAAAGCGTAACAGACAGAGTTACTTTCGCACTTGTAATATTAAGTATGGATTTCAGTTAATAATAATAATAATAATATCATTTATTTCGGGTAACAAAGGACCCATAACATATATACCTTACAGACTATCATACATATTTATAATTAAACCCACAAAAATATTTCTGAACTATTGTACACGAAGAGACGGCGTCGTGTTACGCTGCGCGGTGTCGCGTAGCCTTCCGCAGAATCGCCGATACACGACACCCTTCGGCCAAAACTCTTCCTTGAGGAAGGTCTCAAGGTAATGCGTCGGGACTCGCACCACAAATGACTTGAAATTCGTATTGTGGCGCGACTCCAACTTCTCGACCCTTAAGGTCCAGGTGGTCTTGGCTCGAACATAATCCACGATCTCCTCAACCTTCGTGGTGTGATGCAGCCGGGACACATAGAGCTGCGTGGTAGGCCGTAGGTGTTGCCGGACGCGGCATATTGGGTCCTGCCAGCGCGGTTCCGCACTGGTTTCGACTAGGAGGCTTCTTCTTCTTCTTCTTCTCCACCATCACGAAGCCATCCTTATCACACGGGCCCGTTGGGCCTTGCTGTTTCGAACTCTTGTCGGCAGGTTCACAAGAGCTCTTCTTATCCCCGTTTCTGGTCTGCGACACAGGTTTGTGCGTGGCGGTGATATCAGCGTAGGCACGTTTAGGGGTCGACGTACCTACACAAGTCACGACCTCGACCGGCGTCGAGTCAGTGACGGCGGCGGCGCATTTTGCAACGCCTGCAATTTCAGCGGCGGGTGACGCAGTGGAGCTCGCCGACTCAAAACTGCCGATGGTAGCATTTCCCGCTGCGTGACGTGTGTCCACGTTGGAGGCATCAGGCGACCTATTTACTTTAACAGCGTTGTGCATCAACTCTACTTCAGTACGTAGTTCACCAATGGTCTTATTCGACACCTCCAACTTGAACTGTACATCGGCCAGGCTCGCCTTCAGAGATCTAATGTCCTTCAGCAACCTGGTGACGTCGACGTGGTCAAAAGTGACTGGGGGCAACTTATGTAGCTCCCTCGCCACAAAAGCGGGCACGTCGTCCGGGTCGGTGCTCTTCATCAATGTGATGATGTCCTGCACACACTTCTGGCCACCATCCCTCCGGCGGGACTGCATCTGCTCGACTTTGCCGAGCGATTGGAACAGCAGCAACTTGGCACTGCTAATCTCCTCCTCGTTGAAGCTGGACTTGCAGATCTGCAAGATGCTGACCTCATCCATGTAGTCGATGGCATGGTTGATAAATGCCAAGACCTCGTTGACTATGAGCGGTTGTGAACTCATAGCGACAGTTAAAAGTGCTGATTGTATAATGGTTTATGACATTCTTAGTTTTTTAAGATATTAGAAAAATGTGATGCCTGGATCATAATCATAGATAAGTCAGATGAATTTTGTCTTTTTTTCCTAAAATACTTTATATAGTGTGCTACTGCTGCCAAAAATTCATTCACTTAAAAAAAAAGGAGGTTCTCAGTTCGACCCATATGTTTGTATGTATGTTTGTCCGCGATTATCTCCCGTTCGGCTGAACAGATTTTGATGCAGTTTTCAGAAAAGTGTTTGTTACATTCTGGAGAAAGTTTTAGTATACAACAATTAGAACTTTTCTGCGCTTTTTGAAAAAATCAACAAAAACAAAAAAAAATATTCAAAAAAAAAATACAAAAATATTTATTTCATCACAAACATTGTGTCATACATAAATTAAGACAGCCCCAGTAAGTTACAATAGTACTTGTGTCGGAGCTGTCTCACTCTTCCCTTCAGTGGTATCTAAACAATGAATGATGAAGCCAAAGACAGAAAAAATAAATAATTATTCAAAAAAGAAATACAAATTCAAAAAAGAAAATATTAATAATTTAAATTTGTATGTGTGTGTTTTCTGCATGCGTGTGAGTATGTGTGTGTGCGTGTGTTTGTGTGTGCGAGTGTAATGTATGTGCGTATCCAACATACTAGCCTACCCTGATCAAAATGTCTTCTGTTTGTTCATAAGTCAGAGATCTTAACCAATCACCTATTGTTTTTTTACAGTCGTATAACAACATGGAATATATTTTACACTTAAGATTTAGTTTATTATAGATGTAGGTCAAACTCAAACTCAAAATCATTTATTTCAATTAAACCATTTACAGGTACTTTTGAATTGTCAGAGTCAGTCAGTCAGAAAGTTGAAGCTAGTTGCTTGTTCCAAACAGTAGGTTTCTATGGAGAAGAACGAGCAAGAAACTCCATGAACACTCTTTTAAAATCCATACTAATATTATAAATGCGACAGTAACTCTGTCTGTTACGCTTTCACGATGAAACGACTGAACCGATTTTGATGAAATTTGGTATGAAGATAACTTGAACCCCGGGAAGGACATAGGCTACTTTTTTTCCGCGACTTTGTCTGCATCCACTATAACCGACATTCACGCGGACGAAGTCGCGGGCAAAAGCTAGTTAGTTATATTTTACAAATTTAGGTTACATCATTCATGTTGAATCTTAGGGTACAATGTGAGAACAATGTAACACGTCTTGCATGTTAAAAGAGGTTTAAAAAAATATAGTTATAATAACAATTCAAACCAAAATTTAAAATAACGGAGGCTGCTAAGAGATTACCAGTCCCAACCGACGGCGTCCGTTCACGAACATGACGCATAGATCGGCACCATTTAGCTCAACCATTTTGAAGGGAACCGAATGATCCAACACAACATGGTGGATTGTGAAACATATTGACGTCTAGCAAAAGCTGATCGAATCCCCAGAGAGTAGGCCACAATATCTTTGCGTCTTCTGCTCTGAGTAGCTGGGTCAAAAGGAAGACATCTATGCATGGTTGAAGTCACATTTAGAATATAAAGTTGTCTAATTGAAAGCAAGTTACTGACTTAATAGAGGTCTGTGGTGGGAAATCTAAACTGTTTAAAATACATCACCTTGATAAGTGATCGCTGAACTCTTTCTAGGTTAAGGAATTTCATTTTGGAAGCTCCACCCCATATGGGAATGCAGTAAGTTATTACGGATTGCGCCAGAGCTATAAAGATCTTGTTTATAAGTTGGGCGGACATAACATGACGTAAAGTTTTGCAGACCCAAATGAGCTTCCTGATCCTTTTCATGAGAATCTCAATGTGAGGGTGCCATGACAGTCTTTGATCAACAATCATACCTAAGTATTTGGTGGATCTGACTTGTTGTATATTCTGACAGCCACAGTCACTTGTATGGTCATAGAGGGAATAATTTGGACAAACATGAATAGTAATGCCAAAGTCAGTACCAGGTTGTGATCTTTGGTTTGGGTAAAAACAGATAAAATTAGTCTTATTGGTATTAAGGGTTAGAAGGTTTGCTCTAAGCCAGCCAGCTATCTTAGTCAGACCCTGTTCAGTCACAGTTTTCACAAGGTTTCCCGAAAAAACAACCGCACGACACTGCGGTTGTTTTTTCGGGAAACCTTGTGAAACCTGCGTATGAGAATATTTTTCCTCCACTGATCTGCATATTGCAAAGGCTGTTAATATAAATTAAAAACATTGTCGGACCCAAAACGCTCCCCTGTGGAACACCGTAATAGACCTCTCCCTCGACACTACACAAGTTATTAATTTTTACGGTTTGCAGTCTACCTTTGAGATAGCTCTCGAAAAGGGAGAGAGCCGTGCCGCTTATACCTATGTTTTCTAACCTATGCAGAAGGATTGGGACGGAAACGGTGTCAAAAGCTTTTTTTATATCTATGAAGACTGTTAAGCATTTATAACCACTATCCACTTTATTAACAATTTCAGATGTCAAAGCCAATATAGCGTCTTGAATTGTTCGTCCTCGTCTAAACCCATATTGTGCGTTTGATAGAATATTATATTTCTGTAAATAGCTGATTAGTCTCTTGTTTATTAATTTTTCTAAAATTTTTGAGATGGCTGGCAGCACAGATATGGGACGATAGTTGTTGACATCCTTTACGTCCCCACCCTTGTGCACAGGAGTGACCACTGATCGCTTCAAATTTTTTCTTTAATTCATAGAAGACGTTTTCGTTTCTTCCATCTTTGGAGGACTTTCAATCTCTGTTTTAACTGTGTTGCCGTTTCTTAATTGATTTGGGCGATAAGGAGGCACTAAAAAGTGGAAAATGAAAACTTTTTTTATGAAAAAGAGAACCGCCTTCATAAACTAAAAAGTGATAAATAACTTTAGCACAGAAGACACATGACTTTAGTTTCGGAAGTCGGTGGCTTTGTTCGGTTTGTTGTTTTGTATTTCACCCGACTTCCGAAACTAAAGTCATGTGTGTTCTAAAGTTATTTATCACTTTTTAGTTTTAGGAACCGCCTCCTAAAACTAAAAAGTGATAAATAACTTTAGTTCTCTTTACTTCTTTTCTTTATTAAAAAGTCTTTTTCTATTTTTAGTGGTATATGCAAGTGTTATGTCAGCACATGTTCTTTTATATAGGTATTTAAATAAGAGCTAACTAATTGGACAAGGAGAAAAAGTAATTGTTACATTGTTTTTAGACTGCACTATGCAACACTGCTTTGGACAACCCCGGGAAATTGACATCACATGATATTGCTATTTATTTCCTTGAGCACTTTGCTACAGACACTCTTCTCTTTTATTCAGAGGTAAGTAGATGTAATATTAATGTTTAATTGTTTACCAGACACGCTACGCTATTCACGCATAAACATACTCAAGTGTTGTGAAAAATTCGTAGGTATTCTTTTCATCAAACTTGTTATGTGGTTCTAGAACTAGATTTCTGCTTAAACAGTCTGCTTCTTCATTTGATTTTCCTGAGATATACTTTATTTTAAAATGTAGTAGGATAAATATGTCACTTTATGATCTGAGTAGGTACACTATAAATTCTTTTCCCAAAAGCCAGTGCTACCATTATTTCACAGCTTCTGTAATGGCCAAAAATTCTAGATATAGTTACGAACTGGGGTTCGTAATAAATAATGAACACCAATTTACACCAAACAAAACACAAACACTTTTAAAAAGTCACAAACTCAATAACGTAATAATAAAACATAATCAATCACTTACAAAAATCACTTGTTAATCACTTAGATCGCAGTATTGGCAATAGTCGCAGTTTTCAGTTTCGCTTTGGCTTAGGACATATACGCGAACATTCTAGCAAACACGGGATTGATCGAGAACAATGCAACACGACACTTAACCATCTCGAATATTCCAGAACTGTAGATCTGTTATTCGATAATAGATGGCGCCAGCGTGTGACGTAGTTCTGCTACTCGACAATAGATGGCGCCAGCGTGTGACATAGTTCTGCTACTCGATAATAGGTGGCGCTAGCATGACGACCTACGTAACAATATATTCTTCACACAATATGGCCTTCTTCTGTTTTTGAACATCAGTTTTTTTTTTTGATAAATAATTTTCTGGTTTACTGTCTTATATTGTATGTTCATCTTTTTGTTGCAACACCACTCCCACTCATTTGATACTCCCTGTAAATGTTTATTGGTAGTGCAGGATCAAAGATTGAGCATTGCAATGCGTTTCAACCAACTTCAAAAAGAAGGAGTTCTCAATTCGACTGTATGTTTTTTTTGCATATTTGTTACGCGATTTCTCCTGGATAGGGTATGCATCAGGGGTGTTCCCATTTATAGCAAAATTTTCTTAGCGCTTTTTATGTTGTTTGTTGGTGTTGTTGTTGTTTTATGCTTTTTATGTTGTACGCAAAAATGTTACTTACCTACATGACGTTTTAGTTTCTTCAATCTTTGGAGTACCTACTTTCAATCTCTGTTTTAAGTATGTTGCCGTCTCTTAATAGATTTGGATGAGAAGGAGGTACAAAAAAGCGGACAATAAAAAGCTTTTTTACAGAAATGACAACCTCCTTCAAAAAGTAAAAAGTGAAAAATATTTTTTTTTATACAGGATGTTTGGTAGATCGATGCAAAGCCGTAAAGCGGAGCTAGTATAGACTATTTACAACCATTTGAACCGAACTTGTCTTAGCCGAAGTGTGACTAATTTTTTTTTAGCATAATTTTAACGATTTTTGATGACAAAACCCAAAATATTGCAGTTAGTTGCAAATAATGGCCAATTTGAAAGATATGTTATTTATTTTTTATTTTATTTGGTTAACATAATACGTAAACAATCTAATAACACATAATTAGGGGTTCTGTGTGATAAGACAATTTTTTTTACAGACATTTAAAGTCAAAGACATTTTTAAAGATTTCAGAAATCGGTTTTTAGATGGCATGAAAAAAATTCTAGGATGGTGCTTTTTTTGTTCAAACATTTTTAAAAACATGTCTAGTTATTGTTCTTTCTTTCGAGGTATTAACTACGCGGATAGCTCACCAATTTTTGAAATTAGGACCGACAAACCAAATTGAGGCAGAAAATATTTTTTTTTGGTGATTTATTTAAAAGAAAATTATAATTAAAATCATTTATTATTCGTGTTCAAAATGTTCGCCGCAGTCTCTAACACCAACACGGGCACGTCTTCACACTTCTGTTGTTGTTATTTTTAATTTCATCTCCAGTTTCATCGTTTCAAACGCTGAATTAATTCTCTCAATCAATTCTTCTTTTCTGTTTATTTCCACATTCGTAAAAACTAGTTCCTTGGCCGGACCCCACAAGTAAAAGTCAAGCGGAATCAGGTCGGATGACCGGGCGGGCCAAGGGATTGGCCCATCTCTGCCGATCCAGCTGTTAAGGAAGCAATTGTTTAAGTGCTCCCTTACTACACACTACACTACATCAAATGTCCAATGCGCTGAACAACCATCTCGTTGAAAGGTGACTTCTCGGTCTCTTGCGAATATCGGGGTCTGGGATTCAGATGACTTGTCGGTCTCTAGCGAATACCTGTATGGCCCCATTTCTTACCGGATAATTTGTATGGCGAACATACAAATTATCCGGTAAGAAATGGGGCCCAATCCTATGTTTCAATTTCGAGCTATTTTTCTAGTGCTGGTATGTGGATCAGCTTGAAATGCCCCCAAGATATCTTCTTCGATGTTAGTATCATGTCTACCTGGATTGACTAGGAGTTACCCTCACATTCACATTACTCTACGGTTAGGATAGCGTTCTTGGTACATCCGTCGTGCTGACGATCCATTGCCGTCTGCTCTGCCATACATAAAAACAAATTCAGAAGAGAAATTCATTCAAATAAATTAAAAAAATAGTTAAATAAGTATACTACATACTTATTTCACTGCTTGGGCCCCATGTCGTTCCGGATAATTTGGATGGCAACAATTATTTGAAATTCCTACAAAATGATCTTCCAGAGCTTGTAGAGAAATCTGGGCCTCGATATTCACTAGAGACCGACAAGTCATCTGAATTCGAGGCCCCGATATTCGCTAGAGAGACCGAGAAATCATCTTTCAACAAAATGGTTGTCCAGCGCATTGGATATTAAAGGTACGGGAGCACTTAAATAATTGCTTTTTTAACAGTTGTATCGGCAGAGACGGGCCGATCCCTTGGCGCGCCCGGTCACCCGACCTGACTCCGCTTGACTTTTACTTGTAGGGTCGGGCCAAGGAACTAGTTTTTCTAGTTTTGTTACGCCTATTGCACGCTCGTTGTAGCGCGCGGGAAGACGCACCAGCAGGCGATGATTTTGGCAACCACTGGGGTTGCGCAGGTCGTGGGAAGGATCCGGCGATTGGGCCTAGAGGTGGCCCTTAATAAGTCCGAAGCCCTTTCTTTCATGGGCCACGGTGTGGACCACCTCCGGGCTTTCAAATCGTGGTGGGCGTCCGCATCGGCGTCGAGTCAACAATGAAGTACCTAGCACTTGTCCTCGACGGCCGATGGAACTCATGGGTGCGGCGGGTGCGTTAGCCCGTTTGCTGCCCAATTGAGGTGGACCCAACGCCTCCTGCCGGAGGCTCTATATGGGGATTGTGCGATCTATGGCGCTCAACGGGGCGCCAGTATGGGCGGAAAACCTGGCGGCCCCCAATATCGCAGTGCTGTGACGTCTGTAGCGAGCGATAGCCGTCAGAGTGGTTCAGGGATACTGCACGATCTCCTTTGAGGCAGCAAGTCTCCTTGCCGGATCTCCGCCGTGGGATCTTGAAGCGAGAGCCCTCACTTCACTTTACCACTAGAGCGGGGAGGTGCGGGAGCGGGGCAAACGTTCAGCGCCGCGGAAGTACACGCGGTGCCGTTCCGAGCTCCGTGTGATCCTAGCGGCGGAATGGAAGGAACGACTTGCGAACCTCAGAGCAGGGCACGCCGTAATTTCGGTGGTAAGACCTGGAGGATGGGTTAGGGCGTCAGCAAAGCGCCCTCACGTTCCGGCTGACGTAGATACTGACGGGACATGACTGTTTCGAGAAGTATCTATGTCGCATAGGCCGCGAACAATCGCCCGGTTTAGATAGATCATCTAATCTAAATCTAAAGTAATGAATAAAATTGAGTGTCTGTTTGTGATGTCAAAGTAAAGCTTTTTAGTAAATGCATATGATATTAAAAACACAATTTATAAAATATTTGTCTGCCTGTCTGTCGATCTCTCTGTCTGTCGGTTTGTTCCTGTCGGCTGAAACGGCTGGACCGATTTTGATGTGACTTTCACTGGCAGTTAGCTGATGTTATAAAGAGTAACTCCTATGTTAACTTAGCTGATCAGCTAAGTTAAGCTAAGTTAATATTAGTTTAATAATAGTTTATTTATCACTCTTAAATTACTAATTTCTCTTAAATTAAATTACAAAGTTAACTGACAATCACGCGGACAAAGTCGCGGGCATCAGCTAGTCTGGTAATATTACTTACTGTATGTAATCATTGACACTATATTTTATAAATACATAGTAAATGCACAAAGTTTTACTAACTTGACTCAATCGGTACTAGAAAAAAATAAATAATATTTATATTTTAGTGCCCAGGTTAGTTAAAAAGTGTATAAAAATCGAGTGGACAATGGTTTCAATGAGTGCGTGCGTATAACGTTGTAGTGTGACGACTCAGATACCTAATTTTGAGCGCGTCGAAATAGGTACTTGGGTACGTTTATTTTTAACCCCCGACGTAAAACGACGGGGTGTTATAAGTTTGACGTGTCTGTGTGTGTGTGTGTGTGTGTGTCTGTCTGTGGCATCGTAGCTCCCGAACGGATGAACCGATTTCGTTTTTGTTCTTTTTATTTGAAAGGTGAATTAGTCGGGAGTGTTCTTAGCTATGTTTGATGAAAATCGGTCCAAGATGGCCGCCGCTACAAAATAGCTAATCACATATTTTTTCACAACTTCATCAATATGGGTATCAAATGAAAGGACTTCACTAGTAGAATACTTTACACTATGATAAATTTCAAAGCCAAGATGACCGGCACCACAAAATTGCGAATTATATATACCAAACGCATTCTCAGGGTGATATCTTTAATATCAAAAAAGATCCATGTGACGAAATACAACTTTAGACGTATCTACAACTTCTCAAAACCAGACTAAATTACATTTAAAAACTTTCAAATAAAAATTAAATTAAAAATTTTAAAAACCCCCAACGCAAAACATAAAAGCAATTATTTAAAAAGTAAAAAATAATATCTTTTGTTGAGCCATCAAATGTTTGTTCGTTGAAATGGCGCTATAATGTCGCGGCGGGGTACCGCTAAGTCAGCAATAGCTAAATAGGTAAAATAGCGAACTCATGGATTTGCAATGAGATTTGAATTACGCGGTACCCCGCCGCGACATTATAGCGCCATTTCAACGAACAAACATTTGATGGCTCAACAAAAGATATTATTTTTTACTTTTTAAATAATTGCTTTTATGTTTTGCGTTGGGGGTTTTTAAAATGTTTAATTTAATTTTTGTTAGATAGGTGAGAATGTGAGAACCTAACTCAGAAAAATGAATGGTTTTGCTAGATTCCTAATTTTATGACAGCCTTTAGGTATATTACAGACGACAGCCAGCCAGCCAGCCAGCCAGCGCATCAAGCCATACCAACTGCCTAAAAATTTCCCAATTGAATATGAACCTTGATTTTGCGTAATAATAATAATAATAATAATCATTTAATTCAGGTAACAAGACCCATACAATATATACCTTATAGACTAACATAACTAACTAACTAACTAAATTACATTACTTGTTAGTAGGTATAGTATCTTATGCCTATGTAATAAAGTTAAAAATGTAGAATCAACAAAATTTTACAGATTGTTAGTTTGATGTGCTGGCCTCTGTACTTCTGGGCTGGTCTTGGATCAATGATTTAGCACCATCACAAATTGAAAGTAATATCGTTTAAAAAAATATTTAAGTTGAAGTACAAAATCGCAAGAAATCTGGGCAAAGCCGTACGGTTTTACGGTATAGATGTACAGATTTAATGTAGCTTTATTGCGGACGAAATAGGTACATTTATTTTTAGGTACCTATGACAGCTTAGTACTTTTTGTTAGATTGGTGAGAATGAGAGAACCTAACTTAGAAAAAAAGCGGCCAAGTGCGAGTCGGACTCGCCCATGAAGGGCTCCGTAGCAGCAAGTTACAGAATATTAAAGTTCTTGTAGTTTGTTGTAACTTTGATCGTTGTTTTAATAATAGTGTTTTTTTTTAAATTGCGGTTTACGATTTATGACGTATTAAAAAAAAACTACTTACTAGATCTCGTTCAAACCAATTTTCGGTGGAAGTTTACATGGTAATGTACATCATATATTTTTTTAGTTTTATCATTCTCTTATTTTAGAAGTTACAGGGGGGGGGGACACACATTTTACCACTTTGGAAGTGTCTCTCGCGCAAACTATTCAGTTTAGAAAAAAATAATATTAGAAACCTCAATATCATTTTTGAAGACCTATCCATAAATAAATAAATAAGTGTAAATACCCCACACGTATGGGTTTGATGAAAATGTTGAGTTCCAGTTCTAAGTATGGGGAACCCCCAAAATTTATTGCTTTTTTTTCTATATTTGTGTGAAAATCTTAATGCGGTTCACAGATTACATCTACTTACCAAGTTTCAACAGTATGGTTCTTATAGTTTCGGAAAAAAGTGACTGTGACATACGGACGGACAGACAGACAGACATGACGAATCCATAAGGGTTCCGTTTTTTGCCATTTGGCTACGGAACCCAAAAATTTATAGTTTTGCTAGATTCTTAATTTTATGGCAGCCCTATAGTACAGTACAGACGTCAGCACATCAAGCCATACCAACTGTCTAAAAAATTCCCAATTGAATATGAACCTTAATGTTTTGCATTAAAGTTACAAAATTATCAATGAAATTTCACAGATTGATATAAGTAGCTTAATGTGGCCTCTGTACTTATTGTTGGATTGGTGCTTAGAATAAAGTCATAATTATTTTGTAGGTATTAAAGGATGACTTCTTAGCTTGGCGCCGACGGCACGCTTTTGCTTTTTTTACGGTTCCGTGCCGAAAGGGTAAAACGGGCCCTATTACTAATTAGGGTTCCATAACCAAAGGGTAAAAACGGAACCCTATTACTAAAACTCCACTGTCCGTCTGGCTGTCTGTCACCAGGCCGTATCTCATGAACCGTGATAGCTGGACTGTTGAAATTTTGACAGATTATGTGTTTCTGTTGCCGCTATAATAACAAAGTTACAACAACAAACAACAAAAACATAATAAAATAAATATTTAAGGGAGTATCCCATACAACAAAATAAATGTTTTAATAAAGGAGTGTCTAAAGTTTTTATAGACAATAGTACGGAACCCTTCGTGCGCGAGTCCGGACGCACTTGGCCAGTTTGGCACGTGGCGTATAAAAGGTAAAAAAAAATCCTTGAAACCACTAAACGTAAATTAGTACCTACCGGTTGTGGAGGGACAACGGGACTAATTGAGTAAAACCCATCTATTGCAAAGAGTTCTAAACAAAGTTACTATCAGATGGCTACTGTTAGCTTAAATTAAATTTAAGATGCTGCTTGGAGAAATATCTGATAAAGTATCGTACGAATTAAGAAAACAATCTCCATATTATACATTTCAAAATTCAACCGTTTCGATAAAGAAAGTATTGACGTTCGCATAGACTAAAATAAAAATTGAAATTAGCTGTTGCTGGTAAAGTTGCTGGTAATTTACCGAATAAACAAACAGAAAAGCTCAAATAACGCAGCTTTGTCTTTAAATGCCACATTGAAATCTTTGTTTCATAACGTTTTGTATTTTTATTTAGGAAGAAGAAGAGTTACGCTTTCTCCAGGAAAAGGAATGGGGCTCTATATTGGATTGGTTCCAGAAGAGGTTCAATGTAATTCAAGAGGTAGCCAAAGGTCTAGAACCACCACCGGTAACTGCGGACACCAGAGCAGTTTTAGCGAGATACTTTTTATCATATGACTTCCCTGCACTTAGTGGTATGTACCTATCTTATAAAATTTGAAATCAACTTCCGAATAAGAGACCCCGCGCACTACGCCTCGCTGCGTATCGCGCACTTGGGCGCTATAACCAACTTATTGCTAGTAGTCATGCTGGCCACGATCTTGACCGCAGAAGGACCGACCAAAAGAAGAAAGTTTTTTTGGTCGCAGCTTCTGCGGCCATAACCACGACTGGCCGTAACTCCGACCAAGATCCAAACGTCTGTTACAAAGTTAAGTGCGTCGTGCGACCTGGTGGGTTTAGCGCATAGGGTTTCTATAGGTGCCTGTGTGGCCATAGCCACATTACTGATAGCATGTCATGAATTTTCAATGCCCGGTTCAACGTCGAGAGTTGAAAATTCGGTGCGCAGTAACGGCGCGTTTTTAGTGTGCAGATTTATTGCTGCGCAACAGATTTGCGTCTGATGTTAAGACGTTGAGCATAAAAAAAAACCACGTTAAGAAATCGTCCTCGCGATCAAGCGCTAACAACTTACACCGGTGATAGAATAGATGTAGATGACCCGCAGCAAAACTATACTGTCCGACAAAAGACAGCAGAGTACCTATACTTTTCAATTCGTTGTTCTGCCAAACGTCAAGTGTTTGATTGAATGTTTTTATTTTTCTTTAAACAGCAATGTCTTTCGGCGTAGACGCGCTGAAATCGCCACTATTAATGTTGGCCTGCGTGGAGCGTCGACTGGAACCAAAGCAAGCTGTTTTATTGGCACGTCTTGAGGAAGAATACCAGGTTGGTAAAACTTTTACAAGTGGAAAGTATGTAACATACTTTCTTTCCTTTTTAAAAACGTTGATGCGACTCTAGGAATTTCTGCTGTATCGTGGGTGCGCTTACAAACCTATAAACACACATATTATTATTATTATTATTATACACAAATAGCCAGACCCGGAACAACTATCACCACCTATCTATAAATTAAAAATATTTTGGTGTGTAATGCCTGTGGTGTCTTTATAATCCTCACTTGCGGGATATTTATTTGTTTACACTAGCAGTGACTGCGGCTTTGCTCTCTGTGTGTTTTTTGGGTTAGGTACTGTAGTATGGTCATATTGTAATTTAGTCACAGTTTTTAGGTCTGCCTGACGAGACACTAACCGGCAACGACAAGTGTCCACTGACAGAAACGAGTTGTTTCCTGTTTTTTAAGTACGATTGTATCTACTGGGACAGGGAACCGTGTATAACTGTATAACGTATGATTTTAGCTTCAAAAGCAATATACTTCATGGTTAACTTTATCAAACGCTTTCCGAAAGTCTGTGTAAACTAAGTCTATTTGGCCTTCCCTCGCGGAAGCAGTACACAGGTAGTTGTTTTAGTTGAGCAGGTTTATGAGTGTTGATTTACCTTGAACAAATCCATGCTGATATTGTGAAAGATACAATTTAAAGTAGAAATATAAATACCGATACAAAGACGCTTCAAAAACTTTTGCCACACCAAAAAATATGCTTACGGATCTATAATTTGCGCAATCTGACCTTTAAAAATGGGCACCACATGCGCCCTTCTCCAGCATTTTGGAAACGTACACAGTTTCAGCGAGGGTAGAATGGCAATGATAGCTCTTCAGCATACTGGAACAGGAAACGAGAAGGTATTCCGCCTGTACCAGCGCATCATTATGATCAAGTTGTTTCAATGCACGCAAAACAATATAAATTTCCGATAAAGACGAGTTGCATTCAATACCTGTGCATGTCCTCAAAAACGAAAATAATTCACTAATAACTTGACTGTCCAATGTAGTCACTCCACCGAGCTTCATCGTTTGTGGTGAGCGAGACGTAGTTTTTCTGCTATTGACGAACTTCCAAAATGACTTGATATTATATTATCAGTAAAACAGTCCTCTGTGGATGTTATAAAGGAACCGTAGCATTTCTTTGTAAGAAATTTGCACCTGGTACGTAACATTGAGAAGGTATCATAATCACGGAAGTTTATTTTTATTTTTTGAAACTTATGTGATATTTATTTTTCTTATAATGTGCTATAACTGTTTGGGTTGTAACTGACCAAACTAATCACCCTAAACAGGCTATTTCATATATCACGTCACCGTCATTTTGAAAATTGTTTGTATGCTCAGTAGGTACTTCACTGAAATAACTGAAATAAGTACTAATTTAAATTTTTGTTATAGTTAAGGCAGTGGGGGCGCGTTGAGTGGGCTCATGAGTTAAATCAAGCGGAGCTAACTGCACGTGTGGCCGCCTCTTTGTTAGTTATCAATAGCTCTGTCGAAAAACACTCTACGAAAGCGAAAGCGGCGCCTGAAGAAATAAGTCAATAAATAACGTAGACCACTTTTGGGGAACAGTTTTATTTCAGCGGAAGAATGATCCCGAATTATCATGTTATAGCTGTAGCCAAGATAAAATGAACAATAATTATATACCTAATTTAATTTTACAATGTTCAGTACATATAACATATGAAGTCATTATTGTATGGCGTTTTGATGCCGAAATTTCAATTTACTCCATAAAATACCAGACTTCGTGTGTCACTTGTGTGTAAACGGCATGCCTAAATACTACGAACAAATATCTTACCGATGACGATGCATTCAATTTATTTTGGTTAAGTTAAGGTAGGTACCTTTATTGTATTGACCAATTAAGCCTCGTCAATGTGATAAGCAAATTAGAGGTTTCTATTATAATAAAAACAGTTTCAGATGATTAAATAACGCCGGAAATTAACATTTAAAATAAGTGAGGTCGGAGCACCTTCAGTGTAAGAATGAAATGAAAATAGCAAAAACGAAGTCGCGAAGTTCCTCTAAATATAGCTGGGCGGGCGGAGTGCGGCGCAGTCGCAGCTAATCGCCAGTGCCCGAGCGCGACCTCGCTTTGTTCACAATCACGGACTGAGTGCTGCTATCTGTGTTTATCCGTTTATTCCACAAACCTGCTTCGGTTGCGGTTACTTATAGTTGAGGTGATACATTACAAAAAGATTCTTACTTATTTCTACCAAATGTTCTATTCTATGAGAATTTTTTGGAAAAAATCATCTAGTGAATAACAACTTAAGCTCAATAAAATGTTGGAATTAGGTTAATATGTTCTACTTTGCTGTGCTAGACACGAAACTTGTTAACCCGATTTGATTCGGCACTACGTAAGTACTCACTGTATCTAATTGGCGTTGAAGCATAGTTAACCTATCTAACGATCTAGTCGTCATGTAGATAGGCCAGTCACCAAACAGCTGTAGGTAGATAATCCTACTGGACAACTATCTATGTAGTCCTGAAATATCAATTTAATCATATTGCGTGCAAAAGACGTGCCTTTGTTTATTTGGTAAGTTACTTTTTTGTGTATTAAGGACTTTAAGGTGTCTTGACTTAGTAAATCCATACATATTGAAGTCTGAGCGTATATTGGGGACCAAGTATTTTTCATCGAATAACGAGCTATTAAAGTGGAGCGGAGAAAAACACTATAATTTATAACTGTTCTCCGCTCTTCAATTGAAGGGTACCTAAATGTACGGGCCAAACAAAAAACCTGAACTTTTACTTAGTACACTCATGAATTAAAGTAACTTCTACTGTAATATAAAAAAAACCAGTTGTTCTTTACATTTCGACTTTTTTAAGGTGCAGCTGTTTTATTTATCGTCTAAAACGTTTGATCAGGTTTTTTTGGACCTTGCAGGTGGTTAATTTTCCTCACTACGTCTCAACGGCCTTATGCAACCAATTTTCTTGTAGATTCTGAAAATCTAGTATCAGGGTTATTTATAATCATATAATTAACTATAACAGTTTAATTAACTTCGAATTAAAAAAAAAACGGACTAGTGCGAAGAGACGGACAATGAAGTCTGAAACTCTAAAATAACAAGATTAAATTTTTATTTTCGTATACATTCCATTCCAGGTGTGATGAACAACGACGTAGAGGTAGAGGGCCGCCCTCGTCCACTGTCTACGGGCTTATGGACTTTATTCTCGTGGCTCCGTCGCGACGACCGCTCTGTTTCCAGCGAAAGCCTCTCCAGCGCCGGCTCAGATAGAACGGTTGCAAGCTTCGCATTCCTGACACCAGCACGCTACCATCCTGCGAGAGGGCCACTGGTAGTG
Organism: Charanyca ferruginea; assembly: GCA_947361185.1. Lineage (NCBI taxonomy): Eukaryota > Metazoa > Arthropoda > Insecta > Lepidoptera > Noctuidae > Charanyca > Charanyca ferruginea. The sequence continues at coordinate 16,591,471 of OX376057.1, forward strand.
CTCCCACCGAGTCCTCCTACCGATTCCTACAAGAAAAGAGTGCATGATAGGAATCTGCGACGTCACCACGACCGAGATATAACGCTTCACCGTAAATACGGTTTATTCAAAAGTGAAGGTACCTGCGGTTACGACGCTTTTAGTTTACCTCCAGCACGAAGAATAAACGCTGACTCTGGCAGTAGATGGGACCGCGACCGGAGAGCTACGAGCGAGTGTTATCAACGTCGGCTAGCACACGTGCCTGGTAAGCGGCGCGCACCTCTGCCACCTGTATCTGCTGCGGGTCCATCTGCACCTCTACAGCACCGCTATACGAGAAAACGACCTGCACCGCAGCCACCTGTAAGGCAATCGGAAAAGAACAAAGACATTTTGAAAAACAACGTCGAAGTGAACGCTAGTGCAGTTCAAATGAGTTCTAACGCTTATCAGGATAAATCTAAAACAAGAAATAACGATATAACGATGGGTTGTAAATCAGAAAAATATAGTAAGCAAGATGCAAGTACTAAGGCTACTAAATCGAAACCTGAAAAAAGTTTTTTGAAACAAATTTTTGACGGTAAAAAAAGAAATTCATTTAGAGACACTTCTGCAGTGAAGCTTCTTCCAAATATTAGTGAATTAGATAAACAGGCGGCTGAATTCATTGAATCATGTAAATTAAAAGCAACGGAATATAATAATAACACCACTTTTCACAACCATGGTGCGCATTGTTCTAATCAAACCGAGTCATGGTTTTGTATTCGTTGTTTACGAAAATATAACTCATCAGTAGTTACTTGCACCTATTGCGTATCTAAAGAAAAAGTGCAGTCTTCTGAAATAGTTAGGGATAACAAAGAAGTCTTAACTAAAGCTTCTAATACTTATACACAAACGGGAGACGACTTGTTACCAATCAGAAATTATGATGCTGAAGACAAACAAAAACTCAGAGAAATGTTAAAAGAGATGAAAGATTCGCTTCCTAAACGGCCGAAACATGATTTGATCAACAAATCAGTCAAACAAACTTTAGTGGAACCAAAAATTAGCTTTTTGGAAGAGAAGAAATCTTTTTCCACAGAAACCCCAACCCTGAGAGTTGGATCAATAACGCAAGATGAAATGAAAACAAATTCAGTTTCTAAGCCTTCTACGTCAAATGCCGATTTAAAATGTATGCCAGAATCATCCAAAAAGTCATATCCAACCTCTGCACAAGCTGCTTTAGTAGCACAAGTTATATCAGCGTATAAGAAAAATGTTAACAATAACTTGAATCTCGGAGTGGAGTTCACAACTGAGAATAAAAGTATCCCGCAGGCTGAAGTAGTTGGTATTCGTGATAAAGTTAAAGAACCTAAAAATCTGCCACAAACACAAACTCAAGAGATGAAAGATTTGAATACACCATTGAAAATATCATCACTATTGAATCCAATGTATGTACCCAAGAGTATTGTCCTGGAGAAACCGCCGGTAACAAATAATGTGCAGAAAATATTAAAAACTGAAATATTACATCCCGGTAAAGTTAACACAAGCGTTCCGACTTTGTCTTCTAATATATTAGCTGTTGGTGCTTCATCTCAAAAAAATGCACCCATTGTGAATACTTACAAAATTGAAAATAAGATAAATATGGAGAAATGCTCTAAAAGAGGCATAAATTCGCCACAAAAAGACAAACCATCAATAATAACAGAAGCTAAAAAAGTCACAGCGTCAAATAAACCTCAAGCAATAATATCAAACATGCCATCATTATCAAAAGAACAAAGTATTAAGAATAATACGGATACACAAGATCAGCATTCTAGACGTAGAGACCTAGTTAGTCAACTTGAGAAATCAATAGCTCTAGGAGACGAGCGTGCAGCAGCCGAAGCTGCTGCTAAACTAGCGCAACTACGTTTGTCGTGTTCAGTACTGTCATTTTCGTCTCAAATATTATCTCAACCATCGACATCAAAAACCAATAGTGAAGATTTAAAGGCAGAACCAAATATTACTTTATCGGCTACAAATAAAGACTCTTATCAATCAGTACCCAATGAGTCTCAAGGCCCAACGTTAAACTCTGTTATAAAACGATCGCCGCCAAAAGTTTATGTTAGGAAAGTTAACCCAAGCCCTGTTGTCGTACCAAACCAGGTGGCTACACCGTTAGTAACTATAACAGAAACTTCCATTTTTACACCTGTTCAAAAGAAAACAGAAAAAAACATACAGTCTAAAGAAAAGGATGCCAAGAAAGAAACCATTAAAAAGAATGAAGACGAGATAGTTACGTAAGTACGACACTATTTATTACTTTGTATAACTTGATTTAGGATCGAATACGAACTAAGAACGGTACCTCCCCGTCCGTTACAAAGATTTAGAAAGAGACTGTCACAACTATGAGTAGCAGCAGTGGCGCTTTTCCAAACTGAACGCACGTTTAGTGACAGAGTTCTTACTTTTGTAAGGAAATGCTCTTGAGAGTCGACAAAAGGTAGAAAATTACCCCGGAATATCATAGGACAACCGGTTTGTCTACTTTAAAAAGGAAGCTTGCAAATGTTGTATATGCTATACGAATTAATGAAAAAATGCCTGTACTATCTAATTTCACAAGAAATGGCGCACTTATTCTTATAAAGAGATCAAATTAGTACCTATTTACTTGTACACGCTTGCATATTGTGCACTAGCTTTTGCCCGCGACTTCGTCCGCGTTAATGTCGGTTATCGTGAATGCAGACGAAGTCGCGGATGATTAAGAAGTATGTCCTTTCCCAGGGTTCAAGCTATCTTTATACCAAATTCCATCTAAATCGGTTTAGCCGTTTCATCGTGAAAGTGTAACAGACAGAGTTACTTTCGTATTTATAATATTAAAATAGTATGGATATGGATTGGCAACAAATCTGTGTCTTAAGTTTCGAGTCGTAAACAACTTGGTTTTTAAATAGCCTTTAATCAATATTTCCCTTTTTTACATTTAAAAATATAAAAAAATAGTACCTCACCGGTATCGGGAACAGGGTTCAAGCTACCGGCGGTCAACACGTGATTGTGTTCATGATAACAAACAACTTTCCCAATCTGATCCCGCTGCCCACCTAATCTATTGCCGCTATATCTAACATATAATATTATTTTAGGATATCAGTATTGGTAGAGGACCGAGAAGCGACGAGGGGCCCTGTACACCTGCGTATAAACCGCCAAGCATGTATACGCGACCTTCGCCGAGAAGCCGAGACCTCCCTCGGCCTTGCAACTAATCTGCAACGCTGGATTGTTGGTCGTGCGCTATGTATTAACGACACTGTACCCATCATATCGCTCGCTGGCCCGGACTTCAGTGCACCATTTTATTTATGTGTAGTAGAATCAGGTAGGTTCATTCTTTTTATTATGTGGATAGAATTGCGGCTAGATTTTTAACGTTTTTAATTATGAAAATTGGCCTTAAATGATACTATGTTATTTGATAGGGACTATAGGCAATAATGTCTAGGCTAGGTGGTTAATCAGTTTTACTTCTTTTTTTTAGTCTGTATTTTTAATTAGAGGTTTTATCCTAAAGGCCCATTTAGATGGAGAGAGTTTCTCGACTCGAAGATACGATTATCGAAATAACATTAAAAAACGTTTCTGTAAAGGTTGAATTTCTTTTGACATATACCAGCTAGTTTCGATCGTAAAAATTTATTGCTTTTTTGCATAGCTTTGTGAACATAACTTTATGAAGTTGTATTTAAGGTTGAAACATCTGATGTCGAATTCTAAGAGCCCGGGGACGGAAACCAACGGGATGCGCGAGACGATTCAAGACGTTCAAAAAGTACAATTTTGAATCTTACCTCCGATGGCTGAATATGTGGCGTAGTCAATCTTAGGAGTATACGTAAATGCACTCCGTTCCTTATCAACCCAAGAAAGGTCGCCATGCCCTACGGCTATATCTGAGTCACATCCGATTCTTCAGATTTTCAGAAAGAGGTTCAGAGAATGTCGAAGTCGATCAGAATTCAAACGTTCGTTGCGCTCTTCTTCTGTCTCTTCATGCCGTACCGCAATTCTTTCTCTCTCACTTTCTAACTGATTATAAATATTTTGTTGTGTGCGTGTTCGGGACAATGTATGATAATCTCGATCAGCAGTTAGTCGTGCATCACGTTCATCACTCGTTTCAAAAGACCTGTTAGTAGATGTGCAAATACGCTGAGAACTCAAGCGTGATTCTGTATCGGTAAACGTTTTCGATTGGCGAGACAATGCATGTCGCTCACGATCAGCGGACAGTCGCGCATCACGTTCCGCACTTGTCTCTAGAAACCTAGCAGCAGATGCGTAGATACGCTTGGAACTCAAGCGCAATTCTCTATCCGTGAACGTCTCCGACTCGCGAGACAATGCGTGACGTTCACGATAAGCGGTCAGTCGCGCATCACGTTCCTCACTTGTCTCTAGAGACCTGGATGTAGATGCGGAAATACGCTGAGAATTTGCGATCTGGAGAGGTTTCCACGGAGCGAGTTGCAGCCTGATTTTCTCGAACAGCGTCAAGTCTCTCCTGACGCTCTTTGGTAGATTCTTGGGATCTTATGATCCTCAATCTTTTAGCGTCTTTGGAACATTGAGAAAGATTTGACATCTTTCTAGGCATGGTTATAGTTTTATAGTGCAGAGGTACCTGATCAATTAAAATCTAAGTGACTGCTCCCCTGCGTTACCGGGTAGGCTACCGTGTGTCACGAACATAAATGGGAAATAATGGGAAATTAAACACTCAAATAACATAAGCCCGAAGTCATAATTATTTATTCGATAAAATAAAAATAAACCTTGTGGTGTCAAGGGACACCCGTATAGAACGAAGTTCCTTTCGATTAATTAGGAATTGTAATATTTTATTTTTATTGTTATATTAAATATATAACTTAACTTGACCTATAAAGACTAAAGACTATAAAGACTTAAAAAAAACCCCTAACCAAACCCCCTAATTTTTGGTCCTAATTTTTTCCGTCTAGCCCCCTTTCGCAACGCGCGATAAGGAACTTCGTTCCAAAAAATGGGAGTTTTGGCCAGTAGAGTCAACTTTTCAATGATCTACCATCGTCATCAAAAATCAGTCCTAAACTGTTACCGCCTTCACCGCGTGGAGGTACTCCCAGCTTATGTTATTTTATAATGTGCAGTGAAATTAGTGATAGCTTTACAGTAAAATTTGTGATAGCTTCTATTTCCACATCAGATTTTTCTGATCTTCGATTTTTATAAGTCAACAGGAAATGCTCATCAGACCGAACAACTTTTGCTAAGACGTCATTCCTATTTGTGTTATGGTGTAGCTGGGCTCTAAAAAAAACCATTCAAATCCGCCCATCAGTTCCGAAGATTAGCGTGTTCAAACAAACAGACAAACAGACAGAATATTTTTTTTGGATTCGTGCTCTATTACTGTTTCTAAACCCCCCTCATTTTTTTTTAAATATATTCAATGTACAGACACAGTTTTTTTACTGTTTTATTATATGTATATAGATGATAATAGATTTAGGTAGGCCAGAGGCGTACCGAGCCACAATTAATTGCGTTGGTGTATTACAATGACTTCCAGTGACATTAGTAGTACATCATAATTATTTTTTTTAAAGCCAGCTTTCTGCTGTAATGTTTTGTCTTAAAATTTTGCTTTTAAACCATGACCATCTTTAGACCTGTCGGTAAAACCACTCAAAGATTGATGTATTACAATGACTTCCAGTGACATTATTACTACATCATAGTTCATATTTTTAAAGCCAGCTTTCTGCTGTAATGTTTTGTCTTAAAATCCAGCTTTTAAACCATGACCATCTTTAGACCTATCGGTAAACATACCATTCAAAGATTGATGTATTACAATGACTTCCAGTGACATTATTACTACATCATCTATACATATAATAAAACAGTAAAAAAACTATGTCTGTACATTGAATATATAAAAAAAAAATTGAGGGGTTTAGAAACAGTAATAGAGAACGAATCCAGAAAAAAATTCTGTCTGTTTGTTTGTACACGCTAATCGTCGAAACTGCTGGACGGATTTGAATGTTTTTTTTGTTGTTGTATAGGTATTAAGTCTGGGCAACATATAGGCTATAATTTATCTTGGAAACTTGAATACCTGATGCAGAACCGCAACAGACCAGCTAAACTATATGAGATACAAAAATGGTACCGTAGCAAAAATTGTTCCACGTGATGAGCATTTTCTGCTGAGAGAATAAATTTGAAAATCTGGAACACCTGATGTGGAACTCCAAGAGCCCAGCTACACCATAACACATATATTAATGACGTCTTAGCAAAAGTTGTTCGGTCTGATGGGCATTTCCTGTTGGCTTATAAAAATCGAAGATCAGAAACATCTGATAATAATAATAATACACTCGGCGTCACAAAAATCGCACCTCTTTAAGAATTCCCTTCAAAGTCATTTTAACCCTATTAATCAATGGTATACATATGACTATAAGGTATAATTGGAAAGGCAATTTATTTAAATTTCAGAATAAATCAATGGATTTGGTTTTTTGTTTACCAGGGAATAAAAAAAAGCAAGCTAATGCAAATGATTAAAAAGTTAAATTTTATTTTATCAGCAAAAATTAAAACAAAGTCCTTAAAACTAACTTAAAACCTAGTGTTACCCCCCCTAGCCCTGATGACTGCTTCCATGCGTTCTCTCATGGACCTTATTAATGTGACAACAGTCTCTTGTGGAATGTTGTCCCATTCTGCAACGACGGCATCTTGAAGGTCTTGGAGAGTGGTAGGGGCAGGATTTCGTGCCCGTACTCGCCGTTTCAGTTCATCCCAAAGGTGCTCAATAGGGTTCAGGTCTGGACTTCGCGCCGGCCAGCGCATAACAGGGATGCCAACTTCTTGCAGGTAGTCTCTTACAATTAAAGCGGTGTGACAACGGGCGTTATCGTGCATTAACGTGAACCCACTGCCAACAAAACCCGCATAAGGGACAACCTGCTCCTCTAAGATCTCTGTTATGTACCGAGCAGCAGTCAGCGACCCTTGCCCGCGAGCACTTCCAGTCCGAGAAACACACACAAGGTTCGTTTTACCGTCGATTGACATGCCGCCCCAGAACATGCACGAGCCACCCCCGTATTCCACTGTCTCTTGAATACAGGCTTGTGCGAATCGTTCCCCTTGCCTCCTATACACTCTTCGACGCCTGTCGTTGCAGAAAAGACACACCCTCGTCTCATCCGAGAAGAGCACAGCCCTCCATTGGTCTATTGTCCAATCCACATGGTCACGGGCAAATTGCAACCGGTCTCTCCTATGCTGTGCAGTCAATTTGGGCCCTGTAGCAGCCCTTTGAGCTGCAATTTTCTTCTCCCGCATTCTTCTTCTAATCGTGGAGACGCTTACAGAAGTTCTGCGAGCTGATCGCAGTTGTTGTTGCAGCTCAACAGCATTGGAGAACCGATTACGTAAAGACGTCGAAACAATGAAGCGATCGTCTCTTTCGGATGTGCACCGTTGTCTTCCAGATCCACGTCTTCGGATATAGCCACCAGTCTCTTGGAAACGTTGGAACACTCGTCGAACGGCAAAACGACTCAAGTTCAGTTGCCGAGCAACATCACATTGCCGCATCCCTGATTGCAGTAGTGCAATGACTTGAGCGGCTTCATCTGCAGTGGTATCCATCTTCTGGGGTATTTTTCTTGCTGTAGCTGTTCACGTGTGTTCACTTCAAAGGTTGAATAGCGAATGACCCACATTTAACCCGGGTCGCCCGTTTTATACCCTTGTAGGGAGGTGCAATTAGTGGCCGTTGTAATGCGTATTTTGACAACATTTTTTTTAACGTTACGTGCTAATGAGATCTGTTGTGTTTAGGAATTCTAACTGTTGTTAATTTAAAGGTCGTTAAACATACTTTTAATTGATACCAATATTAATTGGGTTTAATGTATTCGTTACTGGCGGGACATGTTTTAAACTTATTTTCGAAAAGGTGCGATTTTTGTGACGCCGAGTGTATATGGGGACATTTCACACACGGCCATCTGACCCCAAACTAGGGAGACCCTGTACTATGGGGGTCAGAAAGCTGATATACATACACAAATACATTTTAAATACATACATATATAGATAAACAACACCCAGACACAAGGCATGATGTGGAAATCAAAGCTGTAAGTTTTAAAATTTCACTGTAAAGCTATCACAAATTTCACTGTATATTATAATAAGCTTGGCGTACCTCCACGCGGTGAAGGCGGTAACAGTTTAGGATTGATTTTTGATGACGCTGGTATATCATTGAAAGTTTGACTCTACTGGCCAAAACTCCCAATTTTTTGTTTTTTTTTATCGAATAAATATGCCTTTGGGCTTATGTTATTTAAGTGTTTAATTTCCTTTTCGATTTATCTTCGTGACACGGTAGCCTACCCGGTAACGCAGGGGAGCAGTCACTTAGATTTTAATTGATCAGGTATCTTCACAATAAAACTATAACCATGCCTAGAAAGAGGTCAAATCTTTCCCAATGTTCCAAAGTAGCTAAAAGATTGAGGATCATAAGTTCCCAAGAATCTACCGAAGAGCGTCAGGAGAGACTTGATGCTGTTAGAGAACATCAGGCTGCAACTCGCTCCGTGGAAACCTCTTCAAATCGCGAAGCACGCCTGCGTTCTCAGCGTATTTACGCATCTACATCCAGGTCTCGAGAGACAAGTGAGGAACGTGATGCGCGACTGACCGCTTATCGTGAACGTCACGCATTGTCTCGCGAGTCGGAGACGTTCACGGATAGAGAATTGCGCTTGAGTTCCAAGCGTATCTACGCATCGACTTCTAGGTCTTTATAGACAAGTGCGGAACATGATGCGAGGCTGTCCGCTGATCGTGAGCGACATGCATTGTCTCGCGAATCGGAAACGTTTACCGATACAGAATCACGCTTAAGTTCACAGCGTATTCGCGAATCTACTAACAGGTCTTTTGAAAGGAGTGATGAACGTGATGCGCGACTAACTGCTGATCGAGATTATCATACATTGTCCCGAACACGCACACAACAAAATATTCATAATAAGAGAGAAAGAATTGCTGGAGCACGGCATGAAGAGACAGAAGAAGAGCGCAACGAACGTTTGAATTCTGATCGACTTCGACATTCTCTGAACAGAATGTCGATGTCATCTGAAGAATCGGATGTGTCTCAAGATATAGCCGTAGGGCATGGCGACCTTCCTTGGGTTGATAAGGAACGGAGTGCATTTACGTAAACTCCTATGATTGACTACGCCACATATTGATGATTCAAAATTGTACTTTTTGACCGTCTCGAATCGTCTTGCGCATCCCGTTGTATTCCCGTCCCCGGGCTCTTAGAATTCGACATCAGACGTTTCTTATCTTCGATTTTGCCGAACCCGTTGTCGCTGGCATAAGCAACAGGATCCGCGTACGAAGTCGGGGGCAGAAGCTAGTAATTCATATTTTTAAAGCCAGCTTTCTGCTGTAATGTTTTGTCTTAAAACCCAGCTTTTAAACCATGACCATCTTTAGACCTATCGGTAAACATACCTTTCAGTTTTCCTTCAAATATCTTAATTTCAAAATTCATTATCATCATGTCAACCTTTAGACGCCCACTGCTGAGCATGGGTCTGCCCCAAGGGGGGTTCAGCCGTAATCGCCATGCTTGGCCGATGCATGTTGGCGATCGCAGTAGGTGTTATGATACTCAGAAGGACGCTGCTGCCCGTCCTCTGGTCAATATCCTTCTGTCGCCTTCTACGACACCCACGGGTAGAAATGGGGTGGTGCTATTTGCGACCGGCACCACACGGACTGTAAGTTCATCAATATCTATCATAGGGTGCCTAACAAGGTTGCAGAGGTAATCAGAGGAAGTGCTCGATTTGCGAGAGGTCGTTCAGTTGAGAAAAGTGGACGTAACGACGCAAAATTTTCAGGAGGACGTCGGACTATAGAAAAACGCAAATACTTAGTAATAATAGTAATAGTACCTAATACCTATATTTATTTGCTCTAAAACAAACATGGTAGAAAGAAAGAGATCTTACAATTAAATATGGCACACATGTTTTGCTTAAAATAAAGCATGCAAATCTTGAGACATAATATAAAATAAAATAGGTACTAATTAATCTTATGATCTAGAAAATTCTTAATGCTATAAAAATACATTTGTTTAGCCATTCGAATACTTAATTTTATTTTAAATTATTTCGTGTTCAGACATTTGAGTTCACTGGGAGGAAGCTCCGATCTTTATAGCTAGCGAATGCAATGTAAAAGGTTTACTTCCATGAAAAAAAATGGGTTGGTGTGTGGGGGTGCGAATGTGAGGACGTTTGGTTTACAAGAGTGCATCTACATTTGTTCTTCTTTTCTTTCCTCATTTTTTTAGCCGATTAATTAAAGTTGGTTTACATTCTCTATTATTCTTATTATAAACTAGCTTCTGCCCGCGACTTCGTACGCGGATCCTGTTGCTTATGCCAGCGACAACGGGGTCGGCAAAATCGAAGATCTGAAACGTCTGATGTCGAATTCTAAGAGCCCGGGGACAGGAAAACAACGGGATGCGCTAGATGATTCGAGACGTTCAAAAAGTACAATTTTGAATCATACCTCCGATGGCGGAATATGTGGCGTAGTCAATCATAGGAGTATACGTAAATGAACTCCGTTCCTTACCAACCCAAGGAAGGTCGCCATGACCTACGGCTATATCTTGAGACACATACGATTCTTCAGATGATATCGACATTCTGTTCAGAGAATGTCGAAGTCGATCAGAATTCAAACGTTCGTTGCGCTCTTCTTCTGTCTCTTCATGCCGTACTCCAGCAATTCTTTTTCTCTCACTTTCTAACTGATTATGAATATTTTGTTGTGTGCGTGTTCGGGACAATCTATACTATAATATTATAAAGCTGAAGTTTGTTTGTTTGTTTGGTTGAACGCGCAAATCTCAGGATCTACTGGTTCGAATTCAAAAAATATTTTTGTGTTGGATAGTCCATTTACCGAGGAAGGCTATAGGCCAATGCGAAGCTGAGTCGGGTCGCTAGTGTATGATAATCTCGATCAGCAGTTAGTCGTGCATCACGTTCATCATTCGGTTCAAAAGACCTGTTAGTAGATGTGCGAATACGCTGAGAACTCAAGCGTGATTCTGTATCGGTAAACGTTTCCGATTCGCGAGACAATGCATGTCGCTCACGATCAGCGGACAGTCGCGCATCACGTTCCGCAGCACATGCGTAGATACGCTGAGAAATCAAGCGCAATTCTCTATCCGTGAACGTCTCCGACTCGCGAGTCAATGTATGAGGTTCACGACCAGCGGTCAGTCGCGCATCATACTCTTCACTGGTCTCTAGAGACCTGGATGTAGATGCGTAAATACGCTGAGAACGCAGTCGTGCTTCGCGATCTGAAGAGGTTTCCACGGAGCGAGTTGCAGCCTGATGTTCTCGAACAGCATCAAGTCTCTCCTGACGCTCTTTGGTAGATTCTTGGGATCTTATGATCCTCAATCTTTTAGCTCCTTTGGAACATTGGGAAAGATTTGACGTCTTTCTAGGCATGGTTATAGTTTTATTGTAAAGAAGATACCTGATCAATTAAAATCTAAGTGACTGCTCCCCTGCGTTACCGGGTCGGCTACCGTGTCACGAAGATAAATGGAAAAGGAAATTAAACACCCAAATAACATAAGCCCGAAGGCATATTTATTCGATAAAATAAAAAAAGAAATGGGAATTTTGGCCAGTAGAGTCGAATTTTATCATTGAAAATTCGACTCTACTGGCCAAAATTCCCATTTATTACCATCGTCATCAAAAATCAGTCCTAAACTGTTACTGCCTTCACCGCGTGGAGGTACTCTCAGCTTATGTTATTTTATAAGATACAGTGAAATTAGTGATAGCTTTGATTTTCACATCAGATGTTTCTGATCTTCGATTTTTATAAGTCAACAGGAAATGCCCATCAGACCGAACAACTTTTGCTAAGACGTCATTCCTATAAGTGTCATGGTGTAGCTGGGCTCTTGGAGTTCCACACCAGGTGTTCCAGATCTTCAAATTTATTCTCTCAGCAGAAAATGCTCATCACGTGGAACAATTTTTGCTATTGTACCATTTTTGTATCTCTTATAGTTTAGCTGGTCTGTTGCAGTTCTGCATCAGGTGTTCAAGTTTCTAAGATAAATTATAGCCTATATGTTGCCTAGACTTAATACCTATACAACAAAAGAAAAATCATTCAAATCAGTCCTGTAGTTCCGAAGATTAGCGTGTACAAACAAACAGACATAATTTTTTTTTTGGATTCGTGCTCTATTACTGTTCCTAAACCCCCCTCAATTATTATTTTTTTATTATATTCAATGTACAGACACAGTTTTGTTACTGTTTTATTTTATGTATAGATATTTAGTATTTTGTTTATCGTGTTAAATTAAGTAGCCCATTGTTATCTGTATTGTCTTTCTGAATAAGATGTTTTTACTGAGGCCTCAGAATAATAAAATCCTGCGGCTCAAAACCGCATTCGGTCATCCGCATTGCGACCTAGCACTTAGATCCTATTGAAGGTACGCCATTCGAACAACCTAAACCTGTAATATCGTCTTTAAAGATGATTATTTTGTAATTCCAGAAACTAAATTGGAAGCCAGCCCACAACAGAATAATATCACAACGAGAGAAGACACAAACGACCAACAAGAAAAAACAGGTGATGTTTATACAGAACTTGTGCAGTTGGAACAACAAGCATTAGTTCCTAATTCAGAAACCTTTGAATGTGGAGTTTGTATGGACGAGTACCTACCCGGTCAAGGCGTAGTGTTGCGCGAATGCGTACACATTTTTTGCAACAAATGCTTGTCTGATATGGTGCGTCATTGTGAAGAACCAGATGTCCCCTGCCCTGCTATGGATTGTCGAGGAATGCTGCAAGAGCGAGAAATCCGCGCCCTCGTGCCTGCTCAAGACTACGAGCGCTGGCTAGCGCGGGGTCTAGCTGCGGCAGAGAGCGGAACTCGAAATGCTTTTCATTGTCGTACTCGTGATTGCAAAGGTTGGGCCCTTTGCGAACCGGGTGTTCAACGTTTTCCATGTCCCGTGTGCAAATGCATTAATTGCGTGCCATGCCAGGTAAATTGATGATATACTTATTAATATGTTTAGATAAACGTAATATTACTACTTAGCAATACTACTTAGTCATATTACCACTTACATTCTCAAGACTACATATACATAAATAAATATTACTTAACACTCACTCACTCACTGTACTTAATTAGGATTTGTGTCCGTTTCTAGCCGTCCGTTAATAGCAATAGGCTCCATCTTTAATTTAAACAACTGGCCAAAGGGGGGGTTTAATTTACTTCAGCAGCTTTGCTTGCTATTTGCTTTGCTATTCGACTGATAAGGGATTCATTCTAATTTAATCAAACCCAGATTTCTGCCCCTTAAAACCAACGTCAAACACCTCGAACCTAATCGGCTGCTAGAACACCAACGAAGAGTTTAGGCAATAAATAGATGTGCTACTTTATAATCTGATAATAAAATAGATACTTAAATGCTCTAGATTATAAAACAAAAGGCAGATAGACCGCGCGGAACACTGAGAGTGAAGCCACCAAAGCAAATATAAATTCAAAAGCGAATACAATCTCGAGTCAGTCCAGCACGAAGCGCCGCATCGTTTGTACGTCACACATCATTTCAATATTTTTGAGAAAACTGTAATAATATTCCGAAATTAAAAAAAAAGAAGGTGGAGTATCTTTTCATACGTAAGTATTGATAATTTGTTAATTTGGAAATTATTTTACGTAATTATTGTTAGTGACATGACATCTTGCAACATAAAACATCAACAAAAATCATTCGGTGTTGCTAGTTTATGTTGAAACATTTACCCCTTAAGTTAGGAAATAAGTATAGGATGCAGAAATATCGATTTACAAAAACATTTATAATAATAATAAATTTTATTGTCAGACAACTGAGGCCCATAGAAAAATAGTACACAAATAATCTTAAACAACCATAAAGTCATCATCATCATCATTATTTCAGCCGAAAGACGTCCACTACTGAACATAGGCCTCCCCCAAGTCTCGCCACATTGACGGGTCCCGTCCGATTCGCATCCAGCGGATCCCCGCAACCTTTACCAGGTCATCGGTCCAGACCGGACCTAGTGGGAGGCCTTCCAACGCAACGTCTTCCAGTTCGCGGTCGCCACTCCAGAACTTTTCGGCCCCATCGGCCATCCGTTCTGGGAGCAATGTACCCTGCCCACTGCCACTTAAGTTTGGCAATTCTTCGGGCTACGTCGTTAACCTTGGATCTCTTGCGGATGTCCTCATTTCTGATTTTATCACGCAAGGAAACTCCGAGCATAGCCCTCTTCATTGCCCTTTGGGTGATTTTAAGCCTTCTTTTGATGCCCATTGTGAGCGACCACGTTTCGGTCCCGCAACGTCATAGACTTGACTTGAGACACTGCGGTAAGTTGGACGAGAAGATACCACGCAACTTCCCGAACGCTGACCAGCCGAGTCGGATTCGACGATTGACCTCTTTCCCGAAGTTAGACCTACCTAACTGGACCGTTTGGCCCAGGTGAACATAATCGTCTACAACTTCGAGTATACAGGGTGTAACGGAAAGGGGGTATACATCCGAAGGGAGGTCAATGTACTCGTAAAACTGAATAACATTCAACATAAAAAAAATCGAAATTAAAAAAAAAATTGTTGGTCTCTTCATAGAAAATTTTAACTTGCCGCCTAAATTTTGTATGAAGAGACCAACAATTTGTTTTTTAATTTCGATTTTTTTTATTTTGAATGTTATTCAGTTTTACGAGTACATTGACCTCCCTTCGGATGTATACCCCCTTTCCGTTACACCCAGTAGAGTCTCCGATTTTGATAGGAGTGGGTGTTACATGGGCATTCAACATGACCTTGGTTATGTCCATGTTCATTTTTAGACCCACTCTTTCGGAAGCTCTACTGAGGTCATCGAGCATTGTACTAAGGTCCTCCATGGTCTCAGGCATGACCACTACTATATCGTCGGCAAACCGAAGGTGAGAGATATACGCGCCATTGACGTTGATGCCTAGCGCTCTCCAGTCCCGAAACTTGAAGACATCCTCCAATGCAGCGATGAACAGTTTCGGAGTTATGACGTCTCCCTGTCTCACACCTCGCTGCAGAAGGATAGGTTCCGAGGTCTGGTCCTGAAGTCGGACTGACATGGTAGCGTTTTTGTATAAACACTTCATCACCTCGATACACCGATAGTCGATTTGGCACCGTTGGAGAGTGCAGTACAGCCCAAGTCTCGATCGAATCGAATGCTTTCTCGTAGTGCACAAACGCTAAATAGAGAGGCAGGTAATAATCTTCGGTCTTCTGTATAATCTGCCGCAGCGTATGTATGTGGTCTACGGTGCTAAAGCCTTTTCGGAAACCGGCTTATTCGGGAGGCTGGAAGTCGTCAAACCTGCGCGCGAGACGATCCGTGATGACTCTTGAAAACAGCTTATAGGCGTGGCTCAGAAAAGAGATGGGCCCATAGTTCTTCAGCCGGGCTTTGTCACCCTTTTTGAAGAATAGTACCACCACACCTCACCAGGCCTGTGGCGTTTTTCCCTCTAGTATGACGGAATCAAACAGCTTCTGAAGGGCCTTAAGTACCGATTTTCCACCCGCCTTCAGAAGTTCGGCCGTTAATTCCATCATCACCCGGTGCCTTGTTGTTTTTAAGCTGTTTCAGAGCAATCCTAATCTCGTACAGGCTGACGTCCGGGATGTCTTCGGTACAGTGTAGGGTTAGTCTAGCTCTTGGGTCGTTTGCTAGATCTACAACGGGTTTACTGGTTGACGTGTACAACTGCCCATATAATCTCTCGATCTCCCTCAGAAGCTCCGGTTTGGCGGACACAATCCTGCCATCGTCGGTCTTCAGTTTCGTAAGCTGGCTCTGCCAGTCTGCCCAATAGCCAGATCCCTTGCAAATACCTTGGAGCCTTTATTCCGCTTAATTGCGTCTTTAATACGTTCCGTATTAAAGCGGCGGAGGTCGCTCTTCAAGGATTTAGAGAAATCCTTGAAGAGCGACCTCCGCTGCTCAATAGACGGATCTCTATCCGTCTATTGAGCTGCCGGTATTTCCACGCCTCATATGAAGACTGCAGGATCATCTCACGCCGCTCCTTCATGAGCTTGATAGTATGATCAGAGAGTTTTTTTTTCTTATCTGCACGACCATAATCTAATACATATAAAAAAATACCTTTTCAACTAAACGTAAGTATACACTTTACGTTGTCGGCGTCATGTTTCGCTGCGTGGTGTCGCATAACCGCCCTCGGAAACGTCGATATACGACACCTTTCGGCCAAAAGTCCTCCTTCAAAAAGGTCTGTAGATGTTGGGTTGGAACTCGTACCACGAACGACTTAAAGTTGATGTTGTGTCGCGATTTCAACGCTTCAACCTTCAGAGTCTAGTTGGTCTTCACTCCCAAATACTCCACGACTACCTCAATCTTCGAGCCGCGAAATGTACAGCTGCGTCGTAGGTACAGCAGGTGTAGCAGCACGTTAGATCCACACGGTGCGGTACCGCACTGGTTACGAGAATTGGGCCTCCAACTTCTTCTTCTCCACTTTGGTGAAACCCTGTTCATCAACTTGGCCCGCTCCTGGTAAGGAACTACGGACCGCAGTCAGGGCAGGTTGAGCAGCACCCTTCTTCGGTTTTTCCCCTATTTTGCTTTGTAGCTTAGACTGCGACGCAACAGATTTGCCGGTCGTGACAGAAGCAGCGTAGGTACGTTTAGGGGTCGACGTACCTACGTGTGACGTTTGCGCAGCCGGTGTTGGATTGCGGGCGACGGCGGCAGCGGGCGGCGCTTGGTTAGCAGTATCGACAGCTGGTGACGCACTTATGTTAGCCAATTCAAAACTGCTGACTGATGCTTTTTGAGCCCCTCGACGTGTGTTCACCTTCGAGGCCTCAGATGACCCAATTACTGAACACACATTGCGCAATAATTCTATTTCTGCACTTCGTAGTTCAGTACTCGTATTTCTGAACCTTCCATTCTGGTCTGCAACTTGGTCACCTCCATCTTTAAGGTAGTGATGTTCTTTAGCAGCTGTGTAACGTCGATGTGATCGAAAGTGGCGGGAGGCGGTTTACTCAGCTCCTTCGCCACGAAATCAGGCACGTCGTTCGGGTCGGTCTTCTTCAACATATTAATGATATCTTGAATACTCTTCTCCGTTCCATCTCTGCGGCGAGATGTCATCTGGTCCAGCTTTCCAAGTGACTGGAACAGTAAAAGTTTACAACTGCCTAAAAACCTCGAATCTCCAACCTCTAGAACCTCGTCTATGTAGTCAATAGCATCGACTAGGAATGCCAGCAATTCATTGACGAACTCAGTGTGTACGGGCAGCGGCTGTGGCCGCGCAACACGCGAATATAATTCGTTCCGTGCACAGTGGAAACACATCCGTACTCGAGCGCGCATCACACTGAACTGCATCACAATGTATTACGATTAATTGTGTGAAGAATGTTCTATTTATTGCGCTTTTTGGTTGTTATCAGGCCTTTGAAAACGTAATGAATTTCGTTCCGTAACACTTGATGTTTTCACACAACTTTTCAAAATTAAAAATAACGATATAGAATATCATTTTCATAGAACACTATTTAATTTAATTGTCTAAAATAAACAAGTTCGTACAAGGAACTGAAAAAAATTGTGTATATTGAGCATAACCTTTATTTTAATTAAATAAATATATCAGTTACTTATGTTTTTATTCAAATACTGGTGAAAAAAAATTTATTGACCGATTGACCGATTTTGTACTTTTTTAATATTGTTTTTTAATATCTAATTGTAGTATTTTTGTAATTTTGGCTCTGTTATGTACTTTGAGACTGTATATCCTGTTGGAAAAACGCACAAAACATATTATTTTAGCATACTGTAATGGTTGTATTCGTCCTGACAGTTAACTCTGACGTCTATTTTCGTTAAACGCTATGAAAAGATTGTGTTCGCTTTAAAAAAACATAATTAAAAATTATACTTTTACTCTGTAGTTCCCTAAAGCAAGACTTAATCTTTCTAAAATTGTAATTGTCTTTAAATAATCTGCTCACAGCATTACGATATTACTCTGGCCAAAGCGCGAAAACATGAAGTTTTCGTCACGAATCGAATACACGCTCTTAATAAATAGTTCTAGATTTCGTTTCGTTTGTTAGTATCGTTATAGCCAAGTACCTACTTACATTTTGTAGAGGCCCGCACATCAAGCTACCACGACGTGTCAAATTTCTTTGATTGACTTTATTACAAAAGAATAAAGTTCATGTTTTATTGGGAAAATTTAACAGTTTGGGATAGCTTGATGTGCTGACGTCTGTACAACAAGTAATAAAACAAATGAAAAGCGGTACAGTAAGAATTTCCATTTCATTTATGTATGTATATACGTACTGGATCCTTATCCCTCCTGAACGCGTACTCACAATTAACACACACATGCACACGCATCCACATACCCTCATACACACACACACACTCATATACACACACACACTCATATACACCTAAGCATAAATTGATCACCATATACCCTCCCTTAGACACACACGCTCACATGTAACACCTACTTAAGCATGAATTTATCATGTCACGGTATTGTTCCATCATGTTAAAATCACCTTTTCTGTTTTGTAATCTGAGATTAATAAATTCCCAAAGTAGGTACCTGCATTAAATTAATACAATCTGACTCAATAATGTATGTATAATTATTGTCTGCATTTTTCTAAGACAAAACATTATTTATTACTTATTTAACCTACGTCGTCGTCGTCCTCCTGGCAACCGTACACGTACACAGAGGCAACGTGTTCTTATAGTGTTGTCACACACACCTGTCTTAAAACGTGCTTCACATTTTTGTTCCGTGCTGTCTATGTTCCTTTTGTTTTATAATCTGAGCTTAAATGGATTATTTTAAAAAAAGTGTCGTCTTGTTTACATGTCACTTAATTTGATTACACAAAAGTTAAGCTTGATCTTTGTAGTATTCATTACGAATTTGTAGACCTTTAAAAATATATTTAAGTTCATCAGACGTCATTCTCGCTTTGAAGCGACACTAGTGATGGGGTGTTTATCCTTCTACAATTTACAAGAAGATTGTGCCAATTGAAATTAAACATTGAGTAAAACTACAAACAATGGGTACGAATTACTGCTACTTTATTAATAATACGATTAATATACGTCTATTTATCTATGTTCATCAAGTAGTCACGTCACTAATTTGGAGCTATCCTCACTATATATACTTATACTACTATTATTAGAAACGAATATTTTTCTACATGGTTGCCTAAGAATAGGGAAAAACATCCTTTCATCAAAGCTAGTATTAAATAAATGGCTTGGCGTGAACAGCATATTTCCGATGAGCTGTGCTTGGCATCGACAAGGCTATAATATTGTTTTCTTTTTTAAGGCTATTCACAATGGAGACACTTGTGAGCAGCATCGCAGTAAACTTAAGCAAACTGGGAGTAAGATCACCAATTCAAACGAATCTGACGATGGCACACGAACTCTACTCAATTCCTTAATTACCAAAGGAGAAGCACTCGAATGCCCGGAATGCAGTGCCATAATTACAAAAAAATGGGGCTGTGATTGGGTGAAGTGTTCAGCGTGCAAGACGGAGATATGTTGGGTGACACGCGGACGTCGCTGGGGACCGGGCGGCAAGGGCGACACTAGCGGCGGATGCCGTTGTGGCGTTGACGGCAAACGATGCCATCCATCTTGCGGTTATTGTCATTAGGGAAACTCGTCTCACTTCAAAACTCTTTAATAGGTGCTGAAAGCCATGAATTGTACGACAGCACGCACATTTCAATTACAACTCGTTAATAGCCACCTAAAATTTATCTAATCCAAAAGAAGATGACGTCGAGTGTCTGTAAGGCCGAAGCCCCATGCTCAATGCAACTGAATGGTGTAAGCGTAGCTCGTGCCTCAAACTGTGTAGTGTGGGTTGCTGAGCTAGGTGGTAGATGATCTGCTTATGTATGACTCCGTCTTGAAACATCGCCGATGCGCGATGCGCCTGTTTACCAGGGGCGAATTCACACAGCTAGGAGTTTCGCTTGATTCCTCCGTACCACATGATAACCGATAACCTTAACCGACTAACTTTTTAATCATTTTATTAAGTCGCGTAATACTTTAGCATTCTGATCAAAGTTGCGTGCTTTTCATTCAACCATTTTGTTGCTGAATATGAATCCCTCCTCTTACTTTTAACCAACTTCAAAAAAAGAAGGGGGGGTGAAGATGAAGGACATTTTCAGGGTTCCGTACAAAAAAACGGAACCCTTATAGGATCACTCGTGCGTCTGTCTGTCCGTCCATCTGTCACAGCCAATTTGCTCCGAATCGACTGGACCAAATTAGGTGAAATTTGGATAGGATAGTGTAATCCTATGACCCAAACACAAATGTGCAAAGAAAAATTTTTTTTTCAAGGCTCTGGAGCCTATTCCTATCCAGGGAGTCGTTGTCAATGAGCCTCTTGGCACGTCTATCAATAACTTCCAACGCCTTTAGTTGGTATTTAGCTAATACATCCCAAAGGTGCGAACAGTACCTACTCCATGCACGTTCGAACTTGTGCTTGGTATAAGTTGAGCAGCTGTTCCGACGTGAAGTACTTTCGCGCATTTGCGAGGACTCCCAGCTTTTTGCTAGCTAATTGGGCCTCCGCCTTGGATTCAATGAATGACCCGAAGGTTAAGATTCGACGTCAGAGTAACACCAAGAAGCTCAAGATGGTCAGTGATCGGGATGGATACAGGTCGGAAAGTAGGGGCCAGATGGAAAGGTCTCTTCTTGGCAGAGAATAGACACGCCTGGGTCTCAGCTGCATTAAACCTGACCAGATTGGCATCGCCCCAATCGGAGACTGCCTTTAGGGGCAAGTTCAACCGCTCGACCATGAACTGCCTGAAAGACTGGATTTCAGCCGCACTGGCACGTGCGCTGGATATGTAACTCTCTACAATCGTGCTTTCATCTGCGTACGCAAAGGTACCGGCTTTCAGCAAATCGTTGATATGCAGCAAAAAAAGAAAGAGTACCGAGCCCTGAGGGATCCCGGCAATTATAGCCATTCGATCAGACGAGCAGCCATCGATGACTACTCGAATTGAACGATCACTCAGGAAATTCGATATCCATGCACAGAAACCAGCAGGCAAGTCATATGATGGAAGCTTGCTAATTAGGCCGTCATGCCATACCCTATCAAAGGCCTTCGAGATGTCCAGGGAGACGGCAAGTGCTTCCCCGTATTTCTCGATGGCCTCACGCCAGATGTGAGTGGCGTACGCGAGAAGATCCCCAATGGACCGATTTTGGCGAAAGCCATATTGACGATCACTGAGAAGGTTATTAGCTTCAAGGTACGCCAGGAGCCTATTATTGAGGACACGTTCTATTTCTTGCAGATAATGGACGTGACCGAGATGGGCTTGTAGTAGTAGAAAGAACATGCGTACTTTAACTAATTACGTGATTGCACATGCAATCCCCCCCTCAACCCCTCTCTTACGTTTTAAACCAAAACTTCTAATATCATATTTATTACTGTATAAAGTACAAAATAATGGAGTTTTTGGTTACTTTTTGATGTAGACAGTGAGAATATATTCATTAAGTAAGTAAATAAAATGCTTAAAAAAAACGTTTTTTGTTTAGTTGTGTAAAAATAAAATCCTCTAGTCTCCAACAAAAATTAATAGATTTTCATTAAAGCTTTTATCGGGGAAGATTTCGTAAATTCGTACTTTCCTCTAATGCGACTAACCTTTTTTTTATTGGATCAGTTAATAAATATTTCCTGTTTTATTATGTAGGTAGGTACCTATGTATGTTCCTGATATTCCTAATTCTTTACTAACCTATCTCAAAATAAAATATGCTGGTACCTACTTGTTGTATGATTAAAATAGTTATATAGGTACCTAACAATACATCCTAAGTAGCCGTTTTATTCAACCTATATTCCTGACAATCTAAGAAGTCTGATTTGAAATTATAATCATAGGTACCTACTTGAATGTTAATCAACAATTAATTCGTGTTTTTTAGTGCAGTTTTTCAATATAAAGTTAAACTTAATGCTTACGAATGATACTCGTTGTTACAGTGTATGGGTAACAGTACCTACCTAATTAATTAGGATTATAAAGGAGTTTCAAAATATATTTAGCCTGGGCCCAGTCCTTGTACACCATATTAATAATAGGGAAACACATTTTAAATAGTTCTCAACTATTCAATTACTTTAAAATAGCTTTGTGAGCAAGTAAAACAAAAGAAATTGCACTTGAAATTGCAACACACAACAAAAAAATAGTCATGGCGGTAAGCTGTCATTTTGATTGATTAATGGCGTTTGACATTTATAATAGGATAATACACCAATTTTTGAAAAGTCTCTCAATGAAATTCTGTAGTGCTAATATGCCACCAAAAAAACACAAAATTTTTATTCAATCGATAAGTGCCATAAAAATGCATCTAAATTTTAAATTTTCAAATTTCGCGCGTAATTTGACGAAAACGCCTCTTACTGGACGCCATATTGCTCAGCGTAAATGACGTCAGTTCGTTTTGTATCAAATGAGCTCATATTAAATATGATAATTGTATATCAATTAAAAATAATTAAAAGCATATTTTATAACAGGTGTAATGAAAAAAATACGTTGGTTACGAAAATAATAAAAGTCTAAAGCCTATATTACGCCAATCGGTTGACTGACAGTTGGCATTTTTTTGTTTACACAGCCGTACGGCGTAATAACATGGCCGCTACTATTACTTGGTGTTTTATAACAGATTAAAAATACTGAAAACTTTGAATTGAATTTAAAAAATTGTTTTGTTATTTTGTGAACCAAAACTTACATTTTCCGACTGCTTTATGCCTAAACTGTCTCAATAACATATTTATAGATTTTTTCTTGTATAGAGTAAAATACCCTATTCTGATTTCCTGCGTCGATTTGTACATAGCCAGGTAAACAGATGGGAAAGAAGAAACGGTGTTAAATTCAAAAAACGAGAGGGAGTATAGTTCTCCAGAAATTAGAAACAAAACGAGACGAAAGTGACACTAACAGCTGACAGTTCTCTTTCTATGATCAATGATCGAACTATGGCTCAAGGAGGCCGCCGTCAATTGTTTTACTATTGTGTCTGCTAATTAGTCCGTTGAGCTGTAAAATCCATATAGGCTTAAATTATTAAAATACAAGTAAACTACGCAAACAAATACAATACAATAAATTACTCTTCTAATGAAGGATCTCCATAGTGGGGAAGAGATTCTATCAGCTACAATCTTCAGAATTCCGTTGCAGCTGCCACGCATTCTGCAGATTAGGGATACTGTTTTCTTGCGGATGACGGCATGAAAGCCATCAGTGCGATACAGTGCAAACATCACCAATGCACTACAGAAGCGAGGCAGCCCCAACATCATCCTGAAGATGTTATTATAATGGACGCGCAGAATATCCAGCGATCTTTTGGTGTGACTGACCCACAGATTTCCCGTATAAAAGCTTTTACAATAGGACCAGCATGTTACAATACGGTCAACGTATCTTGGCGCATCTGAAGTTAGCTGTTTGGCTGCGCAATGGAAATTGTCTACTGCGCAGCTAATCGGCTAACTTCAGACGCGCCAAGATACGTTGACCGTACTGTACCTCTGACTCTCTGACCGCTAAAGCCCTGCGCTAATATAGAGTAGCTAAATCTGAGTGACGCCATGTTGAGAATGCATAAAAATTATTGTCAAATATCAATTTACTACCACAACAGTATACATTTAAATGTATTTGTTGTTGTTTTTTTATCTGTATTTTTCCCGGATTCTACGGATTTTTCTCTTTTTTTTTTGAAGTGGTGTACATAGACTGGGCCCATTATGAAACATGTCCTTTGATTTTTCAATTTCTTACGCTGGTTTACGCTCGTTGTGGCGTTCAATGCGGGAGGCCTATGTTCAACAGACGTCTTTCGGCTAATGATGTAGACTATCCTACAAAGTTCTGAAAAAGAAACGTCTCAAATCGGACTTCTTAGATTGACAGTTGATGTCTTTAGATTTAGACAGTTGTTGATGTTCTTAGATTGTCATTGATGTTAACCGTACATGATTTTGTATTGTATGAAAAAAGACTTGTTTGTGCAGTGGCGTAGCCACGCGACACTACGAAAAGGTATAAATAAAAACTGATTCAATATTTCCATAATTATTTTATTCCACAGTATTTTAACCACTCTGCTCGACAAGATTTTGACATTTGACACATCAGTACAATACGGTCAACGTAACTTGGCGCGTCTGCAGTTAGCTGTTTGGCTGCGCAATGGAACTTTTAGGAACGAAATTGTCTACTGCGCAGCTAATCGGCTAACTTCAGACGCGCCAAGTTACGTTGACCGTACTGTAAACTCGGCAGGATGTTGCGAATTACGGCATGAAATTCATGAATTTATATCAATTTTCACCTTTCGATTTTGTATGAAAATTATGTTATTTTAGCAACTTTCTGGAATAAGTTAGAGGCAATGATATTCTAATAAACAGATATGTTATACACTCACAAAACAAACGAAAAAAGTGTTCCGCGCCGCAGCGGCTGCACACATTTACACTTTTCATTCATTTTACAATTTACTACAAGTCAAAATGTTGAAAAGGGATGGCTTGAAAAAACCAACAAGAAAAAAAGAGACAGTTAGTGTTGTCAATTGCGCGTGAATGTAAACGGACATTATCCTGGCCACCAATCACCGCGTCTTGGCATCACAGACTAGCAAAATTTAACGAGACAGAAGGTACAAACCGCGAGTACATTTATACACGCGGTTTGTACCTATCACAACTAATAAACAGGACTAAATGTATAATAGAATATATAATTATAATAATATACAGAGTAGAAAATATTTATTTTGTAATAAAATTAATTTCTTTGTTTACGAACAAATGCGATCCATTCTTGAAGCCAGATCTCATTGGATAACCTTAACGAAGAAAGGATAATAAATATCTGTTGTCATATTGTTTAATTTCTAATTAGGTATATAAATGATTGAATAAAACAAAATGATTAAATATTACAAGGTTAGAAAAAAGAAAAACAGAACTGTGGGTAAACAATGACTTTACTGCCTACGATATCGCATCTGTACTTTTATTCTATGTCCGGAGTGAACGCGTCCTTGTCTTACTCACGTGAAACAATGTACTTCCATTTCTTTCTTTTTTCTAACCTCCAAATATAAGAATATTAGGAAAATAATTGAAATATATAAACAAATCGATGTATATTGCGTAGTTACATGTGGTATGAGATCCCTTGTGCTTTATTAAATTGGGTATCATAATTGGCACACTTTCTAAATACACAAAATAGCATTTTTTTATTTTTTTAGTTGCTTTAACAAAGCGTACCATTCGTCGCCATGCGTGACGCAGACTAAAGGCAATACCAGTGTGACCATCTTATAAATGGCGAATCTGCCACAGACTAGCAAAAAATCTGCCAAAATCTGCCACACTTGGCGCCAAAAATGCCAAAAATATGCCTTCACGGAAACGGAAACAAAATACACAACGAATTCAATGAAAATTCTCTAATCAACAAAAATATTTAACAATTTTCTTATGCATTATTATATCTATACACTACCTACTCTACATATCCGCCTTGGCCTATAAATTTTCGTCATTTTCGGCCTACGCATAGATTTTGACGACGTCTTTATGATCATGTTTTTAGGGAGACAGCCTCCGTGTTCCTTAATCCCCTCTTAAAACTGACTCATGTTGGGACCTAATTTAGGAACCTATCCCTTATTTTTGTTTTGTTTACATTCACCAAAAAGAAGATTCTTTCGCACGAAGCGTTAGACATCGGCAAACATAATAACGCTGTCGCAAAATTTGTAATGTTTGGATAGGTATAGTTTAGCCCCATTTGCGTCCATTATGTTGCAAGCTTTACAAAATGCAACGTCCTCGTCATCCTTAGCCCTCGACAACCAGGAAGAAAGGAAGGAATTTTGCTCCCACTAAGGTTGATAAGAACGCTCATATTTTCTCTTCATAATTAATGATTCGTTCGCACACAATACAAATCAAAAATTGATTGGAGACCAAATCAATAAGGAGATAAGAATATGAACACTATTATAGTTTGATTCCATCCAGTTCATAATCATATGACGCACTTGTATAAAAACAGAATAAGCGGGAATTTCCCGTATAATTTGACCATGAAGCCAAGCTGCCAGTTCGATAAAATCATTTGTAATCTAATAATACATAAAACCTGATGTAATTACTTTTAAAAAAGATGAATTCACTGAAAATTTAAATTGAAATTCAAAAACAAATGTAAATTTTCTTGAAATCTTTTAAATCTGCCGAAATCTGCCACTTTAGCAAATCGTCAGCATGATCTGCCACAGTCAAAATTTTGGAGCAAAATATGCCAAAATGGCAGAAATCTGCCACAAATGGTCACACTGGGCAATACGTCCCAATTAGGACGTTTTTGAATCTTCAAAATTGGGCGCTCATAACATATCTGTTTAATACCTATAATATCATTGATTCGTCGCCATGCGTGACGCAGACTAAAGGCAATACGTCCTAATTAGGACGTTTTTGAATCTTCAAAATTGGGCGCTCATAACATATCTGTTTAATATAATATCATTGGTTAGAGGCAAATATCTTTATTTATAACTTGAAGTCAGTCAAATTGCTTTTGTTCACCACGAAATTGGTGTTAAATAGGTATTAAGTACTACATCTTAACTAAAACCACAGAATACTTAATAGTACTACGTACAGAAGGGACACTCCCTTCCCCGCGCTATATCAGATACCGCACCCTCGACCCCGCACCGGAGGGGCTAACCGCCGACTCTTTAGCCAGGGCGCTCAAAATCGTAAGAACTGCAGCGCTGTAGGTACTGCTGACACAAACACACAATTTTGCGATTTATTTTGTTTTAAGTTTTATTTATTAGTTTTAATCTCGATGGAATCATCGAGATTAAAACTAATAAATAAAACTTAAAACAAAGTTTTCGTCGTTTTATAATAATACAATTAAAACTTCCGTAATAATAACGTATACCAACATTACCAGCTATTAATATTGCTCTCTCTCTTTATTGTCTTAGTTATGTACTTATGTCCCTTTCTTTAAAATTATGTTCTTAACTGCAGTAATGTAACCTCCGCCTTCTAAACCCATACCTTTTGCCAACAAACGCTTGTGTTAATCCACTTGAAAGGAGCTAGTCGAAATTGGTGAAAATAAAGAATTTACGAGGTTGTGACAGACAAACCCACAGCCAGACTGATAGACGGCCATGACAAAATTTTTAGTTCCTTCGACATCCGATTAAAAAAAAACAATTTGGTTCAAATTTCGTAGATTTTTACATAGTAGGTTGACTTATGAACTTCATCCCTGTTAAAATCGTTTTTTTTTTTTTTTGTGATTTTTTTTAGATTATTAAAAAAAGCTTCGCTAATTAATACGCTTTACGGGCCTTTTATAAAAAAAATATTATGAAAATTAATATTTAGAAATATAAAAAGAGTTTACATTCGAGATAAACTCTTTTTTTGCCAACCTCATTTTTATTCATTTGCCAACCTCATTCATAATGAGCTGATTCGACTCTACACAGTACACACCGAGCAACTATCTCAGTAGCAGAAAACATAGACTGCTAGACGTGCCTTCGTGTCGGACTGCAGCCCGCGCTGCCTCTCCCGTACCGCGCGTGTTGACCGCACTAAATAAGCTAGTGGAAGCCAACCCGGACTGCGATATATTTGATAGTAAATTCGCCGATTTAATGGTTATGTGCCAACAGTTTTTTGAGAAGAATATTTAATTCTTGTTATTACCTACTTGATATTTTATTACTTCATATTTTATGTCAACCTTGATTTATGTAATTGGTTTTGTAAGCCGTGTAAATCATATAAATAAATAAATTATTCCGAATATCGATTAGGCTGAACGCCACTTTTGAATCGAAATAAGAAACTTGGGTGGACGGTCAACACTAAGAAATGCCACGTTGCAACAAAATTTTGTGTAGGTACCTAAATTTTATTAAGATTTGATCGTATTTTTTTACAAACATATTAATGAATGATGCTAAAAATAAGAAAGCAGATGGAATGATAATATTTTAATTTTCTCTATTTGCATCTTTTCAGCAAGCGAAAAGGTTGTTTATGTACCTAGTTTCAGCTAATCTAAGTTGCCTACGTTTTAGCACCTCGGACACTTCATACAAAACTTGCAAAATAATTACCTATTACTACTACAAAACCAAATGACGTCTGTACACGTGCAAATGTGTGCGTGAATTTTAGTAGGGTTGAATCAGTTGGGTGTCGTCACGGAATAATAAAAACAAGAGGAAGTGCCCTTAGTCTTACTTAATACTGGATCCAGTGTGGCCAAACTCACACATTTGCAAATTAAAATGTACTTGCAATACACAGAAAACGATGATATAATTGGCTACAAATTAGAAACGCAACTTTGGCGAAAAGCTTATTTATTGTTGTTTGAAATTAAACCGTATCACAACTGACGAACGTTGCTATTATTTTACATGTCAAAATCACTAAAGAGATTTTTTCCATCTAACAATCCAATTCGAGCAATGTCCAACGAGTTCAGCTATTCGACGCTAGAGAGCGCTGTTACCAAATTACTTAACATGACATCTATTGTTACTATAAATAGATGTCATTTTCGCATGCAACTGTTATTTATTTTTCTATTCAATGAGAGATGTGGTCAAGTTGTCGATAATTTGTACGATGTAAGAAATGTAATTACCTACAGTGTTTAAATTGATCTTTTTAATGTACGTAATGGATAAAAAATGACGATTAATTAATTATGTATGCGTATATTGACATATTTTTCTATGATAATATGAGTCCGTAATATGATTGTATGTAGAAAATTGATTGACGTCCCAATGAAATGACGCATTATTTTAGACATGACAATATCTTTTTTAAATACGTGACAGTCTTTTATTAAAAACATTGACATCTGATTTTTTGTGAAGATAAACTATATACATGTAAGTATATAATAGAATATTTATAGGCCTACGTCTAACCGCGAATGAATGACTATTTGCCAGAATATAGGTATAAGGTTTTTAAAACTCATTCTTTCAAACTCGTACTTTTACTTATTAAAAAAAAAGTTTGGTAAGTACTAAACATACCTACATATTATTGTTTTATCGACACGAACTATTTGCATGAATGTGTCGCATCCCTAAACGAGTAGCGTCGAAGTTTCTAGAATATAGGCCACGTAAAACGATTACAGTCAAGACAGCGAGCAAGCTAATTTAGACTTTAATGAATGGACATAAGGTAGTTTTTAGTTCGCATCAAAGTAAAAATAAGGTATTGTCAATAAAAATCGATTATATTGAAATATATGAAAGTTTTATACTTTTTGGCGATACGATATACCTCTGCAAGAAACATTCTTTGCCCTGCTATCATTTTTGCATGTAAAAATTGCACAATAAGGCAGGGTTGTATTTTTTTGCCTTACGTGCGACATTGTGCGATATGTCACGTCGCTGCAAGTAGTTGATCTCGACTGGACCAATGTTGATCATTTCCACATAATTGTGCCACACGTTCGATGGCTGCGTGGCACTTCCCCTTGTTTTTATTATTCCGTGGGTGTCGTGGTGTACAAAATGGCGCGAAAAGTGAACGTGCGTCGGGTGAACCGAACGACGACGGAACTACCCGAACGTTTCGAGCATTATTATGAAGTGATCTTGTCCGAGCGTTCAATTATTTATTTCTTAAAGAAATAAAATACCTAAATGATATTTGATTTTGAATACTCGGATTTGTAATGACATAAAAGTAATATTATAATATTTAATTATGTAAAGAGGTTTATTTATTCATCAATAATGGTAAATTAAGGTACCTACCTAATTACAAATTATGGAATTCACGATCGCCCCGTACCATTACGCGGCAACGCAATTTTTTTTTTTTCATTTACTTTTGAACCAGTCCATGTCCATACTTGTTAAGTTCAAAAGTATTAAAAATAAAAATTAAGAATTAATTTAAATATTACAATAATAATAATTACAATGGGGCGACGCGCGACGCGACAAGGTTAGTGCGTAGGGTACTACTTTTCTATTCCAAGAATGAATAGAACGTGAAAGAAAGGGACATAAGTACATAACTAAGACAATAAAGAGAGAGAGCAATATTAATAGCTGGTAATGTTGGTATACGTTATTATTACGGAAGTTTTAATTGTATTATTATAAAACGACGAAAACTTTGTTTTAAGTTTTATTTATTAGTTTTAATCTCGATGGAATCATCGAGATTAAAACTAATAAATAAAACTTAAAACAAATATACCAACATTACCAGCTATTAATATTGCTCTCTCTCTTATGTCCCTTTCTTTCACGTTCTATTCATTCTTGGAATAGAAAAGTAGTACCCTACGCACTAACCTTGTCGCGTCGCGCGTCGCCCCATTGTAATTATTATTATTGTAATATTTAAATTAATTCTTAATTTTTATTTTTAATACTTTTGAACTTAACATGTATGGACATGGTCTGGTTCAAAAGTAAATGAAAAAAAAAAATTGCGTTGCCGCGTAATGGTACGGGGCGATCGTGAATTCCATAATTTGTAATTAGGTAGGTACCTTAATTTACCATTATTGATGAATAAATAAACCTCTTTACATAATTAAATATTATAATATTACTTTTATGTCATTACAAATCCGAGTATTCAAAATCAAATATCATTTATTTTATTTCTTTAAGAAATAAATAATTGAACGCTCGGACAAGATCACTTCATAATAATGCTCGAAACGTTCGGGTAGTTCCGTCGTCGTTCGGTTCACCCGACGCACGTTCACTTTTCGCGCCATTTTGTACACCACGACACCCAACTGATTCAACCCTACTAAAATTCACGCACACATTTGCACGTGTGCAGACGTCATTTGGTTTTGTAGTAGTAATAGGTAATTATTTTGCAAGTTTTGTATGAAGTGTCCGAGGTGCTAAAACGTAGGCAACTTAGATTAGCTGAAACTAGGTACATAAACAACCTTTTCGCTTGCTGAAAAGATGCAAATAGAGAAAATTAAAATATTATCATTCCATCTGCTTTCTTATTTTTAGCATCATTCATTAATATGTTTGTAAAAAAATACGATCAAATCTTAATAAAATTTAGGTACCTACACAAAATTTTGTTGCAACGTGGCATTTCTTAGTGTTGACCGTCCACCCAAGTTTCTTATTTCGATTCAAAAGTGGCGTTCAGCCTAATCGATATTCGGAATAATTTATTTATTTATATGATTTACACGGCTTACAAAACCAATTACATAAATCAAGGTTGACATAAAATATGAAGTAATAAAATATCAAGTAGGTAATAACAAGAATTAAATATTCTTCTCAAAAAACTGTTGGCACATAACCATTAAATCGGCGAATTTACTATCAAATATATCGCAGTCCGGGTTGGCTTCCACTAGCTTATTTAGTGCGGTCAACACGCGCGGTACGGGAGAGGCAGCGCGGGCTGCAGTCCGACACGAAGGCACGTCTAGCAGTCTATGTTTTCTGCTACTGAGATAGTTGCTCGGTGTGTACTGTGTAGAGTCGAATCAGCTCATTATGAATGAGGTTGGCAAATGAATAAAAATGAGGTTGGCAAAAAAAGAGTTTATCTCGAATGTAAACTCTTTTTATATTTCTAAATATTAATTTTCATAATATTTTTTTTATAAAAGGCCCGTAAAGCGTATTAGTTAGCGAAGCTTTTTTTAATAATCTAAAAAAAATCACAAAAAAAAAAAAAACGATTTTAAAAGGGATGAAGTTCATAAGTCAACCTACTATGTAAAAATCTACGAAATTTGAACCAAATTGTTTTTTTTTAATCGGATGTTGAAGGAACTAAAAATTTTGTCACGGCCGTCTATCAGTCTGGCTGTGGGTTTGTCTGTCACAACCTCGTAAATTCTTTATTTTCACCAATTTCGACTAGCTCCTTTCAAGTGGATTAACACAAGCGTTTGTTGGCAAAAGGTATGGGTTTAGAAGGCGGAGGTTACATTACTGCAGTTAAGAACATAATTTTAAGGGCTGTTACTTTCTGTTGTTAAAGTTTATTAACTTCATGGAATTAATTTTCTTTATCTTGTATGAGTTCCTGATACCGAAAAATCGAAATTCAAGATGTGGGCGGGTCTTACGATTTGTGCCTTTTCGTCATTGTTTTGTTAAAATCCTTTAAGAAATTCACTATCATTTATTTATTGGAAACCTAAACTTATAAAATTAAACAATTAAACTTTAAAATTAAAAGCGGTTGACTTTTGATAGGAATTTCATCGCCCCAGGATTTTACTTTTTAGTCTGATCAATGCCCTGGATAGATGAGGAGATAGATATCTAACTTATCTAAACTCTCTGATCCGCCATTCATTGTTCTACTTGTAAAGCCCTTTCATTTGATACCCATTACTTATATTAAGGTGATTAAAACAAATATGAAATTCGCAATTTTGTACCAGCGGCCATCTTATATTTGGAATTTTTCATAGTGTGCTGTATTTTACTAGCCAAGCCCTTTCATTTGATACCCCATAATATGGCATAGGATAACCCTGACGGTGTCGAGAAAAATATGTAACGGGCCATTTTGATGGCGGTGGCCATCTTAGTTAATCTCAGATCCATAGTAAGTATGTCAACAGGAAAGGGGAAAAGTTTCAATTTATAAAGACCCACAAAACAAACAGGCCGAGCTTAATAAAACCGTTTAAAACTTGTTGTGCTAAGCTATAATTTTTTATAAAATATTATCTACTTATTGTTCGAGATAGATGTGCGAAAGAGACCATAAACCTACATAAAAAATATAGATATACTAGGCATTCTGTACCTATCAAACCTCCAAGAAATAGGTAGGTATAGCATCAAATTAAATTTCCCAATAAAATAATACAATATGTTTAACAAACACATTCCAAATTTAAATTTTGAAGATGTAATTAATTTGCTTTAAGATATTTAGGTTGATGAATAGAACTATTAACTACTAAAAAACTAGAACTATTATAAAAACATTGAAAAAATCATAAATAATATTACAATTATTAATGATTATGCATTGTAATTTATGCTCAAAAAATAATAATAATAATTTTCAAGTACCGTCAACTGTGGCAACTTGACATATAGTGGTCAACTTGCCCAAAAGCGATATTTACGAACAAAACCTTTTAACGTATAGGATTTAAGATAGTGTGACATATAGTTTTAACGGTAGTAGGTTTTTATGAATACCATTGGCAACATATTCTTTTTCCATTGTGGTAACATTGCTAGTTAAAAAAATATGCCGTTTCGAAGTCAAATGGTGACAAGACGTTTTTTTGCTGGTGTGTGAAAATTGTGTTTATAGAGCTAAAACTATTGATCTCAGATGAGTACAATTTTGATATGTTCTGTAGTAAATCTCGTAGATTAATTTAGGCTTTTTAAATATCCGTTGTTAGTTCAATTTGCCGAAATATTTGGTTAGGTCATGTTAGTTGAGGTTAGGTCAAGTTGCCATTGCCAGCATAGTGGCATCTTGACCTATGCCTAGGGTTGACGCAAATGGTTGACACGAAATTAAATATAAAAAGTACCTAATTGGCTAATCCTAAATTCTAACTAAATATTATAAAATGTGAAAGTATGATTGTTTGTTTATCCGCTCTTCTCGTCGCAACGAAACGACGGATCGGTGTGATTTTTTTACACCGAAATACTTTTAGTATAAGACTCGGGAATCCCTTCCTGAGTCTTCAAATATAAATTTCTGGCTACTTTTTAACCTAGGAAAACATCTTATTCCCTCAGGATGCGAACGGAGTCACGGACAAATAGCTTTTCTAATGTAAACTTGTACTTTATTACTTATAATAACAAAACAAGTTTAGTTCATGTGGACTACACGAACTTTAATCTACCTGTTTTCGGTTTTAGGATAAAATACCACCAAAAAAACGAGGTCGACGGAGACTTGGGGCAAGACCATGCAAAAATTACTCAGTGGAAATCTATATCTATTCAATAATAAATATTATTTTGAAACTTGTTTTTGTGACAGCCCTATAGAATACGATTTATTTGTATGAAAATCGTTTTGAGTCCTATGGCAACTTGCCTAAGTATCCAGTATTACCAGATTTATGGTTGTAGGTAATTCGAAAAGGGATACCATGTTTAAAAATACGTAAAATATGGCCACGATGACCTTATATAGGAAATAATATTCAATTACCTATGAAAACTAGCATGCAGGTCAAGATGCCAAAGTGGTGTCAATTTGACCTCTGTTATATTTCTTTGTCTAGAACGCTAATTTCAAGGTATTTTAAAGAAATCGATAGTTACTATGAATTATCAGTTCATTATGGTCACAAACAAATCATATGATATTAAACAAATCTATCAGTATCAAAGTTATTTGATAAATTCGAAAAAAATGTGGTCAAGTTGCCACAGTTGACGGTATCGATTTCTGATATTCCTTTTTTAATTACTCGAGTCAATCGAAATTACAAAAAGAATCGACTAGCATAATGACTTTCGCACATCATTGCAGTAAAAAAAAAACAAAATGGCCGGCAATTTCGAACACAAATTAGTGGTAATGAATATTACGTATTATTGGACCCCTGTTTGTAAATAACGTTAAGAATTGGGCATTTCATTGTTGTTTATTATATTTTAAATAACATTTGTTCTGTTTTAGACCTTAACTAAATGTGTTTGAGTGAAAACAATAGAAAATAAAAAAGTAAACAAACACGATTGGCGCCAAACTTTCGATTGTGAATCTCAAAAACTTTGTTACCACTACTAATTTATGTTGAACTATGGATGAAATCGACCAATAATTAAATGCTTATTTATTCACTTCTCCTGTACATGGCGTTTGGGTGCCCACAATCCACAATTTTTATGTTTTTTACCCTCGAGTCTCGACTATCAGGATCATCAAAATGGCGATGGTTGCATTTTCACACTTAAACTTTCAAATTTTCAAAAGGTAAATTCAAATACTTGTGTGCTAAATCTAAATGATTTAATGGCACTGGCATATGAGCTTTTACCCAAACCCCTTTAATTAATGCTCACTCGCAAGATTTGATGGGTATCATAATCAATATTTACACTATTTAATCAGGATGACGATATGTTTAGTGTTAATTCTGTGGACCATTCGGACCAACTACCGAGCCGGCGGAGGTTTGACAGTTTGGGTCCACTTCCACAACTTATGCAACCACTTTTTTTCTTGACCCTCGATTTCTTGGTGGAAATCTCAAAAATATTGACGTTTTATACGAGGTGGTTACCTCATTTTATAGTTTTGAAATGTAATTTTGTTTTGAATGATTTCGACAATTGTCACCTCTCTCTCCATGAGGTCGTATTAATAAAAAATATTTATCTTAGTGTAAGGTAAGTAAACAATCTGTGATTTATGTGATTTTTAAAGAAATAAAGATATATTATTATGTTTTTGTATCTCTTCGTTTCATTTTAATTCAATTTAGAATCCTTGGGACATGATTTCTATTACAACAGGTGGAAAGTTTTCTGTAAACAACAAGGCATGGTCACCCTATCGAAATATCCAAAACACATTGCAAGGCTTCGTATTACGAATAAAAAATATGTTTTGCATGATATCGGTAGTTCTACATATTAATAGGTGTCGTTTGTAAAAAAAAAAACTCACTAATACTTGTTTTATTCGATAGATAATCAAAATTTATTTTTACACGATACCGCACTACTGCTCCTGAAATATAAACCTATATTTTTTACATTTTCGACAAATTCAAATCTAGGTATTACAAAAAACTTCAGACCTCTGCGATGCTTTTTCAGCGAGATATCAGCGATAACGTGTTTTCCACCGTTTCAATGGCGCGGCCATGGGGTTTTAGTCTTACAGCTCCAAAATATAAACCTAGGTATTTTTTGTATAGCGGTAGCGCGACCTCCGCGCGCCGCCATCCTGAAAGCATACACATGCGCCCTTCCGCCACGGAGCGCGAACGCAGACTAAAGCGCCCCTTATAGAAGCGCGGGATATTTATGGTTTGACCCGCGGAGTGAATCGCGACCGCGATCGATCTAAATACTTCGGAATCCTGCGCTCTGATTGGTTGTACATATTTTAGCATTTAGGTATATCACTACGCATAGGTTTAAGTTTGTAATATAATAGGGCTCATTTTATTTTAATAAATCATTCCATTTTCTACACTCGCTCGGTGTTGTCATTTACCCGTAAAACTTTATACTAGAGGACACTCGCCTCTAAACACGATACCGCACTACTGCTCCTGAAATATAAACCTATATTTTTTACATTTTCGACAAATTCAAATCTAGGTATTACAAAAAACTTCAGACCTCTGCGATGCTTTTTCAGCGAGATATCAGCGATAACGTGTTTTCCACCGTTTCAATGGCGCGGCCATGGGGTTTTAGTCTTACAGCTCCAAAATATAAACCTAGGTATTTTTTGTATATTTTTTACATTTTCGACAAATTCAAATCTAGATTTTACAATGAATTTCAGACGTCTGCGATGCATTTTCAGCGTGATGTCGGTGATAACGTGTTATTCACCGTTTCAATGGCGCGGCCATGGAGTTTTTGTCTTGCAGCTCCTAAAATATAAACCTAGGATTTTTTTCTGTATTTTTACATTTTTTTTACAAATTCAATCTGTTATTTACCTGGATTTTAGGTCTCTGCTACGCTTAGTTTTAAAGATCTCCGTGGCCGCGCGGTTCTCCGTGTTTCAATGGCGCGGCCACGTTCAAAAACTTTTTAACCATAACTTCGACTTTGTGGTTTTGGGAATCAACTTTTACAAAATTTTACATAATCTTGGAATTTTCGAAATATCGCCGTGGCCGCGCGGTCGAAACGCACACCTCGGCCGACACTGAGCGGTGGTGTGATTCCGCGCCGATTAGTAGTATTAAATAATTCATAGTAGAATAAATATTTAAGTTATTAAAAAATTATTTAAACCATGTAGGTATTAGAACGTAAATTTTTTAATTTACTTTTACTAGGCCTAAAAAAAACATAAAATATCACTGATTTCATCCCAAACTAACACGTTTAATAACTCGAAAAGTGGCTAAAAATGGCACTTTTGAGTATACTTTTCTTGCAAGAAAACTTACAATAATATTCATTTTTTTTCAGCCATGCACTAGTAAATGTTATTGCTTTTTTAACAGTAATATTGTTGTAAGTTTGTTATTATTACTAGTTCAATGGTCGTATATGGTTTTACTATTATCTAGCATCCGCGTAGACCATCGAGCGCTAGTTTAAAAAAAGGATGTTGTTATGACAAAACTATACGAACATTTGAAAATATTTTTCAGCCATGCACTAGATTATAATATTCTCAATAATTTGACGTCATTATCTTATCTACCAATTAAACATTTTATTGTCCGTCGGAAATCATCAATTTTGACTCTAGCATAATTCTAACGGATGAACGCTCTAAAGCTACAGGTGTCAAACTTAACATTACAGTCAGAAAGAAAATATACGTACCTTCTATATATTGTTTTTTTTTTTCTTTAATAATGATTAAAAATTTATAAAAATCAAATTAAAACTTGTTAAAAAATAACGGTGCGTGATTACGGCGTTATAACAAATTTTCCTCCAAATATTTTGTAGGTATCTTTATCTTGGAAAATCAGCTTTTTTTTGCACAATTTTTAACTAAATTTGGCCGTTCATAATACGCTCGTACATTAATAATAATAATAATACCAGCCTATAATTGTCCCACTGCAGGGCAAAGTCCTCTTCTCATACAGAGAAGGCACGAGCATTGATCACCACGTGCGCTCAAGGCGGATTAGCGATTTTAGACTTATTTAGATTATAAGTCCAGGTTTCCTCACGATGTTTTCCTTCACCGATGTCAGTGATGTCCAAGATAAATTTAGAAAGTACATATTAATTGAAAAAGTCACATTGGTACTTGCCCGGTTTTGAACCCACAACCTCGCATGAGAAGCGGGTGCCTTAACCATTAGGCACGAGTCACGACATTGTAAAAGTAACACACTCGTACATTGAAAAAGTAAAAAAAAACAGTTTCATAGAAACTTTGCACACACGTAATGGAGATTCTAAATTACAAACATTACAACAAGTTTTGTGAAATCTCCGCGCGTTCTCACTCATTTGTTTGTTTTCGGACATTGCATTTTTTTGTAGACTTGTATGACTTGACATGTCATGTCAAGTCATACAAGTCTATTAAAGTTAATCCGCAGAGTCTAGTTTTCTATTAATTGAATAAAGTACCTAGGTATAGTACCTAAAAGGGCGCTAAAGGTATGACTCGCCCGGGGCGCCTAGATAGCTAAGGCCGGCCTTGGGTATAGGTATAAATAGAACATCAAGTGTATAAACTCCTATAGGTACCTAGTTTAGTGTTCTGTTTTTATTATAGGTAGTGTTTGGCTAGCATTTACTGAAATTTTCAGGACATATTATTGTAAAAAAAATATCATTTAATTTAAACAAGATGAAAAGAGATTTTATGTAGCAGAGATGATAATGTTAGGGTGGATTTGTGGAAAGACCATGAAAATATGAATGGTTAGTTTTAAAAGGGCATCAGTGACAGAACGGTTAAAAAGGAGGGAGGGGGGTGTTTGATGGGGTTTGTATGGGTATGTGAAAAGTATTATTCTAGTGGATAGATGGAGAGATAGAGGAAGGCCAAAGAAAGGATGGATGAAATGAGTGAAAACGGAGTTAGTCGGTGATAGCATGACGGTTGACAGGACAGAATGAAGAAAATGTGTTGCGCCAATCCCAAGTAACATGGGACAGGGGCAGCTGGTTGAGCTTGTAATAAGTACATTGGCATGGCAGTCAACTACCACATGGATAATAGTAGCGGTATGATGATGGGCTGGTGTTCACAACTCCATGTCTCAGCATGTAGTTTGCGTACAGCACAATGATAATAATAAAGTATATTATGTTTAGTTCAAGATCAACCAGCAGTCCTCATTATAAGGGTGGTGAAATATTCTCTTTTGCTTATTACTATGATAACATATCTCTCAGTAACCATCATCCAGGACTGGTCCTGATACACATCAAGTTGCATTAAGTTAGGGCCGTTACCGCTACTAAGGTTGAAATAAAAAAAATATTTTAATTGCTTAAAACTATAATTAGAGTTCAAGTATTTCAAGTTAGCTCAGTCCATCTTAAATACCTATGGAGCTCCTTGTAATTAGACATTACTAAAGAAATATTTTTTAAGTTACATTTATCCAATTATTATAATGTTATGCCTTGAGTTGAGATATATGAATTATCCTTGCCAACAATTTTTTTGGTTTAAAAGTATGGAGTACCTACTACCATACATGCGGGGCTGTTCTTTCTAAACAGGACTCAATATAGGCACTTACAAATCAGAATAATCAGTTAGAATGATTTGCTTCAACAGCCGAATGTAAATGGCCATAGGTTTTGAGAATATTATTGCAGGTTATGTGGATCTAAAGTTTTAACTGATAATGTTATGGACCTTTAGTTTAATACAAAATGTTATCACAAATGTGCAATACATTATATTCAAAGCAGTCGAAGTAATTATTTCAGTTCATGTGGTATCACACATTACTGCACTATTTTAATAGCGTCGCATTCCAGGAGGCCCGCGGCCGCCAGGCCCTCCCCGGCCCATTCCCGGAGGAGCTCCCATCATGCCTGGAGGTGGACCTCCCATCATGGGTCCTCCACGCATTTGTGGAGGGGCAGACAACTGCCCTCGAGAGCCAGGGGCCATATGTTGCTGAGATGGACCACCAACACCTCTAGCAGGTCCTTGCAAGCCAGGTGGAGCACCCGCAGGCCCAGCTCCTCGCCCTGCCGCACGGCCACCACCAGGCCCTCCGATAGCACCCGGAATAGGCACACGAGGCAAACCTTCTTCTGGTGGAGGCGGACCTTCTATAGTTAATGACACTATATTTTCACCGCGTAGCAAAACAAATCCTAATGTTCTTTTCTCTTCTCTATCTGCAGTTTTGCAATTTTTGGATTTAATTTTTCTGAATTCTTCACAGTCTCCCAAAATTAAATTCATGTGTTTATCAAACGCTTTGAACGTCCCTATAAATGTTCGTGAATCTTGTAGTATTACTCTGACTCTATAGTTAATATGCTGTTGCATTTTATTATTCTTCCCGATCGTCTGAAAATAAACATAAGATACATATTAAAATGAAATTCGTATCATCTTGATAATACATTTAGCCGGTTTTACCGGTATCAAACTCAGAGAAATGATAGATGTAAACAATTTCTTATCTTAAAAATAACAAATGTATATAAGTCAAAAGATATCAAATATTATGAAGTAAAGTTTACATACCATTTTGGATTATTGATTTTTAAACTAATCCTTGATTATAAAACTGAAATAAATCCTTTTCAAAACACACACAATAGTTAGCAATTGGCAATGGTGGATGGATGACAATTGAATGGATTAGAGATGTGATGTGTGTCTGTGTGTCAACTCGACTTACTAACTCGAGTTAACTCGAGTTGTGCCAAGTTCGAGTTAATTCGAATTTTAACTTTAACTTGAGTATTGTCACAATTGATTTAGGCAACAAACAAACAAAGTCAGCAAAAGTATTATCTAGTAGATTATTAATGTGTTATTTAAAATAACAAAGTTATTTAAGAATATTTTAATTGTGATGATTATAATTATATTAATAGCACTAGCGGGCGCCCGCGGCTCCGCCCGCGTGAATGTCGGTTACCGCTGCAAAAAGCCTACTCGGGAAAGACACGGTCAGCAACATGATTCCCAGGTCTATACACAGACACCGACACAAACATCGACGACGCAGTCATCATCCGCAGGCTGCACATATTGTCTTTCTGTGGATTTTAAAGTTGTTAATCATTCCCTCCCGCACGCGCACCCCCGCCTTGGTGACGCCCACTTCTCAACGCGCCGTGCAGCAGAAATCGAAATATTTTAATTTCGCCATAACTTCCAAACCAAACGTTCAATTTTAATCATTGAAAGACCAAATATGATCTACATAAACTGTACTTAGTGATGAAATAATTTATTTTGATAAGGATTCATAGCATGAGTAAAATAAACGCGTTTAAATGTAGCCTAAAAAAATTCAAGATTTTTAAATAAAAAAATGGTTGTCGTGCCTCACTCGACATAGATAGATATAGTGTGTCGCGGACTTTTTTGTAGATATTTATAAGATCAACAATTAATTAGAACATTTTATGGTTCTATCTTTTATAGTTTAGCAGCGTACGCAAAATAAGTAACTTTTCTGGTTGATTTTTTACACCTTGTGGTCGAAAAACCCAAAATCATACGGAACCCTATTTTTCTCCAAAATAAAATATAGCCTATGTTACTCGTGGATAATGTAGCTTTCGAATGGTGAAAGAATTTTTAAAATCGGCCCAGTAGTTTTTGAGCCTATTCATAACAATCAAACAAACAAACAAATTTTCCTCTTTATAATATTAGTGTAGATATACCAGCATATTATACATTTTAAA
Organism: Charanyca ferruginea; assembly: GCA_947361185.1. Lineage (NCBI taxonomy): Eukaryota > Metazoa > Arthropoda > Insecta > Lepidoptera > Noctuidae > Charanyca > Charanyca ferruginea. The sequence continues at coordinate 16,633,512 of OX376057.1, forward strand.
GTTAAACTGATATTATATTGTGAAGACTGGTGTTTGTTTTTAAATATGAGTACTTACTATTTCTAGACTATGACTAAAAGTCTAAAACCAAAAATGAGTTTGTAATAAGTTTAACGAGAAAGGTAATATAATTATGTAAACTATAAACAACCTAACCTAAAATTTTATTTCAATCCTACCTACGAAGTTTAGCAATGATAATTGTCCTAACAGAGGAGTTGGATGGAAGAAGAAATATGTAAAAAAGTAATTTGTAACAAATAATAGGTACACTTAATTTCTTACTTCTAACTCGAGTTATGTAGCTAGAATTTAAGTTAACTAAATTTCAACTCGAGTTAACTCGATTCGTGTTTTTTCCAAGTTGGCACATCACTAAGGACGCTATGGCTGTAAGTAATGTAATCCACTGACACATATCAATATGGACGGCCCTAACTACGAAAGAAGCTATCGCCTTGAGATCAAGAAGCTTATAGATAAAAGTGGAGGCAACACTCTAAATACCTAAGTGAAGCCAACTGTGGGCAGACGCTCTCTTTCTGAATGCATACATAAGATAAAGAAAACACATATCACTGTCTCGTTCTTATGTATGCATTCAGAAAGAGAGCATCAGCCCACAGTTGGTTTCAAGCTTTTGTTCTAAGTGTTGGCTCCATTTATATCTATATCTTCATGCTTGAGATACGAAATGCCCGCTGCGCCGCCGGCGCCGCCGCCGATTAGTACGCACACCAAAGCATTTTATACGAATATAATCCGGTTTTCAATGTTTGTTGATATTGAATACATATTGCGGACGACATGCCACGTTCTAGCTTCACGCGGTATAATTTTTATAGTTTGAAACGTCTAAAAAAAAATTAAAGGCATCTCCATGGGAATAGCTCTATGGGGCAAACATAGAGGAGCACAAAGCATAGACTATTATAATCTCCTTGACTTTTTATAACTTGTTTAGGATAAGAAGCCTTTTGGCAAAACAAGATGTTTTTGTGCTTTTCAATAAGCTATTTAGTTACAACCAATCACGAGCTAATGCATAAATAAATATGTCTATCCAAGATATTTGCAATACGCTGGGCTTGGTTGATTTCAATGAGGGCTATCGCGTATGAATTCGCCGCTAGAGGCGCTATTGTAGCGCGAGCGCGAGTTTATGATGCGATGATGACTATAGCAACGTTGTGAATATTTTGCATTACCTGAGATTTATTATGGGAAATACGAGTTTCGAGTCAATGAATGTCAGTGCTTTGAGACAGTTTTGTCTTTCGTAAACTTAAGTCCTCTTTTTTTTCCGAATGAAATGGAACTGCGAAACACTACGGCATACTCGATATTTTTCAGTATGATTTTAAGGTATTATATGATTTCACGCGTTTTCACGACATGTTTTCACGCTCGTAATAACAAAATTAACAAACTTTGGGACCTTACTCGACAGTGGCGCCAACGGGTGAGTATAAAAACAGTAGCCCTCATTCACGTAATCACGTTAGGTACTCTCCAAATGGCATACCTATGTATATAGGTAGTTTTTTGTTCAAAATCAAAGTCAAAGACAAGTATTTATTTCAATTAATAAATCATTTGCACCACGGATATCGAGGGATATGGCATGGAGGCGTGGCACATGTCGCCTGCATTTGGCTTAACTGAGTTTATGTACGCGCGACGTCAGTCAGCAGTTGACTGACGTCGCGCGTACATAAACTCAGCAGCACTGTTTACTTTAGTCGTTTGTTTACATCGTAACGTGTAATGTCATTTCGATTTTTACAAAATGACGAATTGTTCCGTTTTTATTTGTAAAAATAGAGCAATAACAACAAACCACAAGTGGAGTGTCCTACCACCTGTAAGAAAAAGGTCACTGCATTCATTATAATATTTTAGGATTTTACAAATTTTATTGTTGTGAAATATATTTGACGTTTAAGTGGTGTGCAGCATTGAAATATCGATATCGATATTAATTGTTAGCTGTTGTTCCTACGAAATTAACCGTATCTTTATTATTAACATTTTTTTATGTAAATAAATTATTATTCTCATTTATTCATTTTATTTACATAATTCATTATATTTTTAAATATTAGTAAAAACATAAATAAAAACATAGTAGCCCACCGGTATCGGCAACAGGGTCCAAGCTACCGCTCCTGAGAGAGGAATCTCCTGACTATACGAGCCGTGTCCAGGAGTACCGCTTTCTGTATCAAACCCTTGATCCAGTTGCCTAACGAGAGCCTCCTTAGGTGTTGGTCGAGGCTCTTGGAAATGATTCCATTGGCTGTAACGACAATCGGCACAATAACTGCTGTATTCACATCCCACATGTCGACAAGCTCGCGAGCCAAGTCAAGATACTTAATTTGTTTATCTTTCTCAGTTTTCACGAGGTTCTCGTCATGCGGAACCGCTATATCAACAATCATTGCGCGACGCTCTAATCGATCTATCACCACTATGTCAGGCTTATTGGCAACAATAGTCCTGTCAGTGATGATAGATCGATTCCAATACAATGTGATATTGCCATTTTCGAGAACTGGGTCGGGCACACACCTGTAGCACGGTACTTCTGACTCCACAAGCCTGTATTTTAGAGCAATTTGCTGGTGGATAATCCTAGCTACAAGGTTGTGTCTATGCAAGTAGTCTCCGTTAGCCAGACGAGAGCACCCAGAGATAATGTGTCGGATTGATTCTCCCAGTCGGTGGCATGCCCGACAAATGTCAACCGTGCCGTCCTTCACAATATACCTCCGGTAGTTGTTCGTCATCATAACTTCATCCATAATCGCACAGACAAAACCTTCGGTTTCCCCAAAGAGATCACCGAATCGCAGCCAGGATACGGATGCCAAGAAGTCTACATCAGGCCGGCCAGGGCCCGGTACAAGCGCCCGTGAAGCTCCTTGCTCTGCCATACCTTCTTGCGCGTGCGAGCGTGGTGAGGCCCTTGTCCACTGAGACCACATCTCGATGCATACCCACGTCGGTTTTAAGGAAGTATTCCCTGAGACTGTATACCTCACGGTTGTGCAGGGACTTAGCATTAAGAAAGCCTCGACCTCCGCACTTCCGTGGGATATACAGTCTCATTACCGATGACCGTGGGTGATGCATCCGATTTGCGGTCAGCAATGTACGGACCCTCCTATCCAGGGCGTCAAGTTCCGTCTGAGTCCACTTGAGTATGCCGAAAGAGTAGGTACATCAAAACCGGCATGACCCATCCGTTGAAGGCGCGCACCTTGTTTCCGCCCTTTAAAAGACTATTTAACACTTTATTATTATTATTTGCATAATAATAATATAAAATAATATTTTTATTTTGGAAATACATAAGGTAAGTTGGGGTAAGATCGGCGATGGGGGTAAGACCGTAGAAACCATATCTCACTTATTTGGCAATATTTTTTAATGCTATCCACATTGCGCGCTTCATCGTTATGTTCCGCCCCGCCCCGCAGTGACCGTTAGTAAATCCGGCAACTCGGACATGTTCTACGCGCTATTAAAGAAAACAAGGTAAATTTTATAAAATATTTGTCGATCCGGTCTTTCTCCTTCATTCGTATTTGCATAGGTATTTTAGCAAAAATGTAGGTTATTTTGATATTATTTTGTCTAAATACTAAGTTTTAAGTAGTGATAGCCCGATAAAACTAATCCAGAAATGTCTACTATCTCCATAGGCTGAAATCCGGTGTTACCCATCTCGAGTGAAGATCGGACAAAAATATCCCATTTCGAAGTTGGAAGTGATTGTCAAACTTTTATTACACATGATTTTAATATTAAATACTTAATTGTATTCGTAATCGCTTCAATATGGGGCTTATGTAAGAGACATTGTTGTACTTAAACTAACTTATGTTACTGTCACTATTTTGCGTCTTTTTTTTTGAGGTAGGAAATTATCCAATCTCCCGCTCTAGGGTGGAGCGGGAGGGCGTGTCAGATTTTTATTGACTAAAACCACACCTGTGTCATTCTGTTTAGAGATGCAAAGAGTTTTGAAATATCGATATGAATATCGATATTTATATCGAAGGCAGGTAAATATCGATATCCGATATATCGGCCATGCCAACGCGATAATTATCGATATTATCGATATTTTCTCTAATTTTCTAACTCTGTAAAAATTAGGGAAATTAAAAGCAATATACAATCAAATTTATTTATTTTGTTACAAAGATAGATGAAAAAAGTAACAGCAAGCACACAGCGATGATGATAATCACATAAATATTTTTCATGTCAAACATGTTTCGACACTGTTTTGTGTTTTCTAACACCTAACATCAAACATCTTTTCTTGAATAGCATCTTCGCTGTGTGCAAACTTTTTTCATTTATCTTTGTAACAAAATAATGAACTATGATTGTAAAATTGCTTTTGATTTCCCACTTGATTTGCAGTTTTGATGCAATAGTTATTTATATTTGATTAGATTTAGACAGTAATAGTAATAGCAGGTAAAATAAACAGAAATAAAAAATGCTTAAATAAAAATTTCAATGGTCTTAACAAATATACATTTTCGGTTTTCCGATATCGATATTATCGATATCAATGATTTTAATATATCGATATAAATATTGATATTTTGGTGTCGATATTATCGGTAACGCGATATATCGTTGCAACCCTAATTCAGTTGCTCCCAGATTTTGACCAAATTCAGACCCCCTGATCGTATAAATTAAGGGCAAACACATGTACGAACAGTGGATGTTACAGAATCCTGCAAAATATGATTTTGAAATCATATTTTTTATGATTACATATTAAAAGGACCACGGGCAAAAATGTATGAAGCCTGGGCTTATGCACCAACAGAGATGAGATCACTTTGAATATACTTGTACTTCATTAAATATAAAGATATAAACTCATTTTTGTGTAGAATCCATGGGGTTAGTTAGCTATAAACATTTTTCTCATAGGTACCATACATCTATACTAGAGAAAGTAACTCGTGTTTGTTACGCTTTCACTATGAATAGGCTAAACCGATTTTCATGAAATGCGGTATGAAGATAGCTTAATCCCTGGGCAAGGACATTGGCTACTTTTTAATCCGCGACTTTGTCTGCATCCCCAATAACCGACTTTCACGCGGAATGTCCGACTAATATTTTAACGGCCGTTTAAACTAACAAACATGGTATGGAGAAACTAGGTCAAAAGCTAGTAAACTATAATCCTGCAAAGCAATGCTGTTATACATTGTAGTTTTTGTTATTTTTTATCTTATGTTAGTTTTAATTCCAGGTGTAAAAAATACATTTAAAAAATACAGCTGTTATCAGTTAATAATATTTTTGTTTAGATGACCTGCCGGGGGATTAAATTGTATATACCTACCTAACCTTAGATACGACATTATTGAAATGGTATGTGCTCAAGGTCCTACCTGTAAGACACTAGCAGTAATATTGAGCGATGGCATTCGGACCTATTTAATTTCTGTTTACCAGAATATATACGTAATATCTATGTACGTGCTCGATGACATTAACATGTCTTGATTGTACCTATTCGTTCTCATATTGGGTTTCTTTGGGTTTTCTAGCCATCTAAGGGCTCACGACAGGAAATAGACTAAGTAAGGTCGCTGGCACCGGATACGGTGAAGAGGACTATAAAGCCACATATGTTGGTATTGGATATTGCTGCTAAATCGTGTAATTCATTTTCACGATATATTTCTATCGTATATAAACCATTGCCACACCTACGACACTACACCTACACCGCGCGAGAGTAATAGGGCCACCAGCAATCTAGTGAAACACAAACACGGACCGCCGTCATTCCGACCTCGTCGAGGTCCGTCCCAACGTCTCCGTAACGCCCCCCCCCCCCCGACCTTAAACCAGCCTGTCCCTCTGCTGCCCTCCTCCTCTAGTGACGCCCTAAGCCGAGGCTTGTACCCCGCAGGGGTGCCCTTAGCGTGTAGTCACTTAGTTTATAAGCTTTTGCCCTGGCTTGAGGCTCTAAAAATCATTTAACAAAAATACAACACTACACTCCTACCAAAATAACAGACTACAAATACGTGCATGTGTGTACGTGTCGTCGCGCCGCTCGAACTAAAAGCAGTTCCCAGAGCAGTTGTTCGACGTGGGAAGAGGTGAGGAACAGTTTCGGAGGGAAGCGGAGCGTGTCGCTACTGTACGGTAGTACTAATATTTATACTGTGCCATTGCGTAAGTGTTCGCTGCAGTCATATTAACTTAGCAAGTTCGATTTGATATGACCTAAGGAATATCATAAAAATCTTATTTATGGTTTGCCGAGGAAAGTCCTCCAACTGATTTGCTTCCATTGTAATAAATGCTACTTTTGTCTATTAAGGTTCCTTAGTTGTACATAGTCGTTCAAAAGATTTAGTGTATGGAGCCTTTCATTGGCTTCTTGAAATGTCATTTGCATGTTTATTATCAACCTGGTAAAATGCGTTAATAAAAGCTGGCTCAATTTTAAAATCAACAAATAAATGCGGCAAGGCTCTTTTTATTAAACTTCCACAACCCACCGACACAATGTGATTTTTTAATCGTGATGTCTTCGCTTTAATTGTCAATTTAGTTTCAAATCTGTCTTTTGTCGGTGGGATGAGTGCCTGATATCCCAATGCCTGTAAGTTTTCTAGGCTATCTCGAAACTCGAAAGCCCCGTCCAAGATGAACACATCATTCTGGTAAAACATACAGTGAAAAGGATTTTATTTTCCTCGTTGTTTAATTTATTGTTCATTATTAATGTATCAGAGTCCGTAGCTGCATGTGAACCATAAACATGGATTATGTAGCCGTCACTAATTAAAGAAAAGGTTTTAAAAGGTTTTGAAACTTATGCAAGCTATTTATAAGTTCTCTGAAATAAAAAGTTAGAGCTTTTTTCGATGTACATATAATTATGTGCTGTCAGCAATTGGCTTTTGTGTTTTCTTCGTTGCCAAACAAGCCTTTTGGTAATAGTTAGGTTTCTTTGTAGCATATTTTCTCGTGAAATATGGTCGATTCCGAGGTGTCTGTTTACGAAGTCATTCATTAAACACACAAGTTTTCGTTCTAGTGTTCGGCGAGATATGTTAAACAATGTTGACAATCTCTCGTTTGACTCTCCTTCTCTTAGTTTTGTCATATACATATATACCGAGAACAGTCCGTGGACGATTACTTCTTTGTGCTAGAGAAGAAGTCTCTACAAAAATTATATTAAATTGTTGCAAGTTTAGTCCAGTCCAAAAATATAAATTGTTGTATCCATTAATGCAGCCTCTAACTCAAAATTAAATCCCTGCGTAGCCTTTTCCTTTCTCCGCTATTATTTTCCTGGCCACTGTCAGAAACTACAAAAAACAGCACACAACTAATCAATATTTGGGTTTGTTCAATCAACATTGTCACTTGAATGTGCAAAAGCGAGCGCACGAGTTCGGAACTTGGCGTACCCCGACTCGGACAGATTAGATTGCCAGCTCCTGTTTCTGGGTGGGTTAAAGAAAAAACACGAACCTAAGCTAACCTTTCCGAGCCAGGGTGCACATTCGATACTGTAACTACCCACCACTTTAGAAATCAATCCAGCGCGCAGTATTAAGTAACGGTAGGCGAGTCGTGCATTAGGTTTTTCATACATAGTTGAAATATCCAATAATTAAAAAAAAAACATTAGATAAATCGTTCGTTAGTGAGATTAACTTTAGTTTAATCAAAGTTAAGTAGGTACTTAAGTTAAACAGTACTTGAGGCGACCAATATGCGTTATGAACATAATATACGTGAACCAACCGCAGTTATCTCGAAAATAGAATACGTTTAGATAAATAATATGTTACCATTTATTGTTACAATAACAGTTTTATAACTACCAATTGTCTTTAACTACAAAACCTATTTAGGTGCATAACTTTTTTCTGCAATGGAATTGAAGGTGGTGCCGATAGTAACAATTTAAGTATGAACAAAATCCTTTACAATGGCATATGCCATAACTCTGTTGGACAATGAGCCCAATTTGACGCATGGTCCTTTAATTAAAAAATAAAATTATTTGTTAATAAAACATTCGATTATAAAAAAAAAGTATTTATACAAAATTGTTTGTACCTATTCATTTCTTTTAAATTGAAGAATGTTAGGTATTATAATTTTTTTCATTCCGTGTTTGTGATTTCTAGACTATATATTATTAAATAATCTTTTTTATCTACTGTCTTACACATTCGTTTTATTATTTGAGGATCTGGAATCCTCTTCTAAGAAAACACAATTTTATTCCTGTCACCTCTTCCTTTCATCTCTCTACCAACCGTACTGTATTTCGATTTTATATGACTTTGATTTGGTAGTATGCTTGTGAATAAAACCAAACTTTGAGAATCTTAATATCTTCTATATGTGGGTATCTGGGGTAAGATCGGACAGTTTAAACCAAAAAAAGGGAATCATGTGGAACATTTATGTTTGTAGTATTAGGTAGATTTTGTTGATGTCATTTTAAAGAACAGGAAAGATCGGATACATTCATTTCTTACACCTTGTACTCCTAGCAATAGAAATAGTAATAAATCGTTGTCCGAACTTGCCCCTAGACGGCCAAATTTTACTAATTATACTCACAAAAATTGTGTCCTGATTTTACAGGCTTGCCAAACAAAAGCTATTGAGTGTAAATACATAAATTAAAAATAAAATTAAACCGAGTTTAATCATTATCAATTTCCACCATTTGTCAAAAACTTGCTGCATACCAAAATTGAGAAAAAAAGGTTTTTGCAACATCCTTGTAACTATTCGAAAAACCGTCCGGTACTATCCCAACTTACCGTATTTAATTTCCTTATTATGTTAATAGGGTATTTTACTCTATACGAGAAACAATCTATAAATATGCTATTGAGACAGTTTAGGCATAAAGCAGTCGGAAAATGGAAGTTTTAGTTCATAAAATAACAAAACAAATTTTTAAATTCAATTCAAAGTTTTCAGTATTTTTAATCTGATAAAAAACACCGTGAAATAGTAGCGGCCATGTTATTGCGCCATATGGCTGTGTAAACAAAAAATTGTCAACTGTCAGTCAACCACTTGGCGTAATTATAGGCTTTGTACTTACTTTTATTATTTTCGTAACCAACGTAATTTTTTCATTATTACACCTATTACAAAATATGCTATTAATTATTTTTAAAAGATATACAATTATCATATTTAATTTATGAAAAGGTGGTTCAGCTAATTGCTACAACTGACGTACATGTGAGTGTACCTAATATTCTTGAAATGGCATAAGTACGGACGAACAAGCTAATTGGTTTACAGGCAAAAATATTCATCTTTCTACTATACTAACAAATTATTTATTTTGTCTTTAATACGTAGATACCTACGTGCTTGAGATAAGAAAATGCCATAAAATTAAATTAAAGATGAATATTTTTTCCTGTAAACTAACAAATCTTGTTAAGAGCGCCCTTCCCCATCGAACGAACTCCAATGCGAGCGTGATTGAATTTTTTTTTGTTTTAACCAACGCAAAGCTCGAAAACAAACGAGTGAGTGAGAATTACGCGATAACATCACAGGAAAATTGGCGCACGGAAATTTCACAAAACTTGTTCCAGGACATACGTGTTTTTAAAAAAGCCTTACAAGTTTTTGGTTAAAATGTTTGTAAATTAGAATCTCCATTATATGTGCAAGGTTTCTATGAAGCTGTTTTTTACTTTTTCAATGTATGAGTGCATTATAAACGGCCAAAGTTCAGACAAAATTGTGCAAAAAGCCGGATTTTCTGGCGTGTTTACTGAATTTGTTCTCTAAAAAAATGTTACTTTTGGCTTCATACAAACCTAGATTTACCACAAGATACCCGTGTGTTAAACATATTTGGAAAATAATTTGTTATAACGCCGTAATCGCGTACGAGCGTTTGTATGAGAAATATGACGGAATGGGCGCTCTTAATTCGTAAAATCATTTATTAAATTGTGTCGGACAGTTTACATGACATTTTATTATATGGCCTCTAGCGAGTTAGCATAGAGAAAACGATCTAAAGAGTTTTCAATACACCACATCTCTCCCCTCCTAGCTGCTGTGGATCAAGGGTGCACCCAAGAGCTGGTCGAGGTGTCGGCGCCAGACATCACCGTTGTCGGTGCGAACTTCGTAGTGCAGTCGGCCCAAACGTTTTATGATGCTTCCAAACTGCCACCGCTGCGTGGTACTCGTGTAGTCACGAGCCTGTACCCGATCGCCTGGGTTGAACTCTCTGACATTGGTCTCCTTTTCTTTTCTTAAAAACATAGCATGTAGTGCCGTGCGCATTTCTCTGCCAAACATAAGCTGGTACGGAGTTTGACCTTGCCCATTGGTTGCAGGGTGGTATGGAGCGGAGGTTTTATAAATGATCATACAGTCTTTTAAGTATTTTTCGAACTCTTCCGAAACGAACTGTCGACCATTGTCTGAAACCGAGACGTGAGGTGTCCCAAAGGTGCAAAATAGTTCTTTCAATTTTTGTATGCACCAAGAGCTTGTAGTTGACTTGGTTGGTATAATCTCAGTCCATTTTGAGAATGCATCTACAATAATTAAAAGTTGGTGTCCGTGCACAGGTCCAGCGAAATCAATATGAAGTCTTTGCCAGGGGCCATTTGGCTGTTCCCAATGGTGCAGTGGTGCTTTCTCTGCTTCATTTTGTTGCAATCTACAGGTTCTACATGACTTGACTTTGGTCTCAATCTCGTTGTCAATTCCTTTCCACTATACGAAACTGCGAGCCAATAGCTTGATCTTTACAATGCCTGTGTGACCGAGGTGTAGTTCGTCTAGCACTTGTTCGCGTAGTGCTTTTGGGATTAAGACTCGTGATCCTCTCAATAAACAACCATCTTGCAAAGTAAATTCATTGTCCTTGTAACCGAGTGTTTTTAGTGATTGGCCCGTTTGCAATGCGTGTAGCAAAGATGTACAGTCGGCGTCATTTCCTGTTTCTGTCGCTATGACATCTGGATTAATATCAATGGTATGGATTTGTTGAAATTGAAAACTGTAATTCTGGTCAATTCTGTTGGTCTTGGTGTTTCCAACTGGAAACCTGGATAAATAATCTGCATTTGAGTTTTCCGCCGAAGTTCTGTATTCAATGTTATAGTCAAATCCAGATAAGAAGTGAGCGTAGTGAAACAGCCTCATCGTACTCATTGTTGGTAGCGTTTCATGTGGGTGGAAAATTACTGTCAGTGGTATATGGTCTGTAACGAGGATGAATTTCCGACATAACAATAGTAGAAAATATTTTTCAATCCCCAGTGTATCGCTGTAGCTTCCTTGTCGATTTGACTGTAATTCTTCTCGCTACGAGACAGCGTTCTCGTAGCGAATGCTATAGGTCTTTCTGATCCATCTGGAAGTCTATGTGACAGTACTGCTCCAAGTCCCAGTGGCTATGCGTCCGTTGAAAGTACCGGCTTCTTAGAGTCAAAGTGTATCAGTACTCTTTCACTTACAATTTCTTTCTTTATTTGTATAAAAGCTTGTTCACGCTCTGCAGACCATAGGAAGCTTGATTCTTTCTTTTGTAAGTTGTTTAGTGGGTTCGTGATCGATGCTAGGTTTGGTATGAATTTGTTGTAATTTGCTATCCCAAGAAATGTTCTTAATTCTGCTGTATTGGTTGGGTGTTCTGTTTTAACTATTGCGTTTATCTTGTCCCTGTTTTTGTGTAGACCTTCTTTGTCGATAGTGTGTCCAAGGTAATTTATACTCTTTTGGAAAAAATGGCACTTGTCTTTGTTTACTCGCAGATTACTTCCTTTTAGTTTATCGAGTACGAGTTAGAGCCTCTGTAGTAGTTGTTCTTGGTTAGCTCCTTGTATAATTATATCGTCGAAGAAAAATTTAACGCCTTCTAGGCCTTGTAACAGTTTGTCCATGAATTTCTGTCATAAGCTCGGAGCGACCTTAACTCCGAACATGAGCCTGTTTACTCTGTAAGTTCCTTTGTGTGTACTGAATGTTTGTAGCATTGCGCTCTCTTCATCCATTACCATGTTTAGGTACGCCTGAGTAATGTCGAGAGTACAAAATAGTTTTACTCCATTCATCTCTGTGAAGATATCTTCAATCATAGGTATTGAATATTATTCATCTTGTATAAATTTGTTTAGGGTAACCTTATAATCAGCGCATAATCGGATATTCCCATTTAGTTTGACAACTGGTACTACTGGAGTACCCCACTCAGAGTGATCGACTTTCGTGATGACACCTTGTGTGCATAGTCGCTCTATTTCTTCATCCACTTTTGTTTTTAAGGTATTCTACGTGGTCTAATAAAAATTGGCTTAGTGTTCTCTCTCAGCTTTAGGTGTCCTCTGTAATTGAGTATTTCGCCAAGGTCGTTTCTGAAGACTGATGTCTTGTAGAGCTCCAGAAGCTGATCTAATTCATGTTTTATATTTTATGTCTGCTAAGTTAATGTCTCGAGTTCTTTCATCCAGTTGCGGCCAAAAATGGGATCAACGTTTTTGTTGATAACGTACAGTTTTCCGTGGAATTCTTTTCTTTGGCATCTGCATTGAACGTCTGCTACGCCTGTTGGTTTGATTACTTCTCCAGTATAAGTTCTGAGCTATAGGTTTGTCTTAAAAAATCTTTTTCCAATGTTTAGTTTTTGATAGTCTCGTAATGATATTGAAGTTAGTGTAGCTCCAGTGTTAAATTCCATCTTTATCTTAACGTGTTCAATATGTATCGTTATCATATATTTTCAGATGATTCTCCAGATATGACATTAATATTATTCCAGTCATCATTGAATCTTCTAATGTTTTCAATAGGTCACTTGTCATTGAATCTTCTAATAGGTTCGTATTCGGTTTATTCTTGTTAAGACTCTCGCTGAAGGCAAACACGGGCTAGGTGACCGACTTTATTGCATTTATGGCATGTAACATTTATAGCGCCACATTTGTTGGATTCGTGATTCGCAGCACCACAGCGAAAGCATTTCCCTTTTAGATCTTTAGGTGTAATTTGTTTTGAACTTGGTCCTGGTCCTGCCGGTCTCTTGTAGGGGATGATTTTGTTGATGTAGTCACTACTGGTACTTGGTTGTTCATTAGTAATCATTGATGCATTTTCTGCTTTACCCATTTCAATAGATATCGCAATCTGTGTCAGTGATTTGAATGTAAATACTGTTCGGTCTTGTAAGATTTTTGTACGTGCATCGCTTTCTTTCAATCCCCTTATAAATGGTAGAGATAAAAAGCTTTCTCATATATTTTTCAGTGTTGGCAATTGAATTCACAGTTAGTGGTAAGTTTCTTCAACTCTACGGCGTACTGCGCTACAGTTTCATCGGCTTTTTGCGTTCTTGTTATGAGTTTATGTTGTAGCGACCATTTAAATAGTCGCGGTTTTGGGTCTAAGTAGTCGTCAAGTATTTCAGTAATATCAGTAAATGTCATATTCATTGGTTCTTCCGGTGATGTTAAATCGCAAAGTTTCTCGTGGAGCTCAAGGAAAGGAAAATGAAAAGAAAATAGTGACCATAACCACGTTTTTGGGCGCCAATGTGATGTGGGGGTTACGTGGGGAACAATAAACCAAACCAACGTAACCGGTCAACATAATAAAATATATTCCTAAAAGGAAAAGGGAGTGGGTAAGTCTACGGTCACTAATCTTCCTTCAACCTCCCCTGGGAGTTGCACTGTACTCTCCTGGTTTAGCCTTGGGCACGACGATCACAGCGGTGCGCCACGCTGGAGACGCCAGGTGTGGTGAAGTTCGGCAGGTAAATAAAAATGGCGAAGAACACGCTTATATATGACTAGCTTAAGCCCGCGACTTCGTTCGCGTGGAAGTCGTAAACAATTACTACTTGAGTACTCAATAGCAATTATAAATTTCACTAACAGGCAGTGTACAGCTTGGGCTAGAAGCATGAAACTTTGTATGGAGATTTGTCTTTTATGCCAATAGGAAATTATGTCGTGCACACGGTTAATGTACTAAAATAAGCTGACTCATTCGCGATGCATGCTGAAAAAAAAGTGATCATAAATAATTGTTTCTTTTTTACATTTTAAGATAAATACAGAGTACGTATATTGCACGATTTAAAAACGATGTGTTCTTTGTCGTTCTAAAAAAAAATACTTTTATATATTCATACGTACACAACAAATGTTGAAATTCCTAACCTAAAATTGTTTAAAAAGAAGAAAAAACATTAAAGAATTAGCTATATATTTATAAAACCTCTCAAAATTCTACGGGGTAATGTGTGGCGTCACCTTGACCGACTACTGTGTTCATTGAGATGTATACTACTTGTCTCCTTTCAATTTGAGAGAAACAGAATGCTTTTATCGATCGCTGCAGCTTGATAATTTTTGGGCGTTAAAATAGCCTGTCACACACCCAAATTCTCTTGGTGCGGTATTTGACTGATGTCGTCGTACAACAGATGAATCGGTTCTTCTATTGTAGATACTACAATACCAATAGTCTCTGTTAGATCCACCTGCCCTTTCTCCACTGGTAGAGAGTCTTCCCCAACGTAAAACGTTTAAATGAACATCGGAGAATTCTTAAATTGAACACGTGAATTGCCGCCAAGCTGAGCGCGCATATTGATGGTCAAGCGCGATTTATAAACTCGTGACCATAGAATTGATCGTTTCAACGATGAATTTACCTCGTCAGCCCTAGTTCCTCGCGCCACCACAGGCAGCGCCTGCCACACTATTTTAACAAAATAATTTTATAATTTAAATTAATGTATTAAAAAATGTATGTAATTCTTCTGCAGTATTATTGTAGTATTATTTATTTTGAGTTGAGTTTTCAAACATGGCCTGTGTCAAAATAAAATGTAATTTAAATCAAAAGCACTAAGGAGTAAGGAGTATTGATATCAACTTGATGCAAATCACACCCAAAATAACTTTCTACCTATTTTTAACCCCGTTAGGCGATGAAATTCAATAAAATTCGATACACGTCTTCCTTCAATTACGATAAAGAATGTTTATGCAAAATTTGAAGTAGATTGGACCAATGAATCACGTTGTCCCATACAAACTTGCCCCCGTTTTCCGTCCCTTAGGGGTAGAATTTCCGAAAATCTCTTCTTATCGTATGCCTACGTCATACAAAGAACACACCCTCCAAGTTTCAGGTCTCTACGATCAGTGATTTAGGCTGTGCGTTGATCCGTCAGTCAGTCATTCAGGACAAAGAATTTTATATATAGATAGATATTAAAATATTGAAGTTGTATTGACACCGCCGGAATTTGAAAAAAGGGCTGTCATGGCCGTCGCGTCGTCGTGGCTTAAATACGGTAATTAGCATAGACAATTGATATTCTTCATTTCACACGTTCGGATACAACAATTAGGTGGGCTTCACTAGTACCATTACTAATAGTAACGGCGTCCCTAATATTGATACGTCTGTCCCTGATTTGACATTTATTTGTTATTGTGAGGTTAATTGTTGATATTAGGTCCTTTCCCTTCCCTCCGGATCTCCGAGTAGTTCGGACGTGTTTATACAGAAATATTATCTAACTTAATTAAATATTACAATTCGCTATATTTCACTTCAATAATTCATAAGAAAAAATAGGAGTGCATAAACAACAGGAGGTCTACGCGTGCGCCGTTATTACTACGATACTACGTGCCCTGCGCCTGAGTGCGTGAGTCTCCATCAATTAACATATTAATGACCCGCCCCGTGCGTAACTCCACACGTCCACCTAATTCATACTATTCAGAGAATTTACTATTGTGTGCGTAATACTTAATACTATCTGCGAAGAGTCAAAGAGATACGCACGGGGGTCTGGTTACACTGGACGGAAAGCAACTTTGTATCAAAGCGTCGATTGTGACCAGTTTAAGTTGAGCCCTCTACAACATCAATAACTGCGTGCGTCGACCTCATACAAATTCTGCTTGCCTGGTACCCGAGCTCTAGTACAAAACAAGATGCCCCTTGAACGTTCGCCGCCCCCGCCGCCGACAACGCCGACGACGCCTACAACTCTCTTTAGCACACCGCAACCTCTTTATACACCTCATTGCTCTTCAGAACCCAACTTAAATGCAAGCATGAGCTCTCCTTCCGCTAACTCCCCACCTGCTATTACCTTCCGAAATGTCAAACGTAAGCGCGCTGAAGACGAGGATACCTGCCTGTCTACTTTTATGACAGACCTGAAGAAAATGTTTAACGACCTTAAACAGCAGCAAGAAGAAAAGTACAACCTGTTGTGTTCTAAAATAGATGACATTCGTATTACGGTTGATATGATGAGTGAGAAGTTTAACAATCTGACTTCACGAGTTGAGCATTTGGAATCGGAGCGTAGAGAAACTATGTCCTACATATCTACACTAGAAACCAAATTAGAAAATTTTGAGCAAGGGTCCAGATCAACGTGCGTGGAAATTCGTAACATTCCGGTCAACAAAGTGGAAAATAAGTCTACACTTTTAAAAACCGTCTTAGATACCAGTAAAATTATTAAATGTGATGTCAATTCTTACGAAGTAAAAGACATTTTCCGTATTAAATCTAAAGACCCGGCCCATAAGACTATGATAGTAAATTTTACCACCGTTCTTCGCAAAGAGGATTTCCTAGAGAAGTTTCGTAAGCATAATTTAAATAGCTTTAAGCTAACCACAGAACACCTTAAAATAAGTGGCCCAGCGAAACCGATTTATATTTCTGAGAACTTGTCGTCACGTAACAAAAGACTGTTTTTCTTGGCGCGTGACGTGGCCAATACCAACAATTATAAATTCTGTTGGGTCAAACACGGCAAGATATTCGTACGTGAAAGAGAGGGATGCAAGCATATTCACGTGAAAACCGAAGCGGACCCCTCATTAATAACCAAAACTATAATATGACTAGCTCCTATTTCTGTATTTCGTCAAGTAGTATTGAGTATCTTCCGGCTTCTAATACACCGTTGTTTATGCTATTGTTTGTGTCTACATTGTTTAGGTTTTAAGGTCCAGTATTTCTATTTTAAAACATCTCGCATCTGCATGTTATTACATTTTAAGATATTACCAATTTCCACATTCACCCTACTTATACCTGTTCACACAAATCATACACTCCACTATACGCAAACACACAATCATATACAAATTACACAACACTCAGATTTTTCCACGTTAACTCAACATTCATGTTTCAACTATGAAGCCATGTTAAACCACAAAAGCAATAAATTGAGCCAGTGTTTACTGGATAGTGTAAATGCTGACCTTTCAGTTTCAGATTATTTGTTTTCTACGTTTACATTGTCTACAGAAAATGGATGATATTAACTCTATAAATATTGAGGTCGATAAAGTTTCTGTGTCTGATTCCTTTATTTGCGCGCCAGAGGACAGTCACAATTATTTAATTCAGACAATTGACACCTTAAAAGTTCTGCACACTAATATTCGAAGTATTAATGGTAACTTTGACAACTTACTAGCATTTTTAAGTAGAGTCTCGTACTCGTTTGATATAATTTTATTGTCCGAGTGCTGGTTGAGCAAATGTCCAAATATACCTTCGATATCGGGCTATAACACACATACTACGTCTTTCAAAAATCAAAATGATGGTGTTGTCGCCTATATCAGCACCGAATTAGAGCATTCGGCAGAAACTCCAGAGTTCGATGATGCTAACTGTATAGTAATCAAACTGTCTAACCAAGTGGCATTTGTTGCTCTATATCGATCTCCATCATACAAGAATCTAGCACCTTTTTTCAGCAGTCTTGATAATATCTTAATCCAACTATCTAAATTTTCGACTGTTGCTCTTATTGGAGATATTAATATCAACATAGCTTCCCACAATGGTGACTTGACTTCTGACGAATATTTAAATATTACTGCCTCACACGCATTACTCCCAGCTCACACGTTCCCCACAAGAGTGGCTAACTGCCTTGACCATATTATGCTAAGAGCCCCGAACCCCGCCACAACTCTAGTATTGGATAGCCCTATTACTGATCATAACCCCCTTGTTCTATTCTGCAAGCAATCCATTACTAGAAGTACATGCAAATATACTACCCCTAAAACTTACATCCCTGGGGTTGTGTCCCATATAACAAACACAGATTTCTCCCCCATTCTTAAAATGAATGACCCACACCTTGCTGCTGAATCTTTGGTTTCCCTGTTATCCACTTCTGTTAAATTACACACTCGCATGACAAACATCCCCAGCAGGAAACGTATAACCAAGCCCTGGATTACACCTGGTCTTCTGAGATGTATACGCCATAGGGACAAACTGCTCAAAAATTTCAAAAAATATCCTGAAAATGAAACTCATAAACTCATATTTTGTCGCTACAGAAACTTCTGCAACATGCTTCTAAAAAAAGTTAAACGTGAATACGAAAGATCTGAGTTTCGGAAGGCCTTACGTAATCCAAAAGCAACTTGGCGTCTTATCAAACAGATTGGTAACCTGGATCGAAATAAAAAAGCTCCTATGGAACTGATAAAAAGTCATGAGGATCCCATTAGTTCAGTGAACAGGGTCAACCAGTACTTTGTAAGTGTAGGTAAAAATTTAGCCTCCAAAATTATACGTTCAAATTCTTACGCCTTAAACACTAGGGACAGAGACAGACCAAATACTGTTACGGTTTCTCCTGCTGGATCTATGGTGTTGCATGAGGTGGATGAAGGCGAGATTGATACGACCATCCTAAGCCTTAAAGACAATTGTGCTATAGGGCACGATGGTATATCCACTACCGTAATTAAAGCTACTCGGCATATCATTGCCCCAGTTCTTGTCCATATTTTTAACCTAGCCTTGTCCTTAGGCATTTTCCCAAGAGTTTTTAAGACTGCTATTGTCCACCCTATATTTAAAGCGGGAGATAGAGATGGTGTCTCAAATTATAGACCAATATCCGTACTCTCTACCCTATCTAAAACTTTCGAAAAATTAATTAATTCTAGACTAATAAAATACTTAAATAAAAATAACATTCTCGCTCAGAATCAATATGGTTTTCGTGCTGGAAGGTCCACAGAAGATGCAGTTTTGGACCTTACAGACAAAATAACCTCTAGTTTTAACGAAAAACAAAAAAGCATTGGAATATTTTTAGATTTATCCAAAGCTTTTGACACTGTCTCTATCCCCTTGCTTCTTAATAAACTAGAAACTATTGGCATTCGTGGCACTGTTCTTGATTTGTTTCATAGTTACTTGACGAATCGTAGACAGGCTGTTCAAATTGGTAACCACCTAAGCGTAGAAGAGGAATTAACTTTTGGCGTGCCCCAGGGTAGCGTGCTTGGGCCCACGCTCTTCCTTATTTATATAAATGACCTGTGTCGGTTAGCCCTTTCAAACACCAAAATTATTGCATATGCCGATGACACAGTTCTTTTAACTCAAGGCAAGGACTGGACTGAGACTTTCAAAGCTGCTGAGAATGCCCTAAAGATAGTTATGAAATGGTTAACTATGAATCTTCTCACACTTAACGTTGGTAAAAGTAAATTTATTCCATTCACTCCTGGCATTGGTAGCCAACCACCAATATCTTCCAAAATTAAAGCACACACCTGTCTCAACAGTATTACTTCCTGTGATTGTTTTCCCATTGAGCGAGTACAAAATATTAAATACCTTGGGGTGTATATTGATAATCTTTTGAATTGGAAAATGCAAGTAGACTCAACTGTGACGCGTGTGAGAAGGTTAATTTACATTTTTAAGAAGTTAAGATCAGTCACGGATTTCGATTGCCTGATTACAATCTATTACGCACTGGGTCAATCAATCCTTGGATATTGTTTAACCTCGTGGGGAGGAGCCGCTAAAACCACCTTGTTGCGAGCTGAAAGAGCGCAGAGAGCAGTATTAAAGGTTATCGCAAATAAACCAATTAGATTCCCTACTCAAGACCTATTTTTACTCTGCAAAGTCCTAACTGTTAGACAACTTTTCATACTGCAAACAGTTGTCCGAAAACATGGACAATTGCACTATGATCCAAAATGTGCTACTGTAGTACGTCGCGCAGACAGAGTTTGTGCTACGGAACTCTGTAGAACTGTAGCTGTGAGTCGCAGTTTTAGACACATTAGCTCTAGGCTGTATAATAAAATAAATAAGGTATTAACAATACAGCCTCTCACAAGGATTGTGCTTAAGAAGGTATTAACTGAATGGCTAAAATCAAAGACATACGATGAAACGGAAAAACTAATTGAAACATAACATCACATACTCACACCACTACACACACCCCCACACACAGACACACTTCCACATCTCACACACCTTACTACACAGACACATACACAGTGACCACAAACACTTAACCACGAATACATAATTTATATTATGATATTATTTATTTATTTCAGTACATAATTTATGTTTCATTATAAACTTTTCCTTAGTTTAAGTAATAATTAGTTATAACCTGGAACTGTTTTTACTTTTGTATCTGGAGGTGGGCGTTGATAGTTGTGACACAGTTTCTAACTACTGCAGCTATCATCGTTATATATAAACATTGTTATGTATATTTTTAAGTTCCAAATAAAGACAAATAAATAAAAAATAAATAAATAGGTTGTGATTTTAATTATTTTTAGGAAAAGTAACGATTCAACCTTACAATCTATTGAACCAAAATAGGTAAACACTTGAATTTTTCATAAAATGTCTTTTAATTTTTAATATAAAGATTTCCACATCAACAAACTCTTTCATTTGATATGGTCACAAGGTGCATTTAATATGTATATTTTTAATTAGCCCCCAAAATTAGGTCATACAATAGCCATAAAACGTTTGAACGCGATTGTACGGATAACAGCTTAGGATTAATACGTACAATAAAGAAGGCCATTGAAATGTATGAAAGCGTCGCTTTTTTGTAGTCATTCGAATTTGATCGGATAACCAACTGTTATTTACATTTTAGTTTTTTTATTATATCTACATAATGCGAAACATTTTAAACTGAAGATTTTCACTGTATATTTGGTTTTCAAAGAAGCATAATTACTTAAAAATTATAAATATTTTCTTAAATCTAATCCTGTCACAAATACGCACAAATGAAGAGCTACTCGTATATGTTTATTCTACAGGCGCACATGCAATGGTTTTAGAGATACACGATTCTGCAAAACGTTACTCCAGCAGGAAATGCAATATCTCAAAAACCTAAAGACGCACTAATTATATTTTTGGCGCACATTAAAGCACACATATAAGCTATCTGGCTATGCACAATATTTCTCTCTCCGATCATTCGTTTAGAATTTTCCTGCTGGAACAACGTTACCCCAGCAGGAATCGTTTTTTCTAAAACGACACAGCGCACTAATTTTTCATTTGGCGCACATCTATAGCAGTATACGCCCTTATTTAATTATACGTTCCACTCATATCACTCTAGGAGACACTTTCTTGCTGGGTGTAACGTACACGTTGAAACTACTTTAGTCCTGTAAATGGTTTAATTGAAATAAATGATTTTGAGTTTGAGTCAGCCATGCTAAAATGACGTAGGTCTGGCGACTTTGGGATTTTAACCATAGAATCTTTATAATTATTATTATTAAAAACGAGTACAGTCTATTATTTCGTTTAATTGACTGAGATCTGCTCAGTCAATTAAACGAAATAATAGACTGTACAATTTCTAGTAAACAACTTAAATATTTACTAAAAACCTACTTATGGAAAATGTTGCCCCACACTAGGAATTTCTACTGTATCGTGGGGTGTAGGTAAAGGTGCGCTTACATGGGCAACAAAAATTGCTCAATAATTATGAGCAATGACGGTCGATTGCGACGTGACAAAATATCAAGCAATTTACAGCTACGGCAACAAGCATTGATTAGGCAAAATGTTTTGCAACTACATTATTGAGCGATAACGACCAACTCCAAGAACTAGACTTTCATACATGAGCAATTCAGATGAAAAACTACGAGTAGGTATGCCCGCCATGGACGACATTTTTCTGATTGTAATAGAAATAGTATATCTTATGGTTACTTACCTAATATTTACCAGAGGAATCAATGTACCTCATAAAAATATAACACGACGAGAATACACGATAAAAAAAAAAACATGACGCCTACCATTTCTTCATAGCAATATGAGTACAGTAGGATAGTTTTATTTGCTCGCATTGAGAACTGAACTTGATTATGAGAGGGTTACTTTCATGTTAATTCTCTCTTCATTATTTATCAATGACTTTATACCCTGTCCATTGGGTAATTTGTTTTTTTACAGCTGCCTTATAGCGTAACTATTCCCGATTATCTAAAAGTTACTTTAGAATGCGTTATAAAATAAATATATAAACTATAAGATTATCTTATTTATGACCCCTTACAGACATTATATAATATCTATATGTAATGCAGTAGGTATGCGTATCAGTTTTCAAAATCCAGCTGTCAAAAAACGATTAAACCAATGGACAGAGTGTAATTAACCATTTTTATAAATGCCCTCAAGTGCAAATAAAAATAAAGTCTTAGATGAATAACGAAAAGCTAATTAACATAGTTTACTGTTTTAACTATATAAAGGCAAGGAAAATCGTGTGAAATTGATTTAAAAATAAACACAAGAACTTTCTATTCAAGAATATGATAATTAAAGCGGCAATTGAAATGTAAATAATCCCCTCATAATCACGTTAAAATTTCAATGCGAGGCACTTAAACTATACTCATATTGCTCAAATGGTAAGCCTGCAACGCCTGGCTAGTGTTGCGACAACTGGATGCATGAGAACTACTCCATCAGTCGCTCTCGAGTACCTGCTGAACCTAAGACCTCTGCATCTTGTCATTAAAGAAGAGGCACAGGCAGCCGCACTAAGACTGAGAGCCAACGGACTGTGGAAGCTAAACATAGAAACAACACACTCAACTGTACTGAATGGAATCCTGAAGGAAATACCACTCCTTGAGGCGCCCACAGACAGAACATTGTGTCATCATGTTTTCGATCGAAGATACAATATCCAACTTACAGCAGAAATGGAAGATATCTCTGGAATCGATGAAGTTAGGATATATACAGATGGCTCCAAAACCACACAGGGTACTGGGACAGGTGTCTTCTCGAACGATCTAAATATTAAAATCTCAACCACCCTAGATAAACTTAACACTATCTTTCAAGCAGAATGTATAGGTATAACCAAAGCAGCACAAGCGGTTGCAGCCAGAGATGTCAGAGGACATAATATTAAAATTGTCTCAGACAGTGCATCCGTACTTCAAGCTCTACAAAGCAACACTATAACCTCTGTCCTAATACTGGAGTGTCATAATACACTGCAGTCTATTGCAAACACAAACAGGGTGACTCTGCAATGGATTAAAGGACACAGTAACTCACTGGGTAATGATGCAGCCGATTAACTGGCCAAAAGGGGTTCAAAGACGACGGTATACGGCCCGGAACCACTACTGCCTATACCCCTGGCACAAATCAGAGCATGGCTGCGCCTTACAGCAGAAGCTAACCACCAAACAGAATGGAGAAACAGCGCAGGATGCAGGCAAACAAAGAATGCTGTTCCGGTAGCTTCGAAGAAGCTTGCCCGCAACCTCACAAGACTAAACAGGGACCAAATCCGTAAAGTACTAGGTACGATAACCGGACACTGTCCCCTAAACAAACACCTGTGCACCATAGGTGTGACAGATAGCCCTCTGTGCAGAGGCTGCATGGAGGCGGAAGAAACGCCACAGCACGTGCTCATGGAGTGCAGGAGCGTGGCGGATCAACGGGCACAGATTCTCCAGTCTCCAGCATCACTGTCGGAAGTCTGCAGCAACCTGAGAAGGCTGCTCGGCTTCTGGGATGAACTAGGATGGTTGGAATAAAAGAAGAGACAGATTTCACGTACAATGGCCCAATCAAGTGGCTAAGTGCGGAAAAGGCCCCGACAAACTAACTAACTATTGCTCAAATGGTAGGCGTCAAGTTTTTTTCTTGACTTTCTTGCGACTGCATATCGTTGTCGTGCTTCGAGCGCCCGGCATAGTAAATAATATTAGTATTAGTACTTACCTAGTTTATCTAACTTCGGACATTATTTTTAGGACTTCTAATTATGAGACTAAAGTGTATTAAATTGTTAATAATTACTTAATTAACTATTCACCTAAACATCTTCTGGATAGAATACAGCGTAGTTACGGTAGTGAAAATTACAAAGTATTTGTGAAAGAACATTGTAACTTCGTATACAATTTTATAAACGGCACTTATTACGATATTTCTTGAACGAAGAATAACGTAACAGTTGATACCGAAGGCAACCTTAGATTTTTTAAGTGAAAGGACAACGTACCTTTAGTTACAAACATCTCATTGTGCCAATAGATAATAATAGATTCATTGTAAATGTACTTACGGAGACCAATTAATGAATTCATAAATGTGTTTAGATAGTTTTATACTTTTGCATAGGGGAAGGACGTCCAAAACGACAAATAGTTCTCTTTTTTAATCATATATTTTAATTATCATACCTAGTTACAATCAGTCTTTGATTTGAATAATCATCTTTGGTTCATTAGTATTAACATACGTAAACTTATAATTGAATAGGAACCATGAACAAAATATAATTAAAATGAATCACAACCCTTAAGGAAATTCATTTTGTCTATTTAGTATAGATAAAAATTACATACATTATAATTTTTATCCATACTAAATGGACACGCAGTTTATGAAGTACATAATTCACAGACGAAGTTTTTGCATCAGCACATGATGTATGAGCCCAAAGTCAACAATTGTTGCACCATAGCCAGCACTAGGTTTAGAACAGGAAAAGAGGTCGTTACAGTGAATGCATGCGCAGTTATCGTTGGAAAATTTTCTACATATGAGTCCTCATCATTAGTATTCTGTCCTTGTCTTCTTCTTTTTCCTGACTGCTTTCTGGGATCATTATTATAGTCATCACCGAAAAGCGTTATTTTCACACGTCTTTTGTTTTTTTCTGGCGGATTTTTTGGTACATTCTTGGCTCTAAGTTCTACCATGTTAGAAGAAGAAGTTAAGTGTCAGTATGACTTGTAAGTTTTCTACTTTTGTGTACCTTGTCCCTGAACTTGTGGTCCTTGTGGTGCTGGTGAAAGGAGTTCAATGAGGAAAGATACGGTAACCTTAGACGTGCCAGGTCCAGTTCTTCTATTGGGTTGCTTCTAAAAGGCTCATCCACGTTGGTTAGATTGTTAGATGTCACAAATTCTCCAGGCATTTCTTCAATTATCAAACATTGTTTTCGTCAGCAATTACCACTTGCAGTTCCAAAGTAGAGCCAGGTATTACATTATTATCGATAGTATCTGCAATAATATCTTCTTTAAGAGATTCGTCCACTTTGTTTAAAATCATTACTATACATTTGTTTAAAAACCAACCACAAATGATGTTATTTGCTGATGACACTTTCTTAATATTTAAGATAGATAGACTGGCCCAGAATTCGCCCACGTAACATAAATAGCGCCTTACTTCAGGTCCAAATTTGGTTCACGGCTAATAATTTAGTATTAAATGAAATAAAAACTAAGTGCATCAGAATTACTTTAACAAATGTCAAACGTAGTGACTGGCATAGTATTGAATAACGAGATGCTGGAATTCGTTAATAAAACTATTTTTCTGGGGATCTCGTACGACTCAAAGCTTCAATAGGGTCCTCATTTAACATCTCTCACAGGACAGTTAAGTTCGGCAGCATATGCTGTCAGAAAAATACGGCAATTTACTGATGTGGATACCGCGAGACTAGTCTACTTTAGTTACTTTCATAGTATAATGACTTACGGTATTTTACTGTGGGGATGAGCCGCAGTCATCAAATCTATTTTTATACTGCAGAAAAGAGCCATCAGAGTCATTTACAATCTGCGTTTGCGCGATTCTCTAAGGGAACTGTTTAAGGAAATTAACATAATGACGGTACCTTGTCAATACCTCTATGAAAACATCATGTATGCTAGAAAAAAATCTGCATCTTTTTGGTAAAAGAGGTGAAAGACATAATTATAACACTAGAAAGAGGGACCAACTAGTTAAACCAAGTTTCAGGCTAGCTAGAATAGACGCATCTTACTGTTTAAAGTGTTACAATAAAATACCTCCTCACATGGTTCAATTAAATTGGATCTTTTGATTCCCTTCAAAATGGTTGAGCTGAATGATGCTGATCCGTGCGTCATGTTCGTGCATGGGAGCCGTTAGTTGGAACATAGTCATCTCTAAGCTGCACCTGTTATTCTAAATTTATTTAAAAAAAGTATTATGATTAAAGACCCCTTTTAATGTAGTACGCGACTTGTTACATTGTTCTCACATTATACCGCCACAGTCTATAAATCATACAGTCGTCCGACGAAGACGTCTAGACAGGGCAATCGTGCGGGGCGTGAGGGGCGAGACGGGGGAAGGGCGCTCCCGAACTGCATACACTACCGTGTTAGCAGTTCGGGAGAAAATTTTCAGGGCTATCATGTGTCAGTTTCTTTTTGTTTTAATTAATGTAAAATAATTTTATTAAAATGGTGCGTATGACGTGTGTTGTGAAAGATTGCAAGTCGTCATTTTACATTAATAAAGAACTGCAATATCATCAATTTTCGCGCACGGATGAAAGGGGTAAACAAAGAAATAAAATATTGTTTATAAAGAAAATACTTAAAATTATCCTGAGCCCTTGCCGCCAACTTGGCGGCGCGACGTGTAGCCGACATTTATTTATTGTGCGCTGGCCAAGACGGCGCAGACGAAAATTTGCAAATTTTTCGTCATGGGTATCATTTCCATGGTTCTCGAGGTCGCTTAAAACGATTATGGGGTCGAAATTAGAATCCAAGATGGCGTCGACGAAAATTAGCAAGATGGCATCGACGAAAATTTGCAAAATTTACGTCATGGGTGTCATTTTCATGGTTTTCGAGGTCGCTAAAAACGACTATGGGGTCGAAATTAAAATCAAAGATGGCGTCGACGAAAATTTGCAATATTTTCGTCATGGGTGTCATTTTTATGGTTTTCGAGGTCGCTAAAAACGATTATGGGGTGGAAATTAAAATCCAAGATGGCGCCGAGGAAAATTAGAAAATTTTTCGTCATGGGTGTCATTTTCATGTTTCTCGAGGTCGCTTAAAACGATTATGGGGTCGAAATTAGAATCCAAGATGGCGCCGAGGAAAATTTGCAAATTTTTCGTCATGGGTATCATTTTCAAGGTTTTCGAGGTCGCTTAAAACGATTATGGGGTCGAAATTAGAATCCAAGATGATCCAAGATTTAAAACCGTTTTTTTTACTCAATTTTTATTTACAAGTTTTTAGTTTTGTTCCTATTTAAATCTGTCAAAGCATATTACAGCATACTGTTGCTCAAGCCCTTTCATTTGATATCCATATTGAAGGGGTTGTGAAAAGAAAAATGGGTCATCTTGGATTTACAATGAAACCGAAAGTATTAAATTATATTGTCATGAGAACTAACGGTACCAAATTTCAGATCAATCCGTCAACAAGAAGGGGGTCAAATTTCAATTGCTAGATTTGACCCAAATAAACAGGTCCAGCTAAACAAAACCGTTTAATGAGTACATTCTTACCTATATTTTTTTTTTTAAGTTAAACGCTTGATGAAAATTTCACTCGCCCAACGATTTTATTTTTCTAGCTAGGACCTACCAAATTATTTTTTAGCTTTAAGTACTACATTGTCTATGTCATTTTAATCTTTATTTTCAATTAAACCGTATAACTTAAACATTTTTTGCTCATTTTTTATTTTAAGTTTTT
The DNA here is from genome assembly GCA_947361185.1 of Charanyca ferruginea. NCBI lineage: Eukaryota > Metazoa > Arthropoda > Insecta > Lepidoptera > Noctuidae > Charanyca > Charanyca ferruginea. The sequence goes on from OX376057.1 coordinate 16,661,468, forward strand.
AATTTTGAGTATATTTTACATTTGTCATAGCATAGATACCCATATTAAAGGGTTGTGAAAAGAAAAATGAACCTGCCATTTTGTTGATGGCCATATTAGCTTTTCATAACGAACTCTATTTTACTAATCAAGCCCTTTCATTTGATACATAAATTGAGGAAGTAGTGATAAAATATGTAATCCGCCATTTAGTAGTGGCGGCCATCTTGGATTTACAATGATACCGAATTTATTAAATTATACTAATACTAAAGGTGCATAACAAATTTCAGATAAATCCGTCAACAGGAAGGGGGTCAAATTTCAATTACTTGATTTGATACAAACAAATAAATAAACAAACAGGGCAAGCTAAATAAAACTGTTTAAAAAACGATATTTTTGATAATGGTTGGTGTTAATAATAATATTGATCTAAAATAAATTAAAAAATATTGTTTACTTGAGACAACCCTAGCTGTTGCGACAATGTCTACACGTTGTCGGCATTTACAAGAAGATCAAAGGCGTCGTCCTACTGTATGTTTTTATACTGTGATACCGCCGAAAAAAACCTACTTTTCCATACAAATCAGCTCATCAGCTGTGCTACCATCTGTCAATGTCTTTCAATAGATTTTTAACTTTATCGCTACAGTATTAGGTTCAAGGTTGATTGAGAAAATTTGGCAGTTTCAGGTAGCTTGATGTGCTGGGGTCTGTTCCTGTTCCTGTCTGTGTCTGTGTCTGTGCCTGATTTAAACATTATATTCCGTTATTTTACAAGTACCTACCCAGTAGTACTGCACTTAAACTAAATATTAAACTTAAATAAAAACAAAATTTTAACTACCTACTCGTTAAATTTCAAATAAAAAACGGGAATTCTCACTAAGCTTTTAAATTACTGACCAGCCTGTTCCTTCCCTATTATTTAAATTAAGACTGGTCATTAATTTGCCTCGATTCGTATCCACGATTTTCCACAAACCTACGATAATTCAAATAAACTGACCGAACGCTGCGCCGCCCGCTGCTATTTGTAGGTGTACAAAACGCAATGTCTTGTTACGAACTTTAGAACAGTCCGATAGTTGCGCAAGTTGACCGATGAGAACACAGTAATGTCGTTTACGCGCCTATGTGTCTATCCGTTGTTACAATAATCTCGGTGAAACAACAACGTAAGTAAGTTTTCGTAAGCCACAGGCGGAATTCAGTTAGTGAAAGAATATTGTAAGTTGATATACGTTTCAATTTCACTGAGATTCTCTGTATGCGCTTGAAAACTAGTGTGTTTTTTCAAGTGTAAGTCTAAGTACGTTTTTCTGTCGCTAACGCTTTTTTTAATTGGAGTCTAATTGTAGCAAGTTACAATGTTATCATATTGGATATCTTTTTTTTTTTTTTTTGAAAAATAATATTTACATACATCCATGTAGTTACTTTGAGAGGTACCAGGATTGAAAAATCGCGTAACAGTGTATCAAGACTTACAATTTTCTTCGGATCAAGGGTCGAGGTGACCTATCTGTTAGGTAAATTCTATATCTGTTTTCACCCGTCATTTAGCCTGTCAGGACTGCGGCTCACTTTATTTTATAATTATTCTTGTTTCTTATAGTGAATAATATTAGTATAAGTACCTACCTAGTTTATCTAACTTCGGACATTATTTTTAGGACTTCTAATTATGAGACTAAAGTGTATTAAATTGTTAATAATTACTTAATTAACTATTCACCCAAACATCTTCTGGATAGAATACAGCGTAATTAAATTAAAAAAAAAACAGACTTAACGAGCTGTGGTATTTGGTCGTAAATATACGACGCTCGCGTAATGGACCCAAAAATATTTGTCGGATTAATCCGACGTAAGTCGTTAAAGGCCTATGTCCAGCAGTGGACGTCTTTCGGCTGAAATGATGATGATGATGAAGTCGTTAAAGGGTTAATTCCTTTTCGTATTATATTTTTAAGAGGTACATTGAAGGTACATTCCTCTGGTAAGTATTAGGTAACCTATCTGTTAGGTACATTCGCTATCTGTTTTCATCCGTCATTTAGCCTGTCAGGACTGCGGCTCACTTTATTTTATAATTAGGTATTCTTGTTTCATAGAGGTAGATTCAAATTCATTAAAAGTACAATCAAGTACATTGTTGGTACATTCCTTTGCCATAAATGAAAATGCAATAATAATGCCATAAATTAAAATGCAATAATTTTATGTAGGTGCCATACTTGTATTTGCTATAAATTCATTAGAAATTACGCTTTAGTTGCCATAATCGTGAAATAACATCAAGTTCACTAATTTCATTGGTCATAAACATAAATCATAATCGAACAAGTGTCATAATAATTTAAATCCATTAATTTATTTGCAATATTTTGCAATTTCAATAATAATATCGTTTTGCATAACATTCATTAACCATAATATTCATTTGCCTACACTAGCGCATTAAAACTATCCGTCCTCACAGGGCCGTACCCGGAATATGCCTTGATCCCAGACTCCTATCAGACTCTTTCAAGTGAATAGAGAGAGATGAATAGAGAGAGATGAATAGAGAGAGATGAATAGAGAGAGATAGAGAATTTCTCTTTCAGAGAAAGAATATCCGAAACTCTTGGTGCCATAAATACTGTTGGCCATTACATAGTAGACATAGTCAACGACTCTCATGAAAGGGACGAGACAGACTCACAGACCCAAACTTACAAGTTATCTCACATTTAATGACTTTATTTTTTTTTACAAAACCATAAACGTTTCTTTAATAAATGTTGCTTCTGTCAAGTATTGATTATGTAATGTGTTACAAGAAACTAATGATTATAACTGTTAAAAACTTATTTTATGGCAAATAAAACTTATGACTAATAGGTAAGTTGAAATGTGACAAGCGTTATTAGTACATAATTAATGATAATAGTGCAAGTAAATATTATAGTATATAATATTAGGGGGACGATTATGGAAAACAATACTATTACATCTTTTATGGAAAACAAGACAATACCCCCAAACAGCCCGACCTGGAATAACTATCTGTAGGTCATGGTATGGTATGGCAACTCCACGTCTTAGCGCCAGATCTTTAGATCATACAAGCGTTTATCAGTGCGGGATACGAGCTCCGACACGCAGCGTAGCAGTCAATCGCTCAGCCACTGTGCCAACCGTGACGTTAAACAAAATAAATAATCAAAAGAAAACAGGAGTAAATAAATATTCTATATTGAAATACATTATTGTACTTTATTGTAACTTATTATTATAATCTTAAAAATAAGTACCTACAAGATTAAATATAAAAACTTATTTACGGCACAAATGCACTTTACTACCTACTTATTAAGTAGCTTTTAGTCTTTTCTTCAACATTTTCTCATTCCAGAGATATTCGCGTTTTACTAAACAATTACTTCCTACAGTCTATTCACTCAATTACATGAATTAGGTACTTAGGTACTCAACACATTCACTTTAAGCTACCACTACAATCTCATTCAGAGACAACAAATTAACAACCAATGAAGTAAATTGAAAAAAGCCTTGGAAATTACACTAAGAAAATACTACATTCGAGATGTAATATCTACGATAGTTACGATAAATTTTGTAAGAATTTATATTACACTGCTTATAAAGAATCAGATGAGGCAGCTGGAGCAAATTGTATTACCGAAGTGTGCCGGACAGCGGGCACCTCAGTATCAGGTTGTGGAATAAGTTTTCGTTTTCGTGGCGGCAAGGAGGATGGTGCAAATGTATACTGAACTGAGGTTGCAAGTGCCGGAAACGGGGAAGGTGACGGAGAGACAGACGGCGGCGGAGTGGCAGCCGCTGTAGTGGAGGCAGCAGGGGCCGCAGGACATTGTGGAGACGGTGGAGAACTAGGAGGAGTCGGAGGTAATTGCTGCAAAGCAGCTTCTACCAAATCACACATTACGTTACCATGTACCACTAGTGAACCCGTAGATGGCATTTGTTGATTGCGCGGTGTGTCTGCGCCATGTTCTTTATAAATATGGGCTTCCATTTGTTTTTTGGTGTTAAAGGTGCCATCACAAACAGTACAACGATAACATCGCTCTCCGTAATGTTGAAAACGGTGTAATTTTAACACATGATTGTAGCCGAAGTCGCGAAGACATATGTCACAAGTGTACGGACGTTCACCGGTGTGTGTACGTGAGTGCACTTTGAGTTGCTTCGAGCAGGTGAACCCCTTGCCGCAGCCGGGAGCCGGGCATCGATATGGTTTTTCACCAGTGTGGGTCCGGAGATGGATGACTAGCTGTCCCGATTGTATAAAAGTCTTGTGGCAGTGGGGGCACGCATGTGGCCGTTCTCCGGTATGGATACGAGCATGGCGGTGCAATTTTCCCGAGTGCTCGAAAGCCGCGTTGCAGACACTGCATCGGTACGGTCGTTCTTTAGTATGGATCCGACGATGCACTTGCAGGTTCTCCTTCACACTAAACATTTTGTGGCAATATTCACATTCGAAAGGCCGTTCACCAGTATGGGTCCGATAATGACGCACAAGTCTTGCGGGCACCGCGAAAGTCTTGTGGCAAACGTCGCAACGATGAGCATCGGCAGTGGCACGATGAGAGCGCGCGTGAGCTGTTAGTGCACTGCGAGTGGACAGCGTCAGCCCACATTCGCCACATTGGTGAACCCGTTCCTCCTCACCTGTAGAACGATATTGCTTTATTTTAATAGGCGATATAGATTCCATTATTGTACCAATGTTGACTACAATTATTATTTGTTTGGCGGCCTGAATCAAACGCGACGACCGTTCAAGTACAGTGTCTGTTGTGTATGGCATGCAGCGATCAGGAATATCAGGATGCACCAACATAATATGGTCACGCAGGGGTGCGAGCGGCAAGAGGGGAGCGGAGCATAAGCCGAGTGAATGTCCTCTGACAGCACGTGGAGGCCTGCACCGCGGCACTATCGCGTCGAAACCGCGGTGCAGGCCTCCACGTGTTTGGGCCGCCGACCCCGCAGTTCGCACTCACTCAAACAGATATCTCTCTCTCGCTCGCCCCACCCCGCCCCATTTACAAGTGTAATAATATAAGTATGTACCTACCTAGGTTTTTATTTCTTGGTTACTTTTCTATCTTTTATCTTTTAAAAGGTAATTACGTTTTAAGAGCAATAATTCGAAAGTTATATTTAATAGTTCCATGAAACATCGAGAAATAATTAATTATTTAAATACTAGTAGTGTACCTACCTACCTTACTAAAAGTGAGCTAACTCTGTCATAAAACAAGGCTGAATTGCTGTAGGTACCTAATTACCTATGAAGCAGAGAGTTTAAAGACTAACTTACTACTACTTAGGTACTTACCTACCTACCTTACGAGCAAGTGTGAAAGTGTTTGAAAAATTGTCTAAAATTAAAATCATCGATGACGAATGACGATAAAGACAAACGTATTCCTAAAGCTACCTACCTCAATCAGTAATACATTGAGTGAGCTTTAATGTATAGGTAGGTAACTATATTAAATACTACTCAGATTTTAGTATAAAATATTATCGATAAAATAATTAACTAGATATACCTATATTGATTAGATTACCTATAAGATAAGTAGGTCAAAGTAAAGACAGGAAATGTTTTAGGACCCAATTCCTTATGTGACAAATGGTCTGACTAACGTCAATTAGGTACACTCAGTGAGCAAAATGGGTTAACATCAATGATAATATCATTGGTTAACATTAAAAACAATGTACATTTTCATGCAAGAATTCATTAAAATAAAATTGAATAAAAAAATGTCGTTCTTGTAGGTTACTAAATGTTTGGTGCTTTATATAAATTTTGCACTGAAAACTGAAACCTTTATTAAGAAAAAATACGTAATATTGTATTTAATACAATTAATTTGTATTAAATACTTGCACACATAAACTTATCAAAATGTAAAATTAGGGGTACTGTAATAATTAAAAATGTTAAAAATCCTTACCTATCATGTTATAGGTACAATGATGATGATTTTTCTAGCGAGGTTCAATGTTGTAAATGTTGGCGTAGGTTGTGTACAAAGGTCTGACAGCGAGTTCGACTAACTAGAGTAACTATAACGACACACTCACTCGAGCGACTACAGCCGAATGCCGATGCCGCCCTCCGCGCTGCGGACGCGGAGCAGGCCGGGCCGGATCTAGGTAGCGATGCAAGACATGAGCGCGAGCGGGGATAACGCATCACATTCACAGCCTATTTAATTTAATATTTTCTGCCTTTTCTATCCATTCTCGTTGTAATGCCTTTTCCCTGATGTATCTATGCAAGGAAGGCAGGTCTAACAAAACCATACCCATTTATTATTATTTATTTATTTAAAAACATAAGCTGACATAAGTAGAATAAAATGTAAAACTAGATAGATAGAAGTAGGTAGGATTTTTTTATGTTCTTTCGTCTTAAAATCTTGCGTACCGTGAAATCGGCCAACATTGCCCTTAGCGGATATCTTTGCCCTAACACGAAAAATAACTAAAATCTTGAATTGTAATTAAATCTATTTATCTGATAACATTATTTAATCTTTAGGATAAATTTGAATAATTTTTCTGGTAACACTAAATGTTAGTTACGTTGCTAAGTTCACTCAGTTGTCGGCGAGACATGTTGGAAGCAGGACTAGTGTTAGATGGTGCTAAAATCTTGTTTTACGTTTTTACTCACTGTCAGCGTACAACATAACTCAGGTAAGTTATTTCAATACTGAGTAATAATAAGTATCACGCTTCATTTCTATGCTAGTTTGGGACCTTAAGAACATCAAATCTTTAAGATAATGAAGTGGGCAATGGTTTCCGAACTTGCGTGAACATAGGAATGACCACATTGCCCACTCCAAAAATAGTGTTAGGGTTGGCAACCATTATAGTACCTATTTTTTTATTTAAAATTTCTATCTGCTAACTTATTTTGATGCAGAGGAATGAGAAACATATTACGGGCAAAGTTCTAAGTAGGTATGAGTATAAATGCGAATGGCTATAAGAGTACCTAGGTAGAAAGACCAAAGAAACGATGGAGGGATTTTGCAAATTATTATATGACTACAATAGAAAGGAAGTAAGTACTAAGATGATGGCTAATACAGATGTTTGGAAGAGGACATGCTGCGCCGAGTCCAAATAAATTGGGATAAGGGCAGAAAAATGATAATATTCCTGTATTTTACTCTAGAGAAGTAGCCATTTAATTGACAAACAGAAACTACATTTAGATACTTAGATACATTTAGTCTGTTTGTTTGCAGTATGGGAAAACCTATGAAAAGAACAAATCGGAGAGTCCTCGGGTCTCGCCCTATAACAATTATTCAGAGATGTTGAACCTCGCAGTAGGAAATGTTAAAGAAAATAGGATGTCCTCGAGATCAGCAGAAAAAAACATTTGGTATGCACACCATCGCACGTACCATCTTTAACAAAGTGAAAGAGTACCATAACAAAAATGTTGGAACTCCTACTCGGCTCTCTTTAGAAGAGGAAAATAGTATTGTTCAAGCATTGATTGCAGCTGGTGAATATGATTGCCCACTAACGAAACTTGATTTACGTTTGACTGTTTTTGATTATGTGTAGAAAAATAATCGTGAAAATTTATTTAATGGAAAACCACCTGGCTACTATTGTAGTTGACTGATTATAATTAAGAGTATTATTATTTATCACATTAATGTGTATCAACCCTAACCCACCGTTAAAGTTTGTATGAAAAAGTAGCTGATGTGTAGTGTAACATTGCCCACCTTTGCTTTCACACAGTGACATATTGATCATGAAGGATGGCAATTTTGCATAATTCATTAAAACATACCTTTTTACCAAAGGACTGATAGTTTAAGAGAAAATAAGGGTGAGCAATGTTGGACGGTTGTGCATAAAATTTGCCCTGCTATTTAAGCGCCTTTTTCTAGGATTCTGTTAAAGCTAGAAGTACCACATTTTTTTGTTTAAAGCCTTTAATAGTAATATTGCTACCATAGTCGACTTTATTACGCGTTCCCGGTGAATATTTTTGCAAAATCTCAAAATTTATTAAAATGCTGGCTATGATGGCCGGTTTCACGGTATTCAATGAGCAAGTATTTATTACATACACATACACACTCACATACATATAATACATTCACACTCATGACATAATTATCCGTGTTTGCCATCAATCAATGTTAGTAATCTACATTTTGCTGTAATGTGTATTAGATATATAAAAGTTATGGGTTGGTAACTTGGTAGTGGTACCCGCTACTACGTTCCTACTTGGTACAAACTATCTTCGCAAGTCGCACAACATAAACTGAGGTCTCCACTTCACGAACGCAGTTTTTTTAAAGGTTCTTAACCTTTGCTGGGTTTAGGTAGGCACTTGTGTTAGTGTATAGCTACCGTATTGGAAATAAAGGTGATCCTGTAAGTACCTACCTATAAGTGCCTACCTACCCTGACAATAATGATAGGTAGTGTAGACCTATGCCAGATAGGTACCTACCCTATCAATACAAAATAATTAATTATGTAAGTAGTTTAGCAGGTAGACTTCAAAAAATGTCTGAGGTAGGTATAAATTTAACGATTCATTACATATTTTATAATCTATACCTAGGAAGTATACCTAGGTACGCAGACGACTTGCATAAGTAGGTATACATAGAACTCAGACCATTTATTGGTCTGAGGCATAGAATTATATTTAGAATCAATATTTTGGATAAGTAAGCAAGTAAGTACATTGTTTTTAAACATAAGTAAGTGTGAGTAGGTTGGTACCATTTTATTATGTACCTATGGGTATTTGTAATTGTTACACAAGCATAACGCTATTATACCTACCACGCGATAGACTGCGCGCGTTTGTTGAAGGTTGGTTGGAATGTCCGAACGAACGAACTGCGCGCGGGACGCGGTGAGCGGGTGAAGGAGGGCAATGCTAGCGTACACGTGGAGGCCCACCGCGGTTTCGAAGCGCGCGTGTGAACTCTCGACAACAGTGCGCGTGCGTAATTCCCTTACCCCCCGTCCTCTCTGCCTTCCGCACTCTCCCTCTCGCTGTCTGTCTAGCTAGCTAGCTAGGGACAACAACATAACGCGAACTATGTTAGGCGGGTCTGGTGACCCGTAAATTACCTAATCTCTAAAAGCAGTATTTTTATAATGCTAATATTATAACTTGGTAAGTACATATCTAATATATGTATACTTAATTGGCATTGTAATTATTTTCCCTTTTTATAACAGGTCACCTATATACATACATACACATAGATCAGATAGTAAAATATAACGTTTGTACAATATAACAATACCTACCTACTTATGTATTTTTTGTGAAAATCAATGAAATAGGTAATAAATAAATAGCTAATTAACTAATTAAGTAGGTACCTGGGCGACCGAGCTTAGCTCGGTATTTTTTTTTCGTGTTTTTTATCAATCAAACCTAGCTATACCCTGTTCACAATAAGATTAGATATTTACTCAAACCTTTTTTACAGTCCTTTCAACCGATTTTGACTTCTATTGCGTTGGTAGCATGACAAATGGCAACTGCAGTAAACAGTTGTATTGTAACCACTTTTTTTGCCTCTAATGTCATCCTTAAGCCTAGGGAATAGAAGTAGAAATCGGTTGGAGGGACTGTAAAAAAGGTTTGTGGTTATGTTTAATCTTATTGTGAACAGGGTATAGATTGATTTATCGCCCCCGAAACCCCCTGTATAAAAAATTTCATAAACATCGTTGGAGCCTTTTCCGAGATTCAGTTTATATACACATATATACAATTATTATTTTATGTGTAATTTTTTTCTCTAACTAAAACGAATCTAACTGAGCGCCCGCGCCGTGGAATTGTTCCACCTCGCCAGAGACAAGAAGTTTTTAAAGCTGATGATCTTCGAGGAACAACAAAAAGAAGAAGAACTGAATCTCAGACCAATAAAAAAGAACTGAATTAGAAGTTTGATACCTACATCTCTAGGATACATAGGTAGTGTATCTATTTAGTTCTTCCTTTTCCTTCAAGTCTGTATACCCAGCAGGATCCTACGTTTAATACGATTGAAAGTTAAATGTTAACGTACGTAGTATTCAGTACATTCCGAATCGTATAAGTAAAAATATAGTACCGGTCAAATGCTGTAACATTGCCTACATGCTCAACATTGCCTACATTCTAAAAAGTTAAATTATTGCCGCTGAGAAATGTTTTTTTGCCATATAGATAGCCGACTTGCTTTTAGTAATACCATACACAGCAAAAACATTTCTCAGCGGCAATAATTTAACTTTTTAGAATGTGGGCAATGTTGAGCATGTAGGCAATGTTACAGCATTTGACGGTACCTTAATTGTTACTGAGAAATCTTAAATCATATTTCAGCAGGACCTTCCGCTGTTTGAAGGTCTATATACAAATCTTATATGGTCCCGTTTAGCAGTGTATTAGTACCTTAAAAATACCTTAGTCTAATTTTAAAATAATTATTATTTAATGAGCAATGCACCTGCAAAACTTTTATCAAACATTCGGTCGCTGAAAAAATACTAAAAGTCTTAAAACAAATTTTCAGCTAAAATACAAACTTTTTGAATGAAACGTAAGGTTATTTGAAAAGAACTAATAAAATGCTTATAAGAAATATGAATGTCTGGACTGAAAGCCTCAAAACAAACTAGGGTCCTGCTGGCCTGATAAAAGTTTTGCAGGTATATTCCTCAATAATAATTATTTAAAAAATAAAATAAAGTATTACTATATTAATACACCGCTAAACGGGACCATTATAAGATTTGACTATAGACAATGATATTATAATAAACAGATATGTTATGAGCGCCCAATTTTGAAGATTCAAAAACGTCCTAATTGGGACGTATTGCCTTTAGTCTGCGTCACGCATGGCGACGAGTGATACGCTTTGTTAAAGCAGCTAAAAAAATAAAAAAATGCTATTTTGTGTATTTAGTGTATGTAATTATGATACCAAATTTAATAAAGCACAAGGGATCTCATACCACATGTTACTACGCAATATACATCGATTTATTTATATATTTCAATTATTTTCCTAATATTCTTATATTTGGAGGTTAGAAAAAAGAAAGAAAGGGAAATACATTTTTTCACGTGAGTAAGACAAGGACGCGTTCACTCCGGACATAGAATAAAAGTACAGATGCGATATCGTAGGCAGTAAAGTCATTGTTTACCCACAGTTCTGTTTTTCTTTTTTCTAACCTTGAATTATTTAATCATTTTGTTTTATTTAATCACATAAATACTTAATTAGAAATTAAACAATGTGACATCAGATATTTTTTATTCATCTTTAGGCTTCAAAAATGGATCGCATTTGTTCATAAACAAAGAAATGAATTTTATTACAAAATAAATATTTTCTACTCTATATATTATTATATATATTCTATTATTCCTTTAGTCCTGTTTATTAGTTGTTATAGGTACAAACCGCGCGCATAAATGTACTCGCGGTTTGTACCTTCTGTCTCGTTAAGTTTGTTAGTCTATGATGCCAAGACGCGGTGATTGGTGGCCAGGATAATGTCTGTTTACATTCACGCGCAATTGACAACACTAACTGTCTCTTTTTTTCTTGTTGGTTTTTTCAAGCCATCCCTTTTCAACATTTTGACTTGTAGTGAGTTGTAAAATGAATGAAAAGTGTCTATGTGTGCAGCCGCTGCTGCGCGGAACACTTTTTTCGTTTGTTTTGTGAGTATATAACATATCTGTTATTAGAATATCATTGACTATAGACCTTCAAACAGCGGAGGGTCCCGCTGAAATATAATTTAAGATTTCGCTGTAACAATTTTATTAAGGTACTATATTTTTACTTATACGATTCGGAAGGTAATGAATACTACGCACGTTAACATTTAACTTTCAATCGGATTAAACGTAGGGTCCTGCTGGGTATACAGACATTTTTCCTTCCGCTTTCTCAATTGAACTCACTTCGATACCTGCCTACCTATTAAAAAACCAATTGAATATATTAAATCTTTTACATAGTTATGCTAAAAACCATGACAATTTAAACCATTGAAACTGAGATTGAAACTTTATCTCGAGAACGCGTAGAGGTATCGAGTTGAAATTCAAACCATCTATTTAGGGCCTCAGATTATAAAAGAATAGGCAGATAGACAGCGCGGAACACTGCGAGCGAAGTCACCAAAGCAAATACAGTTTCAAAAAACGAATACAGTCTGAGTTAGTACAGCCTGCACAAAGCGCCGCATCGTTAGTACATCACACGTCATTCCAATATTTTTAAGAATAATGCCGGTTTGTGTGTTGAAACATGGTAAGAACTGTTCCCAAAAACAAAAGAAAAAAGGCGGAGTATCTTTTCATAGGTAAATATTGATATTTAGTTAATTTAGAAATTATTTTACGTAATTATTGTCAGTGACATCTTAGAACACAAAACCTTATTACAAAAATCCTTCGGTGTTGCTGGTTTATATTGAAATATTTACCCTCTAAGTTAGGAAATAAGCATAGGATACAGGAATAGCGATTTACAAAAACATTTATTACGATTAGTGTTCTATTTATCGCGCATTTTGCTTGTTATCAATATCAGGGATTTGAAAGCAAAATGAATTTCGTTCCGTTACACTTATTGTTTTCACGTAACGTTCCAATATTTGTAACGTACTAAAACCGTAAACTAAAAATAACGTTATTTTATAACGTTATGGAAACGTTATCGGTATCGAAATAAATAGCGTTTATTTCGTTATTAAGTATAGGTAACGAAATAATATTGTTATTAATAAATAGTTCTAGATTTTGGTCCCATTGTTAGTATCGTTATAGCCACAGATTATCAAACAAAAGGCAAATCCGCACGTCCGTGCGGAACACTGCGAGTGAAGCCACAAAAGCAAACACAAATTCAAAAACGAATACCTACCTACAATTCGCTTCGCGCTGTACTAACACGAGTCAGTACAGCACGAAGCGAAGCTTTGTTAAAAAAAAAACAAATACTAATACAAATAAAAATTCCAAAGCGAATACAACACCAACACGAGATTGTAGGTATTCGTTATTGAATTTGTATTTGCTTTTGTGGCTTCACTGGCAGTGTTCCGCACGGTCTATCTGCCTATTGTTTCATAATCTGAGCTTAGAGCTATATTTCACCGGGACACCATGGCAGCGCAACCAGTCGCCGCCACCAACAAAATGTATGCCACTGGTTGCGCCACCATGGTGTCCCAGCATCGATCACTAATAAAAGAAGTTATTTATTAGTGATCGATGTGTCCCAGTGAAATATATCCCATTGAGTGGCATACATTTTGTAGGTGGCCGGCGACTGGTTGCGCCTGGTTGGGATACCAGTCCCAGTGAAATATAGCCCTTAGGTCCACGGTCCCTTGACGCAGTGGAAAAATAAAACTTCTAAGTTAACGTGAAAAAAAGATACGGCCGTTTATGTCGCATAAAACGTACATTTCGACACTCTCAAGCCTAAAGGGAATCAAAAATAGGGTACTTTCCGTTGACCTAGAACTATGAAATTTGGCAAGTCATATCGTCTTATACTATAACTACAGAGAAAAGTCTCAAAGTCGCAATTAAATCATAAAAAAACAATCTTTATTTATAATGAGCTTTTGTCCGCGATTTGGTCCGTGTGAATGTCAGTAAATCGCGGATGCAGACAAAGTCCCGGTTTAAAAAGTACCCTATGTGCTTTCCCAGGGTGCTTCAGCCGTTTCATCGTGGAAGCGTAACAGACTGACTTACTTTCTTATTTATAATATTAATAGGTAAGTATATAAGTGTGGATATATTATGTACCTACAAATTCGTACGGAACCCTCGGTGAGCGAGTCCGACTCGCACTTGTTTTTACCACGTACTACTTTTTTCAGCGTAGCGCAATTTCGATGATTCTTTTTGTTTTTTCGATTGATTATATATTATTATATTGATAGTGTATGTTGTGGTTGTACGTTGTTTCATAGCTAATAGTTTTATAGAATTTCGGTTCACATAATTTTTTTTATAATAATTTCGTTTCATAGAATAATCAATACGCAGAATACTTACTTTCAAGATTTTCAAATCATTGATTTTTGTTTCATATAAAGTTTATTGTTAGAATATTCATATCATAGAATAACAAATCAAATATTATTTATCCTTATATTTTTTATTTAATATAAAACTTATTCCCAGGAATGGGACTCTCAGTTCTAACCAAACTTACTGCGCGTGCGTGCAAGCACCCACGCAGGATGCAAGCAAGCATGCAGCGTACAAGCAAGTATGCAGCATGCAAGCAAGCATGCAGCGTGCAAGCAAACATGCAGCGTGCAAGCAAACATGCAGCGTGCCAGCAAGCATGCAGCGTGCAAGCAAGCATGCAGCGTGCAAGCAAGCATACAGCATGTAAGCAAGCATGCATCATGCAAGCAAGCATGCATCATGCATCATGCAAGCAAGCATGCATCATGCAAGCGAGCATGCAACATGCAGCAGGCATAGTTTCTGTCACGGCTCCGGCGTTGCGGGGCTCCGGGGGTCCCACGCGAGCTTATCGTCGCAGATGGTATTCACGCCCACCACCGCAGCTTCGGCTTACTTGCCGGCTACGCCGGCCAGCCTCAGCCGCGGCGGCGGGCGTTAAAACCACCTGTTCCTAAGCTCGCGGGCCGCCTCGCCCCTCCACGCCTACGCAGATTTAAATTACACTCTAGGGGTAGGGCAGACAAGACTACGTGGAGTCGGTTTCGCAGCGATTCGTTTCAGTCATTAACTTTGGTAGCACAACATATTGACTTTTTAAGACAACATTTTTGTTTATTTATATCTATACATTTTCGTTGAAATAAATTCCGTGGAAAAATACAACAAACAAACAACATTCGTTAAAAAAGAATTCTACTTTTTGATAAGTATGTTAAACAAAAAAATGTGATTAAAAATTCATTGAATCGTGTTTCTGTGAAATATTTTTCATTGAAGTAAATAGTCTTTGAAACAATAATAGTCGAAATAAAAATACGAGAACCAAATATTATGTTAAACATTTTCTGAGAAACGAAATTCTATGAAATTTCTGTTTGCGAAACAAGGGGACACCGTATGTTGTACATACCTCAATGTTGGTCCCATATAAATTACATGCAAATATTCAAACCCTAAGGGTAGAAAATTAAGGGTTTTTTTTTTCGGAATGGCATCTCGCAGGTAAACCTAGGAGGTTGTCGGCTGCCTAACCAGACTTTCATGTGGTGCCTTAAAAAGTATCATTTTTAGGGCCTCCAGCCAGGGCAAAATAACTTACAAACTAAGCGACTACACTCTAAGGGCACCCACTTCCTGTGGGGTACGAGCCTCAGCTTAGGGCGTCACTGGGGGAGGACAGCAAAGGGACCAATGATATTATATTAAATATCATTGAAAGGGACAGGCTGGATCGGATTTCTTAAGGGATGACTGAAATTATTTAGTGTTATCGTTTTTTAATTAATTTTATGATAAGAAGTAGGCACTGAAAAGAGAAAAAGAAAATTGCTACAAAAGGACAAAAAATAAGTACCTTTAAATTCGCAAGTCGGTGGCAATACATAACAACAAACAAATCCAAAGTCGCCGACTTGCAAATTTAAAGTTATTTTTATTACTTTTTAATGTTTTTTTACTTTTTGATGATTTTACTAGTGATGATGAATTGTAGGTACTTATTAGAAGTTGTCCTAATAGCTCGTTGCCTACATACAAAAAAGACGTTAAGTTACAGGTGCCAAAGAGAACTTATGTTGCTAAAGATAAGATAAAGGTAAGCTTAGGTTGCTGCACTTCCCAAACGCATTCCACTTCATTCAATTTCCCACTGTATTTCCCAAACGATTTTAAGTACCTATTTAAGTACGTACTATGAATCCTTATTATTATCTAATCATTAAGTACCTACACTTTTATTATTTACTAGCTGACCCGACAGACGTTGTCCTGTCCTTATCTACCTACTTACCTGCCTATTTACCTACCTACCCTACACCTACCCTACACCTACCCTACACCTACCCTACACCTACCCTACACCTACCCTACACCTACCCTACACCTACCCTACACCTACCCTACACCTACCCTACACCTACCCTACACCTACCCTACACCTACCCTACACCTACCCTACACCTACCCTACACCTACCCTACACCTACCCTACACCTACCCTACACCTACCCTACACCTACCCTACACCTACCCTACACCTACCCTACACCTACCCTACACCTACCCTACACCTACCCTACACCTACCCTACACCTACCCTACACCTACCCTACACCTACCCTACACCTACCCTACACCTACCCTACACCTACCCTACACCTACCCTACACCTACCCTACACCTACCCTACACCTACCCTACACCTACCCTACACCTACCCTACACCTACCCTACACCTACCCTACACCTACCCTACACCTACCCTACACCTACCCTACACCTACCCTACACCTACCCTACACCTACCCTACACCTACCCTACACCTACCCTACACCTACCCTACACCTACCCTACACCTACCCTACACCTAGCCTACACCTACCCTACACCTACCCTACACCTACCCTACACCTACCCTACACCTACCCTACACCTACCCTACACCTACCCTACACCTACCCTACACCTACCCTACACCTACCCTACACCTACCCTACACCTACCCTACACCTACCCTACACCTACCCTACACCTACCCTACACCTACCCTACACCTACCCTACACCTACCCTACACCTACCCTACACCTACCCTACACCTACCCTACAACTACCCTACAAAAGTTTTTTTTTTCTTTTTTTTCTCTCCGTAAGAACCATCTTCGTACTTCAAGGAATATTATAAAAAAATACATTTTGTCCAATTTGGTCAAGCGGTTCTCAAGTTATGCGCTTACCAACACATTTAGCGATTCATTTTTACCCGACTACGGCAAAGCCAAAGGAGGGTTATGAGTTTGACAGGCTATGTAAATGTATGTATGTATGTTCATCTGTACGCTCATAGCTCCTAAACTACTTATCAGAACTGAACAAATGAGGTATTGTTAGAAGCGTCTTGATCGTCCGCTGGTTATAGGCTATATGACGTATCACCGAATCCAATGTTAAAAAAAACAATATTAAAAAAAAAATGAAGACAAGCATACCGTGTTTGGTATCATTGGAAAGGGGTTCACTAGTACATTTCAAATTTATATAATATTTAGTGTGACAAATCGTCACAAATTATTGTAAAAAATGGAAAGATTACCAAATAAAGTAAGATACGCATACCGTGTTTAGTATCATTGGAAAGGGGTTCACTAGTACCTATTAAATATATAATACTTAGCTGTGACTCCAAAATGGTTTAAATAAAAATTTAAAGTTTAAAAACTAAAACCCGACCACAACAAAAAGTGATCTAAAAAGTACAAAACAAGAAAATATTTCACACAGAAATCAAGACATAGGTACAAAATAGTCAAGGTAAGCCGTGGTTGCATGACTGTATCCCATATGAGTGCGATGAACATGAATATAATGGCATGCAACCACGGCTTACCTTGACTATTTTGTACCGTCTTGATTTCTGTGTGAAATATTTTCTTGTTTTGCACTTTTTAGATCACTTTTTGTTGTGGTCGGGTTTTAGTTTTTAAACTTTATATTTTTTATATATAAGATTAAACTAAAGTAAGTATTATTTTTGATACCTACAATAATTAAGTAGGTATATGAAATAAGGCTGTATATAATAAGATTGTATACATGCCAATAACCTTGAGCATTTGGCCCGTACCACAGTAAAGATATATTATCTTTACTGTGCCCGTACTGAATTTGTGGACGAGTGTGGGGGTGATTTAGACGCAGTCTTTAATCGGACGCATTTTTTTTGTACTTACTAAAAATAATACATATTTGTAAAAAGTAACAAAACCAAATCATTTTCCTTTGTAAGCAGCAAAAGCAGTAGATGTTTTTTTTTATAAATACTCTTTTGATAAGAAATTAAGAAGTAAAATGGTTTCATCTCAATGATTTGGAGGTTATTTGACATTTTTTTTTCTTATTATGTAATACCGATAGAAAAATTGTGGCTAAACCAAATTACGTATCATATCATGTAGATTACTAACAATTTTTTTCAGATGTAATTTCTCTATAAATGCCGACGAAAAGTTGCTTATTCTGCAATTCTGCATGTTTCTTTCAAACTTTTTTCGAGAGAGCAGCCTTAAGCAGCCTTAATAATTGTAAATAATAATATGTGAACACTATGTATCTATGTAGGTATACAACTTAGCTGTCATTCTTTATCTTGTAATACTTTGTACATACTTCAATCTAGTGTTTTTATGCAAGGTCCATCGTATTCACGTATAGTTATATAACTGAAAACTGTAAATGCAAAATATTGTACACATTTTTTTTAAAAGAGTGAGTATGGAGTTTCTTGCCCATTCTTCTCCATACGAAGCTACCTTTTGGAATGGGCAACTAGAATCAACTTTATATTTTTTTATTATGACGTTCAAAAGTGCCTTTTTAATGGTCTAATTGAAATAAATGATTTGACTTTGACTTTGACTTTGACTTTAAGACTGCGCCGAGCAAAATAATTCTAAACAGTCGGTAATATAATCAATACCTTTACCATAATTACCATAAAAAATATGTAATGAATACCACAATGAATGTGTTTTTACATTTTCGAAATGTCGCTTAGTTATTTTATTATTATTTTTTCGCGCTGTTTTGAATCATACGCCACGTACCTATGTATGTATGATTCAAAACAGCGCGTCAATTAAAATTAATAATAAAATAACTAAGCGACATTTCGAAAATGTAAAAACTACAAATTGTAGTATGAATATTAAAGATTAATATGAATTCAAGTTAGTGAAAAAAAATCATTTTACTATCAAAACTCAACTAAATACGAGATTTTTTTAAAGATTTTTGTACAACTTTACTATTGTTTTTGTTTATTAAATTAAACAGTATTCTTATTTTTGCTAACCATAATCGGTTAACACATTCATTGTGGTATTCATTACATATTTTTTATGGTCATTATGGTAAAAGTATTGATTATATCACTTTAACAGTTTCGACTGTTTTGAATTATTTTGCTCGGCGCAGTCTTAAGTTGGAATTAAAAAATAATGGCTTTGTGCAACTGGGATATCTAATACGATAGGTACTTACGGGGTAATATATGGGATAGGTTCACAGTGTACCTACCCCATATTGCCCCGTGTAATAGGTAATGATTAAGCTAAATATAGGTACCTAGGTAATGTGAACGGTTCATATTAGCTATACCTATTTAGCTAGCTTCGCAATATAGGTAGGTGAATGCAAATATATATTATTTTTTCGGCGCGGTGTTATTATCTATTCTATACCAGCACGAGATCCACAGAGCTTGTAACTTACCCACCCCTGAAAACACCCTCGAGGAATGTAAACCATTGTAAACGTTGTAATTGTACGGTAGGTCTGTATGCATAGGTACCTAATCGAAAAAGGATTGGGTATTTCTGTAATAAGCCGTAACTAAAAGGAAGTAGGTACCTACTTAACTTGTAGGTATGTATCATCATCTCAACCTTTAGACGCCCACTGCTGGGCATAGGTAGGGTTGCCAACTTTGTTTGCAAGAAAAACAGTATATTCAGGTTGGATAAAGAAAATCAACAGTATTTCAATAAAATAAACAGTAAGTAGGTATTTTATTTTTTCCATGTTTTAAAAACACTTCTCGGTGCTTCGCGCTGAATTTAGTGTCATTTCTGAAGTCTTCATGAGGAGCTCATTTTTTGTTAAATATAAGGAAGATCTATTTCTGTTAGCCCGCTACTTTGCATTCATGACAGAAAAAACTCTTTCTGTGACGGGAACAGAAAGTAGTAACAATTTTGTAATATTTTAAATTCTTCTGAAGTGTTTACTATCAATTAATGTTTCAGCTTTTCGCCAGTACTCATTTGGATACATTTTTTGTCTTCTTCTGATACTCTTTCATAAATTACTTTGAACTATTCTAATTCTGAATTAAATCATCCATGCCAATACAATAGTAGGTCATTTACATTTGCATTAGAGTCTATGTAAATTTAAATGATCTACAATTTTTTCAAAATGCGTTTTCGTTCTGAAACGAGGGAGGCATGCACTGCATGCACTAAAAAACAGTATTTTTTATACTGTTTTTTTGTCCGACAGTAAAAAGTATAATTTAGTGAAAAACAGTATAATACTGTTTTTAACAGTATGGTTGGCAACCCTAGGCATAGGTCTCCCCCAAGGGGGGTTCAGCCGTAATCGCCATGCTTGGCCGAATGTATAATCGGCTTTATTTTTGTCTATGTGTTTTTATATTTTATATTTAATTGGATGTTAATCCAACTCAAACTCAAATCATTTATTTTAAATAAACCATTTACAGGCACTTTCGAATTGTCAAGGAGTCAGTCAATCAGAAAGTTGAGGCTAGTTGCTCGTTCCAAACAGTAGGTTTCTATGGAGAAGAACGAGCAAGAAACTCCATGAACACTCTTTTAAAATGAATAGAGTCCTACTTATTACAAATTTAGGTTACTTACATCACTCATGTTGAATTTACGGGACACAAATGTGAGAAAAATGTAACAAGTTGTGCACGTTAAAAGAGGTCTAGAGACAATCTCATACAATTCAAAATTAATTTAAAATAACCGAGGCAGCTACGAGATGACCAGTTCCAACTGACGGCGCCCGTTCACGAACATGACGCATGAATCGGCACCACTTAGCTCAAACATTTTGAAGGGAACCGAATGATCCGACACATGCGCCACCATCAGCAAGACATTAAAGTAAGCATGACATACTCAAGTCAATGAAAGACATACCTCGTAAATGGTAGCTTTAAAGTATATAGTGCTCACATGTATGTGCTATGCAAAATTATACAATAATAAATAATTATCTGGTAAGTAATAAATAAATTTCATTTCATTTCATAAAATATAAAAAGTAGGTAAGTACACTGTACAATCACGTACCTAACATAACATTACAAACCCAAGAAAATCAATTGGGGGCCGCCATTGTTTTAATAGTTAGTTCTTAGAAGGTAGCGTTGTTATTCTAAGAGGTAGGTACCTAGGTTCAAGCAAGTGACTTTATAAACAAGTTTCAGTTGGTTTCAATGCAGTTTTTCTCGCTTTAAAAAAACAGGCTATGTAGATAATATTTTCCTTGCAACCCATACAGGGCACTCAATCTTTCCACTATTACTTACTTACTATCATAATTATTGTCATAATAAAAATATTAAATATAATGTCAGAAGCAAGGTTCGTTCGTTCGTATTCACAAAGTGAACAGTGAGGCGAGCGCAAGCAAGAGGTTAGTGAGGCGGGCGCGCGGGGCGAAGTACCGACACGCGCTGCACGGTCACCGAACGTTTGAAACCGCGGTACTGAGGCCATACGGCTCGTGCGCCCGATTCAACCTTCCTCAACGCGACCGCAACTGACCCGCGCCACGGGCCGCCTCGCGCCCCTGCCCCGCAACCACCACCGCCGCCGCCTTGCCGCCGCCCGTGTATCGGTGGAGGAACCTCGCTCGAAGCAAGCCCGATTCTTTCACAGGCAGGTATTATAATTATAGGACCTATGTTAAGTAGGTATGTATGTATATTAAATTGTTTTGTTTTAGTATAAATAATATATCCGCTTTGTAGCGTAGGACTAGGTACCTACCTATGGTGTTTACGTAATGGATTCGCTATGTTATCCCGGGAAATTCAAATATTGCTTACATTTTTTTTTTTGCAATTTACAGCTCTGGTCAATGACGTAGGTATTATATCATTGGCTCTGGTTGTAATTTTATACCTATAATAAGTACACACGGCTACACATCAAGCTATACATTTCCAGTATAAGCTGATCTTGCTGCATTGTATAGAATTTCCATAAAATGAGAGGTTAGCTTATACTGGAAATGTATAGCTTGATGTGTAGCCGTGTGTACCTACTTCTATAAATTAAATGAGAAATTTGAATTTTCCGTGTCAGTGGCAAGTATTATATTTTGATAAGTACCTACCTACATCAGACCAATAAAAAAGTATAGACGGACATTAACGGAGTCGTCGTAAACATTCGCGACGAAAAAAGTGAAACCTAAATTCGGCTATGTGTGTGTGACTCGGTGTACGATATTGTAGATTTGCGCATGTGTGCTAGAGAATAATGTTGCAAGCGCTGTGCTGCGTCTCCCAAGTGCGAGAGATATACTTTGGTGAAAAGTTTTATTATATTTACCTAAGTAGTATTGTTTAATTTGTCATGGTTGTATGAAATGAAAGATAATTTAGTTTAATGAGAGTAATTTATTTTCATATCATGAACATTATTAATTTACCAGAAAACAAAGCTTATTTATATTAATGCCCCTTATGCTCAGACCAATAAAAAACTATAGACGGAGCGGTCGTAAACAATCGCGACGAAAGAAGTGAAACTTAAAGTCGGCTATATATGCGTGACTCGGTGTACGATATCGTAGATTTGCGCATAATTATGTGCTAGAGAATAATGTTGCAAGCGCTGCGCTGCGTCTCCCAAGTGCGAGAGATATACTTTGGTGAAAATTTTTATTATTAGGTAGTATTGTTTAATTTGTCTTGGTTGTATGAAATGAAAGATAATTTAGTTTAAATAGAGTAATTTATTTTCATATCATGAACATTATTAATTTACCAAAAAACAAAGCTTAGGTATTTATATTTCTTTTTTTTATTTTTTTTTTTATTTTATTGTGAGGCAGGAGTGGGAAATCCTCATGGACGCCTAGACTGTACCATAATGGAAACAGCCTGGGCAGTGCCGGACTCTTACCGGCTAAAACCACACTCCTGCCTAAGCGTGAGCCCCTGCTACAACTGTTGCAGGGATTTTGTTTAGGGCTGTGTTATTTTGTTTCCTATTATTTATGTTTTGTTTCTGTAATTTACTAGTTTAACTATTTTAACTATATATTCTATTATTTTATTCTTGGTCTTTTTACTATCTAATAAACTATATAACTTTTCTTGTCTAATTTCTACTCCTAGCCTTGTTTCCAGGTCGTGCCTGTGGGAGCCATACACAGGGCACTCCGTATATTAGGTATTTATATTAATGCCCCATTAGTTGCGTCAGTTTTTTGTATGTTTGACGTTATGAGTCACAATTTTTTTATAACGTTTCTTGTTGGACGGACAGACAGACAGACACACGGACAACAAAGTGATCCTATAAGGGTTCCGTTTTTTCCCTTTGAGGTACGGAACTAAAAATATCATATCAAAAATAATTATTATTAAAATATATTGGTTTTATAAATACTTACGTATGTCATGTCATAATAACATACGTAATGTACTCGAAAACTAAATATACAATAAGCTGATTAAAAACAGTTAGTTGAACCGTGTCTGAACTAAACTCTCAACTGCCCTTACTTTTGGGAAAAGATAATGTTCTTAACTTGCAACACTGAGACAATAACGTCTAGAATTGGTATTCCCAGAAATTATTTCAAACATTTCTCGATTTTGTTTAAATTATGCAGAAAATTGGTTACTTACTTGTGAAAAGTAATCCCAGAAGACTTATTACGACAACATGAATTGTTTTTGCAGCAGTTTATACAACAGTACGGCATAATTTCGTAATTATTATTTCACCAAATGTACGTCATGCGCTCTCACTCACAGCGGCCGTCTTCATATGACCGAATCGTCTTCATATTACGTGTCTTACTTTTGTGGGCGCAATGTTCCGTCTATAGTTTTTTATTGGTCTGAGCCCTTATGTTGCGTCAGTTTTTTGTATGTTTGACGTTTTGAGTCACAATTTTTTATAACGTTTCGTGTTTGGCGATATTGTGTAATCTTATATTTATATGTAGGTATATTTTTATCTTATTAGATTTATTTGGTGTTCTACGCCATACATGTCATGTTCATTTTCTATATTTGTAAAAATATCCTTATTACCAATAAACCTTTTTGGAATTTGGGACAGTACATAATTCCGCTGGTTTGTAGGTACATATCCATACTTCCATACTAATCCATACCTACTATCCATACTTTAATCCGTACTTTATATTATAAATGCGAAAGTAGCTCTGTCTGTTACGCTTCCACGATAAAACGGATGAACCGATTATGATGAAATTTGGTATGAAAATAGCTTGAACCCTGGGAAAGCACATAGGGTACTTTTTAATCCGGGACTTCGTATGCATCCGCGATAACCGACATTCACACGGACCAAATCGCGGACAAAAGCTTGTTTTAGATAAAGAATATATTTTTTATGATTTAATTACAAATCTATACTCCACCAAGACTGTATTAGTTTTTTGAAATTGTATTTGCTTAGGTGACTTCACTCTCAGTGTTCCGCGCTGTCTATCTGCACATTGTTTTATAATCTGAGATTCAATGTGTGATTTCTTTTCCATATTTTCTTTTTCATATTTTCATAATATTCAATGTTTACCTTTCGCTAGAATTATTTAATTGTGTTATTGAACTGGCGCGTTGGTAAATATCAACCTATTCAACGAAATTACACAGACCAATTTTTTTGTTCAAGAATTTATCGATGAGTTTGAAAGTCTTGAGAGTCATCGAGTCGTCGAGCGATATAGAATTCGAAGTCCAACAAGTACACCAATAAAATCGAAAAAGGCTGGGAAAGAAATATGCAAAATAAAGAATCATGGCGAGATTCATACATTCATCAAGTAAAAAAAATGAAGCAATTCGTAGAATTGCTTTCTTGACGACCTTACAGTCAAAAATCAAAGTCAAATCAAATTTATTTCAATTTGACCACTTTCGAACCGTTTGGGGTTGAAACCCTCGGGTCGTGGGGTTCTAGTGCTCATCTACTTTTTAAAGAAATTTCCAAAAGTTTGGTTGGCACTTTCAGTGATCCAAGGGCTGGTTTTTACCTCGGACAGAGTAAGCATTGCCATCCAACGTGGCAATGCCGCCAGTCTTTTGGGCACATTCCCAGTTGACGACGATGTGGGGAAATTTTTTGATGCCTTATTGTCTTAGCTTTTTTTTTGGTTCAATAGTTATAGATTTTCCTTTTTTATTTTTTCGTGTAAATATTGTACATTGTATAAAAATAATAAAGAAGGAACTACTCATGAATATTAGACCACTTAGGCACTTTTGAACGTCATATTGTAAAATTTGAATCTAGTTGCCCATTCCAAATGGTGGTTTCGTATGGAGAAGAATGGGCTAAAAACTCCATACATACTCATACATAATGTTCACAATTTAGAATAATAACGCATAGAAACCTAATACGAGCATCAAAAGTACGAGTATTCAAACTCGACCATATAAGGTCTAGTTTGCGCAGCGAGCCGTCACCGTCAGTGCTCGAGGTCACGCTCCGTTGAATACAGCTTGCAAGAAATATTTAAAAATGACGGTTTGTTGCGTAAAATACTGCCATAACACAACCGGTAAACATAAAAAAATGTGATAAAATTACATTTCACATGTTAATAGTAACATTATATCTATTACTTTTACGTAAACCGATCTCCGAATAAAAAAGTCATAACCTAATTTATTACAATGAAGTGTTGCCAGTACTGTATTATTCTGGTGGAAACCAACAGCTATTTATGTTCGTATAACTCGGAATAATTATTTATTAATGTAGGTATGGATCTGCTGTTTTTTTTTTGGTGATTTTCAGGTTTTTAGTGAATTTTATTTTACCTTGAATAATTTTAACAACTGAAAGCGTAAATAATGTAATTCTGTTGTATCCGGTTAATATCGGACACTGTGTTATCGGATCATAATGTGGAGTATACTTATTTTTAGTTACCAACCTGTGTAAACGATTGTAAGTAAGTAATATTTTTTTGGAACGACATCGAAGATATTATAATATATTAAAATGTTTAGCGCGTATAAATTTATACTAATAGATACGCGACATGGACTCACAAATGAATTTCTAAGTAAGTACGAGTTACATTAAAAACAACAATTTAAACGTTTTATAACGTTGTATAACGATACCTAAGTAGATAGATGTGACTGTATTTTAATCAATATAACACATTGTTATTTATATAACGTACGTAACATTTTCGTGCTATGGCGAAAATGCATTAATTTTTTCCCCAATTTTAGGGAAAATGGTATTTCCTAGCAACATTTTTTTTACGTCTGAGTGCGTGTCAGCGGTCGTAATTACTCACACATAACCTACTAATGTAGCGTAAATTTTTCGTAGGCAGCATAAAGAGACTGTCGTTCTATGCGTTATTATTCTAAATGCCAATGATTAAAAACTAAATGTATAGTGCCAATTAATAGGCTCAAGTGCCAATGGTTGTACAATAGGGGATAATACTGCAAAGTTCTGGCGCCATAGTGCAGCACTAGCGTAAACAGTTTTTCGACGAGTCGTTCAAAATGTGATGAAAATTTTGAAATTCTGCCTTTATTGAGTTCAAAATTGGGAAGTGTATATTATATTAGGAATACAATCACGGAATAATAATATTCCGTGTATACAATAATGCATCAGTGCTGTGTATTTGGATGTAGAAATGAAGGGAGAATCATTCATTCACAAAAGAAGAAAATGTTCGAAAACTATGGAACTATGAACTATGGGAAGCAGCAACACGTAGTAAAGACGTAAAATTTTTACCCATAAAAATACAGTAGATATATTAACGAAAAGTTGAAAAAAAATATAGTTCTATGCGGTCACATTAACTTGACGCATCTCTGGAATGCGAGGCCCCGCCCGCATTACCCCGCATTCCAGTATCATCATCATTTCAGACGAAAGACGTCCACTGCTGGATATGTCCAGCAGTGGGCGTCGCCAGTATAGATATAAATAATAATACGTAGGTAAATGTATTGCAAGATTGGCTAATAAAATCCATGCCCCAAAATCAAATCGGTAGTTATTTGTTGATGCTTTTTCATCAACGCCAAGCGTCAAGTTAATGTGACCGCGTTGTAGGTTCCAAAGTAAGTACCTAGATACTTTATTTTATTTTAAATATTTTTTGCTTCTTTTAGCCTTTATTCATATTTTTTATTTTTAAGGAATGCCTCATAGCTATTGTTGCAATTAAATTTTCAATTGCAAAAAAAGTACCATTCGTTCAGCTTAAGTAATTTTAGACGCTCTGTTGCGCTCTTCTCGTAATTTGTTATTCATTACACAAAATATACGGTCTGTATAGACGGATGTTGCTGGAATTGAGCGAAGAAATGATATATCTTTAAAATATTTGTGAAATCTACATCACTGAAAACTTGTTGCCATTTTTGAACTGTAGTAGAAAAGTTTTCATCTTGAAGAATAATATCTAGAATTTTGTTCATCTGATTTGTCTGAATACAAATAAAACTTGTGATCAATCTATAATTTGTCAAATGTGTGAAATTCTAGTTTTGTTTTAAAGTCTGAAGTCTTTGAGAAGATTTATCTAATTTGTTTCGGAAAAATCAAACCAATTATATATATTATTCTGATATTTTTCAAAAATAGCAACAAGCTAATCTTAGTTCTTTGAAAAGCATCTGGGAATTCTGGCTCTAATTTTCTTAAGTCGCGTCCCTGTGCAAAACGCAGCGCTAGCCGTTTTGCGTTTGTTCAGTTTTTCAGACCTAAATACTCTACCTATATCCAAAAGAAATATCAACAAATAAAAAATAAATTTCCAATAATCTTGACTCCGAAATGGTAGATCGGATTTTTGTTTACGAAGTAAGTATAGTATTTAACTAATCTCCTCACAACGAAACCACAGAAATGAGAAATAATTATTGAAAATATGCATCTTCTCGGCAAGTACCATTAAAAATAGATATTGACGTTTCGTTTTATGCTTACACATTTTGAAACGAATATTATTGCTTAGAGTTTAATGCCATTTAGTGTATAGTAGGTAGTATTAGTAGTTTCGCCTACTATATCTTTATTTCGAAAATATAGTAGTCGGGCCTCTAATATAGTAGGATACTATATTACATAGTAGGGTTGGCAACCCTAAAGACAACCAAATATGATTTTATTCTGAGCGTAACCTAGAATCCACTTTCAAATGGCCGTAGGATGGATAAAGAGTACAATTAGGTAAGCAAGATTAATAGGGTATTACACCCATTTTTGAAAAGTGTCTCAATGAAATTCTGTAGTGCTAATATGCCACCAAAAAAAACACATAATTTTTATTCAATCGATAAGTGCCATAAAAATGCATCTAAATTTTTAATTTTCAAATTTCGCGCGTAGTTTGACGAAAACGCCTCTTACTGAACGCCATATTGCTCAGCGTAAATGACGTCAGTTCGTTTAGTATCAAATGAGCTTATATTAAATATGATAATTGTATAGCATTTAAAAATAATTAAAAGCATATTTTGTAATAGGTGTAATAATTTAAAAATTACGTTGGTTACGAAAATAATAAAAGTACAAAGCCTATATTACGCCAATCGGTTGACTGACAGTTGACAATTTTTTGTTTACACAGCCGTATGGCGTAATAACATGGCCGCTACTATTTCACGGTGTTTCATAACAGATTAAAAATACTGAAAACTTTGAATTGAATTAAAAAAATTGTTTTGTTATTTTATGAACTAAAACTTGCATTTTCCGACGTTTATATGCCTAAACTGTCTCAATAACATATTTATAGATTTTTTCTCGTATAGAGTAAAATACCCTATTCAAACTTTGACTTTTCACAAAATACCTAGTTATTACAATTAATAACATAATATAACAAGAATACGAGGTTATGGTTTACTGTATGTGCTAGTGGCGCCCTCTGAGCCGAGTTTCGCGTAATGTTCCATAATACGTAGATATTTAAGTTTTAATTATGTTTTTAAGTTTATAAAACATAGCAACCCGACCCGGCTTCGCATGGGCCTATAGCCTTCCTCGATAAATGGACTATCCAACACAAAAATAATTTTTCAATTTGAACCAGTAGATTCTGAGATTAGCGCGTTCAACCAAACAAACAAACAAACAAACTCTTCAGCTTTATAATATTAGTATACATTTATTTTAAAAAATGCGTTATTTTATTTATGCCTGTGTAAACTAGTACCTACCCGAAAAAACCACTACAAATAGGTACTCAGACCAATAAAAAAAGTACCTACTTTTTTATTTTTGTACTTTTGTATTGGTCTGAGTACAAATATAACCTAAATTGTTTATATTAGAAAAATAGTCTCTTGCTAATATGTGCCAATCACGGAATAATAAAACCGTGATACCAATCATTGTACTGTTTACCCCAAGAAGCTTAAAAGTAAAAGTGGAGGCAATACTCTAAATACATAAGTGAAACCAACTGTGGGCAAACGCTCTCTTTTTGAATGCATACATGAGATAAAGAAAACACATCACTGTCTCGTTCTTATGTACGCATTCAGAAAGAGAGCGTCTGCCCATAGTTGGTTTCACTTGGGTGTCCAGAGTGTTGCCTCCACTTTTAAGCTTCTTGGTTCAAACTAATGCGCGCGCATCTTAGAGGTTAAACGCCTTATTCACCATCCATCTTGCTGTACATCTCGCCAGGGTCACACATCAAAAGTACCGTGAAAAAAAACAATTAATAATAATTATTGACGTACAGCAAGCTTACTCACGGTCGTTTTGCATCATGCATCGTGCTCATGCTTGGCCTTGGCGGGACGTACTGCAAGAAGGATGGTGAATAAGGCGCATTACCCTATTCCCAAAAGTCATTATTAATTTTATTTCCGTTTCCTTACCATAATGTAAAAAAACACAACTACTTTGTAATGGCCATGCATGAAGCTGTAGATTAAAATGGAGTCAACACTTCGAATACCTACTTGAAGCCATACCTATCTATCACTATCTCGGTCTCTGTGGGCCAACCCTCTCTTTCTAAGTAGGGTAACCTTTATTTTATTTTTCCCAGGACATCGTTATAAGTATTCATTTATAAATATCTACATTCTGTTTACCATTAAGGCCTAAGATAAACAAATATCTCGTCTAAGTTTGTTTACATCATGATACGTAATATATGCGTATACATTGCAAATAAAGTAATATGAATTCTAAACTCGATGAAATAAGAATAAAAATAACTTGATCATATATAAAATCCTTTGCCGTGCCGCGACGTCAGACAGCGCCGACCCTAATATGAACGCTTATTTATAAGAACCTCAAAAAGGAAATAAAAACACCACCCAAATTAAAATCATTTATTGTAACTTTTCTGGCATACATGACTAAATAAATATCATTACTCTATGTAGTTTCTGTCTCTTACCACGTAAATCACCGAGATATTTTCTTGTGTCTCTTAAACAGAACGCATGACTCACTAGTTAAAATATGTAGTATGTAATTGAAAGGAGAATGATCACGACAATATGGACCACGGTACAGAGTTGCGTCAATTCCAAAGTTGTTTTAGATGGTTTATAAATTAACCAAATAACCATCTACAATTGCCATTTTGGAATCAAAACCCGCATTTCCAAGTTTTTTTAGAAAACGTAACTTAACCTCAAAATAGAAATATCCGTCGTGTATAGAGGTAAGTTTATAGGTCGTAGTTTGGAGAGCAGATTAATTAGCATATCTGATAGGGATAGAGAGTTAAATAAATCAGTACCTTGCCTTTATATTTCCTGTTAAAACAGTTACAAATACAAAAAAAGGAGAGCTGTAAAAAAAAAACAATAGAATTCAGAGATCTTTAATTTGATCCAGTGACACTGGTACCACTTTAAACATGTAGGTAGGTAGGTATATAATCAATCATAGTATATCTAACCCTTACAGTAAGTAGGTAGGTACCTATACATAATATAGGAACAGCGAATGAGTTCATTCATCATTTTCATTAAAAAAATCATCTAAATAAGATGCTGGAGCAGTGATATCATTGTATCGAGCCCAACTCAAAAACCACACCACTGTCATTATGTGAGCACAGCAGCCAACAGTTCGCTTACCAACAAGGCAGTTGCAACAATAACCTACTATGGCTTGTAATGTATTTGCTACAGCATCGTCTCTGCTTATTAATAAATACGTGTAATATGTACGACTGTTCACATGCCTGGATTTAATCCTACCTCTTAACAAATAATTATTTAGGCCTAAAATCAGAGGAATATCCTCATCAATTTCAGTATTCACTTCCACTGAATATATTGCAGACTGACGAACATGTTCCCCGAAGTAAGATCTGGCCTGTTTTAATTGATATGTACCTAGAGCAAACCGCTTAAGGTCAGTAATTGGTGTGCGTTTCGACCGCGCGGCCACGGCGATATTTCGTAAAAAAAACTTTTCCAAGATTATGTAAAATTTTGTAAAAGTTGATTCCCAAAACCATAAATTTGTCGAAGATATGGTTAAAAAGTTATAAGGGTTTGAACGTGGCCGCGCCATTAAAACGCGGAGAACCGCGCGGCCACGGAGATCTTTAAAACTAAGCGTAGCAGAGATCTAAAATTCAGGTAAATAACAGATTGAATTTGTAAAAAAAATGTAAAAATACAGAAAAAAATCCTAGGTTTATATTTTAGGAGCTGCAAGACAAAAACCGCATGGCCGCGCCATTGAAACGGTGAATAACACTCTAGCGCCGATATCACGCCGAAAATGCATCGCAGACGTCTGAAATTCATTGTAAAATCTAGATTTGAATTTGTCGAAAATGTAAAAAATATGCAAAAAATACCTAGGTTTAGATTTTAGGAGCTGTAAGACTAAAACCCCATGGCCACGCCATTGAAACGGTGGAAAACATGTTATCGCTGATATCTCGCTGAAAAAGCATCGCAGAGGCCTGAAGTTTTTTGTAATACCTAGATTTGAATTTGTCGAAAATGTAAAAAATATACAAAAAATACCTAGGTTTATATATCAGGGGCAGTAGTGCGGTATCGTGTAAAAATAAGTTTTGATTATCTATCGAAGAAAGTAAGTATTAGTGAGTTTTTTTTAATAAACAACACCTATTAATATGTAGAACTACCGATAATATGCAAAACATATTTTTTATTCATTATACAAAGCCTTGCAATGTGTTTTAAATATTTCGATAGGGTGACCATGCCTTGTTGTTTACAGAAAACTTTCCACCTGTTGTAATAGAAATCATGTCCCAAGGATTCTAAATTGAATTAAAATGAAACGAAGAGATACTATATCTTTATTTCTTTAAAAATCACATAAATCACAGATTGTTTACTTACACTAAGATATAGTATCTCTTCGTTTCATTTTAATTCAATTTAGAATCCTTGGGACATGATTTCTATTACAACAGGTGGAAAGTTTTCTTTAACTTCTATTAAAATCACAAATCACAGATTGTTTACTTACACTAAGATAAATATTTTTTATTAAGTAAGGGGACAATTGTCGAAATCATGCAAAAAAAAAATTACATTTCACACAAACCAAAACTATAAAATGAGGTAACCACCTCATATAAAACGTCAATATTTTTGAGATTTCCACCAAGAAATCGAGGGTCAAGAAAAAAAGTGCTTGCATATACCCACTTAGCGAGCTTATTCCCAATGTAAAGTATAATATTACCCTGATTTTTAATATCTTAATCATCATCTATTAGAAATCTCAAAAATATTGACGTTTTATACGAGGTGGTTACCTGACTCATTTTATAGTCTTGGTTTGTGTGAAATGTATTTTTTTTTGCATGATTTCGACAATTGTCCTCTTAATTAATAAAAAATATTTGTCTTAGTGTAAGTAAACAATCTGTGATTTGTGATTTTAATAGAAGTTTATATCTTAGTGGAGGTAAACAATCTGTGATTTATGTGATTTTTAAAGAAATAAGGATATAGTACGTCTCTTCGTTTCATTTTAATTCAATTTAGAATCCTTGGGACATGATTTCTATTACAACAAGTGGAAAGTTTACTGTAAACAACAAGGCATGGTCACCCTATCGAAATATTCAAAACACATTGCAAGGCTTTGTATTATGAATAAAAAATATGTTTTGCATGTCGGAGACAGTTTATTAATCACATTGTGGGTGTTAACTAAATTTGTTATGATTTGTGTTTCTTATTGTTAATTTATGTGATTTTACTATCAATTATTGTCTATTAATTCGAAACATGATTAATTGTGTGTGCACACTGATTTGTGGTTACTTTATTTCGATAATTGTTATCGATGGTTTTATTCAAAACAATTGTTGACACGTTACTTTGAATGTAAAACGAATTACTTTATAAAATCACTATTGTTTATTCATGACAATTATTAGTGTGGTATTTGATTGCTTTAATAATTAAATCTTATTAGATTTAGTACATTGTAGTGTTTTGTATCAAGTAAACGCGTGACGCACTTCCGTGCGCCAATGGATAGACTTGTATGGAGAGGTTGTAAGGTGGGGGGCATCGCCTTATAAAAGAGCGTGCACTCCGTAAGTATGGCAGTCGATCCTCGGATTCGACTCAGTAAAGAGTTCCTGCTCCCGACAATACTGTCGGTTTACCTGGTACAGCGCTGCTGTATATTCACATAGCTGTATAGGCTTGCTGCTAGCGAGCGATACACTTTGTATTTGGGTGGCTTATGCTACTGTACGAACTATAGACCTTAGGGGTTTGTTCGTTTATCATTGGGTGGCTTAGGCTGCTGTACGAACTGTAAGCCTTAAGGGTTTGTTCGTTTATCATTGGGTGGCTTGGCCACTGTACGAACTGTGGGACCTTAATGGTCTGTTCGATTAACTGTATTGTTGCTGTACCTTTAACTTACTTTATTCTTGTTACTGATTACCATTTGTATTATGTTTTCTTTACTAATAGTGTGTAATTGTTTTTACAGGTCTTGTTTATCGATAATGGGATAATGGGAACGCCTATAGTCCTGACGATGTACTATACCGCTCGGCACTCCTCCTCGATCGCACCTGACGATCCGACATGCATATTATCGGTAGTTCTACATATTAATAGGTGTTGTTTATAAAAAAAAAACTCACTAATACTTACTTTCTTCGATAGATAATCAAAACTTATTTTTACACGATACCGCACTACTGCTCCTGAAATATAAACCTAGGTATTTTTTACATTTTCGACAAATTCAAATCTAGGTATTACAAAAAAATTCAGACCTCTGCGATGCTTTTTCAGCGAGATATCAGCGATAACGTGTTTTCCACCGTTTCAATGGCGCGGCCATGGAGTTTTAGTCTTACAGCTCCTAAAATCTAAACCTGGGTATTTTTTGTACATTTTCGACAAATTCAAATCTAGATTTTACAATGAATTTCAGACGTCTGCGATGCATTTTCGGCGTGATATCGGCGCTAGAGTGTTATTCACCGTTTCAATGGCGCGGCCATGCGGTTTTTGTCTTGCAGCTCCTAAAATATAAACCTAGGATTTTTTTCTGTATTTTTACATTTTTTTTACTAATTCAATCTGTTATTTACCTGAATTTTAGGTCTCTGCTACGCTTAGTTTTAAAGATCTCCGTGGCCGCGCGGTTCTCCGCGTTTCAATGGCGCGGCCACGTTCAAACCCTTATAACTTTTTAACCATATCTTCGACAAATTTATGGTTTTGGGAATCAACTTTTACAAAATTTTACATAATATTGGAAAAGTATTTTTTTTCGAAATATCGCCGTGGTCGCGCGGTCGAAACGCACACAGTAATTGTGAGTCGTGGGAATCTATCCAAATGAGGATGATTGCCATCAATTGTTTGGAAGCTAGCTCTCCTTCTGTTAAGATTTTCTTGCTCTACATATGTTGCCAGATGGTTTACTAGAAAAAGTCTACTTTTAGCTATTGTAACATATTCCAAAGCCTCCGGTGGGTCATCTATGGCAACATGAAACTTATTTAATAAGGCACAACAAATCCTAAAATCATCATTGAGGTGCATAGCAGCTCTATTATTGAATACATGACGGAATAGTCTATAGTCTCTTTTTATCCTACCATTGACTATTTCTACAACCCAGCGACACATGGTTACTAGACGAGACCGATTTGCCTGCTGGGTTGTTAATTGGTGTTCATTTTCGAGGAGAGACTCTGGCATGTGAGTGACAAAACCGTGTTCTTGGAGTTCATTTATAACATCTCGAAATCCTCTATCAAGAAGAAAAATATCACCTCTTCTAAAAACTGATCTTAGGTTTGTTTCTGAAACAAATAATTTGAACTACTTTGCACAAAACATAGGTAGCATCACATATAACTATTGCAGGTTTAACATCTGGTGGCAAATCAGGATTACTAAACAGTCCTTCTGGTATAATCTTATTTCGAGAAGCAACATCTTGTACAGTAAGATGATTAAATCCTAAGTGCAAGGGGACAAAATCACTCATTAAACAATTTCTTGCTTTTGACATCCACCGTTCTAAAGTGGTTCGAGGTTTATTAAAAAGAGTAGCCAACCTTTCATTACTGTCACCAGTTCTTACCTTAACTAAATATATGCACAAGGCTATAGAAGCATTTGGTACCTGTTCTGCTAGATTTGGGATACTGTAAAGTAAATCATAAAACTGGTCAGCATTGAATCCAAGCCAATAATGACATAAATATGGAGGCATCATCCTAATATTTGAAAAATCAAATCTGTTATTAGCTGCTCGCTGCATCATAGTCATAATATTATCAAATTGACTACCCGTAAAATCCCTCAATTGGGAGGTTAATTTATTCCAAGAACCGTGATCCAAGTGGTGACGACAAACACGTGCACCAGATGGTACATAGAATTTATAATGATACAATAATAAATCTTTTATAGCACATGGTACAAGTAGACGTTCATTTTCAAAACAATTAATGAATATGCAGTGGCCAGATGTGTTTGCAGCACGTCTATATAAAGATGATGTGATTTTTGGTGCCGCTAATTGAACTGCTACTGGTCTTGAAGATGGAAGAGGAGGTGGCTCAGGAATATTGAAATCATCACTTGACACAGCATGTGCTACAGTAGGACGATTTGAATCATGCTGCTGTTGCCTCTGTACTTCTCTCGTAGCTGATCTCCAACATGCAGCACATACACGTTCCATTATGGAAACCTAAAAAAAATAAGGTGCTTAATACGTTAACTGCCGGGTCAAACACGTTAAAGGTAAAACCTCCACTAGCGTCGGACACACGGTGTCCCCCATGGCGCTTAAAGTGTTAAATATTTTTTCTGTTAGCCCAAGTAGACAGATTCTGTATTAGACACTCCATATTCTCAATAAGATACGAATAAATATTTAACAAGTGCAGTGGAACCAGTCTCATTAAAATGTTTCTTTCTTGTCGATCATGTCGCACAGGGTATGTTCTTGGTGCTCGTAAAATAGAATTTCCACAAGGAAAGCAGATTCTTCTATGTCCAAGAGCAGGCAAAGGCATAGCACTTCCTTCGCTCATTGTGTTAACTCGATTTTGAAGCAGTCCAAAACACTTGGAACAAATTATACTTCCTGGAGACAGCTGCAATCAAAAAAATATATTTCAAATGAAATATAAAAAAAAAGTCATTAGAATATAGTATAATAGAATGAGCAAAGGAATGTCACAATCACCGACTTCAAGCCTAACTGAATGGGCCGACAACATAATTATATTTTGTGCTTACAGCACGGAGTGCTTCCAATTTCAGCATTGTGACATTGATTTTATGCTATCATTTGTCTATAGTTTTTAATATGTGATTTATAAAAAAGCAAAAATTAAAATATAAAAACGAGAGAATGACTGGGTAGGTTTAAACTGTCTGAGAAATCAAGAAATAGACTGATAGGTATGAAAACGTCAATAGAATGTGCTTACCTGAGTAGGAGTTATCCATGACTGTAACACATTGATCATCTGAGTAGTAGCTTGTTCCAAAGAATACCTGCGTTGGTTTCTTAGGATTGCAATAAAACAGTTGATACAAAACAGTTGTTGTTGTTTCGTCGGTCGATTGTTCTTGTTGTCGGTACCTCACGCGAAGTGGTCGACATTTTCAGTAGTCGCTAAGTAGTACAGTACAGTACAACAAAATACGAATCACACACAAACTTCAAACAAAGTGAAAACTTCCTGGCGTAAAAACGTCTAGGAATGTAAATAAATACACTCTACACATAATTATTTCAAATGACTGATTTAGTTCTATAATCATTAGTTTATTAAAAAGGTTCGATTTATATCAAACCGAAGCAAGATAATTAAAGAAAATCTATGAATCATCTATGAATCATCTATGAATCATCATTCATATGTATCGTTAGCCAACAAAGTGAAATTGCTTTAAAAAGTTTTGAAAGTAAAATAATACGACTACTGTGTGTGTGAAATACTAATTATTTCACACCACAGTAGTATCATCTCGCTTTATTATTTATAAAAACCCCGCGATTTACTTTTCCAATGACTTTACATTTATATTAATTTGTAATCGTATACAAAAAAAATCGATTAGAGTTGTCAATATATTTACTTATTTTGATTATGGCAACACTTTAACGTTAGAATAACCTGCAGTAGGTAATTCATTTTATCAAAACAATTCCATAACTTATTAAGTTTACAAAATAAACCCCTATACAAAATTGGCATTCTAATTGCAGAATGACTTCAAAAATAAAGAAAATAATTGTAATATAATTTTTATCTTGATGCATGAGAAAAACCAGTACCGTGGATGGTCATGATTCTTTACTTAATAACATTATTATGTAATACATAGTAAATAGACATAAAAGGAGACACATATTTAATATTTATCAACGGAAAGGGACACCAGGTAACTTGTTAAGATTGCGTATATTTTCAAGAATATTTCGACACTGTTTTTAACTACATTGCAGCCAGCATGTTTCACTCCCATTTCCGTAAGTGGAGAATTACTATAAACGCCAGAACTAGTACTTGGCAGAGCAGCTATTTGCCCCATAGATTCTTCATGTAGTGAACTTGTTGTCTGAAAATTATAATAAATTTTATAAAATGTTGCTTTTTGTTATATATTTGAAACATTATATTTCTAAATACATGATAATAATGTAACACAGTTTTAAATACAGTTATCTTTTTACCTTTCCTCCTGTTTTATTGTAGTAGGAACTGCTGTTTGTTTTTTAGCACCTTGTTCTTGAATCATATCTGATTCTTAAAATGCAAATTGCAAATCCTTGCACTTTTATAGAACTTCATTTTCAATTGCTCAATGGATAACCATAATTTTCTTTGAGTACTATTTTTAGGAAACCTAAAAAAATAATGTTATTAAAATACCCGAATAATGAACAACTAAAATTAAATAAAAATTGACTGCCGTAAGTGTATGTGTATATCAGGGTGTCCCCTTGTTTCGCAGACAGAAATTTCATAGAATTTCGTTTCCCAGAAAATGTTTCTGTTAATATTTGGTTCTCGTATTTTTATTTCGACTATTATTGTTTCAAAAACTGTTTACTTCAATGAAAAATATTTCACAGAAACACAATTCAATGAATTTTTAATCACATTTTTTTGTTTAACAAACTTATCAAAAAGTAAAATTCTTTTTTAACGAATATTGTTTGTTTGTTGTATTTTTCCATGGAATTTATTTCAACGAAAATGTATAGATATATAAATAGACAAAAACAAAAATGTTGTCTTAAAAAGTCAATATGTTGTGCTACCAAAGTTAATGACAGAAACGAATCGCTGCGAAACCGACTCCACGTAGTCTTGTCTGCCCTACACCTAGAGTGTAATTTAAATCTGCGTAGGCGTGGAGGGGCAAGGCGGCCCGCGAGCTGAGGAGCAGGTGGTTTTAACGCCCGCCGCCGCCAGTAAGCCGAAGCTGCGGTGGTGAGCGTGAATACCATCTGCGACGATAAGCTCGCGTGGGACCGCCGGAGCCCCGCAACGCCGTAGCCATGACAGAAACTATGCCTGCTGCATGTTGCATGCTCGCTTGCATGATGCATGCTTGCTTACATGCTGCATGCTTGCTTGCACGCTGCATGCTTGCTTGCACGCTGCATGCTTGCTTGCACGCTGCATGCTTGCTTGCACGCTGCATGCTTGCTTGCACGCTGCATGCTTGCTTGCACGCTGTAGGCTCGCTTGCACGCACGTACAATAAGTCTGGTTAGAACAGATTACTGAGACTCCCATTATTGGGAATAAGTGTGCGGGACAGTGAAAATACATAGTGTTATAGTGTAATAGTGTTACATAGACAATAGACACTGATAGGAATGTACATAAACAGTGCTAACTGTGCGATACAGTGAAAATACAGTTTATAGGTGAATTATATAGTCTATAGTGTTATAGTGGTAGATAGGTAATGATAGGAATGTATATAAACATTAACAACGCTCAATTCATAGTTTAGAGTTTATAGTTCGATAGGTTTTTAACATTTTGTATTGTGTACATAGTAGACTTAACGTTAGAGTATATAAGTTTGTTATGTAATGTTTAGTGATAGTTTTATATTTTTCTCTTGTAAATCTCGGTACATAGAATAGGATTACATATAGTT
This sequence comes from Charanyca ferruginea, assembly GCA_947361185.1. NCBI lineage: Eukaryota > Metazoa > Arthropoda > Insecta > Lepidoptera > Noctuidae > Charanyca > Charanyca ferruginea. The sequence continues at coordinate 16,701,208 of OX376057.1, forward strand.
TTACATATGTTTATACAGAAATAATTAGAGAAAAACGCAAATATTGTCACGCGGTCCTCGTTACGGTCAAGTTTCGCAATACTATAGATAATTTGTATTAATAATTCCCGCTAGTTTGTTTTAATTTGATTGGATTTTAGATTTTCCCGCGTTTTTTGAAATATTGTAATTTAATTTGATTGGTGAATTACCTGTAAAAAATATGTATAAATTCAGGAACATTTCGGTTCAATATTAACATTCGACAGCAAGCTATCTAGAGGGAAACTCTCCTCCTAATAAATCGAAGAAAGAAGCTCATCAGTGTTTTACTCCTCACCAACCCAGCAGTATAGTGTACATACCTGTACAATAAGTTTTATATTAAATAAAAAATATACGGATAAAGAATACTTGATTTGTTATTCTATGATATGATTATTCTAACAATAAACTTTATGTGAAACAAAAATCAATGATTTAAAAATCTTGAAAGTAAGTATTCTGCGTATTGATCATTCTATGAAACGAAATTATTAGAAAAATTTTATGTGAAACGAAATTCTATAAAACTATTAGCTATGAAACAACGTACAACCGTATATCAGTCATTAAATATATACACGTTTCTTAGTATTAGTATAATTAGTTAAGTTCTCACGCAAAGTTCTAAATATATCCTCAATATGGTCACACTACTTCAATACGACTTCTTTTAAATAAAATCAAACAGATTGCACAAAATCAATGAAAATCAATGTTAAAGTATTTGATCTTGATATAATTATCATTTACTAATATATTAAAAACATTGGTAAAACGTTTTAAGAAGAAATTAAGTAAAAAAACAACGAAATATGTTTACAATGATACAATGTCAGAAATCACGATTTTAACACTTACGGGTGAAATTTTATATCACCTCCTGAACACCACGTATTACCACAACCACGCACTACTCATTTTTGCAACATTTATTTAATTAGACGATGATTACCTCGAAAAATACCAGACGAAGCTGTGAACTGCAAAGTAAACAACCGCCATATTGAACATTTTTATGTTGACACATAGTGTCAATGTTGCCACATTACCGATTCCTTAGGAAATGGCATTGTAATTCACTGATCGTCAACCCAGTTCAGCATGCGTGATGCGTGAGTGTGACCTAAAATTTTATGTTTTATAACTTAAGTAATCCTATGATTACTTAAGTTATAAAACATAAAATTTTAGGTTGTTGTAGGTTGTTGTGGTAGTTGTACTATTACAACTACTGATCCATAATAACATTATTTGACAGAGTTTAACTTGAGAGAGAGAGAGTTTAACTGATTTGGTTAGTGTGACGACTATTTCGAAGAATTTAGTAGGAGATTTAAATAAGAAGGTAGCAATACTACAGGCCACACTAAAAAGAGAGGGGTGGCCCACAGAGAGTGAGATGGAGATACGTAGGTATTTGACTCAACTTTTTGTTCGAAATGTTGGCTCCATCTTTACCTATAAGCTTCTTGTGGCCATGAAGCTGTAGATTAAAATGGCTAAATCGTAGACAGAGAAGATGTCTATGGGCTAAATGCACAAGCCGTGCGAAGCCAAGAAGCTTATAGGTAAAAGTGGAGGCAACACTCTGAACACCTAAGTGAAACCAACTGTGGGCAAATGCTCTCTTCCTGAATGCATACATAAGAACGAGATAGTGATATGTGTTTTCTTTATCTTATGTATGCATTCAGAAAGAGAGCGTCTGCCCACAGATGGCTGTAAAAATTAGTAGAATCTAATATTCGGGATATTAGATAATCTTAGGTTTTACCAGTAAATCTTAGGATTTACCAACATGAGTCTATAAATGTAAGAATATATCAATAAAAAATAACGTTTAAATCGGGCTTATACCATTCAAATTTAGTACATGCTAGGTTTTACTAGTGACTGTTGATAAATGTTGGTTTTGGGAATAAAACAATAAGTACTTCTTAATCATTTATTTCAACTGACGATGTCAGGTCCACCCCGACATTTGGTTAGGTTCTTTTATACCCTGCAGACAGAAATAGGAGCCCCGCGCAGCTGACCACCGGTCGTCGACTGACTTTGTACCAATTTTCGTTATCGTTGGAGACAGTCGTAGCGTTAATTCAGCTTCTTACTGTATTTTTTATACTCTTTTTAATTTTGTTATTATTCTGACGAAAGCAGAATCGGATCAAAACTCCGTTTTCGTTAGAAAAAAAAAGGAATCTGATTAATGTTGACCTCCCCGCGCGCTCCAACGTGTCAAACAATTGACTAAGGCGAGTAGCGGGGTGCATACTGCCACGAGTACGAAACCATACGCAGAACACGTTGTGACATATTTATTACAACATTTACCGTGTCTTTGATGCAAATCCTAAGATTTACCAAGTGAATGGTGGTAAAAGTTCGAAATAAACGATGATCATGAATGATTCGGATTTTTACAAGAGTTAGTAAATCTTAGGTTCTATTGGAAAATCTTAGGATTTGCCGTAGTTCCAACTTTTACAGTAACATATACACTATTAAAAATCTATAGACCCACATCATATACATCTGATGTCTTACACTATTAAAATGGTAAAAGTAAAAAAAAAGTGATAGAGCATGATTTTTATTTTGTTTCTATTAGAAGAAAAAGAAAAGAAATTACTTTTATTAACAATTACTAATGGTTCTTACATTCCACATGTTGCATACGCATATTTTTAGTTTTATTTAAATTAAACCTTTTTTTTATTCGTTCTTTATGCAAAAAAAAGTCTGACCACTAGTATTACCAAGTGGTATCGTGTTATCGGGTTGTGGAGGTCCGATAGGCAGTCACTCCATGTAAAACACTGGCATTCACGGGTTAGGACGGAAGCCGACCCCAATATAGTTGGGAAAAGGCTAGACAGATGTTCCTTACGCAAAATTGTTCACTATAGAATAGAATATAATTTTTCTTTATTCAAGTAACCAGGACTCAATAATAATGTTAGTAAAACTTATGACTATGTTAGTAAGAACAGACACTAAACAAAACAACAAGAATTAACAAAAATTGGTCACTGCTACGACGTCCCATGAGAGACGGCACAACAGTGACCCACGTACAGACAGTCCAGGCGACTCGCAATCATGCTTAAAACACTGTTGGAGCTGCCTCACACCCTGCGCACCAGGGAAGCGCACCTTTTACGCATAGTTGCGTAAAAGCAATCCACATGCGCATCTGCGAACATCCCTGATGCACTACAGTAACGTGGCAGCCCCACTAGCACCCTAAACGCGTTGTTATACTGAACGCGGAGAGCGTTGTACGACCTTTGCGTATATTAGCCCACAGGCTGCACGAGTAAAAAGCGGTACAGTAGACTCGAAAGAGCGTGATTTTAACCGGTAATGAGCATCGAGCAAACCTGCGAGCCAGCATGTTCGCTCTAACCGACAACGCCCTCCGCTCCCGTTCAATGTCATCATCGTCTTTGAGGCTAGGAGTCAATATATGACCAAGGTACTTAAACCGGTAGACTCTTTGCAAAGGCATACCACAAAGCAATACAGGCGGAACTGTATCCGGACTTCTACCCTCAGCCTCAAAGACCATGACCTCCGACTTCCTAACGTTGTATGCCAATCCATGCACTTCAGCATACGCCTCACACTGAGCAACTAACTTCCTCAAGCCACAGACTGACGCGCTCAGTAGTACCATGTCATCCGCGTAACTGATATTATTGACGCAGGTACCGTCTATGTAACATCCGAGTCTGGTACTACTGAGCTCGCCAATCAACTCGTTCACATAGAGGTTGAAAAGCACTGGTGAGCTTAATCCACCTTGCCTCACCCCACACTCCAACCCGTAAGGACGAGAGAACGCCCCAGCCCATCGTACTGTGTTGGTCTGGTTTCCATCCCAAAACTTTAAAATGTTGACAATTTCAGCGGGTAACTTTATTCGCTCTAACTTACTCCACAAGACATCATAGGAAACCAGATCAAATGCCCTTGACAGGTCCAGGAAGCAAGCATAAATAGGTGTTCCGCGCCGCGCATAGTACGTCACAGCATAAGACACAACACCGCACTCTCTGTTGATAACCCAGCTCTGAATCCGAACTGGTTATCATGGATAGTAGCACAACTACTTAGTTGTGCATTAAGCATGCTGTCAAATACCTTCGAAATAACGGTAGCTAATGAAATGGGCCTATAGTTACCGCTGTCGGCGAGGTCACTAGTTTTGTTTTTTGCAATTGGCACGACCACTGTTCGCATCATTTCACCGGGCAGGTAACTATGACTCATACAAAAGGCATACAACAACGCAAGCACCCTGGGCAAGTGAGGGCCAGCATATCGGAGGTGCTCGATGCTAAGCCCGTCATGACCGGGAGACTTCCCCCCTGACATATGTCTAATAGTCCGAACAATTTTCGGGGACTTAAAGGAGTTGTTTCAAAATGTATGGAGCCTGGGCCCAGTCTTTGTACACTATACTTATTAGTAAGGAAACACATTTTAAATAGTTCTCTTCTCAACTATCCAATTCCTTTAAAATGGCTTTGTGAGCAGGTAAAACATAAGAAATTGCACTTGGAGTTGCAACACACAACAAACAAACAGTCATGGCGGTAAGCTGTCATTTTAATTGATTAATGACGTTTGATATTTATAATTCTGATTTTCTGCGTCGATTTGTGGATACCCAGGTAAACAGATGGGAAAGAAACGGTGTAAAATTCAAAAAACCAAAGCGAGGTTATTTAAAAACACTCTAGAAACTAGAAACAAAACGAGACGAAATTGACTGAAGTGGCACTGTTATGACACTGACAGCTGTCAGTTCCCTTTCTATGATCAATGGTCGATCTATGGTTTATAGAAAAGCTAAATCTGCGTGACGCCATGTTGATAATCCATACAAATAATTAACAAAAATATCAATTTACTACCACAACAGTATGCATTTAAATGAATTATCTGTATTTTTCCCGGATTCTACGGAATTTTCTCTTTTTTTTGAAGTGGTGTACATAGACTGGGCCCATTATGAAACATGTCCTTTTACCTTTATTTCCATGCCGGGCACAACATCGAGCGCCGACCGCGACGGTCCTAGAGGAGATTTCACAAAAAAGGCTTCCTTAAAAAGGTTTGCAATATCCTCAGGCTCACTGATGCCACCGACGCTCACAGGGATTCCCGGCCTAGTTTTCAATTTATTCGTGTGTTTCCAGAAACTACGAAAATCATTTTTAGCGTGGTGTGAGGCTAGAATGTCCATTTTAACTTGTTCTTCATGATCTTGGCACCACTTCAACCTTGACTTAAAGACTTTTCTAGCCTCACGCATTTCATCATAAAGTGGCCCATTTGAAGGTCTGCCATACCATGTCCATAATACAAATTTCTGCCTAGCCTCCCTATGAGCCTCTGCGACATGTTTGTTCCAGCCAATTATTATCCGCTTTGAGAACCTATTGCTGCCTCCTCGACCTATGACAGCAGACTCGCTCAAGGCAAGTACGATGTCCGCATACAGTTTCTCAATAACAATCTTGTGACTAGGGTTGTTACACATACTGTCACAGCAATTACCAAGATCGCGTGAGAAGTCTCTTAGTTTTAATCTCTCATGACATTCACGCTGGTAAGCTTCTCTCTGATTTGGACTTCTGTCTCCCCACACAACCTTGTTCACATTTACAACATTAACACATTTCTTTGGCAGCACAACATTCAAGTCACATTCTACTACCAGTGGCAAGTGGTCTGACCAAAGCACATCATAAACTACAAACTACCCCAACCCTATTACTTTTAGTATGGTAACATAACATTACTAATCTTTGATTGAAGTTTGATTGAAGTTGAACTGTCATTTGTCAACGTCAAGCATTTCAAGCAAGTTACTGATTTTATAGATACTAGTAAAGTAGTAATCAAGAATTAAAAGTCGAAGATAGATTTAAATTATAAATATTTCTCAAGTTATTGGGACAATGGCCAATGAATGTCAGTCAGCCTATAATGAAATATTTACTCTCCATTAATCCTGTGTAAGAAGCGGAAAAAACGTTTAAATGCACTCACTCCTAGAAAACCCCCCATATTTCTAATAGAACTTCAAAATGGGAGGTGGAGATTTGGTACGGAATGTTTATTTATTAACGTATGTTTGGAATCAGATTACTACTGTATTTAATATAGAAGATTTGTTTGAGTATTAAGTAAAAAATTGTAAAGTTAAGATCACATCATGATATTTATTGTTTGAAAAACCAGCAACCCAGATAATATCCTTCCGTGGTCGGAACTTTAAAGCATCTATTTAGCGAAAAATGTTTTGCATTACCGAATAATGCTTTAAATCAATAGCGTGGAAACTTTAAAAATTGCTTAGCATTGAAACTAGAATAATATCAGTCAGTCGTTTTAGGATCTCCTTATGCATGTGAGTGTGCATCCTACAGACCCCCGAATTGACAAAATTACTCTTTATTTGAGTCTCTATTTAGGGATGTTTTAATAATATTATTCTTTATTCAGATAACTATAAATTGATCCATTGCATTTAGGTACTGTATTGTTAGAATGAAATGAACTTAAAGACTATGTTAGTACCTTACCTTACCTTTTGACTAAACTTGCAACTAGCAGTAGCAATAGATCAATAAAATTGAAGTAGCAGTTGATTCATAAGTCTCTTTAAATCCTTTAATTAGTCAAATGTGTGTTTAGAACCAACACAAATAACTACTGCCATTAAAAATGATTTTTGTTTTTGTAATTATTTAGCTAAAGCTATTGTAAATTATCTCCCTTCTGATCACAGCACAGAATGATGTCTTTTGTTCCATTTGTTTCATTCAATTTTCCAAACAGTCTTAATTTTATCATCAGATGATACACCTAGTTGTTGCTCAGTAATTTGCAACATTCTTTACCAATGTTCCTATAAAGTATTAACCCTAGACACCTAACGTTTGCCTGCCCCCTATAAACCCTAACCATTCGTCGATTCGACGAATACTTTTTAGGGTGTTTTAATTTCAAGTTATAATGTAACTTTTCGTTAAATGTATTGCACTTATCCTTGGTTTAACTATTATTCTACAAAATGAAACAATGATTTTCTGTATTATTACTATATTTATTTTATCACAATTTTAGAAAGGCACTAACTTTTATGAGATCAACGGAGACAACATATTTATAAAAAAAAAACAACAAAAAAAGCCTTTTCTTCTTTGGCGTACCTAAATTAAAACACTATAAACCATTTTGAAAAATAGAAAAAAACTAATTTTTTAGAGCACATTTTGAACAAAAATCAACTTTATGTTCCCCACATATTGCTGAATTACATTTAGCGCATGATGACTTTGTCATGCGCCTTTTGGTATATGAACATAGACCACAGATTTTTCTTTTTCTATTATGTAATGACCTTCAACCAACAGAGGCTTGCGCCTCTGTTGGTTGAAGGTCATTACCGGATTGTGGCTGACTCTGACCTTGACCTTCATCATGCCCTAAACCCAATATGTATCTGTGATTTTGTTCTTGATGTGCGTTGGCATGGTACGAATTTCCAGTCGGATTTTCAACCATGGTTCTACAAGTTGCGAATGCATCTTCTTCATAAAATCATGTCGGTTCATTAGTTTTTGACCCTGTACAGAGGCATTGTGACAGTAAATTATGTAACTGTTGATACATGCTATATTCGTGCTTGTTGAGAAGGACAATATACTTGGATCATTACCCGAGCTCACCTCTGGAGGTGGGTGAGGTGTTTGTGGTTCCAGCACATCATCCATCAAAGCAGGAGAAACACGCTCTTGAATAACTTCATCGTCGGAAGAACCGGAAGATTCTTTTGTCTGATTATCACTTTCAACAGCATCCACCTCCAGATTATCTTCAGTTTCGCTGTCAGATAATGCCTCCGAAGCACTGACATCTTCCTCTTCCAATAACAAACGAGCTATATGTTCATCAGGTAGCAATTGTCTTGAAGTCATGATAAAAACTGCAACAAAACAAAAAAACATTAGTTGCGAAAGAATACACAAACCCTAACCATTCGTCGAAACGACGAGCACTATCGTATTATCTCGAAAAAAGAAGTACTTACCCGCCGGACCCGAACACCTCCCGGAAGAGCTCGGCGAACACTGAGTTGACAAGCAACGTTGCTATGATCGCCCCACGCGCTGACAAGAGACAGCGATTTTTTTGTCGCGTACTCGTCGAATCGACGAAGGTTAGGTGTCTAGGGTTAAATCTACAGAAACTTTCAATTTCTTGCCCTCTCTTGCTTTTAATGTACTATGATAAAATGTTTTAGCCTGCCCCATGGAATTTAAGTTTAAACTTAAAAACCCTGCAATAGTTTTGTAGGTTCTTTTTTAATAATTCAACATCTTTACTGAAGATTTATGGGGAATGTCTATTTATGTTTGTAAATCAATTATTGAGACAGTAGCTTAATAAAAAATTTAAGCTAAACAAGGTTTAGCTTAAATTTTTTATTTTGTGTGTAGACCAGGGGGTTTACTCGGATTTAAAAATAGGGGTACCGCAGGGCTCAGTTTTGGGGTGGTTCTCCCTTTTTAGATTTTATAAACAATTTACCTCTTACTAAAAAACCAACCACAAAAGGTGTTATTTGCTGATGTTACTTCCTTAATTAAAGTAAATAGACGGGCACAGCATCTTGATGACTTAAATAATGTCATGCTTAAGGTTCATAATTGGAAATAATCTAATAATAATAAATCAGTATCAGTATTAAATCAGAATAAAACTATTATGCATTTAGTTTAATTTTGATTTAAAAGTAAAAGTAGTGAATGTAACATTGTATTGAATAAAGGACATACTTGACTTTGTTGAAAATACTGATTTCCATTATGCTAGACTCGAAGCTGCAGTGGTGGGTGGGCCACTTACGTTTTCAGAAAAATCAGCAATCGACAGACATGGATACCGCTACACTAGTTTTTTTTATTGACGACTATCTTTATTATTATATTATATAAAAAGTATTTTCTTTACTTATCACACTTCATCTGACAAATAGGTAGATAGGTACATTAGAAACCTTAGTTTTGTAAAATATAGTAGCATTATTTCAATTTTGTAAATATGACTACCGTGGTGCCATTTATTATGTAAGTTAACATTTTTGACATAAATGAATGTGATGGTTGTGTCAAATGTCTCGCTGATGGTCGCGCGTGGGTTGGATCATTCGGTTCCCTTCAAAATAGTTAAATGGTGCTGATCCACGCATCATGTTCGTAAACGGACGCTGTTAGTTGAGATTGGTGATCTCTAAACGGGTATGGGTTTTATCTTGTTTTTTTTTTAGCTCTTCACCTACATTATTTTCACATAGAAACAACAAGAATAATGTAACCAGTAGTTTGTGAAAATGTGATTTAAAAGAGTCTGTATAGTTTCTTGCTTGTTTTTCTCCATAGAGACCTAGCTACGTTTTGGAACGAGTAACTAGCTTCTACTTTGTAACTAACCAACTCCTTGACAATATTCAAAAGTGCTTGGTTGGCAACCATTTCCCTGTTCCATGAGTCACATACGATTCACGTTGATTGTTTAACCATTGTGTGTGCTTCGCGGACAGCGAATGTGTTAAGTAATTGAAATATATACAATACGGTCAACGTAACTTGGCGCGTCTGAAGTTAGCTGTTTGGCTGCGCAATGGAACTTTTAGGAACGAAATTGTCTACTGCGCAGCTAATCGGCTAACTTCAGACGCGCCAAGTTACGTTGACCGTACTGTACTTTGACTTTTGTGCATATTCCTCCATATCACGGACTAAAAAAAAAGAAGGACTCCACGTCACGCATATCGAAACTAGAAGAAGAAGCACCTTAAGTACGGTACGCCGGACCGACGCACACAGATCGGTACGGTCGGTACTTTCGATATGCGTGGCGCGGAGTCCTTTTTTTTCTAGTCCGTGACTATGATGTAAATTTATTTATTTATTTCGGGTAACTTCACAGCTTACGATTAGAATAGCAATATGAGCTTACAGAAAGTTACGCCAATTACGAAGTACGCAAATAATTAATTTAGATAGGTATCTGCAATGATATTATATTAAAAATATCATTGGGTATCTGTTAAGAATAGATGTGTGTGTGAGGTATGTTTGTACAAACGGTCCGGCTTACTTAGGGTGCTTCACTTTCGATATGCGTGTCGCGGAGTCCTTTTTTATCTTCGTGTCTGTATATTCTTAGAATTTCAGCCATGCTGAAATAACCTCGATCTGGCGTGTCTAGGGCCTTGGATCATTATGCTTCGGACTATCAAGATCACATAAAAACGAATAGATTGAAGCATAAGATTACTCTTAGCAAAATTTCTGAATCTTAGCTTAAAACAACCCTGTAACCAAGAATATGTACCTAAAAATGTATGTGTTCATCATCCAGAATTCCAAGAAGTCATGGCATCCAAATACAATGAAGAATCAAGAGCGTGTGTGGAAGGCAGAGCAGGCAGCAGCCGAAGAGAAAAAGCGGATGGTGGAGTTACAGCGCGAACGTGCAGAAGAACGGGATCGTGCCGAATTGAACAGTCTGATGAAACACAGCAGTAATTCTCCCGCTAACGATAACCGTTTATCTTGGATGTATGATGTAGGCATTTTTCATTTCCCTTTTTATTTTTTTTTGCTGTTAATATTTTTACTATGACATGTTTCAAATGGGAGAATGGGCAGCAGCGTTCTCTGTGCCTTTGTAACAACCATACTGCGATCGCCAACCCGCCTGCCAAGCGTGGCGATTATGGCAAAAACCCCCTTTGGGGAGGCCTATGTCCAGCAGTGGACGTCTTTAGGCTGAAATGGATGGATGGATGGATGTTTCAAGGTATAAATTCCTATTATCAGCTAAGATATTTCTATGAACTGGTTTTATATGTAGTATCGACATGTTTTTCAGGCGTGTTATTATGTTACAATAATGCCTGTTCTTTTTTTTACCTTTTTTTTTTGTTTTTATTCATGTTTCTTTCTGTTAGCTTATTTTGAATTTATGCAGGAGAACAACAGTGCTATACAATAACATTTTTCATAATAATACGTCTATAATTTTTTTGGATACTGCTCTGGTATCTGCTATATTGTAAGTATGCTATAAAATGTATTATTTTTCAGAAACCTGATAAGAAAGTTGATCAAGAAGCATATTTGCTTGGTAAATCAATTGATAAAAATGCTGAACAATCAGATAAATTAGAACAGGATGTGATCCCAGCTGTATCAAGACGAGTAGTTGGTTCTAGCATGATAACTTCAGCAGGCGACGCACAAGTGGATATGTCTCGAAAGATTCGTGAAGATCCATTACTTTTGATTAAAGAACGGGAGCGGGCCGCTCGTGCTGCCTTGTTGAACAATCCGTTACAACGGCGCAAACTAGCAGAGTTACTCAGAAAAGAACAGGTACCTGCCTTGTTTGGTCTGTTCACTATACTAATTTAACTCCTGCACTACTATTGCATTACCTCGACTGCATCGCAACTGTCCTGGCGACTGCTGAGAGTGCTCCTGGATCCTGGGGGGGGGGGGATCCTGGGTTCGATTCCTAAGACGGACAGAGTGATATTGGAATTTTCCATTAGGAATTTCTCAGTTGTAGCCCGAAGTTCGGAAGTTGGCGGTTTGCCTCGGAAAGTACGTTAAGTTATTGGTCCGGTCTTGTGCCTGCTGTCTCTCTGGTCGTGTCGGATTACAGTTCCATCGGACTATGAGACTGAGGGAAGATAGGAGTGCGCCTGTTTTTGCACACGCAAGGAAATACTTTTTTTTATAAAGGGTCTCCGTTATCGAAATCGATAAGGACGACTATACTATAATATGTCACTTTTATTATTATTTACACTGTAGTTATGCAACAACAGTTCTTTCCTTTCTTAAATAATTCATGTTTTTTTTTAAAGACTTCTTTTTTTTCATTTCCATAAAGATATAAATCTTTATGGAAATGTTTCATAGATGATGCAGTGTATCTACTGCATCATCTATGAAACATTTCCTTTCCTTTCATAATATTTTTTTGGTAGGTACATTAATTGTGAAATTAATAAAGAAGATTTAAATAAGAGTGACGGTCAATCATTAAATCATTAATAATTGAGTAGGTACTTTTTCTTTTGACATTCTGTTGATGAAAAAAAAAAACAGAAATAAATAAAATGTAGGTTGACTAATAATTTGATTCAAAATAATATTTCTTTTACAACTGCTATTGTCAGTAGCACAAGTAGCGAAAATAATTATACTAGCCTTTGCTCGCGGTTTCTCCGCGTGAATGCCGGTACTCCCGCATACAGACAAAGTTAAATTAAAGGAGATGTTTCATTTTTGTATGAGACTCCGACTATAAACATCATGTACCTTTTAGGAAAGGAAAGGTAGGAAACTAACATCTGCATATAATAAAGTAAGATTTTTTTCATAATATTAAATGTTTATTGTGTAGTTGTGTACATAACCTCTTGACATACCATTATGGACACTTGTCCCTAAGCCGATTTTTTTGTCTACTGCCCATCATACTCGGATGTCCCTATTTTGTCCATCGTCATAATGCACTCCTAATATATCCATTTCTTTACAAAATTAAAAGCGGTTGAAGTTTGTCGTGACAGTTTTGACAGCAATGAGATTGCAGATATGACTTTTGTCTAACCTACAAATTGATATTTGACTGACATTGACGTGACACTCAGTTATGTTTATGTAAAAATAAAAAAACATTTTGAATTTTTCGCTCAGAGGTACTCTTCAGAAAAGTAGAATAAATATTTTTTTACGATAATAGCGACACACTTGCTTATTATTAGTCGAATAAATGTTCAAGAGAATAATAGTAATTGTTAATAGTACAAAAACACATCCCTTTCAAATGTAACGTCTACGTGATATAATTTTTTGAACTGACATGATTTCAGAACGAGAACTTGCTATGCAAACTATGAGACGCCATGTTGAATAACATATGGCAATAATTGAAAAACTATTACTTTTTGTACGCAACAAATCAGGCTTAAATTCCTATATTAAAAAATGAATAAAATTTTTCCTCAATTCTTGGTATTTTTTTTCTTTTTTTTTTGTTAATTGTACACACGGCTACACATCAAGCTATACATTTCCAGTATAAGCTGACCTCGCATTGTACGGAAATCCTATGCAATGCGAGATCAGCATTAACTGGAAATGTATAGCTTGATGTGTAGCCGTGTGTACATCTGACGGCCGAAAATAAAACAAGTCCTTTAAAAAATACTCACGACGGATGTAAACATTGTAATCGAAAAAACGGATTCAATTTCTGTAAAAAAATCCGTCAGGGCTACCATTGTCGCCCCCAACAATGGTAGCCCTGACGGATTTTTTGTGTTTATATTAAAATGGAGGTTGGATTCTGGACTCTAGAATATTTATTTTTGATATTTTACTTGTACAAAATAATTTTCTCTAGAACGTAGAGGAAGAAGTCATTGTATGCAAAATATTGATTTATACATGTATATCAACTACTCATATTAATATTATTTTGTTTAAAGGATTTAAGAAAAGATAGTAAATCCAAAAAGTCACCCAAAAAGAAAGAAAAAAATCTGGATGATCTACTTGCAGCCAAACTAAATGCACTTGGGGGACAGAAGAGTATAGATTTAGCAACTCTTCTAAAGTCCGACGATTCCTCACCTGATTCATCCCCAGAAGATAAAAAACAAAGTAAGAAGAAGAAAAAGAAATCAAAACTGAAAAAGAAGAAGAAAGATCGCAAATATTCTTCAGATAGTGATAGTGATAATGAAAAATCAACAAAATATAAAAAGAAAGAGGGTAGAATTGAAGGTTCAAAAAGCAGTAAAAAATCGTCTGAATATCGAGGTGAGAAGAGGGAACCACGAAAAAGGAAAAGTTACGAAAATGAAAAATATTTAGACGGTGAAGTTACACCTAAAAAATATAAAGCAGACACTCCAGATCAGCATGTTTCGAGGCGAGAATATGAGACAGATTACAAAAAGTCACGTTACAATGATAAGAAAAATTATGGTAGTGGACATTGTTCTGGCACACAATACAGTAAAGGTGAAGAAAGGCAAAGTAAAGATGTAGATAAAAGTGAAAGTAGAAGACGCGGTGGAATGACTGAGGACGAAAAAGCTGCTAGGTTAGCGGAGATGGCGGCTGCGGGAGCTGAGCGGGAAAGTAAAGATGTACATAAAAGTGAAAGTAGGAGACGCGGTGGAATGACTGAGGACGAAAAAGCTGCTAGGTTAGCGGAGATGGCGGCTGCGGGAGCTGAGCGGGAAAGTAAAGATGTACATAAAAGTGAAAGTAGGAGACGCGGTGGAATGACTGAGGACGAAAAAGCTGCTAGGTTAGCGGAGATGGCGGCTGCGGGAGCTGAGCGGGAAAGTAAAGATGTACATAAAAGTGAAAGTAGGAGACGCGGTGGAATGACTGAGGACGAAAAAGCTGCTAGGTTAGCGGAGATGGCGGCTGCGGGAGCTGAGCGGGAGGTTCAGCGCGGGCGCCGCGTGGCGAGCCAGCGCGCCGCCGACGCCGCCGCCGCACAACACAGCGCGCGCCTGCCCCGCTCGGCACAGCCGGCGCGAGCGCTGCCCGACTCCCTCGAGAGCCGCATACACTCCACCAGGCATTATATACAACGTGACAAGCGCCACATGAATGAACATTTCGCTCGACGATGACTATTTGTGTAGTTAAGGAAAATCTCGCAATAAAATCATTTATTATTGTAAGTATTTAATTAAATGTTTATATTGTTTTTTATGGGCTCAGTAAGGTTAATCCATTATATTTTGAAGCAACCGACACTTCTTCTTTTTAAATCTTGTCAATCCAGTGGAATCTTCTCTTTCACAATCTGTAACAATTAATGAGACTTTTAGTAACATTTTTATAGGTTAACAAAAAAAAGTAGGTACATAGTACGTAGGACTTTCTCTTGACCTCGGTATCGTCTGATGCAAAGCAATGGTATTACTATACTATACTGTAGGTATTACTCGACATCAGCCACATTGGTTCAAGCCAGTCCAGGGCCTCAAGTCTGCTATTACAATAGTGTCAGAATGGTCTAATAATTGATTTCATAATTGTTGATTTTGACAAGTTTGGTAATCTACTAATATAATGGCGTCATTATGAAAATCAATGATAGACCATTCTGACACTATTGTAATAGCAGACTTGAGGCCCAGGGCTGACCTCGCGCTTGCTAGTCAGTATAGCCTCACACCACCTAAGTCAGTTCAGAGGCAGTGTGACTGACTTCGTCTGTACGCATTGGGCAGAAATTGGCGATTATTTGTAGTATTTTTTATTGAATGTGTTCTGAAGTCTTTGCTTTTTTGACTTGGCGGCATAATATTACGATAAGTATCAAGTAAGTCGGAAACATCCTGCACTCTGAGAGCTATCTTGGCGTGCACTGCCTAAACTGTTGAAGTTACACGAAGATAATGTATCTTGGGATTGTTTGTCTTAAACAGCTCTGAAAAAAGTATACCTTCCTTTTATGTGGAAGCTAATATATCCCAAATTATGAGCTCTAAATACATTTACATTGGATACTTTTTTGACTATGCACATTTTAGAGTACTAGGGAGGCATAATGCGAAGGCCACAATTTTAACTGGAAAATCTAAGGGTGATAATGTGCTTATACCATGCATCCCAATAACTTACCATTCATTTTAAACGTTGCAGTTCCCATTAAAGTTTGCATTTTCAATTACGATCAATAAATCGCATAGTCCAACATTAAAGGTGGCAGGGATACATTTAGGCACGAATGTTTTCCCCACGGTCAGCTCTACGTAGCTTGCTCACATGTTTCTTATTCGCAAAATCACATGTATTCGCCGAACGATCATGTAGCATTGAGTATATTGCAGTACATAGGGACAACCTATGCTGTTACCGTTCGATACACGTAGCAGCATAGGTTAAGCATAACATAGGGTAAGTTTTATAATGTCAGATATATATGTCTTCAATAAAGAGGATTACGTAATTTAGGGCTACCTATACTACGTAATCCTCTTTAACAAAAAAGACAACCGCCCGTCAAAAACTAAAAATAACTTTATTTCGCAAGTCGGCGGGTTATGTCCGTAAGGATTGAGGAGCCACTTTTCGTATCTTAATGAAATTAGTATGTCTACTAATTTAGTAATTTAAAAATTTTGTAGGATCGATCCTCGATTTTGTAGTATAACTTACTTAAAAAATAACTTACTTAAAAATATATAACAATACTTAAAAAAATATATGAACAAGTGGCTCCTCAATCTAAATGTTAGATGGAGGAGCCACGTCAGAACTAGGAACATCATGAATTAATATTTATCATCATTTGATATGGTTTTGTAATATTTGAGAGTAATTTTATTAGTAGACAACATCTGAGGTCGGTTGTATTCAAATTAAAATAGTTACCATAAATTATATGTAGCTCCTCAGACCATACAAACGACTCGTCATTTTTCAAAGAAGCAGTACTTCAATTAATGCGCAATTTCTGCGTCATTTAGTACTAAATACCTATATTAGATTTGTAGGCTAAATATATTAGGCTTGTTTTCAGTAATTAAAAATGAATGTATTGGGAGATTTGGCACAATTTAACTGGCTCCTCAATTGAGATGCTCCGGTGATAGACTTGCCTCTAATATACTTCTGAGGACATTTAAAACAAATATCATCTTATTTTGTATACATTTGTACTAATTGTACGTATAGATTCTGCCAAACAAATTATTTTTAAAGGTGACCATGAATCAATTTTTATATACTTATTGTTTTTCTTCCATTTCGTGCCTTTTATAAGCACAAATACATTTTATTTTATCTCATTATTTGGGGGGTAACTTCAAATTACTTAATATCGTTTACTTATACCTATAACCTCAATAGTATTAATTTAGTAACCTGAAGCTCATTTGTTTGCTCACATATTTACGTAAAAAATAATTTTCGAAACGAAGGATGAGATGTTTTGATATGAGAACAAAACACACCAACCAACCAATGTTAAGTAATTCATTCTTTAAGTTATGTCGAAATTGACTTCTAAATACCTAAAACATAGGAAAAAACTCTGTAGGTACATATCTTTATTTAAATATTGTCGATTTGTTAAAAAAATAATGTAAAAACTTGTCTTTCTTGTTTTCATTCATATATCACCCTTAACAGCGATTTTTATGAATATCGAAAAATAATTTGTTTTCCAGATGCTGAATATACATAATTATACAATGTTGATCAGTTCATATGTATTTAGTAAGCATTTATACTAAATGTTAGTGTCTCTGATTTTTGATTCCGTTTATTCCGCGTTTATTTACAAAATCCACTCAGTTTGACTACTTTTTCCATATGCTTCAAATTCGAACACATTTACTACTAAATGTTTTTGGAGTGGAATAAATATAGATTAACATCATGGAAATTCACGCTTATAGATTGAGGAGCCACAATAAAAGTATTGTATATATCTTGAATATCAACTGTAGGTACTGGACTCAGATTTTTAATAAGCACTATACACAATTACTACTAAATGATACAAAATAAAAATACATTACTTATTTTCCGTGTTCCAGGTGGCTCCTCAATTTAGATTTTTAGATTGAGGAGCCACCTTTGTTTATATAACTTATGAAGTATTATGCTACAAAATCGAGGATCGATCCTACAAAACTTACTACTTACTAAATAAGCATATTAATTTCATTATGATACGAAAAGTGGCTCCTCAATCCTTACTTGACATGATCCTGACATGGACTTGGCGGGTTTGGTTTTGTTTGTTATTTTGTATTGGCATGGACCTGCGAATTTAAAAATATTTTACTTTTTAGTTTTTGAAGGCGGTTGTCTTTTTTCGCTTTTTACTTCCCTTTATCATACAAATTATTTTTTATTAATTACGAAACGTTGACACTAAACAATTTAAGTCATCCCTTAGTTTTCCACCCTAGGAGTGGAATGTTTTCATGTTTTATGGGACCAACTTTGAGGTATACCTACACTATCAATTTTAATCAGAATTAACACTGAGAAAAGTTATGAGTTGTCAAACACAAAAATATATATACATATATTCGTGTCGAATTGAGAACCTCCGAACTTGTGTGTTTTTGTTGTTAATATTTATGAGAAGCAGATCTATAACACTATCTAAATCACTAATTTCAACACAATTAGGAAAAACTAAAATTTTGTCAGCCTAGGGTATTTTAGGAACAGTTGTTGACACTTGTTGCATTATTGTTATATTTTTTTAATAATCCGTTATTTAAATATTTGTATTTACCTTCACTTGTTGTTTTAACGTATTTGACTACATTCCTTCGTAAATAACATTTCTTATAATATAAATTCGGGATTGCATGAAATGGTTCCTTGTGAAGGATTAAGGTGTGTGCAATCGTTACTCGCAAAGGTAAATTCTTTGAGTTTTATATATAGACAAATATCATCTCGTTTCTTCACCTCTATTCTTGATTTGGATATTTTCCATAGATGATTATTATCATAGGTCTATCAAAATACAGGTCAACAGATATAAACAACAAACAGGGCAAACAACAATAATTATTCTATTGGTGCTGCATATTTTTCTTATATGATAAGAATGCTTTGAAAACCGTCACGTTACGATGATTTTAATAACTTCTTTACTGCCTTAGGACATCAGACATCACGTTCTTTTGACAAATATGATGTCTAGAGCATGATGTGATATTCGTTTAAATAGCAAACTCTTGCTCTAAACGAATTGACGACAAAGGGCTTTTGTCATAGCCATTGAATGTGATTACTTATTACTGATACAGTTCGATTCAAACTTAATGGCGGCTGTGAAGTGAGCGGTTGACTGCGCAGTACCCCGCCCCTCACCCCCGCTGTTACGTAAAATTGTTACTGCGCAGCCACTCGCCTCGTGTTCAGAGCCGCCATTAAGTTTGAATCATACTGTACCTATTTGTAAATCAATCTAGTGTGTGCCTTCAGTAGGCTTGTTGTTTTTCATTAGTAGTCAAGAAGATGTGCGTTACCCCAGCAAAATAATGTCGAAAATAGTAATTTAAATGTTACAGGCAATTAGTAGTCCAGCTTCTGTAAATGTTGCGCACATTTTTAAATTTGTTGCACATATAGATTTTGAGTTATTCCACAAAAACATTTCCTGCTGGGGTAACGTTACCGCAGCCAGACATTTTCTTTTATAATGGGAATATTGAAATAAATATTAGCCATATAATTAGTGGTCTAGACGAGGTAAATGTTGCAATTTATTTTGTCAAGTATTTGTTCTTCCTTCGACTGCGATGTTATTCAAGATTTTGCTGGAGTAACGTTTGTGGTTTTGCTGGATCTCTGAGACGGATAAGCAGATTCTTATCAACTTTTTTACATGACTTCTTAAGAATTAGTTTGAATTAGTTGGGTAATAAAAAAGCGAAAATAATGCACCAGTATAATGTGAACTTAAAACATTTATTCTATATCTGTTATTTTCTGCGATGGTTTTAAATCTTAACTTATATTTTAAAAGTGAAGATTTGTGTTACTAAAGACAAAATGTAAACTAAAATTTAAAAAGTAATGGAAAATGCCATAAGAACAGTATTGCTACCTGTGATTGTTTTAAAGTTTTATCAATATTTTGAAAGTTTTATTGAAATAATTATTTCACTTGTTAATAAAATTTCGTAACACAAATTCAAAACACTTGTGTACACATCCGTACTAAACTTGTAAACCTATCCTACATATTTAAGAAGGTTTCATATTGTACTATGCGGTCGCTTTTTTGTAACCACCTAAATATGGTCGGGTTACCACGGTTTTACGCTTTTTTGACTATTATTTTATTATTTCGTTAATTATTGTATGTACTACGCTGAAATTTTACAGGGATATAACTGAACTAAGCAACTAACTATTTATATATCATTCAGTTTATATATTCACATACAGGGTTATCGGGGGCCAAATAACTCCGCGCACATTATGATCGTCAAAGTGGAGAACTGAATTTCATCATAATTTGTTTATTACTTACAGGATACTAATGAAACTTCACATACATTTGAGGACAGACACAAGCTACAAAATAACGTTTAAAGTAAGTCTTTCGAGCTCTTATTCAAAGTGTTAGGATCTATTGAAGTATTTTTATATTTAATTAAATAACCTTTGAATGGTACTGGTGCATTATTTTCGCTTTTTTATTACCCAACTAATTCAAACTAATTCTTAAGAAGTCATGTAAAAAAGTTGATAAGAATCTGCTTATCCGTCTCAGAGATCCAGCAAAACCACAAACGTTACTCCAGCAAAATCTTGAATAACATCGCAGTCGAAGGAAGAACAAATGCAAAATAAGTTGCAACATTTACCTCGTCTAGACTACTAATTATATGGCTAATATTTATTTCAATATTCCCATTATAAAGGAAAATGTCTGGCTGCGGTAACGTTACTCAGCAGGAAATGTTTTTGTGGAATAACTCAAAATCTATACATGCAACAAATTTAAAAATGTGCGTAACAATTACAGAAGCTGAATAACTAATTGCCTGTAACATTTAAATTACTATTTTCGACATTATTTTGCTGGGGTAAAGCACACGTCAAGAAGCGAAAAATGAAGAGTTATTATGGGTTCACATTGTAAGTAATTTTAAAGATTATCATTTTTTAACATACATAGTACTTACAATGCGTACCTAGTTATTTAATTAGAAAGTTCAATCAATTATTTCTGCGCCATCTGTTGGCCGATTATGTTGTTTTGTAAGTCGAACTCTAAGAACACAGTAGCGGCGATAGGTAGATGGCTCTTACATCTCAATAAGCGATACTGATAGCATGAAAATGAGCATAATATTATAATAATGTTAAGTGTGTGATTTTGCGAAACAATTCATTTTGAAGAAATTCATCGGGTTTTTATTCTTAAATCAGTCAGACTTGCCCTAACGTTGGCCCCTAGGCACGCCACTGGCTACTACATATATCTATTTTGTAAAATAGGAGTTTTGACGGGCGCAAATGGCGGAGTCCAAAACCTCAAAAAAATTGTCGTCACTGGTCGCAAACCCTTTTTAAGGAACCCAGTGCTGCAGACATTCCCTAAAAATATATGCTGTAATCAGACTCTAAACCGTCACCTTAGAGTGAAAAGCTCTGGAATGCAATTTTGATCAGTTTCATTTTAATTAATTTTGTGACAGAAATTAACCTGAAAAAATATATCTGATGCATCTGAAAAAATATTAGAACAGCACACTAAAAACAAATTTAATGAAACTGTCGTTTAACATTTTACAGGGCGTAGTTTTTTCGTCCTCAAGTAAAGTTAGCACTTTCGCATATACGAGGAACCTGAATTTATACGCGGCTTTAATTCAACGCATGATTGCCACCTCAGTATGAACGGCACAATCACAAGTCTCATGAAATAAACGACAGCAAACTACCTACTTAACTCGTTAAACGAATCGCGTCTGTATAAACAAACCCAGTGGCTGGGCCCAAAAACTGAGTCACTCAGTGCCTGGGGTTTGATACTTCGAATAACGTTTTATTGAAGGTCGTTACCTCGAAGTCTACCCGGAAGGTTTAGGTAAGTACCTATTTATCTATGTGTTGTTACCTTGAATGGTCGATTCATTCCACATTATCTAAGTATGTACCACAGAAAAACAAAGGGAAGAAAATGGTTTATCCCATTGATTGCCCAGAACCCACCTTTCGCCATTTACAATAGGGATTTGGTTTTGAGAGTGAAAGGGATATACAGATTACCATTTATAATAATTGTTAATAATCTGGTACCTATTGATTTCGCAGAACTATGACCTATACAGGTAGGTAGTTGTTCCGGGTCTGGTTATTTGAACCTATAGGTACTTTTGTATATGACGTTTGTAAATGCATCCACGATAGAGAAGAAAGTCATAGGGTGAGGCAATTTTAAAAGATATTAACATTAGGGGAATATACTTAGAGGTAGCGACATTGGTTCGTCATTCAGAGTAAAGTATGAAACCCCGGTGCCTGTACCTCCGCGCACATCCCGGCATAGATGGGGTCAGTGTCCCAGGGTCCACGCTCGGGCAGCGGCAGCGCGCGGCGTCGCAGCTCGGCTACGAGTTCGTTCACGTCCATGATGGGGATGGGGTCGAGCCCACGCGCCAGCCCCGCCAGGTACTCCACGTAGTGCGCCCTGCAAGTACAGCGGTGGTCAACACACCTCGACGAGGCCCCGCTTGTAGATGCCCTCTAGCGTGCCGTAGGGCCGAGGTGGCGGCCGAAGCGCGGCGCGCTTCACCAGCGTCTCGAGGTCGTCCACCCCCAGGATCGGAAGCGGGTCGATGCTGCAACGACGAACCATCCGACTCAGGTATTCCAGGTAATGGTTCCTGCAAGCACATGCGTCACTCACCGCCTCGCTCGTCTCGACAGTAGCAGGCATTGAAATCACCTTAGCTCAGCCTAGTTGTCTGTTATCATCACATTAGTATCTACCTATTAGGATGTCTTTGGTATTACGCCTCCTCTAAGCATGCTACATTGATAGGTGAGGTGTCTATACCAAAGATTTTTAAAATAGAGCAGCAGTGCTATTTCGTAATAACCTTCGGTGAATTTAGGTGAACACAATTCAATGCCCAGCACCCGGTTCCCAGGTCCATCAATAATTGGTTCGTGTGGTCACAACCCGTGTACGTTACTCCAGTAGGAAACTGCCTCCTAAAGTGATATGTATGAGTGGAACGTATAATTAGTGCGTAATCTGCTGTAAATATGAAAGTGCATTTAGGTAATACTTTTTTTTAACTAGCGCCCAAAAGGATCATGGCAGGATTTGTACAAAAGCAAAAGGGGATGGGGTTGTTCCACTGCGCTCCAAATCCCATTGTTCTAACCAATTGTAATGTTCATACATAGATTCCACCGAGCTCCAAGAAATTTTGAGTAGAGTTGGCAAAAAAATAAATTTAGCATGAAAAATAGGTACAAATATCATAAAAAATAAAAACAAAAATGCATTTCAAATATGTTTATTCAGTCAATCACAACGTCACATCTAGCAATATTTTTTACGATGCCATGGTTCTACTAAGTTATTTGTTCGGTGTCTCCCCAAAATTTCAAATTTCTGTACCTATGTGAATTTCAATTGTCTGTACCCTGTCCATTGGGTTATTAGTTTTTTGACAGCTGCCTTAGAACATAACCTATTCCCGATTACCTAAAAGTTAACTGTAAAATGCGTTATAAAATAAATATATAAACTGCCTTATCTTATTGGATTATCTCATTCATGACCTCTTACTGACATTTTTATACAGTATGCGTATCAGTTTTTACAAAAACAAATATTGTTCACTAGTTCCAGCTGTCAAAAAACGGTTAAACCAGTGGACAGAGTGTAACCATTGACCATCAAAGTAAAGTAATCATTAAACTTAAAAAGTAGAAACTTAGAAAATATTTTCACTTTGTTGTGCTTCTGCCATGATCATCAACCACGCATCATGAATTCATGAATCCATAAGGCAATTGCGCCAAAGCTGCAAAATTTGCAAGAAACAACTATGGTTTGCCCTTAGAATAATAACGCATAGAAACCTAGTACGAGCATCAAAAGTACGAGTATTCATACTCGGCCTTATATGGTCTAGTAGTCGCAGACAGCGTTGCCAGACCTACGGATTTGTCCGTAGATCTACGGACTTTAGCTCTTGTCTACGGACACACGGATTTTAGTCGCAAATCTACGGATTTTTGATCGATTTCATTCACCCAACCCAAACATTAGTATAAATACTCAAATTAAATAAAATTTCGGCTAAAATAAAACGTTAATCCAAAAAAAAGGTAGTCCTGCGACCTGCGTTTCGTTCTTTGTTATTTTGTCTGTAATACAACATCATACCATAAGTCCAACCAAAGACTATTTAGTTTGATTAGCGAGTTACGTAAAACAGAATTAACTATTCGCGATATTTCGTGATTCGTTGGTTTGGTTTCGTTGGAAGCATTGACGATTGTAAACTTATTTTAGGTTGCTGAGAATGTTACTGAGAAAATGAGAATCGTGATAGTGACACCGACAGTAATAACGATTGATCAATACAAATAAAAAAATAGTCTTTTACTTTGTATTGGAGATTTTTTCGCAGATTTTATTTTATAACAATTTCTTTACCGGCACGGAATCAGGTTTAAGGTCACTCAGAGATGGAACGGATAGACTAAATACATAGTCAGTTTAGCTTTAGAAAATGTCCGTATATCTACGGATTTTTGTAGAGGCAATCTATGGACTTCTACGGATTTTTGACCGTCACACTACGGATTTTTAAAAATTGAATCTGGCAACCCTGCGCAGCGAGCCGTCAATGCTCAAGGTCACGCTCCGTTGAACACAACTCTCAAGAAATATTTTAAAATGACGGATTGTTGCATAAAATACTGCCATAGCAAAACCGGTAAACATAAAAAATGTGATAAAATTACATTTCACATGTAAATTATATCTATTACTAAACACTATATCTATTACTCATAAAACATTATATCTATTACTTATACCTACGTAAATCGATCTCCGAATAAAAAATTTCATAACCTAATTTATTACAATGAAGTGTTGCCAGTGTTGTACGGAACAATTACCCATAATTCTAAACACTAACACTGTTGGAGTCTACTGTATTATTCTGATAGAAACCAACAACTGATCCATACATTTATGTTCGTATAACTCGGAATAATTATTTATGAATGTATGGTATGGATCTGCTGTTTTTTTTTTGGCGAAATTAAGGTTTGTAGTGAATTTTATTTTACCTTGAATATTTTTAACAACTGAAAGCGTAAATAATGTAATTCTGTTGTATCCGGGTAATATATCGGACACTGTGTTATCGACACTGTAGGTATGCTATGTGGAGTACATTTTTAGTTACCAAGTAATCCGAGTATACGACTGTAAATAATATTTTGATGGGATGACAACGAAGATATTATTATATATGTCGGAGACGGTTTATTAATCACAATTGTGGGTAGTTAACTAAATTTGTTATGATTTGTGTTTCTTATTGTTAATTTATGTGATTTTACTATCAATTATTGTCTATTAATTCGAAACATGATTTATTGAGTACTTAGTGTATGTACACTGATTTGTGGTTACTTTATTTCGATAATTGTTATCGATGGTTTTATTCAAAACAATTGTTGACTGAAAATCACTATTGTTTATTCATGACAATTATTATTGTGTTATTTGATTACAGATCTTATTAGATTCAGCACATTTTAGTGTTTTGTATCAAGTAAACGCGTGACGCACTTCCGTGCGCCAATGGACAGACTTGTTATGGAGAGGTTGCAAAGTAGGGGTATCGTCTTATAAAAGAGCGTGCACTCTGTATGTATGGCAGTCGATCCTCGGATTCGACTCTGTAAAGAGCTCCTGCTCCCGACAATACTGTCGGTTTACCTGGTACAGCGCTGCTGTATATTCACATAGCTGTATAGGCGATACACTTTGTATTTGGGTGGCTGAGGCTGCTGTACGAACTGTAAACCTTAAGGGTTTGTTCGTTTATCATTGGGTGGCTTAGGCTGCTGTACGAACTATAAACCTTAAGGGTTTGTTCGTTTATCATTGGGTGGCTTACGCTGCTGTACGAACTGTAAACCTTAAGGGTTTGTTCGGTTATCACGCATAATCCTTGGGTGGCTTGGCCACTGTATGAACTGTGGGACCTTAATGTTCTGTTCGATGAACTGTATTGTTGCTGTACCTTTAACTTACTTTATTCTTGTTACTAATTACCATTTGTATTGTGTTTTCTTTATGTAATGTGTAATTGTTTTTACAGGTCTTGTTTATTCCTAATGAGATGATGGGAGCGCCTGTGGTCCTGACGATGTATTGTGCTGCTCGGCACTCCTGATCCTACATATATTAAAATGTTTGGCGCGTATACATTTAAATAGATACTTACGCGACATGAACTCACAAATGAATTTCTAAGTATAAGTTCGAGTTACGTTAAAAACAACACTGTATTTTAATTAATATAATAATATGTAATAATAATATTATAATTATTAATTATCAATATGGAATCGTGCTATGGCTCAAATACATTAATTTTTCCCCGATTTTAGGGAAAATGATATTTCCTAGCAACATTTACGTCTGTGTGCGTGTCAGCGGTCGTAATTACATGCCGCTCACGCACAGTCATAACCTACTAGTGTAGCGTAAATTTTTCGTAGGCAGCGTATGGAGACTGTCCTTCTATGCGTTATTATTCTAAGGGTTTGCCGTTTATGCTGACTCTACATACATATTTTATTTTGGAGCGCCGTGGAATGCATTCCTGGAGCGCAGTGAAACAACCTCAATAAAAAATGTCCTCGATATGTTGACGAATCTGTCGCTTTTTAGTTTTTTTAGTCAACCGAATTTCGTTGGATAACCTGCCGTTGTTTACATGTTTTGTTTATTGTTTATTTCTACTATTTCAAGCTGAATATTTTCCCTAAGGATATATTTTTGATTAAACTCACAAATTTTTGGTTTACACCTACACATCTTGGATTAAGCCGGCACAAATAAGGAGCGGAAGATGGGGTAAGACTAAGGGCCCGCGCTAGCTGACGGCGCGGGCGTGGCACGGCACGGCATGGCACGGCGTGCTTCGGCAGCTCAAAGGACGCTTTGGCATGCCGCGTCACGTAGTCGCGTGACGTCCCGCAGCAAGCCCAGCCATTCCTCCCTTGCCCCCGCACCCCACTCAGGCTTAGCGCCATTTGCCGAAGACACCGCCGCACCCATTTCAAACAATTTAGCTGTCATAATCCTATGACCTAAGTGACTTTGTGGGACGGCACGGCCTGCCGCGGTGTGCCGCAAGGCGCCGCGGCATGCCACGACGCACAGTGTTGCCGAGGGCGAACAAAAACCAAATTTTAAAGTTGTAGGTAGATGAAAACCTATGACCGGACTTGAAAATATTTTTTGGATTCTTATAGCTTTTCGTTTCTAATAAAAATCACAAGATATCACTCGTCAAAGTACGCTGTCAACAACTACGGTTTCAAGAAGCGAAAACTTATCGTAATTCAAGTAAACACTGTTTTGATATTTATTATTATTTGCACAATCAACAACATGGATTCTGGAGTTCAAGGTATTGTCTTTTATAAATGATATTAGTGTTCTTGAAATATAAACATTATGTATGTTTAAAGACAGTTACAAATAACCACCAAAAATTTGATTAAAATAAAAAATTCACAAGGTTTATTAGTAAGTGTCCAACCTGTGACCAACACAAATAATCTTTGGACTTTATATTATTGTATTGTAGTATCAAGCCTTGCTACTACATGCACGAGTACGAGCATCAAAAGTACGAGTATTCAAACTCGGCCTTGTAAGGTCTAGTTTGCGCAGCGAGCCGTCAGTGCTCAAGGTCACGCTCCGTTGAACACAGCTCGCAAGAAATATTTTAAAATGACGGTTTGTTGCGTAAATTACTGCCACACAAACGGTAAATATTATAGATTATAGGTATCTATTACTTTTACGTAAATCGATCTCCGAATACAACTTGGGAATTCAGTTTGGGAAAGATGGGATACCTACTTGCGGGCAAGACGGGGTTTGGGACGGGGGGAAAGAAAAACAGCTATTATCACTGCTTCTCTTTATAAAACAGAGTTAAGGGAAGGTCAAAACAGTAAGAAACCTAAAAAATAATCAAAACTGCTCAAATGGACGGACGTAGCATCAGATGGCGAAGATACAGAATGCCTGTACTGCCACCGCTTCTATTCCGAGTCTACTGAAAGATGGATCACTTGCCAAACTTGCAGTAAGTGGGCGCATTGTGACTATGCAGGAGTGGAAGACAACGATGACGAAGCTGTCTATATCTGCTCGGTTTATGAAGTTATCGATGATTAAATATTCTATACTATACCCATTTTACCCAAGAGGGCGGCGTCTTGCGCTATAGGTGGGGCAAGATGGGAAATTTCTTCTACATTGTGCAATCCTCAGATTATGAAACAAAAGGCAGATAGACCGCGCGGAACACTGAGAGTGAAGCCAAAAAAGCAAATACAAATTCAAATTCAATCCGTCAACAACTGCTTCATTCACGGATCTATGGCTATATGTCTCCATACCCAGTGCTTACGCCAGCGTTATTTTGGCGGGTTTTGGAACTGTTGTTACATAAAGCTGGACACTTTTTCAACTTTCCCCCCATATGAGATGGTGCTCGTTACCTACCCTCCATAAGATGTTGCGATGACGTGCCGCCATTACCACCACAGATAATGTAGAAATGTTGTCAATGTTATGATTTAATTGAAAATACTTATGATAAATTGACAAATAAAGATACCTTAGGTAAACAAAGAACAAAGTAGTTTATTAGGGCGTTGACAACCCTGTAGGTACAGACACCGTCATCAACTGCTTACCCACCACGTATTAATTAAAAGTTTTAATGCGTGGTGGGTAAGCAGTTGATGACGCTGTCTGTACCTGGCTGGTGCATTGTGGGATAGTGAATTCGGCTACTGGGTGCTTAGGCATAGGGTCCCGTTAGTAACTGGAACGTAACGGGTCGTTACGTAATCATCGCACCGATGGACTCTACTTACGGGTTGTTAATATTTGTCAGACACATTGCATGCGAAATAGCATGCAGACTTGGCAGAAAAAGTATAACGCGAGAAGTCAATTCCCTCTAACCACGTCAGGCTAATTCATCTACATTCACCGAAGGACATTTTTATAGGATAGACCGGCAAGACTATTTCCTATGTTTCAAATTGTAAATAGAAACTAACTTAATGTGTCATGTATTATAGGTAGATACCATTGGTGGCCAAATTATTAGGGACAGATGTCATAGTCTATGTGTAATTTCCGGTGTCCCCTTGTTTCGCAGACAGAAATTTCATAGAATTTCGTTTTCCAGAAAATGTTTCATTTAATATTTGGTTCTTGTATTTTTATTTCGACTATTAGGTACCTATTGTTTCAAAGACTTGTGAGTGCCTACGCATCGCATGTGTTCGCTCGCGCTTACTGTTCTGTCTCTGTCGCCCGCTATTCTCATCGACCGCAGCTAAGCGCACTCAGCGCGCTTCTGATTGGCTGTGTTAAATGGATAAATACGGCACCCTACCATGTACTAAACTATGAATTTTGTAATATAAGGAGATCAATAAACATTAAAATTATTCCTAAGTAATACCAACACTGGCCTTTCATTTCTACACAACCGCTACAGACTATTTACTTGAATGAAACATATTTCACAGAAACACAATTCAATGAATTTTTAATTCCATTTTTTTGTTTAACAAACATACCAAACAGTAGATTTTTTTTTTACGAATATTTTTTGTTCAGTGTACTTTTCCATGGAATTTATTTCAGCGAAAATGTATTTAAATAGACAATAACAAAAATATTGTCTTAAAAAGTCAATAATTGTGTCAATGTTGTGCTACAAAAGTTAATGACAGAAACGAATCTCTGCGAAACCGACTCCTAGAGTGTAATTTAAATCCGCGTAGGCGTTAAACACATACCTAATCAGTATCCTGGTGTGGTCTGTGATCTCAGGCAAAGGCATGGGTCGGGACGGAAGGAAGGGAAGGCGTAGAAGGGTTTTGAGGACCATGAGGCAAGACCTGTGCAAGCGAGTACTAGAAACTTGACTACGACCGCAGCACGAAAATGGTTCCTTGGTGACGGAGAGTACATTTTTATGTACGATTCTGCACCGTGCCATACAGCCAAGAGTGTTACTGCATTTCTGGCTGAAAGAAATACTAACGTTTTGCCCTGGCCAGGTAACTAAACAGACATGAACCCTATCATATAGACAACATGTGGGAGCTCACCAAACTGGCGATCGTTAAGAAAGTGATCACCGTGAAGCACCAGCTGATTGCAGCTTTCAATATAGAATGGCATCATAATAAACACCTCCAATAGAATGCTAAAATATGTATAGGTAGAGAATATATGTCACGTCGAATAAAAGCTATCATTACTAAGGGTGACGTCAGAAAATATTAAGGAACCTATTTAATATCTTACGACTTACCAAAACAATTTCCTTTTACAAAAAAAAAAAAAAAAGAAAGCGCCTCGCCTATACATTTGTTGTTTTTATTATTTCCTTTATTAAGTTTTTCAAATAAAAAATACCCGTGAAGCCTATAACCAATCTTGCCTGAAAAATTCAGTCAAACTAGAAAATACAAAAATCTTCGCACTGTCCCTAGTAATATGGCCACCTACCGTAGGTATATAAATTAAACTCGTGTTAGTTACACGTACCATTTATAACTCCAGAACAGCTGGACTGATTTTCGTGATTTTTTGTTTGTTGAGTGTAACCGGCCCGAAGAGCAGAATTAAAAAAGAACTATTAAAAAATCGGAAAATTTACGAAATAAGGGACTTTTGAGCATTTTGCATTATGCGAGATGTCATGTGAGCGATGACACTAGACTCGGAACTAGGCTGAGCGACTTTACACTCAAGAATTTATACCAATCTTGTTTGAATGCTATAACTCCAACCCAGTTTTAACCCCAAATTTTCGAGGTCAAAATTGTTGCAAATTAGTATCTATCCCCGTTCAAGGAATGTATCAAATTACCAATCACCTTGTAAGTACATATATGATCTATGGTTAAAATTAGTAACACACAATTTCGTTCGCCATGTTTCGTCTATAGTAAGTATGTATATTAAAGGTATTTAAATATATTCGGCACGAATATGTGTGCCGCTCCTTCAGAAACTTCGTCTCGTTCTTCGCGGACTAATGTGCGTCCACCTTAATGACTTGCAAGAGTTGGCTTGGCTTACAAAATTTGTTGAACCTGGTCTGGTAGGACAAATCGGTTGGTGGTTGGATATTTTGCAACAAAATTGATTTACACCGGCGCGGCTGTGTAACATGTATGTACGATCAGCACCAAAAGTTCAACATTTCGGATTTTTAAATCATAATTATTGAACAGAATATTAAATGAAAAAATGATGGAAAATCATTATAAAATAAACTTGACCTACGACTATGACCTAAAATACTAAAAAACTTTTTAACGTAAAAGACAAAAAGTAAAAAATAACTTTCAATTCGCAAGTCGGCGGCTTTGGTTTTGCTTGTTGTTTTGTATTGCCACCGGCTTGCGAATGAAAAGTTACTTTTTACTTTTTGAAGGCGGTTGTCTTTTTAGTTAAAAAGTTTTTTCGCTTTTTAGTGCCTACTTCTTATCACACAAATTAATTCCGAAACAGACCCAAAAAAATTCAGTCATGCCTTAATTTTCTACACTTAGGCATGGAATATATTCTTGAAATTGATATGGGACCAAATTTGAGGCATACATAAATTAAGAAAAGAATCATCGAAATCGGACCTCACTAAAAAAAGTTATGCGTGGTCAAACATAAAAAAAAATGTTTGTAAAATGAAAACTACTGGGTCAAACTATGTTACATTTTTATGGGACCAGGTTAGATGATATGTAAATGTTATAGTGTTAATCGACTTTTGTTGCTGACCGTACATACATATTATTTCCTATGTAAGTTCGTTTCTCGTTATACCAGTGGTAGGTATTCCTACTTAGTCGTAGTATCAATACATTTGCATTATACTCACTTGCAGAGCCCTGCATAATTGTTAGGTGCCTCACTACCACACGTGCCGTCTACGAGTCCTGTCGGTGTTTCTCGTTGCAACTGAACGGGACAGCGCCCTGTACTGCTTTCAGCTGCATTTGTTTCAAATAGGACGTTGTTCATCTTAAACATTAGAAATAAAATTTTGAAAAACAAAAACCAGACTATAGAAAGACATTCAGGGAAATTATACGATTAGGGATTTGGTCAAATCATGGCAAATGTTACAATAACAACTCCGTTGGATCATTTGATACAATTTCTGAACTGGTTTAGTAAAATTTATTTCGTATTTACCTGAAGTAAAGTTTGTAACTCATGAGGTTCTTTGTCCCTTAAATAAAATAGACAATTTCGGGGGTGATGAGCGTGTAGGCCTAATTTTGCGCAGTATTCACTCAGCCCACACCGTGCGCCCATTGTGAATGGCTTTCCGCAGCCATAGCAAAACTCGTATTTGCATTGAGTACATGTGAAATGCATGCAACCTCCCCTGAAATTAATTTTAATTTCAAACATAGAAAATGAGTTACAGATAGAGTAGGTACAACAAGCTAGCTTCAGTTTTTTTTACTATACGAGTAACTGACTGATAAAGTTTTTGTAACTACCTGGTTTAAAGAAACTTAAATCCCTACTTTTTGAAGAAATATAATAAATTCATCAGTACCTGGACAGGGAGTACTTAAAATGACACCGTGGACACTCGAGGCCATTGTCTCGCAGATGCTGCTGTATTGCTGTGACTGACCGCTCAGGATCATTGTCCTCCAGCCACGCAGTATATTGTTCACAACTCAGCCCTTCGTGATTAGTGTTCCACTGTTAAAATGTTTAATATGCTCATTCAATAATAAAATCACAAGTACCTATTAAAATTGTTAAAACATGTGATTAATTAATGACGCGCTTACCGGCTTTCTACAGGACGCACAACTTATAGATCGACATTCCGGGCAGCGTATTTTCTTTTGTTTCGGATGAACAAAAAATCCTGAAGAACATTCCATACACCATCTAAAGTTTGGATCTCGAGCCAAGGTTCGGTCTCGTAACTGTAGATAAAGATAAATGATTCTCCATTACTTTAGGCAAGCGAAGTTTCAATTAATCCGAGACTTTTTTGTTTTCAGTATTGACATTACAGTAGTGCCAGCGGGATTAATTAAATTTTATTTATTTTGTATTTTTCGTAAAAAAGGTTTTTAAAGTGTTCTATAAAATATGTCTGCTATGCTTTACTATCTAATAATCATTGTTAAGCTACCTTTCTTTGAAACAACTCGTGCACATCTATTTCAAGCAAAGTTTTTAAAAGTATGTCCAAATGAGCAAAATATTCAAGCCAGGCATCTTCAGGTAAACTTTCCAGTTCCGGAAGTTTGCAGTAGGGACATACGCAGTCAGCAATACTTCTCTCCGTTATTTGTACAGTGAAATAATGGTGTGCGCATTCCCGACAGCATCGATGAGTGCAACGCAACATTGACACCATCTGCAAAAAAAAAATCAAGAGTACATTTAAGTGACACAACTTTGAGACAGATTGCAATATTATTTCCCTTGCTTACCTCATGCTCCGGTAGTCGAGATGCACAGAGTTCGCAGTCTTGATATAAATAAGCTAGTGCAGATGATAGGTCAATGCATTCAAGTGCAGCTAGCAGTGCTGCCGGTGGATCAGCACCTTGTGTTATCAACTCAACTGCGAGCTGCGCTTGCTCCCATGTTTCTGTTGCACCCTCTGCGAGTAACATTCGCGCTTGCCTCTGAAAAATGTATATATATCAATATTTTTTTATCATTTTTGTTGCGTTTGCAAGTTAGTGACTTGTATTTTAACTAAACTTACTTCTGGTGAGCCTTCTGGAAGTCTGACTTTAGCCAAATCTATAATTTGTCCAGAAACCCTTCTAATTGTAACTGGTGGAGGTGGCGATGGTGGTGGTGGTGGTGAATATATTGATTCTTCAGTAGGCTTTATGATTTGTGACTGTGCGTCTTCCGAATCACTATCGGTCCAGTCGTCTTCTGTGTGACAGGTTTCGCGAAAAAATGGCTTCTTTTCTTTCGGTGGTGTAGTTGTTTTAGGAGGCGAGAGCTGTTTTTCCTCTTTATGCTTTAAAGGTGGTGGAGGAGCTAGTTTTTTCTTATACAACGTTGAAGTGGTTGCTTTCGCCTCTGGCATCTCAAATGTTGTAGGAATAGGTTGGGAAGGAATTGCCTTGCTATTAAGAAGTCTAGTTTGCAATTGCTTTACATGACCACTTTGAATGTTACCAAAGTGAGATTTAGGAGGAGCTGGGGCAGGGTATTGTTTAATTGATATTCGCCGTACTGGGACCTTTGAAACAATTAGTTTTGGAGAATTTTTATCATTTTTTGACTTATTATTGGGTATGATTTTTATTAGTTTAGGTATGTTAGATTTATTCGCTATAGAGGTTTTAATACTGTTATTACTTGGTGTATCAACTGGAAACTGTTCAGGTACCATTTTTTTATAATTATTAGTACTATCTGCTTGTTCGGAATCTGAAGGGTTATCTTCTAAAGAGTTTAAACTTTTTCTGTCATTTTCATCAATGTTTAATTTTACAGGTGAAGTGGGTTCGTCTTGACTATCAACAAGGAGTGGTTGTTGAGGCTCTTTAGCAACAGCAAGTAATATTTGATCAGAATCATTATTAGAAGAACGTTTTTCATCAAAGTCTTCTAAACCTGGTTGTGTATTTAATTCTTTAGTAACGTATTCAGGTATGACCTCTTGTTGTAATTCAGCATCTTGGGTACTAATATGATTATCATTCTGTTTTTGCTCTACGGTTTCTAGTATAGCATTTAATACAGGGTGAACTGTTTCAGAAATAATTAATTTAGTCGGAGTTGTAGTTTTTATTGCTGATAAAATTATTGCCTCTCTTGAATATAATAGAAGGTTAGGAGTGTTATTGTTTTCTGACTGTTGTTTTACAGTTTGTTTATTGTTAACAACTTTTTCGACATTTTTTTGAGTATTAAGCTCTTCATAAATTTCATCGAAACTGTTAACGCTAACAAATACATTATTATTTACATCTTCTTTTTTTGAGGGCCTTAAAACATCTTGTTTCTGAGGTTCATTTACTTCAACTGTAAATGTATGTTCTTCTTGCAATGTACGTGCTATAGAATCAAGTATTTCAATGTTTGCGAGCTTGAAATCTTCTAGCTGGTTTTCAACATGATCTAAAGCTTCTTCAAATTTCTCGTTTTCCTCAGAACTTGTTATATAATCCACCGCCTGCCGTTTTTCAGAAGGATCCTCATCTTCAGAACTTGTAACTTCCTTTTCATCTGATGTAAGGTTATCCGTTCTTTCTTCAGTATCGCTATAGCTCGATTCTTGTTCATCATTTGTTTCATCGGTGCTAGATTCAGCGTCGCTTTGTGATACAGTTCTGCCATCAATTGAATTTATATCAGAATTAATTTCTTCTTTCATCTGTTGAATAAGTCTTTGCGTGTTATCCACAATATCTGTTAAATTATTAGACTTTTCCTCTATTTGTCTGTGTATTCTACTGTCTGAAATATCTACTTCAGGTTTATTATTATTTTTAGGAAGGTTTTGATGATGATTATTTTCTATCAATTTAAATTCACTAGATTTTATTTTATTTTCTAAATTTTGAACGGGGCTGCCAGTTTGTGTGTTTATTGATTGATCGAGACCATTCCTTGAATATAATTTATTATCAGTTTGTTCGTTTGCAATCGGTACATTTATTTCTTTAATTTCCGGTAATTGTTCAATTGTCACGGTCTGCCGAATTTCATTTTCGTTTGGGAATTCTGGCTCATGACTATTTAGTTTTGATCTATTCACGTCTGAACTTTGGTTTTCTTTGAAACCATTTTGCAAGTTTAATTGATTGTCAGTTAAAATTACAGTGTTGTTGTTATTTTCGTTAATATTAGGTAATGGGCTTGATCTTGTCAAGGCATTATAGGCATCTATAAAATCATTTTCAGATTGAATTAAATCAATTGGTTGTGTCTTTGTACCCATATTAAGATTCGCTTCTGGTTGGAAAGAAGTATTGCCAGTTAGCAGTCCTTGTAAAAGTAAGTTTTCATCAATTGAAGGAACCCCGGCTTCTTGGAGAAGCATTTTTAATTTTCTTGCCACATCGCCTGTATTCTCAAACACTTTTCGGTCGGTCAATTTGTTTTCTAAAACGTTTGCTTCTCTTTTGTAATCATTCACATTTATGTTTAGTGGTAAATACATCCAGTCGTCGTCTTGAAATCTAGGTGGTGTCGGTGCTTCAAACTCATCTGAACTATCTTCTGCTGAAATGTAAAGTGAAGGTTATGACGTGGTACGATGATGGTGTGATCTTGTAATGCAACGATATTTTTATTGGTTTGTTGTTCTTTTGAGATTACCGCGCATGCGGTGAGAGTGGCGGGATGAGGAGCGAGGAGGAGCTGCGTCGTCGTCTGCACCTACAGGGGAGCCCCAAACATGCCCGCGTAGCCTTCCTTCTTCTCCGACGCCCATAACCTCCGTCTGAAAAGTAAACATGCTGTATCGAAAATGTAGAATCATTTAAAATTTTGAGTTCTGGTGTACCTACCTGTCGTTTGTGTCTTTCGACACATTCTGTCACAGCCGGCCACATAGCTCCTCTATGTCTAGCGAGAGCAGCTCTCGCTTCCAACTCTGTGATAGCGGCGTCAGGCGCGAGACGTGCGGCGGCAGCACGCACACCAGCGCAGAGACTTGGCCAACGCTCTCGCAACCAAGCTAAAGGTGATGCGGGACTTTGTATTAGTGCTGCTTGCACTTCGGCAGCGCTAAAGCCCAGTCTTTCAGCTTCACTCATCAATTGAGCTAATTCTATACCCCTTTCTGCTTCTCGCATAGCGCCAGCTCCAGTTAGTGCTTCAAGTGAAATAGCCCGAGTGGACTGTCGTTCCGGAGATGCCGCCTGAGAAGAAATAGATTAATCTGGCGAATTCTATAACAGTAGTGCCGATCGTCAGGTGATTGTTTAAGAACATATTCGTAAATAATATATTAGTCTTTATCTATGAAATTGCCGTTTAGTTTACTTACAGAAAGTTAAAAGTAATTTTTATATAAATATTTTTTATTATATTAGGTAATTTTTGAATACCCTTCTTAAAGAAGTCAGGGTTGCACTGCCAAGAGGGAGAGGTTATTGAATTTATTCCCTGCTAAGACTAGTTGTCCAAATTTTGGAAAAAGCAGAATTCTGTCGGTGCAGGGTTTGGTGAGTACGATGGATGACCCAAAACTTTCAACCCTAGCTCTTGTAGCTTAGAGACCTACTGTTGTGCTGTACGAGGTTGAGTGTTGACGTGAAGGACCAGCGGAGATGAGCGATTAAGCAAGGCTGGCCGGAGATTATCGAGCTTCTCCATTATCGTGTCCAATTTCTCACAGTACACATTCGCAGTAATGCTGGTGCCATTTGGTAAGAAGCTGTGATGAATTATACCGGCACTAGACCACCAAACAGTGACCGTGGCAAGTTTTCGTTTGGGGCATTGCCTAGGGGCTGAATCAGGAGCGAACCAACATGATGACCGTTTACGATTATCAAAAAGAGACTGTTTTTCATCACGAAGTGACAACGCGGTACAAAATCCCTTCGTTTCTGTGTCAGTTAACTCAACGCGTTCGGTGCGCTGGCTAACGTTCAGTTCGTGCGGCACCCACTCATCAAGTTTTTTACCTTCCCAATTTGGCGCAAATACACCAATATTATTTTGATGCTAACGTTAAAAGCTGCTGCTAACTCAGCCGTCAATAGAGTATCGTTGGCTTTCCCTACCGCCTTTAATGGCTTTAATTCGTCGTTGTGGCCGTGACAGGCGACAACGGGGTTTATTTTTAAGATCTGAATTTACATGTCGGAAGCTTTCAAACCAATAGCGAGTTGTTGAACTATTAGTTAATCTGTAGTCGTGCCTTCGTTTGTAGTGTTCACCCCGGATACGTAAAGCCGTTTGTGCGGCATTGCTACCGCGACTGAAATCGTATTCCAATAATTACTCGTAATTTTATCGTGTCCTTACTGACAAAAAAGAAGAATTAAAAAGATACAAATAGTAGTGAAAACAAAACACTAATCAATAAACAAATTTTAATGACTGAAATTAAAAACAGAATTGCATATTTTTAATCGACTTCAATAAAAGGAGGTTCTCAGTTCGACCCGTATGTTTGTATGTATATATGCATGTATGTTTGTCCGCGATTATCTCCCGTTTGGCTGAACCGATTTTGATGCGGTTTTCAGAAAAGTGTTTGTTACATTCTGGAGAAGGTTTTAGTATACAACGAACAGAAATGTATTCAGCGCTTTTTTTAAAAAAACAACAAAAACCGAGAAGACGCTTTCGTTTCTTCCATCTTTCCACCTTTGGAGGGCTTTCAATCTCTGTTTTAACTATGTTGACGTTCCTTAATGGATTTGGGTGATACGGAGGCCTTCAAAAAAAAAAAACAGTAAAAGTGATATAAATGCGTTTTTTGCGACATAAACGGCCGTATCTTTATTTCACGTTAGCATAGAGGGTTGATTTTTTTACAGCATCAAGGGACCGTAGACTTGAGTATATGGTTTTAATTTTAACTCGATACCTCCACGCGTTCCCGAGATAAAGGGTCTTGACAGACAGACAGACAGACAGACGGACAATAAAGTGATTCTACAAAGCCACCGACTTCCGAATCTAAAGTCATGTGTGGTTTGTGCTAAAGTAATTTATCACTTTTTTTTAGCTTTTAGGGTTCCGTACCTCAAAAGGAAAAAACGGAACCCTTAGAGGATCACTTTGTTGTCCGTCTGTCTGTCTGTCAAGACCCTTTATCTCGGGAACGCGTGGAGGTATTAAGTTGAAATTAAAACCATATACTCAAGTCTTGTACGCTCTGTACCCCAACCCTTGATGCTGTAAAAAATCAATCCTCTATGTTAACGTGAAATAAAGATACGGCTGTTTATGTCGCCAAAACGCATTTATAAAATTAAGTAGATATTAAAGTATGGATAGTAGGTATGGATAAGTATAGGTGTAGAAGTATGGATGTGTACCTACAAATATGTACGGAGCCCTCGGTGGGCGAGTCCGACTCGCACTTGTACGGTTTATTTTAAGGTTTTTTAATTTCTAAATTTTAATGAATTTTTCAATTGAATTTAGAATTTACTGCCATACATAAATTACGTTTCAAATTATCAGTATTATACAACGGCAACTTCACAGGGAAAGACCACGAAGTAAGGATAACAGGTAAAGACTAAATAAAAGATGTTTACCTCGGAGCCATAGTAGGTAGATCGGCGATTAGGGCGTGCACGACGTAGATCTAAATGAGATGCGCGACGTGACAGGCGACTGTAATGATCTCCCCATTCACCTCCAGGGCTGCTGTCACGCTCCCGCCATTCCCATCTGTTGGGCCCTCCTGTACCAGCTGTACGCACGCTTCGATCGCTTTCCTAAACGGTTAAACTTAGTTAAAATTCTTTTAACAAGTAGGTAATGTGGCGATTATGATGCAATAGCCATTAGATAATAAACTCTATGGTTAGAACATTCGGCAAGCTTCTAGAATAAGTTCAAATCGTAGATGATAGTTTTTATACTATGACAGCAGGCGTAGCATGACCACGCTATGTCTACCGAAGAATAGACATACTGACAGGAAGAATAGACTTGAGTCTATTCTTCCTGTCAGTATGTCTATTCTCAAGTCTTCTTCTTCGGTAGACATAGCGTGGTCATGCTACGCGTGCAGGAGACGGTCAGACCCACGAGCCGCTCAAGGCTGGGTCATGTATTTCACCTCTAACTAATATTATCCTAATATAGTCTTCTAAAAGTTGCTCATACGTTTTATTTTACGTAGCTTAGATCCCGTACGTAACAAGTACGTTACAGTAACTAATAACTTTCCAATAGTTTAAGCGCCAAACACAGATTATGCAGCAGAAGTAAATATTATTACGAATGGCTTACACGGGTATCACTGGACATCGAATGTCTGCTTTGAGATCTTTCTCTTCTGCTATCATCTTGAAAACGTCTCCGCGGCCGTGATCTTGAAGTGGATGGCGCGCGTTCCCATGCTTTTGAGGTCGGCACTTCATAGGTCTGCAAACGTTTAATAAAAGCAATAACATAATTATTATTATATTAATGAATTACGCGAACTCGATCAGTCTGATCCATCCGCCACTCGATTTTTACGGTCGGTCAGTAGAAATCAAAGTAAATTACCGCGCCGCCGGCGCATGCCTATTTGTATTCTACACTACATTTGATTAAAAAGACATACAACAACGACTGTTTGCAGATAATTGCAGCCTATCTCGGAAAGCTCTTAGATCGGTGATATAACTATGGTCTGAAAATGTGATAAAATTAAGGTTGAATGTTCATTTTGGTTTACCTGCGTAGATATACTTTGAGGAGGTGGTGATGTACCGGTATTGGAGACGTTACTCTTATTGTTTATTAACGTTGAGGAGCGTCGCTCAATTACGGCGTCTCGAGGTGGAGATGTCCCAGCGGACTTTTTTTGGACACTGGTTAACACAGTTTTTAACGGCGCGTTATCTCGGGGCGGTGAAGGCCCTACAGATATACTGTGCCGGTTTGGAAATTCAAGCTGTGGCGATTCTTTGCTGTTGCGAAACGGGGAAACTCGCATTGTTTTATTAGTATCTCGTGATGGAGATATCTCTGTACTCATGTCTGTTCTAGTGCCATTTCGAACCTCTCGAGGTGGTGAAGGACCAACTGCCATATCATGCTTTCCTTGCAACTTATCGTTTTGATTATTGATATTTGATTCTCTCGTGGGCGTAACGAGTCGGCTTATTGTTTTCTTATGAGTATTTTCTTCTCGAGGTGGTGATGGCTGGCACGTGCGCTCTTTTTTAAAATTCTTTTTCGGTTTTTCAACTTCTGAAAATGAATGTAGTTTTAGGCAGTTTCTAAAAGATAGTAAGTAGATATCTACCTACTTCACTTGTCTTTTGAAAAACATAAATGGAAAATAAAATGAAAATAATAAAATAAATCATTAACCTCGTTCAAAACGGGGCTCCTCGGAAATACGTGCAGGTGATGGGGATTGCTTATGAGTGATTTTTAGTCTTTCAACATTCTCGCTAATATCCTTCATTATCGGTTTAGGAACAGTAACTGGTGTACGACAGCAGATGGCACACACTCGAACTCCGGCCTCGTTCACATAGGTGCAGTGTTCGCACTGCCATGTAGATGTCGGTGGCGGAGGGGCAGGTCCAAGAGAATTTTCCTCCGTTTCTTGTGGTTTAGTAGGATGACCATGATCACTCTCGCTTTCGCTCTCCGAATCAGCATCACTTGATGGTAGTGGCGGCGGTGATGGCGTGCGGTGTTTCGTTCGGCGCGACGTACGGGACCGCACGCTCATAGCGGGTGACGCTGCACGTGACCCAGCGCGCGATGCAGCACGAGAAACTGTTCGACTTTCACCTGAAAATGCAAAGAATCATGGCAGGATTTGTACAAAAAAAATAAAGATGTTTAGAGAAGTTGAAATTCTAATGCTTATATTCTTGGGTACCTAAAGAGTATCTTCAGGCATTTACAATATTTTTAAAACCCCGCAAAAAAAGTGAATAGTTTAACGAAAACCTCATTATTTCGGAACGAAACGGCGACTGTGAGTATCAGTCACAATGACAGGCGCCGTTTCGCAGTTCCTGCACTGAAATTGCATCGTTTTATGGGAAATAGTATCACAAATAATGATTATTTTTTTCCACACACTTGTCACATCACTTGTCTACCAATTTGATAGATCCATTAACGTCGCTTGTAACTTTGTTTTTTTTTTTATAAACACAAAATGGGCATCGAGATGAAACGAAAAAGTGTTGTTTTCAATTCGTAATATTTTAATTATGCGGGGGTTTAAAAATATGGTAAGTATATCAATCTACTCCTGGTAATGTATTCTTCTGGTAGGAAAATATTTTAAACCCTCTAAATTATTATTTTTTCATACAAATGAATGTATGGATCTCGCCATGATTCTTTAGTCTACATTCGTAAATCGTATCTAATATTTATTTTATTACAACAGTGTTTACCTCTCCTGTAAGGCTGTGGTGTTTGTGGTGGATGCATATGTGGGTGAGGTTGCATGTGAGTGGTGTGCCCTGGTGTGCAACACGTGGGTGGTGCCCATCCTGGGTTGGTGTTGGCCCAGGGGTGGTCTAGGCTGACGCAGCTGCCGTACCGCCACGGCATGGGGGCGCAATGTGCACAGCCGGCGCAACCAGTGGCTGTACCACCGCTTAGTTCGAGTACCGATGCACCCCGACGTAGAGGTCGGCCCCAATTTTGCATCGTGGGAGCCATCATATCTGAATTTTCCCATTGCTCGGCTGGTACAGCCTAAAAATAATTAGCGTGTAATTGTATAAGTATGTTAGTACCTATTTGTTAAGAAGTAAATATTTTGATTGAAATTACGTATTTACCATGTTCGGATGTAGTCCAAAACCTTGTAGTGATCCCCGAGGTCGATTCCAAGCTGCATTCATGTGAGTCAGAGTATTTGACTGTCCCTGGGCAGGTGCATGCTGAGCTGCAGTTGCATGCATGTTTGTTGGTAGATATGGCATACTGCCGAGGTGATTTGGCGGGTTTGTTGTAGTCATTTTAGTTTGTAGATGTGGGGGCATCTGTTGATACATGGCGTGTTGGACATGTTGAGGTGGTATATGATTGCCAGATGGTCGAGTAGGGGTCTGGCTGTGTGTGCCCAACATCATAGCCACATGATGCGGTGAGCTGAGAGTAGCTCGCCGTTGGTCCATTACTGGTGGCTTAGGGCTAGCGCTCATTCTGTCTCCGCTCATCTACAACACGATAATTTTAAATATTGTATAAATACAGATAAATATTTAAAAAAATACCTACGCATCAACACAAAAATACCTTTACATGCACTAGGCCGCAAATAAAAATTATGAAAGTTTCTTATAAATACATAAGATTGAATCGTGAAACTGTAGTACCTATGTTGTTCGTGGTTGTAGATGACTCGTTAATAAATAAAAGAAAATACCTAACACGTTTTGTCCACTGTACAATTGTAATACATACTACAAAAAAAAAAAACACTTCTTTACTATGACTAAAAAAAATACGAATCACAATTTATCTTAAAAAAAATACCCTTTCCGGTTGTTTTAATACTTTGTACCTATCTATTTTTTCCACGGAATTTTGGTGTGGCATGGCATGACGTTGTATCATGCTGTAAACCAAAATGTTGATACGATTTTACTCTATGTTTAGCTATTCTTTCACTAGCGCACACTTTAACTTAAAGTTGAGGTACCTACCTGGAGAGCGTTGTGTAACGCATTTTCTTATATTTTTTTTTTGTCATTTTCTGTTTTCTTAAGCAAATTTAATTGAATATTGGCGCTTATTACTTAGCAAGTTAGCTTATTTTACGAGTTTATTGTTTCGTGCATGTGTTGTTTACCTATAAGTAATTGTTGCGTGGCAAAATGAGCTCTATGTAGCTGCGCATTATCGTACCGTACGGTTCTTTGAATAAATCCCAGCGCACACTATTATTGTTCCTCCATCGAATGGCACCTTTCTTTAAAACATGCTTGATGATACCGTACTCCGTCGTCTTTATTCTCGCTCTTTACTTCTCTTCTTCTTCTCTTCGTCTTCTACCGTGTGTAAATATAGAAAATCTGGAGTCATCGGAAATCATAACTCGGGACTGATCTTCATCTGTCCATCGAACTTTTCTCGAGCAAACCGTAACCTGGCAACTCGATGTTCTCTGAGAAGTTGGGAGGCCATTTGCTGGCTTACAAGGCTTTAATAGGGCTCACATTGTTGTGGTACATTTCTTGAAGTCTGTTTCGGACCTGAATAGCGATGACATGTCAATTAATTGGCTTAGTGCTCACGATTAATCGGTCTTCTCGTGTTTGTTCATCTTGGCCTACAATTTCTTGGTCTTCTGCTGCATGGTAGATAAACGATACTCTTACTATTCTAGCAGTACTACGCTAGCATCTGCCTCTTTGTACCATAGTAGTAATTCGTGAACTACTTTCAGGTGATAGTGACATGGTGCTACACTGGATAGTGGACCAATCCAAGAAATTGTTTATAATGCCAGCTCGGTTTAACACAAAAGCGAAAAATATTTTTGTTTTAATTTTGAATATTGTTATTTTTCGAATATCGGATTTATATTTTAGCTCTTTTAACTTGCACAAAATAAACGTCTTTGAGATTTATAATAAGCAATACTTATATTTTTATAACATAGATATTATTTATAAGTACGAGCGATCTAAACTTTGTGACATATCCCAGTTTTTTTAGGTGGCCGGTTATTTTTGCGGCCCAGTAGTACCTATAAATATATTAAACTTGCCTTGTGTTTTCGTGGCGGAGGGACAGGTGGCGTTGCCTTTGGCGGAAGTGGCGGCCTTTCTTCGCGTAATTGAGATTGAGATAATGCCTGAAACATAAAATATTTATTTAATGGAATGGTTGACGAGAACAGGAGAACAGGAACAGGAACAGGAATAATGTTCCGCATGTGCAAATTGCACATGCGGAATATTATTGACATATGGTTACACACATTTAAGGTTTTAATTATACCCTCTACTTATCTGTTCCGTGATTGTACCTACTTATCTACTTGTACATCTGTGAACCGTAAAATTATATTTGATGAAAATAAGATTAATTTGCGAGAATAAGAGGGTTTCAGATAATATAATTTCGAGCTATAATAATGTTTTAACTGATGATAAATAAATAAGATTATTTTGCGAGAATAAGAGAACTTTCAGCAATATATTTTTGAGCTAAAATAATGTTTAAACTGATGATAAATTACTATTATTATTACGATTACTGTTAAAAAAACGTTGCCCCACACCATGAATTTCTCCTGTGTCGTAGGT
Organism: Charanyca ferruginea; assembly: GCA_947361185.1. Lineage (NCBI taxonomy): Eukaryota > Metazoa > Arthropoda > Insecta > Lepidoptera > Noctuidae > Charanyca > Charanyca ferruginea. The sequence continues at coordinate 16,746,120 of OX376057.1, forward strand.
GCGTTTACAAACATTTAAATTCACATACGCAAACAGCAAGACCCGGAACAACTATCTGTAGGCCATACAAATATTTGTTCCGTACGGGAATCGAACCCGCGACACGCAGCGCAGCAGTCGATCGCTCAACCACTGCGCCAACCGTGTCGTCATTTAATAAACATATCATTATAAATGTCGTATCTATAACAGTGCTGCAATTTATTTTATGAATATCGCCTCTTTAAATACATACAGAGAGCTGTTGTGTTTATTGTTTACTAAAATATCAACGCATTGTACAAGCTATATATCTGAGTCAGATGCAAATGTGCATTTTTAACCTGCACAATTTGTAAGCGTGGATTTTTGACTAACTTAAATTTTAGACAAGGTATACAAGGTGCCGGCCGATGATAATAGCACAATAAAGGATCGTGGCAGGATTTGGTAATTCAGTGTTATTGTTTTTTTTGAGCATTAATAATATTATACTTATTATGGCGCTAAAAGTTGCCTCTCTTCTCACAGTAAACTAATATTTGAAATGGTGTTCTATTCTGTCTACATTTATAGTATACTCTTTAGTATGTTTGAAAAATAAAATCGGTGATAGGATTTATTAGATAGTGTCAAAATATTCTTATGAAGTAGTATTACCAGTATTTTCATTTTATACTACTGTGTCAAGAAAGTACCGGGAATTATTCAATAAAAACAATATATATATATGTATTAAAAATCTAAATTTATTGTATCGCCTTCAAAGTACGCCATTCCGTAATAATACACTAACGCCAACGAATAACCTAATAATCAAAACATTTTTTAGACGTATTTTTTGGAATCGACGTCAGTAGTTACCACGAATTTATTTATACGTCACCTTTTTCAGTTAGAAGGCGCCATTCCGATTCTTGTTGACTGGTTTGCATGTCAAAGTCGTAAACCCATGTCTCATCATCAGTAACAATGCGTTTTATGAATGTGGGGTCGGAATTGACTCTTTTTAACACGTCTTCAGCAACGTTTACGCGATTGAGATTTTGCAGACGATTCAAATCTTTCAGTACTAGTCGAGCGGCGCATTTCATGCCAAAACAATAGTATATAACGGTACGAATCGATTCATAAAATTCAGAAATTTCAGCAGCTATCTCTCCTATACTAAACGTTGATTTTCAGTTACCATTTCCTTTATTATAGCGATGTTAGTTCAGTGAGAGACGTTGATGGTCGTCCAGAACGAGGCAAATCTTACGCCACATCTCGACCACATTTAAATGCATTATACCACTCATACGCACGTGTTTTTGAAAAACACTGAATGCCTTATGTAAGTTTTTCAGTGCTTCTGCACACGAAATTCTATTTGCAATTCAACATATAAGTCGAATTATTTGTTCGAATTTTGAACATAGTAAACATCGCAAAACTCTGTTGACATGAACTGACAAAATGGCGCACTGTGAACTAACAGAATGCCCAGTGACGATGGAACTCCGCGTGAGTAAAGAGGATACAACTTAGCGTCAAAAATAATTTAGACAACCCCTTTATATGAGCTTTTTAAATGATTCATTCCCGGTACTTTCTTGACAGAATTTATTTATACATGTCGCGGAGCGGTTGCAGTGCCACCCAGTGCAGTCACGCCTTAATTGTCTGATCTGATTATTTTTAAAAGATGCCTCTGACCTGTCGCTGATGGTGTCTTCGTTTGGGGTGTCGGTGATACATGTCGTCACAGGAGGCGCACAGGGCTCGTCGATCGCACTCCGTACAGCGAACTCGCGCGCCTCCTCCTCCGCATAACCCGCATGATGCGCCTGCATCGACCGGATGACCTGAGTGGTACCATACTCTTATAGCAATCAATTAGACAATATGTGAAGTTTCTCTACTCAACACTACGTCCCCCAGTCAATGACCTTTGCTAGTGCCAAATGTCACATTCCCTTCTCTGCACCACCATCACCTACATCATTGTATAGACAGTCGCTTGCCCAAAAATAATTATTATACCCGTAAACAAATGTAAATTGACATAGATTTTAGCTCAGCGAGATCATTTATGAAGTATCTCTTTTCGAAAACAGAAAAGTCGTTTAATTAATTACTAAACGTACTTAATTTACAAAAAGAGCTTTTAAAAATGTGCTTACTTAGTGGCACTCAAAAGGTAGTTCATTTTCTCTGCCAAATAATAATGAATTTAACAATAAATAGGTGGAGTCCATTCCATATCTGTAAGTAAGGAAATAAAGGGTCCCGCTGACTGCTTATTTCAGCATACTAAAGATATCGACTTGGTTTGGCTGCCACGTAAGTTGCCTGCTGAGCGAGTGAGGTCCGAGGTTTGATTCTAAAATATAATTGTGTATTTCCGCTATGATCTTGTTACATGCTTCTGAAAAGTGCAACTGCCCGGTGTCTAGATTTGGCCCGATGGATGGCAATACACTCGCCCCCTGTTACATGGGACTGAACATAAGTTCTGATGAAATGGGTGTAAGTACTATGCAACTCTACTATTTTATATTAGATGTGGTGCTTAAGGCAAATGGGGCAACGACTTTGAATATAGTAGTAACCTACATTTCGCCCCCATCCATATGCTATACCATCTTTGGAATACCAGTAGCAATCACGGGTAATCCGTGCAAAAACTTCAAATTTTACAAACCGGTTGGGGGTCGCGGCGGCGGCGGTGGCGGCGGCTGTATCTTAGCATTCACATATTGGTCACTTGGGAACTCCACGACCTCGTAATCAGGTTCAGGCTTAGTGAGCGTCGGTCGGTGCATCGATTGAGTGGCGGAACGCAACGCGCCGGGCTTCTGTGCAGGTGGGCGCATGCTAACCGCCGGCGATCGCACGACGTTCGCGAGGTGCGCCGGCGCCGGCGCGGGCGATGGCATGCTGCGCGGGTCGCGCCCTCGACCCTTTAGCATCTCTGTAAATCCACAGTATAAGTAATTATGAGTTATTAACACTGTTCATGTTTTCTCTAAAGGATTTAGATTTAGTAGTAGTTATTTAGGATTGTATAGTTTCCTGCATGGCTTCGTATGGAATAGACAAGTTAATGGATGCAGGGCTACGTTCTGAATGCAGTTTTACTATAATAGTCACATTAGTCACTGACGATGCAACATTAGTTTAACGCAGACTTTTAACTCATGCTGTCACTCTCTTTTAGATACAAACTGTAAGGAATGGCATGAATTATTCTCGTCTGGTTAAACTAATGTTGGTTTCGTGAAACTCAAGGCCAGTTGCTATTGTCGCTATTGATTACTTACATATCTACCTTAGTTTGTACATATTTACGTAATTCGTATTCTAGCTTCACAAAAGGGTCACAGTGCAACATACCTATCCACTTATGCAAATCTTGCTAGCTACTCCAACATATATTTGTTTTCCAGTAACTGCTTGAACTACTTAATTTTCTGCAATAATATAATATTTAGTAAATGTGTTTTAGATTACAAATATGCCGTATACCATAAGATTTGCAAACGGCAGCTGTGACCGGGATAGAGCGGGCGTTGCCGCGTCGTCGACGCCTTGCCGACCTATATTCCGCCACTCATATCCCAAAATATCGAATGTGTGTTCACTCTATGTAAATAACAATTAGTAAGTGTACCTATATTCTTGAACATTATCTGCGTATAGACTTCCTATAAGAGCTCATGAATAATTTTTATTTCATACCTCACTCACTGGGTGTTTCGGTGTCGCGATGTAATATATAGAAACTATGTTTGAAGCAACAACACTTTATTATTCACTAAATTAAGTTCCACAAGTATTTTTTTACATGATTATGCAACTGCGCACTGTTCCTCATCACTGCACTCGCGACGGCCTGGCCCGGCAGGTCGGATACTCCGCACTACACTTTCCTCGCAGCTCGAGTGGCCGGTGGCTGCTAATCGTGCTCCCTATGCGGACCAAATTGACAGCGGGAAGACGCGTGTGCCGCCGCCTCTATTTCTGTCCGCGGCGGCGTTGCCCCGATTCTACTAAAATTACGACGCGCTGCTATTTCCGCACTCATCCCAATGCCCCCTCTAGCTGGAGTCAAATAGGTGAGTATCTTGCGAAATTGATTTTTAATATGTATTTTGTGTGTTAAATTTTGAGTGTGTGAGTTGATTATTAGCCTTAGGTTAAGACCTGTAAGGATAGTTTTAAGGAATTTAAATAAATAAATAAATAACTTTTATGTTTGGTAACTATTATTATTATAATAAAATAATCAACCTTTTATTGTATGACCTGGTTAGTAGTGTCGTAAACACATATCATTACTTCGTCCTATTGCGGGACACTAGTGTTCTCGCAAAGACAATTTTTCCTGCCTTTTATTACCCATAATATTACTTACTTACTACTTACACCCAGAAATATATATGTATAAACATTACACACCACATACATTACACACTAATACTCACCCACTCCACATCCAAACATGTTAATCATACATGTGCCACTATCACCACAGACACGTTTCCACACATACATTCGAGCAGTATTATGTATTCTTTTAATTATTATAGAATTTTTCGTAAAACTTTTTCTTCATTTATTTTTCTTGTATCTTTGTTGTTAACATGCCAGTCTGTGTTACGTTAATTTATTTGTTGTCCTGTAATGTAACGGAACAAAGTACATAACTAGATCCCACGACACAGGGAATCCTAGTGTGGGGTCTAAAGAACCAATACTGTATAACACTTGAAGACAATACATTATTATTAAATTAATATTATGCAAGTTGTGGCAAATTTAATTTTATTATCGACCCATCTTGCCATTATTGGGGATCTACTCCTACCTTTGCTGGATATGTTAAAGGTAAACCCAATTTAATCTTTCGATGTGATGCCTAACTTACTAACTTCTTGACCTCTTGTTTGACCTTTATTTGAGGCACCGTAAGTCATACGTAGTCGCCAAGACATAGGTACTTTTAATCTAGTATGTATTAGATTAAAAAGCCGCAGGCACAACGACGTTTTAGAGAAGCGGTCTTTGTTCAACAGTGGACGTCTTCCGGTTGGTGATGATGTGATGATGATGATGATGAATAGTATTAGTACCTATAACCAAACGTGTAATGTTGATGTGATGTACCCACGGATATCTATGGATGTACCTAAATGTAAACATATCCAGATGTTATGTTGCATTGGCATCCCAATTGTGTACACACATTGAATCACAATTCGAAAGATGTTTTTTTGAGATGTTTTAAACATTACATTACTTCATATACTTGAAAATTAAAAATAATAATAATAAGCGTTGTGTGTTACGAAATTAAGCTGCTGGCTAAACTGGAACCTGACCTTTATTTCACCTTGCAAAATTGTTAGATGACCATTAAACTCGTGGTATGACGATTTTGTTACGGAGCGTCTGTAGCGTAGTAGGTTTCCACAAGGTTCCACAGATAATTTTGGTTCACACCTCTTAATTGAAACTATTTAAATGTAAATAAAAAAGTTTCCTTTACAATATAAAAAAAACACAATCAATCAAAAATACTGATTGCACACATCGATATATATGTACTACGATTGCACAGCAAAATATTATTATTTTAGTAACAATTTGAGCCTTCAAAAAAAGGAGGAGGCATATAAATATATCTTATATATCGATGGGGGGAGGTTTTCAATTCCGCCCCAGGGAACCCCCTTACGCTAGTAATATAGTTCAATGCCCCTGACATTTTTTTCGGACGTTGGACAACTTTTTTGTCGCGCATTAGAAGAAAAATTATAATATAGTACCTACTGATGCATCATCATCATCATCATGTCAACCTTTAGATGCCCACTGCTGATCATAGGTCTGCCGATGCATGTTGGCGATCGCAGTAGGTGTTATGGTATTCAGAAGGACGCTCTATCGCCTTTTACGACACCTACGGGTAGAGATGGCGTGGTGCTATTCACGGCCAGCACAACACGGCCAAACTGATGCACATTTTCGAATCATTTTTAGAACTAGTTTTGTTAAAGATTTGGTTTGTTTGCATTATAATAATTATTTTGATGTAAAAAATAATGGATGTAAATAAATTGACACGTGATAAGTCTTTTGATGTGCATTTCAAAATAAGTATTTTGTTAGTAAAGGTCTTCCTGTTTGTGTGGAACCTATTTGTTTAAAGTGCCCGAGGTTTCAACATTCGAACTTTTTTCAAATAATATCAAACACCGTTTCTATGTAAACAATGTTGTGTCATTTCAACGTGTAAGTTGAATTAGCAGTATGGAAATATTGCATAATTTTAAACAAAATGGTTATTTTACTTCGGAACTTTATCACTTACTCGCTCAAAAGAAGTTGGTTCATGCTTCAACTGAGGTACCTTACTATTTATTATCTAGGATCTTAGGATCTAGGTAGACAGTTAATACTAGTAAAATCTCATAATTGTATTAGCTATAAATGCTCTGTTTTTTCTCTAGATTATTGTTTTCTTTCATAGATTACTCCGTCGAAATATGAGACAGAAATGAAAATGACTACGCAGCAGCGGCTGCAGAATTTGAATAATATGGAAACGGACAATATCATATCCATTGCCGACAAGAAACCCAACAAGATTGTGCTATCTTTCACGCCTAAGCTCCTTGTATTTCAAAACTTTAAGCCTAATGATAAAATAGTCGCTAAATTCTCTGTTAAAAATATAAGCAAGGTTACAAACTACTTATTTTGGTCAAAGATTTAACGATCTAAATCTTTGATTTTTGTGTTATTTGTATTAGAAAGCTTAAATTCGTTCGATAAACGTTTTTTTCAACAGGCTCCAACATTTCTTAACATGGTATACAAAGAGTCTTCGTACTTCTTCATCAAGCCTTGTGGTGGACAGTTATTATCCAGATTAGCTCCAGGGATTAGCGTAACTTTCGCCGTTACCTTCTTGCCTATTCAGTATGAGGATTATATTCATAAAGTAGCGTTTTACACAGATATGGATCAATATGTTCTACCATTGATTGGTAAGCTTATGAATTAAGATTTTTTTGTAAATAGAAATACTTACATCAATTTAAATACCTACAAATTTTTTTCAAGCTATGGGGCCGAGACCAATTTTTGATTTTCCTGATAAAGTAGAGATTCCAAAGACACCTCTGAAAGTCGAAAATCGTGTTTTGGTGACAATTCACAACATTGGCGAGGTGCCCGCTGGCTTTACACTCAATTGTAAATGGTATGTCTACAGTTAATATATTATCAGAGAATTTAAAGATGCAATTGAAAACTTAAATAAATACTTTTTTTCGCAGCCCATTTTCAGTGCAACCGAAATCAGCTTATTTAAATAAAAATGACAAAATTGATATTACTGTAGGTTTCAAAACGATGCATTTAGGCGATACAAGTGGTATATTAAATGCAATTTTGGAAACTGGTAATTAGATTTGCTTACTACATAATACATTTGTGTTACTGTTATACTTTCACTATTACGCATCTTAAACCACGTCTAATTACTATTGTCAGGAGAAAACTTTAAAATAATAATATCGGGAAGTACGCACACTGTTACCGTAGAACTTGAGAAACAAGTGGTGAGGTTCTTTGACACTTACAGCACCATGTTGCGGCAGCAGACTTACAAAGTTATCAATAAATCTGATCATATTCTCACTTACATGTGTATGAAAAACAGCTGTGTATTTGACGGTACGTATTATTTGCAGTTCAAAGTGTTTAATAATTCTATTTTGTAGTCGCTAACGAACTTAAAACTGAGATCAGTTTTGGTTTTATTTGTTCTCATTTTACTCGCAGATTTTGAAGAAAAAGTGAAATTAGCAACCATGTTTTACAATATGAAAGAAACTGAATCCGGGAAGTATATGAAGTTGGTACAATATGATGTATTGACCAGTGACGAACATGAAAGAGTCTACACTCGGATATTTTATGATGAAATCCAGGCGCTTGTGGCGGATGAATCGTTACATTACCAAAATACACACTTCTCGATTGAACCAATTGTGAGTAAATACCGTTACAGATACCTAAAATAAACCAACCTACCTACCTACCTACCTACCCACCCACCTACCCCCTAGACCAAACCCCACCTACCTACCTCCCCACCTACCCACCTAGACCTACCACCCCTACCTCCTAACCCACCTACCCACCTAAACCCACCTGCCTAGACTAAACTCCTAAAATACTTCCACACTTGCTCCGCCCCTTTACCTTGTCCACTCCACACACCAAAAGAAAAATTTTATGTAAGTCTTCAATATGTCAAAAGTCGTACTTACCAGTTGTACGATATAATATAAATATATAAAATATATCGAGCAAAAACCAACGTATCATGCACGTTAGATCAAACGACGGATCAAGGAAACTCAAACTCATCCAGCGACCCTAGCGATACGATATGCTGAATTGCATTGTTGATATTGAACCGGAGCACAAACGCAAGTCGTAGGTATACATGCCATCGCACGCTCAGTTATTGTAGAACAAGATTTAACATTTATTATATTAAGTTCATGGAGCTCGTGGCTAAGTTAAAGCCGTAGAAATCGATCGGTCAAAGGTTAAGCTACGCTAGCCGCGGTCGGTCTGTGGATCCATCCCTTTCATACCGAGTTTCCTCCGTGCCTCGGAAAGCACGTAAAGCCGTTGGTCCCGGCTGTCATTTGTAGATCCTTGGCAGTCGTTATGGGTAGTAAGAAGTCAGAAAGTCTGACAACCAGTCTAGGGGGGGGGGGTATCGTGTTACCCAGTAACTGGAATTGGAGGTCCGATAGGCAGTCGCTCTATGTAAAACACTGGTATTAAGCTGCACCCGGTTGGACTGGAAGCCGACCCCAATACAGTTGGCAAAAGGCTAGGCAGATGATGAGTTCAAGTTTATTTGCATTTCCATTCATCAGGACCTTTAACCAATAACATTATAATCTGACATTCATTATGCTAAATTTAAGACATTGTTCTACAGAAAGGACAGTTGTGGCCTAATAAAGTGACAGAATTGACAATAACATTTAGTCCGAAAGCAATAGGAGAATTCCACACAACTGCTTACTTAGACATCGATGGACTCCTGAACCGTGTTCCCCTGGAACTGAACGGCATCGCGCTGCCGCCGTCCATCTGCCTCAACGTCGAGACGCTGGATATGGACCGCGTTTATATTAACAAGACTTATCATTATGAGATTGTTGCCATCAATAAAGGTATTTATAGAACGCAAGTGGCGAAGAATCATGGCAGGATTTGTACAAAAAAATAAAGATATTTAGAGAAGTTGAAATTCTAATTTTTATACTCTTGGGTACCTAAAGAGTATCTTCAGGCATTTACAATATTTTTAAAACCCCGCAAAAAAAAGTGAATAGTTTAACGAAAAGCTCATTATTTCAGAACGAAACGGCGACTGACAGTAACAGTAAAACTGACAGTCGCCGTTTCGCAGTTCTTAAATTGCATCGTTTTATGGGAAATAAAGTAATAAATAATTATTATTTTTTTCCACACACTTGTCACATCACTTGTCTGCTAATTTGATAGACCCGTCACTTTCTTTTTTTATAAACTCAAAATGGGCATCGAGATGAAACGAAAAAGTGTTATTTTCATTTTGTAATATTTTAATTATGCGGGGGTTTAAAAATATGGTAAGTATGTCAATCTACTCCTGGTAAAAAAAACTGGTGATGAGAGAATATTTTTCACATTGAAAAATATTTTAAACCCTCTAAATTATTATTTTTTTTCATACAAATGAATGAATGGATCTCGCCACGATTCTTTATAATTTATGCAAAAAGTATTAACTTCTAATTAAAATTTATTTTAGGACACATAAACGGGGTTATATTATATAGCAAGTTTCAGCCGTTGTTTGGTAGTATAATATCATGCACTCCAGAAATGCACTGCTTAAAACCTGGAGAAAAGGAAATTTTTGTAATATCGTTCTGTAATTCTAATCAGGGACCGTATTTTGAAGAATTAAACTTTACTATTCGCGAAACCGATGTTGTGTTAAATCTTTATTTGAAGTAAGTAACCTTCCGTTTATTAAACTTTGTATTTTCATGATGGATTAATTTTTTTTATAAAACTATTCCTTTTGTTATTTCCAGAGGCGAAGTTATATACCCATCACTTACCTTTAGCATTCCGTGTTTAGATTTTGGAATGCTTAGTCTAGGTAAGATGCATAAAATTCATGAATTTAACTTACACTGCCAATAACGCATGCAACTTCAGAAGAATACAAAATAATAATAATACTGGATAGGAACTGATGTTTTAGTAGCAGAGGCTTTTTTTTCCTATGAACACAATTTTTTTTTTTTTTTTTTTTTTTAAACCTTTTTATTTTAAGGAACTTTTGAACACAGTTCATGCCAGTCCCAGCATAACCTATGAACGCTATGGTTGTTGAAGTTTCAATTGTAGCAAGGTCCAGATTCCACAATTTCGACAACAAAGGACTTCGGTCACAACACAACGGTCATCGTAGCAATGTATTAATTTGCTACGACTGCGCTACGATCGTAGCAAGGTCTACAATGCGACAAGAAAGTCTGCGATCGGCGTAGCAATGTTTTAATTTGCTACAATAGTGCGCTACGTACGTAGCAAGGTCTACGATTTCGTAGCCTACGTTCATAGTTCTGAGTTTGCTACGATCGTAGCAATGTCTAATGTAGCAAGTTTTCCTCCAAGTTTTCAATATTGACGGAGTTATGCTACGTAGCAAGGTACATATACTCTGTGAACGTGGTATTACTGTGGCATGGTTTAAGGTTGATATTTATTAAGTTTTTTTTTATGTAATGACTTATTTTTTTCCCTTAGTTAGTAACATTTAATTTCGATACCGATATGACTATGACTAAATAAGGTAATTGGTGATTGGAGCAAACTCATTAAATACATTTTGATTTGTACTGGAATAGGTGTACCTAAAACTATGGAGCTGGAGGTTATCAATGAGTCAATAGTGCATGTTAAGGGATCTTTAAAGATTTCGTCAGATGGTCCTGAAATCAGCAGTATAACACTAATCGATTATGCAGTCACTGATTACCCTAAACCGAAAGTACCTCAATGGCCAAGAGAATTTAATATTGAGCCTTGTAAAATAGAAATAGAACCTGAGTCGAGGATAGCAATCAAGGTAATTCAATATCGACATCTTAAGTCATCCATATTGGATTTAAGGCCGATGCGTTACGCCAAACTATATCTAGCTATAATGTTATATTACTATTGAAAAATAAAATATCACAGGTCACATTAACGGCGAACTTAGTGAGAGCCAATCAAACGTCACTTGAATTGGAACTAGAGAAGTCTGATAGTCCTCCGATAGTCGTCCCGGTGATGTACAACGCTATGGTCCCTGAGATAACGCCGGCGCCAGACATAAAACTGCGAGCCTGTTTCATAGACTGCACTTATGAAAATGAAATAGTTATTACCTGTAACGAATTTCAGAGTTATTTCACGCTGGATGAATCAGAGGTAAGTGGAAGCCTTTTTTTCTCGGTGAGCGATAGTATTCAGGATCTAATGATTAAATAAATAAATAAATAAAAAGTAAAATAAATAAATAAATAAGTAAATCAAAAAACTAAGTAAATAAATAAAAAATGATGGAGCCGAAAATGAGATGACTACAAGAAATTCTCAACTAAACAAAATGCGCCATCGTGTTTGGACTCGTTAGATTGGTCTTGACAAGTATTTTAGCCCTCTATGGAGTACAGGGTCTGATGATCTAGCCAGCAGAAAGTCATAGGAACTTTTATAAACGTAGAGATTTATGCCTTAAATCATTTGTTAGTAAGAATATTTTTCTCTGATTTGTTTTTCCTTCCCTGCTGCGGTCCTTCATCATTTTATTTTGCGCACAAAGAACGCTTTACACTTCGCTGAAAGAAGGTAGTAGTATCATAAGACGCATAAGGAAGCCAACAGCTGTTACTCGTAGGTACGTGTTCTTCCGGTCTTTGCGATCATTGTTTGTTTTTGGGATTGTTTTGCAGCAATAAAATTCGCTAAATGTTACCTAGTTTCACGGGCAGTATGCCTAGTGAATGACTTTGTGGTGTGTTTTAAATATAGGATTTAAGTATATATTTAAATCTTCACTATTTATTTGATCTACGTAAATGTTAACTTATAAAAATTAAATCGTGTTGCCATTGCATGCAAGAAAATAAGATGTAGATAAATATTCATTTATTAAAAAAACCTGGTGAAGTGCGAGTCGGATTCGAACACGAAAGGTTACGTACCACCGTACAATACCCAACACAAATAAGAATAAACGTTTTTTTTTAATTCCCTTTAATTTGTAGTTAAATTTATTTTCATTAGTTATTGTTATAGCAGACATAGACATACACTGTGTAGAAATTTCGAGTGCCTACCTATTACGGTTCAAACGATATAGCCCTGTAACAGACGGACGGACAGACAGCGGATTCTTAGTAATAGGGTCTTGTTTGAGAGTTCCGACCCTTTGTAATCAAGGATCGGAATAAAACAGGTTAATATACATTTTCTTTTCAATCGACTTCTTTCATTGTTTCTTTTTGTCGATTATTCCTTTATTTTTAGCAAGAAAAATCTACTTTAAAAGTCAATGTTGGGATAAAAGAAGGTTACATCGAACCTAACAGTACGATATGCTTTCCAGTCACTATAAAAACAAGCGTGCTCAGCGTTCAAGAATATAGTGTGAGGTATGGAAGCTAATAATATTTCATCCATTCATATTTTCCATTCCTAGTTCATCTAGTAGTAGTTTAGCTAGTTCATCCTTATTACGTCGTTGACTGACTATACACACTGCTAGGTAAAAACTCCACACGTTTTGAATTAAATGTAATTTGACACCTGTACCGTACTCATTATGTTATAGAATATAGACAGGTATTTTAAATTTTCTGACTGTTACAATAGGTTGAATTTATTTGGATTGTCCAAGCCAATCCAGATATGTCACATCACAGGCGCCGGTGTCCGACCCATCGTTACATGCACTCCAATGGCACTACATTGGGGTCAATGCAATTTACTAACGAAATCGGAGAAAGTTCTAACGCTGTTCAATGACTCTCCAGTGTATGTTCACTTCACAGCTTCGTTGGTAAGTCCCATGTGTACTGTAAGAGTTCATACCGTGCTGAGCTCTTACGGTACCGAATCGTAGTATATACTTGTATTCTGGTGAGTTTGGTGTACTAAGAGTTTGCGGTTCATTAAAGATTAAAGGAGGGGAAAATGAGAGAATACTTTTATATTTAACTAACTGACCCGACAGACGTTGTCCTGTCCCTCTACCTACTTATCTGCCTATTTACTTACTCTACACCTACCCTACAACTACCCTACACCTACCCTACGCCTAACCTACGCCTACCCTACGCCTACCCTACGCCTACCCTACGCCTATCCTACGCCTACCCTACGCCTACCCTACAACTACCCTACGCCTACCCTACGCCTACGGTACGCCTACCCTACGCCTACCCTACGCCTACCCTACTCCTACCCTACACCTACCCTACACCTACCCTACACCTACCCTGCACCTACCCTACACCTACCCTACAACTACCTATACCTACCCTACGACTACCCTACACCTACCCTATAGCCTATGTTACTCAGCGCTACTGTAGCTTTCGATTGGTGAAAGATTTTTTTAAAATCGAACCAGTACTTTTTGAGTTTATTCGTTACATACAAAAATACAAATCTTTCCTCTTTATAATATTTATATTTAATAATTAGCACGCGTCGGCGTCTGACGGCGCCAGGCTAAACAATGCCTATTACAATGCCAATACATTTATGAAAACATTATGTACGCTAGAAAAAATCTGCATCTTTTTGGTAAAAGAAGTGACAGACATAACTATAGTACTAGAAACAGGGACCAACTAGTTCAACCAGGTTTCAGGCTGGCTAAAGTAGATTCGTCTTTCATGGGGTTCTGTCTAAAGTGTTACAATAAAATACCTCCCCACATTGTTCAACTTAATGAGACAAAATTTAAGTCCTATATTAAACGCACACTATGCAGCCGAGCATATTATAAATTGGATGATACATCACTGATAAAAATGCTTGGCTGGATGCTGGTCTAGCTCCACAGCCATAAGGGTTCATAGATTTATTGATTAGCATTGGTGACTATTTTTTGGAGCTGCTGAAGATGTAGAACTACATTATCTTTGCATTGTATAAACTCAAACTATTAGTATTATATAATTTTGCATAGCACATACATGTGAGCACTATGTACTTTAAAGCCACCATTTACGAGATGTCTTTCGTTGACTTGAATATGCCCTGGCGGTTGAGTGTTTGTCATGCTCACTTGAATGTCTCGCTGATGGTGGCGCATGTGTTGGATCATTTGGTTCCCTTCAAAATGGTTGAACTAAATGGTGCCGATCCGTGCGTCATGTTCGTGAACGGGCGCCGTCAGTTGAGACTGGTCATCTCTTAGCTGCCTCGGTTATTTTAAATTTATTTTGAATTGTCTAATTTCATTGCCACTAGGACCTCTTTTAACGTGCACAATTTGTTACATTGTTCTCACATTGTACCCCTAGATTCAACATGAATGATGTAACCTAAATTTGTAATATTCTATTGATTTTAAAAGAGTGTTCATGGAGTTTCTTGCTCGTTCTTCTCCATAGAAACCTACTGTTTGGAACGAGCAACTAGCTGCAACTTTTTGACTGACTGACTCCTTGACAATTCAAAAGTGCCTGTAAATGGTTTATTTGAAATAAATGATTTGAGTTTGAGTTTGAGTTTGAATGCGTTTATAAAAAAAAATCCAACGCTTTTAGGTAAATTCGAAATGATTTCTAGAACGAATCCAGAGTGTTTAGACGAAACCATTTACAGGACTATTGAGATTGACTATCTAACATCGTTCTATACCAGATGCTGTGGCGTTTTGGATCTGTAGAAGTAGTGGTTGCTAATTAATTATAATAGTTACAGTAATATTAACATGAAACATAGGTCAGTACTTAGGCTCTATTATTTTCTAGTTGAGCAAAGACGGAAGATGGCAAGTATCACCATCGGAAGGCTTCGTAGAGCCTGAATCAGAAAAAGATTTAACATTAACTTTGTTTTTGATCGACGCCGCTACCTATACTAATAAAGTGGTGTTACATTTAGAAAAAGTAAAGGACATCGTAAGTAAAACTTCATATTAATGATATTAACCCTACAAGGAGGAGTAAAACTGCTGTTGAGACATAAGGACGTGTTACAAATTACTCTAAGATTTTTAGTCAAAAATTAGGTCTAAAGTTACTGTTTACTGTTGCTTTATATATCAAAGTGCAGAGATTTGAATAACCTAACTAATGGTGAAAAGTGCAAAGTGATACATTTAACCAATAAAAAGTTATAAGTGAAAACGTTTTTAAAAATTAACATAACGATCTGTGACCCTGACCTACGACAACTCGCGCGAAGCCCGCTGAGGTGAGTCACACCACGTAACGTACAAAATCTACGAGGAACTCAAGTATCAGTACACGGAACATTTGGATCGCATACCCACAAAAATGAATTGTGCTGGATGTAAACACCCAATAGCTCGCGGAGAATTGCTAAGATGTAGTACTTGCCAAAAACTTTACCACTACCGATGCATCAACATGACCTCATCGTATTATGTAGAAAATAAAAGCAAATTAATTAACTCATGGCGCTGCCCTTCGTGCAAAACTACTACAAGGCAGATTAGAAATGACGACACACCTGTTAGGAGACCATCCCCACCGAATCTTGACGACACAATCATGTCCATTGACGACCAAATACGAGATGACGAAAGTATACTGGGGGATACAGGAAAATTTGACACACCACCAACAAAACAAGACACTGCTACAATCATATCACCCATCATATTACAGACAGAGCCAGTTACATTAGAGAAAATTAGTCAACTATTAGATAGTAAATTACAATTGCAACAACAATCCATCTTGTCAAAAATTAAAAGTACAATCCAATCCGAAATTAATATAGCTGTACTAAAACTGCAACAAGAAATAAGCCAGAAAACCGAACAACTTTCTCTTGAACAAACAAAAATAAATACTAATATTATCCACATAAACGAAACAATACAGAAACTTGAAATAGAAAATAAAAAACTCAAAACAGAAATAGCCGACCTACAGAACAAAAACATGCATCTTAACGTGAACGACACTTCCACAAACGATACCTCTAAAATAATTGTTATCCACGGCTTGAACGAATATTTTAAAGAAACAGAAAGAGACCTCGAAGATAGGGTAATATTTGCGTTCCAAGATACCTTGAATGTTGACCTCACTGGCTATATCGAAGAGCTTAATCGGATAGGACGAAACGGACTAAGACGGCCATTACGTGTGGAACTAATTAGTAAAAAGATGGCTAAATATATCTTAGAAAACGTGGGATACTTAAAAAGTTTAGGCTTATGTGTATCTGGATTCCTTAATAAAGAATCGTTACAGAGAAGAAGACAACAAAGAGAAGGACAGCCTATTATTACACAACAAAACGGTTACACTAATACTACTTATGACTATACAGCAAAAAAAACTCCAACACAGAAGTATGATGACCCAAACTTAACGAGACACACCATACCACCCACTATTAACCAAACCGGACCGGATCCCTTTCGTCTTTAAGATACTTATCCAAAACATCCAAAGTATAAATAATAAAACGCACATACTCGAGGATTTTATAGAGAAAAAAAGCTACCAATCAATATGTCTAACAGAAACATGGATACGTGAAAACCAAAAGGATAGCATCAAAATAAACGGGTACACATTTGCATCTGCCTATCACCGACGTGACCACCGAGGGGGAGGAGTAGCTATCCTCTTACGTAACGGCATAGAATACGAGCACCTAGAAGACTGTACTAACTTATCAAGAGAATGTGTAATTGAATGTTGTGCTGTAGAAATCATATCACAAAACACAATTATTATTAATATTTACAGACCGGATCGCGACATTGAAACATTTTTTACTGTTATTGTAGAAATATTAAAAAAAATACAACCCAAAATTCATAAAAACCATATAATTTTGACTGGCGACTTTAATATTGACAAATCATCTAAAAACAAAGACTACCAACGCCTACAAAACATAATGTTAGAACACAACCTGCACCAAATCGTCAACGAACCAACCAGACAAACACTGACTACGTCATCATGTATAGACTTAATATTTACTAATCAAAGACAATACAAATTAACCATTGACAATACTGGCATATCGGACCACAAAAGCCTAAACTATTCGCAACAATCGCCAGGAATAGAACAACATGTTTCTACTCATTTCAGAACGAAAAGACTTTTTAATGAAAAATCAATAACGCAGTTTAAGCTTACCCTTAGTCAAACGGATTGGAACGATATACTATGCAAAAATAAAAACGTTAACGAAATTTACACCGAATTTGCTGATAGGATGCAATCATTACTAAATAAAACTATACCTAAAAAACGCGTAAAAATAAAAAATAATAAAAAGAAACCTTACTTAACTGTAGGTTTAAAAAAATCATGTGAGCACAAAAGACTGCTAAAAATTTTCATAGAAAAGACTGACAACGAATTTTTAAAATCACATTATAAAAGGTATGAAAAAATCTTGAAAAAGTGTGTAAAATTGTCAAAAAAACACAATCATATTAAGGAAATGAAGCGCTCGCAAAATAAATGTAAAACCATGTGGAACATTATTAAAAATAACTTTAAACCAGATTACAAGTGCCATAACAAAAATGTTACGTTGCGTTATGATGACAATAAAACCACAAGTGCACCATCAGCGGTTGCTAATATTTTTAATGATTTCTTCGCTTCGGTCGGCGAACCGCTGTCAAACAACACGTCAAATACATGCCCAGTCCTTACACCATCAATAAATTCCCTATTCGTCCAACCCGCCACGGAGCGTGAAATTTATAATATAATACGCAAAATGAAAAACAAGCGCAGCGCCGGAGTTGATGAAATACCGTCCTTCCTAATTAAAGAATGTATTAATGAATTGACACCACCTATAACTAAGCTAGTAAATAAATCCTTTGACGAAGGTATCTTTCCGGATAAATTAAAAGAAGCTAAACTACGACCAATATTTAAAAAAGGCGGCAAGCCACAACGTCCCTGCTCCTACCGACCAATAGCCCTTCTACCAGTCATATCAAAAATTTTCGAAAAAACAATGTCCACTAGAATTTGCGGGTTTTTGGAAAAATTCAATCTCTTGGACATAAATCAGTTTGGCTTCAGGCAACAAAAATCGACCACACTCGCGGTATATAATTACGTACAAGAAATATATAATCACATCAATGACAAACAATATGCAATAGGCTTATTCCTAGATATGACGAAAGCATATGATAAGGTTTTACATGACATTTTATTGCAAAAATTATATGGCATAGGAATTAGGGGTACATGCTATAAATGGCTAAAATCTTACCTAAAAAATAGAAAACAATATGTTGAAATAGAATACTACAATAAAGAAGCAAAAGAAATGCAAACTGTAAAATCGCGGACAAAGATTATTAACCACTCCATACCACAAGGCAGTGTTTTGGGATGTATATTATTTATAATATACATAAATGACCTACCTAAAATAATTGATTCGAAGTGTGTCCTATTCGCGGACGACATATCGCTACTGTTTAGATGCACTGAAAACGCCGAAACTTTGACTAACATAGAAAATACTTATGAAATAGTTAAATCGTGGCTAGAGAAGCACAATCTACAAATTAATGCTAACAAAAGTAATCTACTACAATTTAGGACATACCAGCGAAAGCCGCTAGACATAAATAACCTTAGTAATAAATTAAATATCCCAGAAACAGACGATCTAACGCTTCTTGGTTTAACATTGGATAATAATCTAACATGGAAAAAGCATATTGAAAATCTGAAGACTAAATTATCAAAATTTATATACGCATTAAGCAAATTAAAAAGCAACACGGATTATGAGACCGCGCTCTCAACATACTATGCTTATGCTTATGCATGGTTTAACTATGGCATAATATTGTGGGGTGAAAGTACTGACGTTCATGATATTTTCATCATGCAAAAGAAATGTATACGCATCCTTATGAACATTAAGCCATGGGAAAGTTGTAAACCATATTTCATAAAAAATAAAATATTAACGTTACCCTCCCTTTACATATTACAAATAGTTACGTTCGTGCAAAAACACAGAGACTACTTTCGATCAAACATAGAAGCAAACGAAAATTATAACCGTAGAAACAAAAACAAGTTGATTACACCGACACCAAAACTAAAAATAATGAAAAATAGCCCCCACTATAGAATCGCAACAATTTATAACAAATTACCAAATTACATCAAAGAGGACGAGAATACAAATTCATTCAATAATAAACTAAGACTACTTTTAATAGGGAAATGTTATTACACCGTAGACGAATACATGACAGATAAAACTTTATAGATGTAGGTATTTCATAACATTTCTTTCTCTTCTTTGTTGGATCCGGTCTGATCAAAGACATAGGTAAATATTGTTTACCTTATTTTATTTTATCCTTTTATTTTTGTATTTAATTTTGTATTAATTTGTATTGTAATGTAATGACATACCAAAATTCGACTTAATCAATAACTTTATAACTTTATAACTTGACATGACACGACTTATACTTTATAATTTGACATGACATGATTGTTAATACCTTTTATTCTTGCAATTTGACTAATTATTACTTAATGTGTATTATTGTACTTATAAGGTTTATTACTGTAAATTGGACATCATAATTCTAGACGTATTATTATTATTTAAATTACCTCATAAAATGATGACGCAGCATGTACGCTCAACAGCAAACCAACTTGATTATTCGTAGTGCCCTAACAGGGTTCATGTGCAAAAACCGACAATTTAATAATTTTATTGTAAAATGTGTGATGTGCATGAGAGCAAATAAATAAATAAATAAATAAATTTCTTATTACACCAGTTAAATAAAAACCATAAAAAATCAACAAGAACAGTTACCGCGCTAATAACAAACGCGGTAAGGAAGATTTTTTGGAAATTTGATGTACATATGAAATATAATACTTATGAAACCGCACATTGAGCATGGCCCGAGAACACTTAAAACATTATTAAAAACTGCACATTGAGCAATGAGCATGGCCCAGGAACACTTAAAACATTGTTAAAAACCGCTCATTGACCATGAGATTCATTGCTAGCAGCCGCACATTGAGTATGGCCCGGGAACATTTAAAACAATGCTAGCAGCCGCATATTGAGTATGGCCAGGAAAAAATTAAAACATTGCCAGCAGCCGCACATTGAGCATGGCCCGGGAACACTTAAAACATTGTTAAAAACCGCATATTGAGCATGGCCCGGGATCACTTAAAACTTTGTTAAAAACCGCACATTGAGCATCACTCGAGAACACTTAAAACATTGTTAAACACCGTACATTGAGCATGGCCCGGGAACACTTAAAACATTGTTAAAAACCGCACATTGAGCATCACCCGAGAACACTTAAAACATTGTAAAAAACCGCACATTGAGTATGGCTCGGGAACACGCAAAACATTGCTAGCAGCTGCACATTGCCGGGAAAATATAGCCCGTTCAGGAGCACTATGATAATATTATAAACATTTCTTTTTACAATCTAGTTAGTACCTTTATCTGCAACTGGTTTTGGGACGAGCATAGTGGTTGGTGAGAAACGTGACCAAATAGTCCTTGGACGACATTTTACTAAAATACCTCTGGAATGCAAAGTTTTAGTGGAAAACTGTGGGACACGACTGCATGCGCTAGAATGGAGTGAATATTACAAACCACCTAAAACTAAACAACCGACAATGTATGTATAGTTAAGTAAAGTAAATTCTAATTGAAACGGTGTTAATCAATTAATAAATCACTATTCTGTTTTCAGAGGTTTCTTTAATTTGGAACCACGATCATTCAAAATTTCTGCTGGGGAAAAAATTGAATTAACAATAACGGGATGTTCTCATAAAGTGACAACACACAAGGAAACGTGGTATTTAATTGGAAGTGTAGAAGGCATAAATAAAAAAGAGTTATTAATGCAGTGTCCGATTATAGCGGAGTTTGTCGATCCGAAAATAGAAGTGTCTTCTACACTCGTAGAATTACAATATGACTACGGGCCGTACAGTGAATTCTATAAATTAACAGGTGTGAAACTTTCTTATAAAAAATCTATTTGTTAGTGTAATCAGTCGCAAAAACGTTTTTAGTAGCAGCTTCATTGTTATGGATTCCTGAAAATGGAGTTCACTCAATCTGTGTTTGTTCCATGTGATTTTTAGTAGAACCTTACTAAAAATCACATGGAACAAACACAGATTGAGTGAACTCCATTTTTATGAGTTATCTTTATGGAAATAAACTCTGACGACAATTAAATGGAAAACTGAAACCCGACTAGGTACATCAATAATGTCCACCAAAAACTATGGTACAGTTGGTACATTTATCCACTAATCTATACTATTAAGTACTATAAAGTTCTTCAGCTTGTCATTTAAAGCTTCAGTTTGTTTTTTTGTTTAAACGCGGTATTTTCTAGAACTGCTGGTCCTATGATCCTATCTTCCAGTAATAGAAAGTTATAGCTATGGGGGGAGATATTTGATCTACAGTGGGACAACACTGGTAATAAAAAAGTTGTGTTATCCCTGAGTGCATATTGGTTATATTTAATTATCAAGATAATAAAGCATCCGAAAGTACAAAAAAGTATTTGATGTCCACTGTAAGCTGCCATTTTTAATGTTCATCATGACGCTTTAAATTATATCTCATTCGTTAATAAAACGTCTACCAAAAAGTTTTACAAAAATAAGACTAGTTGGTACATTTATGTTTTATCATTTCATATTTTATAAATCACAAACTGTCACAGATTTTGTTCAAAGGTAAGCGTCCACAGTTCCGCATCGTACGTATCGCAAGCATCGCATCAAACGGTTTATTACATTGCTTCTACTGTATCGGCAGTGATCGGATTTGCCGACGCTACTACCAGCAATCGGAATACCGACTATTTTCATTCGGATTTTCGTAGTAAACGTACGTGTGGAATATGTTTGTGAGAGAATAGAGGAAAACGAAGAAGAGAAATTTGTCGTAATTGATTGTTAGCAGAAGAAGAGGAAGAAAAAGCTAAAAAATCTAATAAAAATATACGTAATATCTGGGTACACGACATATCTAAAGGGGCGTACGGATTAGAGGCAGCCTGAGGCGCCTGAGGCACGCACGGCTCGCCCTGTTGCCTCAAGTGCGTACGCGCTTCAGCCCAAGGCGTCCCTCCACGAGCCGTGTGTGGCGAGGCTGTGCGTCCCGAGGCTGCCTCTAATCCGTACGCACCCTAAGAAGAGACGCGGAGCGAGCGCGCGGCGTGCGTCCACTGATCGTCATTCCGTATGACGTCATCGGCACGCATCGTAAAAATTGCCCCTCGGAGCATCAACGTGCAACGAGCATCAGCAGATTCGTGCGATCCGTACAATGCGGATCAGTGGACGCACTTGTATGACTTACTAGGTATACAAAGAATACTACGATGCGTTTGATGCGATGCGTCCGATACGTACGATGCGGAACTGTGAACGCTTACCTTTATGAGACTGTTGCATAACAAGGGTTATTAAAACACTAGTGGGATTTATGAACCGAGCCAAAAGCTGGGTTCATATTAGTATCCACTCTTGTTTTAAAACCTAATTATGCGCAGTTTCACACTCTGACTAAACTCATTATTCCAATAGTACACTTCTTCTTTTCCTTTGTAAAACTTTAGGACAAATCAGACATGAAGTACAGAGGCCAGCACATCAAGCTACTACAATCTGTCAAATTTCTTTGATTGATTTTCAACTTTATTACAAAAGCACAAGGTTCATATTTAATTGGGAAAATTTGACAGTTAGGTATGGCTTGATGTGCTGGCGTCTGTACATAACTATGTATGTTCTGATCAATTGAAGAACGATGGAATTCTATCAGTGGGTAGTAGGCATAGATATCCGAGTAGTAGGTATAACTTACAGAAGTAGGTACTTCTAATATACCTAGTTCAATATTTTTGCAGATATTATCACTATTAAAAATGTTTCTAAACTGCCATTGGATTTAGAAATATGTGTTAAACCGCCATTTGCAATCATTCACAAGCAATCATATAGAATACCACATGATGAAGAAAATATGACATGTGGTTGTATAGAATATAGGAAGTCGGATTTAAATATTCAAAATATAATAAAGAATCTCGGTCCGCATGAATCGCGAACATTCATTGACTACCTAACATTGAAGCCTGTTGCACCGTTACGAAAAGGATCTTTAGATTTTTTTCAAGATATTCGTAAAATTAAAATTGCTTTTAATCTCACTCATATGGTGGAGGAGCGATTAGATGACCAGGAGGTTATGAAACTGCAAGTACTGTTCGATACTACAAAACATTTAAGTCTCAAGTCAAGAATTTATTGTGATTTAATGAGAATTAAATTTAAAGGACACAAAAATAAAGTAATTACCTTCATATCGTCCTTCGTTACAGAATTAAATGTCTTGGCCTGAGCATACTGGCGGCACGGTAAGTTAAGGAACACCAACAGCGGCACCTTAAAAGTTTAAGGTGTTACATAGAAATCTCTTGCCGTGCCGTGCCGTCGGCGCAGGCCCATAAACGCCATAGAACTATTTCATGATGAGTTTATTTTCGATTTTAGGACGCCATTAAACTTATTGGAAAAATTAACTTTCCAAATATATTTATTTTATCACCGAGACTGGATTTTCAATGTATACTGAATGGAAGTATACACAGCAAAACCATAAAAATACAAAACCCGACACCAGTCCTGGTTTGTTATAGATTTCAATGGAAAAAATGTTTAATTACAAATCTTCCCGTAGTAAGTACCTACTTTACTTACAATTTTCCAAACGGTTAAACCAGTTACTTTAGTTAATCATTTTGTCTATGCCTAGTTTAATTCAGTATTTTTATTAGGAAAGAGTTTCACTGAAACACCTATTTAAGTTATTCTATAATTATAATAGTACGCTAATTATAGAAACAATTTGGAACAAATTTTATAGGTTTCCAAAGCTAGTAAATATTAAATACCATGGGTACTAATTTTAGAAAACTGGACTCTAGACACTACGTACCGTTAGACCGGTAGAGTTAAGTGTACAAACATCAGCTATTAATGGTCTTGTTTTAGCCACAGCCTGAGATTCCATTATCTTACGCAGTTAATGCTAATGCAGTTAGTCAAGACAAGACACTTTCTGAATGCGCTGAAGACACTGTAGGCATCGGTGAGTATTTATGTAAAATAATTATTAATTAATAGATAGTGCGCCTTCTTAAAATTGGATACAGGTCTCTACTTAAGAGTCAGTGATTTACGAAATTCATTCAGTACTTGGATACCAATCTTATGTTTTAGGAAGCTCTTCGCGTGTGGTAATGGCGCCTAAGAGTAAAATAGACGGATCAATACATCAAAAAGAAAGTTTTACTAATGAGAAACAGGTCGATTCTTTGCTCAGTGATATTGAATTGATGAGACATCAAATGTTAAGACATATAATACCTATGATAGACGTTGATTATGACACAGAATTTGAATGGATGCACAAGCTTGTCAAGCCTTATAACCTTTCAAACAAAATAGACATCAACGACGTTTTGCAATTGGTATTACATCGAGGATTGCTGAAACCCGGCGAGATTCAGTATGTGCACGTCATCTTTAGACCCAAATGTAATATTAGCGTTCGCGCTATCCTGGAATGTGAAGTTTTGGGTGGGCCATCTGAGTCGGTCATTGTAACTGGCCAAAGCAGCGATCTAAGATATACAATAAGTACTGAAAGCATAAATTACAAAATTAGATCTTTTCATGAAAATGCCATTGAAGAGTTAAAAATATGTAACACTGCGCTTCTAAATTTTGCATATAAAACGTATCTAAATGAGCCAATATTTGAAAATGAACTAGAAGCAACTATTCTTGAATTATTGCCTCCTGAGAAATCATTAGAACCTGGGGAAGAAATCGAAATGAAGATCGCAATACGCCCTGGCGTGGTGGGCTACTTCCATCGAGTATTTTTGTTAGAAATTGGGCATCTTCCTCACATTCCTATAGAAGTTTTTGGTTGGGGTGTTATACCTCAAATATATTTAACGTTGCTTAAACCGACTGCGGATAAAGTAAGTTATATAAATTAATATATAAGTTTTCTTACTATAGTACTACACCACCTATGTGAGTAATGTCGTGTGTCGTGTCGTGTAATGTACTTGGTGAATTGGTGAGTGAGTGAATTCTCTACTACTACTGTTCATCCTAGCTGAAAAATTACTACTGAAGTAACAAAAACTCGATCTAAACAGTAGATTTTTTTGTATAAAGGATAAGAGAAAATAAAAAAAAAATTGTGATAAGGGAAATATCGATAGCAAAAATGAATCTTATTTTTTACATTAATAGTTAAACTTAAAACTTGGTATGAAAACTTATCTGTGTATATGTTACTATAGAACACCGAACTATGGTAAATCCTAAGATAAGTGGCAAATCTTCGGATTTACCATGGTTCGGTGTTCCCAAGATTTCCAACTCTTAATGGTAAAAATCCGAAACGTTCTGTGTTCATCGTCCATTTTGGAGATTTACCACCACTCAATCAGTAAATCTAAGGTGTAACCTCAGAGACGCGATATTTTTACTCTTCTCAGGCAGTCCGATTAACTTTAAGCTCGGTATATGTATATTTTGTATTCTTTACTAAAAATAAAAATAACTTGTTTCGGGTTTCAAATCCCTGACTGAGTAGTAATATGATAATGATCAAATTAATTACATAGTGAAGATTTGAATTGTATCTGATGTAAATCTGTAGTATTTACAGCAACCCTCCCACCTTTTCCATTCTTGTCTTTCTTGAGACAAACTGTTCCACATTACAAGTAGCAGGTAATTGTCAGATGTCATCGTTCCACTTTTTCAGTGGTCTGCCTCTTTTTCTTTTTCCTTCTTTAGGGTACCATCTTGTCACAATTTACTCCATTTGTCTTCTTACCTCCTGCCGATCGCCATTTAAGCCTTCAGATTTTGAGCGTTATTTTTAGGACTTTTATCTTGTTTCAGATGACATGGTTTTCAATCTTTTCGTCTAGTTCACGTTCAGCATACTTCTTTCCATTGAGTACTGGGAGGTTGCAAGTTTGCTTGTCATGATCTATGTTAAAGTCCATGTTTCGTTGCCATACATGAGGACAAGTAGTACGCAGGTGTTATATTAATACTAGTGGGCCCGGCGGACGTTGTCCTGCCCTGAAAAAAAAACCGACTACAGCGCCACCTACCGGGTCCAATTGTAAATCTAAACCATTCTCGAATCCACTGGAGCACACGCAAAAAAAATCATCAAAATCAGTACAGCCGTTTAGGAGGAGTTCACTTTCATACACACGCAAAGTCAAAAAAAGTCAAAGTCAAATCATTTATTTCAATTAGACCATTAAAGGCACTTTTGGACGTCATATTGTAAAATTTGAATCTAGGAGATACACACACACACACACAGGACACAGGACACAGGAGATTTTTATATTTATATAAGATATATATAATTTACTTTTTATTTTTATATTAGCTCTTTACATATGAAATTGCCGCTCGGTATCAAAAAATTAAAAATAACTTTTTTTAAAACAAATGATATATTTAGTCAATGGAAGTATGCACCATTGTTATCGATACACTTCCGCCATTTTATCGGGAGCTCATTGATCCCTTTGGTAAAAAAATCCTAGGAGCGAGAATCGATGAACTGCTTGAAGGCTGTTTTAACTGCCTCATCAGAATTGTTTTTTTTTTTTTGTAAAAAGTTGTCCAAATTTCGGAATAAGTGGTAATCGGTTGGGGCAAGATCTGGAGAGTATGGTGGGTGACGCAGAGTTTCCAGTCGCAGCTCCTCTAACTTGGCGACGGTCTGATGTGCAGTATGTGGTCGAGCGTTATCCTGAAGGAGCAATGGGCTAGAGCAATTGACCAGTCTCGGTTGTTTAATGGTGAGCTTTTCCATCATTGTTTGCAACTGTTGACAATACATGTCTGCAGTAATCGTCTGACCTGATCTCAAGAAGTTGTAGTGGATGACACCAGCACAGGACCACCAAACACTAACTAGAATCTTCTTTTTGGTCAGTTTTCGCTTGGGGCAAGGTTTTGCCGGTTCTCCAGGGTTAAGCCATTGTGATGATCGCTTGCGATTATCGTACACGATCCACTTCTCATCACAAGTGACAATACGATTTAAAATTTCCTCATTATTGTGACGATGGAGCAAAGAAGCGCAGCAACCGATGCGTGTTTGTTGGTATGCTTCAGTCAATTCGTACGGTACAAACTTTTCGAGCTTTTTTACTTTTCCAATTTGACGCAAATGGATAATGATTGTTTTGTCACTTACCCCAAAGGCTGCTGCTAATTCAGAAGTGTTTTGAGATGGATCCGCTTCCACTATCGCCTTTAATTCTTCATTATTTACTTGAGTATCCGGTCGTCCACGAGGTTCATTTTGTAAATCAAAATTTCCAGAACGGAAACGTTGAAACCAAAAACGCACCGTTCGTTCGTTAGCGGTGCTTGGCCCGTACACGTCGTTAATCCTTCGAGCCGTTTCTGCTGCACTGGTGCCACGGTGGAACTCATATTCGTAGATACCGCGAATTTTTAATTTCTCCATTGTTGTTGCTATAGCAATTTTCAAGCCCAAACAAATGACGTGAAAACAAATGAAACACGAATTTTAAAACAATATGCTTTGGTCTTTATTTTGAAATAATTTTGAATTTGGAATTCCTATTCAAACACAAAATATTTGATTTCAAAGTTGCCAGTATTAAGTATCGGCAATTTCATATGTAAGGACCTAATATGAACCTTTTATCTTTCATAGCCTCAAGATGTAGGATCTCCTCGATTCTTCCGTCTCTTTCCTTGCGTACAGGATTATTTTGTGTTAAGATGTCCCATGTGTATATTTATCTGTGTAGTTAATTTGGGTGTTTCCTAAGTTTATGGTGTTCCTCTTTCCATTTGTCATTACTCTTATTTTTTCCAATTTCAGTTTGCACCCTACCTATTCGCTTTCTGTTGTCAGTTCGTTTATCAATCTTCTGTTGTTTTAGCAAATAACACTGTGTTATCTGAAGAGAATGAGAATCTCAAGTACGTTATTGAGATAATGTCCACATTGATCGCGAGAACTTCCCAATTGTGACCTCTATAAATTGATTCCAGTATCGCCGCTCAAATAGTTTTGGTGATAGGGAAGTCTCCTTGTCGCTTTTTCTTACTCTGAATGGTTTGCCTTTCTTTTTTATTTGAATTCTCGCAGAACTGTGAAGATATACATTTTTATTAAGCGAATGTATTTCTGTCCAATCACTTTTTTCATGAGTGCCTGCCATATCATTTCGCGAATCAAAGAATCGAATGCTTTGCTTTGATCAACGAATGCAATGTAGTTACCTATCCTACTACGTGACTATGGTCGATCATCGAATAATCTGTACGAAAGCTTGCTTGCTCAATGGATTGATGTTTGTCCAATAAGGAACATTGGACTAATATGAACCCTATCCGTTTTAATATGATCTTAAAAAATAGCTTAAGTATATGTTCGACATAAGGCTAATAAAGCGGCAGTTCCCAATTTCATGTTTATCTCCCTTCTTTTACAGCAGAATATTGTTGGACTCTGTCGATTACTGTGGGATAATTTCGGTGTTTATGATATCGTAAAACATTTTTGTGACGACAGGTGTCATACTTCGTTGCTTTGTCTTAAGATTTCGTTGTTTATAGGTACCATCGGGTTCTATAAACAACGGTGCTGGTGCTTGGTCTCTCCTTAGTATCTATAGCTTTTTCTACTTCAGCATGAAGGAAGCAAGAAATGTCTGAGGTCTCCACAAATAGGCTTCGCCTTGTACTATAGTGTGATAAGATGTAAAAGAAAGGGGGGGGGGGGGGAAGATGTAGCATTACCTTATATCTGCTACTCTAAATTGTTGGGTTGTAAAAATCTACGAACTAACAAATAGATACCCGAGTTCACAATCAAATCACATAGTGTACAAATCATTTCATTGAGAAAAAAATGTAATTAATATGATTGTGAACAAGGGCATCGAATTGTAGAAGTCGGTAGGGGAGGCTTTCACCGTATTATATTTACTTAATCCAGTAAAATTACATAATAATGAAAAGCAAACTGCTCGAGTATATTGATTATTTTGTTTTAAGTGAATATACTTACGCGAGCATGCTCGAACTACGCCTCATGAACTCATCTCTGGCAAACTGTTTCGAACAAGTTAGGTGTGTTTTAGTTCGTTATTAAAATTCATCAATGAAAAACTGCTCGTACATTTAACAACTCGTTGCTGCGTAAGTTCGGACTTAAACTCGTTTTGATTTAGACGTGAAGGTATTTTCATAACAATAAACAATTTTACATTGTCGGTATTGCGGACTATTATTAAAACTGTGATTTGGCTATGAAAATACCATGAGTATGCCAAAAACAATCTCATATTATGGTTGTGTAATATGTTCAATTACAGTGTGCTACGTATATATATAGGTAGTTATATGTAATTATTATTTATGATTGCACTAATGTGTGATATGATTTCAGGTAAATCCTGAAATAGGATACATGGCCATTCCATATTTGACGCAACAATATTTGGCAGCGATCAGCGAAATGTTTTGCAGAGGCAAAGAAGAACATTTAAATTCACCTCTCACCGAGAAATGTTTCGAAGATCCCGAGTTTACAGAAGATTGGC
Organism: Charanyca ferruginea; assembly: GCA_947361185.1. Classification (NCBI taxonomy): domain Eukaryota; kingdom Metazoa; phylum Arthropoda; class Insecta; order Lepidoptera; family Noctuidae; genus Charanyca; species Charanyca ferruginea. The sequence goes on from OX376057.1 coordinate 16,776,196, forward strand.
ACATTTGCTCATCTTGGGTATAAATATTGTCATGCAGTTATAGCTATTTTAATAAATAAAGAAACTACAAATAAATATATTTTATAATGTTTACAGGATGCATATCCTTCTTTAATGGATATTGATTTAGCAATAGAAAGACTAATGGTTATAGATCATATAAAGACCCGTCCAGAAATATTGACCGCTTACTATACGTCGCCAAAAAGCGGACCAATACCCGGATTTTACACTGTGCCCTACGTCATAGACTACGGAGTAGTAATTACTGGAAGCACGGTAAGGAAAGTGGTTCTGCGTTATCAGCTGTGGTTTAAAAATATTCGCATGTGCATTTTAATTTATAAATCTCAACAGGTGCAATGCACAGCTGAAGTGATTAATTATGGACCGATTTCAACAAAGTTACATTTTGCAAAAGGCACCCAAGTTCCATCATGGTTAGGTATGAAAATATGTGGAAAACTATGTCCTGGCGACGTCGGTAAAATTGAAATTACATTCATGCCAACTTCTACCGACTTTACCGAACTGGAGCAAAATGTAGAAACATCTTTCAACCTAGAGGTAACTTTAATTGGTTTTACATAGTACCTAAATCCAACATTTGTATAAGTTTTTTTCTAATGAAGTGGTCTTTGTCAATTAGGTGCCCTATGGGGTAACGATTCCAATCCAGATTAGAGCTCTTTGCGCGGTGCCCTACTTGGCCTCAAAAGTTGCATGTATTGATTTTGGATCTGTTAGGTGTGGAGATAAAATAATTTGTTCAATTCCATTAAAAAACGTGTAAGTTCATTATTGTTAATTCGTTTATTCAGTTATAATATTTACATTATGTATTATTTTTGACCATTTGGTTTGAAAAGACCAACCAAGGCTTATTCCTGTATGTACTATGTAAGTGCACCTAAGGATAACCCCCGGTTAGTGCAAGTGATTGGCTGGCTATGGTAGGCTGACTACCTGGAACTATGAAAGAACTTTGACCCCCGCCTGACCAATTTTACTATATCTGCAAGGAAAAAATAGCAGGGGGTGACTTGCACACTTAATAAATGGTTTCCCAAAAATGTCCGCTAGCACCATACAGACTTAGCGACAAGGAGGCAACAAATCCTGAAATACTTGAGGAGTGGAGAGGTATTCCACGGCTAACAGGACAAGCCTGGTATACAAATAGATCCCTACCAGCATGTAAGAGGCAGAGTATAAGATACGTAATTATACATTACTTTTTTAGGGGTAAGCCTACTTGTATTTGGTATGTCACTTTGAGGCTGAAGGCACCAGGGACTAATCCTATGGTAGTACTCGACAGTTCAGGAAAATACGAACCTGGTCAAGGAGGGTGGCTTAGTATCGCTTTTAAGCCGGCAACAGAGGTTCGCCATTTTATTATTTTACCACTGATAGCACAGTAAGGGATTTTTATTTTAGTACATACCGTAAATTATGCAATTATAGTTGAAAGGAGACTGGTGCCTTTGGGTCTGAACACCTACAGAAATAAAATCTGTCCAAGTATCACCATTACACCTTATTATGTGATACATCGATTTAATATTGATTTTGATTAAATTCGATTTATACACATTAAGTAGTGTTTTTCTTATTACTTAGAGAATTACTAACATAATACAGGTATATTTGCGCAAAAGACATTTTCTCAAAGAATATTACGCAAAATCCTAGAAATGAGATTCCTTACAAACATAACACCAAGCCTGTATTCTCCGAAGGGTGGGATAGAGGTGTAGGCATGTGTTTTTTAGTTAAAATACACCAATGTTTTACTTTATTTAGATAATATTTTAAAATGGCTAGTTAAAAAGTTCATTAAAGATATAATATTATGCGGTCTCACAGGTCTTCTTTTCGGAGGGAAGGGAAGATCGAAATCAAAGTTCAAGAAGTCGCCATCTTTTCATATTTTGATATGCACCATGGGTGTCGATTCCATGGTTTTCGGAAGCGCTAATGCCATAAAACCATAGAAAGACGCCCATGACGATTATTTAATAAAATGCCATAGCTGCCGTTTTGGATTTTGATATTGACCTAATCTTTGGCAACGGTTCCTCTGAAAACTATGGTAACGACACCCATGGCGCATATTTCATAACATAGCCGCCATTTCGGACTTTCATTTCGTTCTCATTTTCGGCCACGCCGCCTCCGACAACCATGGAAAAGACACCCATGACCCATATTTCGTAAAGAAGCCTAAATAGGGTTAAAACAGATACTTATTGAATGTTTTTACGTATCACATAACCTTTTGTCAACGTCTGAAATCCTTTGGATAACTTTTTGACAAATGTGATTACCATTTCTGATGACTTCTACTATCAGGAAACATTGAAATTAACCATGTAGATCAGCTCCAGGCCCTACACTCCTAACAAACCCACCAGTCTCCTTTCAATCCCATACTGACACTACACCTCATACTCGTAGCACTAGTTTTTTGGCTATGGTTTCCAAGTCTTCAGTGTGGATTGTATCCACTACCTATACAATTTAACTACAGGATAACAAACAAACTTGTAAACCTTGTTTTTATGGAACAGATGTTGTACGAAGGCGTTCTGATATTCAGATTTCACATGAACCCCAACAAAATGACGATTCCAGTGATGGGACAGGGCATAGTCCCTCACGTACATTTAATCGGTCCCAAAGTAAGCTTCATGCCAACACTGCCATGGGCAGAAACAACGGACATTTACTTCGGACTAACGAATCCTTGTCCGTTTCCTATAGAGCTCATAATAGCTCATACTGATGAGTAAGTAAAATCATTTTATTTGTTTGTACAAGGAACGATAATCAACGTCACAATCTAAGTAGGTACCTCACATCGTTAAGCTCTGCATCGAATCGGTATCGCAATCTATTCGAGCTGTTTAGTATTATTTCTATGAAACTCCATACTTCAACCGTTTAACGCAACATAACGGCACCGCTCCAACAATGCAAAAATTTACCATTGAAGTGTTAAAGTTCGTAAATCGTGTGAATTAAATTTGGTAATGACAAGATAAAAAAGTTGACTTGATTTTTCGAGGCGGTTCCGGCCTGACCGTAGCCGTGTCAGGGCGGTGCTGTTATAGTACTGCGGTAGTGTTGGGTACTCACCACATGTGCTAGCACACTTGTAGCTACTCACTTCGACAAAAAGAGTCACTCACGCTTATTATTTTGATGTGCTAGCACCTATCACAGTAGCATACACCATGCACATGCATGAGTTAAATTCCTGCAAGAGCTTTATGAGCTACTGAGTGGTATTGTCTTGTTTTCCATAAAATCATTTGTACTATAATATTATTGTTTTCCATAATCGTCCCCTGTCATAATATTTACTTGCACTATTATCATTTATACTAATAACGCTTGTCATATCAACTTATTAGTCATAACTTGAATCCCACGCTGCACTCAGGATTCTTGTCTTAACTCCCTTGCTTTGCTCGGGAGTTAACTCTAAACTCCCTCGCTAGAGTTAACGCTAGAATCCTTTGTTTTGCTCGGGATTCAATACGGCGCCCGCTACATAAGACACTACTTTATCCCCTTGGTGCATAATCGACTATTATTGTGCTATACCTTACATACTACATTTAGGAGCATATACAGGGTGGGGACGACGATACGACAAAAAATTAAAATGCTGGTAATACTAGTTCATAAATATATTACAAAACTATCAAATAAATTCTAAAAACGAAATTCAAAAAAAGTTAAGATATACTAAAGAGCAAATAAATGTAACCAAAATAAAACACCATATGAAATATTGGTTTTCTAACTTGTGAGAAGAGCGGCAACTTGTGGCGTCATAATTTAATATTATTAATGCTGAATAAAAACAATTCACCAAATTACCAAATCCTACCATGATCATTTTTTGTGCTATTGCCATCCCCAACCTGTATATATGCATCTATAAAAATACCTACAGCTGTTTTTGAAAAGATACCCGAAATACAAATGATGCTCGCTATGTCGCTATCCTTTTAGCAAATGGAAATATGAAGAAGAACTATTTCAATTACTTTATAAATATTACAATAAGCCAGAAGAAATGTTAGTTCCTGCTATTAAACCAGGAGATGGACTGCCACGTGAAATTGTGGCATTTTATAACAATTTTCAGGAAAAGGTCAAAAAGTACGTATCAATCATTCAATCTTTATTCGTGAACACAGGTATTACAATTTATTTAAGGTCTTATGACATGTATATGTCACAGTCAAAACTCTTAATCAGTCAAAACTACTTTTCACTACAAAAATCAGTCAAAACTACTTTTGAGTGGTTTAAATTTATCCTATTTAGAAACCCATTAGGTTGGTGGGTTTTTTTTGTGACCCTTTTAAAACTTTGTTTTTATAGTGGTTCTTGTAACTATAGCGTTTCGTACTTTTGTTAGCGCAAACGCGTTTTATCTTAATAAGGGTTTTGACTGGTTAAGAGTTTTGACTGTAACATATACATTTTAATCGAGCTCTTCATCTTAGGCTACAAATTAAAATTATTTATTTATTTATTTATACAAGGTGACTTCATAGCTGACATGTGTAACATAATTATATTTTAAAAACGTTACGCCAATGACGATGTTTACAAATAAATCGAGAAAAAAGAATAAGATTGACAGAGAGTGACACAAATTATTAAAGTTAATTAGGTACATTAAAAAAAACTTATAAAATTGGTGTACAATGATAATATTTTTTTCAGTAATAAGTCTGAATCTTATAGTGTCAATTAAATGTATTGTTAATAATTAATTAATCAATTACAATTTATTTTTAAATGCATGCCAATGATAATTGGTATTAAAGGGCTAGTAACCTCATATTTCATTAGGTATATTGTAAATAATGTTAATTAAATGTATTATTAATAAATAATTAATCAATTATAATTTATTTTTACGTGCTTGTCAACCAACGTAACATAGCTTTTAAAGAACTAGCTATGGAGCCTATCCAGAAAGGCATTTTGCATAGAGCAGGAGCCAATATAGGTATTACCCGCGAATCCCTATTTTTTACAATCAAATATAGCCTATAGCTCTCGGAGATAAGGCAGCTTCCTATTGGTGTAATAATTTTTTGAGTTTATCCATTACAATCAATTCTTTTCTCTGTGTACTCTTACTCTACTCTTACTCTTAGATGAGTGGTACTCATGTCGTCCCGTTCTTATTCTTTTTCCGTAACGACTACCCTCGTTACATACAGAATAATTACGCGTATCAAACACGCGTAATCGCCTTTTCTGGACAGGTACTTGGTAGGACACTGCTCATAGTGTCACCTACTACAGTTGATTTAACACAAGAACTGAAACTAACGTAGGTACTCATCATCTGAATTCTATTAAGCCACAAGTTCTATTTATGATGTGCATTGCTGTAAGAACATCACGCTTTTTATTTAAATTTTCTTATTATTCTGTTTTCAGGGCTAAGGAGGCAAAAATTGCCACCAGCAATAAATTGGGCGCCGGCAATAAATTGTCTTCAAAGCCTTCTTCAAAGTATGTATTTTGTCGTTTTTACATACTGTACATATTTATTATGTTATCTATATTCTTCATATGTAAAACCAACATCAAATACAACACAGTGCAGTCACAAAGTACGTAAGGCTGCGTCGCGACTCGCGCCCGAGCAGAGAGACTACTCAGAACAAACCGCCATTTTTCGCACGCGCATATTGACATTACGTTTATAGGCATTCTCAAGCAGTTTCAAGCCCGTCACAGACGTAGTTATAATATATGTTAATATACGTCAGATGTAGCTATAATTTATATTAATATACGTCAGACGTAGCTATAATCAAGGCATATTACGATCAGCTATAATATATATTTTTACTACGTCACCAAAATATGTGGACAGATATAGCAAGGCATATTAATATAAATTTCAAAAACGTGAATCAAATAACGATCGCAGACATAATAAGTGCGAAAATATATGATTACTAGCTTTTGCCCGCGACTTCGTCCGCGTGAATGTATAGTGGATGCAGACGAAGTCGATGATTAAAAAGTAGCCTATGTCCTTCCCCAGGATTCAAGTAATTTTCATACCAAATTTCATTAAAATCGGTTCAGCCGTTTCATTGTGAAAGCGTAACAGACAGAGTTACTTTCACATTTATAATATTAAGTAAGGATATTATAGCGACCGTGTGTGGTGTGGTGACTAGCTATTATTTATAGCTACGTATGTGACGGGCTTCAAGCAGTCTTCAGTCCCGACTATCACGTGTTGTCTAAATGAATAAATGAGAGACATTGACATTTCATGACGAACAGGATTTGTTATAAAAAAATTGCAAAGAGTTCCAACCAGTGTCAATAAAATTTCATATAGTCACAAATAAAACCTACAGAGTCAATTATACAGTAGCAGCCCTAGTGAGTCTGGCACGTTTAGGTAATTATTTTTGAAGATGGTGGGAGCGGTCCGTGCCGACAATGAAAGTATAAGTATTTGACAAATGTACACCTAGATCTCTATGGTTTAATACTGTTATGCTGGCACTTCACATGGCGTATTTGCACAAATATTCGCCTTACTTGGATAATACAAAGTGTACCCGATGGTTATTGAAATAAAGTCTATTTTGTATTATCCAAGTAAGGCGAATATTTGCACAAATACGCCAAGTGAAGTGGTAGCATTACAATTAATAATTAACATAGGTCGAATGGACAAAAATGATAATGAATGCAATGGGAGTGAATGATAATGACGATGAATGCAATGGGAGTGAATGATGAATGAATGATGTGACGAAGGCTGACAAGGAAGGACAGTAGAGAAGGAAAGACAGTCTTTTTTGCGTAACCCTAATCAACAAGAATACGGGTCGACTGAAGAACTGATAATTAATTACTTTAACGCCTTAGTAAATATGTAGTTTCGGAGATATGACGTCTCCCTGTCTTATCCCTCGACGCAGTTGAATTGGTTTTATGCTTCGTTCTTGTATTTGGACGGTCAGTTTGCGGCCATATACAGACACCTCAGCACCTCGAAGTATCGGCAGTCGACGAGGCATCTCTGCATCTGCATGGAGTCCAGCACAGCCCAGGTCTCGACGGTGTCAAAAGTTTTCTCGTAGTCTACATAAACAAGGCACAGAAGCTGATTATATTCCTCGGTCTATTGAATTATTTCCTCAGGGAAATAATTCAATGTGAATGCGAGTGAATGTGGTCCACAGTGCTGTAGCCTTTCTGAAACCCGGCCTGTAAGTCGATTCTGTAAAATTCAAACAACAACTCGCATCTCACATCGCTATTCACTCTCACTTCGCATAAGGTTCAAAATGACCTTGATATAGGTATTTGACACTGAATCGGGTTCGAGTGTGAAGTGAGCGTCGAAGTGACAGAATGCCACTTCTTACGTCATTTCATACTTTATCTGTCAAAATCTGCCTGTCAATTTGCTTAGCTGCTAGTGCTAGTGCTAGCTTGTGTAAATTCGAATCATCAACCGAGTTTTTAGAATGCCAATCAAGAAACTCACAGCGGATTCAGATTCGAAGTTTAGAATGAGGTCTTACAGAATCACACCCCTGCTCCGGGTGTCGCTGAATTCATCGAACTTTTGGGATAACGAAATAACTCTAGAAAACAGCTTAATAATAATGACACAGAAGTGAAAAGGGGCGGTAGTTTTTATGGAGCGTTTTGTCACCCTTTTTGATGAACAGTACCACCACGATCGCGCTCCTTGCTTCCGGTGTACTGCCTATATGGACGGTGTGACGGAATTGAACAGCTTTACAAGCTCAGTCCAAACAAGAGTTTCTCCTGCTTTTAGCAACTCTGTGGTTATTCCGTTCCCCCCGGAGCTTTGTAGTTATGCTGTCGGAGAGCTATTCTAATCTCACCATATCAATGCCGGCAAGCTCGTCTGTGAGATAGCGTGTGAGTCTAGCTCGTGGATCACCTGCGCCGTGGGTTTGAGGTGGACATATTATTATTTTCTAGGAGTTTAAGTCCCCATTCGTTTTGAGTGAGTATGTCCGTCTACGAGGTGACGGTGGTGCCCTGTGACGTTATGAGTTTCTTCAGGTGACATGTGGAGGCATCAAGCCTTGTGTTTATAGCCAACCTCGCGAATGACGCGTACCAGGCCATCGGTGGCATCGTTTATAATATGTCATCTGTGGTTTCTAACAAAGCGAATCTGTTGTGCAGCTCCAAATGAAAGCTTTTGCAGCCAGCTTCTGCAACGAACTGTTAAGTTTATTGAAATACAAAAAAAGTATAGATAAGGCGGCTGGTTATGAGAAATACTCTTCCAACTTTATACCTGTAATGAACATCTGGACTATCCCTCGTGCATTTTACGTTTGATAGTAAATAGTTAACCGAGCGGAACGGATTGGCGTTTGTGGCCGCATTTTTAAATAAGACCGACAGTCAGGTCCCCCCCGCTGCGTACTGGCAATTGATTGTTGAAGATGTTAACCGGCTAATATTATTAAATTTTGTCGGACATGACTGGATCGTATTATCTTACTGTGTTTTACTAATTAGTCTATATTTTTTTGTAGAAAATTAAAAAGCCCCAGAAGCGCCAAGTCGACCGTACAATCCAAAGCGCCCTCACCTACAAGGATACGTACTGATGCTGAAATAATTGCAGGTATGTTACCTCTAGCATCGGTGTACTGAGGTTGAGCAGGGGGGCAGCTGGACCTGGTCTGCTAGCTCTGAGCTCATATATTTAGCAGCTGATAAATTACGTAGGTATTTAAGTATGCCTAGGTAGGTACTACAGAATAATCTAGGTTGAAAACTAAGGATACGGGAGCTTAATTTACAATCCCCTATACTTCATCTACAAAAAACGTAAATGTAAATGGAAACATGAAAATTGTTATGCACATAAACTATAGTTACATTTTATCGTACTAATGCCCGGTTTCTGAGGTCTTCCGATAAACTTTCGATAGCTATTCATTCGACAAAGTTATCTATTACGTACTAGTGCGTTATTGTAATGTAAAACGCACGAGTTTTGTTTTTAATAATGTAAAACGTACGGTATAACAAGATGCTCCGTCTAAAACGAACGGTACTTTTTTAAATCTTAGCAAAGAGTTATTATGTCAGAAAAGTGGTCAACATTTTATGAATAAAATTAACTTTGAGAGACAAAATATAAAAAATAAACATTTAATTCTTTAATTTAATTAATTTTGACAATAAATTACAACCATTTATCTGTAACAAAAACAAAAAAAAATATTAATTTACTTTATTAGTAATACAGGCTGTTCTTGTACCTTTGCCTTAAAAAAAAGCGCTGATGCGCGCGCATCGCTAATTTGTGATCAAGTAAAAATTATTCCGCGCGCTTTTTCTTTTCGCTGTATTGTTTCTATTTGAAAATGTCGTCAAGTAATGATGAATTTGTTAATTCGACACTGCTAGAAGTCTCAGAGGCAGCGAAAAAGGCTAGTTATAAGCCTCTTGCCCGAAAAATCGACCGATAGATACCTAAAAAGACGCTCAAGTGGCCATGTGAGTAAAAAGTCGAAAGTATTTTCGGCTGGCAATGTCAAGAAGTTCCTAAAAGAAGCTCCGGATTGCCGATATTTGGCAACAAAGGTCAGTTGAAACTAAATTATTGTTATTAAATTCTTTCACTTTCGTATTTATTTACAATATAGGTGTTTTGTACGCTGTTTTTATCTCTTTTCAGGTTGTATTAATATTCGGCATAAATGGTGCATGTAGACGTCAAGAGTTGGCAAACAACACAACTAATGATGTCGATAACCATGGGCTTCTCGGGTTCTTCTTGTCCAGGTCAAAAACACAAAAAAATAAATTCCAAGATCATTCACAATACAGGGGCCTTTTCACGACATAGTGAAGAAATACGAAGCGCTTCGTTCAACAAAAGGGATGTCTAACAGATTTTTCAAAATTACCAAAATGAAAAATGCGCTAGCCAACCCATTGGCATAAATAAATTTGGAGCAATGCCGAAACAAATTGCCACTTTCTTAAATTTGGATGATCCACATGAATACACAGGGCACAGTTTCAGAAGCTTCTCGGCTACATTGCTCGCCGATTCAGGTGCGAACTTATTGACACTAAGACGCCACGGAGGGTGGCGGTCGAACAGTGTAGCCGAGAGCTACATAGATGACTCGATGAGAAATAAAGGAGAAATTAGCTCCCGCATTACAAGGAATATAAATTTGTAGCCAAGTGTTGACTCTCGACCATCTAGGAGCACACACGCGTACATTCCACCATCGTCGCCGCCGCCGCGCCGCCGCAGCCGCCTCCGCCTCCGTCGCCGCCACCGACTGCAGAACTCTGTGGTCTCGAATCGTTTCTCCTACTTTCACTCAAGAGAGTGAGAGAGAGACTGGTGAAATTGTAACTAATAATTATAACTTGACAACATTAAAAATGCCAACTGGCAACGTAATAATCAATTTTACAAATTGTTCAAAATTTTCTAATTGCAAGTGATTAAAAAATTATTCGTTTAGTAAAGTCCGAGTTTTATTTATTTTCTCGCAAAATAGTAGATTATGCACCGAGGGGATAAAGTAGTGTCTTACGTAACGGGCGCCGTATTGAATCACGAGCAAAACGAAGGATTCTAGCGTTAAGAGCGCGTATTCGATTCGTGACGGTAACTTCATGTTTTTGCGTTTTGCCCAGAGCAATATCGTAATTATGTGAGCAGATTATTTAAGGCAATTTACAGTTTTAGAAAGATTCTTGATTTAGACAGCTACAGAGTAAAAGTATAATTTTTAATTATGGTTTTTTAAAGCGAAGACAATTCTTTCATATCGTTTAACGAAAATAGACGTCAGAGTTAACTTTCAGGACGAATACAACCATTACAATATGCCAAAATATTTTGTTTTATGCGTTTTTCCAACAGTATTTACAGTCATAAAGACAGCTACAGAGCAAAAATTACAAAAATATTAGTATTATGTATTAAACAACGTTGTTGAAAAAGTAGAAAATCGGTCCACTTTGACAATTTTTTTTCACCAGTATTTGAATAAAAACATAACTGATATATTTATTTTATAAAAGTAAATGTTATGTTTAATATACAGAATATTTTTCAGTCCGTTATACGAGCTCATTTATTTTAGACAATTATTTTGAAAAGCCCTGTAAAAGTTCGCGCGCTGTCGTTTGCCGGTCAATTTCAATGATTCGTGCTTATTTCGTGCGTATTTCTTTTTCTGATGCACACAAACCGACCATTGTGTTGTACTAGTGTGTGTCAATGCTGCTAAGCCATTCTAGCAATCATTTAGATTTTGAATTGCGCTAAATCGAATACGCGCCCTTAACTCCCGAGCGGAGCGAGGGAGTTTAGAGTTAACTCCCGACCAAAGCGAGGGAGTTAAGACAAGAATCCTGAGTGCAGCGTGGAATTCAAGGTCGCCCCAGACGAACACACCTTAATTCCCGAGGAGCATACTCTACTTTTCACACCATCTACGAGACAATAAAAAGCAAGGTATTGTCTTGTTTTCCATAAAATCATTTTTACTATTATTGTTTTCCATAATCGTCCCCCGTCATAATATTTACTTGCATCATTTACACTAATAACGTTTGTCATTTTAACTTATTAGTCATAACTTTCATTTGTCATAAAATTAATTTCCATAATAACATATGTTATAATCATTAGTTTTTATACATAACACTTTACATAATCGTTACTTGACATAAGCAACATTTAAATATAATTTAGAAACGTTTATTGTTTTGTACAAAAATTAATGTCATTAAGGCCACCCACTAACTAAATGATTTATTACAGTAATCAATCTTTAGACAATGAAAAGTTAGTAAAAATTAAACGGGTAAGTTAGATCTATAGTGCCACGCTAAAGTATTGTCTTAAAAAAAACAATAAGTTGTGCTACAAAAGTTAGTGACTGAAACGAATCGCTGCAAAACTGACTCTACGTAGTCTTCTCTACCCTACCCTAGAGTGTAATTTAAGCCCGCGTAGGCGCGGAGGGGCGAGGCGGCCCGCGAGCTGAGGAGCAGGTGGTTTTATCGCTCGCCACCGTGGCTGAGGCTGGCCGGCAAGCCGGAGCTGCGACGATAAGCTCGCGTGGGACAGCCGGAGCCCCGCAGCGCCGGAGCCGTGACAGAAACCATGCCTGCTGCATGTTGCATGCTACATGCTTGCCGCATGCTTGCTCCATGCTTGCTTGCCAGTTCGATTTTCGAACAATTTATTTTTTAGTGCAGATCTTAATGGTGAATGCCTCAGATTATGAAACAAAAGGCAGATAGACCGCGCGGAACACTGAGAGTGAAGCCAAAAAAGCAAATACAAATTCAAAAACGAATAAGTACCCACAACTGGCCACAACGCGCTTCGTGCTGTACTGACACGAGTCAGTATAGCACGAAACGACGCATCGTTAAAAAAAAAAACAAATTCAAAAGCGAATACAATTACGAGATTCTACAATCCTGTATTCGCTTTTGAATTTGTATTTGCTTTTTTGGCTTCAATATCAGTGTTCCACGCGGTCTATCTGCCTTTTGTTTCATAATCTGAGATGCATGGAATTAATAGGTAGTAGGTAGGTAGTACATTCGTAGTACCTACCTACTACCTATACTACTAATACCAATGCTGAGATAGGGGCCTTTTGGCATCGTACAGGACCGATTCGTTTCTTATTTTTTATTTTGTAATAATACTTAAACCTTGTTGTTATTTGTGTGTTTCGTCCTGTGCGGGCTAATAAATGCTTTTTCTTTCTTTCTTTCTTTACCTATTGTAAATGTTCGTATGCAATAACTATTTATGTTCCAAATTCAAATCACATTAATGACCAGCGGGTCATAATGAAATTCAGTACAATATTATTGCCCTGCTAGACCTCAGGTCTTAAATGACTTACTTTAGTTTAGGTTTGCATGACATATATTATGACATTGTCGAGCAGGTGGTGTGAAAATGTTTTAAAACGTCGTATGACATACGTGCGCTTTGATAATTACAGCCTCTGCTTTCTTGTAGCCCTCGCCTACGGCTCGGGCTAGCAATATCGCCTCTGCTGTGATTTTAAACTTACCGCACTTGTATCATAGTGTACTATTACATATATGTATTTAGTACCAACCACGGTACCAACCCTGTATACAATAAAAATAATCAAAATAATGTTCGAGGCCTCGCGTCATGTAAGCGTCGGCGGCAAGCGCCGTGATTAGTCCTCTTCCGCAAGGACGTTTAGCGGGGTATTTAAGGCACCTTTTGAGTTACGCGCGCTCAGGGTCTCCAGGTCATGAATGTGAAATTTCCTCAGAACTGATTTTATTTTTCTCTCAAAAAGATACTATTTGGTACAATTTTCCCCCAACTTAATATTGCATCTAGAAACAACTAAATTACGATGACAAGAATGGTCCTTATACTTCATTATTAATTTGGCAAGCTACATAATATATTGTTTTTCACACACATCAATAATTGATTAAACTTATTTTTAGTAAGCAGAAATTTAACCATTACGAAGGTTGTATGCAGGTACCGGAGCCAAATAATATGATCAGGATAACATTTTATTTCGGAGTTCATTTTTAACTAAATTAATTACTGAAAAAACGGCACTAAATGCTGGTTGGTACCTATTTATATATTTTTTTTAAATGTAAACGAAACGTTTGAAGAAGTCTGTTTCGGCTTTTCCCCAAACTTACGCCCAGATGTGTTGCCCAAAATTTTCTCCACAGTTTTCATTTCCCCAAAATTTTTATTTTTACCCTTAATGGGGAATAAGCCCCCAATCTGGGGCCGCTACCCTGCGCGCGCTACTACTTGAAAATAAAATATTTAGCATTCTTGCTTCTACGAGTCTCTTTTTTTCTAATGCTACCATTAATGGAGTATCTGTAAAATTCTTGGTACGCCAAAGCTGAGACTATATAAGATTCCATGTGGTTCTTCTTATAACTAAGAGACTTATAGGAAACTGCAATAAGTAAACAATAATACAGCCTCTATAGTAATTACCGCTTCCAAGTGTATCCTAAAAATCACGAGTAGGCCGCTTTTTCTCCAAATTATCAAAATAAATATTTATTTGTAAAACATTATCTGTTCGTGAATGTTTAACGGTCTATAGCCATATTTAATGTAACTTATAAGTTCTCCTGCGTTTATTATATTCTATTGGATTAATATTACGGGGAATGTAAATTCATTGTATTTAGAGATACATTTTTAGGCGCCTCAGGAATAATGCATTTTATAAAAACATAGTTAATTTAGAAATTCTACTGGTTATGAGTAGGTATACAAAATGGTGGACATTTATCTCAAGCTACGGGCTGCTACAGTGAACCATTGTTACTCCAAATTAATGTTGTGACCTCTATAACCGTTCAATTATAATGTAAATTTCTGTAAAACACTAGATTAGGCTCACATTCAACCCTGGGGCTGATATGCAGTTCATCAAGTTGAATAACGCTCCACAAAAGGTTCTATAGGTCCTATAGGTCCTTTGGCTGCATTATGTTCACATGTGTTGTGTTAAAATGCCAGCAATTTAACTCCGTTCATGTGGACCTTTAAATAGCCTGTTACCGTATTTTTTCACTCTTAAAATGCTTTTATTCAGCTTCTAAATGGTAAGCTGGCTAGAAGAGTAATGCTATCCTATTATAACACCAATGGTTACTTAATAGACCAATTTTACACCCCTATACTATGCCTTATACAGGTATAAGTGGATTTTTTCACTTTAACACAGCCAATTAACCACGTGTGGCCAATGTTAATGCTAAGAGACCACATGTGAACTATTAAAGATAATAAATTGCTACTTGGGCTATGCTTCCGTCTAGCTTACCTTTTTATTTAGTGCTTGTTCAATCACGCAGCATGACGCAGTCACCACTGATTGAATATGAAGATGCTCATGAACTTGAACGCATTTTAACATAAGCTCATGAAAAAATAATTTGAAAGTGGTTAAAACGTACAAAAATGCATTGAGATTAATGTTTTAAAGCGCAAACAAATTTATCCAATTACGGAGTATTATTTGATTGATTATTTTATATATTTTTCATATCTACAAGTTAAAGTATTTGTTTGTCTAATTCAGCAATTGCATCGTGCAACGTATAAATTTTACCTTCCTACTAGATATTTAATGAATGATTATTCTTTCAGATGAAATTAAAGACATGAAGGCTAATGGTTTGGACCCGCTACAAGATTGTTTACACGATGTTGATAATAAATCAGAATCGTCCAGCGAGAAACAATCTAAAGGCATTCTCATATTTTTTCATGGCTCTCCTTGTGAAGGTAGAGAGCATTTGTATATTGTGGTCTTCCAATAAGATATTGTTATAGTACTATATTCTAACAGTAGTATTATAGTTTGATATCCTATCCAGCCTAGACCGGGTGTAAAACGATTCTTGACGAAGCAACCAAATTTACAGGTTCTTACCATCATGACGATATTTTTTTATTCGAACCTTAAAACACGTTTTAAATGTTATAACTAAATTTCATGACTTATTTACTATTGCACAAAGCACAATGTTTTGTATGCGTTACATTGTGCTCTACTAAAAAAACTGTGTTTTTTACACCAAAGTAAAAGTCATTTCCCAGCAATCAATATCGTTCAATGTTACTTATTTTGATGGACAGTATGTTTTGTTAACGGCTATGGTGGTAACCCCTAGTTTGGGGTCAGATGGCTATGTGTGAAATGTCCCCACATATTATTATTTTACAGCCCGTATTATAAATAAGGTTTGTGGAAATCGTATTGTTGCACGTTGGGATTCGAAGATTGTACAAAAATAGTATAGTAGAGAGTACCTATTGAGTTTGGTTGATGAAGAAACGTGATGTTTGAATCCGAACTCAAAAGCTTCGGGTACGGTACCTACTTTATCTGATCATGATACGGAAGTAATCTAGGCCGTCGACAGGTACGTCGACTAATGCTATCATCGATCCCGACCCAAATCGACCCGTTAATCGATCGTTGGTCGATTTGAACAATAAATTATGTTCTCTAAACTCAAAGATTGTTGAGAAAGTAGACTGACATATGAGAAGCTCCTTTCCCTCACTAGCTTTCGCTATCTTCATCCTTAAAATGTATATTGGTTTTAGAAATGAATGGTCAAGAAATGGCTTATTCAGTAGCTAAACATCTGAAACTACCGGCAGTAAATGTGGATCACTGCATAGTTAACGCGTTATGTGACACTGATATCCTGGCAAAAGAAATGATTGTTACTGCCATTAACGAGAATTATGAACTATTGAAAAGAAATGCGAAAGTCGAAACCAATACCGATCCCGAACATGAAGAAGGTGAAAACACAGTTTATATTTGACCTCCCTTGAGTTAAATAGTGAAAAGGAATTTAAGTATAAGGTAATATAATATTGTCTTTCGACAGATGAGTTCAACGAAGATAAAGATAAATTTGAAATTCTTTTAAAGAAAATTCAATATTTAGCCATGACAAGAAACGTTCCTACTCCTCGTTCGAAAGCCAGTGATAAGAAGAAAAAGAAGTCTCCCTCCTCGTCGGTCGTATCTCATTCAGGGTTAGAAGCTATGGGATCGACGACATTGTTTCAGATGGTTATATACACATATAATTGTATTATTATTACTTGTCTCAACGTATACAGTCTAACATAACATAAATGTATTCTTATACATATATATATTGACAGAATCAACATCAAATACCTTTATATTTTTGCTTTTTTCAGGATTTAGTTGAACAGCTTCTTACTGCATTATTCCTTCAGCCCAAATATAACGATGGTTTTGTGGTGGATTCATTGACAAGTATCGTAATAAGAAATCCTCCATTAGTACTGACCACGATGATTAAATGTAAACGCAGTATTCGAAATATACATCTCGTACTCTGTCAATCGGATTTTTCTAAATGGGCCCAAGCATATGACGAAAGCCAACGAGAAGCTGAGATTCTACTAATAGAGTAAGTATTTTTGATAATTCAGTCATTGGCAGTATTTATACCTACCGTTGAACAATATTATTCCGGCTTCAGCCACAGTTTGCCACAGTAAGCTTGATGTAAAGCTTATAAGGACCGTTAGTACTCAAGCACTTCCGGTACTCGCAGGTGTACTTCCAGTCGATCTTGAGATGCAACGACGTGCTGCAATGTACTATTCCGCTCGAAAGACCATGGACGCAAACTTTTTAACAACGTGATCGTGCTAAAATCTCTAGATTATTTAAACCGCAAACAAACGTTTGGGAGGGACTCCTATCCGAATGGCAATGTATGTGGGATAATTCCATCAAGGGCTGACACCTCCATCAGTTCTTTCCATCCGATTGTGAGCGGTTGGCCTGGACTTGGCTGGAGGTGGAACTGGACCACTGTGTTGATCAATTTCTCACAGGTCATGGCTACTGTTTTAAGAGTAACTTATTTTCTTTCAAGCTTGTTGCCTCGCCTTTGTATAACACGAACAATCTGCATAATCATATTTTATGGGAGTGTATTCTTCGGCAGAATGAACGCAATATTATGTTAGGGTACAGGCTACATCCGGAGCTGTTTACTATGCGGGCTTTATAGAAACTAGAGCTAATTTTCGTGCGTTCAGGCGTTTTTTTTTTATATCTATACTTTGGAATCAAATGTAACAGCACACATTTTAGGACCCATTAATTAATGTTAATTGTAATCCGTGGTACTTGGCAACTGGGCCTCCCCTAGTTGTAAACGTCCCTTTGTGCACATTGGCCTAGTTTTGTTCTGTCTCCTGCTTGATTTGGAGGGAAGTGTAAAATATTTTTTTCTTACTCCTCCGCTGTTTTTTTGTGATTAATTTCGTTGCGGGATCCAAGACACTTGTAATATTTCTCCGGGACTCGTCGAGTTTCATTGCCTCGACGCTTTTCTGGTGATCGCCACTGTTGATTCTGGCTTTCAGAAGTTGCAGTGGTTTGGGAATAGTGTAGTGGGCACGTCCCAAAAAAAAATTACATATCTGTCTCGCATGACGTGAACCTCGTTAAGGCCGAGAAAGATGCCGCCGCCGGGATCACACATCGTGGTCGGGGGGGCCAGAATAGCTGTCGAGTCCACCATGAAGTACCTTGGATTGGTGCTCGACAGCCGATGGGATTTTGGCCCTCATTTCCGGCGGCTGGCGCCCAAGTTGTTGGGCGCGGCCGGGGCGCTTTCAACGCTGCTTCCCAATCTGGGGGGCCCGAGCGCCGTCTGCAGGCGGCTTTACGTGGGGATCGTGCGATCGATGGCCCTTTATGGGGCCCCGATCTGGGCGGCAGACCTGACGGCCGGAAGCATCGCCGTGCTGCGAAAGCCGCAACGAGCGATGGCCGTCAGAGTCATCAGGGGGTATCGCACGATCTCCTACGAGGCGGCTTGTGCACTGGCCGGATCCCCGCCCTGGGACCTGGAGGCGAAGGTGCTCGCGTCACTGTACCGGTGGCGCGAGGAAGCGCGGGCGCGGGGCGAGCGACCGATGCAGCGACACATGGAGCTGCGTCGGTCTCAGCTTCGCGAGGTCCTGGTGGCGGAATGGCGGGACAGGCTTTCACGCCCTACCGCCGGCCTCGCCATCATCGAGGCGGTCCGGCCAGTGCTCGAGCGCTGGCTCGGGAGAAAGCACGGCTCTCTGTCGTTTCGGGTGACGCAGGTGCTCTCGGGGCATGGTTGCTTCGGGAAGTACCTGTGTCGCATAAACAGGGAGCCGGACGCCCGGTGTCACCACTGCGTCGACTGCCGGGAGGACACGGCGCGGCATACGCTGGCGGAATGTGCCGCTTGGGAGGGGCCGCGTCGTGCCCTCGTCTCAGAAGTAGGCAGTGACCTGTCGCTGTCGGCCGTGGTCGAGTCGATGGTCGACAGCGCAGAGTCCTGGGACGCGGTGGTTTCCTTCTGCGAAAGTGTCATGTCGCAGAAGGAGGCTGCGGAAAGGGAGAGGGAGATCTCAACCTCCCACCCTGCCCGCAGCAGGCGCACCGGGCGTCGGCGGAGGGCGGACAACGCCCTCTTCCGGCCCCCCTAAATGGGTCCAGGGGCGGCAGACTCGGGGACGTCTGTCGCCTCCCACATACACCAGGACCCGAGGTGGCGGCGCGTAGTGTTCCACGCGCGCCCCTCTAAGACGTCTGGGGGGGAGTCTAACACCTCACTCCCCCCCCTGACCCGAGAAGTGGCCCGCTGCAGCGGGCCGGCACCAGCCGGGGGTTGCGGAAGTATCTCCAGTTCCCGCGACCCCCGACGTAGGTGTGAGATGGAACACCGGGGTGGTTTTTAGTCAGTAAGAGTCTGACAGACCCCTCCGCCCGCCCCAGGGCAGAGGACATCCATGAGGATTTTCCACCTCGTACCAAAAAAAAAAAAAAAAAAAGGCCGAGAAAGATAAGCAGATCAAGCAAGGCCCGCAAGGTGGTCGACATGTGGGATGTAGACTCAGCGATCAATGTGCTGATAGTTGGTACAGCCAATGGCTTGTTTGCCAAGAGCCTTGTTTTGTTTAAATTGTGAAAATAGTCCGTGACTACAAAAAGATTAAGAAACCCTGTATTACTACATATTGTAAATATCTACAGACCGCAATCAAAAGTATTCGACGAGACTGAAATAGAGGAGATCGTAACCTCAATTGAGGCCATGGATGCTGAAGAGTTTGATAATGTTTCTCCAGAATTAATGGCAATATACATAAAGTACGGATTAGAAAAGAGAAGGAGTAAATATTTTGAAAATCTTGGACTGTAAGTTTTCTTTGTTCACTCAGTTTAAGTTTAACTCAGAGGATTAGCTCGACACATTGCTGATGACATGAATCGTTTCTAAAAAAACATGTCAGTAAATAAAATAATGTCGACTTAATTTTCGATCCCCGTCACTGTAGCTTATAAAGTTATTCAGTGAATGTTGCAATGCGCGTTATACCAATTTTAAGCACTACCTCCTGTTTTAAGCACTCTCAATGTTCAACGCATTGAGAGTGCTTGATGCTTGACAGAATGCGCTGTTTATCATTAGGTAACTATTAGGTATATTTATAACTACGTATTATACATACGCACACCATACGGACGAAGAGTAATTCTCATCCTAAATTTAAAACCCATAATAGCACAACTCAAAGAAAAGGAAATAAAGTTAACGTAGTCTTGATTTCAGACCACCATCATCAGAAAACAGTAAGAGAGACAGGATGGGAAAGGGTAAGTACAGCAATCGACCGTTAATATGGTACACCGAGTTGAGAAAAAATGGACGGTTATAAAGTTTTGTGTAACGGTGACAACGCCGTCGCTGCGCCGTGAGCATGGCTTTAGTTGAACTTAACAAAATAACACCTTATCTAAGACTCGAACTGGATGTGCCACATTTACGGCCGGCTATTTTATTAAGATTAAGTTTCGTTATCAAATTCTGTGGTCTCAAAAACTACGGTAATTAGCATTCCCATAAACAATAAAAAATTGTATCGACACGTAACTCCAAATAGGGCCAATCAATCGAATCAAGTAAACTTACCTACTTAAATATCGTGCTTGATGTGTATGTGTGTGCCTTGAGATGCAAAATTACGTAAATTTACGGAAAACATCCCGCATCACGCGCCATACACTGACTACCCGCACCGCGCGCCACTCACTGACTAGCCCCCACCGCGCGCCACTTACTGACTGCCCCGCACCACGCGCCACTTACTGACTGCCCCGCACCACGCGCCATACACTGACTACCCGCACCGCGCGCCACTTACTGACTACCCCGCACCACGCGCCATACACTGACTACCCGCACCGCGCTCCACTCACTGACTACCCCGCATCGCGCGCCACAGACTTACTACCCCGAACCGCGCGCCACTCACTGACTACCCCGCACCACGCGCCATACACTGACTACCCGCACCGCGCGCCAATCACTGACTACCCCGCACCGCGCGCCATACACTTACTACCCCGCACCGCGCGCCACTCACTGCCTACCCCGCACCACGCGCCATACACTGACTACCGCAACGCGCGCCACTCACTGACTACCTCACGCTGCGCGCCACACACTTACTACCCCGCACCGCGCGCCACTCACTGACTACCCCGCACCACGCGCCATACACTGACTACCCGCACCGCGCGCCACTCACTGACTACCCCGCATCACGCGCCATACACTGACTACCCGCACCGCGCGCCACTCACTGACTAGCCCCCACCGCGCGCCACTTACTGACTGCCCCGCACCACGCGCCACTTACTGACTGCCCCGCACCACGCGCCATACACTGACTACCCGCACCGCGCGCCACTTACTGACTACCCCGCACCACGCGCCATACACTGACTACCCGCACCGCGCTCCACTCACTGACTACCCCGCATCGCGCGCCACAGACTTACTACCCCGAACCGCGCGCCACTCACTGACTACCCCGCACCACGCGCCATACACTGACTACCCGCACCGCGCGCCAATCACTGACTACCCCGCACCGCGCGCCATACACTTACTACCCCGCACCGCGCGCCACTCACTGCCTACCCCGCACCACGCGCCATACACTGACTACCGCACCGCGCGCCACTCACTGACTACCTCACGCTGCGCGCCACACACTTACTACCCCGCACCGCGCGCCACTCACTGACTACCCCGCACCACGCGCCATACACTGACTACCCGCACCGCGCGCCACTCACTGACTACCCCGCACCACGCGCCATACACTGACTACCCGCACCGCGCGCCACTCACTGACTACCCCGCACCTCGCGCCATACACTGACTACCCGCACCGCGCGCGCCACACACTGACTACCACACTGTAAAATAAATACATATACTTATTTCTTTTCGATGTTCTGAGCGTGTGCGCGCTGGTGGTGGTCCTCAGTGGAATGCTGCCGACCGCTCGATCCCTGCTCTTGTGTGAGGCTTGATATCAAGGATCCGTTGAGGTTTTTAAGAGTTCTTTGTGCCGTTGCAAATAATGCATTTTTTTTAACTGTACGCTATATATGAAGCAATTCTTATGGAGTGAACTCCAAAAAATGGTCATCTTTTTAATATTTCATGTATTACACACAATCCAGGAAGTTTGACATGAATTCATTCGGAGTAATTCTGATTCCTAAGTTAAAACCCCCGGAAAGTGCATTAATAACAATACATAAATAATAAATAATTCGGTTTTATACAGTAGATACGCGCAGTCAACAATTTTCAATAGATCCAGGGGACACGAAGAAAAAAACAAAAAAGGAAGAAACTAGAGGTACAGATAAACATATTATATACATGATGTTCAATATGTACTGTAAGAGCTCAAACCTGCCGAGCCCCTAAGGTACCGTCGATGTACTTATTCTCGTGGTGCGTTCTAGTAGTGGTCGGGGGTTCTGGGATTTAAAGATGGCAGCTCTTCGGCCACTGACTGCGATAGGCTAAACAATCATCATCATCAGCCGGAAGACGTCCACTGTTGAACAAAGGCCTCCCCCATAGAACGCCACAACGAACGGAAACCTGCTGCTTGCATCCACCGGTTACCCGCGATCTTAACGATGTCATCGATTCATCTGGTGGGACGCCCACCAACGCTGCGTCTTCCGGTTCGTGGTCGCCACTTGAGAACCGCCACATTCATGCCATGTGGGCTAAACAATGCCTTGATATAAAAATAAGACGCTATATTCGAAAATCTTCTAGAACGAAACCAGTGTTTAGACGAAACATTTAGTCGATGCTTTCGACCAGCATGCCATATGCATGCAACGTTTACAGTAGGTACCTAATTTAATTACACATACTTATTTTTACGTGTTTTATTCACCCCGATGACTTTCTAAATTTAAGGAAAACCAACCAATGAATATGCTGCCATGAATGCAAAATACAACGAATATAATAAAAATACGTATGAGAATCTTATAAATATCGCAAACAATTGGATCATTGAAGACTGCGACATCGGGAATCCTATATATACGTTTAACGGTCAAATAGCAGGCACAGTTCAAAAAAAAAATAAGAGAAAATCTGAATTGCAGCTTCAGGTTTGTGTAGCAAACAGTTCAATCAAATAATAGTAAGGTGCTTTGGGTAAAAGAGATTATAATGAAGGTTTTTTATTACAGGTATCTGAAGAGAGTTTTGAGTCCAGAGGATTCCCATTGACAATATTAATTTGCCCTTGTTTGCGTTACAAGAAAGGTTTATTACATATGTTTGCGCAATCGGTCATAGTAACAAATGCTTTAAAAGAAGATGAGGAATATGATATACTTAAAAAGCCTGTGATTAGAAAAGAGTTCACTGTTTTATTGCCTAAAACGTTTCCCACGATAAATCATGAACCACCACTTCAATGGTGGTACTTAGATGAAATGCCGGTAAACTTCTTGATTATAAGTGTATTTAAGCGTATCAGGAGGTCGTATGTGAGGTAGGTCTGTGGCACTTCATGGGGTAGGCACTGTATAGTGCGAGTGGCCAATCTGATGACCCGCAACTACGAAGACCTAAGAAAGCGTAAAAGAATACTGTACTTTCATATTAGAGGTAGCATCACAGATTAACTAATAGTTCCTGACAGCATGCCTTAATCGTCCGGAGATATGACACTAAAATCTTCGTGTGACTATGTCGGTGGTGCGGAACCGTTAGATCGGGCCGAGCGAGAGCAGAAGTCTCGTCATGTCAAGGTGTAGGTACAGGACTAAGCTCTGCCAGGTGCCTTGTAGAGTTAATGAGAACTGTGACTGTCTTGACCAAGCGAAGGGCACGCTGCAGTAAGACCCGTGATAAAGGAGTAGGCACGCACGGCGCCCTTATTTCAAAGCTGATGCAGTTACACCTCAGGAAATCTCAGGAAATCAGCTTTGACATTACTTATATATATTTAAGACTAGCTGACCCGACAGACGTTGTACTGTCAATCGATTATTCAATTTTCTTAAACCTCCGTATAAACCTTCCCTGGACTTCTTCAAATATTTTAAGACCAAAATTAGCGAAATCGGTCCAGCCATTCTCGAGTTTTAGCGAGACTAACGAACAACGATTCATTTTTGTATTATATAGATTACCTACTGACATTTTATTGCAGATAAAAAAATGTGAATGTAACCAACTAACTGATCTTAATTTATTGGATGACTCTAACCAGGATAATGTGTTAAACATTCTTTCGAAGTGGCATTGCACTTGTGGTAAAAAGGTAATGAAAAAGCTTGTCTAGTTTTTATGTTTTTATAAATTAGGCTCGTACGAGGGCGGCACTGAAAATTTCGGGAATCAAGGAAGTAACACAACATTACTATTTAAAAATGTATTGCTTTTCGAAGTATTCTCCGCGAAATTTGACACATTTTTCCATACGATGGAACCAATCATTGAAGCAACCATTCCGTTCAGAAGTTGGGGTTTCCAAAATGGCCGTTTTGTAGGCATCCACAGCTTC
Organism: Charanyca ferruginea; assembly: GCA_947361185.1. Lineage (NCBI taxonomy): Eukaryota > Metazoa > Arthropoda > Insecta > Lepidoptera > Noctuidae > Charanyca > Charanyca ferruginea. Next base: position 16,800,764 of record OX376057.1, read on the forward strand.
TTCAGGTGATTAAAATCTCTTACCACACAATTTATTATTTATTTTAGGGAAGGTATAGAAATCATTAGGGCTTAGGTCGGGACTGTGCGGCGGATGGTCTAATAATTCTATGTTTTCTTGCTCTAAAAACTCTTTTGTTCTGTGCGCGGTGTGAGAACTCGCATTGTCGTGATGGAGGATGATGCGGCGGTTGCAGTTCCCTTTACGGAGTTCAGAAACGACCTGTGGCAAACCAATGCTAGCATACCATTCTGCATTAACCGTTCTTTGTCCCTCAAGAGGAATAGTCGCAACATGGCCGGTTTTGGAGACAAACATAGCCACCATTTTTTTGCAACACTCCGTGACCGAACAATTTTTGTTGGCTTTAACTCATTTTCGAACACCCAAACTCGTGACTGGTTTTTTGTTTCGGGTTTGTTTGCGTATATCCAGAATTCGTCTCCTGATACGATGTTGTATACAGCATTTGAGGATCCTGCGTGGAATCTTTCGAGAGTTCTGATGCACCAAGTAACGCGAGCCGCTTTTTGCTTTTCACAGAGCGAATGCGGTATCCATCGGGAAAACAACTTTTTTACACCTAATTGTGATTGTGTGTATTTGTATTTGACTCATGCTAATGTCTAAAGTTGCCTGAATTTCGCGGTTTGTCACATGTCGATCTTCCTCAATCAGCTTACGCACAGCATCAACGTTTTCTTGGGTGACTGCAGTTTTTGGACGACCTTGACGGGGATCATCACTGAGCTTGACACGTCCACGTTGAAATTCAGGAAACCAGCGATAAATTGTGGTTTTGGATGGGGCTTCATCACCAAATGCAGAAATCACGGATGATTTCTTGATTTCTGCATTTGGTGATGAAGCCCCATCCAAAACCACAATTTATCGCTGGTTTCCTGAATTTCAACGTGGACGTGTGGAATTGACTCGAGAAAATTCAAGAGCGATGATTTATTATGACTTTCGAAGTGGTTCAATTTTCTCAACGACTAAACAAGTTTGACAAAACCTTGCGACAAGACCGAGAATCTTTTTTTAAATAAATGGTATTCGATTTTTAAAACCAAGGAGTTTTCAATTAAAAAGATTTTAATATGACAGGAACAGTGGAAATATTGCATTCCCGATACTTTTAGTGCAGCCTGGTAGTGGTGGCACAGTGTATGTACCGCGAATAGAGTAGGGACCTGCACGCGTAGCATGACCACGCTATGTCTACGGAAGAATAGACATACTGACAGCAAGAATAGACAAGTCAGTACAGTTTGTCGGCGAACAGTCCAAAGGAGAAACGACTGTCGGAGAATGGTTGCAGACTCCTCTGTGAGTCTATTCTTCTTCTTCTTCTTCTTCTTTCTATTCTTTCTATTCTGTCTGTCAGTATGTCAGAAGTTTTACGAGCAAGAAAAGTAGAGAACTTTGAGGGAAGAAGGATACACCACGAGAGAAATAGCACACAGAGTTGCTATATCCCAATCCTGTGTCGTGACCACGTTGCAAAGGTACCACGGGATGGGTATAATTTAGCTGACCGACCCCGCAGTGGTCGCCCAACTGTTTTGACTGCTGCCCAAAAGCGCTGCTGCCCAAAAGTTAACACTAGAATCCTTCGTTTTTCTCGGAATTCAATACGGCGCCCGCTCCATAAGACACTACTTTACCCCCTTAGTGCATAATCTACTATTCTTTTTGAACAGAACCTTTTATGCCCATTATAAAATTTATTATTTTTACAGTAAAAATAAATGAATTCGTATTTCCAGGTGACTTCATCCCAAACATCGACGGGTGATATTCCTTCGTTATCTGTAGAGATGAGTCCCTACGACGAAAATGCCGAGGAAAAGGAATTATATCCGCTTCCGCTACCCAGCGTCAAACCCATTTATAGTAAATACCTTTAAAAAACCACCACTTTTTTTACCAATTTGTTTTTGATAAACATAAGACTTTTATTTACTAGATACTTTCCACCTGGATTTAATTTCTTGTAGTCCCGAATATTGCAGCAACGGCAGATTTTTACAAAAAATTTAAAATATCGTCCTTTGTGAATTACCTTTGTTAATTTATACCATGAAGATGGCGAAGTTTGATGAGTTTTTAATAAGGGTTTAGTTCTGTTGGTCTATCTATCTATACAAATATTATAAAGAGGTAAAATTTGTTTATAAGAGGTAGGTAATGGTCCGATTACATTTTTTTTTTTTTTTTTTTTGCTGTGTCCCATGTAATATGATATTATGGTACACTTTTTACCACGCGAAGACGCGGACAGAAACTAGTAAAGACGCGGCAGTTAGAGCCTTAAACCGGCGAAGCATACAGGATATTACAGACTGTCTTTAACTGGCACTTACTGCATAATACTGTTTAAAAAAGAACTAATATTATTTTGAACATTTTCAATTACTTTTCGCTTCAACCGCTAAGTTAGTATAAAAAGATTTTTGCTTAACATAAACCGTACGCATTTCAGCGACTGGTTCCCGTTTAATATTACAACCTGGTGATCTAGTGAGATGCAAATATTCTTTTAGTCCTCAAGACGAGGGTAACTATAGCGTCAAACGGTTTGTCGAAGTTAGTGGATGGCCTGAATCAAGAGTTGACATTAACGTTAACGGAATTTGCGACTTACCGAGGTAAACTCAACATTTACTGATAGTGATCAATTCTTTAGGCTCGGCTCTTGATAGACTTTTTTATTGTAATGTACATTATTATTTCAGATTAGATAGCCGCCCTAAAAAGATGTTCGAAAATTTTGTAAGAAGAACTCGTGATGACAACGTCTATAAACTAACATATTTAGATGATTTTAAAGTGTTTGAATTCGGACCAATATTTGTAGGATATAACAGGTAGGTACAAACCTATTCTGGTAAATTAATATCAAAATAACTTATTATTCCGTGTTAAATGACTATATTAACTTTTATTTTTAGAATTTACGAAGAAGAATATTCGATCGATTTAAAGAATTCCTCCCTTATAACTGCGGATGTTGTAATCGAGTTTCTTGAGGAAACGGATGTATTTCAAATGGACAAAACTTTTATACAATTGGAAGTAAGAATATTTTTTTACAAATTCTTTCATGGTCAGAGGTCCGTGGTTCCTAATTAAACACCTTTTTCTCTTCTCAGCCCGGATGTCGAGACAAACTAAACATTTCAGCGGCTCCATTAGTAGTGGATGTACACAAGATTGTAATATTGTTTTGTGTCAAAGACAATCCAGAAATAGTAACGATAAACATCGCCTGTACCGGAGTTCTACCGGTCGTTGAGATATTGCCTTTGACTAAGATGATTGGTAAGATTAAATATAGCTGTATATTGAAAAATAAAGGTATCAAAAAATTAGAATATTTAGGTATATTTTCTGACTTATTTACTAGGTTGTACTTCACTCTGTTTCAGCTATTATTATTAGGTATGTACTTGCGTATTTCATTTCGTATGTACATGCCTTCTTATTATTTGTATAGGATTTACAATAGTTTTCAGTTTCCTATGCTTTTGATTTTAACATTTATTTGATGTAATTAATATTCAGACTATGGAAAGCTTCTACTCTACCGCCGAGAAGATGATAGATTCATTGTAAAGAACGATTCTATTCTGCCCATAATGTGGAAGTTACACAACGCCCAAGACTTTGTAGAAGATTTTATAATAGCTCAGACATCGGGCATCGTGCCGAGACATGACAATCAAGTTGTTCCTGTTACTTATATAGCGTGCCGAGTTGGTGTTATATCATCCAAAATCTTAACGATCGACGTATGTTAGTTAAACCCACAGTCCACCTTCTCTATATACCGCTTTGTTGAATTCAAATTTAGCTCTGATTAGTGATCACCAGGTTTTGGGGCGCGGAATGGGTGCGGCGTGCGCTATGATTGGCTATTTCGATATTTTTGCAAAAAACGGTCCGTTTCATAGTAATGAGACAGAGTCATGCAGCAATAGCGACAATAAGTGTTATACTTATTGAAAATAATGATACTTATTTTATTTAGATACCTAATTTTATTGTTTATTATACATCAAAGTAGGGGTTGTTGTGTTACTTTTTGTTGAAGTGCATGCCAGATCATTTAAAAGAAGCCGTTTAAATTAAAAATTGCGTTTTATGTAGACGGATGTAGCGATTAAGTAGGAAAATCAGAGCACAACATAAAACAATCATCGATTATTTGATATTGATTGAAACTTGATAGTTCGTTATCATCTAAAATTGGAGTGTTTCGAACGACTAGATTGATAGCGCAATTGACAAAAACGTAATACTTTACTAACTTCGTAATGCGAATAAAAATACGATAGCATTATATTACGCCATTATAGTCGGATTTCTAATATAACTTGAACTCTTACATATATATTAAAGAAAAGAGGTTTGTGAGATGACTCTGCTTACTTGTGTTTAACATATATTTACGATTTCGACTTTAAATGCATATCGACTGGTGGTCGTCCTGATATCGATAATGTCAATCATTGCTCGATTTCAACTACTTGTGGTCGTAGACAGCAGGGAAACTTGTTCGTGGAGAGCCTAAACAAACTGCAATGCGGAATCTAGAGGAGGTTATTTATGATTTCACCTTTAGTTCAAGACGGTCTAGCAACGACCTTTCCCTATTGAGCTTCCTAATAAATTTTGCATATATTTTATATAACATACTAATGTTTATTTATATAAACAAAACGTGCTAGGGTTGCCGCGCTATGTAAAACAGTTATATAAAATTTATTTTCATTTATTTGATGTTATTTTTTATGTTTAATCTCATGGCATCTTAATATATGTATATGTTGGAGAAACAGCATTCTCCTCGTCATCGTTTTTAGTGGTTACGTCCGGTCTAGTGCACGTCATCAATCGCGAGCACAAAACACTATTTACAATTTCGTACGATTGTATTAGAGTTCAAGTTTTAATCATTAGGTAATTTAAACTATAATGTCAATGATGGAGCAGATTGGCGGCACCGATCTAACTTCACCACCTATGATACCTCGATCCACGACCGTATTGCTGAGTTTCCACCAGATATGTGCGAGGATGGGTGTGAAACTACCCAATTACAGAGCTAGCTTAGTACAAGTTATGACAATGAATCCGTGTCATTATCACACACATCGACATCCCTCGCTACGCATCCTTGCACATCTCTGGTTAAACGCAGTTATGAACCAACAGCCACGTTAAGATCTTCGGCCGATCCTGTTTCCCGGCTAGGCTGTGGAGCCTGGAAAGCTCTGCCACTACTTAGTGCGTCTAGGTTAGTGTTTTTTATATCTCTGTTTTTATACTCATCGCATTGTTGTGAGAGCTATTAAATTTTAACGTGTAAGTCTACTTAGCCTTTTATTTCATAAAAACAGTAGAATTGTTACATTTGGCGGATGGCGCGTCGATCGACTCTATATTTATCCGCTGCTCTGATTAGACGTTATACAATGCAGTGACTTTTAATTAAACCGATTTTGATAAAATTTGATCTGAATATAGCTTGAACTATAATGAATTAAATAGGGCACTTACTTTTTAATCCGCGACTTCGTCTGCATCCACGATAACCGACAGTCACGCGGACGAAATCGCAGGCAAAAGTTAGTATAAAATAAAATATGAAAAAAAAATATACTAAGCTGTGCCAGGATATAGTGCGGTAACTCCAGCATGTTTTGTTTAATAAGCATACCTACATTCAATTGTATAAAATTTTAGGAAACTCGACGAGGGAAGGACCAAATTAGTCCATATCTTCGATTTCCCCTATTCATCTTCCTTTAGCTACACGGGGTGAAAAATACACATCACATTGTCGTTGAAACTGCATGTCCATCCAACTGCAGCAAAATTTATTAGGAAAATTACTTTTAATTTTGGTGTGAGAAATCAGTATGGAAGCGCGCAATGTTACGCATGTAGAACATTGCGCTTATAGGTGCATGCTACAGTATAGAGGTTGTGGGAGTATTTAGAGTTTAGTCATAAGTGTCATCACATAAAATACATAAAAAAATAAAAATAAAAATGTTTATTTCAACAACTCAAATAACTTGCAAACAGAACTTTGCCCTTCAATATCTTCGTAACCAGAAAGTATGGTCCAGTACAAAACAAATTACTTCTCTGTTTGCTTAATTGTTATGTGTGATTAAAAAAATTAAATATAATATAATGTAAATAATCTTTTACAGATATTTGACGCGGAAGGGCGTGGAGAACCAATGTTGGTAGATAATTTGTCATTATCCGCCGAATGCTACGATGTTAAGGTTGAATGTGCTCACGAAAATCCAAGCGAAAACTATCTCAATTATGGCAACGTTAAAGTAAACTCTACAGTTGTCCGAGAATTATACTTGTTAAATCGAGGAAAATATAACATTTATTACAAGTTAGTTGATATACTATTAATGATGTTTAAATTACATATGTTGTGTATGTGTATTCAGTTTTCTGTTTTTAATAGCTGCGTTTATCCGGGCCTGTAAGTAAAAAGGCACGACAAAACATAGCGACATGCATGCGCAAACAACATACAGTTTGTGCTAAGCGGACAATTAATACTGTGCACTATGCGCGTCGTTCAAACGATAGCAAGATAAGGTAGCAATACGACGAATATGACGTTATTATAATATTAAAATAATACCCCAATAAGTACAGATTTTAGTGCCTTTTAACTGAAATTTTGAGACGTCAAAGGAATAGTAGAATACCGATCATGTTGCGTTCCGAAGCACGCACCAAAGACTCGCAACAGTAGAATGCCGTTATTGCGCTCGCGTGACGCGAACTTGACGCGCGCGTGTCTGACAGAGGTAGAGAATACGAAAAGCGTTGTTTTGATCGAAACTTAACTGCAACTGCACTGCAACAGCACTTTTAGTTACGTGAATTAGCCCACTGGTCAATCTACCCGATCGCGAAAGCCCAACACAAGATATGATAGCAATAATGTGATTACGAACATTCAAATAACGTCTCTAATCAGGTTAAAAAAGGTTAAGAGCTTTCCGGAGCCGTCACTGCTGCGGTCGTTCGAGTGCTTGCCCGAGTGTGGGGTAGTTCCTGCCACCCCGAAGTTGGTAGCCATCGAGTTCGAGTGCACGCCCACGATATCCATGAACCTGTTTAACGTGCCCGCATACATCTGCTCGCTACTCGACGGCAGCAAAAACCAGGTCGTCGTTGCTCAGTTCCCAGTCTGCGTTACCATTGCTTCATTTTACAACACGTAAGTACCTGCTTGTTCCTTCACGTTGATGTAATAACAAGCTATTTATTTAGTCACTGTGTTCTTGAAGTGAAGGGAGCGTTTTACCGGTTATACTGATTCTTTTTCCATGTTATAGATAAATAAACGCATTTTTTACTGGTATTTAGTATGTGACTAAATCAACAGCCGGTGTATTTTTTTTATACATATATGATTATGTCAGAAAAAAAATAATACTCATTTATGTTTCAAGGTTTACCTTATTTCCGTTTGGCGAATTGAATTTCCATATAATAGCAGTCGGTACTGGAATAACGAGGGAGGTCATTTTGAATAATACAAGCAAATGCCCTGTGACCTACGAGATAGTATTGCCTCCTGAATATCAAATTAAAGTTGACCCTGTATCTCTCATTCCTTTACCTCCATCCAAAGAAAAAACTACTAAGTATGTCATAACTTATTTATTATTTTAACTCTTATCTTTAAGGCCTGTTTAAGAAATAACATATTATAAAAATAATTATTATTTAGTAAAACGACACAGTTTTATATTAATGAACATTCAACAGAATTAAAATGCCTCCTTTAAAATGTGGCAACTTCCTCATAATGAACGAAGATAACCTCCTTCCTCCTGGAACCAGTCGGACCATACCTATACAATTCTTCGCGACAGGACCTCGGAAGTTTGAGGAAACCATTAATTTTATTATAAGTGACACGTGCCCTGCTGAGTCTCAAGGAGTGCCACTCAGACTGGTCGGCACGGGAGCTATGCCAACCTTGGATTTTTGGAATATAGAGACGACGTTTAGAGAACATTTAATTGTTAAAAATCTATCGGAGTATAAAGTACCAGAGGTAACGTTTGCAACCTAATTCACGTTATGTTATGACGCGCCGATGATATTGTAGTGCAATTGCAGTTTAGTTCCAGGTTGAGTGATAAACAGTATTCGTGTAATCTTTGAACTGCGCGTAAGCTGCGCGTGAACTGCACGTCACTGTACGACAACTAAACTCTACCAAACTTACTTAACGTGTAGCCACATGAGAGAAAAAAAATACTCACTAAATAATTGAATAGAATCTGAATATGACGTTATTATAATATTAAAATAATACCCCAGTACAGATTTTAGTGCTTTTTATTTAACTGTCATTTTGAGACGTCAAACGAATAGTAGAATATCGATCATGTTGCGTTCCGAAGCACGCGCCAAAGACGCGCAACAGTAGAATGCTATTGCGCTCGCGTGACGCGAACTTGAAACTTAACTGAAACTGCACTGCAACTGCACTTCTTTAGTTACGTGTATTAGCTCACTGACATCACGCAAAGAAATGATTTAGATATTGCATGTGTATTTTTAACATTTTTGTTGTTTACAGTCATCGCCACATTGTGTTTTTGCGGAGAATTCGGTGACATTGCATTTCTTCTGCGTCACAGTCAATTCCAGTCTCACTGGTTCCATTGATCTTTATAATAATGGAGTTGTTGCATGTGCCCTTAGCATGAAACTACACCATCAATCTAATTCCAATCCCAAGATATTCTCTTTAGACAAGTTTGAGACACATATAGAACCTTTATTGCATAAGAATCTGGGAATTATTTTTAGTCCAGATGCACTCCGGGTACGTACTTTGTTTGTTCTTACTAGAATGTAGGTTTGGTCGTTAACACCGTAGCAATAGCTATTTGGTTGTAAACTTATGTTTTTTAACGGTTCTTTACCCAAAGGGTGCTCAACCTATAATTACTCTGCTGTATTGTATGTCCGTCCATCAGCTTTTACAGGGCTGTATCTCAAAATCCGTAATAGGTAGATTCTGTGCAAAACCCCCCATTTTGGGGGAGGCCTAAATATGTTCAGCAGTGGACGTCTTTCGGCTGAAATGATGATACTCTGTGACCGCTATTACAAAAAAGAGTTCTATTTCCGGCAAAGAAAATATTAAAAAATGTAATGACTTGTTATTGTTTTTAACCGACTTAAAAAAAAAAGGAGGTTATCAGTTCGACCCGTATGTTTGTATGTATGTATGTTTGTCCGCGATTATCTCCCGTTTGGCTGAACCGATTTTGATGCGGTTTTCAGAAAAGTGTTTGTTACATTCTGGACAAAGTTTTAGTATACAATAAACAGAAATTTATTCAGCGCTTTCTGAAAAAAAAAACAACAAAAACGGAGACGACGTTTTCTTTTCTTTCTTTCTTTGGAGGACTTTCAATCTATGTTTTAACTGTGTTGCCGTTCCTTAATGGATTTGGGTGATAAGGAATCACTAAAAAGTGGAAAATAAAAACTTTTTTTGAAAAAAGAGAACCGCCGGAAGTCGACTTCCGCAACTAAAGTCATGTGTGTTCTGTGCTAAAGTTATTTATCACATATTAGTTTTTTTTTAAGGCTTTTCTCTTTTTTCAAGAAAGTTTTTATTTAATATTTACTTTCGGATTTGGCCATCCACGCACACAAATTGCTAATCTCCTTTAGTAAATTAAGTAAATGTGTATCTCATGATCTTTCATTTAACCTAGATAGCTCGCAGCTCGCAGTAGAAAATATTACTGAAAATAGCTATATTATTAATAATTCGTAAACAAATTTAAGCTAAAATGTTTTTGTGAATTTAGCTATTGTTGTTTATGAAAACAATTGACGAGCGAGCACCTCTGAATATTAAAAAAAATATATGATAAGCTCGTTTGATAGCTCATGTTATCTCTTCACCACCCTTGGTTGACTGGTAGAGAATGGCTATAAGGCATTAAGTCCGCCTTTGTACTTTTGTGCATGAAGTAGGTATAAATAAATAAATAAATTATGTTTTTAGGGTTCCGTACCTCAAAAGGAAAAAACGGAACCTTAAAGGATCACTTTGTTGTCCGTCTGTCTGACTGTCTGTCTGTCGGTCTGTCTGTCTGTCAAGACCCTTTATCTCGAGAAGGCGTGGACGTATCGATTAAAAATTTAATAATGCTGTAAAAAAAATCAACCCTCTATGTTAACGTGAAAAGAAGATATGGCCGTTTATGTCGCAAAAAACGCATTTATAATATTAAGTAGATTAAAGTATGGATAGTAGGTATGGATTAGTATAGAAGTATGGATATGTACCTACAAATATGTACAAAACCCTCGGTAAGCGAGTCCGACTCGCACTTGTCCGGTTTTTTTTTCTACTAATTTGTTTGCTTAGTTTCGTAGCAAAATTTTGAAATAATCAACCCTGTAAAGGGTGTACCCGACGTTGTTGTAATTTTGCGAAAAGGCTCCATCATCGACAATCCGTCAGTTACATAGGTACATTCATTAACAAGTCCTGTAACACTATTGCACAAAATAACATTTATTAGTGCTAATGTCCTTCAAAAATTGCACAAGCCGAGTTTTAGAAGTCATCGTCATGCTTGCTCAAAACTGTCTGGGTTCCCTTACCCACAGCACGATTTTTTTCTCGGACCCAAGAGAGTCTAAAGAGACATTATTTTCGCTTGATCACAAAGGTATTGAAACTTACTATATGGTTACAAGTTTTAAATTACTTATATTAACAAGAAAAACTGACAGTGGATTTGTGTATTCTTGTTTTAAATAATATAAGTAAGAGCTCAAGTTCCCATGCATTTCTTACGCCACCACAATCACGTGGGTTAAGCCGCGGACAATAAATAAAATATTGTTGTTACAATATTGCTTGCTTTAGTATCTACAAACATAGGATTAAAAAAAATACTTTGCTAAAATTATATTTTCAGGAATATCGTGCAGTGTTGGAAATAAATTTAAAATTGCTAAACAACCAAGAACAGTCATTCAAGATCTGTTTAATAGGTGAAGGTGTTATTCCTAGAATAAAACTGATATCACCTCAACTGAAACACCATAGGATTGCCGTGCTCCAATTTGCAGTAACATGCCTGGGTTCTATCAGCAACAAATCTATTTGCTTTCAAAATATATGTACTGTGAACAGCGTAGTCTTTTTAGAAGTTTTCCAGTCAATGGATGAAGTTAGACCTATATTCTGGTTGGCGCCAGTGCCAAACGACGGACAAGTTCAAGACTGCCATAATGGTAACAAAAACATATTTAAATAAAAACATTATTAGAATTGTGTTTAACTCTTTCAGTCACAGTTTTGATAAGATGACAATAAATAAAACAATTGGACATTTTGTTTAGTTAAGGTTTAATTATTGAGATAAAAATATTTTACGAAAATACCACGTAAGGCTTTTGGGGAATAAGATGGTTAGGCTAGATTACTAACCATCGTGGCGGAGAGCACGAAAAATGATCAAAACAGGAATGAGAAAGAAAATGTTATTAAGCACAGCCTAATGTATGAATAGGTAACTTATTTCCTGTGAAAATCTAAAAAACATGTTTTATCTTTCCGGATGCAAAGAGGGACTTTTCAGGTGCTACATTGCCATACCGTACGTACCTACTGGATTTTTTTTAGTGCTGCATTTCGGGCATCTACGTGAAGTAGATCGCTCTGGCTGATGCATATTGCTTTCCGTGCGGAATTGTGTCAAATCTGATGACTTGTGGCGTTTTATTAAGACTAGTAGTGGAGAAAACGATGCAGATAGCTATTGAGTGAACGTGTAGAGTTTGGCTTGCGGTACTTCGCCTGAGCTGTTGCTAGAATCCCTTGGTACTGTAAGAGGTCCAACTGCAGGGCCTCTTACAGGTACCGAGATAAAGTCTGGTGGGTGAGGATGCTGAGAGAAATATTTTAATTAAAAGCTCTTCACTTTCTATTGTTCTGTAATAGAATAATAATACGTGTGGCCTGTGAAGCGGTCAGGCCAGGAACTATCCTTCTGTCATATAAAAACAATACTATTCTAAGATTTGAACTAATTATAATTATTCTAGAAGGATGCAGAGTGTTTCGCCGATGCCATAAAGTTAAAGGTTCTCAATCAGCCTGCTAAACGCATGCAATCTTACAGTACCTACACACTTCTGCGAAAGTCGTTTGTGTCCACTTTACCACAGATGATATAATACTTACTTTATCCAATTCTGGGTAGTGTTCTTTCTGGAGTTCTTTATACATTAAAAAGGAGAATATGACGTAAAAACGATGCCGCCATTATTTTGTGATACTTTGTTAATCATAAGTCTTGTACTTTTCAATTGGTCGAAATTGTCAACATAGTTCATACAGCTGTTGTACTACATCACGCACTCGTAGTAGGGACATGGCTGTCTGAAGTACTGGCAAAATTTGATAAAGGTACGTCATCATCCGAGGCAAATTCATCATCAAGTCCTGTCTGTAGCTCTGGGGGTATGTCGAATACCATAGCAGTTTGACGACCATAATTGTATTCTTCATCTGGTTCCAGACTACATATACCCCCAACATCTCAAGGAGTGTCTTCTAAAAGAACGTCTTGAATGTCACGTTCATTCCGCACACGCGACATTCTGAAAAATAACATACAATCTCTAAAATCTATCTATTTCATTTACAAAATGAATAAAATAATTCCTATTATGCCACAGTGGTTAGTAAACAAACCACCGTAATATTTAGGTTATTAACAATAAATATAAATGATAAAGTTTATTTTTTATCATAAATCATGCAATTAAAGTAGGTAATACTAAATAACAGACAAATACCGAACTCATAACATAAAACAGTCTTACCCGTGGTCTTACCTTTATTATCGAATTTTAAAATGCTCGTTGAAAATATAACACTGCACTACTTTAATAAATTATTGAATAAACATAACCGTCGCGTCGTCGCGCCTCACCGCCTAAGTTTCGCAGCACGCGGTTAACAATGGCTTTAAAAAGTATAATAGGCCAGCGCATCGTCGATAGATAAGGTGGAAAAAATATATTTTAAACAACCGAGAATAAAGTGCCACCGAACCTAAAAGAGAGAAATGAAATTGGTACCTAAACGTATTATAATAATATATTCACAAGTTGTACCTAATATTTCAGTTGAAATCAATGTAAGAATGAAAGTTATGATGAAAGCAGCTGAGACGATGCGATTAAATGTTTATTACAATCCAATACAGAAGGGCCGAACTAATTGTGAAGTACACATAACAATTAAAGATAATCCTTACGAATATTTTACCGTAAGTACTAACTTATGTTTTAAGTACAGACGTCAGCACATCAAACCATATCAAACTGTCAAATTTTCCCAATTGAATATGAGATTTATTCTTTTGTAATTAAGTTGAAAATCTATCAAATAAGTTTGACAGATTGTTGTAGTTTAATGTGCTGGCCTTTGTACATTGTTTTTACCGTGTAACTTTTTTTATGCCTTTCGGACACCTAATATTACGATCAGCTTTAGATATTATCTTTTTATTTCTTCTTTAGGTAGTGTGTGAAGGTGAATCGTTCATGGAAGACGTCATATTAATGGGTCTAGAAATGCTATCCATGGATACAGACCTAGATGTGTATAAGTCATCTATAGAAGGGTTAGTTTTGTTTAAAGATTAATGCCCGAAATTACCTAACTATAGATTTCAATCCAAAAAAAAAACTATATTGATCCGCGGTCATTGGCTTCTGCTTGGATGTTCCCAAAATTGACCATTGAAAATTGACAATATTGATCTTTGCCTGGAATCATACAGGTAGAGAAAAATAATACTTAATCCCGAAATCCTGGAATTCCGAAAGGTTTCTTGATCTCGAAATTTAAAACCACGAAGTAAGTATAACAGGTTACTTCGTGTTTAAAACACACGATCACGGGATTTTTGGGATCGGTACAATATACATAAACAATAAAAGTTCTACACACGATAACGCAACTGCGAGTATTGCAGTTGCGACCCAAGAGGCATTAAATAAGTTCACTCATAGGTAACCTCCAATTTTTTTTTGCTACTTAATTCCTAAACGTTCAAGAACCAATTATTAAGTTCAACTTATTGCGAACAGGACCATGTCTTCAGTGTCTACTGTGGACCAAAAAAGTAGAGGTGGCAGCCTTGGCAAGAGAAAATCAAAAGTTGAAACCAAGAAAAGTAAAGCGGTGTCCTCCATTTCGACGAGGGACCGTGACACATTTAGTTCAAGTTTAGAAACTTCTGTTCTAAAATACGTATTAAATTTTGGTAAACAGTTATTTTTCTATAGGTTGTCGATCGTACATCTGTTGTAACAGTTTGACTTAGATAGCGTCTATATTTCGTACCAATAACCTACTTTTACTACGTAAATAAATAAGTATTTTAAGAAAAGTAACTTCCGACGTGCGATTGACCGTACATTCAGAAATTACATCTAGTTACTATAAAATTATAAGCAGTTATATTGCTGGTGTATTTATTTAATTCCAGGTGGTTGTGAACTATGTTCCTTACAAAGGAGATCAGTTGTAATGGTCAATAATTCTGAAAAGGTATACAAGTTTTCCTGGACCGAAGTAGACTGTTTAGTCATAAAACCATCCATGGGATACATTTCCCCAGGTGAAGAGAAGGACCTAGAAATTATTTTCTATTCTGCCCAGCCTATAAGCTTGCGAAAAGTAAGAATAATTGGTAATATAATAGTAGATTATGATACAAGTGTGAAGTGAGCTAAGTTTGTCCGAAGGCGAGGGCGAATGCAGTCGCGGTTGTAATGACAAAATAATATAATCCTGTATGTGCGACGTTTTTCAGCGCACTTGGCATGAAACCTAAATTAAAATATTATTAAAATTTTAGATATTTATTTGAAAATTGACACCATGAAAAGCTGGAAAACAGCCTGGTATTAAAAATATTTGGTATATTATGGCCCGTGGCAGCTCTGAGCTTTCTAGACAATTAAAAAGCAGCGTATATACTACAAGTTCAAAACTATTAAATAACACCCACTTTTTATGTACTATCGTGGACACACCCGCCTGACCACCACTAAGTTCATTTTTGCTTGCACTCAAAAGATGGAAGCGCTCTCTACCCCGCCCCGTTGACTTATTTTTTAACTGCACAGGCGGAAAAGTCCGCGATAGTACATTTAAACCCACTTTTTATGTACATAACCTATATGTTACGCTCAAAGATCGAAAACCCTCATTGAGCGAAAAAACAGCTCACAACGCGTTGTGGTCACTGTAAAACATCCACATCGCGAAATTCGTGTTAGGGCTCATATGAAAACGCTCACGACGCGTTGTAAAAATCACCGAAAGATTACATAGCGAAATTCATGTCGTGGCTGTCATGTTATACGACCATAACGCATTGTGGCAATGAAGAAAAGCCAGTAGCCATATTCACCCATCCATCCATCTATATGAAATTTGGGGCTTATAATAGTGCTATTTATTAACTATGTATTATAGTAAGATAGAAAGTAGGAAACGTCCGAAAATGAACTTATTGCTCAATTTATTATCTGAACTTTGGCCGTTTATAATGAACGGTCAAAGTTCAGATAGTAAAAGCAAAACACAGCTTTATAAAAACCTTGCGGTACCATATGTAGGTGGAGATTCTAAATTACAAACATTTTTACCAAAAACTAGTAAGGTTTTTACAAATACAGCTAATTCTTGGAACAATTTTTGTAAAATCACGTACAGTTATATATCTGGGGACACGGCGGTGCCCCCGCCAAGACGAACCGAGCGAAGCGCTAGTAGGGCAATACCGCCTACCTTTTCTCGAAGCGCTTCGTCGTTTTTTTGAACCCTCATAACTTGGGTTTGGATTATGCCAGATAAACAAAATTCTCGGAATATGATGTCAATAGTAGACTTATTAAATATATGAAGTTTCAATTGCATAACTCTTATACTTTAGATTTTATTGATATCTAAAAAAAGCCCGATTTCGTCACTGACTCACTCACTGATGGTCATCAAAATTCTGGGGTACTTTCTGAAGTCCTAGGCAGCTGTTTGGTATGTAGTAGCTGTTTGGTTTATACAGTAGTCGGAAATGGGGAAGAGCAGTTGGTATAAATATGTTATCGATAAAAATATCCATGAAAACCAACTGTGAAAAAAGAGAAGTGTATTTTGGGCGTATTTTGTAATGTTTATTATAATATCGCTATATCTCTATAGATACGCTACGAAAGGCTAACCAAAGACCAAAATTGGTAAATTTCAGTACTTTGACAAAAAATGTAAAAGTAGATACAGGGAGTTCTAATTTGGGTTAAAGTAATCTTTTACTTTTCAACCGATTTCTAAAAAAGAAGGAGGTTCTCAATTCGACACGCATTTAGGAACGAAGTCAGTTCAGTATATGATTATTATTATTTTTGTATATATGTAGCATCCGTTCAATAGTACGAACGTGGAACGAATCGCAAGCCCGCCAGTAGCGACAACACGTGATCTACCACCACCACCATTTTGGCGCGCTTCTACAGAGTCGTGATATTTTCAGCCCACAGCGAGAAAGACATTCAGAATTCAGTGTCTGATCGCATCGGAGTTAAGACATTCTGAAACTGTACTCGATTCGTTGTGTTTACGAATTACTATGTCTATTTTAATTTGAGTCTGTGTTTATTTTAAATTGAGTTTGTGTTAAGTTTATTTATTTATTTATTTACACTTCATGCACAAAGGTACAAAGGCGGACTTAATGCCTTAGGCATTCTCTACCAGTCAACCCAGGGTGGTGGGGGTAAGTTGTTTTAATAAACGCCGTGTATTGTACCCTATACACAGTGTGTTTGCATTGCACGAAACCCATCGTCTGCCCACATGATACCGAATCTAACGGACTAAATCCTGACGATCCGACATATATATATATATTTTGTATTTTTTACATATTTTTTTTATAATTGTTTTTTTTTTGTACAGACACGTAAGTATACGTAATACAGGCGTCCCCCGACCGCACAAGCTTTTTATTTATTTTTTCTTTTTATGTTTGATCACGCATAACTTTTTTCAGTGTAGCCCGATTTCGATGATTTTTCTCTTTTTCAATTGATAGCGTATACCTCAAAGTTGGTCCTATATAAAATTCATGAAAATATTCCACCCCTACCTACTTAAAATCTAAAATCGAACAATTATTATCGATATCCGTAATATGTCAACGTTATACACCACTAATGTATCACTTACATTTGACCACGAAGTAAGTATAGGTACTAGAGGAGATGCCCATAGCACCGGTGCACCGTGACACGCACTGGTGCAATGACGTCATCAAACTGGTCGTGGCTTCGGTCATTAGATCTATAGCCGCCTAGTGCACCAGACATTTCGCACATTCCAGTTTTAATCATTTTTTTAGTAATAACTCTATTTATAAAAATTAAAACATGAAATGTTATGTGCTTAATTGCTAAACCTACACCAATAAACATTCTGCTGCCACATAAGGCCTCTTATCGCACCGGTAGGCATTTTTTTGCGTAATTCATCAGCAAAGTTCTAGAAAAAACCGTCATTGTCATAGATATTCTACTACTCGAAACAAGAGGGCGCCACCTTTTCAATAAAAAACTATGTGAAAATAAAATTATTAATAGGTTTAAAACTATTGTGTATGTTTGTAAATACATTTTAGATTATCTTGATCCTTTTTTGTCGACTAAAAGTGTCGTATTGTTGTTTTAAATTAACATTTTCCATTTTTAGTTCCGTATGCCATCTAGTGTGAGGTAGTGAAACAAAAAAACAAGGGTTATAACTTTATAATTTAATTTTCCCTAATTTTTTTTAATGACCCCTATTAAAATAAAATGGAGACCAAAAAGTTCCTTAATTTCCGGCGCAATTTCGTTTTAGGAAAAAGACGTTTTGCTTCACATAATTCAACTAGCGACCCGACCCGGCTTTGCATGGGCCTATAGCCTTCCTCGATAAATGGACTATCCAACACAAAAAGATTTTTTCAATTCGAACCAGTAGGTAGATCCTGAGATTAGATGTTTTGATACCTTTTTCACAAAACTATGGCTCAGTCACTCCTTCATAGTTAACACTCCACCAAACCATCACTGAAGTCGGATAATGCCCACGTCGCACTCTGCCAACTAATTGGGAAGCTTTGAGCATAAATACGGTAATTTTGTTTGTTAAAATGTTGCTCAATTGAAAAGATTTTCTCATCCGTAAACAACATTTTTCTGCGACCTCCCTTTGCGTACCGCTTCAGTAGTGGTTTAGTGTGTAGATTTTACTACCCTATTCTTTTTTAAATTATCAGTTAAAACATGACCAGTGCGTCTTTTATAGGCTGCAAGTCTTAAGTGATCTTTTAAAATACGCGACATGGTTCTGGGTGCTATCTTCATCTCCCGAGATAAAATCTTTTGCTTTCGGACAGAATTTCTTCGAATTCTTTCCCTTACTGCTTTGACCACCTTTTTCGTACAAACACTACGTGGACGGCCAGATTTTTTTCTGTCACAAACAGAGGAGGTCTCATTGTACCTATGAATAGCCCAGTATACAAACATTTGACTAATACCAAGCGTATGGAGAGTTTTAAAAATTGCATTTGGCTCCATACCAACTTTGTGTAATGCAATCACAGCGATTCGGTTCTCTTTCTCACCCCACTCCATTTTAATATCGCAAAATATTGTACAATGTATTGGCGCCAAAATTAGAAAACACAATGAACAATCGTATAAAAATGACAGATTCCAAATTCAAATGTAATATCTTTCTTGTTTTTAATTGTAACAGTATTTATGGCCAGACTAAGTATCTATCAGATAAGTTTGATTACATAAAAAAATATGTATAAGTAGGATCGCCAGTGAGCGATCGAGGAGGAGTGCCGAGCGGTATAGTACATCGTCAGGACTATAGGCGTTCCCATTATCCCATTAGGGATAAACAAGACCATTAAGGTCCCACAGTTCGTACAGTGGCCAAGCCACCCAATGGTAAACGAACAAACCCCTTAAGGTTTATAGTTCGTACAGTATCATAAGCCACCCAAATACAAAGTGTATCGCTCGCTAGCAGCAAGCCTATACAGCTGTGTGAATATACAGCAGCGCTGTGCCAGGTAAACCGACAGTATTGTCGGGAGCAGGAACTCTTTACTGAGTCGAATCCGAGCGTGCACTCCGTAAGTAAGGCAGTCGATGCCTTACTTACGGAGTGCACGCTCTTTTATAAGGCGATGCCCCCCACCTTGCAACCTCTCCTTAACAAGTCTGCCCAATGACGCACGGAAGTGAGTCACGCGTTTACTTGATACAAAAGACTAAAATGTGCTAAATCTAATAAGACATCATTATAAAGTAATCAAATAACACAATAATAATTGTCATGAATAAACAAAAGTGATTTCATGTAGTAATTCGTTTTACATTCAAAGTAACGTATCAACAATTGTTTTGAATAAAACCATCGATAACAATTATTATCGAAATAAAGTAACCACAAATCAGTGTACAGTACGCAAAGGAGATAAGTATCCATGTCGCCGGAAACAGTTGAAGTTTACTTAGGAACCGATAGGTTTTTATGAATAAAATAAAATACAATTTATAGAGAATAAACAGTTCAATGATTTAATAAAATTTCATTTGAAAGCCCGCATTGGTTTCTAAGAAATCTTCAACTATTCCCGACGACATGGATACTTATCTCCTTTGCGTACTGTACATACACTAACAATAAATCATGTTTCGAATTAATAGGCAATAATTGATAGTAAAATCACATAAATTAACAATAAGAAACACAAATTATAACAAATTTAGTTAACTCCCACACAAATTGTGATTAATAAACTGTCTCCTACATATATATTAGAATTAAAAACTTGTTGTACTTATTTTATTATTTCTTATTATTATTACTTTGCATACTTATGCAAATATTGGTATAATACACAGCGAATCTAGTTAATTGTTGCCACGACATACTGGCTACATATGTACATATAAATATTAAAATGAAAATATATAATAAAAAAAAATATAAAATATAAATATTAATATGAAAAGTTCATTTTAATATTTATATGTACATATGTAGCCAGTATGTCGTGGCAAGAATTAACTAGATTCGCTGTGTATTATACAGCACATTAATTGCGTAACACTCGGGAGCCACTGTAGGTATTACTAAATAGATGTTATTATAAATACAAATGTAGATGTGGGTAGATTAATAATGATGTTGACACACTACGTCTTGCTGGGAACAAATATGGTCTTTGTCCGAACTTGGTGTTTGATTGCCGCGTCCCCACTCCTTGACATGGCGCAGCCGGTAGGTTTTAAAACCGTTAAAACATAAAGCAAACTAAAAATTGAAATAAAGAAGCAGAGTTAATGTCGAGTGAAAGTGATTAGCATAATTATAGCATGCCCCACCTCGAGGGGGCAGTGAACGAGTGTTAGAACTGTACGCCTACTCGGCTGACGCGCGGCCTTCGATCCGATATGGTCTAAGTAGTGGCTAGGATACTTAGGACAGTGAGACCGCCTGATCGCTGGGGATACTCGGACACAAATGCCGATGGAAGGTAACATAACAATAAAACCATATTAAAACAATGTATGTACTTAGCCGTTGTACGTTCATAATACATAAATAAAGATTGCAATAACAATGATATGTTAACAAATGTACAGTACGCAAAAGAGATAAGTATCCATGTCGTCGGGAATAGTTGAAGATTTCTTAGAAACCAATGGGGGCTTTCAAATGAAATTTTATTAAATCATTGAACTGTTTATTCTCTTTAAATTGTATTTTATTTTATTCATAAAAACCTATCGGTTTCTAAGTAAACTTCAACTGTTTCCGGCGACATGGATACCTATCTCATTGGTGACCGTACCTACTTATAAATGAAATAATAATGTATTAAATGAATTTAAAGTAATGAGAATGATGTCATAAATTAAGTAAATAACGATTATTAAAGAATTATATGAATATAAGATTGCACTGTTCTGATAGAATTGTATTCTGAATTGATAAATGTACCTAATTCGATCTATTTAAATTTATTGCATGCAACATGTTTTATTTGTGAATGAAAAAAAATAGGAATTACTTGTATTATTTATTAATATTTATTGCTATTACTATTTTTATTGTTTTCAGAATTATTTGAACTTTTTTTTTTTGTAATATTATTTGATAAAATTTGAATTAAAAATGGAAATGAAAATATTATGATTTACATTAATAATTTAGTAAAAAACTAATGTACTTAACCTATCTCGAAAATGATAATTAAGGACTTTAGGTAGGTAGTTAGCAACTTTAAATAATTAAATTTTTAATTATATAAATGAGAGGAATAATAATAATAATAGTCTATTTAATATTTGAATAGTTATGCATGATAAAAGAAATTATTGTTAATTAAGAAATTAAAAAATTAATCAATTGTAGTTGTTAAATTAGATTTTTCATTTTATTATTTTAATAGGGGAGTTGTAGGTACCTATTACTAAATAGATGTTATTATAAATACAAATGTAGATGTGGGTAGATTAATAATGATGTTGACACACTACGTCTTGCTGGGAACAAATATGGTCTTTGTCCGAATTTGGTGTTTGATTGCCGCGTCCCCACTCCTTGACACCCACCATCCCTTTTATTGTCACATGTTTATAAGAAAAATCCTTCCAAAAAATAAAAAGGTACTAAGTTCGTCCCTGTGTCGCGAATACATATTGTCATAGAGACATCTAGCACGATATAGCTAAACCACGTAGAAAATGACAGCTTTTAGCTTTTGCTGTTCATCGCTAGGAAAAAAGGCGGGGCTTGACTAGATGTGGGCAGGGCTAGACCTGAAGTGGGCAGGGTTTAGCTTGAAAAAGTGTCGCACATCTTTCTATGGGAAAATTCGATAACGTCATCTCCTCTGTTATACTTACTTCGTGAGTTTAACCAAGCACAGGCGACATGTGCCACGCCCCCATACCATATCCCTCGATATCCGTGTTTGTAATCAACACCATTTCAAATCGACAAACTATCGATATCGACTATCGATCAGCAACACTACAGCCGACCCCATCCGATACCGCGTCTGAACGCGGAGAGTCGCCAAAACACGATGCAGCATCGGAGCAGTTGCTAAAACGCGCGATTCCGATACCGCTTCCGAACGCAGAGAGTCGCCAAAAAGCGATGCAGCATCAATACAGTCGTATAATCGTCGATCGCCGATGCCAAAATTAGCTAGTCTGCTAAGGCCCTAAACTAACAAACATAGTATGGTGAAACTAGGTTTAAGGATTGTAATTAAATACTCAATACATTTTATTTACAGGAGTTCCTGTCTTGTGCATTAGTGGCAATTAGCGATGATTCTCTGACTCTTGATGTGAAAGGAACTACTTGGGACAATCGTCAAATAGTCTCCATGTTTGATCACAATAAGTAATTTATCTAACTAAAATAAATAGTTTGTGTACAAATAGTTTATTTGTCTGCTCGTTACTTACCCTTGGGGATCTTTGGCATAGGTGCCTACTATTTGAACGAACGAATTCAAATCGTCTCGAAATTGAGCCCTTACCTATATCAAAACCAGTACCGCAACCCAGAACCCTGGTGCGGACAAGGTTTTAAAAAAATCCAGAGCTGTTCTTCAAAATAATATATTTGACTTGAAACTACTAAACATTCAAATATTTTCAGAGATTTAAGCCTTAATGAAAGATTGGAAACTCCTCTTGATGAACAAGTTATTCCACCGTCAGATACTCTCCTAGGAAAAATAAACATGGTGATAGTTTATTCAGCGGACACAGAATATGCAAAATACATTTCTACATTGCCCGGGTTCCAAGAATTACCCGATACGTTTATTTATCAGGTGAACTATTCGTCTTTTTACTCATTTCAATTTTTATTATGTAACAATGGACTATGGTATCAGCTAATTTTGGATTTACTATTCAGACTAGAGACTTCGACTTCACTGTGGAAAACGTTGGTCATGTTCCGATAAAAATAATATGGAGTTTTCAAATTGACGATGAATTTCCAGCCAGAATAGACAAACATGAAGTTAGAAATCCACAGGTATTGTCATATTTAAGTACACACATTCAAGGTTCGTCACACTGTATAAGTAAAGGATAGAAATAACCTCATGACGAAAACTTTAACATGAATCTGCTGTTCTATACAAAAGTGCAAAACCTATTCAGTGAAAATGTATGGAACAGCTGACTGATTTTCAATAACCGACCATAAATTTCAACGCTAGGAATGACCTAAATCCATGGTAATAGTTTTCGTCGCAATGTTCCTTCTACCGTGTATTTATATCTTTTATTAATTATATTATGTGTTTAAGTTAAACCGAAGACAAATACCCGAACAAACTTGCGACATATTAAAAAAACATTTGTTCTCAGTGTACTACTAACACGATCATAATGTATGGGGAGTGATGATTAATTTTTTCATGTTTCATTATTGGTCCTATAGTGAAAGTTGTTCATAGTCATGAGTGGTTTGTAAAAGATTAGTAGGTAGTTACAGTTCAGGCTGAATTGTAGCCCGAGCTGGAGGCGTGGCAATACTGGCCTACTGGCATAGTTTAACTAATAGTTCCTTGGAACAGATACTTCATTCCATAGAAAAAGATAACTACCTACAATAGTACATTATGATATTAGTGCGGTAAGTTGAAAATTACAGCCGAGGCGTTATTGCTAGCCCGAGCCGTAGGCGAGGGCTACAAGAAAGCAGAGGCTGTAATTATCAAAGCGCACGTTATGCCATACGACGTTTTATAATATAGGGTGAAAGCACCAATTATTGACACTCTAAGGGTTACCATTTAAATTAACAAAGACTGCTAAATTTCCTGAGTCACCAAAGAAAATATTTATTTTTGGTATGATAGATTAGACATCAGTGAATGTTACAAGCGTAAAACAATGGTGTCAAACCGCCATTGAACACTACTTTTCGGATTTAAATATACAGTACGCGATTTACCCAATTATTGACATTCTTTTCCTAATTATCGACATAGCATTATCCCTATTATTGACACCTCAGACAGATCAGCAATTAACTGCCGTCAGGTTATTGTATATTGATGGAGAACAACAAAACATAAACAAAATAAGGTCTACTATCTCTTTTATACCCCGTGGGATGTCAGGTCTAGAATAGCACCCACCCATTTAAGAGGTCAAGCGTTTCATGCGACATTCTTCACACACTTGTGATGAAAATGAAATGAAATTTCATAAACTACAGTACTTACCTATTGTAGATAAAGATTTGGGAAAAATAGCGCTCGGATTTATTTGTTGCCCGCCCCCGCGTTTGAGTGACGAAGCCACCACACTTCACTATTTTTTAAATCGTCATAACATTATCAGGTAACGCCGGAGAACCTCAATGACTCGAACCAAAATAATGCCATACCAAACATAAATGATGTGGTAACTGACCTTGGAGTTAAAAATGGTAAAGTATCATTGGATATACTTATTAAATTAGGAAAGTACTCAAAAATCCTAAGTATGTTGAATGGAAATGCAAAATAATATTTATATTTTAATAAATACCTATGAATTTGCCTTTAACAAAAAACGAAGTTACCTTTTTCAGTCATTTACTTACCTGAATTTCTCATTTTCAGATCCTAGCAATGTAACGCTGTTCAGTAATAGTCAAGGCAGGGAGAGCGTTGACACGTGGTTTGAGGTTGACCTGCCTTTCTCAATAGAACCAGTGAAAGATTGCTTGAAGCCAGGCAAAAGTAGAGTTTTCAAAGTTAAATTTGCGCCGCTTGACGCATTTATCTACAAAGTGAGGCTGAAAAGTGATATAGGTAATAGAGAATAAATTAATTTCCAATCTTTGTTACAGTGACTGTAATACTATGTTAAAAATGTTATACTTTTATTCAGATAATCTAGACCCGTACGATCAAAATATAGCGTGCAAACTAACGGCGCGCTCAGTGATACCCTATGTCCACTTGGATATCGAGGAGAGCAATTATTTGTCATCGGGCAGAAGAAAGATCACAGGAGTAGCTTTACCTCCACATTTAACTGTTTTAGAATTCAATGTTCTAGGATCCGGATGTTACAAAAAGTTTGTATTGCTATCCTTATTTCTTAGTTTCTTAATAATTCGGATAATAAAACTGTTAAGGTATTGTCTGCAGCACATTCATGATAACAATTTGACATTGACGAGACTCCATTATTACCACTGACGTGTGGCTGACTGTACCTAACCAATATGTTATATACAAATTACTGAGCACACGATAAACAGTTTTTAAACAAGATACCATTTTTTTAAATTTAATACTTTATTTCCTAATGATTTTAGAACATTCAATGTGATAAACCCAACTAGCGAAGCATATGAATTCATATTTGAAATGACAATATCTGATAAGCCGGAGCTTATACCAGTTCATTGCAACATGATGAAAGGATACGTCGAAGGAGGCACGTCTACCGAAGTTACATTTACGTTTTCGCCTACTGCCCCTGGGGTAGGTATTCACTTAATTTTTTTACAGGCTGACTCGTCAGACGTTGTTCTGTCCCTATCTATCTACCCTACCAAACTACCTACCTACCTACCATACCCTCGTACCCTACCCTACCCTACCTACTTACGTCCACACCCTACCCTACCCTACCTACCTACCTACTCACCCTCCCTCCCTACCTACCTAATATTTTCTTTTGTACAAACCTTCTCCTGACAACAACAGACGCGTCCATACAGACGTGTGTAGGACTAACGCGAGGGAACGAGTACCTCTTCGTGGCCTTGTTGATTCTTACATCACGCATTTCATGGAAGTGGATATATTTTCTCACACAAGTGAGCCCACAGCTGAATGACGCTCAGCACGGCTTTCGAGTCGGTCGGGCTACGCGAAGTAACTTACTGTCGTTTGTGTCATATTTGACTCCAGTAGTCGACCGCGCTGGAGGGCAGGTAGACGTCGCGTACCTCGACTTTCGAAAAGGTTTTGATAATGATATTGATATTGGTGGTGGTAGGTGGTGGATAATGATATTCTATTAACAAAATTTGCTACTTTAGGTTTTACACCACATTTACTAAAGTTCTTTGCCAGTTACCTTAGTGAGCGCCGACAGTACGTTGAGTGCGCCGGGCATAAATCTAAACCATATTATACGTTTTCTGGGGTAAGCCAAGGTAGTAATATCGGTCCACTGGAATTCATTATTATGGTTAATGATCTTCCTGGGGTCGTGAGGAGTGCGAGGTGTTTGCTATTTGCAGATGATCTTAAACTGTTTATCTCGGTAGCAAACGTCTCGGATTGTGACCGACTTTAGCGGGATCTCGATAGGGTGGTCCAGTGGAGCCAGGAAAACAAACTGTTGCGTGATGACGTACAGTCGCGCGCGCGTCCCGCTTCAGCATCGGTATGAGATGGACGGCACAGTGATGCCTCTTGTCACGCACATGCGTGATCTTGGGGTGCATATGGTAGCTGAGTTGACGTTTCGCAAGCATATCATAGAGTTATGTCGCAAATCTTTTAGAAATTTGGGTTTAATATAAGATATTGATATAAGAGATATTAAGACTATGATGTACAGATTTTAAAAGTATAGCAGTAGTGAAATTACTATATAATGCATTAGTTCGTAGTCATCTCGAAACCAGTGCCATTATTTGGAACCCCCCATGAAGTCAAATACAGTCTCATGGTGAAAAAAATACAAAATCCATTCCATTTCATCCATTCTACCCGATAATGTACCCGAGTCTATTTGTATTGGGCATAGTAGGTAGGGTACACTAGGTTAGCGGTTAGAAGGGACGTCGCGTTAGTGAAGTACGTGGCGAGGGTGCTGCACGAGCTGGAGCACCATCCAGATGTGCTGGAGGCGCTGCGGCTGTGTGTCCCGGACGGGTATGTGGGGGCGCGCGCCCCGCTTTGTTAGAGGTGCCAAGGTCTAGGACGAATTTAATAAAGTTTGCTCCGTTGTCGAGGGCCGCACGTTTGATAAATAATATAATAATATCATCGGAGGATATATTTCATAGCCTGCCGAAATTTGTATCATGAACGCTAAAGTGTATTGAAGATGGGATGCGAATATGACTGACGGACTGACTATTGTTATTGTTAATGTCTACTATTGTTATTTTATTACCTGTTATGTATTTATATAGTATATATATTTGTTATAAATATGTTTGTTATTGTATGAGGGATATAATGTGCAGTTAGTTAGTGATTAATATAATTATGGGTATGACATCGTATTGGAATTTTCTGTAAGATGTTGTAATTATTGTCATAAATAAATAAAAAAATATTTTTTCATTGCCGAAGCAATTATTTAAGAGAATGGCTCTGGACATTATGTCTGGTGAGTGATTTATGTGTATTTTAAATTAAGTGAAATTAAGTTAAGCTAAACATAGCATATGCATAGCATTATTGAGACAGCGACTTTCTTTCTTGCTCTTCTTTTAACGTTTTGTTAAATCCTGGACAATGGTGTGGGTTACTTGTTTGTTAATTCTTAGTTAAGTATTTCTTTGTTTTTTTCTGCATGTTACTGCTTTTTGTCCCTAATAAATAAAATAAAATAAAATCAAATAAAACAACGAACACAAAAATAAAGATTTTTTTAATTTGGTTCAGCCGATCGGAAGTTATGCGCTTACATATATTTCGGAGATTCATTTTTAGATAGATTAGATTCAGTCCACGAATTCCTCCGCGTGGATGTCAGAAATAATGGAATATTTAGTGAGGCTGCAATGCATCACATGCATGTAACGCACTTTGATTAATTTCAAGCTCAGTTTGGTCAGCGCACAATAAAGCGCAGAAATATAGATTTTATACAAAAAAACTATTTTGTTTTACCCTACGTCCTATTCTCAGACCTACTGAATATACACCCAAAATTTCGTAAGAATCGGTCAAACCGTTTCGGAGGAGTTTTGTTACAAAAACTGTGACTGTGACACGATATTTTTATATAACTACTAGCAGGCCCGGCAGACGTTGTCCTGCCCTGAAAATCGGTAGGACAAAAATCCAGGTCCAGCCTACCCCAAATACCTATCATACCTACCCCAAATACCTATCTTTTTTTTTTTTTTTTTTTTTTATTGAGGCAGGAGTGGGAAATCCTCATGGACGCCCAGACTGTCCCATAATTGAAACAGTCTGGGTAGTGCCGGACTCTTACCGGCTAAAACCACACTCCTGCCTAAGCGTGAGCCCCTGCTACTGATTTTGCAGGGATTTTAATCGGGCTGTATGTTTTCTTATTATCTTAGGTTTTGTTTCTCATGATTGTAAGTTTAGCAATTTTTTCGACGTATTTTATAAATTTATCTTTTGTCTTTTTACCTACTATTAAGATGCTTAAGTTTTCTCTACTTATTTTAATTTCAAGGCTCTCTTCCAGTTCATGCCTGTGGGAGCCATATACAGGGCATTCCGTCAGGAGATGGAGGATCGTCTCCTTACTGTCGGGGTCACAAATACACGCTGGGTTCTCCTTGCACTTGAAACGAGTCAAGTATTCGGAGAACCCACCGTGTCCTGTTAGGGCTTGGGTCAGCTCCTTCGTCAGTTGTAGTTTCCGCACCGTCCTGTACGCCGCGATCGCACATGGGAAAAACAATTTAGTGGTGGCCGCCGTTTCTCCAGTACAGTATCTCCGGTTCCATTCGCCCAGCGTTTCCAGTCGGATCGCTCGCTTGACGAATGAAACCGGGCATCTGTCATAGTCGGGTGCACGCTTCGACTTCAAGGCAGCCTCCTTTGCGAGCGAGTCGGCTCTCTCGTTACCCTCCAGCCCCGCATGAGCTTTAATCCAGAACAAGGATACGCTCTTGTTCTGGCAGGTACTGTGGCGGATGGCGTTCCTTGATTCGACTGCGAGGGGGTGGAGGGCTTCGGGGTTCACGACTGTTTGGAGGGCTGCCATGGAGTCGCTGTAGATAGCGAACGCCGTCTCTGGTCTTTGGAGGACCACTTTTGTGGCTTCGCAGAGGGCAAGGAGCTCTGCCTGGTAGACGGTACTATAAGACGGCAGGACAAGTTTGCGGGTCTTTGTCTCGGCCTCGCCAGTCCATATGGATAGCGCGGCTCCGACTTTACCCTCTATCTTGCTGCCGTCTGTGAAAATTCGCACCGCGTAATCGCGGTGGGAGTTGTATTGCTCCTCGTCTACCAGACGTCGTAGCTCTATGTCCCTCTGCTCCGCCGGATGTGGTGCCTCTAGTGCCGATGCCACACGCTCAATCTCCCTGTCTCCCAGCGCTGGATGGGACACCCCCTTCTTGGCCTCGTATAGTGAGGCCGCCTCTCGGATTCGGAGGTCGAGAGGGAGTATCCCGGTCAGCACCAGCGCTGCATTCAGGGAGACCGTGCGATAGGCACGACACATTTTCTGTGCGAAACTTCTTTGGACGGCGTTCAACTTTTTCTGCACTCCGACTTTGTTCGCGGCCGGCGACCACGCACTCGCTGCGTACAGGACGATGGGCTCCACCACGGCCGTGTAAATACTGCGGATTATTTCCGGGTGGAGACCCCAGCTGACCCTAGCGGCCCTCGACAACTGCTTGTATATCCCGACGGCTCGGGAGCAGACGTTTGCGACGTGGGTATTAAATGTCAACTTGTGGTCGATGGTGAGACCGAGCAGTTTGATTTCGTTTGACATGCCAATGTCTACTCCGCTCATCCTCAGACTTGGGGTGTCGTGTTTTAGCTTCCGCGTTATAAGCATAGCTTTGGTTTTTTGTGGCGCAAATTTAAGCTTATTCGCGACACCCCAAGTCTGGACATACTCGAGGGCGACATTGGCATCCCTCTGCACCTCAAGTGCCGTCTCCCCATCGAACACAAGGACAACGTCGTCTGCAAATGCCTGACACTGGACCCCTCTACTCTCCAGCCCCTTCAGTAGAGGATCCAGCACGAGGTTCCAAAGTATGGGACCACCGATCGACCCCTGGACGCATCCTTTCTCGGTCCCGGTCTCGTACTCCACTCCCGCATATCGGACTTTCACCACTCTCTCGGACAAGTAACTATCCATGACCCGCCTCAAGTTTATAGGACACTTTTCCTCAGCCAGACGCACTCTGATGGCTGGCCACCATGCACTGTCGAAGGCTCCCTCAATGTCCAAGGACACAATCGTGACAAGCCTCTTCTCAGCGAGTCTGCCACGAATGTGCCCCATCAGTGCATAGAGGGAGTCCTCGGTGCTTTTCTGTGGCATGAAGCCGTACTGGCGAGTACTCATCCTGGGCAACAAGTAGAACTTGAGTCGGGCCACGAGCATCTTCTCGAACATCTTGCCGAGTACAGGCAAAAGACCAATCGGCCTGTATGATTTTGGAGTGGTGTAGTCTTCCTTTGCGGGTTTGCGGAGCACAACAACCGTTGCCTCTTTCCAGGTCCGTGGAAAGTATCCATGCGCCAGGCACTTGTTCATCAAGCGCAGAACTAGGTCTGGGTCTTCGTTGATCGTGTGGCCCCATATGTCCGCCGTCAGACCGTCGGAACCGGGGGCTTTTTTGGGGTTGAACGAGGAAGCAGCTCGCTTCAGCTCGTCGAGAGTGAAGGGAGGATCGCAAGGTTCAACTTGGTCCCTCCCGTTCACCTCTTCCGCTCGTCGCCGCACCCTTTTGTGCTCCTCGTTGTCCCCCCAAATACCTATCATACCTACCTTATCTACCCTACTCCTAAATACCTACCTACTAACCTAACATTTTAATAATTCTTACAAAAATCTAGGTCCAGCCTACCCTACTCCACCTATTTACTCACCTACCCTACCTATCTACCCTACCTTATACCTTGTGTCCACTCGACACGGCAATTTGGCTCTTCGCACAGGAGAAGTACCAGGGTGACATAATAAGTACTGCTAAGTTATGCGCTCCCAGTACCAGGGTGACATACATCTAATAAGTCCTACAAATCGACTGCAGCGCCACCTACCGGGTCCAATTGTGAATCTAAACCATTCTCGAATCCACTGGAACACACACAAAAAAAAATATCAAAATCGGTCCAGCCGTTTAGGAGGAGTTCACTTTCATACACACGCACAGAAGATTTTTATACATAAGATTAGATATATTAATTTAGATAGGTAATGGCTTGTTGTAATGGTAAACTTCAAAGTAAAACTTATCTTTATAGGATTACGAGTCTCAATGGCGGTTCGGAATACCAGTTCATCGCCTTGTCATAAACTTGTTAGTGGTTGGTTTGGTAAGAGAGCCCGAAGTTATATTCGTACCAACAATTCTCATCATAAGGAACTCTTTGGTCGGCTTCACGACAACGAACATCGTTTTATTGAAGAACAGTGAACCTGAGGAACTAAAATTTGAATTTAAGGGCAATTCGTTGTGTAACGAATCTGGGAAGACACCTGTTATTTGCGAGCCAAATCAAGGAACGTTGAAACCAAGATCTGATACACCAATTAAGTAAGAGTTCTTTCAACACATTTGTTCTTTAAGGCTTTTTTGGATTCATAATGCAGCTGATTAAGCTAGCATGTTGGTTAGGGTCAGCGCAAGCAGAGCAGCGATGATCAGCTTTAGTAATAGATAGTGACATAACACTGCAAATGCACTGCACATGCAATTGTTAAATCTATCCTTCATGCATTTAGTTCATAGTTAAATGAAAACTGCTCGAGGTTATAGCTACTCTATTCGCACTGACCCTAAGGTGACGATACCGCACGTGGAATACAGGCGCGGATCTAGCGCTCAAAAAAGGTTGTGGTCGCCACAGATTTTTTTGAGGGCACCTTTTTTGTTGCTTGAAGTTCGACAGAGTGCGAGTCGGACTATAGACGCACGGTAATCATTGCATCCCTAAAAAGGAGACTTTTACAAAGTAAATGTCGGTTCGGTCAAGACTTTGTATATTGTACCTGCGGCGGGCAAAGCTATGGGGCGAACAGTAGTACGTAAATTAACAATTATAATAGCTTACAAAAATTACAAAGGTTGTCAGGCGAAAAATGTTGAAGGTCAAACCTCCACTGCTTATGAACCTATGCGGTATCATACTCTCGAGAGGTATAACCTGGAATAACATATTCTTTTTCGTGAAAATTAGGGTTGTGGGCACGCCCACCGTGCCCACAACGGTGGATCCGCGCTTGCGTGGATAGGGTTGCGCCCATACTCTAATATAGGGTATTGCAGGTAATCTATTTTGCATCGGATAAAAAAGACATCCCTAAAGACACAAATAGCCGACGTCGAACGAAAAGCAGCCAAGCTATGTGGGTCTGGGCCAGCCACATTTTCCGCATGTCGATCAGATCATGGGCTAAACCACAATGTGGGTCCCAGAACACGTCCAGCGACTTCTTGGTAGACCTAGGCGAAGATGGCGGGATGAGCTTGACGTTTACAGGATGGATTGCACTAGCTCTAGACAGAGAGGGTGGGAAAGGAGAAAGGGAGGTCTTTGCCCAGCAGTGAGAGTAGTGGGACAATACAGGCTGAAAATAATACAGAAACTGTAATAATTAAAAATAGTTTTCTTAGTAAAATATAGTCGGGATTTAAGTCGGCAAGTAGTCCAAAATGGAACGGGAACGCGTATAAGCCTTTGGACAGAAGTCGCCATTTTGACATTTTCGCTACCTATATCAGTTGTTGGGATAGTACCTATATACCTAAGTAAAAAGGGGACGCTAAAACATTCATACTCCTGAAACCATTGTCATCAATCCGGCCTTATGTTAACGTGCCTTGGATAACAATTTGTAAATTAACTAAAATATATGGAGCACCATAATTTTACGAAAACCCGGTATGTTTATCACGGCAAAAAAAAACTATATATTTTTCGTTATTGGATTTTTGGTCTTTCTGCTAGAAGTTTTAATTAAAAAAATTTAAAGACACGTTGATAATCATTATGGCGACCATCAAAGAAATGACCAATTCATCGCCAGGTATTGAAAATTGTGAAGAAATTCGACTCTGTATTGTGGTTAAAATAAAAATGCATGTTTTTAACTACTTCTTGGGGATACGCGCACCATATTTCAGAAATATTTGTCCAACTAAAGTTTTTTTGCGCCTTGCAACTGTGTTGAAAAACGTCGTTTTAAAGACATGAGCATTTCTCATTACAAACTCTCTTGTAGGTACTATTCTTATTTTGTTCTACTAGGGATTCTTATAAGTGAGTAGATCACAATGCCCTTAATGGTTTTGTTTGTATAATTTGGTGTAAAATCTTCTTTTTCTAGAATAATATACACTCCAATCGAGGATGGCCCACTGTCGTTCAAAATATTCTGTAATGTAACGTATTTAACCAAGTTTCTAACGCTGTGTGTCAACGCACTTAGCTTTTCTATTAAGCCTACAGTGAGTTACTATTTAATTGGCCATGAACATATACTTAACAGTGAAGCTCTTACCAATATACACTTAGATCAGGTTAGTTTTCATATTCTTAAATGCAATCTAAAAGTAAAAACATACTTAGGGCATAAATACTGAAAGTTTCTGGATTCTGATAAATAAGACTAGATAAAAGACTTACGATACATTTATTGTTTTTCAACCCCTGTTTTCCCGTGTTTTCTTCACAATTAATGCATTTTTGCATTCGCGTGAAACCACTGTACAAAGCAGTTGGACCGTCTTCTTTAAGAACCTCTTCAATAACTTCATGGAACGCATTCACCGTTTGTCTTTAATGTTTTAAACAAAAAGAAGTCACAGCGTGCGTGGTCCAGGCTGTAAGGCGGATGTGTCATCAGTTCCACCTTTGAAGCCTTCAAATAGGCTTCTATTACCTAAGCAGAATGTGAGGATGCGTTATCGGGGTTAAGGAGAACATTGCTTTGATGACGCTTTTCGCGAACTTTTTCTAAGACTCTGGCAAGTGTTGACGTACGAATCTACAGTCACTGCCCTTTGATCTACAAGCGACACTGTAGTGTCATGTCCTGACTGTGTGTGTAATGTTGTTACCAATCTTCAAAAGGAAAGGAAATAATACAAGTTAAAAAAAAAGGAAAAAGTAAAGACCCACTCTGCCGATTGGCATTTTCTTTCGGGTTCAAAGCAGTACACCCAGGTTTCGTCACCTGTCCACGATATTATAGACAGCCAATGACTGTCTTCCGTTATTTTTTTTAATAATTTTACAGCACCACTGGACACGCAGTCCGTTAAGTCATGCGCTATCATAGCTGCAAAGCTTCCGAACCTTCAGATGCACATGTAAAATAAACTTGGCTCATTCGAATGCCAAGCACGAATTTGCTAGCAAGGATTTTTTTTGTTAGGTTCAATAAGTTGTCGTACGGTGTCAATATTATCTATATCACGTCCGCGTCTAAATTCTCCAAACTACGAATACACAGAGCTGCGACATGGTACTTCATCATCAAATGCTAATTGAAGTCTCTGGCAGTGACAATTCTCTTGTCTCACAATGAAAAAACAAATGACAATCACGCAAATTAAAAAGTAATAATATGTTCCCAAAGAGTTCTATTTTCGAATTCCATAATTGTCTTCATTTTTTTATTGTAAGTGGCCATATCCAGAAACTTTTAGTATGCCCCACGTACTATAAGATGAAAAATAATTGTTTATCGACAGCAATACATACATCTATTAAGCTACTAGTGACCCGCCCCGTTTTCACTCTGTAGCATTTATTATAGATAATGCAATTAATACATTAATTAATTATTAATAAAATAATAATTAATTATTAATTTATTCATAATTTATTTATTAATTCTACCTAGATAACTCCTCCTTCTATTGGTGAAAACCATGCGAAAAGTAGTTTCTGAGATTAGCCCTTACTAACACGAACTCTGCACGGCAGGGGACTTTAATTAAGAATACATAAGTAGTGATAGTAATAGGTACTTACCTAAAATTTATTTCAGACTGCTTCGACATATGAAAGAACAATACCGTTTATTATAAAAAATGATGGTTCTGCGACGTTTTTCTTCGACTGGAATTACAAGACCTCTAACGTCAAAAAGTACATGCAGCTGAGAGTGGAGCCTAAGACCGGGCACGTCACGCCCGCTAAAAAAGTGGAATGTACACTATACTTCACTGTCAAGCAAGTGCCGGTCGAAGCTTTCCCTGTCACCTTGTCTGTACGTACCTTTATACCTACATTTGATTGCACTTGTTACCTCAAAGCGGGCCTAATCGCAATCCTAATTTATCTTGTATAACACCTATTATTGATGATTTAATTACCTAAATACATATATTGTGTGCGAAATGTAAAATGCCTGTTGGCTATTTTCCTTGTTCAGATTTCAGATGGACCGGAATATAGTATTTTCATTCATGCAGAAATTGAAAAGCCTTTATATCATTTTTCGTGTACAGAATTTGATTTTACGAGGTGTTTTATCAATGCACCTGATTCTACTTACAAGAAAAACATTGCATTTACCAACGATGATAAAGTGCCCATAATGTAAGGAAGTTGTTTACTATATTTTTAACTGGCTTGTGATGTTCCGCTGCAGCGCAGCGGCGTCCAAATCTTCCCAGGTACCTATTCATTTCGGCGTCGCGCGACGGCTCGAACCAGCCCTCGCTGTGCGCGCCTTAAATTGGTCATCTTGCTACCACTTGCTGTAGAAGGTGGCGAAATTATAGGTATATGTATTGTAAATTAGATTAAAATTATTGTAAATTTTCTTTAAAACATAAATGTTTTAAAGAAAATTTTATTATTTTCTTTAAAACATTTATGTTTAAAAGAAAATTTTATTATTTTCTTTAAAACATTTATGTTTAAAAGAAAAACATAGGGGTAGGTACTTATGTCATATTTTTAAATACTAATAAGTAAAAAAGTTAGAATATAAAAACTAGTAGCCCACCAGTATCGGAAACAGGGTCAAAGCTACCGGTGGTCAGAGTTCCCGAGAAAGG
This sequence comes from Charanyca ferruginea, assembly GCA_947361185.1. Classification (NCBI taxonomy): domain Eukaryota; kingdom Metazoa; phylum Arthropoda; class Insecta; order Lepidoptera; family Noctuidae; genus Charanyca; species Charanyca ferruginea. Next base: position 16,836,939 of record OX376057.1, read on the forward strand.
AATAACCTAACCTAACAATACTCGCCGTGTCCGTGTCCTCCTGTGATGTTGGTCGAGGCTCTTGGCTATTAAAACATTGGCCATCACAACTATCGGCACAATAACTGCTGTAGTAACATCCCACATGATGTCGACATCCTCAGGAGCAAAGTCATACTTAATTTTCTTATCTTTCTCAGCTTTCACGAGGTTCTCGGCATATGGGACCGTTTTACGTCAACGATCATTGCGCGAGGCTCTAAGCGATATCTATCACTACTATGTCAGGCTGTTGTCTTATTAGTGATAATATAGATACTTATACCAGTACTGCGTGATTTTGCCATTTTCAAAATCTATACGGACGCCATGACCCGGTAAAAGGGCCCTTAAAGCTCCTTGCTCTTCCATCCCTGCCTGCAGTCATTAGTATCTATTCCTACAGGTAGTTCTCGTTCGCTAAGGAGAGCGGGGTGAGACTCTTATCTACTGTGGTCTCGGTGCATCAGGTCGGCATCAGGAAGTACTCCCTGCATATCTTACGGTTATGCAGGGATTTAGCATTTATTATTATTATATTTTGCTTTGCGCCAAACAGCAATTTGTTGTTAATAATGACTAGTTTCTGAATGTTTCTTTTTACTTTCAGCATCGACCTTAAGTTTACAAATATACCAGAACTGTTTGTAGATTACGAAAGTGTGTCGAATGTCAAACCTGGCAAGCGTCTGAAAATACCGATCTTCTTCCGACCGAAGCAGGTTAAATCATATGAATTCACCTTGCAGTTTTGGGTGAATTCACTCTGTGAAGAAAATGTAACTATTAAAGGGGAAGGTTCGTATTTATCAATATAAATGATAAATAATTACCATTCATAATTATGACGTAATGTAATCATTATTTGAATGTTGTTTTTTTTCTAGGAGTTCCTCTCCTTTTTGATCTTTACGAAGGTTGCCAAAAGAGCTTTGACTTAGGACACGTAAAAGTGGGAGAAAAGTTTAGTCGCACAATAGAAGTGATGAATCATAGTAAAATACCAATTGAAGCCACATACATATTTAGAGAAATGTACCCTGTTGTAGAAGATACGACCAAATCTGACGCTACTAGTGTTTGTCTCTTGCCTGACGCGACTGTTCAGCAAAAATCTCCTGAACAGCCAGGTGGACCATCGAGGTAAATAAGTAGTAAATAATTCGTGCACTGTGGCAGTTTCAATAATTTTAACCTAAAATAAGTACTACTAGGTCTAGATTATAGATAGGTCTCCGCGCGCTACGACTAGATACCGCCGACGTACTTCTCAAATGAGGCAACAAATACTTAGCGAAAATTCGCTAACACGAGTCTGTCTCCTAGCAACCAATGTGTCAGGTGGAGGTACAGAGTATTTTTCATGAACAATTTTTCACGCACACTAGCCTCCTTGCAATTTGTTTTACACACACTACAATATTGAGTTGCCTTATTCACGGAGCTATTGTTTTTAGGTAGCGCGGTATCTAGTCAGAGCACACGGAGACCTATCAACAATCGAAGTACTAGGTACTACTAGGTAGCCGGCAGGTACTAGATAAGAACACGACGCTTAAAGATAAACAATTTATCTGCTCTCAATGGTTATGAATTATAAATGCCGTTTTCGATATGACTTTTCAGAGTACAAATGTTGCTAACATACAAAAATGATAAAATTCGGAATCAAATTGCCATGGACATACAGAATGCGCTGTCTTCTTTGAAGGTAATCCCGAATAAAAGCAAGATACAACCGTACGGAAAAGTGCCTGTGACAATACAATTCAAGCCGGTTGGCTTGATAAGCACGCTCAACGTTCAGGTAGGTACCTAAATTGGTACATTTAATTAAGTATCTACAAATTAACCGGCCTCTATGTTTATCACGTCGATGTTCAATTTTAGTTGAATATGAAAGTGTTACACTTCGAGCGGCCTCTGGTTAACCTGAGCGGTTGTGCCACGGGTATGAGTCTCGCCTTCAGTCAAACCTCGCTACAGTTTGGCCGCGTACGCAAACGCGGATGCAAGAAACTCAAAGTAATGCTAATGAATAAAGGCGATTTTGGGACTAGGTAAACAAGATTTTCATACTAAACTTAGTCCTGAAGACGATTTTTTTTTTTAAGACTACAAACACTAGTAATTTCTCCTGTATCGTGGGTACGTTTACAAACATAGACTCGCAATACAAACAACACCCGGAACAATTATTTGCAAAACATAACTTGACGATACGATTGGTGCAGTGGTTGATCTGTTACGCTGCGCGTCGCGAGTTCGATTCCCGCACGGAACAAATATTTGTATAACGTCAGATAGTTGTTCCGGATCTGGTTGTTTGTGTGTGTGAGTTGTGAGTAATTTATATGTTTGTAAACGCACCCACGACACAGGAGGAATTCCAAATCGGAGCAACGTTTTAAAAAAAAAAGTGGCTGGATCCGCGGCACGCAGCGCAACAACCAATAACTGCCATTGCGCCAACCACTTATTGTCATGGCGGCTAATCTTAGTAGAGATTGTTTGAAAAGTGGCACAAATACTTATCTATGTACAACGATTATCTATGTGCGACAAAAGACCCTAAGCATGTCAACTTTCCACATGGACTCTACACATGCGTGTAACAAATGTACAATCTAGTCACACTTGAATGCACATCTGCACACGTTAATAAATTCGGGTAACTATTACAAAATGAATATCCAGTCTCTTTCAGAGACTTTCTTTGAATTGACGTGTTCAGATAATTTTGTTGATCTCTTTATTTAATTCGTGGGTCACACATGTATGAATCCCTGATATACCTAAGCTTCTGTCCAGGTTTTGGTGGCAACCTTTGATATCGGAAGAGTTCACGATAAGCCCACTGCACGGCACAATAGCTGCTCACACCAATGTTACGTTTACCATAACGTTCAGACCAATCGATCATAACCCATTCGTTAAAGTATGGGTACGTATCACAGATATTACTATCCTAGATTACGACTAGTACCTACCTACCTTCTACTCCTATTTTTTATTCCTACTTCTATGAATATTGAGCTACCATTGGTATACTATTTTATTGTACCTACATTCATATTCATAAATAGAAAAAATGCCAACCGACAGCTTCGACCGCTTGAGTTCATTCTGTGCAGTGTTATGTGGTCAAGTTTTTACCATAGCTTTTACCGCCCCTAAATATTATAAATAAATCCCACGTTGTTCGCTACGTTGTTGTTTTTGTTTTTTTCTGCATGTCACATTCATATGACTAAGTGTTATGGATCTGTATATTTATTTATTTTAAGATCAAAATTGTACTTACCAACATTTATGGCGAATAAATTAATTTGAATTTGAACACTACTCACTCACTTACGTGTTCCAGGCAAGTTGTAATTTAGAAAACTACATGCCTCTGGAATTAGCCCTATATGCAACGTGTATCGATTTGGGTAGCGTTGAAAATAAAACTCTATATATGGAATGTCCTGTCCGTGACCAACATACCGATTTTATTGTCGTCACCAATCCGTAAGTATGAATGCATCACATCTTTGTCTTGACGTATCGACAGATTGGTAGTCGTCCTGCACCTTAATTGGGTAACACACTTGCAATCACAATCTGAAGGATTTTGAAGGACATATCGTCGTTGGGCGTGTAATTCCACCTAACTAAAAATTTTAAATACCGCGAAAGTACACTTTCGCCGATTCAACATAAGGTCGAAATTTGCGGTATTTAAAAATGATAGTTTCGCGGAATTGCATGGCCAACGACGATATGGATAATATATTGCCTCATATTATGTTTCAAGAAAATTATTACTTGACAACATATAATGATTAGTGATGAGTAGTGTGATTATTGACTAATTTGCAGAGTTAAATAAAATCTCTAAACAGTAATATGATTCAAACTTCGCCGTCGTCGCCGCAACGGATCGGGGCGGGCCTCATCAACACGTATTGTGAGTTTTGAGCACGAGTTGCGCCAAATTTATATTCTTTGTTGACTGTTGTACAGTCGCCAGCACGATGAAAGTTGGTATGAAAATAGCTTGTACTTACCCCGGGGAAGGACATAGTCTACTTTTTAATCCGCGACTTCGTGTGAATCCGCGATAACCTACATTCACGAGGACGAAGTCGCGGGCAAAAGCTAGTTGAAATAAATAAATGTTCATAGGTTTTTTAGGCATTGCGCGGGCCGCCTATTTTTATTACCATACCATTATCTCGATTTCATTCAAGTATTCAACCTACTACGCTATTTCTTTTCGTGTAGTATGTTATTCTACACCCGAAGCGCATACGCACACACCCTCACGTTCGCTCTGCAGCACGAAACATTACAAGTAAAACTAACAAAAAGCTATTTATTTCTTTCGCACAATTCTCGCTGTTGTTGCTCATAACGCGCTCAAGGTCAACGTGTAGTAACTTGATGTGCTGACGACTTTACATACCTCATATGCTGTTTAAGTCTACGATCTTTAATAGTTACTCACTTCTTAGACATATTTTTTATTACTGAAGGACGTGTCCTTCAGTAATAAAAAGTTTCTTCGTATCCCTGAAAGGCCTTCGTGGCTATATGACGCTTTTCCACTTCGTTCGGTTCTCTGCTTCCCTCAGGGCGGTCGTAACAGAGAGAGAGTCCAGTGAGGGCAGTTACTTGGTCTGAACCAGCGGTTAGGTGACCGTCCGTGAGGTCTTTTCCCATCTACCTTGCCCATCATCATCAACTTTTCAAGGTTGTCTGGTTCCCGACGGGCAATGTGACCAAAATAACCGAGAATCCTTCGGATAGATTTGTTTGTCCTCTTGGCGGTCCACGGTATGCGGAGCATTCTTTCCCAACACCACATCACAAAAGCTTCTATCTTTTTCCGTTCTATTGCCCGTATCGTCCGCGATTCTGAGCCGTAGAGGAATATTGAGAGGACCCCTGTCTGGACTAGTCTCATCTTGATGACATTGGAAGGCCTTTCTGTCTTGTCAAATACGTTTCAGGTTACTCATTGCAGCTTTGGCCATGTCAGTCCTTCTTTTGATTTCTTTTTCGCTTCCTCCCTGGTCAGTAAGTAGTGATCCGAGGTATATAAACTCGCTGACATACTCAGGACCTGCGGGTTCGCCCGTTCTGGAGAGTTGACCGGTTCTGTCGATAAGCATGGCTTTCGACTTGTTGATAGCAAGTCCAACCAATTCACTCTCGTATTCCACCCTTCCTAATAGATCAGCTAGCTCTCTTTCTGAAAATGCAAAAAATGTAGTGTCATCTGCATATCTCAGGTGGCTGATCTTTATCCCCACGACAGATAATCCTCCCTCCCATTCTTCTAAGGCTTTCCTCATTATATATTCACCGTGTATATTAAAGAGAATGGGAGAACTAATACACCCCTAGTCTTACCCCCTTTGCCGGCTTGAAGAGGCCTGATATGACGTCATTAACTCTTACCATGGATACTCCATCTTGGTACAGATTAACGATCAACGAGACGAGATGTTGAGGTACGCCCATATCTTGTAGTATAGTCCACAAGCAATCCCATTTGACACAATCAAACGCCTTCGAGTAATCGATGATGAGTAATGATGAGTAGTACTGGAGTGTTGAACTCTCAGCTTTTCTCAATTATTTGCTTCATATTCACGATCTGTTCTTTTGTGCCTCGACCTTTCACGAAACTCGCCTGTTCACTGGGTATCTGCCACTGAAGGTATGATTGTAGTCGTCCGTTGATTACGTAAAGCAATATCTTGCTCGCGTGAGATATAAGTGCAACTGTCCGGTAGTTCCCGCACGTTCTCGTTGAGCTTTTCTTATGCAGAGGAATTAGTAGGGATTCTTTCCAGTCAGTGCGCCATCTGCTTATTTTCCAGACTTGATTGCATATGTCAAGCATTCATGCATCTTCACTCCTCGATCCCCTAAGCACTTAAGTTCTTCAGCGAAAATGTTGTCACTACTAGCTGATTTAGTTTTAAAATAATGTTTAGCGTGAAATGTTATTATTACACTTGTTTTTAGACTCGAATAATTTTTCGTGGAACTGTAATCGATCAATTACAATTTGAAATAATTAGTCCTACCATCATCATCATCATCTGCCCAGCCTTTTCCCAACTTCCAACGGAGTTCCGCAGGGAAGCGTACTCGGCCCGACCTTATTTATCGTATACATAAATGATATAGGTACATAGTGCATTAACTCAAAAAACTGATATCATGTGCTATACTGACGACACGGCTATCCTCTTCCATGGCAAATCCTGGGAATCGGTGCAGGAAATAGCTCAAAATACCATGACTAGTTTAACCCTTAATTTGATGGACGAACTTTGAAATACTTTAGTCAGTCTTCGATCTATTAAATTTATGTTCTGGTATCTGTACAAAATTCAACGAAGAATAAATTTGGCTTTGCTCAAAGCCCACAATACGTGTTTTAGTATTCTGTGGTCGTGCTTAGTAGTCCATAAAGTAATTTAACTCTGTGGTTAGTGCAACTGTAATTGGTGCTTAGCACATCAAAATAAAAAAAAAAACCGGACAAGTGCGAATCGGACTCGCTCACCGAGGGTTCCGTAGAAATTTGTAGGTACCTACATATCCATACTTCCATACTATAGTATTAAATATACTACTTACTTTTATCAATCATGAATTCATAATTATTCTCTAATTGTTTTTCTTACAATTACATTTTTTATACTTCTTGTTTTTCATAGAACTAGTGGAAATTCAATAATTATTAGTACCTTGTTTCCATGTAGTTTCTTAAAAGACTTTTTAATTTAAATTGCATTTAAATTGAAATTAGCTGAAAATCAATATATAATATATTATTTCTATTATTTCTTCTATGTCAGTTGTCAACATTGTCAACAGTTAGTTATTTTTCTTGACACGGCTACTAATATTTTGGCTTATATAACTTAATTTATTTTCATTAATATTTAATTGTATTTACTCTAATTATAAAATTCTATATGCATTCGTGATTTTATGAAAGTCTGAAATAACTGGCAGACTACATTTAAGCCTGGCTGGTTTTCATATACTCCTCTCTCTATATGACGATACAGACATTCCAGAAGAAAAATCATATTTAGAAAATAATATGAATATTTGAAAGGAGCGGACGAGATGAAGGCGCGCTGACAGATGTTCAGGCAGTCGAGTTTTGGCTTCGAAAGAGCAACACCAATATACTTAATTGATTATCTTAAAAATCTACAGTCGACAACAGCCTGCAATCGAGCCGTCGAGCTGACGCGTGCCTTCAGCTCCCAGGGCGGATCCTACTGCTAGCTCCGCCTGGGACCTCCTTTCCAGAGCTTTGGAGCTGGCTGCGGCGCCAGTCCTTCTTCGGACTGAGCCAGATTGCCGGCTAGGCTGTAGAGCCTAGGCGAAACTACCTACCTTCCTACTAATATTACCCTCTCACAGTGCGTTACTAATATTACCCTCTCTACTCCCCGCAGTGCGTTTTAGGCTAGATTTTTATATTATTCTGTTTTTTTAGTCATCCCATTTTTTTAATTTATTAAATTTTACATGTCTACTTAGCTTTTTATTCTATAGAATTTAGTAGATTTGTGACATATTATTAATGAGAAAGTAACTCTGTCTGTTACGCTTTCACGATGAAACGGCTAAACAGATTTTGATGAAATTTGGTATGAAAATAGCTTGAACCCTGGGAAAGCACATAGGGTCCTTTTTAATCAGGGACTTCGTCTGCATCCGCGATAATTGACAAAAGGACGCGGACAAAAGTTCGTTATAAATAAAGAACAATTTTTTTATGTTTTATTTACAAATGTTTTGTGACTTCTTCCTATACTGATAGCTGTGCTGATAGTATAAGACGAAATTACTTGCCAAACTTCATAGTATTTTAGGTCAACGGAAAGTACCCTACAAATTTTGATTCCCTTGAGAGTGTCGAAATGCACGTTTTTTGCGACACAAACGGCTGTTTTTCACGTTAACGTAGAAGTTGGATTTTTTCACAGCTTCAAGGGACCGTTGGACCTAAGTACCTACATGGTTTTAATTTCAACACGATACCTCTACGCGTTTCCGCGATAAAGGGTCTTTACAGACAGACAGACAGACAGACAGACCGACAGACAGACAGACTGACAACAAAGTGATCCTATAAGGGTTCCATTTTTTCCTTTTGAGGTACGGAACCCTAAAAAAGAGTGAGTGACTCTTTTTACCGAAGTGAGTAGCAGCTACAAGTGTGCTAGCACATGTACTGAGTACCCAACATTTGCTTGTTTCGAAAATCAGCTTTCTATCTCGATTAAAACGAGTGACATTGGAAGTGTGTTACGCAATTATGCTGCTCTTCAAAGCGATTCATATAAGTTATTAGTTTTAGTTAAGTTCAAGCAAGCTACCATTTTGCAATTTTTCTTAATTCCTATTTTTAGTCGTCACTAGTTTACCATGGCACAGACGTGGCGCACATCAAGCCATACCAAACTGTCAAATTTTGCCAATTTTATATGAAACTTATTCTTTTGTAATAAAGTTGAAAATCTATCAAAGAAATTTGACAGATTGTTGTAGCCGTCTGTACCTACTCACTTCGCATAGAACGTTGCTCATATACTTAAATAGGCTGAAA